>OZ014520.1:250474888-251767388 GCA_963966055.1 Lathyrus aphaca | reverse complement strand
AAAAGCAAAGTAGTATTCAAACAAGTCATGGAATGACACTAAGGGTCAAATAAGACTAAGTCATATGGAAAAGGGATCCTAAATGGTTAAAGACCTCTAAGGTCTTTAGCTAAACCCTAATAAGGTACTTTAAGGTTATAAGATCAATCACCAACAAACTATGTCCAAACTAGGCACTAAACACCAAAGAAGTTCAATGTGAAGTTAGTTGAGGAAGAATGAATGATTATGCAAGATGAACATGTACTAAAGCATGGTTAAGTGTCAAAGTCAGAACCAAATCTCCATTATAAATGTCATGTAATTCATATGAGTGTGCATACAAAGTATGAGAATGAATTCTCAAGTACATGAGATTAGATGAAAAAGAAATGAGAATAAGTAAACAAGTTGTTACATAGGAAAATAGTTAGCATGGAACACAAGTCAAACATGGAAGTCAAAAGTGGATGATCATACATCAAGGTCAGTAGAAAAATAACATTTCAAGATGAAGTTAAGATGCACAAGTTAGCCATACAAGATGTACATACAAGTCACTTTGAGGTTAGATGAACAAAGGATGTAAGTTGAGTCACATATGTTCCAGCATACAAGCGATTATGAAATGAATGAAATTTGAGATGCATGAAATGATTATAGGTCACTGGCATACACAAAAATGAAATGAAATGAAATGAATGGTAAAAATGAGTATACTTAATTCAAACATAAACCATGTTAAGCAAAAGAAGAGATGAAATGAGAAATTAGGTTAAATGTTCATGTACGGATGCACAAACACAAACCAAATGTAAACACAAACTAACATGACCTATAATATGTAAGATATGACCTATAAAGTGTCTAAAGATGACCTATAATAGTATAAAGGGGTCTTATATTGTTTAAAAGTTATTTATAAGAGGATGGAACAAGTGTCTACCCAAAAGTAGGGTTATGATGCAGCGAAAGAAAGGGAAAATAACATAGGGAAAGGAAAGTGTTATGCTCGGATGGGTCATAACCCACTGCCTATGTATTCCTTTTGAAGAATCAGAGTTAACATAGTTCGACTAACTACGTTTATTTTTTTGGGTTTCTTAGTTGAATGATATTAAGTTCTTGTTCTACCAGCTGCTCGACCTTTGGAGACTCACGCACCTAGAGTAGAAGGAATTAACATGTTTTTATGAAATGAAAACAAAGAGTTTGATTTGTTTTTAGGAATACTCATGCAAAAAAAAGGTAGTCTTAGATGAAGGAACTGTGCTACCTAAGTTAACATGCAAACGAGAGACTAAACAAAGCCTAGCAATCCTATGGGGAGACGATCACATCACACAAATAAACAAAAGAGCTCGAGGAGTATCCATATCACTCGAGTAAAAAATATCCACCTATGGATTATGTCTTCACATTGGAAAAGAGAGGGCCTAGCAACAATATGGAGGATCGAAGCAGGAAAAAAGTAGGGGCAACACCTAACCATGATATCGAGGATCAGGCAAGATAGGTACATGAAGCAAGGAGATCTCCTCAAGCTCGTGATTATGGGAAAAAGTATGTATATACATGGTATCATATCACCAAGAAAGAACAAAACGATGGAAATATCATGTGCGTATGAGCATAAAGCGTCAATGTCAACAGACGTAAGCTACACAAAGCATGGGGATCCAGAAAGTGAGATCCTCTTCCACAGACTGACCGGACAAGAGCAAGATGGACTTTTCCAAAAATATCAACATGGAGTTTGAGCTAATGAAAAACTCAATGATAGTGAGGGGATGATGACGAGCCCTTTTCTCTCGTCTTCTTCAATGTCTTATCAGGGAGAATGGGAATGGGGCACCTCTTTTGAGGTCCTTACACAAATATAAACAAACACATACAGAGCCTCTGAAGGAGGTCTTCCAGAAAATGCTCGACAAAAAGAAACGGTCGGGACTCAAGCTTATGTAAGCAGTAAAGTGAGGAAATAGTAAATCAGATAAGAAACTATATCGCGCATATGTAAATCCGAAGTACCAACAAGCTAAACAGAAAAAAGAAACCCAGAGGTCCACTCGAAGAAGCTAGCATTCACACACAAAGCAAGTCAGACATCGCATTTTCCATATAAGCTCAAGTTATCAAAGTGAAAATAAATCACTCAATATATGCAAGTCAGATGCGACCACACAAATGCCCTGCACATAACACAATCCAGATAAAACAACGACACAAAATATCATTTGAAACCAACCAAGCGACCGTCGTCAAGATCCTTGCGAGAACCTTGCATAAACTTAACAAACGCATTAGAAACCATAAATAGGTGCAACCGGAAGTTACATCTATGCCTCACAAGTCAAAATAAAGTAGAAAGATGAGCATACGAGTCATGGACATGCATTGAAATGTATGTTTCAAAACGGGGCAGCACCTACGCACTAACATAAACTACTTTCAAACTCAACCCGGAATCGAGCAAATTTACATGCAATGAATGGTAAACGATCAACAAACATGAGTAGAAGTCAAAACAAGATCAATGCATCAAAATCACACCAAACCGGGCTTAAAAAGCCTTAAATCGAAAAATATGCGTAAAAAATTACCGACTCAAAATAAAACAAAAATTGTATGGTAACTTGCAAACGTGCCAACGGATTCAAATATGTAATTGGTTTTTGAAAATTCCGCTCGGAAGTGGGACTTTTGGCCGATTTCGTCGGCTGGCAGTAGTGAAATAGCCAAAAAAATTCGTCCAAAATCGACTAACAAGTTCACCAATGGCTTCGGAATCATCAACAAAGTTGAGTTACACTATTCATGTTCGCGAAAACGCGCTACATTTAGGAAGTTATGACCAAAACATATTCTCGACACGCGACACATGAACCATATCAACAAATAAACATCAACATATCCTATTTCGAATTTTCACATTGAAACAAGCATGAATTCAAGAGTCATACACTTCAATCAATATCAAGTCACAACAATTAGCTCCCCTAGGAATTTTGTCAGACCCCTAACATGCACCGATTATTCTAAGTCAATTTTAACAAAAAATTCCAATTATGCACCTCAATTATGCACCGATTTTTTAGATTTTTTGGTGTTTGTGAATTGTGATTGAAGTTATGAGACAAATTGTGGGTCAAAAGAATATATAGTGGTATGTAAAATGAAAGGCAAAATTTTAGTTTAAGTGAAAATAATAATGTCTTCGGCAAGAAATTTTGACTTTGATCCTTTCACAACATCGCCTGCTTCTGAATCACGGTTGCAATGCAAAAAGAACGGAAGCCATGTGATCAAAATCGAGTGCGGTCAATACGTTTAAGTTGCAAGACGTCACTGAATAAGTTGTTTTTTCAGCTTATTTGGTGTCTGCTACTCGAAAATGTGACGAGGTCAACCTCTTCGGGGTATAATATCGACTCGACATTGATAGAAAAGTTGCAGATCTATGAGTCAGTGACACCGTGTTAAAATGTGAGCTTAAACAGACAAACAAATAGGGAGAGATGAATTTTCTCGCGAAACAACTTTCAGCCAATTTTTCCGATTCAGCATGTCAGTTTTGTGAAATAAACCAAAATGACAATCTTCGGAGTACCGTTCTATAACATGGTGGGAGAACTGACTTTTTATTTATGTTGCGGATAACAAGAGTCGCCATCGACTTTTATTTTATCCATATGGAAAGGGTATAAAAGAACAGGAAAGACCTGTTTTAAAAGACTTGAGTTCGGGGGGTAGGTTATATAAAGGGAAGGTGTTAGCACCCTTTATATCCATGGTTATCCATGGGCTCTTAGTTACTTAGCTCACTTATTTGTTTGAAAAAGGAAAGTGTATTGTGTGTTTTTTTAGAAATTTTTATAAGTCTTTGTAATGATCCTCGTATGGATGTATACAAAGCTTTTTAAGTTTGAAAATTATTTGAAAAGTGGGGTGTAAAGAGTATTTTTGAAAATTGAGAAAGTAACTAAGAACTACCTACCCTAGACTGGTCTTTCGTATTCTTTTATTTCCTTTCAAGGGTAAGACTGTCCCAACTATTAAGGAGTAGGCAGTCATTACCTTGGATTTTTAAGGGACGGGCGTAGGGTCATCGTATGGTCAATGAATGCAACTTATAGGGGTGTCTTTAGCAATTTGAATGGACTATCATCACTTTTACCGAAGGGACAATATCATTATATCTTATTATTTTTATTTTCTAAACCTTTTTATTTCATTAAATCTTGCCATACCCTAGATTTACTAACCATGCAATAGGATCAATGGCAGGAATTTAAATGGCAGAAAATAAAATTCTAACTATTACAATGCTTTGGGGCTGTTACATAATTATAATGGCGAAAAAAAATAAAAATAAACCTAAAAATATTACATATGAGAAATATATACATAAGAATAAATGGTCGATGAATAACATAAAAATTAGTGAAAGGTTTAGGTTTATGAAAAATGTTTTTAGGGTTGAATAATAAAAAATTATACATTTTTAGGTTTATAAAATTAGGGTTTTTTAGAGAAAAAATTAGGGTTTATAGAATTGTTTTTTTAAAGGTTTGATTAATTATAAAATTTATTTTTTTACAAACCTAAAAAAAGAATTTTTTATTAAAATAAATTAAAATAATAATAAGTTATGAAATTTAAAGAAAAGCTAATAAATAATTAAGGGTTAATTATGGTTTAAAAAGATAATTAAGTTTTTAATTAAGGAAATTAAAGGAATTAAAGGAAATAAAGGAAATTAAAGGAAGTTTGAGGAAATTAAAGAGAAACCCACGTTTCTTTACCAAAATATTGGGAATGGGTGTTGAACCCACGTTTCTTTGCCAAAATATTGGGAATGGGTGTTGAACCCATGTTTCTTTGCCAAAATGTTGGGAATGGGTGTTGAACCCATGTTTCTTTGCCAAAATATTGGGAATGGGTGTTGAACCCACACCCTCAGACTCCCAGCCTTAGGTCTTTGCCACTGGGCCAAGCGTGCCTTTGGGTTATAAACCTGAAAAAATAATTATATAATAAACCTAGAAAAATAAATGGGTTTGAAAAAAATGTGCCTTTTGTGTGTTAAATAACTAAAACAAAATTATAATAAAACAATTATTTAAATCTGAAAAACGCACCAAGATCTTCATCTTCTTCCTCTAGACCTGCAATTTTTCCTTGTTTTTTTTGAAGTATGAATACCCTTACCTTGTGCGGAAAATTCTCCTCAGCTCTTGTGGTTATGTTATTATATATAATAGTGTAAATTAGGGTAAGAAGTTGGGCCTTGGTTGGAGTTTTATGGGTTACTTAAAGGTGAAGAAACCAATCATCATAATTGTCCAAAAAGTCAAACTAAATAATACTATATTGGTCTTGAACGAATTTGGATGATCTCAGTCACTTTTAATATCATATATTTGATCCCAAAATAAATTATGAGATCAAATATTTGATTTTCATATTTGATTTCTATTAAAATTGAATTTTAACAATTAAAATCCATAATAATATAAAATAAATTATAAAAATCAGAATGAATGGTCATTGGGTCGTGCACGACATCATCTTCAAGTTTGGGTTGCAACTTTATGGGCCCATTTGGAAAAAAATTGATGTTATGGCCTCTTTTGCTTCATACATCCCTTAAAAATCATCCAACTTTGACAATTTATAACTTACTCAATTTTGATGCTATGGAGGTGTTCTAGGACTTTTTAAAAATACTAGAGTGTCCTTTAACCAACCCTTTTGGTACCATGTCCATATCATTTACCATTTTTAAATTTTGAGCTTGGGAAGAAGTTGATTTTTTGTTGACTTTCAAAAGGACCTATAATGTTTTAGCTCATACCTTCCAAATGAAGCATTTTTAGACTTGGCTTGTGATACACAAAATTGTAGAGAATTGAATTTCCTTTAAAATGAGCTATGGATGGGAAATTTTTGATGAAGTATGTGAAATTTATGGCTGGTCAAAGTTCAGTTGACTTTTCCTGTACAAAACCCTAATTTAGCAACTTCTGATTCTTGATGATCTGAGGTTTCCTTGATGAATCATGATCAACCCTTGATCAAATAATGAATTTCACCTCATAATCTTGATGTTGACCAAAAATCTTGAAGTTTGACTTTATGTTGACCACAATTGACCTCAGTTGACTTTTTGACCAAGTTAATTGATTTTTAGTTATCTGAGCATCTGACTGGCCAAACTTGTGATGAAAGCTTTGAAACTTGATATGAGGGTTCTTTAAGGTATGTAAGATGTTATTAAGTCCACTTAAGGCTTTTGGGAATCCACTTTGCTTGGGCAAACTCAAAACCCTAGTTCTAAGATCCATTGTTCAGAAGGAGGCATTGTTTGGTGAAACCTTCAATCCTTTTGACCAATTGAGAATCTTGTGAATATTAAGAGACCTCTTGAGACACATGGTCTTGAATGTGGGAGGGAAAATTTTTGGATACAACACATTCGAACTCGATCTTGTCTTGGAACTTGAAAATGATTAAATTTGTGAACCAACGCTTCGAGAACGGACGCAATCCGATGAAAATTGATCGAGTTATGAATTTTACAAAATCTGACAGTCAGGGCACTGCATCAAAGAAACCCACTGGTAATTCGCATTTTCGAGGTCCTTCCACTTGAACCTAACCCAAACTGAATTCACGGAACGAAGATTACATCTAAACCAAATTTTAGGCCCCAAAACGACATCAATCCGACGAAGGAGCTGAAAGTTATGAATTTTTTAGTGCCCAAAACATATCGATTCAACACTGTTTTTAACTATTTTCCACTGTATCAACTCTGAAAACTCGCACATTCGGAGATCTTCTTCAAAGAACTAGCTCTCGACCAAAACATGAAAGTTGTAAAGGATATCAAGACGAAACTTTTGGCATATGAAATAAAGGTTCGTCGCAACCTGTGAAAGCTCAATGGAAATGTACGTTCATGTATGTTTATGATGCAATTATGATCTAAATGCAATGCAATGAAACCAAAGCTAGATAAAAAACAAGAGGGCGGGTTTTGGGGTGTTACAGCTGCCCCTATTCAATCATCTATTAATATGAAAAGGATGAGAGCAACAACTATCAGACATTCAAGATAAACTTTGATTGAATACCAAAAACAGATCAAAAATTTGCACTATGTGGAGAAGAAGAAAAAAGATATAAACCCCAACCAAAGAAAACTTTGCTTGGATAACTCTGATTAGGTAAATAGTAACCAAAGATACCAACGGAGAATTGTCTTTTGAACGAAGCCAGATGACTACTGGCTTGCCACAGTGACGGTGGACTTGGATAAATAGGTGATTCACTGAGACTGACTCTTGCGTCTAAGACACGCTAAATAGGCAATTCACTGAGACGGAATCTTGCGTCTGAGGCACGCTAAAGGGGCGATTTACTGAGATTGAATATTGCGTCTGAGACACGCTAAAGTGGTCGATTCACTGAGACTGAATCTTGCGTCTGAGACATACTAAAATGAGTGATTCACTGAGACTGAATCTTGCGTCTGAGACATGCTAAATGAGCGATTAATTGAGACTGAATCTTACGTCTGAGACACGCTAAATGGGAAATTCACTGAGACTGAATCTTGCAACTGAAACACACAAAAATGGGCGATTCACTGAGACTAAATCTTGCGTCTGAGACATGCTAAAATTGGCAATTTACTAAGACTGGATCTTGTGTCCGAGACACGCTAAAATGGGAGATTCACTGAGACTGAATCTTGCGTCTGAGAGATGCTATCCATTGGTGCACTTTAGTCTGTGGGATAGACATGGACTGATCAAGATCTACATATGAGACATGAATTGTTACGACCCTGGTTAGAATCTGCATCTGAGACATGAAGCTTTTATGATTCTCTTTGCATACTCTATGGTCGGATATGCGGTAAAAATGTGCATTTAGAATCCTCATATGAGACATGCGCTGTTATGATTCCATTCATTACTTCGACGAGTTATCCCACCGTCAGGATCTCTCCTAAGTTGCACTGAAACGACCCTCTTCACACATCCTATGCATCAGATACGTGGTAAAAATGTGCATTTAGAATCTGCATCTGAGACATGCTCTATTATGATTTTTTGCACTACTTCGATGATGAATCTCACTATCAGGATCTCGCCTGAGTTGCATTGAAACGACCCTGGTTAGAATCCGCATCTGAGACATGTGTAACATCCCAAAATTTTTCCTCTAATTTCATGGCATATAGCATATCATATTGCATACATGATCCCACATCCTTGCATAAATATTGAAGCATAGCAATCATAGCTAGAGGCATAGTGCATGTGATCAATGACTGGTGAAATTGATGATCATAAAAAAGAAATGAAAGGGTAACAAGGCTTCACAACAATTTTAAAAGGTTTCACAACATCCCACAAGATCTTAATTGATTCCCCAAGTCTTAAAAAGAGGTGGATTGATTAAAGAATTCAAGCAGTGCAACACCTCCTAAAAAAAGGGGCTAAAATTAGGGTTCTGATTAATGGAGCTTCCCAAGGAAATTTTGATTCAAACTTGATCTCATTGTTTTCCACATGATGTCAAGTGTCCAGGGTTGAAATATCATCCATTGAATCATTTTAGAGAGCCTTCAATTGGTCAGTTACTTGAAAATCAAGAAATTGGGGGAAAGTCAACTGTGTAGAGGAAAAAGTCTACTCCTGGCTTTTTGAGGTCAAAATCATGAAATTGATGTTACAAGGAGTCCATGGACAAAATTTGATCAAGAAATTATGGAGGAATTGTAACACGGTGGGAGAACTGACTTTTAGTCATGTTGCGGATAGCAAGAGTCACATCCGACTTTTATTTTATCCATAAGGAAAGGACATAAAAGAACAGGAAAAACCTATTTTAAAAGACTTGGGTTTGAGGGGTAGGTTATATAAAGGGAAGGTATTAGCACCCTTTATATCTATTGTTATCCATGGGCTCTTAGTTACTTAGCTCACTTTAATTGTTTTTGTAGTGTGTGATTAGAAAAATTTCTTTAAGTACTTTGTAATGACCCTCGTATGGGTGTATACAAAGCCTAGTTTGAAAATATTTTAGAAAATGTGAGGTGTGAAAGTAATTTTTAAGGTGTGAGCAAGTAACTACGAGATACCTACCCTAGACTAAGTCTTTCTTATTCTTTTATGTTCTTTCAAAGGGTAAGACTATCCCTACTATTAAGGAGTAGGTAGTCATTACCTTGGATGTTAGTTAAGGGACATATGCAGGGTCACTGTATATAGGCAACTGTAGGGTGTCTTTAGCCACTTGGGAGGAACTATCATCTTTTAATTTGAAGGGACAGGATCCGTTTAGGCAACACTGTAGGCAACATCGTAGGGACTAGATCCTTTAACTGTGGGGAGGGACAAGATGATATTTTGTTTGTTAGGATCTTGCTTAAGACACCCTACTTGACCTTTTGAATAAGGCAACTGAGAGGTAACCCTAAGAAGTGAAGATGACGATCTTAGATCGACTTACGTGTGTGAGTGTTTATGTTCGGATATTTATTCTTTTTATTTAATTTTCTAAATTTATTTAATTACAATTAGCTATGCACTCCCTAAATTATTATCCACAGCAGTTAAATAATAATAAAATAAAGACGGAAAAATAAATTTCTAGGCTATTACAAGGCTTCGGGATAGATACATAATAATTGAGCATAAAAATAAATGACAAAAAATATTAACCTATACAATTTTCTTAATTAATAAAAATAGTAAACAAAATTAAATAAAAATAAATTAGGGTTAGTATAAAAATTATGGTTTTAAAATGATTAATTAATTATTTTACAAAATAAAACCTAATTAACTAAAATAATATGTAATTAAAATTATTTGAGAAAATAAAAATTATTTACAAAATATATTAATAAAAATAAAATTTTGATTTAAGAAAATGGTTAATTTTGTTGGTTTTAATATAATATATTGATTAATATATAAAAATAAATTTAATAAAGATAAAATAAACTAGAAAATAAAAATAATGTGGAAAATGCTAAAAATATAGGACCTGGGAATTGAACCCAGGTCCTTTACCTCAACCATAGGACACCAAAACCATCAGGGTTGCGCACGCTAGCTGTTAAGAATCTAGTCTCATTACATAATATATTCAATCTGCAAATTATGGTGAAAAGAAGAAAAAAAAATGTGGGTGATGGGACTCGAACCCCAGCCCTTTCATGTATCAAACCAAACCCTTGCCATACAACCACATAGGGCACGTCTGATATTATATTGATTATTAAAGATTATATATTGAACCTACAAAACAAATGAAATAATTAAGAAAAAGTGTTAAAACTTGGGATCGAACCCAGGTTTATTGGTATGCACGCGCGCTTGCATTGCCAACTGAGCCATCAGCAGATTTGTGAAATAGAATACAAATAATTCAATAAATATTAAAACAAAATTTTGAAAATTTTAAAAACGCGCGCCAAAAGATCATCCCCTTCCTCTAGCCGTCTAATAAACCTTTAGTGACACTCATCCGTCACTAAAACTTGTAGTGACGGATTTTTTCTGTCACTATAAACCCTGCGCAATCAAACATTAGAAATACAATGAATAAATTGATTTTAATGATCCAAGTCAGTCAATATGAGGTCCCTAAACATGATTATGTCATCAATTTCATCAGAAATTACTTCAATCACCCGCCCCCAAACAAAATCCTCAAGAACCCTAGTTTATGGTTCAGTCCCCATATGGTCACGATTCCTTAAAGTTTCAGCCCAGAAACACTCCTTGTAACTTCATAAACACAACAAATGTTAGATATGCTTTAAACCGATCATACATAAGAAATCGAAAAAGCAAAAAAAAACATGGATATGAAGGATTCGGTTATGGTGTTTTGATGCATGGATGGATGTTATTATGATTCAGAAACGTTCAACAATCCTCTAGGAACACATTGGAACCTTCATAAGTCTTTGGAATTGCTTGGATGCTTGAATTCGAATTCCACTTTTTCCTTAAAAATTTGAAGCTTGATGATGGCTTCTCAATCCTGATTTTCCTCTCCTTTGCATTGTCTTGTGTTACATACTTATAGTAGATGTAAATTAGGTCAAAAAACATGTCCCTTCTTTGGGCTTTTGGATAGCTTGATCATGAAGGAATCAAATATTCAAAAAATCAAAAAAATCAAATCCAACCTTGCTAATCTGGTCATGCACGAATTTGAATGGCTTCCAATCAACTTAATTACCATTTAAAAGCTTCTAGAAACAAAATCCAATCCAATAATTGTATTTTCATATTTTAGTTTGATTTAAAATGCATTTTAATGAATAAAATCCAAATAAATAATAATAAAAATATAAAAATCAGAAATTGGTTGAATTGGGTCGTGCATGATGTCACCTTTGAGTTTGGATTGGAATTTGATGGGCCCATTTGGAAATATTTGGATTTGAGACCCCATTTGCTTCATACACTCCTCAAATATTTCCCAACTTTGACAAGGCACAACTCCCTCACTTTTAAGGCTATGAAGGTGTTCTTGGACCTTTTAGAAAGCTTATAGAGTCCTCTAACAAACCCTTTTGGTCTCATGTCCATATCATTTACCACTTTCAAATTATTCCCTTTGGAAGATGTTGACTTTTTGTTGACTTTTGAAATGACCTGTAATGTTTTGGCTCATACCTTTCAAATGAAGCATTTTTAGGCTTGGCTTGTGAGACACAAAGTTGTATAGAATTCAATTTCCTTGAAAATGAGCTTTGGATGGGAAATTTTTTATGAACCATGTGAAAGTTATGGCTGGTCAAAGTTCAGTTAACTTTTCCTATGAAAACCCTAATTTAGAAACTCTTGATTCTTGATGATCTGATATCTCCTTGATGAATCATGATCAACCCTTGATCAAATGATGAATCTTACTTCATAAAATTGATGTTGTCAAAAAATCATGAAGTTTGACTTTGATTTGACCACAGTTGACCTCAGTTTGACTTTTTAACCACTTTGACTGATTTTTGCATATCTGATCACCTGATTGAGCAAACTTTTTGGGAAAGCCTTGAAACTTGACATAGGGGTTCTTGAAGACATATGGGATTTTATGAATCTCACTTGAGGCCTTGGAAGTTCATTTAGCCTGATGAAATCCAAAGCCCTGGTTTATGGTGCATTGCTTAGGAGGAAGCTTTGTCTGAATGAATTGTCACACTTTCTGACCAATTGTGAACCTTGTGAACCTCTTGGGATATCTTGTGAACCTTGTGAACCTCTTGGGACATCTTGGAACACAATTCCTTAACTAGGGGAGGGCAAATTTTGGGGTGCAACAGCTGCCATTGTTCAATTTTCTGAAACATGAGTAGTTAGATTGGCCTGTGTGCCATTCGTGACTCGGAAGGTTGAAGGGGATTGAATACAAAATCCCAAATATTTGCACTCGCCGGTGCGTAAAGTAACACTGATGATTGTTTATATATGCTTGAATGGGCTTAAAGATGCCACTCAGAGGAGATGGAGATGGGCTCATAGATGCCATCCATAATATCAGGAGGTGATAGTATCAAAAGGTTGTCACAGGATATCAGTACTAGGTCTTCGTATAGGCCGTCTCTGAATCATTCCTGTAACATGGTTTGAGTTGAATGTCAGCACTAGATCTTCGTATAGATCGTCTCTGCATTATCTCTGGGGAAAAGAATATCCTTCATTAGGTGTCAGTACTTAGATCTTCGTATAGATCGGCTCTGAACCATCTTTAGGAACATACTTTAATTTAAGCATCATAATCAAATCTTCGTGGCAATCTTTTCTGAATTTCTTTTGGTAATATCTTGGGCTAAGTACAAGATCTTCGTATCGATCATTTATGTACCATCCCACAGATAAACGGTTGCATAGACCATTAGAAATAAATCTTCGTAGCGATTATCTCTTCTGGAAGTATCCCGGATTAGGTAATAGATCTTCGTATAAACCATTTACATACCTTCCCAAGGACAAAAAGAATATCAGGATTAAATCTTCGTGGCGATTATCCCTGAACTTCTTCTGAAAGAATCTCTTGGATTAAGTGTTAGATCTTCGTATAGATCATTTACACACTATCCCAAAGATAGTTGACCATCAGAAATAAATCTCCGTAATGTTTATCTCCTCTGGAAATATCCTGGATTAAGCACTAGATCTTCATATAGATCATTTACGTACCTTTCCAAGGACAACTTGAGCATCAGGACTAAATCTTCATGGCGATTACTCTTGAATTGCTTCTGGTAATATCCTGGACTAAACACTAGGTCTTCGTATAGACCATTTATGTGCCATCTCGAGGACAACTTGTATTGATCATCAGAAATGAATCTTCGTAGCGATTATCTCTGAATTATTTGATAGTGTTTATCTGCCTGCAACTATCCTGAAAAGAAAAAGTTAGTTTATGCAAGATTATTTGATGTATGCATGTATAGCATGATGCTCTTAAGTAAGAATGTCATATGGGTTATGGATGCGTATGCCATGATATAATGTAAATGATGTATGTATGAATCATGTAGCCTGAAGTGTCTGGGTATCTCTGTATAACTGCTGGCTGGGGCAAATAAATCTCGGTTCGTTGTTGAGGAACATGAGGACTTCGTTCCCGTCTTGTTTAATAATATGGTACTTAGAACCTCCCGTATTCGTTCGTCGTGCTTTTTATTGAAGAATTAGATTCCTGAATACCCTGATTGAGGATAAAAGAGATGGACATCCCCTGAGTGACTTATCCTGGAGTATCAAACCTTACTTGGTAAGTGTCGCTCCCACCAAATGAGGCCAGGTCAAATGGGGTACAGACGCGAACGGTCGGCGAAAGGAGAGAGAACACACAAGGGTGAACTCAGAAAGAAAAGAGTCGCCAGCTAGGCATTTTTATCCCGGAGGAAAGGTAATGCTGCATAGACCTAGAAAGATATGGATAAGACGGTTGCGAACCAGAGAGACTGAGAAAGGGGGTTGGTTACAACCTGGGAAGGTATTAGCACCCAGATTGTCCGTCGTACTCGACGGGATCCACGCTTAAAAGATTTGTGTTTTTAAAGGGGGTAGTGTCAGTGCAATTTATGTATAAAAGGGCTGGAAAAGGATGTACAGATGTCAGTGTAAAAGAAATGAAGTGTATAAGTGAAGTGTCAGTGTAAGAACAAGAATGAAATGCTCATGATAATGAGGCTAAGAGAATAAAGCTGGAAAGAGGGGGAATATACAGAGACTTTTGTTCGATAACTTGGTAAGTTATGCCTGCGTATCCTCTCGTGCAATGAGGAAGTCAGAACACCGTAGTTCGACCCAAAGAGACAAAAAGATGAATTGACTTGTGAACTGCTTGCTTGTCTATGCTCAAGTGTATGACCTGTCTGGCTCAGGTGCTAATTGTCTTGCATTAGACGGAAGAAGCAAGTTCTCGTTTGTGAGTGAATGAGGTGAGGAAAGAATCCCGGAGGAGACGATTATTGTTTGTTTTTTGTGTTTTCAGTCTTTTATTGCCTTTTGAAAGTTTGCCATAAGTTAATGAGCTTAAGCCTAAACCAATGGGTTAGCAAACTCATCACATCTTCCCTCTGATTAGGGGTAAATGAGAATACCTTAAGTGTGAAGTCAGCATCTCACACTTAATCACCATGGTGTAGGATTAAGATCATTAACCTACTTGTGATTATTTAGATGTTTTTGTTGTTTTTTTGTCTAGTGTTGAGTAATGAGATTAAGCCATAATCAGGGATTAAACAGACTCATTACACCATCCTAATAGAAGGATAATAGATGAGAATATTTAAGCTAAGGAAAACTCCTCAACTTAATCCATGATTAGGGATTAACCTCATGACAAAACAAAGCCTTCATTAGATGGATTTCAGTTAATGATATGATGAAGAAGTGAGTTTTATGATTTGTAAGACAACTTGAGGGGGACTTGTCCATTAACACTAGGGTTAGTCCTTCTTAACCAATTAAAGAAGAATTAGAACCCTAATGCAAGGCCCAAGTTACAAGCTTGATGTCTTAGTGATTATTAGGTGAATTGATTAAAGGAGTTAAACACATTAAGGGTTTAACACTTAGGATTAAAGTTATACTCTCCATCCTAATAGAAGGATGCAGGCATAAGCTTAATCACAAAGCCTTAAAACCTTTAGGGTTTAGTCCTTGATTGTGAGATGAGAAGAGAAGACCCAAAGAGACACAAAGGTAAAAGCTAAGTGGGGGATTAATCAACCCTAATTGTTATCATGCTTGGAAGCCCTAGGGTTTGTGAGGTTTAAGAGAGAAATCTTCAAAGAACCACCAAGGAGAGAAGCAGATGAGAGGAGCAAAGAGAAGCAAAACAACTTGCTTCACCTAAGAAGACAAGTTGCTTGAAGAAAGAAAGTGAGGTGAACAAGAATGAGCAAGCTCAATCCAATACACATACACAAATGCAGCAATGATGCATAAGAGAGATGAAAAGAGATTGTGAGAAGTGAAGGCAAATTCACTTCTCAATGCAACTTACCACCTGAAAAGTTAGTAAAAGAAATGAAATGCAATGCAAATAAGATGAAATGGCATGATGCAAGACAAAGTCAGAAGCAAATACATGATGTTAATGATGCTAATAGATGATGCAAACATGAAACAAGGCATGAGGATGATCATACAAACATATGGATGCAAGAGAAGCATGCTTAGAACCATGAACATACATGAAAAGTTATGAGATGCAAATGACATACAACATGGCAAATGAAAGATGCAATGATCAAACATGATTCTAATATGTCCTAAGATGCTTTATGAATCAAATGAATGCACAAAATGTCATGGCAAATCATAGTATGCAAGCAAATGGAAGATGGATGCAAAGGAAAGCATGAATTAGGGTTTATGATCAATGCACAAAACAAAATTCAAAACCAGAGGCAAACATCATTATAAAAATTGAAAATGCAATCAAAGGAACCTTAGACCTATACAAACTCATTGCCCAAAGGAGAGGGTCCAATTCTTAACCTAGTGAAAGTTATGAATTTCCTAAGTTGGCTAGGGTTTTAAGGTACCTTGTCAAGAAAAATGCCAAACAAATAGGAAATGCAAGATCAATTCATGCCAATTTAATCCTATAAACTACATGCTATACAAGATGCAATGCAAAAAGAATCATTGTCCAACTCTCAATGGTTAGGCAGAAATGAATTTTTGAAGTTTGAATCAAAATAATGCCTTGAAGTGAAATTAATTCCATTGAAAATGATCAAAAGGCATCAAGAACAAAAAATAAATTTGTTTTGAGGGTTGGACAATGTTTCTAATTGTTTTTAAAGGTTACATGAATTTTTTTGTGATTTTTAAATACCTAAAAGTATTTTTAATTAATTAATTTTCATTAATTAATTAAAAATAAACTTTTAAATGATTTAAAAATAATTTTTTATGCAAAAAATAAAAATAAAAATATTTTTGGTTTCTGAAAATTAATAAAAGGTTTGATAAAAAATTTCAGAATTTTTCAATGTATTTTGCTATTTTAATAAAATGAAGAAAATAAATGCAAAAAACAAATGAAAATAAAATGAATTTAAACTGAAAAATGAGAAAGTCAACAGATCAAAGGGCCAGGATTCAAACTGGGACGCGCGGGAACTGACTATGCACGCATCTGGACGGCTAGAATTCAAATTTCCTTAATTATGATTAGTGCCCTAATCTGAACCCTAAACAAATTCAGGTGACCGGAACAGTGTTCCGGTCATCTTCTCCGACGAGCTCCTCTTTCAATCTCTCTCAATACGCCATGAAACCTCTCAAATCTCTCCAGAATCACTCATTGAACATCACTAAACCTAAACCCCACCCCAAAATCCATTTATTTCCACTGAATCAAGAGAAACGAATCAAAACGGAAAACACACAAAAATTTCAGAGATCAAATACATCCTACACACGCAACCATTTTCAAAGGTTCAAAGCTCAAAATGATCAGCACACCACATAGAATCAGTTTATAACTTAAAACGCAAGTTCTGGAAAAATGTTTTTGGATGATACCTGAGATGAAGCTTTTCGAACTGGAGCTTTCTGAGCCTTTCTCTTATGCCAACCAACTCCTTGGTCCCCCTGAGTTCAATGGAATGCTTTGAAACTTTTGTTGATGGCTGATTTGGGAGATTGCAAAAGTTCTGTTCAGTGAGGGGTGATGATCGTGTTTTGGTTTCAGTGACTTTCAGGTTGTTTTAATGGTTGGTTTGTGATCAGTGAGTCATGTTGAGATCAATGGTGAAGTTTGTTTGTGTGTTTTATGCTTGTGGAGAGTTTTTCGAAGGGTTTTGCAAATGAAGCATAAACTTGGAACTATGGCTTGGAGTGTGTTTCAGCATGAGTTGTGTGGTGTGTTATGCTGGCTTTGGTCCACTTATCACAACTAGAGAGGTCAGAGGAGTTGGTGTGCCCTATTGTGATTGGTATGGGTCTTTGGCCAAAATGTCAAACTTTGTGTAAGAGAGGTATGGGCTCATAGCTAGCTAAGGACAAGAGGGGTTTCCTGCGCAGCAAGAAGTGTGGAGAGCCCTAGGATCAATTCTGAAGTCAGCAAGCAAGTGGATTAGGGTTTGAGTGAGGTTTTGCAACTTGCTTCATCTTTGGCCCTCTTGAAATTTCTTGCCCCACAAGTCACAAAAATGAGCAAACTCTTGGTGAATTCTGATCTTTAGACATTGGTTCATGTTTGTATGAAGATTAGAAGTCCATTTGGTAGCACAATTTTCCTTGGCAAGTGATTTTGCAACTTTGCCTCTTTGGTAGAAAACTTCAAATTATGTGATTTTGGCCAACTTTGACAAGCCATAACTTTTGATCCAAAATGAATTAGGTCAAGTTCTTGTACTTTTTGAAAAGGGAATGATCCATTCTACAATTTTCATGACCAAAGTTTTCCCATTTGAAGCATTTTTGAATCAAAAAGCAAGGGTTGAAAAAGTTTCCCAAAATGGCAATTTTCATTATAAGTCAACTTTCCCAAAAAGTCAACTTTGCAAATGGCTTGAAATTCTTCAATTTTGTAAACTTATAACATCTTCTATGATCAAATAAAGATCATACATAATCAAAATGATGAAGAACACTCTTTGGTTGGGTCATTGGGGGCCTCAGATGCCCTGATTTTGCACTGACTTGCTCAAAAAGTCAACTCTTAATCAGATGCCTTCCCCGTGGAATTTCTTCATGAAAATTGATATGTATGATCCCTATACCAGATAGAGACCAATAGAAACAAGAATGACCAAAAAATTTGGAGTTATGGCCTTTGAAACCAAAACCCTAATTCTAGGTCATCTGTGCAGTCAAACCGGGCTCTGCTTCCATGCCAATCCCAGTTCTTGTGATTTTTTGACATTCTTGACTTTGAGAGGACACAATATGATGCTTGAACATACATGGAACCCTTTGAAGTGATTGATGACCTTTGGAGTGGCTCAAGAAGCTCTTGGATTGCTCAGATCACAAACCCTAGATGCAGATGACTTAGAATCAATGCAGTGAAGCAAATATGTAATATGAGATGCTATGATTGAACTTATGCATATGAAAAGATCACAAGCCATGGTGTGAATGGGTGAGGGAAAATTTGGGGTGTTTACAGCTGCCCCTATTCAAGCATGAGTTAGCTGTGCAGGATGTAAGCAGCGGCGTAACAAGCAAACAAGATAACTTGTGGTTGAATACCAAAGACAGTCCAAAATTTGCACTCACAGAATGAAGAAGAAAAGGGATATAGATTGTGAAATAAAGTAAAGTATATTATAAAGTGCGGGCGACGGAGTACGACCGTCGAGCAGAGGACGACTGCTGGGGAAAGAGCAATGACGGGGACGACCGACAAGCTGGGATAAAAGGGATTATGATGGGGACGGCCATCAGGTGAAGCTATAAGATTCTCTGGGGATTAGGTAACAAATGATGGGGACGGCCATCAGGTTCATAAAGTAATGTAAACAACGATGGGGATGACCATCGGGCTAAACTGATGAAGGACGATCATCAGGAAAAGGAAAAGGGACCACGACGGGGACGGCCATCGGGTTAAAGAATAAATGAAATAATGATGAGGGACGGTCATCAAAGGTGGAGGACGATCACCTAGCAGGGGACGGCTGCTCTGATGGGGATAAGATGAGGGATGGTCATCTAAGGTGAAGGACGATCACCTGGCAGGGTACGGCTGCCGAAAGTATCGCGACATAGGACGAATGTCGGATAAAAGGTCGACGATGGGGACGGCCATCGGACGAGCATGATGAAGGACGATCATCAAGAGGTGAAGGACGATCACCTAGCAGGGGACGGCTGCTCTCAAGGTTTATCATGACATAGGACGAATGTCAGATAACAAGATCAACGATGGGGACGGCCATCGGATGAGCATGATGAAGGACGATCATCAAGAGGTGAAGGACGATCACCTAGCAGGGGACGGCTGCTCTCAGGGTTCATCATGACATAGGACGAATGTCAGATAACCAGATCAAGGATGGGGACGGCCATCGGATAAAATGATGAAGGACGATCATCAAAAGGTGAAGGACGATCACCTGGCAGGGTACGGCTGTCGAAAGTATCACGACATAGGACGAATGTCGGATAGAAAAAAGGTTGCTTTGTTGACGACCTACTGGGGAATAGTAAACACGGACGAGTGTTTACATCCAAAAAGGTATAAGTGTTTTGAAGTTGTGTATAGATTAAAGATGCGGACGAACATCCTTAAGACTACGATACGGATGAGTATCGGGTAGAAACAAATACTGACACGTGTTCAGAGATGATGATACGGACGAGTATCAACTGGTTAACAAGGAACACGGACGAGTGTTGACTCCGAGGGGACTCTTCTGGGGAATAGTAGACACATATGAGTGTCTAAATTCAAGAAGACATGAGTGTTTGACACGTGTATGGATTAAAGATGCGGTCGAGCATCCCTAAGACTATGATACGGACGAGTATCAGGTAGAAACAAACGCTTGACGCATGCTCTGAGATGATGATATGGACGAGTATCAACTGGTTAACAAAGAACACGGACGAGTGTCGAATCTGAGGGGGTTTGAGTGGTATATACAAGGTACGGATGGGTATCCGTACGAGTGAAACAGGAATAATGAGTGGTGTACAGATGAGTGTTTAACCTGCTGAGGAGGGTGACACGGACGAGTGTCAAAAGAGAAAGGTGTAATATAAACAAGTATATGGTTTGCAAAAATGTTTAGGCAACTGTGCTGGGGAAAGTGACATGGACGGGTGTCAAGGAACTTGTATAAAGATGTATCTGTGAGTGCAAAGGGGACGCTTTGGCTTTCTGCTGGGGATATGACACGGACGGGTGTCGGGAAGTATAAGTGTCTGTTTGTAAAGAAGGCTCAGGCGACTTTACTGGGGAATCATGACACGGACGAGTGCCAAAAGGAGTGTATCTGTATTTGTGAGTACAAGGCCGATGTTTTAGCTTTAGCTCTCCGCTGGGGATATGACACGGACGGGTGTCTGGACGTATCCGTATCTTTAGGGAAAGTGCTTGGGCTCTCTGCCGGGGATATGGGGAGTCTTTTGCATATTGTTGATGGATTGTTAATATTCACAAGTGTTTGATTAAGAACATGGCTAATGGTTATGCAATATGTTTGATTTTTGCCGTAATGCTCCGTATTAGACGGAATGCTACGTTCTGTGGGGAAAATATAATGTGAATGCTATGATTATGAAAAGATAAAGATCCGGGGTCCGGGTCCCGTTGCTGCGAAGATCTCTGGCTGATCTTCTTGAAGTGAACATCCCAGCTGGGGATGAGATCATTGGTAGATCTGACATATAGGACCTTGCTTGGGGTATAGGTCACTGATAGACCAATCTTTGGTAATGAGGGACCCAGATGGGGTTTGTAGAAGCTTTCTTCCCTCTGTTGTGATTCCTTCGCGCGTTGCCCTTCCGGATAGAGGCTGGAACTCTGCGGAGAGATGGTTCCCCGGCTTTTGCACTTGGCTGTGGAGGAATAGTAAATGGCAACTCGGCTAGGGAAGAAGGAAGACCATGGGGAGGTCTTCCTGGATATTTCTGCAGGGGTCCAGCTTGCTGGGGTGAAGCTTTCATGCCTCATGTTGCGCTTTGAGTACCTGCAATCCTGAAAAGACATGGAAACGCACAAGTAATCCCGAGGTATCCCTTATCGGATTCTGTCATAGGAGTTCAGACACTCCTGGGAGTAAGTATATTTCCTGCACGCACGTATAAGAAAAAACGTCTGTATTTATGCAATCGGTATCTTAAGGGCATCGGACATTTTTGCAAATGAAAATGAAGTGTACGAGACGAAACATGACTGAAAATCTGATTTTATTAATTCGTGTGCCCTGAATTGGCAAGATACAGTCAAAGAAACAGATCCCCTAAAATGAGGAGATTGTTACAAATTGAGAGACAAAAGATGTTGGCAATGTTGATGACGCTTCAAGGAGCTTCCCTTTGCTATGATTCGTATGACATTTGACGTTCTTCTCGTCTCGCTTTCTGAGGAAGGCTGATTCTGACAGAAGCATGATCCTTTCGAAGCTTACCAAGTTGTGAGTGATATAGATGAATTCAGAATGCAGTTGTTCGCTTATTCCCTTATTTTGCATGAATCGCCCTTTCGGGTTTTCAATCCATCGGGATACCCATTTTTGCCTGAATTGTCCAATGCGGCTTTTCAACTCAGCGGGTGTACTTTTTTTTTCCCTTATTTTTGCCCGAGTCTTTTATTCTGTTTTTGACTCGCCGGGATGCCCTATTTTTGCCTGGACTTACATTCTGTTTTTATGTCCAGCGGGTCATTTTTATGCGAAGTATTTTTTAACTGCATCTGAATTCACATGGGACGGAAAGTCTTCACCATCCATAGTACTGAGCATGAGTGCTCCACCAAAGAAAACTTTCTTTACTACGAATGGTCCTTCATAGTTCGGAGTCCACTTGCCCCTGTGGTCTGTATGAGGAGGGAGGAGTCTTTTCAGCACAAGATCCCCTACTTGGTATTCTCGGAGCCTGACTTTCTGATCGAAGGCTTTCTTCATTCTTTTCTGATACAGCTGCCCATGACAGATTGCAGGCAACCTCTTTTCTTCGATCAGACTCAGTTGCTCGTATCGGGATCGGACCCACTCTGCTTCGTTCAGCTTAACATCCATTAATACCCGTAAGGAGGGTAATTCAACCTCAACAGGTAGGACTGCCTCCATACCATACACAAGTTGATACGGTGTTGCCCCAGTGGATGTCCTGATTGACGTACGGTACCCATGCAAGGCAAATGGTAGCATTTCATGCCAGTCTTTGTAGGTAACTACCATCTTTTGCACAATCTTCTTGATATTCTTATTCGCTGCCTCTACAGCGCCGTTTAACTTTGGCCTGTAAGGAGAAGAATTGTGGTGTTGGATCTTGAAGTCCCGGCATAATTCTGCCATCATTTTATTGTTCAAGTTGGAACCATTATCAGTAATGATTCGCTCGGGCACTCCGTACCGACGGATGATATCTCTTTTCAGAAATCGGGCTACCACTTGCCTTGTAACATTTGCATAGGAAGCTGTTTCAACCCACTTGGTAAAATAGTCAATGGCTACCAAGATAAATCTGTGGCCGTTTGAAGTAGTTGGTTCAATCTTGCCGATCATATCAATGCCCCACATGGCAAAGAGCCAGGGTGAAGACATCACATTCAAAGGATTGGGAGGCACATGCACCTTATCCGCATAAATCTGGCATTTATGGCACTTTCTGGCATAAGCACAACAATCGGCATCTATTGTGATCCAGTAATAGTCTGATCTTAGCAACTTCTTAGCCATGGCATGCCCTCCCGCATGGGTACCAAAGGATCCTTCGTGCACCTCGTGCATTAACAGGTCTGCTTCTGTTCTATCGACGCATCTGAGGAGTACCATATCAAAGTTTCTCTTGTACAGGGAACCGTCAGTATTCAGGAAGAAACTACCAGCAAGCCTTCTTAATGTCTTCTTGTCATTGGAAGATGCCCCAGGTGGGTATGTCTGATCCTCCAGGAAGCATTTGATATCATGTAACCAAGGCTTATCATCTTTAACAACATCTGATGAGAACACATATGCTGGTCTGTCAAGTCTGGACACTGAAATCCGAGGTACAAAGTTGGCAGCTTGAACTTTGATCATGGATGAAATGGTGGCAAGAGCATCTGCAAATTGATTCTCGTCCCGAGGGATATACTTAAGCTTGACCGTTGTGAAGAAAGTCAATAACCTCCTTGTATAATCCCGATAAGGTATCAGATGATCCTGGTGGGTGTACCATTTGCCGTTGGTTTGATTGATTACCAAAGCTGAATCTCCGAACACAGTCAAAGTTTTGATTCTGAGGTCAATGGCTTCCTCAAGACCCATAATGCAAGCTTCGTATTCAGCTTCGTTGTTAGTGCAGTTGAAAGTGAGTTTTGCCGAGAAAGGCATGTGAACTCCCTTAGGTGTAATGAGTACTACACCAACACCACGACCATTCATATTAACAGCCCCGTCGAACATCATAGTCCATTCTTCTTCCGGGTCAGGCCCTTCAGTGTGAATAGGCTCTTCATGATCTTTTGCTTTTATGAACATGATGTCTTCATCAGGGAAGTCAAATATCATAGGCTGGTAATCATCAATGGGTTGCTCAGCAAGATAATCAGACAATACACTGCCCTTGATGGCTTTTTGAGATGTGTACTGGATGTCATATTCTGTGAGGATCATTTGCCATCTTGCAACCTGCCCGGTAAGTGCTGGCTTCTCAAATATGTACTTAACTGGGTCCATTTTGGAGATCAATAAAGTAGTGTGGGTCAGCATATACTGTCTCAGTCGGCGAGCAGCCCACGCTAAAGCACATCAAGTTTTCTCGAGCAGTGAATAACGTTGTTCACAGTCGGTAAACTTTTTGCTCAGGTAGTATATTGCATACTCTTTTCGACCAGACTCGTCATGCTGGCCCAGCACACACCCCATTGACTCTTCTAATACTGTCAAGTACATGATTAGAGGTCTTCCTTCAACTGGAGGCATAAGGATTGGAGGCTCTTGTAAATATTCCTTGATCTTGTCAAAAGCCCTCTGGCAGTCTTTGTTCCACCTGACCGTTTGTTCTTTTCTTAACAGTTTGAACAAAGGTTCACAGGTTGCTGTAAGGTGAGATATGAACCGTGAAATGTAGTTCAATCTACCTAGGAACCCCCGAACTTCTTTTTCTGATTTTGGTGCAGGCATTTCTTGAATGGCTTTAACTTTATCAGGATCAACCTCAATCCCTTTCTCACTTACAATAAATCCCAGCAGCTTACCAGATCTCACCCCGAATGTGCACTTGTTGGGGTTCAATTTCAGTTGGTACTTCCTCAGATGCTTGAATAACTTCAACAAATTTACCAGGTGGTCTTCTTCTGTGAGGGACTTGGCAATCATGTCATCCACATAACATTCGATTTCTTTATGGATCATGTCATGGAATAATGTTACCATAGCCCGTTGATACGTAGCACCAGCATTCTTCAGTCCGAATGGCATCACCTTGTAACAGAACGTGCCCCAGGGTGTGATAAAAGTTGTTTTCTCCATGTCTTCAGGTGACATCTTGATCTGATTGTATCCTGAAAATCCGTCCATGAAGGAGAACACCGAGAACTGAGCCGTATTATCCACCAATACATCAATGTGAGGTAAAGGGAAATCATCTTTCGGGCTGACTCTGTTCAAATCCCGGTAGTCCACACACATCCTCACCTTGCCGTCTTTCTTAGGAACAGGTACAATATTAGCAACCCACGGCGGATAGCTAGTCACAGCAAGGAACCCGGCGTCCCACTGCTTTTGTACCTCTTCTTTGATCTTCATTGCCATGTCTGGGCGAGTGCGGCGCAACTTCTGTTTAACCGGTGGGCAATCTTCTCTTAAAGGCAGCTTGTGCATAACAATATCGGTGTCCAACCCTGGCATATCCTGATAAGACCAAGCAAACACATCCACATATTCACGAAGCAGGTCAATCAATTGTTCTTTCACTGAGTCTTGTAAGCAAGCCCCGATCTTAACCTCTTTCACATCTTCGTCCGTACCAAGATTAATCGTTTCGACATCCTCCTGATGAGGAGTGATAACCTTCTCCTCTTGCCTTAACAACCTGGCTAGCTCTTCAGGAAGCTCATAATCTTCTTCAACCCCTTCATCAGCTTGATTGATTGGATTGTCAAAGTCATACGAAGCCATAGCCGTGTTGTTGTCGGTGCAGTCTGAAAGGCACTCTCTGCATGGGTTTAGATTGTTCATTTTAGTGATTGATTTTAATCTTGTTTTAGAAAAAAGTGAAATGAAGTTATCATTTTGAAAACATTGCCATTTTATTTTTGTACAAAAAGAAAAATGGAAAAGAAAAAAAAACAATGAGCGAAAAAGAAAAAGACTCATTTGCAAAAGATGTCTGATATTCATTGATTGATCTGTTTGCACAAAAATTACAAAGATGGCCCGATTACAAAATGAGTCTTGTCATCTTGGGCAAGATGCAAGACTTGATGCATGCTTAAAATATACAGGAAATAATAATTACTCTGCAGGAGTAACCCTTATAATTTCCTGGGAAGACCAGTTTGAGATACGGCTCCCCGGGATCCTTGGACGTATCCAGCTCTCCAGGTTGCGTTCATCTACCGACTCATCTTCCAAGTTGTTCACTGCATCCAGGGTGAGCATTCCCCCGCTGACAAAGTTGGGCTTCTTGGCAGCCTCTGATTGATCTTGTTGAGTTGGTCTGTAACCCAACCCAAATCTGTCCTCCTTCTTCTCCACAGGTAGCAGCTTGCCCCAGCCTTGGGCAGTCCCCTCTTCAACAACCTTCCTGGCTTGCTGATAAGACGTCATGGAGGTTCCCAGTACAGCAGATGCTTCATTAATGTTCAGGGCCTCAAATCCCTGGCTCATGGTTTCATGGATTTGTCCATCCATCTCAATGTATTTGTATGTAGCCAGATGGCTAACAAAGATGTCTTCTTCACCACAGATGGTGATGATCTGGCCTTCCCACTCGAATTTCAGCTTCTGGTGAAGGGTAGACGTAACTGCGCCAGCGGCATGGATCCAAGGTCTACCCAACAAACAGTTGTAGGCCGGCTGAATGTCCATCACATAGAAGGTAATTTTGAAGGTCTGCGGGCCAATCATCACAGGCAGATCGATCTCCCCTAGCAATGATCTTTTAGAGCCATCAAATGCTCTCACCACCAAATTACTCGGACGCAATGCCAAGCCCTCATACTCCAGCTTCACCAAGGCTTTCTTTGGTAGAACATTGAGTGAAGACCTAGTGTCCACCAGTACATGGGATAGAACAGCACCCTTGCATTCTAGAGTGATGTGTAAAGCCTTGTTGTGGTTACGTCCCTCAGTTGTTAGATCAGCATTGGTGAAACCCAATCCATGGATGGTGTTGACATTTGCTACCACGGTTTCTAGCTGATTAACTGTGATCTCCTCTGGCACGTATGTTGCGTGCAAGACTTTCAGTAATGCATTCCTGTGAGCTTCAGAACACATCAGCAGGGATAATATGGAGATCTTTGAGGGAGTTTGGTGAAGCTGATCCACCACCTTGTAATCACTTCTCTTTATAATCCTCATAAACTCGTCTACATCTTGCTCAAAAGATGTCTTATGAGTTTCTTTGATGGTTGGCTCTTCAAATACCACACTCTTTCATTTTGCTTTGGCAGCAGCTTCTGCTTCGGCATTAGGTCTTTGTAATTGTGAGGCAAAAAGGCGTCCGCTTCTGGTGAAGCCTCCGCCTCCCCCAACATTATCAATCTGTGGAGAAGAGGTTGAAGAATCCAAAGTGATCTTCTCCCCATTGCAGTAGAGGTCAGAGCCATAATGCCAAGGTATGGCATTACTGCTTTCATATGGAACTGGTCCAGGTACCGTGACGGTAACCGGACTGACTGCTGCAGAGGAGGGTACTGAAATGGTGTGCGGATCGTAGTAGATGGTGACTGGTGACCTGGCAGGAGATGCCGTTGTTTGTTGTTGAAAGTTGTTGTTTGGAGGAATATATGAGGGATCATAATAAATGGTGACTGCTGAGATATCTTCTTCAATTTCTGTTGGCGTTGTAGAAGATTCTGCTGAATAAATGGGTGATGATGTTGTAGAAGAAATGGTTGTTGACATCTGATTTGTTGAAGTGATGGATGGAGCCATTGTTGATGATATTGACGAATTGGTTGGAATGATTGTTGTTGCAGTTGTAGAAGACTCAGGAATTGTCGTCAAAGAGATTGCTGGATTTGTAGGCGCTGATGTTGTGATCTGAAGTATACCACTTTTGATAAGACCATCTATGCCGCTTCTCAAGTTATCACACCCGTTGACCGAAATGTTGCAATAACCACAACCGAGCTCACACCCGGGGAACATCTGGCATTCTAGGAGCTGAGCTTTAATCTCGACCAGAGGTGTCCGAATCTGCCCAACACTGGTGATTAAGAAAGATGGCTTATCTTCCTCAATAGCATTAATTCTTGGTCCTCCATGATTGGGCATGGGATTCTTGTTGACATTTGGAGGGGGTGCAAAGTTGAGGGCTTTAGAATCCACCAGATCTTGTACTTTCATTTGTAAAGCCCTGCATTTCTCGATCTTATGGCTAGGTGCGTTGGAGTGAAAAGCACACCGGGCGTTGGCATCATAATTTCTTGGAAGACTGGCAGGATCTGGAGGTGCCAATGTCCTTAGCTCAACCAAGTTGAGTTTCAGGAGTTGTGGCAATAAATCGGCATAAGGCATAGGGATAGGGTCAATCACCCTATTTGCCTGTGATGGTCTTTGCTGAAAGGGTCTTTGTTGTTGATTGTTGTTGTTGTTGTTGTTGTAGTTTCTTTGTGGCGGATACTGAACTTGCTGTTGATAGTGTGGTTGTTGTTGTGGTTGATATGCTGGTTGCTGAGGAATCGGAGCTGGAATAGTGACAGCTGCCACTGACCTATGAACATACTGAGGTCTTCCCCTGTTGGCATGAATAGCATTAGTCTCACCGGTTCTTCTTGGTCCCACGAAAGGCTTCCTAGGATTGCTTGACGAACTTGCACCATTATCAGTAATTTTGCCCATCTTCAGAAGGCTTTCAATTCTTTCTCCAGCTATGACTACGTCAGCGAAGCTGGTGGAAGAAAAGGCGGCTATCCTATCAATATATGTCCCTTGCAGGGTATTCATAAACATGTCGGCCATTTCTCTTTCCAACATGGGTGGTTGGACAGCAGCAGCTAGCTGTCTCCATCTCTGGGCATACTCCCTGAAGCTTTCTCTGGAGGATTGAGACATTCCCATCAAGAGGGTTCTGTTAGGAGCCATGTCCAAGTTGTATTGGTACTGTCTGATGAAAGCCTCAGCTAGGTCCTTCCAGCACCTGATTGTAGCTCTGGCCAAGTGAGAGTACCATTCCCTTGAAGCCCCAGTCAAATTGTCTTCAAAGTAAAACATCCACAGTTTTTCATCCATGGTGTATGCCTTAAGTCTTCCTAGAAAAGACTGCAAGTGAGTTCGTGGACAGGAAGTTCCGTTGTACTTCTCGAAGCACGGGGGTTTAAACTTGTGAGGAATCCTTACCCCATCCACTAACCCCATGTCCATGACATCAAAACCTAAGGAGTTTTGAGACTCCAGAGATCTCAATTTCTCAGCAATTTCATCAAGCCTCCTATCATAGGCTTCATCCCCAGCCCCCATCACAGTGAATTGATCCTCTTGGGGGTCTTCTTGTAAGATTCTGCCCGCAGTTGTATTTCCTTGCACATTAACCGGGATATTGACTTCCGGATGCAGATGAGGCCCATATACGGGTGGGTTAATATGGGTTTGACCTCTCTCATTGTTACTTATTCCTCCAGTTCCTAGAGGAGGTTCCTCTGGGGTCTGTCTTTCTACCAATGCCCTCAATCTCTCTTGGCTTTGAGCCAAGCCATTCATCACTTCCATGAACTGGGTCATTTGGTTTCTCATCTCCAGCCTTTCGTTAACCATCTGGGTCCTGACCTCTGTCAGCTCTTGCTGTACTTGATCCATCTGGATACCAGGAAGATTGTTGCGAGTAGGATATCTGTGTGGACGATTGAGAGGGAACACCCGATGACGAGCAATAATTCCTGAACCACAACAGAGTTAGTAATAATCAAAACAAAACCTACAAAACAAAACAAAACAAAACAAAGGTTAGCATGCAATGCAGTATGCTTATTTGTTTCCAAGGTATCCGGCTTGGCACTTGGTTTTGACCTTTCCAGACCCTGAGGAAGATGCTTTGATGTTGCTTGAGAGGAAGAAAACTCAGTGAAACAAACTAACAAATATATTACAAATGGTGAATCATACATAGTTTGTTTTTACAACATATGCCCCTAAGGGACCAAAATACAACACAAAAAATAAAAGTACATGAAATGGAAACAACAACAAGCAAATAATTCAAACATCTAAGCCAAATTCATCCTTCTTAACTTCCTTCAAAAGTGCTTCAGTTACAGGACCAGCCGGATGCTCTATAATGCTTCTGATGAGAAGGTTCCTGGTGGTAATAGCAGTGCTCAGCTTCTTGTGCCTGTCTTGGTCCTTTGACCTCTTCACACCAGCCCTAAGCTTTAGTTCTGAAATTTCCTTCTGGGCTGCTAGCAGAGCCTCCTGTTGCTTCTTTTCATTTGCCTCCAACTGCTCAAATCTGTCTTGAGTTCTCTTATCTTCTTGAGTGCGAGCTTCAGTAATTCTGACCCACCTAGCTTGACTTTCTTTTAGATAAAGATCAGTCCTAGCCTTCTGAAACTGGGCCTCTTTACAGGCATTCTTCAAAATTTGCTCTCCTGCTCTTGATTTCTTGATGTAGTCCTCTGATTTCTCAATCTTGGCTAGATGCTCCACCTTAAGCTTTTCTAACCTCTCAATGTCTAGACGACCATCACTCCTCTCCCAGAGGGTCTTCTGCAGAGCTTGGGACAGATTCTCATTCCTCTCTTTCAGTTTCTCAAATTCTTCCAGGCTGACAGTGGCTGGAGGTGGTGCTGTGGATGGTCTAGGTGCATCCTCAATGGTGAAGGGCATCCCAGAAATTTGAGCCCTAGCATGAGACCATTCATAATACTGAGCTGAAGCCACATTGTTGCATCTCCCAAGGATGGCCATCCCTTTGGTCTGGATGTTGTCCCAAGCCCAGGATGCTTGTCTGACAACAGCTAGATTAGGCTTTATCTCACAATACAGGGTTTCAGCCAAGTCTTGCACTCTAGGAGGGTGAACCAAAGCATAGCCCAACTGTCTCTTGAACAGCAAAGGATTGTAATTGATGCAACCCTTCACTCCTATCAGAGGTACATTGGGGAACTGTCCACAGCTAGTAATTATGTCCCTGCCTTTGGTGCTCTGGGTGCACCACCTGATGTCATCTGAAGTTAAAGCGGTGAGTCTTCTAGCCCAATTCTTCTGTTGGTGAGGGTTCAAGAAAGCATCAGTCTTGGGTAGGTGTTTAAGCAGCCAGGTATGAAATAGAGGAGCACAGCATCTCACCAATCTCCCTCTCTGCTTCTCATTCCTTTGGTGAATAGAATAATAGAAATCTCCCAGCAAGGTGGGTATTGGGTTCCTCAAAAGGAAGAGATGAATAGCATTCTTGCTGATAAACTTGGGCTCGTCTGCAAAAAGTATAACCCCATATACACTGAGGGCTAACAATGCACAAACTGCCTTCCATTCTCCCAAGGAGGCCTTCAGGATGGCCTGAGAAACCAAGAAATCCAAGTGCAAACCAGGGATCCCAGCCTTTGTAGTCATGTTCTGCTCAATCAAAATAGGTTCCAAATGCAGTGCCTTTGCCACTTCTTCATTGATGGGAGAAGTCATCTCTGGGTTGAAGGGGATACCACCCCTGACAGGTACTCCAATCAAAGATGAGAACTCCTCCAGCAAAGGTCCTAGCTGAAAGTTCTGAAAAGTGAAGCATCTCAAAGGAGGATCATAGAACTGTAGGCAAGTGTGAATCAAACTCCTCTGAGAAGGGTCCAAGTCCATAACCATATCAAGGATGCCTCCATAATGTTCTCTGAATAATGGGATATGGTCTGGAGTGATAAGTGCCTGGACCTGCCTGACGCCAGCCAGCACAGGCTCAAAGAAATGATATGAAATGTTGCTCTTCTTGGGTGCCATGACTGCTGATGAAGAGCTGAAAACAGATGCTGATGACGATGACTGATACTGGATATGAGCCACTGATAGGCTGAGGATGATGATGGAGGTAGCTGAAGCAGGCAACTGATGAAGATGGCTGAAGCAGATAGCTGATGAAACAGAGGTCTATGCAGATGAAGGGGTCAAAACCAAGACAAATGAAATATGGATACCCTGAAAAACAAATAAGCAAATGTTAAATGATGCAATGGTGATGTATGCAAATGATATGCAAGGGTTTGTGGTCAAGCTGGATCTGGTTACTGCCTTTATATAAGTCCATGTATGTTTAAGAAGTCCAGATGAAGGTTCAAAAGTCCAGTAACCAAGGTGGGGGACTCAAATAAAGAGTCACATGTCCAGGGTTAAATCACAAGAACTGTCCAAAGTGAAGCATTCTTAAACACAATAGGTAACAGGGTATGATGTGGCCAAGGGTTCCTGCAAACCTGTAAACAGCCCAACCCCCTCACAGGTGATGTTCTAAAACAAGGATCCTCAGACTTGGATCAGTTATGAGAAGTGTAAACACTTCTAACCCGGAGGTACAATGTTTACAATAACCATAAAAGATCCTCCTCTAATTCACCTCAGTTTCTGAAGGTCATAGTAAAAGGTCATCCAGACTTAGCAGGCTTCCCAGATAGCCCTAGCACTACAGGAGATCTGTAGCACAGAGTTCTCAAGAAGAAACCCATATCTGAACCGTGTTTCATATTCCCGCACCAGACCGAAATGGAATTGGAAAGAATATGAACCACTCTAGCCTAGGTGTCACTCAGGTCCCAGGTATAGGACCTTAAACTCTCAATGAAACCCCACCCACCAAAGCAAAACCAGATCCAGCCAGATGACAATATGACAGTATGATATATAAAGCTGTAAAGAAAGCAATAAATAACTGTACATAAAGCAAAAAATAAATACAAATATACAAACACAATCAGAACATAACACCCCAGTAAACACAAATCAAACAAGCGCTAGGAGGAACCCACAAAAAGAACCAGAAGCCCTGGTTACAGTATAAGGGTCCCCAGCAGAGTCGCCAAGCTGTCGCTCCCACCAAATGAGGCCAGGTCAAATGGGGTACAGACGCGAACGGTCGGCGAAAGGAGAGAGAACACACAAGGGTGAACTCATAAAGAAAAGAGTCGCCAGCTAGGCATTTTTATCCCGGAGGAAAGGTAATGCTGCATAGACCTAGAAAGATATGGACAAGACGGTTGCGAACCAGAGAGACTAAGAAAGGGGGTTGGTTACAACCTGGGAAGGTTTTAGCACCCAGATTGTCCGTCGTACTCAACGGGATCCACGCTTAAAAGATTTGTGTTTTTAAAGGGGGTAGTGTCAGTGCAATTTGTGTATAAAAGGGCTGGAAAAGGATGTACAGATGTCAGTGTAAAAGAAATGAAGTGTATAAGTGAAGTGTAAGTGTAAGAACAAGAATGAAATGCTCATGATAATGAGGCTAAGAGAATAAAGCTGGAAAGAGGGGGAATATACAGAGACTTTTGTTCGATAACTTGTTAAGTTATGCCTACGTATCCTCTCGTGCAATGAGGAAGTCAGAACACCGTAGTTCGACCCAAAGAGACAAAAAGATGAATTGACTTGTGAACTGCTTGCTTGTCTATGCTTAAGTGTATGACCTGTCTGGCTCAGGTGCTAACTGTCTTGCATTAGACGGAAGAAGCAAGTTCTCGTTTGTGAGTGAATGAGGTGAGGAAAGAATTCCGGAGGAGATGATTATTGTTTGTTTTTTGTGTTTCCAGTCTTTTATTGCCTTTTGAAAGTTTTCCATAAGTTAATGAGCTTAAGCCTAAACCAATGGGTTAGCAAACTCATCACATCTTCCCTCTGATTAGGGGTAAATGAGAATACCTTAAGTGTGAAGTCAGCATCTCACACTTAATCACCATGGTGTAGGATTAAGATCATTAACCTACTTGTGATTATTTAGATGTTTTTGTTGTTTTTTTGTCTAGTGTTGAGTAATGAGATTAAGCCATAATCAGGGATTAAACAGACTCATTACACCATCCTAATAGAAGGATAATAGATGAGAATATTTAAGCTGAGGAAAACTCCTCAACTTAATCCATGATTAGGGATTAACCTCATGACAAAACAAAGCCTTCATTAGATGGATTTCAGTTAATGATATGATGAAGAAGTGAGTTTTATGATTTGTAAGACAACTTGAGGGGGACTTGTCCATTAACACTAGGGTTAGTCCTTCTTAACCAATTAAGGAAGAATTAGAACCCTAATGCAAGGCCCAAGTTACAAGCTTGATGTCTTAGTGATTATTAGGTGAATTGATTAAAGGAGTTAAACACATTAAGGGTTTAACACTTAGGATTAAAGTTATACACTCCATCCTAATAGAAGGATGCAGGCATAAACTTAATCACAAAGCCTTAAAACCTTTAGGGTTTAGTCCTTGATTGTGAGATGAGAAGAGAAGACCCAAAGAGACACAAAGGTAAAAGCTAAGTGGGGGACTAATCAACCCTAATTGTTATCATGCTTGGAAGCCCTAGGGTTTGTGAGGTTTAAGAGAGAAATCTTCAAAGAACCACCAAGGAGAGAAGCAGATGAGAGGAGCAAAGAGAAGCAAAACAACTTGCTTCACCTAAGAAGACAAGTTGCTTGAAGAAAGAAAGTGAGGTGAACAAGAATGAGCAAGCTCAATCCAATACACATACAAAAATGCAGCAATGATACATAAGAGAGATGAAAAGAGATTGTGAGAAGTGAAGGCAAATTCACTTCTCAATGCAACTTACCACCTGAAAAGTTAGTAAAAGAAATGAAATGCAATGCAAATAAGATGAAATAGCATGATGCAAGACAAATTCAGAAGCAAATACATGATGTTAATGATGCTAAGAGATGATGCAAACATGAAACAAGGCATGAGGATGATCATAAAAACATATGGATGCAAGAGAAGCATGCTTAGAACCATGAACATACATGAAAAGTTATGAGATGCAAATGACATAAAACATGGCAAATGAAAGATGCAATGATCAAACATGATTCTAATATGTCCTAAGATGCTTTATGAATCAAATGAATGCACAAAATGTCATGGCAAATCATAGTATGCAAGCAAATGGAAGATGGATGCAAAGGAAAGCATGAATTAGGGTTTATGATCAATGCACAAAACAAAATTCAAAACCAGAGGCAAACATCATTATAAAAATTGAAAATGCAATCAAAGGAACCTTTGACCTATACAAACTCATTGCCCAAAGGAGAGGGTCCAATTCTTAACCTAGTGAAAGTTATGAATTTCCTAAGTTGGCTAGGGTTTTAAGGTACCTTGTCAAGAAAAATGCCAAACAAATAGGAAATGCAAGATCAATTCATGTCAATTTAATCCTATAAACTACATGCTATACAAGATGCAATGCAAAAAGAATCATTGTCCAACTCTCAATGGTTAGGCAGAAATGAATTTTTGAAGTTTGAATCAAAATAATGCCTTGAAGTGAAATTAATTCCATTGAAAATGATCAAAAGGCATCAAGAACAAAAAATAAATTTGTTTTGAGGGTTGGACAATGTTTCTAAATGTTTTTAAAGGTTACATGAATTTTTTTGTGATTTTTAAATACCTAAAAGTATTTTTAATTAATTAATTTTCATTAATTAATTAAAAATAAACTTTTAAATGATTTAAAAATAATTTTTTATGCAAAAAATAAAAATAAAAATATTTTTGGTTTCTGAAAATTAATAAAAGGTTTGATAAAAAATTTCAGAATTTTTCAATGTATTTTGCTATTTTAATAAAATGAAGAAAATAAATGCAAAAAACAAATGAAAATAAAATGAATTTAAACTGAAAAATGAGAAAGTCAACAGATCAAAGGGCCAGGATTCAAACTGGGACGCGCGGGAACTGACTATGCACGCATCTGGACGGCTAGAATTCAAATTTCCTTAATTATGATTAGTGCCCTAATCTGAACCCTAAACAAATTCAGGTGACCGGAACAGTGTTCCGGTCATCTTCTCCGACGAGCTCCTCTTTCAATCTCTCTCAATACGCCATGAAACCTCTCAAATCTCTCCAGAATCACTCATTGAACATCACTAGACCTAAACCCCACCCCAAAATCCATTTATTTCCACTGAATCAAGAGAAACGAATCAAAACGGAAAACACACAAAAATTTCAGAGATCAAATACATCCTACACACGCAACCATTTTCAAAGGTTCAAAGCTCAAAATGATCAGCACACCACATAGAATCAGTTTATAACTTAAAACGCAAGTTCTGGAAAAATGTTTTTGGATGATACCTGAGATGAAGCTTTTCGAACTGGAGCTTTCTGAGCCTTTCTCTTATGCCAACCAACTCCTTGGTCCCCCTGAGTTCAATGGAATGCTTTGAAACTTTTGTTGATGGCTGATTTGGGAGATTGCAAAAGTTCTGTTCAGTGAGGGGTGATGATCGTGTTTTGGTTTCAGTGACTTTCAGGTTGTTTTAATGGTTGGTTTGTGATCAGTGAGTCATGTTGAGATCAATGGTGAAGTTTGTTTGTGTGTTTTATGCTTGTGGAGAGTTTTTCGAAGGGTTTTGCAAATGAAGCATAAACTTGGAACTATGGCTTGGAGTGTGTTTCAGCATGAGTTGTGTGGTGTGTTATGCTGGCTTTGGTCCACTTATCACAACTAGAGAGGTCAGAGGAGTTGGTGTGCCCTATTGTGATTGGTATGGGTCTTTGGCCAAAATGTCAAACTTTGTGTAAGAGAGGTATGGGCTCATAGCTAGCTAAGGACAAGAGGGGTTTCCTGCGCAGCAAGAAGTGTGGAGAGCCCTAGGATCAATTCTGAAGTCAGCAAGCAAGTGGATTAGGGTTTGAGTGAGGTTTTGCAACTTGCTTCATCTTTGGCCCTCTTGAAATTTCTTGCCCCACAAGTCACAAAAATGAGCAAACTCTTGGTGAATTCTGATCTTTAGACATTGGTTCATGTTTGTATGAAGATTAGAAGTCCATTTGGTAGCACAATTTGCCTTGGCAAGTGATTTTGCAACTTTGCCTCTTTGGTAGAAAACTTCAAATTATGTGATTTTGGCCAACTTTGACAAGCCATAACTTTTGATCCAAAATGAATTAGGTCAAGTTATTGTACTTTTTGAAAAGGGAATGATCCATTCTACAACTTTCATGACCAAAGTTTTCCCATTTGAAGCATTTTTGAATCAAAAAGCAAGGGTTGAAAAAGTTTCCCAAAATGGCAATTTTCATTATAAGTCAACTTTCCCAAAAAGTCAACTTTGCAAATGGCTTGAAATTCTTCAATTTTGTAAACTTCTAACATCTTCTATGATCAAATAAAGATCATACATAATCAAAATGATGAAGAACACTCTTTGGTTGGGTCATTGGGGGCCTCAGATGCCCTGATTTTGCACTGACTTGCTCAAAAAGTCAACTCTTGATCAGATGCCTTCCCCATGGAATTTCTTCATGAAAATTGATATGCATAATCCCTATACCAGATAGAGACCAATAGAAACAAGAATGACCAAAAAATTTGGAGTTATGGCCTTTGAAACCAAAACCCTAATTCTAGGTCATCTATGCAGTCAAACCTGGCTCTGCTTCCATGCCAATCCCAGTTCTTGTGATTTTTTGACATTCTTGACTTTGAGAGGACACAATATGATGCTTGAACATACATGGACCCCTTTGAAGTGATTGATGACCTTTGGAGTGGCTCAAGAAGCTCTTGGATTGCTCAGGTCACAAACCCTAGATGCAGATGACTTAGAATCAATGCAGTGAAGCAAATATGCAATATGAGATGCTATGATTGAACTTATGCATATGAAAAGATCACAAGCCATGGTGTGAATGGGTGAGGGAAAATTTGGGGTGTTTACAGTAGGGATGAGGAGGCGAAGATTCGTTGAATTCCTACCCTCGTTCGTCCTTAGTAAATACTATTACTGCATTTTATGCATTTCTGGTAAACATCAATCATATTCAAAAGCATACACACATTCAAATATAACCAATGGACATTTTCGCTTAAGTAAACAAGGGAAAAGTAAACTTGAATTCAAAAAACGAGACTTTATTTATTTAGAAAATGGCCTATAAACAGGTAAGTTTGTACAAGGAGACAGAAATCCTAGTAAGAGTAATTCGTCGTAAAAGTTTTACAAAAACAAAGAAAAGCAGCTATGTGAAAAATAATCCTATTGAGTTCCAATTCTACTATTTCCATTATCTTCAAGTATCTCATCCTTTGCTGTCGAGATAGAAATGATTGGATTGATCTTTATCTATTTGAACTTGATTCAGGTAGCACAACTGGTTGAGGTTACATGGGTGATCCAACGAGACATAGCCATACGCTTTAATCCCTAACTTTTTCCTGGATTGCCTTTTCAGGTTTTCAATCCACCGGGATACCCTTTTTTGCCCAAGCCTCCCTTTCGGATTTTCGACTTGCCGGGTGTACAATCTTTTATATATATATATATATATATATATATATATATATATATATATATATATATATATATATATATATATATATATATATATATATATCCCTAATTTTTTCCCGGACCCTTTTGGTTCGCCGGGATGCCCTTATTTTTGCCTTGGCCAGTCAACCTAGCGGGTCTCTTTTTATGCGTAGTATTTTTTAACTATGTATGCGTTTACGGGCAGTGGGAAATCTTCACCATCCATAGTAGTAAGCATCATGGCACCTCCTGAAAATACCCTTTTGACTACAAATGGTCCTTCATATGTAGGAGTCCACTTGCCCCGAGGATCACCCTGTGGTAATACGATACGTCTTATTAAAAGCTTTGATCATCCGTTTCTGGTACATCTGACCGTGACAAATAGCTTCCAGCCTTTTCTGATCAATCAAATTTATCTGGTCAAGTCGAGTCTGAATCCACTCATATTCATCCAAACCTGCATCCTTCATGATTCTCAAGGAAGGGATCTGAACCTCAATAGGTAGAACTGCTTCCATACCATAGACTAAGGAGAATGGGGTTGCCCTTGTTCAAGTACGTATTGTAGTACGATAACCATGAAGAGCAAATGGTAACATCTCATGCCAATCCTTATACGTAACAATCATCTTCTATAGAATCTTCTTGATGTTCTTATTGGCAGCTTCTACTGCACCATTCATCTTTGGACGATACGGAGAAGAATTATGATGCTTAATCTTGAAATGCGTGCAGAGGTCAGTAATCATGGTGTTGTTCAGATTAGAGCCATTGTCTGTGATAATCCTTTCAGGGATGCCATACCTACATATGAGATTATTCTTAATGAATCGAGCCACAACATTCTTAGTAACAGATGCAAATGAAGCTGCCTCCACCCATTTTGTGAAGTAATCAATGGCAACCAGGATGAAATGATGTCCATTAGAAGCAATAGGCTTGATCTCGCCAATCATATCAATGCCCCCACATGGCAAAAGGACAAGGAGCAGTCAACACATTCAACGGAACTGGAGGTACATGCACCTTATCAGCATAAATCTGACACTTGTGACATGTTTTGGAATGTTGATAACAGTCAGCTTCCATGGTAGACCAATAGTAACCTGCTCTCAATATCTTCTTTTCCATGGTATGACCACTAGAATGAGTGCCAAAGATCCCATCATGCATGTCTTCCATAATCTATGTTGCTTCCTTCTTATCCACACAATGAAGCAAAGTTGAATCATGATTGCGCTTGTACAAAATTCCATTACTCAAAAAGAACTTAGCAGAAAACCTCCTAAGAAACTTCTTATCATTGACAGATGCCCCTTCAGGGAACTCCTGAGCTTCAAGATACCTTTTCACTTCATAGAACCAAGGTTTTCCCTCTACTCCATCAGTATCAATCTCATTACAATATGCAGGCTTTTCAAATATATCAATAGTGATCTTGGGAGCTTCATCATCCCAGCTAATCTCAAACATAGATGCCATGGTGGCTAAAGCGTCTTCCAACTGATTCTCTTCTCGTGGAATATGTCCAAAGGTAATCTCTTCAAAGTACGGGATCAAAGACAACACATGCTCTCTGTAAGGAATGAGATTTGGGTGCTTGGTATCCCAATCTCCTTTAATCTGACTAACTACCAGGGCTGAATCTCCATATACGTCCAGAAACTAAATCTTCTACTCAATGGCAGCTTTGATACCCATGATACATGCTTCATATTCAGCCATGTTATTGGTACAATAGAAACAAAGTCTAGAAGTAATTGAGGTATGACAACCTTCAGGGGAAATGATCATAACACCAACACCATTACCAAGCGCATTATAAGCTCCATCAAAAACCATAGTCCATCGGGATCCCTGTTCAGGTCCGTCATATTGTCTAGGTTCTTTAGTAACAATCATAATGTATTCATCCGGGAACTCAAAATTCATAGACTGATAATCATCCACTTCCTGATGAGCTAAATGATCAGCTACCACACTTCCCTTAATGGCCTTCTGAGTGGTGTACTGTATATCATATTCTGTTAAAATCATTTGCCATCTCGCTATTCGTCCGGAGAGAGCAGGTTTCTCGAATATGTACTTGATTGGATCCATATTTGAAATCAACAAGGTAGTATGAGTCAACATATACTGTCTTAGTTGGCGAGCAGCCCATGCCAAAGCGCAGCAAGTTTTCTCGAGCAATGAGTATCTTGTTTCACAGTCGGTAAACTTTTTGCTAAGGTAGTATATTTCCTGCTCTTTTCGACCAGACTCGTCATGTTGTCCCAACACACACCCCATTGAGTTGTCTAATACTGTTAAGTACATAATCAAGGGTCTTCCATCAACTGGTGGCATCAAAATTGGAGGTTCTTGAAGGTATTTCTTGATCTTATCAAAGGCTACCTGGCACTCGTCATTCCATTCCATTACCCGATCTTTCTTCAACAACTTGAAGATTGGCTCACAGGTAGCAGTTAGCTGGAAAATAAATCTTGCAATGTAATTCAGTCGTCCCAAGAAACCTCTGACTTCCTTCTCAGTATGAGGAGCAGGCATCTCTTGTATAGATTTTACTTTTGCAGGATCCACTTCAATACCTTTTCCACTGACAATGAAACCCAGGAGTTTACCAGACATAACTCCAAAAGTACACTTGTTTGGATTCAATCTCAGTTTATACTTCTTCAACCTCTCAAACAACTTGCACAGATGATCAAGGTGTTGTTCCTCATTCTGGGACCTGGCTATCATATCATCCACATATACCTCTATCTCATGGTGAATCATATCATGAAACAAAGCCACCATAGCACGCTGATATGTTGCCCCAGCGTTCTTCAAACCAAATGGCACCACCTTATAACAAAACGTGCCCCATTATGTAACAAATGTAGTCTTCTCCATATCTTCTGGTGCCATCTTAATCTGATTGTAACCAGAGAAACCATCCATGAAAGAGAATACCTTATGCTGAGCAGTGTTCTCTACCAAAACATCAATATGTGGAAGTGGAAAGTCATCTTTAGGACTAGCCTTATTCAAATCCCTGTAATCCACACACATGTGTACCTTACCATCCTTCTTAGGTACTGGTACCATGTTTTCAACCCATTGAGGATAAGAAGTCACAACTAAGAACCCTGCATCAAATTGTTTCATCACCTCTGCTTTAATCTTTTCTAACATTTCAAGACGCATGCGACGAACCTTTTGCTTCTTTGGACGGCAGTCTTCTTTTACTGGTAGACGGTGAACCACAATGTCAGTATCCAACCCTGGCATATCTTCATATGACCAAGCAAAGATCTCCACATAGTCACGTAACATCTGAATTAGTCTGTTCTTAACACCATCTTCTAGTTCATCCCCTATCTTGACCTCTTTCATGTCTTCCTTAGTTCCTAGATTCACAACTTCGATTGGCTCTTCATGTGTCTGTATAGCTTTCTCTTCTTGTTGCAACAACCTAGCAAGCTCTACAGGTACCTCACAATCTTCCTCTTTCCCATCTTCATCTTGATAGATTGGATTCTCGAAATTATAATTGGCAATAGTGGAACTGTTATTAACAGGATCCAGAGTGGATGAAGATCTGCATTTTAGTGATGTGGGTGTGTGTAAGAACACATAGCTGATAAAATAGAAATAATAATAAAAGAAAGACAAGGAGCACAATATTTACGAAAACGAAACGTCAATTGATTTTATTGAATGAAGTATGCAAATGAAATGACATCCCGAAACAAGCATACCATTGTGCCCCGGGTAAGACACAAGGCTTAAAAGGTTTTATTGTTCAAAATTACAAACTTAAAACAAAACACAATAATAGTATTTACTCCTGACTAAAGGAGATAGGAATAACGTCTTCAGTCTTCCAATTGTTGAGCCCATCACCCATGGTAGGAAAGATCCAATCATCTAGGTTGTAGTCTTCATCATGGTCACCCCCAGCATTGATTTAATCTCTTATGACCCCTTTATTAGTGATACGAACAGCACGAGCACGGCGAACAACCCTCTAAGATTCTGCAGTGAAACCCAAACCAAACTTGTCAGACTTGTAAGGGATGTTGGGAAGCTGACCCCAAATAGCACAACCACCTTTTTCAACCACAACCTTAGCATCTTTGAGGGAGGCCATTGCATGAGGTATTCTAGTAACCACAGGTGCTCTTTCAGAAGCAGGGACAGACTGAGGAACAGGAGCAAAGCAAGGAACAACTTCAAATGTTTGACACGGAGTTTCAACCAATTCACCCTCCATTTCTACATACTTGAAAGTATTCACATGGCTAACCATGTACTCTTCTTCACCATAGACAGTGACAATTTTGTTTTTCACCGGTTATTTCAACTTCTGATGCAAGGTGGAAGTCACAACACCTGCCCCATGGATCCAGGGGCGCCCAAGCAAACAAGAATATGCAGGACGAATATCCATCACATAGAAAGTAGAGTTGAAGACTTGAGAGCCTACTTTGATTGGGAGGTCTACTTCTCCATGTACCATTCTTTTTGAACCATCAAAGGCCCTTACCACCACATTACTTGGCCTTAACACAACATCTTTAGGACTGAGCTTGTCCAAAACCTCTTTAGGGAGCACATTTAATGAAGAACCATTGTCCATTAGTACATGAGACAAGGTAGTGCCCCTACATTCAATGGAGATACGCAAAGCTCTGTTATGGTTTCTCTTGGCAGGAGTCAGATCAGCATCAGAAAAGCCCAAACCATTATCACTAGTAAAATGTGCAACACAATTCTCAAACTGATCCACAGAAATTTCATCTGACACATGAGCAGCCTTTAAGAACTTGATTAAGGCTTTAGCATGAGCCTTAGAACACATGAGCAAAGATAACATGGAGATTTTGGAGGGAGTATGCCCCAACTGGTCAACAATATCATAATCACTTTTGTGGATGATCTTCAATACCTCTTCCATTTATTTAGAGAGACTATCAGCAGCTGGTGTCTCAGCTTGTACAGGTTCAATCACAAGACCTTTGCCCCGAGCATCAGTACTTGGACCAGAGTTAGAGGTATGAACTGGAGTAGCTGCACTTTTTGAGGTATCTTCAGGGGAGAAAATTCTACCACTTCTGGTAACCTTACTAGATCCAGCAATATTGTCAACATCAAGATTGTGGTTAGCAATAGGAGGGTCAGCCAGAGGCTCTTGCTTGATACCATGGATATACACATTAGAACCATAATTCCAAGGTATAGCTTTATCAGAAGTATAAGGAACATGGCCAGGAGTGGTAATGATCATGGGAGCCACTCTAGCTTCAACAACAATCTTCACAGGGCCTTCAGCAGTAATATTCACTGGTCCTTTGGATGTAATCCTGACAGGACCTTTGGAGGTAATCTTCACTGGTACTTTATCAACCATAGCTACATCTTCAAGCTTCGTGTTTCGAGTCAGATCTTCCCACATACTTTCCACAGAAGGGGTCCTCTCAAATAATATAATGTAATTGTCCATGAGGCGTTGAATACCATCCTTCAACTTCCAGTAGCTATCAGGTTTATAGGCATAGTAAAAACAGTCTTCCTTGCAACCTGGAAAGAACCCAGCATGCACCAGCTTCTTTTTGATGATGGATAATGGTGTAGTCAGATCTGCCACTGAGGAAACATAAGAACTTTCATCAACAACATTAGCAGTCTTCTCATGATTGGGCATAGGAGCAGTGATCACATTTGGGGTCCCATGAGTGTCAAATTCAATTTCCCCAGCTTCGATCATGTCTTGAATCTTGTTTTTCAACACACAACAGTTGTTGGTGTCATGTCCTGGACTATTAGAATGATATGCACATCTTGCATTAGGATTGTACCGAGGAGAGGATGTATTAGGATTCTGAGGAGGATTCCTTAAAGTAATTAGCTCCCCTTTCAACATGTGTTGCAAGACTTGGGCCAGTGACATGTTGATCTTGGTGAACTGTCTTCTAGGCTTCTGTTGATTATTTTGTTGTTGATCTGGTGCTGTAGGGGCAGGATTGGAGATGTGAACTGCTCTCACAGATTGGTGACTCCTGTTATGACTATGTTGACCATACACAGCATTAGACTCCTTATTTCCACTAGGGGGCTTCTTAGAAGTGCTTGATGTAGAGGCACCTGTAACACGGTGGGAGAATTGACTTTAGTTAAATGTTGCGGATAGCAAGAGTCGCCACCGACTTTTATTTTATCCAAAGGAAAGGGCATAAAAGAACAGGAAAGACCTTAAAAGATTTTTGGGTTCGGGGGGTAGGTTATGTAAAGGGAAGGTGCTAGTACCCTTTACATCCATGGTTATCCATGGGCTCTTAGTTACTTAGCTCACTTTAAAATGTTTTGAGAAGTGTAGTGTGTGATTAAAAATTTTCTTAAGTACTTTATAATGATCCTTGTACGGGTATATATAAAGACTTTGTTTTGAAAATTGTTTGAAAATGTGAAGTGTTTATGAAATGTTTTTGAATGAGTGAGCAAGTACTTAAGAGGAACCTACCCTAAATTGAATCTTTTCTGTTCTTAAATGTTCTTTCAATGGTAAGACTAGCCCTATTATTAAGGAATAGGTAGTCATTACCTTGGATGTATGGGACATATGAAGGGTCATCTGTGATTAGGCAACTATAAGGTGTATTAGCAATTCGAAGGGACTTATCATCTTTTATTCGAAAGGGACAAGATCATTCATGAAGGCAACATTCGAAGGGACTTGATCTTATAATCGTAAAGGGACAAGATGATATTAATAAGAGAAGGGACTTTGCTTTATACACCTTACTTGACCTTTTTATTTATGCAACATGAGGGATATCCTTAAGAAAGTGAGATGGCGATCCAAGATCGACTTACGTGTGTGCGTGTACAAGTTCAAATATTTATCTTAGAATTAGTGATCTAAATTAATTTTAAGATACAAACATGTTTTCACTCCCTAATTTACTAACCATAGCAATTTAAATAAATAAACAATAAAAACATTACAACTATTACATAGCTTGTACAGTTACATTATAAGAAAATAATTTAAATAATAAGCATATAAATAAATAATAAAAGGATTAGTAATAATAAAAATAAATATAAGAGAAAAAAGGTTAGCATAATAATATACAATGCAGAAATCAAATTAAAATTTCAAATTTAAATAAACAATCTTTTTCAAGAATTTTAAGATGAGAATAAAATAATAATAATAATTATATACTAATTTATATGATTAATAATTCAATTATATATATATATATATATATATATATATATATATATATATATATATATTAGAAATATTTATTAAGTATAATTAAACAAACATAATGAAAATGAGAAATTAAAATTGTAAAAGAAAATTAGGGTTTGGAATAGTTAGAAAATAAATTAGGGTTAAAAAAATTAGGGTTTTATATATAAAAATATTAGGGTTTTTAATTTAACATACAATATTAATTTAATTATTAACTAAATATATACATGTTTTAATTTAAATAAATAAAAATTAGTTTTAGAATTTAGAAAATAATTCTTTAGAAATTTTTTAGAACCTATAAGATGTTTACATATTAATTTAGAATTATTTACATATTAAACATAATTATATTTACTTAATAATAAAATAATTAAATAAAACAAATCAAAAAAAAGAAAAAAACTGAAACTCACCTGGGGCAGGGATCGAACCCACGCCCTAGGCCTCATTCTCCTTGGACCAACAAGCTAACCACTGGACCAGCTGCGCGCTGGTGATAGCAAAATAGGTTGTATTCTTTTTATTTTTAACCTGCAAAAATCAATGAAAATAACAATAAAACAAAATGGCCTGGGGTGGTTTTGATCCCAGGACCATTCATTTACCAGCCAGACGCACACACCAACTGAGCCAAACGCTTTAGTTGTTATATGCATGGAACACATTCGTTTTAAGACCTCTTGCAATTTCAAATATTTCCTGCACGCCAAACTTCGTCTTCCCCGTTTGAATTACCTGCGAATTCTTCTTCAAAAATTCCTGCGAATTTTCCTGCAAGTTCTTGAACCAGAAACCTACGTCTTTCAATCATCAAGCCAATCACAACATTAATAGAAATTAATAGTTCAGATCAATTATATGAAGCTTATAGGTCACAGCCATGTTCTTAGAACTCATTTAGATGCCCTAAATGCTAGGTTCCCGAATTTGAACTTCAAACCCTAATAATGGTGGATTTTGATACAGTCCATAAGAGTCAAATTAAACCATCCAGAAAGCTTCTAAACCTCATAACAAACACAAATCCATAGTTAGTTTTCATTATTAATGCATAAATCATTCAAATCGAAAAAAATTAAAACATGAGCAAGATGCATTCGGGTTGATCATATGAGCATGAATTGGATGTGTTTGAGAGTTGGTTTCGACTCAGGGAAGTCCAAGGATCCTTCTTGTGTGTTTAAAATACCTTAAAACCCTTTGTAATGAGGAAACCGAATTTGTGTTTTGGATGAAATTTGTGAAGTTTGAAGATGATGTGAGAGGCTGTCAATTCGTCCCATATGCTTGTCTTTGTGTTGTTTATATATGGTACAATGAATTAGGTCAAAGACTTTAACAATTTGATGGATATTTTGTTAGTTTGAGATTGGAAAAGATTAACCTTTAAATTTTGAATATTCTTGATATAAGCTTGCTATTTTAAGATAATCCTCATAATTTTTGTATCAATTAGATCCAAATAAACTTTATGACATTCTAGAAGACAAATCAATTTATATCTTCACCATTTTATATTTTATTTGAATTTAAAATGATTTTTAATATAAAAAATCATAATAAATAAAAATAAAATGAATAAAATTATGAAAATATTAAGTTAATTTCGTGCATGATGTCATGGAACCAATTGGGTCACAAAAAAGTCAGCCCATTTGAAGAATTATGGTTTTAAGACCTCATTTACTTCATAAACCTCTCAAAATTTTCCCAACTTTGCAAGGGCACAAATCCTTCAATTTTAATGCTATGAAGGTGTTCTTGGACATTTTGGAAAGCTTAAAGAGTCCTATAACCAACCTCTTTGGTCTCATGTCCATATCTTTTACCATTCTCAAGTTATGCTCTTTGGAAGTTGTTGATTTTTTGTTGACTTTTAAAAGGACCTATAATGTCTTAGCTCATACCTTCCAAATGAAGCATTTTTTGGTTTGGCTTGTGAGACACAAAGTTGTAGAGAATTCAATTTCCTTCAAAATGAGATTTGGATGGAAAATTTTTGATGAAGCATGTGAAAGTTATGGCTGGTCAAAGTTCAGTTGACTTTTCCTATGAAAACCCTAATTTAGAAACTCCTGATTCTTGATGATCTGAAATCTCCTTGATGAATCATGATCAACCCTTGATCAAATGATGAATTTTACCTCATATACTTGATGTTGGAAAAAAATCATGAAGTTTGACTTTGGTTTGACCACAGTTGACCTCAGTTTGACTTTTTAACTACTTTGACTGATTTTAACCTATCTGATCATCTAACTGAGCAAATCTTTTGGGAAAGTCTTGAAACTTGACATGGGGATTCTTGAACACATATAAGATGCTATGAAGCTCACTTGAAGTCTTGGAAGTCCATTTAGCCTGATAAAAGTCAAAACCCTAGTTTAGGATGCATTGCTTAGGAAGATGCATTGTCTGAGGGAATTGTCAAACTTTCTGACTAATTGTGAACTTTCTGAACCTTGTGAACCTCATGAGATGTCTTGTGAACCTTGTGAGCCTCTTAGTACACAATGAATTGTCTTGTGGAGGGAAAATTTTGTGGTGCAACAGCTACCCCTGTTCAATTTTCTGAAACCTGAGGGGTTAGATTGGTATATGTGCCATTCGTGACCTGAAAGGTTGAAGGGGATTGCACACAAAAGCCCAAAAATTTGCACTCATCGGTGCGTAAAATAACACTGATGATTAGTTGTATATGCTTGAGTGGGCTTGAAGATTCCACTTGGAAGAATTGGAGATGGGCTTAGAGATGCCATCTGGAGATGGGCTTGGAGATGCCATCTAAAGTATCAGGATGTGATGATGTCCTTATGTTGATACTGGATATCAGTACTAGGTCTTTGTATAGGTCGTCTCTGAATCATTTATGCAATATGCTTTGAATTGTTGAATGGACCAGTAGAAATAAATCTTCGTGGCGATTATCTCTTCTGGAAGTATCTTGGATTAGGGAATGGATCTTTGTACAGACCGTTTGCCTACTCTCCAAGGTCAAAAGAACGTCAGGATTAGTTCTTTTGAAAAAATATCTTGAACCAGGGAATGGATATTTTTACAGATTGTTTGCCTGCTATTCAAGGGCCAAAAGAACGTCAAGATTTGTTCTTCTGAAAAATATCTTGAACCAGGGAATGGATCTTTGTACAGATCGTTTGCCTGCTATTCAATGGCCAAAAGAACGTCAGGATTTGTTCTTCTGAAAAATATATTGAACCAGGGAATGGATCTTTTTACAGACCATTTGCCTGATATTCAAGGGCCAAAAGAACGTCAGGATTTGTTCTTCTGAAAAATATCTTGAACCAGGGAATGGATCTTTTTACAGACTGTTTGCCTGCTATTCAAGGGCCAAAAGAACGTCAGGAATTGTTCTTCTGAAAAATATCTTGAACCAGGGAATGGATCTTTTTACAGACCGTTTGCCTTCTATTCAAGACCAGATAGATGAAATATTCTGGAAATATCCTGGATTAGGGAATGGATCTTCTTACAGACCGTTTGCTTACTCTCCGAGGACATCTTGAGTAATGTATGGATCATTTCTGACCTGTTGTGAATTGTTGATGCTATTTTATCTGCATATAACTACCCTGCAAGGAGAATGTTAGTTTATGCAATATATATATGCATGCATAGTACGATGCACCTAAGTAAATGTATTATGCATTTATGGATATGTATGTTATGGTATGATGTAAATGATGTATGTATGAATCATGCAGCCCGAAGCGTCTGGATATCTTTGTATAACAACTGCTGGCTAGGGAAAATAAATCTCGATTCGTTGCTGAAGAATATGAGGAACTTGTTCCCGTCTTGTTTGATAGTATAGTATTTATAACCTCTCGTCTTCGTTCGTCGTACTTCTATTGAAGGAATAAGTTCCTGAGTATCCCGACTGAGGATAAAAGAGATGGACATAAATTCAAGGGGAGATGTAACTCGAAGTATCTATGATGATAGATTTGCCCTACTGGGGGATTTGTAGCTGTCTCGTGGGGATGAACCGGCGAAGCTTCATTGAATTCCTTCCCTCGTTCGTCCTTAGTAAATACTATTATTGCTTTTTCATGCATTTCTGGTAAACATCAATCATATTAAGCATTTTATGCATTTCTGGTAAACATCAATCATATTCAAAAGCATACATACATTCAAACACAACCAATGGACGTTTCGCTTATGTAAATAGGGTAAAAGTAAATATGGATTCAAAGATGAAATTTTATTTATATCACGAAGTGACCTATATATAGGCAAGTTTGTACAAGGATACAAAAATCCTAGTAAGAGGAATTCGTCGTAAATTTTTTACAAAACAAAGAAAATCAGCTATGTGGGAAGTAATCCTATTGAGTTTCAATTCTACTATTGCCATTATCTTCAAGTATCTCATCTTCTGCCGTCGAGACGGAAACGATTGGATTGATCTTTATCTGTTAGAGACTGAACTAAATAGCACAACTGGTTGGAGTTTACATGGGTGATCCAAACGAGACATAGTCATACGCTTTAATCCCTAACTTTTGCCTGGATTGCCTTTTCAGGTTTTCAATCCACCGGGATACCCTTTTTTGCCCAAGCCGCCTTTTCAGGTTTTCGACTTGCCGGGTGTACATTTTTTTTTATATATATCCCTAATTTTTGCCCGAACCCTTTTGGTTCGCCGGGATGCCCTTATTTTTGCCTAGGCCAGTCAACCTAGCGGATCTCTTTTTATGCGTAGTATTTTTTAACTATGTCTGCGTTTACAGGCTGCGGGAAGTCTTCACCATCCATAGTAGTAAGCATCATGGCACCTCCTGAGAATACTGTTTTGACCACAAATGGCCCTTCATATGTAGGAGTCCACTTGCCCCTAGGATCACCCTGCGGTAGTATGATACGCTTGATTACCAAATCACCAACCTGATATACCTTTGGCTTAACCTTCTTATTAAAAGCTTTGATCATCCGTTTCTGGTACATCTGACCATGACAGACAACTGCTAACCTCTTCTCATCAATCAAATTTATCTGGTCAAGTCGAGTCTGAATCCACTCATCTTCATCCACGCCTGCATCCTTCATGATTCTTAAGGAGGGTATCTGAACTTCAATGGGTAGAACTGCTTCCATACCATAGACTAAGGAGAACGGGGTTGCCCCTTTAATCTGACTTACTACCAGGGCTGAATCTCCATATACATCTAGGATTTTAATCTTCATATCAATGGCAGCTTTGATACCCATGATACATGCCTCATACTCAGCCATGTTATCGGTACAATAGAAACAAAGTCTTGCAGTAATTGGGGTATGACAACCTTCAGGGGAACTGATCACAACACCAACACCATTGCCAAGTGCATTAGAAGCTCCATCAAAAACCATAGTCCATCGGGATCCTTGTTCAGGTCCGTCATATTGTCCAGGTTCTTTGGTAATAATCATAATGTTTTCATCAGGGAACTCAAAACTCATTGACTGATAATCATCCACTGCTTGATGAGCCAAATGATCAGCTACAACACTTCCTTTAATGGCCTTCTGAGTAGTGTACTGTATATCATATTCTGTCAAGATCATTTGCCATCTTGCTATTCGTCTGGAGAGAGCAGGTTTCTCGAATATGTACTTGATTGGATCCATATTTGAAATCAATAAGGTAGTATGAGTCAACATATATTGTCTTAGTCGGCGAGCAGCCCATGCAAAAGCGTAGCAAGTTTTCTCGAGCAGTGAGTATCTTGTTTCACAGTCGGTAAACTTTTTGCTAAGGTAGTATATTGCCTGCTCTTTTCGACCAGACTCGTCATGTTGCCCCAACACACACCCTATTGAGTTGTCTAACACTGTTAAGTACATGATCAAGGGTCTTCCATCAACTGGTGGCATCAAGATGGGAGGTTCTAGAAGATATCTCTTGATTTCATCAAATGTTGTCTGGCACTCATCATTCCATTCCATTACCTGATCTTTCTTTAACAACTTGAAGATTGGCTCACAGGTAGCAGTTAATTGGGAAATAAATCTTGCAATGTAATTCAATCGTCCCAAGAAACCTCTAACTTCCTTCTCAGTACGGGGAGTTGGCATCTCTTGTATAGCTTTCACTTTTGCAGGGTCTACTTCAATACCTTTTCCACTGACGATGAAACCCAGGAGTTTACCAGACCTAACTCCAAAAGTACACTTGTTTGGGTTCAATCTCAACTTTTATTTCTTCAACCTCTCAAATAACTTATGCAGATGATCAAGATGTTGCTCTTCATTCTGGGACCTAGTTATCATATCATCCACATATACCTCTATCTCATGATGAATCATATCGTGAAACAAAGCCACCATAGCACGCTGATATGTTTCCCCGGCATTTTTCAAACCAAATGGCATCACTTTATAGCAAAAAGTGCCCCACTGTGTAACAAATGTTGTCTTCTCCATATCTTCAGGTGCCATCTTGATTTGATTGTAACCAGAGAAACCATCCATGAAAGAGAATACTTTATGCTGAGCAGTGTTGTCTACCAGAACATCAATATGAGGAAGTGGAAAGTCATATTTGGGGCTGGCCTTGTTCAAATCCCTGTAGTCTACACACATACGTAACTTACCATCTTTCTTAGGTACCGGTACCACATTTGCAACACATTGAGGATAAGAAGTCACTGCTAAGAACCCTGCATCAAACTGTTTCATTACCTCTGCTTTAATCTTCTCTGACATCTCAGGACGCATGCGACGAACCTTCTGTTTCTTTGGACGACAATCTTCTTTTACCGGTAAACGGTGAACCACAATGTTTGTATCCAACCCTGGCATATCTTCATAGGACCAAGCAAATATCTCCACATAATCATGTAACATCTGAATCAATCTGCTCTTAACACCATCCTCTAATTCAGCTCCTATCTTGACCTCTTTCCTGCTTTCTTCAGTTCCCAGATTCACCACTTCGATTGGCTCTTCATATGGCTGTATAGCTTTCTCTTCTTGTAGTAACAACCTAGCAAGCTCTACAGGTACTTCACAATCGTCCTCATTTCCATCTTCAGCTTGATAGATCGGATTATCGAAATTATAATTGGCAATAGTAGAACTGTTATCAACAGGATCCAGAGTGGATAAGAATCTGCATTTAGTGATGTGGGTGTGTGTAAGAACACATAGCTGATAAAACAAAAATAAAAGAAAAGAAAAGACAAGGAACACAATATTTACGAAAACGAAACGTCCACTGATTTTTATTGAATGAAGTATGCAAATGAAATGACATCCCGAAACAAGCATATCATTATGCCCTGGGTAAGGCACAAGGCTTAAGAGTTTAATTGTTCAAAAATTACAAACTTAAAAGTAACAACACAGTAATAGTATTTACTCCTGACTAAAGGAGATAGGAATAACATCTTCAGCCTTCCAATTATTGAGCCCATCACCCACAGTAGGAAAAATCCAAACATCCAGGTTCTAGTCTTCATCATAGTCACCCACAACATTGATTTGATCTTTCATAATCCCTTGATTGGTGATACGAACAACACGAGCACGACGAACAGCCTTCTGGGACTCTGCAGTGAAACCCAAACCAAATTTGTCAGATTTGTAAGGAATGTCAGGAAGCTGACCCCAAATAGTACAACCACCTTCATTCACCACAGCTCTAGCATCTTTGAGGGAGGCCATTGTAGGAGGTACTCTGGTGACCACGGGAACTTTCTTGACAACAAGAGGAGCTTCAACATTAGGAAAAACCCAAGGAACTACTTCAAACGTCTGGCACGGAGTTTCAACATATTCACCTTCCACTTCGAGATATTTAAATGTGTTCACATGGCTAATCATATATCCTTCCTCTCCGTAAACGGTGACAACCTTTCCTTTTACTGGATATCTCAGTTTCTGATGTAAAGTGGAGGTTACAGCACCTGCCCCATGGATCCAGGGGCGCCCAAGCAAACAAGAATACGAAGGACGAATATCCATTACATAAAAGGTAGCATTGAAGACTTGAGAACCCACTTTGATTGGGAGATCTATTTCTTCGTGCACCACTCTTCTCGAACCATCAAAAGCCTTCACCACTATATTACTTGGTCTCAACACAGCATCTTCAGGACTAAGCTTGTTCAGAACCTCTTTTGGCAGCACATTCAGTGAAAAACCATTGTCTATTAACACATGTGACAGGGTAGTGCCCCTACATTCAATAGAGATATGTAAAGCCCTGTTATGATCCCTCTTGGCAGGAGTCAAATCAGCATCGGAGAAACCTAACCCATTATCATAAGTCAAGTGTGCAACACAATTTTCAAACTGATCTACTGAAATCTCATTTGGTACGTGAGCAGTCTTCAAAAACTTAATCAAGGCCTTAGCATGAGCCTCAGAACACAACAATAAAGACAACATGGAAATCTTGGAGGGAGTATTCCCCAATTGATCAACAACATCATAATCGCTCTTGAGAATGATCTTTAGTACTTCTTCCATCTGCTTAGAAAGATCATCAGCAGTTGGTACATCAGTTTGCACAGGTTCAATAACAGGACCTTTGCCCCGAGCATCAGCAGTGGAGGTAGTAGTTGGAGTAATTGTATTCTTGGAGGTAACTGGAGGAGAGAAAACTCTTTCACTTCGTGTGATCTTACTAGATCCAGCAATATTATCAACATCAAGGTTTTCATCAGCAACAGGAGTATCAGCTAAGGGTTCTTGTTTAACTCCATGAATATAAACATCGGAACCGTAATGCCAAGGTATAGCTTTATCAGAAGTATACGGAATAGGACCAGGAGTGGTAATAATCATAGGTGCAACTCTAGCTTCAGCAACACTCTTCACAGGGCCTTCAGCAGTAATCTTGATAGGACCCTTATGAGTGATCTTAACAGGGCCCTTGGAAGTGATCCTCACTAGCACTTTATCAGCCATATCTACCTCTTCAACCTTCGCACCTTGAGTTATATGTTCAATCATACTCTCCACAGAAGGTGTCCTCTCAAACAATATGGTGTAATTGTCCATGAGGCGTTGAATGCCATCCTTCAACTTCCAGCAACTATCCGGTTTATAAGCACAATAGAAACAATCTTCATTACAACCTAGAAAGAACCCAGCTTGTACCAACTTCTACTTAATAACAGACAATGGTGTAGTCACATCTGCAACTGAGGAAATATGTGAAACTTCATCAATGGCATTAACAGTCTTTTCATGATTTGGCATGGGAGCAGTAATCACATTTGGAGTACCAGGAGGGTCAAACTCAATTTCTCTAGCATCAATCATATCCTAGATCTTGTTCTTCAATATACAGCAATTATTGGTATCATGTCCCTGACAATTTGAATGATATGCACATCGTGCATTAGGATTGTACCTGGGAGAGGTAACATTGGGATTCTGAGGAGGGTCCTTCAAAGTGATGAGTTCACCCTTCAACAAGTGTTGCAAGGCTTAGGCCAGTGACATGTTGAACTTGGTGAACTGTCTTCTAGGCCTCTGTTGATTGCCCTGTGGTGGTTCTGGTGTTGCAGGAGTAGGGTTGGAGATATGAACTGCACTCACAGATTGGTGCCTCCTATTACGATCAGGTTGATCATAAACAGCATTTGACTCTTTCTTCCCACTAGGGGGATTCTTTGTAGTACCTGATGAAGAAGCACCCACTTGTATCTTGCCACTTCTTATGCCACTTTCTACACGCTCTCCCGTCATTATCAACTCAGTGAAGCCAGATGATGAGCTTCCAATGAGATAACTATAAAAAGGTCCATTCAGTGTACTCATAAACATGTCCACTAACTCCCTGTCAGTTAGAGGAGGTTGTACTCTACCAGCCAAATCTCTCCACTTCTGGGCATACTCCTTGAAGTTCCCTTTAGCACCCATAGACATGCTTTGGAGTTGCATGCGAGTTGGTGCTAGATCAGCATTGTATTGATATTGCCTATAGAAGGCCTCAGCAAGATCATTCCAATCACGGATGTTGATACTCTCCAATTGATAGTACCATTCCAATTGAGCTCCAGACAAGCTCTCTTGGAAGAAATGGATCTATAACTTCTTATCAGCAGTATGGGGTTGGATTCTCCGGACATAGGACCTCAGATGCAGCTTGGGACACGAAACACCATCATACACTACAAAAGTAGGGACCTTGAAACCAATGGGTATAACCACTCCAGATATCAGACTCAGATCTTCAAAATCCAGCCCAGAAGACTTTTGCAATTCCATAGCATCCATTCTATCCACCAGCATCTTGAACTTATCTTCGTTAGGATCATGATAGTAATTTGCTTCAGAATCAGAGTCCCCCATTGTATTGTGGAGACTGCCTCCTTCTTTCTCAGACTCTTCAGACTCATAATCTTCAACCTGTTCCTTGGTCTTGACAGGACCTCTGAACCTTCTTCCCATGTTGATGAGGCCTCCTGACCTTCTAGTCTTCTTAGTCTTCTTAGCCAGCAGTGTCTTCAATTCATCCTGTCCCTTGGACAAGTTCAGGATCAGCTCTTGGAACTAGGCATTATGTGCCTGGAGATCTTTGACTGTTTGTTCAAGAGCCATTTCTGCTGAAATAAACAGCGAGAAGATAAGATACCTGTACATAAGAAACCTGTGATGCAATGATATGGTGTATAAATGCGTATGCAATATTTTCAAGGACCGCGGGATTTAAATTTGCTTAAACAATCAAGAAAGTAAACTTTTATTAGTAATAAATTTGTTTGCCCCTTGGGATTACAATAGAAATGAAATGAATACAAAAAATGGGGTTTTAAGTCTCCCATGGACGTTTCCTCTTTGTGTTGAGGTATGAGTTGAGATTTCGTTCCTCGTGAAGTTGCTTTGTTAGCTCCAGGATTCTTTCTTGACTTGCTTTGTAATGAGTCTCAAAAGTATCCCTTTGCTCCTTCAACTAGATCCAGGACCTCTGTAAGTCTTCCATGTCAGTGGGCATGTCTGGGTGAAGGATGGTATAAGAAGTATCTCCTTCAGCAACAGGCTCCATAGTAACTGGCAGGATGGCAGGATATGGCATCATGAGAGTCTGAGCATGTGATCGCACCCATCTGAGATAAGCTTCCATAGGAATAGTGTACTTGGGCTCCAGAGTCTTGATGTCAACCTTGTTCACTTTTCCCCATGCTCGTATAAACTTTTGACGGTAACCTTGCAGATCGTTGTCGTAGTCAAACACAATACCCTGAATCAACATGTCATGAGGACCATCACTCCGAGCGTAACCAAACTGTCGTAAAGCTAAGGAAGGGTTGTAAGTAATTCCTCCTCTTATGCCTAGAAGTGGCACATTAGGGAACTCCCCACACCTGTCAATGATAGTAACATTCTCCATAGATCTTGAGCACCAATGAATATCAGAATGTGAAAGTGACATGATCCTCTTAGACCACCTGAACCCTTGTTCATTCTTCATCACTGATCGAGGAAGGTGATAAATAAACCACCTAGATAGCAAAGGTATGCAACACATCAGAGTTCCTCGTGCCTTCATAGTACGAGTATGAAGAGAGTGTAGGATGTCTCCAAGCAATGCAGGCACTGGGTTGTGACTCAGAAATATGTTGATGGCGTGAACATATATGAACTGATCTGGATTGGGGAATAACACTAAGCCATAAATCAACAAGGCTAAGATCTCCTAAAAAGCATCATAACTCATAGCCTTCAAGAACACTTGAGCCTTCTCTATCAAAACCTTAGCAAGAATACCCTTAACTCCACTTCTCGTTTCTAGAACAATGTCTGACTTCTTCAGATGTAGAGCTGCAGCAATGACTTCAGATTTAGGCTCATTCTCTAAGCCTGTGAAAGGTTTCTGATCAAGAATAGGTATACCCAACGGTTTAGAGAACTCTTCCATTGTAGGAACCAGCTGATAGTCGGGGAATGTGAAACAGTGATGTTTAGGATCAAAGAACTGAAACAGAACACTCATCATGTCTTCATTGAACCCTGAAGTGACTAGATCCAGTAGGTAACCATGTCTTTTGATGAACTGGGAGTTTTCAGAAACTTGAGAGACCAATTCTTTAAGCTTAGGAGGTATTCCTACAAAGTTGATCCGGATAGTATTCCTACGAGCAGAAGTCATGACCTGCAACAAAGAACAAAGATAAATCCTTTGGTCCTTGAAATGGTTAGTGAAAATGATTTGCTTATGATGCATGATGATGCTATGATGTTATGCTCAATCACAAACATGTGGCACACACAAATAAGTCACACAATAGCCCTAGGTTTGAAGGCTTGCATGTGGTTTAAAGGTAAGTACCCTCCCCTGAAGTTTAGTTGGTTCATCCTGTCCTATGAAGTAACCAGGTTCTAAGGGACTCAATATCATTGATCCTTCACAAGGGTGGTTGTTTAGTAGGCAACTTACTTTCCAACCAAAACCCTCCAAGTTTAGAATCTCAATGAGTGTAGCATCGAGTATCAACCAACTTCAGTCTTCACCAAAGCCGGTTATCTCACTACTTTCTAAAGGCCAAGATGGGATTACTAGGGTTCTAAAAGTTAGTTAGTGTATTGACAACATATGGCAGCCTCATATTATCCTCAACTTGCTTAAGGAACATAAGCACCAACCAAGAAGTCACACTAACTATGGCCACCAGATCAACCATATCGGTATACGTCGTACAGTTTCCTTGGTCTATTGCCATTTACCTAAGGTACACTAGATCCGGGTTAGGATCTTTCACACATAAGAGCATCCAACAAGATAAGTATAAAGCAAACAAGGCAAACAATTTTAAAGTGATCTAATTCCTAAGGGTACCCCTCTTTTATTAAATCCCCAGCAGAGTCGCCAGTTCTGTAACACGGTGGGAGAACTGACTTTAGTTAAATGTTGCGGATAGCAAGAGTCGCCACTGACTTTTATTTTATCCAAAGGAAAGGGCATAAAAGAACAGGAAAGACCTTAAAATATTTTTGGGTTCGGGGGGTAGGTTATGTAAAGGGAAGGTGCTAGCACCCTTTACATCCATGGTTATCCATGGGCTCTTAGTTACTTAGCTCACTTTAAAATGTTTTGAGAAGTGTAGTGTGTGATTAAAAATTTTCTTAAGTACTTTATAATGATCCTTGTACGGGTATATATAAAGACTTTGTTTTGAAAATTGTTTGAAAATGTGAAGTGTTTATGAAATGTTTTTGAATGAGTGAGCAAGTACTTAAGAGGAACCTACCCTAAATTGAATCTTTTATGTTCTTAAATGTTCTTTCAATGGTAAGACTAGCCCTATTATTAAGGAATAGGTAGTCATTACCTTGGATGTATGGGACATATGAAGGGTCATCTGTGATTAGGCAACTGTAAGGTGTATTAGCAATTCGAAGGGACTTATCATCTTTTATTCGAAAGGGACAAGATCATTCATGAAGGCAACATTCGAAGGGACTTGATCTTATAATAGTAAAGGGACAAGATGATATTAATAAGAGAAAGGGACTTTGCTTTATACACCTTACTTGACCTTTTTATTTAGGAAACATGAGGGATATCCTTAAGAAAGTGAGATGGCGATCCAAGATCGACTTACGTGTGTGCGTGTACAAGTTCAAATATTTATCTTATAATTAGTGATCTAAATTAATTTTAAGATACAAACATGTTTTCACTCCCTAATTTACTAACCATAGCAATTTAAATAAATAAACAATAAAAACATTACAACTATTACATAGCTTGTACAGTTACATTATAAGAAAATAATTTAAATAATAAGCATATAAATAAATAATAAAAGGATTAGTAATAATAAAAATAAATATAAGAGAAAAAAGGTTAGCATAATAATATACAATGTAGAAATCAAATTAAAATTTTAAATTTAAATAAACAATCTTTTTCAAGAATTTTAAGATGAGAATAAAATAATTATTATTATATACTAATTTATATGATTAATAATTCAATTATATATATATTAGAAATATTTATTAAGTATAATTAAACAAACATAATGAAAATGAGAAATTAAAATTGTAAAAGAAAATTAGGGTTTGGAATAGTTAGAAAAAAAATTAGGGTTAAAAAAAATTAGGGTTTTATATATAAAAATATTAGGGTTTTTAATTTAACATACAATATTAATTTAATTATTAACTAAATATATACATGTTTTAATTTAAATAAATAAAAATTAGTTTTAGAATTTAGAAAATAATTCTTTAGAAATTTTTTAGAACCTATAAGATGTTTACATATTAATTTAGAATTATTTACATATTAAACATAATTATATTTACTTAATAACAAAATAATTAAATAAAACAAATCAAAAAAAAGAAAAAAACTGAAACTCACCTGGGGCAGGGATCGAACCCACGCCCTAGGCCTCATTCTCCTTGGACCAACAAGCTAACCACTGGACCAGCTGCGCGCAGGTGATAGCAAAATAGGTTGTATTCTTTTTATTTTTAACCTGCAAAAATCAAAGAAAATAACAAAAAAACAAAATGGTCGGGGTGGTTTTGATCCCAGGACCATTCATTTACCAGCCAGACGCACACACCAACTGAGCCAAACGCTTTAGTTGTTATATGCATGGAACACATTAGTTTTAAGACCTCTTGCAATTTCAAATATTTCCTGCGCGCCAAACTTCGTCTTCCCCGTTTGAATTACCTGCAAATTCTTCTTCAAAAATTCCTGCGAATTTTCCTGCAAGTTCTTGAACCAGAAACCTACGTTTTTCAATCATCAAGCCAATCACAACATTAATAGAAATTAATAGTTCAGATCAATTATATGAAGCTTATAGGTCACAGCCATGTTCTTAGAACTCATTTAGATGCCCTAAATGCTAGGTTCCCGAATTTGAACTTCAAACCCTAATAATGGTGGATTTTGATACAGTCCATAAGAGTCAAATTAAACCATCCAAAAAGCTTCTAAACCTCATAACAAACACAAATCCATAGTTAGTTTTCATTATTAATGCATAAATCATTCAAATCGAAAAAAATTAAAACATGAACAAGATGCATTCGGGTTGATCATATGAGCATGAATTGGATGTGTTTGAGAGTTGGTTTCGACTCAGTGAAGTCCAAGGATCCTTCTTGTGTGTTTAAAATACCTTAAAACCCTTTGTAATGAGGAAACCGAATTTGTGTTTTGGATGAAATTTGTGAAGTTTGAAGATGATGTGAGAGGCTGTCAATTCGTCCCCTATGCTTGTCTTTGTGTTGTTTATATATGGTACAATGAATTAGGTCAAAGACTTTAACAATTTGATGGATATTTTGATAGTTTGAGATTAGAAAAGATTAACCTTTAAATTTTGAATATTCTTGATATAAGCTTGCTATTTTAAGATAATCCTCATAATTTTTGTATCAATTAGATCCAAATAAACTTTATGACATTCTAGAAGACAAATCAATTTATATTTTCACCATTTTATATTTTATTTGAATTTAAAATGATTTTTAATATAAAAAATCATAATAAATAAAAATAAAATGAATAAAATTATGAAAATATTAAGTTAATTTCGTGCATGATGTCATGGAGCCAATTGGGTCACAAAAAAGTCAGCCCATTTGAAGAATTATGGTTTTAAGACCTCATTTACTTCATAAACCTCTCAAACATTTCCCAACTTTGCAAGGGCACAAATCCTTCAATTTTAATTCTATGAAGGTTTTCTTGGAAATTTTGGAAAGCTTAAATAGTCCTCTAACCAACCTCTTTGGTCTCATGTCCATATCTTTTACCATTCTCAAGTTATGCTCTTTGGAAGTTGTTGATTTTTTGTTGACTTTTAAAAGGACCTATAATGTCTTAGCTCATACCTTCCAAATGAAGCATTTTTGGGCTTGGCTTGTGAGACACAAAGTTGTAGAGAATTCAATTTCCTTCAAAATGAGCTTTGTATTGAAAACAAATTATGAAGCATGTGAAAGTTATGGCTGGTCAAAGTTCAGTTGACTTTTCCTATGAAAACCCTAATTTAGAAACTCCTGATTCTTGATGATCTGAAATCTCCTTGATGAATCATGATCAACCCTTGATCAAATGATGAATTTTACCTCATATACTTGATGTTGGCAAAAAATCATGAAGTTTGACTTTGGTTTGACCACAGTTGACCTCAGTTTGACTTTTTAACTACTTTGACTGATTTTAACCTATCTGATCATCTGACTGAGCAAATCTTTTGGGAAAGTCTTGAAACTTGACATGGGGATTCTTGAACACATATAAGATGCTATGAAGCTCACTTGAAGTCTTGGAAGTCCATTTAGCCTGATAAAAGTCAAAACCCTAGTTTAGGATGCATTGCTTAGGAAGATGCATTGTCTGAGGGAATTATCAAACTTTCTGACTAATTGTGAACTTTGTGAACCTTCTGAACCTCATGAGATGTCTTGTGAACCTTGTGAACCTTGTGAGCCTCTTAGTACACAATGACTTGTCTTGTGGAGGGCAAATTTTTGGGTGCAACAACACCCACCTGTATCTTACCACTTCTTATCCCACTTTCCACACATTCTCCAGTCATTATCAGCTCAGCGAAACCAGATGATGAGATTCCAATGAGGTGACTATAAAAAGGACCATTCAGCGTACTCATAAACATATCCACCAGCTCCCTGTCAGTCAGAGGAGGTTGAACTCTACCATCCAGGTCTCTCCATTTCTGGGCATACTCTTTGAAACTCTCCTTAGCATCCATAGACATGCTTTGGAGCTGCATGCGAGTTGGTGTTAAATCAACATTATATTGGTATTTCCTATAGAAGGCCTCAGCAAGATCATTCCAATCACGAATATTAACACTTTCAAGTTGATAATACCATTCCAATTGAGCTCCAGATAAACTCCCTTGGAAGAAATGAATCCATAGTTTCTTGTCAGCAGTATGTGGTTGAATCCTCCGGACATAGGACCTTAAGTGCAGTTTAGGACACGAAACACCATCATACACCACGAAAGCAGGAACCTTGAAGCCAATAGGTATAACCACTCCAGAAATTAAACTCAAATCTTCAAAATCAAGCCCAAAAGATTTTTGTAGTTCCATAGCGTTCATTTTGTCTACCAACATCTTATACTTCTCCTCACTAGTAGGATCATGATAATAGTTCTCCTCAGAATCAGAATTTTCCACAGTATCATGGAGACTACCTCCTTCTCTCTCAGAATTTTCAGACTCCAGATTCTCAACCTCTTCTTCTGTCTTGACAGGTCCTCTGAATCTTCTACCCAGGTTGATAAGGCCCACTTATTTTCTAGTCTTTTTCTTCTTCTTAGTCAGAAGTGCCTTCAGCTCATCTTGTCCCTTGGACAAGTTCAGGATCATTTCTTGAAATTGTGCATTCTGAGCCAGGAGATCCTTAACAGTTTGTTCGAGAGCCATTTCTGCTGAAATAAACAGCGAGAAGATAAGACACCTGTTCATAAGAAACCTGTGATGCAATGATATGGTATGTAGATGCATATGCAATGTTTTCAAGGACCGCAGAATTTAAATTTGTGTAAACAACCAGAAATGAAACTTTTATTAGTAAGCAATAAACTTGTTTGCCTCTTGGGCTTACAATAAAATGAAATAAATACAAAGATGGGGTTTTAAGTTTCCCATGGACGTTTCCTCTTTGTATGGAGGTATGTGTTGAGATTCCGCTCTTCGTGAAGTTGTCTTGTCAGCTCCAGTATTCTTTCTTGACTAGCTTTGAAATGAGTCTCAAAAGTATCCCTTTGTTCCTTCAACTAGATCCAGGACCTCTGCAACTCTTCCATGTCAGTGGGCATGTCTGGATGAAGGATGATATAAGGAGTATCTCCTTCAGCAATAGGCTCCATGGTAACTGGAAGGATATGGCATCATAAGAGTCTGAGCACGTGCTCATACCCATCTGAGATAAGGTTCCATAGGAATGAAGTACTTTGCTTCCAGAGTCTTGCTGTCAACCTAGTTCACTTTACCCCAAGCTCGTATGAACCTTTGACGGTAACCTTGCAGATCGTTCTCGTAGTCGAACATAATACCCTGAATAAGCATGTCATGAGGACCATTACTCCGAGCATAACCAAACTGGCGTAGAGCTAAAGAAGGGTTGTAAGTAATGCCCCCTCTTATGCCAAGGAGTGGCACATTAGGGAACTCCCCACAACGGTCAATGATAGTAACATTCTCCATGGATCTAGAGCACCAATGAATGTCTGAATGAGAAAGTGACATGATCCTCTTGGACCACCTTAACCCTTGTTCATTCTTCATCACTGATCGAGGAAGGTGAGAAATAAACCACCTAGATAATAGAGGTATGCAGCACATCAGAGTTCCTCATGCCTTCGTAGTAAGGGTATGGAGAGAGTGCAAGATGTCTCCAAGTAATGTAGGCACTGGATTACGAGTCAGAAATATGTTGATGGCGTGTACGTCTATGAGCTGGTCTGGATTAGGGAACAACACTAGGCCATAGATTAATAAGGCCAAGATCTCCTCAAGGGCATCATAACTCATAGCCTTCAAGAGTACCTGAGATTTCTCTATCAATACCTTAGCAAGAATACCCTTAACTCCGTTTCTCGTTTCTAGGACAATGTCTGATTTCTTCAAATGTAAGGCTGCAGCAATAACCTTGGGTTTAGGCTCTTTTTCTAAGCCTATGAAAAGTCTTTGATCAAGGATAAGTATACCCAGTAGTTTAGAGAACTCCTTCATTGTAGGAACCAGCTGATAATAGGGGAATGTGAAACAATGATGTTTAGGGTCAAAGAACTGAAACAGGACACTCATCATGTCTTCATCAAATCCTGAAGTGATTAGATCCAATAGGTAACCATGCTTCTTGATAAACTGGGATCTTTAAGAGACTTGAGAGACCAATTCCTTAAGCTTAGGAGGTATCCCTACAAAGTTGATCCGGATAGTATTCCTACGAGCAGAAGCCATGACCTGCAACAAAGAACAAAGATAAATACTTTGGTCCTTGAAATGGTTAGTGAAAATGCTATGCTTATGATGTCATGATGTTATGAGGTTATGTTCAATCACAAACATGTGGCACACACAAATAAGTCACACCATAGCCCTAGGTTTAGAGGCTTGCATGGGGTTTAAAGGTAAGCACTTTCCCCTGAAGTTAGTTGGTTCATCCTGTCCTACAAAAGTAACTGGGTTCTAAGGGATCTCAATATCGCTGATCCTTCCCAAGGATGGTTGTTCAGTAGGCAACTTACTTGCCAACCAAAACCCTCCAAGTTTAGGATCTCAATGAGTGTATCATCGAGTATCAACCAACTTCAGTCTTCACCAAAGTCGACTATCTCACTACTTTCTAAAGGCTAATATGGGATGACTAGGGTTCTAAAAGTCAGTTAGTGTATTGATAACATATGGAAGCCTCATATTATCCTCAACTTACTTAAGGAATATAAGCACCAACCAAGAAGTCACACTAACTATGGCCACCAGATCAACCATATCGGTATACGCCATACAGTTTCCTTGGTCTATTGCCATTTACCTAAGGTACACTAGATCCAGGTTAGGATCTTTCACACATAAAGCCCAACAAGTAATATAAAGCAAACAAGGCAAACAATTTAAGTGATCTAATTCCTAAGGGTACCCCTATTTTATTAAGTCCCCAGCAGAGTCGTCAGTTCTGTAACACGGTGGGAGAACTGACTTTTAGTCATGTTGCGTATAGCAAGAGTCGCCACCGACTTTTATTTTATCCATAAGGAAAAGACATAAAAGAACAGGAAAGACCTATTTTAAAAGACTTGGGTTCGGGGGGTAGGTTATATAAAGGGAAGGTATTAGCACCCTTTATATCCATAGTTATCCATGGGCTCTTAGTTACTTAGCTCACTTTAATTGTTTTTGTAGTGTGTGATTAGAAAAATTTCTTTAAGTACTTTGTAATGACCCTCGTATGGGTGTATACAAAGCCTAGTTTGAAAATATTTTAGAAAATGTGAGGTGTGAAAGTAATTTTTAAGGTGTGAGCAAGTAACTACGAGATACCTACCCTAGACTAAGTCTTTCTTATTCTTTTATGTTCTTTCAAAGGGTAAGACTATCCCTACTATTAAGGAGTAGGTAGTCATTACCTTGGATGTTAGTTAAGGGACATATGCAGGGTCACTGTATATAGGCAACTGTAGGGTGTCTTTAGCCACTTGGGAGGAACTATCATCTTTTAATTTGAAGGGACAGGATCCGTTTAGGCAACACTGTAGGCAACATCGTAGGGACTTGATCCTTTAACTGTGGGGAGGGACAATATGATATTTTTTTTGTTAGGATCTTGCTTAAGACACCCTACTTGACCTTTTGAATAAGGCAACTGAGAGGTAACCCTAAGAAATGAAGATGGCGATCTTAGATCGACTTACGTGTGTGAGTGTTTATGTTCGGATATTTATTCTTTTTATTTAATTTTCTAAATTTATTTAATTACAATTAGTTATGCACTCCCTAAATTACTATCCACGGCAGTTAAACAATAATAAAATAAAGACGGAAAAATAAATTTCTAAGCTATTACAAGGCTTCGGGATAGATACATAATAATCGAGCATAAAAATAAATGACAAAAAATATTAACCTATACAATTTTCTTAATTAATAAAAATAGTAAACAAAATTAAATAAAAATAAATTAGGGTTAGTATAAAAATTAGGGTTTTAAAATGATTAATTAATTATTTTACAAAATAAAACCTAATTAACTAAAATAATATGTAATTAAAATTATTTGAGAAAATAAAAATTATTTGAGAAAATAAAAATTATTTACAAAATATATTATTAAAAATAAAATTTTGATTTAAGAAAAGGGTTAATTTTGTTGGTTTTAATATAATATATTGATTAATATATAAAAATAAATTTAATAAAGATAAAATAAACTAGAAAATAAAAATAATGTGAAAAATGCTAAAAATATAGGACCTGGGAATTGAACCCAGGTCCTTTACCTCAACCATAGGACATCATGTCGCTCCCGAAGATTTGCATCCCGGTACAAGCGCGAATGGTCGGCGAAAAGAGAAATGAAATGAAGATGAATAGAGTCGCCAGCTAGGCATTTTTATCCCGAAGGAAATGTAATGTTGCATAAACCTAAGAAAAGATGGATAAGACGGTTGCGAACCAGAGAAACTGGGAAAGGGGGTTGGTTACAACCTGGGAAGGTATTAGCACCCAGATTGTCCGTCGTACTCGACGGGATCTACGCTTAAAAGATTGTGTTTAAAAGGGGTAAGTGTATGTGCTATCTGTGTGCAAGAGCTGGAAAAGAAATATACAAGTGTCAGTGCAAAAGGGTGAATGCTCAGGAACTGAGGCTTTAAAAGAGGATGCTGAAAGAGGGGGAAGACACAGAGACTTTTGTTCGATAGCAATTAAGTTATGCCTACGTATCCTCTCGTTCAATGAGCAAGTCAGAACACCGTAGTTCGACTCAAAGAGACTGAAGATAAATTGACTGTGAACTGCTTACTTGTCTATGCTCAAGTGTATGACTCGTCTGGCTCGAGTGCTAACTGTCTTGCATTAGACGGAAGAAGCAAGTTCTCGTTTGTGAATGAAGATGATGAGAAAAGAATCCTGAAGGAGACGATTATTGTTTGTTTTTGTGTTTTCAGTTTTTTATTATTTTTGGTGTTTTGCATAAGCTAATGAGCTTAAGCCTAAATCAAAGGTTGTAGACTCATTATATCCTCCCTGATTAGGGATAATGAGAATACTTAAGTATGAGATAGGCATCTCAACTTAATTACCGTGATGATGTAGGATTAAGATCATTAACCTACTTGTGATTATTAAGATGTTTTTTTTTTGTTTTTTTGTTTAGTGTTAAGTAATGAGTTTAATCTCTAATTACAGATTAGTGAACCCATTACACTATCCTAATAGAAGGATAATAGATGAGCACACTTAAGCTGAGGAAGATATCTCAACTTAATACATGGTTAGGGATTAAATTCATTATATAACAAAGCCTTTATTAAGTGGATTTTAATTAAGGATGAGATTAAGAAATGAGTTTTATGGTTTGTAAGACAACTTGAGGAGGACTTGTCCATTAAACACTAGGGTTAGTCCTTCTTAACCATAAAGGAAGAATTAGAACCGTAATGTAAGGCCCAAGTTACAAGTTGATGTCTTAGTGATTATTAGATGGATTGATTAGGAGGTTTAAACAGATTAAGGGTTTAACACTTAGGATTAAAGTTATACACTCCATCCTAAGAGAAGGATGCAAGCATAACCCTAATTCCAAAGTCCTAAAACCTTAATGGTTTAGTCTCTAATGATGAGATGAGAAAAGAGACACAAATAAGAATCAAAGAAAAAAGTATAAGGGAAACTAATAAGTCCTAGAAAGTTATCATGCTTGGAAGTCCTAGGGTTTGTGAGGCTTAAGAAAAGAAGTCTTCAAGGAAGCCACCAAGGAGAAGCAAGATGAAAAGAGAAGGAAGCAGAAGAAAAAGTTACTTACTTCCTAAGAAGATAAGTAACTTAAAGGAAGAAAAGCACAAGTGAGCAAGCTCACTCAAAGACAAATAAAAATGCAGCAAGGATGCAATATGAAGAGATGAGAAGTGGTGGGAGGTGAACGCAAATCCACCTCCTAAACAAACTTACCATTAACCTGAAAAGTTAGTACAAGATGCAATATGAAAAGAATGAAATGAAATGATGCATATGCAAGGGCAAAGATCAAGACTAGAAGCATAAACATGATGTAAAATATGCTATGATATGATGCAAAGACATACAAGATGCATATGTGTGTTCATACAAGAGAATGAATGCAAATGAAGCATGTAGGAACCATGAAAACACATGGATGTTCATGAAATGTAATGGATGCAAAGCATATCAAATGCATGAATAAATGATCAAGAAATGTTCAAGCAATGTCTTAATATGTCTAAGATGGCATACAAATGCTTATAATGACATGTCAAGTTCATATGTTCATGTAATGCAATGTAAGATGCAAGTAAGGATGCAAAATTAGGGTTACATGAAAGGATGAGATGCAAATGGCAAAGAAAGAAGCAAATGACATTATAAAAATTTGAAAATGCACTCAAAGGAACCCTAAACCTATATTAGGTTACCATCCAAAGGGGGAGGTCAGAAGCTAAACCTAGAGGAAGTTATGAATTTCCTAAGTTTCTAGGGTTTTTTGGGTGATCTCAATGTAAAATGCCCAACAAATTGAAAATGCAAGATAAATTCATGCCAAAAATATCCTAGATACTACATGATATGTGTAAAACAATGCAAAAAGAACCATCTTCCAACCCTTCATGGTTAGGCAGAAAAGATTTTTCAAAGGTTAGGGTTTAAAATGTGATTTTATGAACCCTAAATTCAAAGAAAATTGTTAAGTTATGATCAAAACCAAAAAGAAATTTGTATGAAGGGTTTGAAAATGTTTCTAAATGTGTTAGGATGCAACATGATTTTTTTTGGTGATTTTTAGAAACCTAAATGATATTTTAATTAATTAATTTCCATTAATTAATTAAAATAAACATTTATATATTTTAAAAATACTTTTTATATGCAAAAAATAAAATAAAAATCATTTTCTGATTAAGAAAAATATTTGAAACAAAAATGCAAAAGGAAATTTTTTTGGGATTTTTCTAAGTATTTTAAAATAAATATGCAAGAAAAATGAATAAAAATGAATAAAAGAGGAAGTATGCTGATCCAGTGGTCCAGGTTTAAAAGGAAAAGGGAGGGAATTGATTGCGCGCCAGATCCAAGGGTGGAGATTTAAACTGGCCTTAATTATGTTTTTAAATTAATTAATCAGAATTAACCCTAAGTGAAATGATCCTAACCACTCGTTTCTAATTTAATCCAGATCCAATGGCCCAGAACACATATGGCAAATAAAACCCTAATTAAGCCCTAATCACTTTCAGGTGGCCGGAGAAGACTTCCGGTCATCTTCTCCGGCGGCCCCTTCATGCTATCTCCCTCAAAACGCAACCCCAAGCTCTCAAACTCTCCAGAATCAAACACCTAACAACCCTAAACATGAATCCAGCCCCAAAACTCATTTATTTTTCATCAAGAACACGAATCAAAGCAAAACGGAAAATACATCAAAAATTTCAGAAACACGATACATCCTTATTTCTCAATCATTTTCAAAAGTAAACATATCATGATGATCAGGGGAGTTCATAGATTCATTTAGAAACTTAAAAACACATTTCTGGAAAAAATGTTCTTGAAGTTACCTGAGTTGAAGCTTTCGAAACTGGAGCTTTCTGGCTACTTCTTTGATGCTTTTCCATTCCAATGAACCCCTTGATGCTTCTGAGAAGCTTGAAACAAGTTTATATGGACTGTTTTTGAGGTTTCAGTTCACAGGGGGGTGAAATCTTGTTTTTGTTTTAGGGGGTTTCAGGCTTGTGTAAGGGGTGGGAAATGATTTGGAGGATGTATGTGGATGATTGGTGAAAGAATTTTTAAGTTTGGCTGAGTGGTTTGAGAATTTCGAAGAGATGAAGTTTCTTGAGGATTTTGGCAATCTGAATGTATGGTATGATTCAAGCTCCAAGATGTTATGAAATGTGATCCTTAGGACATGTATGTGAAGCTGTGATAGGTCAGAAGAGTTGTTGTGGGCTATGCTGATTGGTATGGCTTCATTTGCAAAAAGTCAAGTTTGGTTGTACTTGAGGTATGGGTCATGGCAGATCTGGTTGCAATGGGTGTCTGGCCTCAGCCGAGTTCAAGGAGGACCATGGAAACAGATTTTGTGAGCTGGCACAAGTGGATGGAAGGATCTATGCCATTTTGCAATTTCGGGAAGTCTTGGCCCCTTTGGAATTTCTTGAAGTTCAAGGCATGAAAATACATAATTCTTGGGCCAATTCTGATCAAAATGGGTTGCATTATGATGGTATGATGTTAAGATGCATTAGAGGTCAAGAAATGGCTTGGCATGAGAATTTGCAAAATTCCCTCTTTGGCATGAATGTGAAAATTATAGGATTTTTGCCAACTTTGAAGGATCATAACTTGAGTTCCATAATGAATTAGAGCATGTTCTTGTACTTTTTGAAAAGGGAAAGACCTAATCTACAACTTTCATGACCAAGAATTTTTCATTTGAAGCATTTTTGGTTGAGAAAGAGGAGGTTGAAAAAACTTTCCCAAAATGGAAAGTTTCCATTACAAGTCATTTCCATTTTTGGCAACTTTTGGTTTAGCTCAAATTTCTTCAATTTTGTGAACTTCCAAGCACTTCAATGATCAAATAAAGATCATAGAACTTCAATTTGATGAAAATACCCCTTTGATTCCATGGTCGGGGGCCTCAGATGCCCTGATTTTGACTTAACTTGTTCAGGAAGTTACCCAGTGAACAAATGACTTCCACAATGAATTTCTTCTTCAAACTTGGTACATATGATCCTTATAACATCTTAAGAACATTAGAAACAAGAATGGCCCAAAAATTTGGTGTTGAGGCCCCTGAAACCAAAACCCTAATTTTGGTCATCTGTGTAGTGAAAACCCTGGCTCTGCTTCCATGCCTTGCCAGATCTTGTGATTTCTTGAATTCCATGAACTTTGAGGGATATAATATGATGATAGAGCACACATGGACCCTCTTGGAAAGCTTTGAGGCCTTTGGGATGGCTCAGATGGAATCTTGGATTGCTCATATCACAAACCCTAGATGTAGATGCAGATGAAACAAATATGCAATGTGAGATAGTATGCCTATGCAAATGCAAAAATGAAAGATCACAAGCCATATGAGTGAGGGAAAATTTGGGGTGTTTACACACCAAAACCATCAGGGTTGCGCGCTAGCTGTTAAGAATCCAGTCTCATTGCATAATATATTCAATCTGCAAATTATGGTGAAAAGAAGAAAAACAATGTGGGCGATGGGACTCGAACCCCATCCCTTTCACGTATCAAACCAAACCCTTGCCATACAGCCACATGGGTCACGTCTGATATTATATTGATCATTAAAGATTATATATTGAACCTACAAAACAAATGAAATAATTAAGAAAAAGTGTTAAAACTTGGGATCGAACCCAGGTTTATTGGTATGCACGCGCGCTTGCATTGCCAACTGAGCCATCAGCAGATTTGTGAAATAGAATACAAATAATTCAATAAATATTAAAACAAAATTTTGAAAATTTTAAAAACGCGCGCCAAAAGATCATCCTCTTCCTCTGGTCGTCTAATAAACCTTTAGTGACACTCATCCGTCACTACAACTTGTAGTGACAGATTGTTTCCGTCACTATAAACCCTGCACAATCAAATATTAGAAATACAATGAATAAATTGATTTTAATGATCCAAGTCAGTCAATATGAGGTCCCTAAACATGATTATGTCATCAATTTCATCAGAAATTACTTCAATTACCCGCCCCCAAACAAAATCCTCAAGAACCCTAGTTTATGGTTCAGTCCCCATATATGGTCACGATTCCTTAAAGTTTTCGCCCAGAAACACTCCTTGTAACTTCATAAACACAAAATAAATGTTAGATATGCTTTAAACCGATCATACAGAGGTAGCACCACCATATACACCGCAATAAAATGGTGTTGTCGAAAGGAAGAATCGATCAATCATGAACATGGTGAGAAGGGATTGTGATCAGCAGAGACATTGTTTTCAACAAAATTAAAGAAGTGCAACCGGTTGCACTAATTTGTCAATCGGTTACACTAGTGAAAAATTTGTTCCTACAATGCTGAAAGGTGAGGAACAAACCCATATTGAATCCTTAATGAAATAAAATGTTAGAAGATCATCAAGACAAAAAAGTTTTCCTACTAGACTCCAAGAATGTGAATTGTTCCAATATAACAAAATCAAGGACGATGGTGATTTTGTCCATTTTTCACTTATGACCGAATTTGAACCATTTAAAACGGAGGAGGCCTTATCCAATATGATTTCTCCTATGAAGGAGGATCTAGAATTGATTGAGAAGAAAAATATTTGGGAGCTAATTGATCTACCAGAAGGAAAAAAGTCAATTAGTGTAAGATGGGTGTACAAGGTGAAGACAAATCCTAAGGGTGAAATAATCAAGCATAAAGCTCGATTAGTTGTAAAGGGATTTTCGCTAAGGGAAGACATAAACTTTGAAGAGATATTTTCACCAATGACTAGAATTGAAACCATTAGATTGGTTTTTGGGATTGCAAACAACAATTTGTTCATTTATCAAATGGACATCGAATTTGTGTTTTTGAATGGACCGCTTGAAAAAGATGTTTATGTAGAACAACCTCCTGGTTTTGTTTTGAAAAATCAATAGTCAAAGTTCTACAAATTCAAGAAAGCGTTGTACGATTTGAAATAAACTCCAAGAGCTTGGAACAAGAGGGTAGATGGTTTCTTAAAAGAGATTGTCTTCAACAAGTGTGTATCCGAACATGATGTGTATGTTAAGAATGATACAAATGAGGGGTGATAATCCTTTATCTAGATGTAGACAATTTATAGATTATTTCTAAGTTTAAGGGTGAGCTTATGAAGGAATTTGAGATGAACAACCTAAGTCTCATGACATATTTCTTTGGTTTTGAGTTTTACAAGTTCAAGAAGAGAATGTTCATGCACCAAATAAGATATGTGCTTGAGATTTTGAAGAAGTTGAAATGGAATATTATAATGTTATCATTATTCCAACAAGCATTAGCAAGACACATTGCAAGACACATTGCAGACGAAAAACATTAGCAAGACCATTATTAGATGAAAAAATTTTAAAAAACAAAAATTGAATTATGATCTATTTATAAGAAAAAAAAAACATATTTAATTTAAATATTTTAGTGAATAAACAATCATTTAACAAAATGTAATTTTTACAATTGTGCATTAGATTTTTCACAAATAAAATTATTTAACATATTGTAGTGGAAGCAACACTAAAATTTTAGTAACACAGTCATAATTGTTCAATAACTAGTAACGAAAAATTTAAGTTAGTGGAAAGTGTAAGAAAACTGTGAAAGGTGTAGTAAAGATGAATTATGTTTATCTCAAAAATATAACAGTGAAAGGTGTAAGAAAACAATAATAGAGTTTGTAAGCAAGTTTTATTTTCCTGTAATTCTGGTATGATAAAGATGAATTATGTATATTAAGTGCATATACACAGCAAAGACTGTTGTTTACAAGTATAGAACTAAAGGCTGAATAAAAATGTTTTGACTACAACACACAAGATTTATTACTCATTTGCCAGCCAACACTTCTGAATGTAAATAAACATGTATAGAAACATAATAATCTTTGTACATTTGATGCAAGACCTCGCAAAATATTAGGGATCTCTATATGTGAGGCCTGAAAATGCAATGTGCATAACTACAACTCAACCAGATGCATTAGGCTCATCATCTTAGCTAGCATATCACAGAAATCCAACCTCTACCTTAAAATAGTTTGACTAGCTGGGACATGCAGTTTCAATACATTGTTAGGGGAGATGAAGAGGTTAAACTTAAAATGGTGAGCTCTCTCTGATGTCCAATGAAGCACTGACACAAACATAGATATCTCGACACTGACAACAAAAAACTAATGATAACTTGAGAAAATAGAGGTGATTAAGTGTAACCACGTGTGGCAAAGTCGTGTTAGTGTGTAAGACACCGAACATGTCTTCAATATGATGTGTCTATTCTCTACATAGATGGTAATTAGATAGATAATATTTGTATTAAAGAAACTCTGCATGCAATTCATAGCTCTGATTCATTTAAATCTGCTATGTTCAGCATGTTCTCAAAAGCTTTGGTCTCCACGACCTAAACCAATTACAATCTGGTTTTGGATCCATGATCCTCTTCTTGTTTTTGATTTCAGTGTTTTGAGAATCATCGGCTGAGGCTACACTATTCATGGATGGTTGTGGATTAGTACTTGCCGAAAACTCCACAATCTGATCCACCATTTCTAATACTTCACTCATCTTCGGGCGATTCTTTGGGTTTCTGACCAAGCATCTGTTAGCTACTAAAGCAAGTTTTTGGGCTGATTTTGAGAGGTGTTTCCGATCAAGTCTTGGATCCAATATTATTTGAAATTTCTTCACATCTGAAAGGTACGGTCTTATCCAGTCCAACAACTTCTGCTCACTCTTGGGGCGATTTCGATCTAAAGGACGCCTGCCAGTAATGAGTTCATAAAGGAAGACACCGTAGCTCCATACATCAATCTTTGAAGTGAGACGTCCTGTTTGAATATATTCGGGAGCTGCATAGCCCATTGTTCCAACAACCTGATGAATACATTATTCAAGGTACCATTAGACTTTGGTCCCCATTCGCATACCATATTCCTCTATCGCTTATCACATCTCCACATACGTAAATTACGGATTAATATATGAAATCAGAGATGAAGAGAACATGATCATACCGCTGTTGAGACATGAGTTAACCCATCAGATGGTCCCAATCTTGCTAATCCAAAGTCTGAAAGCTTTGCATTCCACTGCTCATCCAGAAGGATATTCGAAGATTTGAAATCTCTGAAAATTATCTAAATATCCCTCACAAACAGTTAGTACAGCAATATCAAGCTGCACAACAATTTAATATAGCAAATAAACTACTTTTAAATAGTTCAATTTAGCTCCTCCTAGCTTCCTTTAGGGGGTGAGTTTCTACACATCCTTTATATTGTATACCCTTGAATAGGAAAGTTATGCCTATACCTGAAAATCCATTTCCTCGTGCAGGTATGTTAAGCCGCGAGCAGCGTCTTGGGCTATTTTCAGTCTCCTACTCCACGAGAGAGGAGTTTCAGATCGTGGCGATAAATGGTGTTCCACGCTTCCATTGGGCATATACTGATATATCAAAAGCCGCTGGATTCCCCTTTCATCATCATCAGCACAATATCCCACTAGTTTCACAAGATTGGGATGCTCAACAATGCCTAAAACATTCACTTCAGTTACCCATTCTTTATGCCCCTATAAGCCAAAAGGAAGGTAAGTAAGTAAGCAAGTCACACACATTGTAACGCAGAGGAAAAAGTAATCAAAGGTTAAAGCATAAATGATATATGGTGTAGCAAAATTGAGAGGACACACATTCATAAGTTTCTCATTTCTAATAGACTCTACAAATAACTCATGTTACAATTCAATTAAGCTTTATAACATTACACTTATCATAGCTTGCTTTACGATATTTAAACACAAAAGTACACAATGGAGTCAAAGAACTAGACAATGAATGAAAGGATCTTATCATACTTTAACATAATACCTATCGACAAAACAGAAGCTGTTAAGAAATGTGGTTGGACCTAACTCAATCCTACAAAACTGGCTTGTAGAGTGAGGATTGCTATCACTTATACGCACATGTTCGGGCCATATATTGTCCGATATGAAACTCTTAACAGAAGCAACCAAACTTGTATAACGTTTAGAAGCAAATATAGAGAGCAGAACCTTACCTGAATTCCTCTTTTACCAAGTTGTTTAACCGCAACTTCAGTTTTACTAGGGGGATCATCTAAAGTCTTGATCACTCCCTTGTATACACACCCAAATCCGCCCTCACCAAGCATAACAGAACGACCGAAATTCTTGGTGGCTGACTTCAGTTCAGACACAGTAAATACTCTCAGGTTGCTAGGTCTTTGGGACATATTGGGAAATGCATTCCTCCTGAGGGAGTCCGAGCTATTGTCTGATGACGCATCCATAGAATTTAATTCAGAACCAGTTCTTCTCACGTCACTCCCGCCATAAGTAGAGTTGTTCGACAGACCCGATAATGTCTGCAAGCTCTTAGCATCACCCTTCTTTTCTCCGTAGTAGATGTTGAACGGAAAACAATTCATTGCAACCTGATCCAAACCGCACTGCATTTTCACAAAATTGAATTAAAATTAAGAAGCATATAGTCATCGAAAATCAACATAGCATAAAAATTGAAGCTCATATCCAAACGCTTCATTTTTCATAAAGTAAATACAAGTTTGCATTAAGTAGCCATATAATCAAACTTCAGATATGATAGAAGATTATAGCATCCTATTGACCCTACCTATAGCCAAAGGTTGGTGGTTGTTGTAGGCAAGTCGTTGGGCTGAAGTAGTTAATGATCTTCGGTTAATGTTGAATCGTAGTTCAAGAAAACCCGAATTTGAATTATGGATAGAAATAGAACAATCCCTAGTCAAGTTTTACTTATCTCCCGGCGGAACTCGAGATTACTCGTCCTCTTTCCTGAGAACTAGAGGGTTAAGACTACATACAAGAAAACTTGAGAGGTTATGAATAGATCAAAACCCTAACCCCATCAATCCCTCCCAAAACAACTCTAATGTCAGATAACTCCAAAATAGAAATGTTATTAACCTAATGAAATCACAAATCTATCATAATTGTGCAAATTCCAAGATCATTGACAGAAACAAACCTATTCTAAATCTAGCAATTGTCAATTTTTTTGAACCAAAAAAAAAAATAATCAGAGACTTGGTATGTTTAGGGAAATAAGACCCAGTGTCGAAATTCAGAAGAAAAACAAATTGGTTGAATGAAACTCACCTCTAGTTTGATCGAAAAAAAGGTTCAGCTTATAAAATACCAATTTTGTAATGAAGCAAGAGAAGACTCAATTCAAGTAAACTTTCAATGAAGGCATTTTGGTTGAAGAAAAGGAGAAAGAGTGAGTGGATGTTACGCAGGAAGAGAGGACACGGCAAAGTTGAAGTCAGGTCAAGAACAAAATCCGAAGAAAACTTGAAACTGGGAGTTGTAATATGAACGAGTCTTTCGGGTTCGAAAGACTGAGTCGAAAAAAAAAAACAGAAACAGGAACAGCCACTAGCCAGTGTTATTTGTCGTTGTATATGTGCATAAATTATTTGAGGTGGCACTCACACATTGTGTCTTTTTATTATTTTCCGTGCCCTTTTTCTTTCGCTTAAGAAAATGATTGAAGTGAAGGATGTAAAAATTGTTCAAAACTTTTAACTGGAATTTGGATATGTGCAACCGACATAGCCACCACGAACTTTTATATCACCTAATCGGTGTTAATTCAATATAAAAAAAATAAAATAAAAAACTACAAAATTTTATAAGATATATCGAAAGTGAATTTTTTTTATTATTGAAAATAGATGAATAGGAAAAATGGGAAAGTGCGGAGAAGCGCGCACAGGGAACAAAAGTAGTATGAAGTTTCGCGGCCTTTACCAGCATTGACCATAGTGCAAAGTATTTATGTCACAGATTTATTCTGAGAAAACAAACCATTCTTTTTATTAAATATCAAAATCAAAATGGTACTGGCAGATAAGATAACATGGTCCCCATTTAAATCCTTTCCTTAAAACAGATAGTTACAAAATCAAAACCAGCAAAGTAAACCAGAATTAATCGATGAATCTAGAATTCAAATTTGATTTTTAAGAATCCTAAATTGGTAGATTTAAAGTTCAAATTTAAAGATGTATGGCAAGATACGTAAGAATATCTAAAAACATATAAGTAAATTAATTTGTTAGGAAAAAAACTCTTTAAAAAGAGAGGTAAGGGAGATCGGAAAAGAGATATGAAATATTCACACCTCATACCTTAGTATCAATGTGTCTTAGGGTGATGCATTGTTTATGTATCTCGGCTATGACTAGTATATATCGTGTTCACTGTGAGTCTGACAAAACTGATATGAGAAGTCGAGAGAAGAGTAACATTGTTGCTATGTGATTAGAGAGAGAATCAAATGTCACAATCTGTTCTTTATTTTTTAATACCTTTTTGTTTCTTCTTCGAAATACACCTTATTTCTTAATGGAAAATCCATCCAACTGATCTTGGCTTTTTGTTATCCCTAAATTTCGACGCTAACAATTAATGAGGTTATTTTGACTTAATAAAAAAGTTCTCTTGTGATAAGCTAAAAGTAAGATTTCGATTTAAGGATGAAAGTCGAAGGGGTCTGCCTATAAGTTTCATACTTAGTGAAATTCTAAGTTTGGAATATTTTCTAAGTGTTGGAGGGATTCGATCAAATGCATGTTCGACGAAGATGGCAGTTACCAAGGTTCCTGCACGTTCGATTTTGGAGGGAACGTGTGTAGTTTTCAATTCAAAAACAGGGACAAGTTGCGCAAGATGAAGTTTCTTCAACATATAGTGGGACAAGTGTCATCATCTTAGGATATTTGTAAGAGGAACCGTCGAAAGCGGTTACTTTGTAATGTATATAAATAGTTTAGTCTAGTGTTAGAATAAGTGTGTGAAAATTATATGTACTTGTAACTCCGTATACTCAAAGTATCTGCGTGTAGAGAAACGAGTGCAGTGAGAATGTACGTGATTGAAACACCACCAATTTATCTTCAAGTTATTTACTTTTGAAATCATTTATCTTTACAAAGCCTTTATTTTAAAGCAATTTACGTTTCAAAGTCATTTATCTTTTCAGCAATTTACTGCATTCCTTTTACAATTCCAACCCATTTATATTTCCAGCAAATTTAACATTTCTCGCCTTGACTTTAAATTTCATTTACTTTCAAGTTGTGTCTTTACTTTCCTTTAAAATTTCAAGCCTTGTCTTTCATTTTAATTTATTTTGAAAGTCTTTGTCTTTTACTTTCTTTTTCCTCTTAAAACAATTTTTGAATCTTGTTGAAAGATTCAAGAGCTTTTTCCCAAAAAACGTGATATACAAAACCAAAACATTTTTCTTAGCACATGTCCTAGGATCAATCTGGTCGATCCTGCGAGCAACTGGGGGCATTTTTGGTATCTTCAGAGGACCAGCGGTTGCTTACAAATTTTGGGGTAAACAAATTGGCACGCCCAGTGGGACCGTGCTAAGTTAAAAACATTTTTTAACGTCCCTTTTGTAACTGCTACGTTTTGTAACTTCCTTTATGTGGGCAGTATGGTAGAAAGAACGATTACCTTTGTTGTATGCATTTGAGAAGTGGCATGGTAGCCAGTACAAACCATTATATCCCTAAAAGAAGAAACACAAGAAGGATGTCGTCTAGCCAAGGAAACCCAAGTGATTCAATACCCACAACAAGTGGGTCGAATCCTCAAGTGGGTAGTTCGAACGTTCGTAGTACGAACACACAAGATGGACTAATGAATGAGGCCATACCAGCCTTCAATCCTTCGACAGGAGCTTCGATCACACCAAATGTGACGTCAGAACAGGCCCCTTCGACAGGACTAGGAGAGACAGTTAATAGATACTATACTCATTCAGTGTTGGAGTATATTGGGCCAAATGCTCAAACTCCACCACCAAGTTAGTCTGCATTTAGACCTTATATGCGACATCGCTTTCTCAGGCTTTTCCCAGAATCTTTGGTACGTCAACCACCTGTTCACTGGTGTTTTTCGACGAACAACCGCTGGTTTCTAATTCAGTGTCTAAATTAGTTAACTTGCAGGATCAACCATACAAATCCTAGGACATAAGTGTGTATTTCATTTGTATCTTGTCGAATGTATTGATTGTGTCATCCTTAACGAATTTAATTTCAGTCAATTATCTTAAGTACGTTGGTATGATTCATAAGAATAAAGAACAAAAGTAGAATAAACTTGACATAATTTAAAGAAAACAACTTCTAAGAATGTGTTAAAGTAATGGAAGACAAGTAATGTAATGCGTCGAAATAAAAGACTTGTAATCATAAACTATGAAATGGTAAAGGAATTTAAATAAACTTGGAATTTTATTGAAAACTTAAAGAAAGTAAAGATGGTGTTTTTCACACGTACATTTTCCAGATTCACACTCTTTTCTCTCACACGGGTACTTTGAGTTCAATAGGAATTTATACAAAATATCACACCCCAAACTAACAACAACTATCCTATATATATCGGAAACTAAACTAACTGCCACTAATGGGCGAATTCTAATAACTTGACACTTGTCCTTTCGGCATGTCTTCATTCCCCTGGATGCTTCCACGCGTCCTTTTTGCCAAACGTTGCAACTTCACACTTTGAATTTCTTCTTTCAATTTGAATTGATGTCTTTTATTCAACAGTCGTCGAAATTATCACAAACAAACTCCTTCGATTGAAGATCATATCATATTAATAAAACATAAGCTTTATTCTTCTTTGTCGAAAAAGACGTAAAAATCCCATTTCTTGTTGTCTGCATCAAAATCTCCCTTTTCACCAATATTTTCCTTTTATAAAGAATACCGTCGAAAATCACTCTCTACAAATCCCCCCCCCCAGCAAAGAGTTTTTCGACCTATTCTTGGAGAAAGAATCATTTGCTGTTAAATAAATATTTTCGACATTTCATGATCTTTATTTCTTTTTCATTTCCAAGAACAGATTTTGTAAATCCCAACAAATTGATCATTACAAAAACCAACAACGTCACATTTCAACCCATGTTCAGGCACTAGCCCATCATTTCCTAAAAACTATTTAGCTTTTACTTTTTAAAACTGCTCCCACTAACTTTACTGTCACGTGGTCCACTAAATAGAAATTTTCAATTGTTTCAATCCTCACTTCTTCCTTATAAATATCACTGAGTCGCTAGCTTCAAAACTTTTAGACAGTCTTCTTCTTCTTCATCACCTTTTAAAACAGAAAACCCATTTCTTTCCAAAATTTTCAGAAACTTCAACTTTCTCAACAATGTCTTCATCTAAAACGACTACCAGCAAGAAGAACAAGAATGTGACACCTCTTGCTTATGCTCATCGATTGACAGGACCGGACATGGTGGGGAATCAACAGTACATTCCATAACCTCCTAATGAGAAGGAGAAGGCCAGTATCTACAGGTCTCACGTATTGATCCTTATCCTTTTTTCTGGAACATGTCATGCAATGTTAGGTCTTTTGCCTAGCCCTGACACAAAATTAGATAAGTTAAAAGAATATTTCCCCTCTTATCAACATCTCAAACCCATTGGTGCTTGGGCTAAACCAAAAAATTCCCTCGAGAACCCCAAGACACAAAACCTAGTGACGAAGCCACCATAAACCTAGGATATTTACAAAACACTAGGATATTTAGGGCTTGTCCCAAGTCGAAAGACATCTCTGAATACCTTTCCTGGGTGAACAAAGTCGAAAAGGTTAAATCCCCATTCTGGAAAGAATTAGGTATTTTCGACTTAATCCAAATGTCGAATGTAGGCCTTAACATTTGCCCAAATATGTTGTTGTCATCCTTTTACTTCTGGGATAGCACTTACAACACTTTCCATCTTCCATGTGGAATGGTCACCCCTACCTTATTCGACATAGATGTTATTGCTGGACTAAGTCCATCAGGGGGTGGCTTTCGATCCAAATACCTTGAATCAAGATACCATAGGGTTTGATACCAGCAAAGCCTCCTACTCTGGATTCATAGAAGAATATCACGATAAGAAAACCAAAATTGTCTCTGATAAGGAGCATATAGCCTTCTTAACCTTATGGTTGTTGAGATTTGTTTTCTGCTCCCGATCGCTCCAAGTAGCTAAACATTTTATCACCTTAGCTAATCAACTTCACCATGGTACGAAACTGCGTTTGAGTGAAATGATATTGGCAAGTCTCTACGAATCCTTGAGCGACAGCGTCGGTTTCTTGAAGACAGTGAAAGACAAGGGAAATCTGAGTGTATCAGGGTCAATCTGGCTTCTGCAATTATGGCTTAACGCCACCTTCGAAGTTTCTCCCCCTATTAAAGCCAATGTTGATGAAGACAAGGTGAAGGACATGTCTGTCGAATGGCCTCGTTTAATGCAGCTGACTCCATCTGAAGAGGGACTTAGTCTTAGTCACTCCTTCACCAGCTTCATCTTGATGTTTGCCAAGAGGTACAATTTCACTCCTCATATGGCCCCTTTCGCCAACAGGAATGTTGGCCCTGGATGGTTCACTAAACAACCACCCTTGGAAATGCAAGAGGATGAAAACAAATTCCTTGACATTTGGGAATACTTCCGGATACCTAGACTCCTTGCTTCTCACCAAAATTCGCCTAAGACCAAGATTGCCCTCCTTGCGTATCAACCTAACTTAGTTGCTAGGAAATTTGGGTTGGTTCAGCTGAAACCAAAGCCCATTTATCCCAAGAAAAGCACCATCATTTGGTACAACTCCTTGCATACTGAAGAAGAGGGTCAAGAACTCATAAGACAACTAGCTGATGATTCCTTGGAATTCATCCAACGGTCTTTCGACCTTCTTTCCTGTGCACCCTTGAATTTGACACATGGTGGAAAGAATATTATCTTCTCAAGTTCTATGACGTGGAAGCATTCACAACTCTGATAACCAATGCCTTTGCTCTTGTGCGGGACAAAACAAAGAAAGGTAAAGCACAACATATCAAGGAAATATAAAAATTTCAAAATTACTTTGAAAACATCTATAGGCCAGACGAACTTATTCAAACTATCAGCGAAGCGGCAGTGACTTTGAAACACAAATTCACAGAAAAAATGGATAGGTTGAAACTGCCTTCATATGTTTGACCAGAACTAAAATATGAGGTAGCCTTCAACCTTTATCCACCAAAATTTCCCCTACCTTCTGTTGATTTTGGCGTGGCGTTAAGCCCTCCATTTCCATATTGGTTTGTGTAGTGGTAAAATCATGAGTGTAAGCTAGTAGTTAACTTAACTCAAAGTAAACAGAGTCGTCACCGCACTTTTATTTTATTCCAAAAGGAAAAGGAAAAAAAGAGCGAATAAATCCTAATGAATCTAAAAGAAAAAAGCTAAAGAAACACAACAGAGAAACATGTAAGGGGATAATTTACACAATGGGAAGGTTTTACGCACCCAAAATGTCCGTGGTACTCCACGGGAGCCCTTTGAAAAATTTACTGCTTTTGGTTTGAAAAAGGTTTGTTAAATGAGAGTGGGGGATGAGAAAAGAATTATATTTTTTTTAATATTTTTGTGTTTGGAGAGGTTTACCACCTCATGCCTATGCACCCACAAAGTGCAATGCGAGATCAAAACCCCGTAGTTCATGGTACAAATAGTGAAAAGGGTTGGTTATGATTGATTTTATAAAGTGAAGAGAATTTTCTATCTTCAAGTGGATGGCCAAACAAACTACCATGAGAATGAAGGCATGGACTCATACATCATTATGGGGAGGACGCCAACTTAGATAAAAATCAACAAGTATGCCACTAAACCCCCATGAATGACAAGAGACTTAATTACATTAAACTACAACCATGGAGATTGAGAGACTTGCACCCGACTAAGGAATAATGACTCATAATCGACACTCTTTTAAAGAAAATACACAAAAGTGCACAAAGGCACAAAACAACTTGAATGAGTTTGATTCTTTTTATTTTTTGAATTAAGGTCAACATGATTAGATTCATTGATTTTAAAAGAAAAGAAAAAGAGTAAAAGCCACTTGACAAAAGTCAAGGTTTTGTTTATTTAAAGAGGTGACGATTTAAAAAAGAATGAATCCTTTGAAAAAGGGAGAAAATTTTGAAAATTAAAGAAGGGGAGGAGATGAAGGGACTATCCTAAAAAAAGAAAATAAGAAGATAAGAGAAGAAAGATCTAACTAAACTTGATGATACTTTAAATTATAAGCATAAGAGTTCCATCCTTACAAGCTAGCAAATGGCCAAATAAAGGCACATTCCAACTTCATGAAGATCGAAGCAAGGGAGAGGGATCCTAAAATCTAAGTCCAAAATCTCCATTCCAATGCCAAGGATAGTAACCAAAAAGTCCAAAAATTAAAGTCACAAGTTTTTTAGAAGTTTAATCCTTTATTAATTTTTGTGTGTCTAAATGGACAAAAGGAAAATCAACAAAACAATAATAAGAGCAATAATAAACATGATATGGATGAATAAAGCATAATAAAGCAAAATAAAATAAAAGCAATAAATGTGCAAGAATTTAAATGTTAGTAGCAAAAGAAATTAAAGTGAAAGAATCTAAAATATTAATAGTAGTAATAGTATAATAATATTTACATAAGAGTGTATGGTGAACTTAATCAACCACAACCAAAAGAGTAACCAAAATCGAAAGGCAACCGGATCCGTTTAGCATCTTACACTATAGCGATTAATCAAGGCAAACCGAATCAAATTCAATGAAATTTGAAAGGCGATTGGGACACCCAAAGCACCTACGCATCAAACATTCATAAGTCTCGATTCTTAATGCAATATGATTAACCACGTTGGGATTACACAACCAACAAGAGGTCCGGTCCACGAAAGTGCAAGTACCCAATTAAATTTTTATTCTGAATTAGGGACAAATTTAGGTCTATGTTAAGCAATCGTCGAGTAATTTACGAAGTAATTACCCTACAAATGAGGCCGGCCACCACCAATTAAGGTGAACAATATTAGTGTTAATGCATGCGAGATAAACGATATATAAATCGTCATCCGGATGCAATACCGCACAAAACTAAAGGTGAATACCAAATTGAGCCACACTCATGGTACTCTTCCATCCTTAAGTTCAATCAGTCATCTCGGTGGATTCAAGCATGAAAATGTATCACTAATGCAAAGTACCTTAAATGAATTGAATAATCCACTTAAAGGTAGTTTTGAATTAATGAACATTAACTACTCTAATCTACACCCAAAGTTCATTGAAATTAAGGAGAAATCACTCCCAAAAGTGTTTCCCAAGTTAAAAATAAAAAGGAGGAAGAAGGAGAAGAAAGAGGAACCAAAAAGGGGCTTGAAACAAGCCAAAAACACCATTCTGACTTGTGTTAACCGGTTAACCAAATGGGTTAACCGGTTAACGCAAGCAAAAGCTGCTCAGTTTTAAAGATGGTTAACCGGTTAACCAATTTGCACTATAAATGGTTAACCGGTTAACGTTGTACCAGAAGCATAAAAAATGCAGAAAATTCAGTATGATCCATTTTAAAACCTTTTCTCAAACATTTGATGATCATGATCAAAATTTGCACGAATTTTAAAACCAAAATACAGTGGAATCCATGCAATTAAACAACAAACAAAGATCCAAAGGATCTAGAAACAAAGGCACCAAAGATCTACATCTTGAATGTTGATGGTGAATATGGGTTTATGGATAGAGATGAATTACCAAAAGCCTTCTTCAAATTGGACCAAATAAAGCTTAGATCTACTGCAATTGCTGAACAAAAGAAGACTTAGATGAAGGTTTAGCTCAAGTTAGTCAAGAATTCAATGTGAATTCTTGATAACTTCAAAAGAAAGAAAAAAGAGCTTTAGTGAATTTTTGGTTTTTGGGGAATGTTTTGCAAGGGGTTTTTTGGCTCTCAAAAGCTTGGTGAATGAATGAAATTATGGTCCTATTTAAAGAATTTAGGTATGAGAATTTGGTAGAATGGAGCTTGCTTTGGTAATTAAAATTAGGCTTGGTAATTGCAATTTTGGTGGAAAATGGAAAATAGTGGTGATTAGTGAGGGTTTATGGTAGGAAATGATCAAAGTGATGTAAAGAAATCAGAACCAATGGATCTAGAATATTCCAATTATACTAATGATCTAAGGATGCTGAATTTGAATAAAATATTCAAATTTCGCACTGGTTAACTGGTTAACCGGTTAACCAAGCCAAAATTTGAATATTTTATTCAAATGAGGTTGCTTGGTTGTTGTGGCCCGATTCTTTTTGTACGTCGAAGAAGGCATGGAAATAAACACATGAACCTAGGAAATCCCTTGAATGAATCAATTAACTTGAGAAATCCTTGATCAGGTAAATTTGAATTATTTGCGGATCAACTTCGAATTTTGTCTGTGAAATTTTCCTCGAGTTGCAGGACTGTTATTTTTGGCATTTTCAATGGTTCCTCTTCCTGAAAAAGGTTAGTAAAAGGAAACAAATTTTATTTTTGGATTTTAATTAATGGTTAGTAATCATAAACAACTAAAGTAATTAAAGACAACGGTGATCCCTTGTGAGGCATAAACCTAACCCGAGAAGAACCAAGCAACCAGTGTGATCTTGTTTGTATGCAAGATGCAGATGAAATGTGAAGAAAACCTAGGGAAAAAATTAGGGTGTTACAGCTGCCCCTATTTAAGTTTCTTCAATCCGAAGATATGAAGATTGACATCTTCGTCTCTGCAAGATGGGAGAGACTTAAATATAGAACACCCAATTTTTGTCCTAAGAGAACATGATATGATATGAATATGATATGATATGCAAACCCAAGATCTCTGTGGGGAACATACGACCACCAGAGGAAAGCAAAAGCTTGGGGACATAGAAGAAAAAAAATCCCTGGGGAAAACGAAAGACACCAAAAGAGTTACCAGGAAAATAAATCACTGGATAGCTGACTCTACATGGTGGAAAATTCAATGATATAATCAAGGTAAAAGATTCAACGAGGGAAAGTAAACGCTCTTCCAGGAATAATAACCAAACAAAGTATTTGAATCCAAAAACGGAGGAATACTGAGTTGGAAAAGAATCATCCACTACCGGTTTACTAGGTAGAAGATATGGACTCAACTATCAATTCACTGGATAGGAGCAAAACAAAGAGGGATAACCTCCACTAACTTTTTACTGGGTAGAAAAATTCTCAACTACCGGATTTACTGTGTAGGATCACAAGCAAAGGGAAACAACTTGTATTACCTTTTTACTGGGTAGAAAGAAGAACTCTCGACTACCGGATTTACTGGGTAGGAGCAAAAGCAATAGAGCTTGATTAATTTGGTAATATTACCCACTATCGAATAATTGATAGCTTAATTCCAAATTAATATACTCAAGTTGGGGAAAACATTTCCACTATCAAACAATGATAGCATAATTCCAAAGCAAATAAAAATCCGCCAAAAGGACCAAAGTTCAATCCAAGGACAAGTTGGAGAGAAACTGTCAAACAAGACTCATCCCGAGGAGGAAATATCTCAACTGGGGAAATTCCATCCAGATGATAAATTGGGGAGGAAATTGAATCAAAATCATCCACGAGGAATAAACTCAGTGGGGAAATGGAAAGGATCAACACTTTCTGCTTAAGGGTCGACACTTTAAACTTGAGAGGGAGACAACACACACTCTGTAGGGGAAAAACCACACCAAAGAGCGGGGAACAAAGATAAATGCAAGAATGCAAACAAAAGATGCCATACTTATGTGTATGAATATGTGTATGAATATGCTGACAAAACAGACATAAAGATAAGAAACAAATGACATAAACACCACAACAACCGGATATTCGGTTAATCAAGGCAACAAGGCCGGGGACCATGCTGGAGATTTGAATCGAAATCCTGCAGGGAACATCAAAAGCCATCAAAGGAATAAAATCCGGCTACAAGGCATAACTCAGACTGGGGAAAAAAACTTCTAGGGATCCAATTCACAAAGCAATCTTCAAGAATCCCTAAAAGGATAACACCAGAAATTCTACTCTGAGAGGAAACATGTTGGAGAAACAACAATCAGCACAACATCTTTCACTCTTTGGGGAAATAGGGAAATATCCGTGTTAAACACTGATGGGGACAAATATCTTTACAACTCAGTTTGGGGAAACAAGATAAAGATCTACCAGTTATGCAAATAAAACATAGCCTACTGGAGTATTAAGCATTAACTCTTCATAGGAATACCACCCTGTTGAGGAAAAGTAATAATCTGTCTAGGATGGGAAAGCTTCCACGATCCTTGTTGGGGACATAAGTGTTCTTATTAAGAATAGAGCTCCTGCGAGGAATAATCATCATACCATTCTTGTTTCACTTGGGGAAATAGTTATGCCACTCTTGCTCTGCTTGGGGAAGGAGTGTGCTACTCTCGCTCTGCTTGGGGGAAGAGTTATGACACTCTTGCTCTGCTTGGGGAATGAGTGTAAAACTTATTGAAGATTAAATAGAAATTTGTTGGAAACCATCACATACAAACCTATTAGGGATCTATGGAGATCATACATTACTGAAAATTCCGGACTTTTCGACTCATGTGGGGATACCAGGAGTTAACATCATAGTCAAAACACAGTTACGAGGGATTTTAAATCAATACACACCATCAGGTGAAAGAAAACCTCTAAACTGACTGCTATACTGATACTTCTGTTATGGGATACAACCAACTCATGCTAAGGAACAAGAACTCGATTGAGGATTCCCAATACTTCTCAAGTCAAAGGTAAAATGCTAAGGGAGAGATCAAAACTCAGCTGGGGATTCTTAATAACAGGAAAAATGCTTCCAACAAACTCTTATGGGGGAAGAAAACGGGACCAGGAACATTTACAACCCCCGTTCATGCTTGTTGGTGGGGCACAAAACATCATTAACATTAACATGCCAAGACTATTCAGGAATTTTACATGGATACAACCAAATCAAAATCTGCTTTGGGAGAGACAAGTTACACACATCCGGACTTTACCATCCCTGGAATCACTATTGATATCCTTTCTTTGTTCACATATCAAAAGAAAAATGTTTTTATAATCTTCAAAGATTAAATTTATTAAATTTGTTTCAAAAATCATCATCAACAATAAATTGAAATTTTTTAAATAGAAACAACATAAAGAATTTCAAATAATTGGATAAAAGCTCAAATTCATTGATAGAATGGTGGTCAACAAATGGCGCGACTCCATGGATCTTTACAAGTTTGAAAAATGGTAAATACATGGAAACGGGCTACATTGAAATACAATATCACTATTCTCCCTATCAACTTTGAACTCCACTATGTCCGAAACTTCAGTCAAGGATGAGTGAATAAGAATATTTGATGGGCAATTCTTCTGAGGGATAGAATCTGAAATCCTCGGTCGTTTCAAGTGATCCAGTCTGTCGACGCAGTTACTTGCCATGATCCCTAACTTTTGCCTAGATTGGCCTTTCGGGTTTTCAATCTACCGGGATAATTATTTCTGTTTTATGTCTCTAATTTTTTCCTGGACCGCTCTTTCGGGTTTTCAATCCACCGAGACGCTCATTTTTGCCTAAGCCGCCCTTTCGGGTTTTCAACTTAGCGAGCTGTTCTTTTTATTTTTTAGGCGAAGTATTTCTTGAATGCATCCTCATTCATAGGACGAGTGATCTCCTCACCATCCATAGTTGTAAGAAATAATGAACCGCCAGAGAAGGCTTTCTTACCAACATATGGGCCATCATAGTTCGGAGTCCACTTGCCCCGAGAATCTGTAATGAAAGACTAGATCTTTTTTAGCACGAGGTTTGACCTTCTTGTCAAAAGCGTTCTTCATTCTTTGCTGGTACAACCGACCATGACACAAAGTTGTTATTCTCTTTTCCTCAATCAAATTCAACTGATCAAATCTACTTTGACACCATTCATCCTTAGTCAACTTGGCTTACATCAGAACTTTCATTGATGGGATCTCAACCTCGACGAGGAGCACTAATTTTGTACCATAAACAAGTGAGAAAGGGGTTTCCCATGTTAAAGTATGGACAGATGTACGATACCCATGTAAAGAAAAAGGGAGCATCTCGTGCCAGTCCTCATATGTCATAACCATCTTCTGAATTATCTTCTTAATGTTCTTATTTGCAGCTTCAACAACCCCATTCATCTTCGGTCTATAAGGAGAAGAATTATGGTGTTGAATCTTGAATTCTTCACAAAGCTCTTTCATCATCTTATTATTCAAGTTAGAACCATTATCAATAATGATTCTATTCGGAACACCATATCTAAAGATAATGTTATTCTTGATAAACCAAACCACAACTTGCTTGGTTACATTAGCATATGATGCTTCTTCCACCCCCTTGGTGAAGTAGTCAATTGCCACAAGAATAAAACAATGTCCATTCGAAGCCTTGGGTTCAATCATGTCAATTCCCCACATAGAGAAAGGCCACGTGGAAGAAATTACATTGAGATGAGTTGGCGGCACATGAATCTTATCAGCATACACTTGGCACTTATGGCATTTTTTCACATACTTGCAACAATCGGATTCCATTGTTAGCCAATAGTAACCTGCTTTCAACATCTTTTTAGCCATTGCATGCCCATTAGCATGAGTACCAAAAGACCCTTCATGGATTTCTTTCATTAACATGTCTGCTTCATGTCTATCCACGCATCTGAGAAAGACCATGTCAAAATTCCTCTTATAACGCACATTTCCATTCAGGAAGAAATTGCCTGCCAATCTCCTCAAAGTCCTCTTATCTTTATCGGATGCCCCAAGTGGGTATTCCTAACTCAGGAGAAAACATTTAATATCATGATACCAAGGCTTGTCATCATGGACCTCTTCAACTGGGAACACATGGGCTGGTCTTTCAAGCCGCATCACTCTGATCATGGGAACGTCATTCCATTGGTGCACCTTTATCATAGAAGCTATAGTTGCCAAAGCATCTGCCATCTGATTTTCATCACGAGGCACATAATGAAACTCAACTTTAGTGAAGAAAGTTGATATCCTCCTAGCATAATCTCTATAATGGATCAAGTGGGGTTGATGAGTTACCCACTTACCCTTGATCTGATTGATTACCAGGGCAGAATCTCCATACACACCAAGATGCTTAATCCTCAGATCAATAGCTTCCTCAAGACCTATAATACAGGCTTCATACTCATCTTCATTATTGGTACAAGGAAAAGTCAACCTTGCAGCAAAAGGAATATATGAACCATGGGGAGTAATGATCATTGCCCCAATTCCTCTTCCGCGTGCATTTAGAGCACCATCAAAAACTAAACCCCATCGAGATCCAGACTCCGGCCCTTCCTCAATCAAAGGTTCATCACAATCTTTCACTCTCAAATACATTACATCCTCATCTAGGAAATCAAACTTGATAGGCTGGTAACCATCAATTAGTTGATGTGCTAAATGGTCAGCCAAGATACTACCTTTTATAGATTTTTGAGCTCGGTACTCGATATCAAATTCTGACAACAACATTTGCCAACGAGCAATCCTCCCAGTCAAAGCAGGATTTTCAAAGATATACTTGATCGAATTAGAGATCAACCAAGTTGTATGATTCAACATATACTGGCGAAGACGCTTTGCAGCCCAGGCTAGGGCACAACAAGTTTTTTCAAGCACAGAGTACCGAGACTCACAATTGTAATACCTCAAAATTTGCCCTCTCATTTCCTCAACATTTTGCATTCATAAATTCATAAAAATAACCAAAAACATTGCATCAAACATTGCATAGCTGAGGCATAGGCATGTGATCAATGATCAGAGCAACTGAAGGCATTACAAGGGCAATCAAAGGGCCACAAGGTTTCTCAACCTTGTGCAAAAGGTTCACAATATCCCACAAGTCTTCACTTGAAGCCACGAGCCATGGAAAGATGAGGTTTAATCAAAGGAGGCGAGCAGTGCCATATCTCCTGATGAAAGGGCCGTATTAGGGTTTCACTTCTACTGGGCTTCTGCATGAAGTTCTGATTCAAAGTGGATTCCTTTGTATTATATGTGATGTCAAATGCCTAGGGTTCAAATCTCGTCCACAAATTCATTTTGGAAGGGGTTTGATTGGCCAGACGACAGAAAATCGAAGAATCGGGGAAAAGGCAACCGAGCTGGATAAAAAAGGGTCGACTCCAGACTTTTAAGATCGAAATCATGAAACTAGGGTAACAATGATCCTATGGTTCAAATTTGGTCAAGAAATGATGGAGGAATCATAAGAAAATCAAGAGAAAAATCATTTGAAAAGTAGTTGGTTCAACATTTCCCTCCACCTTTCCTTCCACTTTCTTTCCACACTTCCTTTCATTCTTTCCATCTTGTTTTTCCACTTCAATTCCACTCCATTTCCCTTGGATGTTTCTACCACCTTCTACCACATTCTAGTGTATTCCGAGGAATATTTCGAGGAATATTCCAAGGAATATTCTGTTTTCCAAACCTAACCCTAACTAACTACCAAACTTAATTTTGGATCCCAAGCCTAATTTTTGGGCCCCTAACCCAAACCTAGCTCCAAGCCTAAGCCATATTTAAGCCATTTTCATCCAAACCAAAGGGGTTCACACCATTTTTCCGATTTTTCCCTCTTTGATAATCACTTTTTCTCTCTCACTTTTCCTCCTTTTTCCCCTCCTTTCACTAGAGCTTCTTTGAATAAGCTCTTCAAGTTTCACATTGAAACTTGAAGATCTTGAAGCTTAAGCCTCCAACCTTCATATTTTGTGGATTATGGAAGAAGATACTACTGAATTTTGTTGAAGATTTCGGCTTATCGGAAGTGCAAGAAGATCAAAACATCAAGAACGCATTTATTTTGAGATTTCACGGTTTTCGGTTTTCACTTCGATCAAGCTCCGATTATTGCAACAATTACCGAAGCACTACTCCGCTTCGTAGGTTGGTGATCTAAATCACTTCTTCTTTAAGTTATTCTCTTCATCTTGCCACTTTTGGCGTTCTTTAAGTGCTTCTCATTTTGATTGCGATCGATTATGCTTCATTAGGTGTGGCTTGCATTTTGTGATTTTTGTTGATTTAGAAGTTAAGGTGTTGGTAGTCATAGGCTCCATCATGTGTAAATAAGCCCAAAATAAGTAGAAATTAGTGTTAGCATGTTCCTAGGTATGTTAGGGATCATTAGAAGTAAGATTGTGGCCAAAAGCACTTATTTTAAAAGCTTTTTTCAATTTTGTTCAGCGTTAACCAGTTAACGCATTTGGTTAACCGGTTAACGCGTGCGATTTTGGCGAAAATGCTGTTGTTTTAGGTCCGTTAACCGGTTAACGCATTTGGTTAACCGGTTAACGCTGTTGATTTTTTGACTTTTTGACTTATTTGATTGCTCATTCCTAATTGCTAGGGCCTCTAATGTTCATACATGTTTAGGTAGTGATTTTAGGGAATTTTTGAGTCCATTTCCAGTAGCTAGTTCCCCCATTTCGAGTCGTTTCGACACGATTCCGTGCATGTTGCGTATTAGGCATTTTTATGTTCTGTGTGCATAGCTTGATTTCTTGCATTTTTGTTGCCATGTTCATGCATCATTTGGCATGTAATAATCATGTTGCATTCTGTTTTTACATGTTTGCATTACATTAAATCATTTTGCATTGCATTGTATCAAGATATGTTGCATTTCACACAATCATGTATGTATGTGCATTTGGTTGCATTTGTTTGCATACTTGATCACATCATCCACATCAATTCACTTCTGAATTTTGCATTATGTTTAGTATGTTTATTGAACCATCATATTGCATGTTCATAATCAATAATCATCATGTTCATATGCCATGATTCATGTGTTACATTTTGACATTACTTGTTGCATAATCAACCATGTGATGCATTCTTGCATAATCATAAAAAATGTTCATGTTCTTGCATTTATATATGTTGATTTAGGTTCAAATGCATGTTCATGATGAATTGGTATATTTTGCATTAAGTTTGTGCATTAAAAAATGAAAATAATCAATTCTGGATTTTGCATTTCATAGCTGTTTTTGCATATAGGTGCTGTAAAATGTGTGTTGTTTGTTTGTTTGCATGCTATATTTGACCTTTTACACCTACTTTTTCATGCTGCATGCTGGCTGTAAAAAGCTGACTTGTGTTATGCATTATTTTTATAGTTGTTTGTACTTTAGGTGCTGTAATAGGTGCTGTATTTTTGTTTTAGCATTCTTTTAGTTCTCTAGAGTTAAGATAGAGTCTAGTTTAGGTCCAAGTTGCCTTAGGATTTAATTAGAGTGTGTTTGCTTATTATTTTTTTAATAAAATGCACATTAACATTTGTTTTGTAGAGGGGAAGATTGAGGTAAGTTTACTTCACCTTATCCTTTTCTTTTTATGCATTTGATTTGCATTTAATTCATTTGTTCCTTCCATATTTGTGTTTGGTAGGATTTCTCCTTTGTTAGGATCAACTTACCTTCCTTAGGAAGTAAGTTGCATCCTATTTCTTCTTTCTTTTCCTTTTGCTCCTTAGGATTAGAAAACCCCACTAACCATTAGGATTCCCCTTTTGTGCATAATAAATAACTTAGGGTTGGTCTTAGTCCCCCTTAGTTTTTTGTCCTTTTCCGACTTGAGTCATTCTTTCTCATCTCGTAAAGAAAAATAATAAAACACTTAATAAAGGTTGAACGTTCTTGTACGACACGAGACTTTATTGCGGAGTGCTTATACGCGTCCTGTTTCGGGGCGAGGTGTAAGTATTTACCACGATGGATAGGTCTTAGTATGAGATTTTTCACAAATAAATTCAAAACATTTCTCATAAAAGACAAAAATAAAGAATAAGCGACTTTCCTGCGGGAACTTCTTTTCTCATCTCATTCACTCATAACACGAACTCGCGACGATTTGTCTCGCATGCAAGACAGTAAACACACTCGTACCAGACGAGCCTACAACACCTGAGCATAGACATACGCAGTTCCAGTTGTAAAAAACACAAAAAAATAGTTCCCGCCTTGGTTAGGCGAACTACGTCGACTCTGATCCTCATTATCCCGATGAGGTACGTAGGCAGCGGGGTAGGGCCCGTTCGAGCACATTCTTTATTTTCCCTACATTTTCCCAATTCTTTCTTGCCATTCTCGTTTCTTATTCCTTTCTCATTTCTCATTCCATTCCAGTTAGCAGTTTTATTCAGCAGCAGTTTTATTTTCTCACCCTTTGAAACAAAACAAACAAGCGTGGATCCCGTCGGGTACGGCGGACGATCTGGGGTGCTAATACCTTCTCAGGTCGTAACCGACTCCCGAACCCAGATCTTTGGTTCGCAGGACCTTGTCCTTTCCTTCTTCCTCAGGTTTGTGCAACATTACCTTTCCCATTCCTTTCGGGATAAAAATGCCTGGCTGGCGACTCTACCTTTTCTGCGCCACTTTCGCGTTTGTACTAGGATGAAAATCCCGGGAGCGACAGTTGGCGACTCTACTTGGGATCGAACCCAGAATCTCTGGTTTCTATTGTAGAGTCAATCCCAGCGTCTGTTTGGTTTTGTTTCTTTGGGTGTTTATTGTCTGTTGATGTGTGCTTTAGTTTAGCTTTACTGTTTACAGTTTTTACTTTACAGCTTTACTTTACCGCATTTATTTATTGCTTTCAGTATTTATTTTCCATGCATCATATTATACTGGACTGTCTGGCTGTGCTGGTTTTCATTTTTTGTGTGGGATGGGAGTTACTGTGAGATAAGCCAAATACCCGGCTTGAGTGCACTATAGGATTAGCGTGAACATGTTGTACTCGCATGGTTACATGATGAGTGGCGATGTGTTCCACACCCAGGTTGCGACTATCTTGGAACTATCTTGTGTGGGGGTTCTTCCCCACTTCGGGATACAACCTTGATGGTTATGTGCAGCTGGGGACCGATCATTGAGAACCTTAGTGGAAACAACCCTCTCCAGTGATGACAGTGGCAAACCACATTTGTTGGCAAACCCACTCGCATTCGAGGGCCCACTGGGAACTCGCATAGGATGGCCTGGTTCTCTCATAGGAATCTGGTTAAAGCAAACTGTTTATATGACGATAGTATTGTACCCTTCGGGATGAATGTACTATTGTTTCTCGATTCAGTGCTTGAAGCTGGGGACTTGTGAGGGATGCTTGTTTCCTTGGACTCAGCTGAGGCCTCCCTGAGTAGTACATAATGCCAAACTGATTCCCTGATTTGGTCATGAGCCATTTCTCGAAAATGGTGAACGTATTATTGCTATTCGGCTTTGAGAGTCCGTGATGTTGACCCGAGTAGCACACCCGTGAGATTGGGAAGGTTTACAGGTTTGCAGGAACCCTAAACTTCAACATACCCACTTTTCCAGTATTGTTCAGTAGTATGATCTGGTTCTATGTTGCATTGATTCTGAGTTCTGAAGTATCTATACAAAGACAAAAGTGACTATCCACATTTGGTTCATCGCCCAACACCAGCATCAGATCCTTGATCACATGCCTGTTGCATACATAACATCATGGCATTTTATCATACATGTTCGGTTATTTCCAAAGAACCCATGTTTGAACCATGTTATTATATGTTCCTATATCCAACTGGAATCAAAGCAGGAGGATCCCTTGGAAATAATCGAACATGGCATTAGCATACATCCTTACTCTCATTACAGGTGTCCGGGGACATATTCTTATCCTGATTTGGTTACTCTCTAGAATGGCCAATTTGAATCACAGTCATCAAGAGATGGACATGGAACAATACCAAGCAGAAATAGCTGAAATGAAAGTCCGAATGGATCAATTCTTGGTGGACATGCAGACCTTGTGCCATGGCCACATGCTATTGATGGAGAAAGTTTACCAACTGAAGAAACAAGAGAACCAGACCAGGGAAGCCCCAAAGCTCCAAGAAGGGCACTAGCTCTCTTTTATTGCTGCAGAAGTTGTTGGTCCTCCTAGTTTAGTGGTTTTGTTCCAAGATCAGGAAGCGTTTAACGGAAACTCTTCTCAACTTTTGGCCCCTAAGCTTCCAAACTTGCAGACTCTTCCAGTTCATCAAAGGGAAGGTAAAGGCAAAAGCTGCGGACAAAAGCCAAAGACGTCTGAAGCCAAGTTTGATTTGATTCCGGTGTCATATGCGTAGTTGCTTCTTTGTTTGCTTGAGATTAATCTGGTTGAACTTGTCACCATGACAGCCACACCCAAAAAGCTTCCTCCAGATTTTGACACCAATGCCAGGTGTGTTTTCCATTCTGGGGCACCTGGTCATCGTGTGGAAAACTGTAAGAGGCTCAAACATCAAGTTCAAGAGCTCATTGATGCAAAGGTAATCGAGTTCGCACCGATCAGTAGGGATGTGTCAAAGGATTTCATATCACTGGAAGGTATTTCTCCTTTCCTTACCACAAGAATTATCCCCAATCAGGGGTGTGTGCCTCCACTCTGGGTCGTAAAGACATCGCGCCAGTCACCTTTAGCCATTCACCAATCTGACATAAAGAAGAAAGTGCAGAAGAACTTTGGGTGTTCGAATTCATCTCAGCATCAGAACTATCAACAACAGGGGAGACTCAAACTCAAGCAGGTTGAAGAAGTGTTTACTTCTAGTCAAGTGTTTGCCCGTTTGCTCGAGAATTCTTTGATTCAGCCAAGGAATGCCTTGCCAATGCCCTACCCCATTCCCCCAGATTACAATATGGATGTTAGGTGTGAATTCCATTCCGGAACATTCAGACATACCATCGACGAGTGCAAAGCCTTCAGGCACAATGTCCAATATCTAATTGATTCAGGGATCATCACACCAGGGGGGTATCTCAAGAGCTGAAGCCTTTTGATCCAGCTGGCCATGCAGACTGCACGAAGCTCAAGTCAGGAGACGTAGATTTCTTTGATGCATGTGATTTGCTTTATTGTATTTCAAGATTACCTTCAGAGCTGTTGAAGGAATCTCTTGTTTTTCTGTTGTGGATTGTGACATTTTCCTGTATTTTAGTATTATTGGCAAGTGATTGTATAAGGTTTCGCACGTTGGCGTATTTTTTGCTTTATGGAAGTTTTCATGTGCCATTGTTTCAACTTTTCTATCCTGACAGTTTTATTTTGATATTGAATTCCCGATGCTCAGCACTTTCTCCGCACACACTCACAGAATTTATCTTATGATGTGGCACTCCGTGGGGTATCTGTCCCCCAATCTGAATGAAGTGGAATCAGTGACATGGCATTTTCATTTATATCATTTTTGCATACTAACGAGTTATCTGGATTTCCTAATTTATTTGACCATTTCAGGAGAAGTATCGGCCATACCAGTACGCTACCCCAGTCAAATCATGAATACAGTACAAATTGAATTGAACGAGTTTCGCACTCAGATGGGGGAGTTCATGGCAACAATGCAGGGTATAATGCAAGGGCAGCAAGAAATGAGAACCGCCATGCAGAGGTTTAATCGCCCACAGGTTGATCCTCCAATGATCACCTTGGACGCCCAAGGCAATCCGATCAACAACACTGTCATTCCACCTACGGAAAATATGCCTCCTAACCAAGACTTCCAGATGCTAGCCGAGAAGGTAAAGGCTCTAGAATGCAAAGATACCCTTGGCATTGATGTTGCTGATATGGGGCTGGTTTCAGGGGTGGTCATCCCTCCAAAGTTCAGACCTCATGTTTTCGACAAGTACAGTGGCAGATCTTGACCGAAAACTCACTTGCAGACCTTCTATCGCAAAATCGCTGCACATACCAAAGATGAGAAGCTTTGGATGTACCACTTCCAGGACAGCCTGTCCGGGGGCTCATTGGAGTGGTACACGAAAGTGGAAAAGAACTATGTCCGTAACTGGAAGGAACTTGGGGAAGCCTTTCTCAAGAAGTACCAATATAACATTGACATGGCTCCCAGCCGAACCCAGCTTCAGAGCATGTCACAAAAGAACTCCGAGAGCTTTAAGGAGTACGCTCAAAGATGGCGCGAGGTCGCAGCCAGAGTGCAACCATCATTACTGGAGAGAGAAATGGTAGACCTATTCATGGATACTCTTCCGGGGCACTTCATAGAACGTTTAGCAGGCTGTTCAGCTAACGGTTTTTCTGATATCGTCTTGACTGGTGAAAGAATTGTAAATTGGATGAAGCAAGGAAAGATCTAGGGCAACGGTGCCTATACTTCGGGAACCAAGAAGCCGTTCTCAAATGAGCAAAAGAGACAGTACGAAGAAGCAGGGGCAGTTTATGTTCAGCGAAAGAGGAGAAATCAAGGTTCATGTTACCAGATAAGGTCCATGATCATCCCAAGTGCCACACGCTCACAACAGCAAAATCATCGCCAACGTAATCCTCAACAGGGTCGTCAGCAAAGGAGAGAAAGATTTTTTGACCCTTTGCCAATGTCTCACACTGATCTTCTTCAGCATTTGCTTCAGTTGAAGTTGGTTGGGCTTCGCAAGTTGTCCCCACCTCCTTTTCCACTACCAGATGGATGGGATGCCAATGCCCACTGTGATTTTCATTCTGGGGCGCCAGGGCATCATATTGATAGGTGCAAAGCTTTTCACCACACGGTGCAGGACTTAATCGACTCGAAAGCTGTCAACGTTTCTTGATTTGAAGTCTTCTTATCAGTGTTTGTCGGGAAGAGTTAAAGCAATAAAGCCAGAAGTATTCCAGATACTCTTATTTTTGGCAATGGTGCGTCTTTTCAGTGCATTTTCATCCCTATTGAGGGGAACTACGTCGCTCTGATTCTTCATTGGTTTTGGGTCAATGGAGATACGTAGGCAGAAGATCGTCAGGTCTTTCCGAGCAACCTTAAGTGTCAACTTTACTTCTCAGCGTTACTTTCTACAAGGACAAAATAACTAGGGGATGAGAAATGATTGCCGTGTCGGACATGCGACCGCTTACCTGAATACTACAAGTCCATGAAGATTTACTGATCATGGGAAGCGCTCAAGACTGATTTAATCCAGAAGGAGTCAAGTCTCCTCAACGATGGCGATGCTCAGTTTCTTTACTTCAATTTCCTTTGTAGTTTCTATTGTTTGTTTAAACATTTGTATGCCTGCATGAAACTTATTTGTTTTTGAATGTTAATCGTAATAAAATGCACATGTTTGTCTTGAAGTAATCCATTCGCATTTACTTATAATTTTGTATGTGCATTGCAATACCAACAGTGGTGCTTGAACTCTATGAGGGAGGATGACGAAATGAAAACGTAAAAGTCTCTAATTGTGTGCTTTTGAGAAAGACCCTGTTGACGATGTACAAGCATTGTTTCAAATCCTAAACACCGGAGATATAAGGGAGATGAACCCTCGCCAACCCGTTTGAGCCTTGAAGTAAGAGTTTCTTTTCACATGAAAAAACCCTTGCATTTAACCCAGGGGCAGGGTAGACGTCAGTTAGTTTGACCGAGCATTCAAATTTCAAAAAGGAGTGCAAATCTGAGGATCTATTACCTTTCGTTGTACCAAATCAAGAGGTCCAATGACCAAAAACCACAATGGTTATCCCAATCAATGGGCCTAAAGACCGGAAACCACAATGGTTATCCCTCATCCACCAAGAGGTGAGACAGTCACGACCCTTTCAAAGCCATCAAGACAACCAGTGTCTGTAACACGGTGGGAGAACTGACTTTAGTTATGTTGCGGATAGCAAGAGTCGCCACCGACTTTTATTTTATCCAAAGGAAAGGCATAAAAGAACAGGAAAGACCTTTTAAAAGATTTTTGGGTCCGGGGGGTAGGTTATGTAAAGGGAAGGTGTTAGCACCCTTTACATCCATGGTTATCCATGGGCTCTTAGTTACTTAGCTCACTTTAAACTGTTTTTGAAATGTGAAGTGTGTGAATAGAAATTTTCTTAAGTATTTTATAATGATCCATGTACGGATGCGTATAAAACCTTTGTTTTGAAATTTTGTTTGAAATGTATGAAGTGTTTGAAATGTTTTGAAGAGTGAGCAAGTATCTAAGAGAAACCTACCCTAAGCTTAAGTCTTTTATGTTCTTGAATCCTTTAAATGGTAAGACTATCCCTATTATTAAGGAATAGGTAGTCATTACCTTGGATGTGATGGGACAAGTGAAGGGTCATCTGTTATTTAGGCAACTGTGGGGTGTATAAGCAATTCAAAGGGACTTATCATCTTTATTCGAAAGGGACAAGATCATTACGAAGGCAACATTCGAAGGGACTTGATCTTTTTATCTGTTTAAGGGACTAGATGATGTGAAATGAGGGACTTTGCTTTATACACCCTACTTGACCTTTTATTTTAGGCAACGTGAGAGGTATCCTTAAGGAAGTGAGATGGCGATCAAAGATCGACTTACGTGTGTGAGTGTACAATTTTAAATATTTATCTTTTAAATTAGTGATCTAAATTAATTTTAAATACAAACATGTTTCACTCCCTATTTTACTAACCATAGCATTTAAAAATAAATATTAAATATTACTATTAAAATATTACATAAAGGAGACAATTACATAATAATAATTAACAATTTAAATAAATAAGCAAAATAAATAATAATAAATAATTGGGTTAGTAATAATAATAATAAATCACAATATATAAATGAGGTTAGTAATAATAAAATAAATATCATATGAAAATAAATAGCATTAATAATAAAATAAATAAGAATATTAGCATAATAATTAAAAATTCAATTTTTTATAAACAATTATTATTTTAAGATTAAGAAGAAAATATAAACAATTATATACTAATTATCATAAAGTTTTAAATTATTTACAAATTATAAAAATTAGGTTAATTATAAACATATTATGATAATAAATTATATTTACAAAATTAAATTAGCAAGTTTTAATTATTTTTAAGCATACACTAAAAACTATTTAAATAATAATTACAAATCAATTATAAAAATTAGACACATAATTAAAGTTTATTAAAAGTGATAATTAACAAATTAATATTTACAATTAGAGTTTATAAAAATAATTAGGTTTTAAAAATATTTAGGGTTTTAGAAAATTAGGGTTATGAATTTTAGAAAAAAATAAAATTAGGGTTTATAATTTATTTTACATATAATTAATGAGATTATATACAAATATATATTAATAGAAAAATATAATGAAATAAACATATTAATTTAGGTTTTAAGAAAATAATATAAATTTGAAAAGAAAATAAAGTTTTATTAAAAAGAATGATTTAGATAATTTTAGAAATTGTTTTAATTGATTAAAGAATAAAATAAAGTGATAGTAAAAATAAATAAAACAAAAACCTAAAAAAAAAACAGGACCTGGGATTTGAACCCAGGTCCTTTACCTGGATAAGTAGAAGCATAACCACTGGGCTACTGCAACGCAGCTGATAGCACACTCCTTCACGTTTCTTTTGTTGTTGTCCTGGAAAAATCATGAAAAAAACAAAAGAAAATAACACAAAAGGCCTGGGGGGGATTCGAACCCAGGACCTTCTCACCACACGCAAACACATTTACCATCCAGCCGGGAGGGTGCAACTGATAACATAATCACCATAATGCATAATATATTAAGCCTGTTAATTAAATGGAAAAATAAGAAAAAGTTGCTGAGCCCAGGACTCGAACCAAGGCCTTCAAGCAATATGCGCACATCCCTTACCACTGGGCTAGCACTGCAACTGTGATATAATTCCAATAATATAACATAAAATATTATAATAAAATTTGAATTTGAAATCTGGCGCGTTGACTTCATCTTCTTCCTTGGATTTTCGCAGGTTTTCCTGCGAAAATTGTTGGGAGATTTCCTGTGAGTTTTCATGCGTTCAAAACCTGCCAATTTCATACACTCATCAATATGCAACGATTCATTAAATTAGTTACATGGTTGTGATCCCCAACCTTCATACAATTCAATTATGGTCTTAGAATCAATTTAAATTAAGTGAATCACAGAATCCCAATTTAGAGCTCAAAACCCTAACTATGGTATTTTCATGATTCGGCCATAATTCTTCACCAAACAGTCCAGAAACCATCTATAGACAACAACAAACATCAATACATCTCTAAAATTCATTATAAACAGGTAAATGCAGTGAATCGAAGAAAAATATATTAAGAACATGTATGCTTCGGTTTATGCATTAGGTCATGTTTTGGATGCAAATGAGGATCAAGAACGATTCAAGGATGTCCAATAAACATGTTTACACCTTCAAAATTCTTTGGAAGGGCCTCTATGGAAGAATCCGAATTTGAGATTTTGTGATGAATTTTTGAAAGTGGCAACTTACTCTTGAGGCAAGGAATCCCTGGCCTTTGCATTGGGTTATGTTTGTGTATATATAATGAATCAAATTAGGTCAAAATACTTGTGGGTTCTATGGGCTTTTTGAGTACCTTGATGATGAAGAAATCTCCTTCCAAATATTGAAAAATATCTCATCTAACATTGCCAAATCAAGCTAGCACGAAATTGGATTATATCAATCAGCTTTGAATGGTTATTAAAACTTTCTAGAAGAAGAATCACATTCAAATATTGAGTTTTCATATTTTATTTAGATTTAATTTGATTTTTAATGGATAAAATCAAAATAAATAATAAATAAATAATAAAAAATCAGAACTTTGTTGCTTTGGGTCGTGCTTGAGGTATTTGTATGGATTGGATCATCGCATGGCAAGCCCATTTGGAAGAAATTGATTTTAAAGCCCTATTTGCTTCATAAACCACCTAAAAATTTCCCAACTTAGCAAGGGCACACATCCTTCAATTTTAATACTATAAGGGTGTTCTTGGACATTTTGGAAAGCTTGAAGAGTCCTATAACCAACCCCATTGGTTTCATGTCCATACCATTTACCATTATCAAGTTATGCCCTTTTGAAGTTGTTGACTTTTTGTTGACTTTCAAAAGGACCTATAATGTCTTAGCTCATACCTTCCAAATGAAGCATTTTTGGGCTTGGCTTGTGAGACACAAAGTTGTAGAGAATTCAATTTCCTTCAAAATGAGCTTTGTATGGAAAAAATGTGATGAAGCATGTGAAAGTTATGGCTGGTCAAAGTTCAGTTGACTTTTCTTGAGGAAACCCTAATTTAGAAACCTCTAATTCTTGATGATCTGAAATATCCTTGATGAATCATGATAAACCCTTGATAAAATGATGAATTTTACTTCATATACTTGATGTTGACAAAAAATCATGAAGTTTGACTTTGGTTTGACCACAGTTGACCTCAGTTTGACTTTTTAACTACTTTGACTGATTTTGACCTATCTGATCATCTGACTGAGCAAACCTTTGAGAAAAGTTATGAAATTTGTCATGGGGATTCTTAGACACATATAAGATGTTATGAAGCTCACTTTAAGTCTTGGAAATCCATTTAGCCTGATTAAAGGCAAAACCCTAGTTTTGGTTGCACTGCTTAGGAGAATGCCTTGCCTGAGGGATTTGTCAAATCTTCTGACCCATAATGAACTTTGTGAACCTCATAAAATGTCTTGTAAACTTCATGAAACTCATGGAAGGTCTTGTGAACCTTGTGAACCTCATAAAGTGTCTTGTAAACTTCATGAACCTCATGAAAGGTCTTATGAATCTTGTGAACCTCATAAAGTGTCTTGTGAACCTTGTGAACCTCATAAAGTGTCTTGTAAACTTCATGAACCTCATGAAAGGTCTTGTGAACCTTGTGAACCTCATAAAGTGTCTTGTAAACTTCATGAACCTCATGAAAGGTCTTGTGAACCTTGTGAACCTCATAAGATGTCTTGTGAATCTTGTGAACCTCTTAGTACACAAAGCCTTGTATTGTGAGGGCAAATTTTGGGGTGCAACAGCTGCCCCTGTTCAATTTTCTGAAACCTGAGGGGTCAGATTGGTATATGTGCCAGTCGTGACCTGGAAGGTTGAAGGGGATTGAACACAAAAGCCCAAAAATTTGCACTCACCGGTGCGTAGAGTGATACTGATGACTAGTTGTATATGCTTGAGTGGGCTTAAAGATGCCACTTGGAGAAAAGTTCTTCAAATATGTCTCTTGGAGGATAAAGCAATCCAAAATATGAAGATACAATGATAGCTTTCAGGAGGATAAACAACGTCCTGAGGTATAAGTATAACTTTTGGGAAGATAAACAACGGCCCAAAGTCATGATATGGCTTTTGAGAAGATAAACGACGTCTCAAGATAACCTTTGGGAAGATAAACGACGTCCCATGATAATGAGGTAACCTTTGGGAAGATAAACAACGACCCAAGGTCATGATAGCTTTCAAGAGGATAAACAACGTCCTGAGGTATGAGTATAACTTTTGGGAAGATAAACAACGGCCCAAAGTCATGATATGCTTTCAGGAGGATAAACAACGTCCTGAGGAAATGGTAGCTTTCAGGAGGATAAACAACGTCCTGAGGTATAAGTATAAATTTTGGGAGGATAAACAACGGCCCAATAGTCATGATATGCTTTCAGGAGGATAAACAACGTCCTGAGGAAATAGTAGCTTTCAGGAGGATAAACAACGTCCTGAGGTATAAGTATAACTTTTGGGAGGATAAACAACGGCCCAATAGTCATGATATGCTTTCAGGAGGATAAACAACGTCCTGAGGAAATAGAGCAACCTTTGGGAGGATAAACAACGGCCCAAGGTCCCAAGTTGTTGATGAAGTTTGTCTGCTGGAGAATTAATCTGAAAAACAAGATTATAACATTCTGTATGATAATATTAGTTTATGCATTATGTATGCATGTATAATATGATGTACTTAAGTAATGTATTATGTATTTATGTATATGTATGATATGATGTAAATGATGTATGTATGCATCATGCAGCCTGAAGCGTCTTGGATATCTTCGTATAATAACTGTTGGCCAGGGAAAATAAATCCTGATTCGTTACTGAAGAATAAGAGGACCTCATTCCCGTTTCGTTTGATAATATAGATATCCATAACCTCCCGTCTTCGTTCGATAGTAAGGTATACATAACCTCCCGTCTTCGTTTGATAGTAGGGTATACATAACTTCCCGTCTTCGTTCGTCGTACTCCTATTGGAAATATAAATTCCCGACTATCCGTATGAGGATAAAAGATATGGATATAAATTCCATGGGAAATGTGAATCGAAGTATTTATGAAGATGGATTTGTCCTACTGGGGATTTGTAGCTGTCTTGTAGGGATGAATCGGCGAAGCTTCGTTGAATTCCTTCCCTCGTTCGTCCTTAGTAAATACTATTACTGCATTTTCATGCATTTCTGGTAAACATCAATCATATTAAGCATTTATGCATTTCTGGTAAACATCAATCATATTCAAAAGCATACATACATTCAAACACAACCAATGGACGTTTTGCTTATGTAAATAGGGTAAAAGTAAATCTGGATTCAAAGATGAAATTTTATTTATATCACAAAGTGGCCTATACATAGGCAAGTTGGTACAAGGAGACAGAAATCCTAGTAAGAGGAATTCGTCATAAAATTTTTTACAAACAAAGAAAATCAGCTATGTGGGAAATAATTCTATTGAGTTTCAATTCTACTATTGCCATTATCTTCAAGTATCTCATCTTCTGCTGTTGAGACGGAAACGATTGGATTGAGCTTTATCTGTTTGAACTTGGGTAAGTAGCACAACTGGTTGTAGTTTCATGGGTGATCCAAACGAGACACTGTCATACGCTTTAATCCCTAACTTTTGCCTGGATTGCCTTTTCAGGTTTTCAATCCACCGGGATACCTTTTTTTGCCCAAGCCGCCTTTTCAGGTTTTCGACTTGCCGGGTGTACATATTATATATATATATATATATATATATATATATATATATCCCTAATTTTTGCCTGAACCCTTTTTGGTTCGCCGGGATGCCCTTATTTTTGCCTAGGCCAGTCAACCTAGCGGGTCTCTTTTTATGCGTAGTATTTTTTAACTATGTCTGTGTTTACAGGCTGTGGGAAGTCTTCACCATCCATAGTAGTAAGTATCATGGCACCTCCTGAGAATACTGTCTTGACTACAAATGGTCCTTCATATGTAGGAGTCCACTTGCCCCTAGTGTAAACACCCCAAATTTGCCCTCACCCATTCACACCATGGCTTGTGATCATTCTCATATGCATAAACACCAACATATCATCTCATATCTCATTTTTGATTCACTGGATAGTTTCTGAGGCATCTGCACCTAGGGTTTGTGATCTGAGCAACCTCAAAGCTTCTTAAGGCATTCCAAAGGCTACCAATCAACTCAAAGGGGTCCATGTGTGTTCTTATATCATATTCCATCTCCTCAAAGTCAAAAATGCAGAGGAATCACAAGAACTAGGGTTTGAGTGGATGCAGAGCCAGGATGAACTGCACAGTTGACCTAAAATTAGGGTTTTGGTTTCAGAGGCCATAACTCCAATTCTTTTGGTCATTCTTGTTTCCATTGATCTCTATATGGTATAGGGAGTATGCATATCAATTTTCATGAAGAAATTCCATGGGGAAGTCATCTGATCAAGAGTTGACTTTCTAGACAAGTCAGTGCAAAATCAGGGCATCTGAGGCCCCCAGTGACCCAACCAATGGGTGATCTTCATCATTTTGAGTGTATATGATCTTTATTTGATCATGGAAGAAGGTTGAAGTTCATAGAAATCAAGAATTTAGGGTTTTTGCAAAGGTTGACTTTTTGGGCATAGTTGACTTTTCAAGAATGCATCATTTTAGGTCAATTTTCAAGCTTTGATTCTTGGTCCAAAAAGGCTTCAAATGGAAAAACTTTGGTCATGAAAGTTGTAGATCTCATCTTTCCCTTTTCAAAAAGTACAAGAACATGATCAAACTCTTCTTGGATCAAAAGTTATGGCAATGCAAAGTTGGCTAAAATCATTAATTTTCAAGGCATGCCTCATTTGGAAATTTTGCAAAGTCTTGGACCAATGCATGTTGCAGCCTCTAATTCACTTCAAACCAACACATAAACATTCTCTAAGTCCTAAAAATCAGAAATGAACCAAGAATGTCATGGTTTCATGTTTGGTTAGGCAAAGAAGTCACATGTGAACCAAAATGTCACAAGTTGCAAAACTCATGATCATGCTCCCTCCTACTTGCAGCCTTGGATGCTGAGCTTTGCTAGCCTCTCACCTCACCTTGCTGCGCCAGCCCATGCCCATGTACTTGCCTAGATCATGAGCCATGCTTCTCTTACACATTATTTGACTTTTTGCAAAAGTTGCCTTACCAATCAATAAAGCACATGTCAAATCAACTGACCAATGAGGGAGAGTTATGTGGACAATTTGCAAGCAAAGCATAAGGGCAAGCAAGGCTGAAACCATCCCATTCACCACATACACAAAAACCTTCCATTTTGCAACTTGCTTCGAACTCCTCTCCACAGCCTGCAAACACTCAAACCTTTTCCTCCATTCAACTCACCCTGCCTCATAGATCACAAAACACCAAGAACACAAGCCTGAAACAGCCAGATTACTCCATAGCCATTTCTCACTCCATTTTGCAGTTTCATTCGAAACTCTCATCCTAGCTCACAAACACACAAACAAACACCACAAACCTTCTCTATTCATCATCAGGACCTCAAACCTTCATTCACCATGACCTGAAAGTGCCAGAATCTCCATTGCCATTTTTGACTGAACTGAAGCAGGAGCTTTCGAAACTCATCATCAAGCCAACTTAAACTCCATTTGAGCATTCAAACATCTTCTGGGGACCAAGTAGAGCAGCTTGCACAAAGAGAGGTGGCCAGAAAGTTCCTAAACTGAAAGCTTCGAATCTCAGGTAGCCTGAAATTTATTTTTCCAGAAGTTGTTTTTCTTGTTACAAACTTGTTCTTTGTGTTGTCCTGATCATCCTGGTGCTTTTAGTTTTTGAAATGGTTGTGATTTGAACATTTAATTTGACTCTGAAACTGGTTTGCCCTAAAAATGTTTGCCTTCGATTCATGCGATTGATGAAGAATAAATTTGTTTGGGGTTAGGGTTTTGATTCAGGAGATCATGGAGTTCATTTCTATGTGCTTAGTTTTCATTTTCATTGCGTTTTTAGGAAGTTTGAGGTTTCTCAGGTGAGAGCTGGCCGGAGAAGACGACCGGAAGTCTTCTCCGGCAGCCTGAAAGTGATTAGGGTTAAGTGTAATTAATTAGGGCAAGGTTTGAATTTGAGCCCTTGGATTGTGTTTCCCGCGCGCATATGAGTGGTTCAGATCATTTCATTAAGGTTTAATTATGGATTAATAATTAATTAATTAGAATTAGGGAGGTTTGAATCTGGGCCGTCCAGATGCGCGCCCAGTCAAACCCTTTGAGCCCAGAATCAATCTCAACCTCTCCTTCTGATTACTTCCATTTAATTTAATTTTTATTTTCATTTCTTTTCATTTAAATTGCATAATTATTTTAAAATAGCAAAAAATCTTAAAAAATTATGAAACTTTTTCCTTAAGGTTTTATTAATTTTTATGACCCAAAAATATTTTTATTTTATTTTTTATCATTAAGAAAGTATTTTTAAATATTTAAAAGATTATTTTTAATTGATTAATGGGAATTAATTAATTAAAAATACTTTTAGGTATTTAAAAATTACAAAAAAATTCATGAAATGTCCTAAGACATTTAGAAACATTGTCCAACCTTCAAACCAAATTTCTTTTTTGATCTTGATGCATTTTAAGAATTTTTCATTGAATTAAATCATTTTTTATGCATTATTTTGATCATGGATTCAAAAATTCATTTCTGCCAATTGGTGAAGGTTGAGACATTGATTCTTCTTGCATTGTCTTTTGTTTTGCATGTAGTTCCTAGGATAAAAGGCCATGAATTGTTCTTGCATTTTCAAATTGTTTGGCATTTGTTTTGTTAAGAACCCTAAAAAACCCTAATAACTTAGGAAATTCATATCTTGAGTTTGGTTGAGAGTTGAGAGCTCCCCTTTGGGCAGTGGTTCATCATAGGCCTGGGGTTTCTTTGGGTGCCATTTTCCATTTTTTATCATGAGGTTTGCTTCTGTTTTGGTTTTTTGTTTGATGTTTGATTCATAAACCCTAATTTGGGCTCTCTCTTGCATCCTCCTTGCATTCCCTTGCATAACATGACTTGTCTTTGCATTTTGTGCATACTTATGATTCATTTGACATCTTAAGACATATAGGAAACATGTTTGATCATTGCATTGCATATTTGCCATGTCATTTGTCTTGTATGCTTCATAACATTTCATGCTTGTTCATGCTCCTTAACTTGCATCATTTGCATTCATAATCTTGTATGAACATCCTCATGCCTTGCCTCATGTTTGCAGCACCTCATAACATCATAATCATCATCAACATGCTTCTGGTTTTGCTTAGCATCATGTCATCTCATCTCATTTAGCATTGCATTGCATTTCTTTCTAACATTTCAGGTGGTAAGTAAATTTGAGAGGTGGATTTGCCTTCACTTCTCATACCTTTTCTTTTCATCTCTCTTGCATCCATTGCTGCATTTCTATTTGTGTTTGAGATTGAGCTTGCTCATTCTTCTTCTTCCCACTTTCTTTCTTCAAGTGACTTGACTTCTTGAATGAAGCAAGTCACTTTGCTTCTCTTGATCCTGTTCATTTGCTTCCTGGTGGCTCCTTTGAAGATTGTTCTTGAAAACCTCACAAACCATAGGATCATCCAAGCATGACAATGAATTAGGGTTTTGATTAGTCTCCCCTCATAGTTTTACCTTTGTGTCTCTCTTCGAGTCTTCTCTTCTCATCTCATAATCAGGGACTAAACCCTAAAGGCTTTGAGACTTTGTGCTTAGGGTTATGACTGCATCCTTCTCTTAGGATGGAGTGTATAACTTTAATCCTAAGTCTTGAACCCTTTATGTGTTTAAATCCTTTAATTAATCCATCTAATAATTATCAAGACATCACACTTGTAACTTGGGCCTTGCATTAGGGTTCTAATTCTTCCTTAAGTGGTTAAGAAGGACTAACCCTAGTGTTAATGGACAAGTCCCCCTCAAGTTGTCTTACAAATCATAAAAAAAACACTTCATCATCATACCATTAATCTAAATAAAATCCACTTAATAAAGGCTTGTTTTGTCATGGGTTTAATCCCTAATCATGGATTAAGTTGAGGAGTCTTCCTCAGCTTAAACATTCTTATCTATCATCCTTCTTTTAGGATGGTGTAATGGGTCTGTTTAATCCTTGATTATGGCTTAACCTCATTACTCAACACTAAACAAAAATCCCAAAAACATCTAAATAATCACAAGTAGGTTAATGATCTTAACCCTACATCAAAGGTGATTAAGTGTGAGAATCTGACTTCACACTTAAGGTAATTCTCATTACCCCTAATCAGAGGGATGATGTGATGAGTTTACCAAATCCATTGGTTTAGGTTTAAGCTCATTTTCTTATGACAAACTTTCAAAAGCAATAAAAGACTGAAAACACAAAAACAAACAATAATCGTCTCCTCCGGGATTCTTTTCTCATCATCTTCACTCACAATCGAGAACTCGCTTCTTCCGTCTAATGCAAGACAGTTTGCACCTGAGCCAGACAGGTCATACACTTGAGCATAGACAAGTAAGCAGTTCACAAGTCAATTCATCTTTCAGTCTCTTTGGGTCGAACTACGGTGTTCTGACTTCCTCATTGCACGAGAGGATACGTAGGCATAACTTAACAGTTATCGAACAAAAGTCTCTGTATATTCCCCCTCCTTCTAGCTTCATCTTTTAGCCTCATGATCATGAGCATACTCTTTCTTACACTGACACTATACATATTACACTCTACACTTCTTTTGCACTGACACCTGTACATTCTTTTCCAGCTATTTTACACACAGATTGCACTGACACTACCCCTTTAAAACACAAATCTTTTAAGCGTGGATCCCGTCGAGTACGGCGGACAATCTGGGTGCTAATACCTTCCCAGGTTGTAACCAACCCCCTTTCTCAGTCTCTCTGGTTCGCAACCGTCTTATCCATCTCTTTCTAGGCTTATGCAGCATTGCCTTTCCTCCGGGATAAAAATGCCTAGCTGGCGACTCTATTCATCTCCAGTGAGTTCACGGCTGTGTGTTCTCATTGTTCCTTTCGCCGACCGTTCGCGCTTGTACCTGGATGCAAATCTTTGGGAGCGACAGCTTGGCGACTCTGCTGGGGAGCCTTATACTGCAACCAGGGCTTCTGGTTCTTTTTGTGGGTTCCTCCTAGCGCTTGATTGATTTGTGTTTATTGGGGGTGTTATGTGCTATTTGTATGTGTATATTTGCTTTATTTACTGCTTTCTGTACAGCTTTATTTATTGCTTTCTTTACTGTTTTTTCATTTATCATATTGTCATACTGTGCTGCTGGCTGGATCTGGTTTTTCTTTGGTGGATGGGTGTTTCATTGAGAGTTAAGGTCCTATACCTGGGACCTGAGTGACACCTAGGCTAGAGTGAATCATATTCTTTCCCATTCCATTTCGGTCTGGTGCGGGAATATGAAACACGGTTCAGATATGGGTTTCTTCTTGAGAACTCTGTGTTGCGGATTTCCTGCAATGCTAGGGCTATCTGGGAAGCCTGCTAAGTCTGGATGACCTTTTAGTATTGACCTTCAGAAACTGAGTTGAATTAGAGGAGGAATTGTTATGGTTATTGTAAACACTGTACCTCCGGGTTAGAAGTGTTTACACTTCTCATAACTGATCCAAGTCTGAGGATCCTTGTTCTAGATCATCACCTGTGAGGGGGTTGGGCTGTTTACAGGTTTGCAGGTACCTTGACCTCAGAATACCCTGTTACTTTGACTTTGTTAAGAGTGCTCCATGTTGGATAGTTCTTGTGATTCTAAAACCCTGGACATGTGGCTCTTTATTTGAGTCCCCCACCCTGGTTACTGGATTTTTAGACCTCCATCTGGATTTCTTGAACACACATGGATCTATACCAAGGCAGTTAATCAGATCCAGCTCAGTCACAAACCCTTGCATTTCATTTGCATACATACTCATTGCATCATATTAACATGTGCTTATTTGTGTTTCAGGGTATCCATTTTTCATCTGGTTTTGGTTTTGACCCCATCTGCATCATTGACCTATCTCCACCAGCACTTGCTTCAGTTTGTCAGCCATATACTTCAGTTACTAGCACTAGCCAGCCAGTGGCCCACTCCTCAGCATCTTCATCAGCACTTATCCTACTCAGTCCTCAGCATCATGGCTCCAAAGAAAAGCAACATCACTTATCATTTCTTCCAACCAGACTTGTCAGACATCAGGAGGATCCAAACCCTGATCACTCCAGATCACATATCCCTGTTCAGAGAGAATTATGGAGACATACTTGACTTGGTTGTGGATCTGGACCCATCCCAGAGGAGCCTCATCCACACCTGCATTCAGTTTTATGACCCCCCATTGAGATGTTTCACCTTTCAAGACTTTCAGTTGGGACCTCTATTAGAAGAATACTCATCTTTGACTGGTCTGCCCATCAAAAGAGAAATCCCATTCAACCCTGAAATGGTCTTTCCTAGCAATGGAGAGGTAGCAAAAGCTTTGTATCTGGAGCCTGTTTTGATTGAACAGCATATGACCTCTAAAGCTGGAATCCCTGGTTTTCATCTTGACTTCCTGATTTCTCAAGCTAGTTTGAAGGCCTCCCTGGGGGAGTGGAAAGCTGTTTGTGCTCTGTTGGCCTTAAGTGTGTATGGAATTGTATTGTTTGCAGATGAGCCTCGATTCATCAGCAAGAATGAAATCCACTTGTTCATCCTGAAGAACCCTGTGCCAACTTTACTGGGTGATCTCTATTACTCAGTACATCAGAGAAATGAGAAGCAGAGGGGAAGATTAGTGAGGATTTGTGCTCCATTATTCCATGCTTGGCTTCTCAGGCATCTACCCAGGACAGATGCATTTCTAAATCCTCACCAGCAAAGCAACTGGGCTAAGAGGCTCACTACTCTCACTTCAGCAGATATCAGATGGTGTACTCAGAGCACCAAGGGCAGAGATATGATCACCAGCTGTGGGCACTTTCCCAATGTGCCCTTAATAGGAGTTAAGGGAAGTATCAACTACAACCCTCTGCTGTTCAGAAGGCAATTAGGCTATGCACTGGTCCATACTCCTAGGGAACAAGACTTGGTGGAGACCCTCTACTGTGAGAACAAGATCAGTCTGGTAACTGTTAGGCAGGCTGCCTGGGCCTGGGATCATGTTCAAGCCAAGGGAATCACCATTTTGGGGAAGTGCAATAATGTGGCATCAGTCCAATATTATGAGTGGTCCCATGCTAGGGCTCAATTCTCTGGAATGCCCTTTACCATAGAGGACACGCCTGAGTCATCTTCAGCACCACCCCCTGCCACTATCAGTTTGGAGGAGTTTGAGAGCTTGAAGGAAAGAAATGAGAAGTTAACCCAAGCCTTGCAGAAGACCCTCAGAGAGAGGAGTGAAGGTGTGAGAGAGATTGAGAGATTGGAGAAGTTGAGGGTGGAACACTTGACCAAGATTGAGAAGTCTGGAGATTATATCAACAAGTCTAAAGCTGGTGAACAGATTCTGAAGAATGCTTGTAAAGAAGCCCAGTTTCAGAGAGCAAGGACAGACTTATATTTGAAAGAGAGTCAGGCCAGGTGGGTCCGGATCACTGAGGCCCGCACTCTAGAAGACAAGAGAGCTCAAGACAAGATGGAACAGATGGAAAAAGCCCTGGCAGCAGCCCAGAAGGAGATATCAGAGCTAGAAATCAGAGCGGGAGTGAAGAGGTCCAAGGACCAAAGTCAGAACAAGAAGTTGACTGCAGCTGTTGCAACAAGAAACCTTCTCATCAGAGGTCTCACGGAGCGTCCGGCCGATCCTGTGACCGAAGCACTTCTCAAGGAAGTTCGTGAGGATGAGTTCGGTCTTGGAGTTTGATCATTTGTTTGTTGCTATTCCTGTTCCATGTACTTTTGTTTTTTTGTGATGTATTTTGACCCTTTGAGGGTTTGTGTTGTAACTTGAACAAATTGTTTTATTTCACTTTTGTAATATATCTGTGTTGGCCTCTATCTGGGTTCACATCAAAAGCAACTTCAACAGCAGCATCTTCAAAGGGTCTGGAAGGGTCAAAACTGAAGGCCAAACCGGATACCTTGAGAGCAAATAAGCATAACTGCATTGCATGCTAACCCTTTTGTTTGTTTTGTAGGTTTTTGTTTTGTTGTTGCTAACCTCTGTTGTGATATTCAGGAATTATTGCTCGCCGCCGGGTATTTCCTCTCAACAGGCCTCACAGGTACCCAACTAGAAACAACCTTCCGGGAATTCAGATGGATCAGATGCAACAAGACCTTACAGAGGTCAGAAATCAGATGGCAAATGAAAGGTTAGAGATGAGAACGCAGATGACGCAGTTCATGGAAGTTATGAACAACATGGCCCAGAGCCAGGAGAGACTGAGGGCCATGGTGGAGAGGCAAAATCAAGAGGAGCCTCATGTAGGAACTGCAGGCACAAGTAACAATGAAAGGGTGCAACCACATGTTACCCCCCCTGTGTTTGGTCCACATCTACATCCTGAGATCAATATTCCTGCAAACATTCAAGGAACAACTACTGCAGCCAGAGTACTTCAAGAAGATCCTCAGGAGGACCAGTATACAGTAATGGGTGCCGGAGAGGAAACTTATGATAGACGATTGGAAGAAATAGCTGAGAAGTTGAGATCACTGGAGTCTCAAAATTCTTTGGGCTTCGACGTCATGGACATGGGTTTGGTAGAAGGGGTCAGGATCCCCCATAAGTTCAAGCCTCCTTGTTTCGAAAAGTATAATGGGACTTCATGCCCCCGGACTCATTTGCAATCATTTCTGGGAAGGCTGAAAGCCTATACAATGGATGAGAAACTTTGGATGTTCTATTTTGAAGATAGTTTGACTGGAGCATCAAGGGAATGGTATTCCCATTTGACAAGGGCAACTGTGAGATGCTGGAAGGACCTGGCAGAAGCCTTCATCAGACAGTATCAGTATAATCTAGATATGGCACCCAATAGGACTCTCCTGATGGGAATGTCACAGTCGTCAAGGGAGAGTTTCCGAGAATATGCCCAAAGATGGAGGCAATTGGCCGCTGCCGTTCAACCACCAATGTCTGAGAGAGAAATGGCAGACATGTTTATGAACACTCTTCAGGGAACCTATATTGACAGGTTAGCTGCTTTCTCTTCCACTAGCTTTGCGGATGTTGTTATAGCTGGGGAGAGAATTGAAAGCCTGTTAAAAATGGGTAAGATCTCCGATAATGGTGCCAGCTCGTCCAGTGGTACAAGAAAGCCTTTTGCAGGCCCGAGAAGAACTGGCGAGACCAATGCCATTCACACCAACAGGGGTAGGCCCCAATATGTTCAAAGGTCAATAGCAGCAGTCACCATCCCTGCTCCAGCTCATCCTCAGCCAGTCTATCAACCTCCTCAACAAAACTTCCAACAACAACCTCAATATCATCAGAATCAATATCCTCCAAGAAACTTCAACAACAGCAACTCCAACAACAACAATCAACAGAGGCCATTCCAACAAAGGCCATCCCAAGCTAACAGAGTGATCGACCCGATCCCAATGCCGTATGCTGCCTTGCTGCCACAACTTCTGAAACTCAACCTGGTTGAGCTAAGAACGTTGGCACCTCCGGATCCCAACAGTCTACCAAGAAACTATGACTCCAATGCTAGGTGTGCTTTTCATTCAAACGCACCTGGTCACAGTACAGAAAGATGCAGGGCTCTGCATATGAAGGTACAAGACTTGGTAGACTCCAAGGCTCTGAATTTTGCACCTCCGCCCAATGTCAATAAAAACCCAATGCCAAACCATGGTGGTCCCCGAATTAATGCTATTGAAGAAGACCAACCGTCTTATTTGATAACTAGTGTGGATCAGATCAGGACACCATTGGTGGAAATCAAGGCTCAACTCCGCGAAAACCAAATATTTCCGGGGTGTGAACTAGGGTGCCCCTATTGCAATATTTCATGGAATGGGTGTGAGGACCTGAGAAATGGCATTGACAGCCTTATTCGGAGTGGCCTACTCCAGATCACTACATCATTTCCGGCAAATCAAGCAACTTCATCAGTAACGGTTTCAGATCCTCCTACAAATACAACAACTATTGTTCCCGACAATTCATCAGCAGCATCAACAAATACTTCACCTGTCCTTCCAAATGATCAGTCTTCAACAGTTCCTCCTGCTACAACTTCAGCTTCATTCCATTTCGAATCTCCATCAACAACAACAACAGTCCTTCCAACAGTACCTCCTACAACACCAGCAATCAATCATGAAGATGTCTCTACTGTTACCATATTCTACGATCCTGAAAATAATTCCGCCTACCATTCAGAAGGTGCTGCTCCCACCAGAGCACCAGTTACAATCTTTTATGATCCACGAACAATTACAGTCCCTTCAGCAGCAGCAATCAGTCCAGTCACTGTCACGGTGCCTGGACCAGTACCATATGAAAGCAATAGGGCCATCCCTTGGCACTATGGCTCTGACGTATACTGCGAAGGAAAAAGAATCACTCTTGAAACATCAACACCTGCACCACAAGTAGATAATGTGGGGGGAGGCGGAGGCTTCACTCGAAGCGGACGTCTCTTTGCTTCACAAGTTCAAAAACCTACTGCCGAAGCAGAAGCTGCTGCCAAGGCAAAAGGAAAAGGCCCGGTGCAGGAAGATCCAGCTGCCAAAGAAGCCCTGAAGACTCCATTCGATCAGGAAGTTGATGAGTTTATGCGAATCATCAAAAAGAGTGACTACAAAATTGTGGATCAACTTCACTAGACGCCATCCAAAATCTCCATCCTCTCACTGCTTATGTGCTCCGAAGCCCATCGGAATGCACTACTTAAAGTCCTGCACGCAGCTTACGTGCCTGAGGAGATTACTGTCAACCAATTGGAAGCCGTGGTTGGAAATGTTACTGCTAGCAATGGGCTAGGGTTTACCAATTCTGACTTGACAGCGGATGGCCGCAACCACAACAAATCCTTGCACATAACCATGGAATGCAAAGGAGCTGTCCTTTCTCATGTGCTGGTGGACACAGGTTCTTCCCTGAATGTCTTACCGAAGAAGGCTCTGGTGAAGCTTGAATATGATGGATTGGCATTGAGACCCAGCAACCTGGTAGTAAGAGCCTTTGACGGTTCGAAGAGATCGGTTCTGGGAGAGATTGAGCTGCCCGTGACAATTGGCCCGCAGACCTTTAAAACTATCTTTTATGTGATGGACATTCAGCCCGCCTACAGCTGTTTGTTGGGTAGACCCTGGATTCACGCCGCCGGCGCAATAACGTCTACCCTTCACCAAAAGTTAAAATTTGAGTGGGAAGGTCAAGTTGTCACAATCTGTGGAGAGGAGGATATTTTCGTTAGCCATCTGGCTACCTACAAATACATCGAGATGGATGGGGAGATCCATGAGACAATGAGCCAAGGTTTTGAAGCCTTGAATGTCAATGAAGCATCTGCTGTATCTGGAATCTCCATGTCATCTTACCAACAAGCCCGGAAGGTTGTTGAAGAAGGAACTGCCCTAGGCTGGGGCAAGGTTTTAGCTGTGGAGGAGAAGAAGGACAAATTTGGGTTGGGTTACAGACCAACTCAACATCAAGCAAAGGCTGCTGCAGAGCCTGGTTTTGTCAGTGGGGGGATGCTTACCCCCGATGCTATCAACTGTCTGGAAGACGAGCTGGAAGAGGAGCGCAATCTGGAGAATTGGATTCGTCCAAAGATCCCGGGGAGCAGTGTCTCGAACTGGTCTTCCCAGGAAATTATAAGAGTTACTCAATCAGAGTAATTATTATTTCCTGTATTTTTTTATAAGCATGCATCAAAGTCTTGCATCTTGCCCAAGATGACAAGACTCATTTTGTAATCAGGGCCATCTGTACTTTTGTGCAAACAAGATTAAATTAATGAAATATCAGACATCTTTTTGCAAACAAGTCTTTTTCTTTTATGCTCACTGTTTTTTCCATTTTTCTTTTTGTACAAAAATAAATGGCGGTGTTTTCAAAATGATAACTTCATTTCACTTTTTCTAAAGCAAGATTAAAATCAATCACTAAAATGAACAACTTAACCCTTGCAGAGAGTGCCTTCCTGACAGCACCGACAACAGCACGGCTATGACATCGTATGACTTTGACAATCCAATCAATCAAGCTGATGAAGGGGTTGATGAAGAATATGAGCTTCCTGAAGAGCTAGCCAGGTTGTTAAGGCAAGAGGATAAGGTTATTACCCCTCACCAAGAGGAGGTTGAAGTGATCAATCTTGGTACGGAGGAAGACGTGAAAGAGGTTAAAATCGGGGCCTGCCTGCAAGACTCAGTGAAGAGACAACTGATAGATCTGCTTCAAGAGTATGTTGATGTTTTTGCTTGGTCGTATCAAGATATGCCAGGGTTGGATACCGATATAGTTATGCACAAGCTGCCTTTGAGAGAAGAATGCCCTCCAGTCAAACAGAAGTTGCGCCGAACTCGCCCAGACATGGCTATGAAAATCAAGGAAGAGGTACAAAAGCAATGGGACGCCGGGTTCCTTGTTGTGACTAGCTATCCGCCGTGGGTTGCTAATATAGTACCTGTGACTAAGAAAGATGGCAAAGTAAGAATGTGTGTTGATTACCGGGATCTGAACAGAGCCAGCCCGAAGGATGACTTCCCATTACCTCACATTGATGTATTGGTGGATAACACGGCTCAGTTCTCGGTATTCTCCTTCATGGATGGATTTTCAGGATATAATCAGATCAAGATGTCACCTGAAGACATGGAGAAGACAACATTCATTACACCTTGGGGCACGTTCTGTTACAAGGTGATGCCATTCGGACTGAAGAATGCTGGTGCCACATATCAACGGGCTATGGTGACATTGTTCCACGATATGATCCACAAGGAAATAGAATGTTATGTGGATGATATGATCGCCAAGTCCCTTACAGAGGAAGATCACCTGGTGAATCTGCTGAAGTTGTTCAAGCGTCTGAGAAAGTATCAACTGAAGTTGAACCCCAACAAATGCACATTCGGGGTGCGATCCGGTAAGCTGCTGGGCTTTATTGTAAGCGAGAAGGGGATTGAGGTTGACCCAGATAAAGTCAAAGCTATTCAAGAGATGCCTGCACCGAAAACTGAAAAAGAAGTTCGAGGGTTTTTAGGTCGATTGAACTATATTTCCCGGTTCATATCTCACCTCACAACAACCTGCGAACCCTTGTTTAAGTTGTTAAGAAAAGAACAAACGGTCAGGTGGAACGAAGATTGCCAGAAGGCTTTTGACAAGATCAAGGAGTATTTACAAGAACCTCCAATCCTCATGCCGCCAGTTGAAGGAAGACCTCTGATTATGTACTTGACAGTGCTAGAAGAGTCAATGGGGTGTGTACTAGGTCAGCATGACGAGTCTGGTCGAAAAGAGTATGCAATATACTACCTAAGCAAAAAGTTTACCGACTGTGAACAGCGTTATTCACTGCTCGAGAAAACTTGCTGTGCTTTAGCGTGGGCTGCTCGCCGACTGAGACAGTATATGTTGACCCACACTACCTTATTGATCTCAAAAATGGATCCAGTTAAGTACATTTTCGAGAAGCCAGCTCTTACCGGACGGGTTGCAAGATGGCAGATGATTCTCACAGAATACGACATACAGTACACATCTCAGAAAGCCATCAAAGGCAGTGTACTATCTGAATATCTTGCTGAGCAACCCATTGATGACTACCAGCCTATGAGATTTGACTTCCCTGATGAAGACATCATGTTCATTAAAGCAAAAGATCACGAGGAGCCTATTCACACCGAAGGGCCTGACCCGGAGGAAGAATGGACTATGATGTTTGATGGGGCTGTTAACATGAATGGTCGCGGTGTTGGTGCAGTACTCATTTCACCAAAGGGAGTTCACATGCCTTTCTCGGCAAAACTCACTTTCAACTGCACTAACAACGAAGCTGAATACGAAGCTTGCATTATGGGTCTTGAGGAAGCCATTGACCTCAGGATCAAGACATTGACCGTATTCGGAGATTCAGCTTTGGTAGTCAATCAAACCAACGGGAAATGGTACACACACCAGGATCATCTGATACCTTACAGGGATTATACAAGGAGGTTATTGACTTTCTTCACAACAGTCAAGCTTGAGTATATCCCTCGGGACGAGAATCAGTTTGCAGATGCCTTGGCTACCATTTCGTCCATGATCAAAGTTCAAGCTGCTAACTTTGTACCTCAGATTTCAGTGTCTAGACTCGATAGACCAGCATATGTATTTGCAGCAGATGTTGTAAAAGATGACAAGCCTTGGTTCCATGACATTAAATGCTTCTTGGAGGATCAAACATACCCACCTGGGGCATCTTCCAATGATAAGAAGACTTTGAGAAGGCTTGCTGGAAGTTTCTTTCTGAACGCTGATGGATCTTTATATAAGAGGAACTTTGACATGGTACTCCTTAGATGTGTTGACAAGACGGAAGCAGATTTGTTGATGCACGAAGTGCACGAAGGATCTTTTGGTACCCATGCCGGAGGACATGCCATGGCTAAGAAATTGCTAAGATCAGGCTATTACTGGATCACGATGGATGCAGACTGTTGTGCCCATGCCAGAAAGTGTCACAAATGCCAGATCTATGCAGATAAAGTGCATGTACCTCCCAATCCTTTGAACATCATGTCTTCACCCTGGCCCTTTGCTATGTGGGGCATTGATATGATTGGCAAGATTGAGCCAACTGCTTCAAATGGTCACAGATTCATCTTGGTCGCCATCGACTATTTCACCAAGTGGGTTGAAGCAGCCTCATATGCAAACGTCACGAGACAAGTGGTAGCCCGATTTCTGAAAAGAGATATCATCTGTCGGTATGGAGTGCCCGAGCGAATCATTACTGATAATGGTTCCAACTTAAATAACAAGATGATGGCTGAACTGTGCCGGGACTTCAAGATTCAACATCACAATTCTTCTCCTTACAGACCAAAGATGAATGGTGCTGTTGAGGCGGCAAATAAGAATATCAAGAAGATTGTGCAGAAGATGGTAATCACATACAAAGACTGGCATGAAATGCTACCGTTTGCCTTGCATGGGTACCGCACGTCAGTCAGAACATCCACTGGGGCAACACCGTATCAGCTTGTGTATGGTATGGAAGCAGTCCTACCTGTCGAAGTTGAATTACCCTCGTTACGGGTATTAATGGATGTTAAACTGAGTGAAGCAGAATGGGTTCGGTCCCGATTCGAACAACTGAGTCTGATCGAAGAGAAAAGGTTGGCCGCAATCTGTCATGGGCAGTTATATCAGAAAAGAATGAAGAAAGCCTTTGATCAGAAAGTCAGGCATCGAGAGTACCAAGTAGGGGATCTTGTGTTGAAAAGAATCCTCCCTCCTCATACAGACCACAGGGGCAAATGGACTCCGAATTACGAAGGACCATTCGTGGTAAAGAAAGTTTTCTCGGGTGGAGCACTGATGCTCAGCACCATGGATGGTGAAGATTTCCCGTCCCCTGTGAATTCAGATGCAGTTAAAAAATACTTCGCATGAAATGACCCGCTGGACATAAAAACAGAATGTAAGTCCAGGCAAAAATAGGGCATCCCGGCGAGTCAAAAACAGAATAAAAGACTCGGGCAAAAGTAAGGGAAAATGAATAAAAAATGTGTACACCCGCTGAGTTGAAAAGCCGCATTGGACAGCTCAGGCAAAAATGGGTATCCCGATGGATTGAAAACCCGAAAGGGCGATCCATGCAAAATAAGGGAATAAGCGAACAACTGCATTCTGAATTCGTCTGTATTATCTACAACCTGGTAAGCTTCAAAAGGATCAAGCTTCAATCAGAATCAACTCTCTCCAGAAAGCAAGACGAGAAGAACGTCATTGTCATACGAGTCATAGCAGAAGAGGAAGCTCCCTCAAAGCGTCGTCAACACTGCCAGCATTTTGTTCTCAATTTGTAACAATCTCCTCATTTCAGGAGATATGTTTCTTTGACTGTATCTTGCCAATTCAGGGCACATGAATTAATAAAATCAGATTTTCAGTCATGTCTCGTTTTTCACATTTACGTTTTGCAAAGAGTAGTCTGATATCTCTAAAAATACAATTGCATAAGTACAGATGCCTTTCTCTAAAAAATAAAAACACATGCTTACAGGGAATGTGATTATTCTCGAAAGTACTTAACTCCTATGACGGAATCCAGTAAGGGATACCTCGGGACCTTTTGTATGTTTCCTTACCTTTGCAGGATTGCAGGTATCCAGAACGCAACCTGGGGCATGCAAGTTACGTCTTAACAAGATGGCGAATCGTTATCAACTCGGTCTATCTTCCACGTGGCACTGGGAGGTGCCCACTTCCCCAGCAAAGTTGTCAAATCAACATACACTCAATCTCAGCATCGGAAATGCTCTATCCCCAGCTGAGTTGCCTCTTGTTGCTCTCCCCAGCTGAGTTGCCTCTCACACCTCCCCAGCTGAGTTTCCTCTCACAATTCCCCAGCCGAGTTGCCATTCTTCCTCAACAGAATACAGAAGTCAGGGGATCATATCCCCACAGAATCTCTAGCCTCTATCCAGAAGAGCAACGCATGAAGAGATCACAACAGAGTACGAAAAGCTTCTACAAACCCCAGCTGGGTTTCTCATATTATAAGGATATGTCAATCAGTGACATATATCCCCAAACAGATGCATCATTTGATCTACCAATGATCTCATCCCCAGCTGGGATGTTCACTTCAAGCAGATCATCCAGAGATCTTCGCCGCAATAGGATCCGAGTTCCGGATCGGTGCCTCTTTGCATAATCATAGCATTCGCATCATATTATACCCTCAGAGCGTAGCATTCCGTCTAATACGGAGCATTACGGCAAAAATCAAACGCATAGCATAATCATAAGTCATGTTGTGAATCAAACATTGACAACCTGTCATTATACAGAATACAATACACAGAAATCCCCACCAGAGTCCCAGCAAAAGCAGCTGCCCTTTCAAATCACAAACACCAGTATATACACCTTTTGGCACCCGTCCGTGTCATCCTCCCCCAGTAAGGTCGCCTGAACATCTTTACAAACAAAATCACTCGTACTACAGATACTTCCTGACACCCGTCCGTGTCAAATCACCAGCAAAAAGCCAAAGACATCCTCTTTGCACTCACATATACTTGTACTTACACTTTCTTGACACCCGTCCGTGTCATATCCCCAGCGCAGTCGCTCACTTTCATCAACCCATATACTTGTTAATATTATACTTTCCTCTCTTGACACTCGTCTGTGTCCCTCTCCCCAGCAGATAAGCACTCATCTATACGATACAATACTCACTACTCATGGTACTTGTGCAGATACCCGTCCGTATCTTGTCACTCATATCCCCACAGATTCGACAGTAGTCCTTGTTCTTTGTTAACCAGTTGATACTCGTCCGTATCATCGTCTCTGAGCACGTGTCAGTTTGTTTCTACCCGATACTCGTCCGTATCGTAGTCTTGGGGATGCTCGTCCGCATCTTTAATCTACACAATACCAAACACTTATACCTTTTGTTTCTTGGATGTAAACGCTCGTCCGCGTTTACTATATCCCCAGTAGATCACCAACAAATTTTCTTTTATCTGACACTCGTCCTATGTTATGATACCTTTGAGAGCAGCCGTACCCTGCTGAGTGGTCGTCCTCCACTTCTTGATGGTCGTCCTCCATCATGCTCATCCGATGGCCGTCCCCATCGTTGATTTTTAGCAGCCGTCCCCTGCTAGGTGGTCGTCCTCCACCTCTTGATGATCGTCCTTCATCACTTTATCCAATGGTCGTCCCCATTATTGATTTTGGTTATCTAGCATTCGTCCTGTGTCATGATAAACCCTGAGAGCAGCCGTCCCCTGCTGAGTGGTCGTCCTCCACTTCTTGATGGTCGTCCTCCATCTTGCTCGTCCGATGTCCCCATCGTTGACCTTTCCTATCCGATGGCCGTCCCCATCGTTGATATTTTCGGCAGCCGTACCCTGCCAGGTGGTCGTCCTCCACCTTTGATGGCCGTCCCCATCATATTTCTTTTATTCCCAACAGAGCAGCCGTCCCCTGCTAGGTGATCGTCCTTCACCTTTGATGGCCGTACCCCATCATCTGTTTATTTCATTTATTCTTTAACCCGATGGCCGTCCCCGTCGTGGTCCCTTTTCCTTTTTAGCCCGATGGCCGTCCCCACCGTTGGTTACTTGACCTTTAGGAACTTGATGGCCGTCCCCGTCATGTTTCATTAATCCCCAGAGAACTTTGCAGCTTTATCTTGATGGCCGTCCCCATTATAATATCCTATTTTTCCCAGCTAGTCGGCCGTCCCCGTCTTAGCTTTACTTGTTTTTCCCCAGCTAGTCGGCCGTCCCCGTCTTAGCTTTACTTTTTATCCCCAGCATGTCGGCCGTCCCCGTCATCGCTTTATTTCCTGCACTTTACCAGCATGTCGGCCGTCCCCATCATTGCTCTTTACCCAGCAGTCGTCCTCTGCTCGACGGTCGTCCTCCGTCGCCCACTTTACAATATACTTCATTTTGCCTTTACAATCTATATCCCTTTTCTTCTTCATTCTGTGAGTGCAAATTTTGGACTGTCTTTGGTATTCAACCACAAGTTATCTTGTTTGGCCTGTTAAGCCGTCGCTTACATCCTGCACAGCTAACTCATGTTTGAATAGGGGTAGCTGTAAACACCCCAAATTTGCCCTCACCCATTCACACCATGGCTTGTGATCATTCTCATATGCATAAACACCAACATATCATCTCATATCTCATTTTTGATTCACTGGATAGTTTCTGAGGCATCTGCACCTAGGGTTTGTGATCTGAGCAACCTCAAAGCTTCTTAAGGCATTCCAAAGGCTACCAATCAACTCAAAGGGGTCCATGTGTGTTCTTATATCATATTCCATCTCCTCAAAGTCAAAAATGCAGAGGAATCACAAGAACTAGGGTTTGAGTGGATGCAGAGCCAGGATGAACTGCACAGTTGACCTAAAATTAGGGTTTTGGTTTCAGAGGCCATAACTCCAATTCTTTTGGTCATTCTTGTTTACATTGATCTCTATATGGTATAGGGAGTATGCATATCAATTTTCATGAAGAAATTCCATGGGGAAGTCATCTGATCAAGAGTTGACTTTCTAGACAAGTCAGTGCAAAATCAGGGCATCTGAGGCCCCCAGTGACCCAACCAATGGGTGATCTTCATCATTTTGAGTATATATGATCTTTATTTGATCATGGAAGAAGGTTGAAGTTCATAGAAATCAAGAATTTAGGGTTTTTGCAAAGGTTGACTTTTTGGGCATAGTTGACTTTTCAAGAATGCATCATTTTAGGTCAATTTTCAAGCTTTGATTCTTGGTCCAAAAAGGCTTCAAATGGAAAAACTTTGGTCATGAAAGTTGTAGATCTCATCTTTCCCTTTTCAAAAAGTACAAGAACATGATCAAACTCTTCTTGGATCAAAAGTTATGGCAATGCAAAGTTGGCTAAAATCATTAATTTTCAAGGCATGCCTCATTTGGAAATTTTGCAAAGTCTTGGACCAATGCATGTTGCAGCCTCTAATTCACTTCAAACCAACACATAAACATTCTCTAAGTCCTAAAAATCAGAAATGAACCAAGAATGTCATGGTTTCATGTTTGGTTAGGCAAAGAAGTCACATGTGAACCAAAATGTCACAAGTTGCAAAACTCATGATCATGCTCCCTCCTACTTGCAGCCTTGGATGCTGAGCTTTGCTAGCCTCTCACCTCACCTTGCTGCGCCAGCCCATGCCCATGTACTTGCCTAGATCATGAGCCATGCTTCTCTTACACATTATTTGACTTTTTGCAAAAGTTGCCTTACCAATCAATAAAGCACATGTCAAATCAACTGACCAATGAGGGAGAGTTATGTGGACAATTTGCAAGCAAAGCATAAGGGCAAGCAAGGCTGAAACCATCCCATTCACCACATACACAAAAACCTTCCATTTTGCAACTTGCTTCGAACTCCTCTCCACAGCCTGCAAACACTCAAACCTTTTCCTCCATTCAACTCACCCTGCCTCATAGATCACAAAACACCAAGAACACAAGCCTGAAACAGCCAGATTACTCCATAGCCATTTCTCACTCCATTTTGCAGTTTCATTCGAAACTCTCATCCTAGCTCACAAACACACAAACAAACACCACAAACCTTCTCTATTCATCATCAGGACCTCAAACCTTCATTCACCATGACCTGAAAGTGCCAGAATCTCCATTGCCATTTTTGACTGAACTGAAGCAGGAGCTTTCGAAACTCATCATCAAGCCAACTTAAACTCCATTTGAGCATTCAAACATCTTCTGGGGACCAAGTAGAGCAGCTTGCACAAAGAGAGGTGGCCAGAAAGTTCCTAAACTGAAAGCTTCGAATCTCAGGTAGCCTGAAATTTATTTTTCCAGAAGTTGTTTTTCTTGTTACAAACTTGTTCTTTGTGTTGTCCTGATCATCCTGGTGCTTTTAGTTTTTGAAATGGTTGTGATTTGAACATTTAATTTGACTCTGAAACTGGTTTGCCCTAAAAATGTTTGCCTTCGATTCATGCGATTGATGAAGAATAAATTTGTTTGGGGTTAGGGTTTTGATTCAGGAGATCATGGGGTTCATTTCTATGTGCTTAGTTTTCATTTTCATTGCGTTTTTAGGAAGTTTGAGGTTTCTCAGGTGAGAGCTGGCCGGAGAAGACGACCGGAAGTCTTCTCCGGCAGCCTGAAAGTGATTAGGGTTAAGTGTAATTAATTAGGGCAAGGTTTGAATTTGAGCCCTTGGATTGTGTTTCCCGCGCGCATATGAGTGGTTCAGATCATTTCATTAAGGTTTAATTATGGATTAATAATTAATTAATTAGAATTAGGGAGGTTTGAATCTGGGCCGTCCAGATGCGCGCCCAGTCAAACCCTTTGAGCCCAGAATCAATCTCAACCTCTCCTTCTGATTACTTCCATTTAATTTAATTTTTATTTTCATTTCTTTTCATTTAAATTGCATAATTATTTTAAAATAGCAAAAAATCTTAAAAAATTATGAAACTTTTTCCTTAAGGTTTTATTAATTTTTATGACCCAAAAATATTTTTATTTTATTTTTTATCATTAAGAAAGTATTTTTAAATATTTAAAAGATTATTTTTAATTGATTAATGGGAATTAATTAATTAAAAATACTTTTAGGTATTTAAAAATTACAAAAAAATTCATGAAATGTCCTAAGACATTTAGAAACATTGTCCAACCTTCAAACCAAATTTCTTTTTTGATCTTGATGCATTTTAAGAATTTTTCATTGAATTAAATCATTTTTTATGCATTATTTTGATCATGGATTCAAAAATTCATTTCTGCCAATTGGTGAAGGTTGAGACATTGATTCTTCTTGCATTGTCTTTTGTTTTGCATGTAGTTCCTAGGATAAAAGGCCATGAATTGTTCTTGCATTTTCAAATTGTTTGGCATTTGTTTTGTTAAGAACCCTAAAAAACCCTAATAACTTAGGAAATTCATATCTTGAGTTTGGTTGAGAGTTGAGAGCTCCCCTTTGGGCAGTGGTTCATCATAGGCCTGGGGTTTCTTTGGGTGCCATTTTCCATTTTTTATCATGAGGTTTGCTTCTGTTTTGGTTTTTTGTTTGATGTTTGATTCATAAACCCTAATTTGGGCTCTCTCTTGCATCCTCCTTGCATTCCCTTGCATAACATGACTTGTCTTTGCATTTTGTGCATACTTATGATTCATTTGACATCTTAAGACATATAGGAAACATGTTTGATCATTGCATTGCATATTTGCCATGTCATTTGTCTTGTATGCTTCATAACATTTCATGCTTGTTCATGCTCCTTAACTTGCATCATTTGCATTCATAATCTTGTATGAACATCCTCATGCCTTGCCTCATGTTTGCAGCACCTCATAACATCATAATCATCATCAACATGCTTCTGGTTTTGCTTAGCATCATGTCATCTCATCTCATTTAGCATTGCATTGCATTTCTTTCTAACATTTCAGGTGGTAAGTAAATTTGAGAGGTGGATTTGCCTTCACTTCTCATACCTTTTCTTTTCATCTCTCTTGCATCCATTGCTGCATTTCTATTTGTGTTTGAGATTAAGCTTGCTCATTCTTCTTCTTCCCACTTTCTTTCTTCAAGTGACTTGACTTCTTGAATGAAGCAAGTCACTTTGCTTCTCTTGATCCTGTTCATTTGCTTCCTGGTGGCTCCTTTGAAGATTGTTCTTGAAAACCTCACAAACCATAGGATCATCCAAGCATGACAATGAATTAGGGTTTTGATTAGTCTCCCCTCATAGTTTTACCTTTGTGTCTCTCTTCGAGTCTTCTCTTCTCATCTCATAATCAGGGACTAAACCCTAAAGGCTTTGAGACTTTGTGCTTAGGGTTATGCCTGCATCCTTCTCTTAGGATGGAGTGTATAACTTTAATCCTAAGTCTTGAACCCTTTATGTGTTTAAATCCTTTAATTAATCCATCTAATAATTATCAAGACATCACACTTGTAACTTGGGCCTTGCATTAGGGTTCTAATTCTTCCTTAAGTGGTTAAGAAGGACTAACCCTAGTGTTAATGGACAAGTCCCCCTCAAGTTGTCTTACAAATCATAAAAAAAACACTTCATCATCATACCATTAATCTAAATAAAATCCACTTAATAAAGGCTTGTTTTGTCATGGGTTTAATCCCTAATCATGGATTAAGTTGAGGAGTCTTCCTCAGCTTAAACATTCTTATCTATCATCCTTCTTTTAGGATGGTGTAATGGGTCTGTTTAATCCTTGATTATGGCTTAACCTCATTACTCAACACTAAACAAAAATCCCAAAAACATCTAAATAATCACAAGTAGGTTAATGATCTTAACCCTACATCAAAGGTGATTAAGTGTGAGAATCTGACTTCACACTTAAGGTAATTCTCATTACCCCTAATCAGAGGGATGATGTGATGAGTTTACCAAATCCATTGGTTTAGGTTTAAGCTCATTTTCTTATGACAAACTTTCAAAAGCAATAAAAGACTGAAAACACAAAAACAAACAATAATCGTCTCCTCCGGGATTCTTTTCTCATCATCTTCACTCACAATCGAGAACTCGCTTCTTCCGTCTAATGCAAGACAGTTTGCACCTGAGCCAGACAGGTCATACACTTGAGCATAGACAAGTAAGCAGTTCACAAGTCAATTCATCTTTCAGTCTCTTTGGGTCGAACTACGGTGTTCTGACTTCCTCATTGCACGAGAGGATACGTAGGCATAACTTAACAGTTATCGAACAAAAGTCTCTGTATATTCCCCCTCCTTCTAGCTTCATCTTTTAGCCTCATGATCATGAGCATACTCTTTCTTACACTGACACTATACATATTACACTCTACACTTCTTTTGCACTGACACCTGTACATTCTTTTCCAGCTATTTTACACACAGATTGCACTGACACTACCCCTTTAAAACACAAATCTTTTAAGCGTGGATCCCGTCGAGTACGGCGGACAATCTGGGTGCTAATACCTTCCCAGGTTGTAACCAACCCCCTTTCTCAGTCTCTCTGGTTCGCAACCGTCTTATCCATCTCTTTCTAGGCTTATGCAGCATTGCCTTTCCTCCGGGATAAAAATGCCTAGCTGGCGACTCTATTCATCTCCAGTGAGTTCACGGCTGTGTGTTCTCATTGTTCCTTTCGCCGACCGTTCGCGCTTGTACCTGGATGCAAATCTTTGGGAGCGACACCTAGGATCACCCTGTGGTAATATGATACGCTTGATTACCAAGTCACCAACCTGATATACCTTTGGCTTAACCTTCTTGTTAAAAGCTTTGATCATTCATTTCTGGTACATCTGGCCATGACAAACTGTTGCTAGCCTCTTCTCATCAATCAAATTTATCTGGTCAAGTCGAGTCTGGATCCACTCATCTTCATCCAAGCCTGCATCCTTCATAATTCTTAAGGAGGGAATCTGAACTTCAATGGGCAGAACTGCTTCCATACCATAGACTAAGGAGAATGGGGTTGCCCCTGTTGAAGTACATATTGTAGTGCGATAACCATGAAAAGCAAATGGTAACATCTCATGCCAATCCTTATAAGTCACAGTCATCTTCTGTATAATCTTCTTAATATTCTTATTAGCAGCTTCTACTGCCCCATTCATCTTTGGGCGATACGGAGAAGAGTTGTGATGCTTAATCTTGAACTGCGTGCAGAGATCAGTAATCATAGTGTTGTTCAGATTAGAGCCATTGTTAGTAATAATCCTTTCAGGGATACCATACCTACATATGAGATTATTCTTAATGAATCGGGCCACCATATTCTTAGTAACAAATGCAAATGAAGCTGCCTCTACCCACTTCGTAAAGTAATCAATAGCAACCAGAATGAAACGATGCCCATTAGAAGCGGTAGGCCTGATCTCACCAATCATATCAATGCCCCACATGGCAAAAGGCCAAGGAGCAGTCAACACATTTAATGGTGAGGGAGGTATATGGACTTTATCAGCATAAATTTGACACTTGTGACATGTTCTGGAGTGTTGATAGCAATCAGCTTCCATGGTGGACCAATAGTAACCTGCTCTCAATATCTTCTTTGCCATAGTATGACCACTAGAATGAGTGCCAAAGATCCCGTCATGCATATCTTCCATAATCTCTGTTGCTTCCTTCTTATTCACACAACGAAGCATAGTTGAATCATGATTGCGCTTGTAAAAAATCCCATTACTCAAAAAGAACTTAGCAGAAAACCTTCTCATGAATTTTCTATCTTTGACAGATGCCCCTTCAGGGAACTCCTGAGCTTCAAGATATCTTTTCACTTCATAAAACCAAGGCTTTTCTTCTGCTTCTTCAATGCCAATCTCATTGCAATATGCCGGCTTCTCAAATCTATCAATAGTAATCTTGGGTGCTTCATCATCCCAGCTGATCTCAAACATGGATGCCATGGTGGCTAAGGCATCTGCTAACTGATTCTCTCTTCGTGGAATATGTCCAAAGGTAATCTCTTTAAAATGTGGGATCAAAGACAACACATGCTCTCTGTAAGGAATGAGATTATCATGCTTTGTATCCCAATCTCCTTTAATCTGACTTACCACCAGGGCTGAATCTCCATACACATCAAGGAACTGAATCTTCATATCAATAACAGCTTTAATACCCAGGATACATGCCTCATACTCAGCCATGTTATTAGTACAATAGAAACAAAGTCTGGCAGTGATTGGGGTATGACAACCTTCAGGGGAACTGATCACAACACCAACACCATTACCAAGTGCATTAGATGCTCCATCAAAAACCATAGTCCATCGGGATCCTTGTTCAGGTCCGTCATATTGTCCAGGTTCTTTGGTGATAATCATAATATCTTCATCAGGGAACTCAAAACTCATTGACTGGTAATCATCCACTGCTTGATGAGCCAAATGATCAGCCACAACACTTCCTTTAACGGCCTTCTGAGTAGTATACTGTATATCATATTCTGTTAAGATCATTTGCCATCTTGCTATTCTTCCGGAGAGAGCAGGTTTCTCGAATATATACTTGATTGGATCCATCTTCGAAATCAATAAGGTAGTATGAGTCAACATATACTGTCTTAGTCGGCGAGCAGCCCATGCCAAAGCGCAGCAAGTTTTCTCGAGCAGTGAGTATCTTGTTTCACAGTCGGTAAACTTTTTGCTAAGGTAGTATATTTCCTGCTCTTTTCGACCAGACTCGTCATGTTGCCCCAATACACACCCCATTGAGTTGTCTAACATTGTTAAGTACATAATCAAGGGTCTTCCATCAACTGGTGGCATCAAAATTGGAGGTTCTAGCAGATATTTCTTGATTTCATCAAAGGTAGTCTGGCACTCATCATTCCATTCCATCACCTGATCTTTCTTCAACAACTTGAAGATTGGCTCACAGGTAGCAGTCAATTGGGAAATAAATCTTGCAATGTAATTCAGTCGTCCCAAGAAACCTCTAACTTCCTTCTCAGTACGGGGAGCTGGCATCTCTTGTATAGCTTTCACTTTTGCAGGGTCTACTTCAATACCTTTTCCACTGACAATGAAACCCAGGAGTTTTCCAGATCTAACTCCAAAAGTACACTTGTTTGGGTTCAATCTCAACTTGTATTTCTTCAACCTCTCAAACAACTTATGCAAATGATCAAGATGTTGTTCTTCATTCTGGGACCTGGCTATCATATCATCTACATATACCTCTATCTCATGATGAATCATATCATGAAACAAAGCCACCATAGCACGCTGATATGTTGCCCCTGCATTCTTCAAACCAAATGGCATCACCTTATAACAAAAAGTGCCCCACTGTGTAACAATGTGGTCTTCTCCATATCTTCAGGTGCCATCTTGATTTGATTGTAACCAGAGAAACCATCCATAAAAGAGAATACTTTATGCTGAGCAGTGTTGTCTACCAGAACATCAATATGAGGAAGTGGAAAGTCATCTTTGGGGCTGGCCTTGTTCAAATCCCTGTAGTCTACACACATACGTACCTTACCATCTTTCTTAGGCACCGGTACCACATTGGCAACCCATTGAGGATAAGAAGTCACTGCTAAGAACCCTGCATCAAACTGTTTCATTACCTCTGCCTTAATCTTCTCTGACATCTCAGGACGCATGCGACGAACCTTCTGCTTCTTTGGACGACAATCTTCTTTTACTGGTAAACGGTGAACCACAATGTCTGTATCCAACCCTGGCATATCTTCATAGGACCAAGCAAAGATCTCCACATAATCACGTAGCATCTGAATCAATCTGTTCTTGACACTATCCTCTAATTCAGCCCCTATCTTGACCTCTTTCCTGTTTTCTTTAGTTCCTAGATTCACAACTTCGACTGGCTCTTCATGTGGCTGTATAGCTTTCTCTTCTTGTTGTAACAACCTAGCAAGCTCTACAGGTACTTCACAATCGTCCTCATTTCCGTCTTCAGCTTGATAGATCGGATTCTCGAAATTATAATTGGCAATAGTAGAACTGTTATCAACAGGATCTAGAGTGGATGAGGATCTGCATTTTAGTGATGTGGGTGTGTGTAAGAACACATAGCTGATAAAAATAAAAGAAAAGAAAGACAAGGAACACAATATTTACGAAAATGAAACGTCCACTGATTTTTATTGAATGAAGTATGCAAATGAAATGACATCCCATAACAAGCACACCATTGTGCCCCGGGTAAGGCACAAGGCTTAAGAGTTTAATTGTTCAGAAATTACAAACTTAAAAAGTAACAACATAGTAATAGTATTTACTCCTGACTAAAGGAGATAGGAATAACATCTTCAGCTTTCCAATTATTGAGCCCAGTACCCACAGTAGGAAAAATCCAAGCATCCAAGTTGTAGTCTTCATCATAGTCACCCACAACATTGATCTGGCCTTTCATAATCCCCTGATTGGTGATACGAACAACACGAGCACGACGAACAGCCTTCTGAGACTCTGCAGTGAAACCCAAACCAAATTTGTCAGACTTGTACGGAATATCAGGAAGCTGACCCCAAATAGTACAACCACCTTCATCCACCACAACTCTAGCATCTTTAAGGTAGGCCATTGTAGGAGGTACTCTGGTGACCACAGGAACTTTCTTGACAACAGGAGGAGCTTCATAATCATTAATAATCCAAGGAACCACTTCAAATGTCTGACACGGAGTTTCAACGTATTCACCTTCCACTTCAAGATACTTGAAGGTGTTCACATGGCTAATCATATACCTTTCCTCTCCGTAGACAGTAACAACCTTCCCTTCTACTGGATATCTCAGCTTCTGATGTAAAGTGGAGGTTACAGCACCTGCCCCATGGATCCAGGGACGCCCAAGCAAACAAGAATATGACGGACGAATATCCATTACATAAAAGTGTAAACACCCCAAATTTGCCCTCACCCACTCACACCATGGCTTGTGATCATTTCACATGCATAAACACAATCATATCATCTCATATCTCACTGCATAGATTCAAAGTCATCTGCATCTAGGGTTTGTGATCTTAGCAATCCAAGAGCTTCTTGAGCCACTCCAAAGGTCATAAATCACTTCAAAGGGATCCATGTGTGTTCTTATGTCATATTACATCCTCTCAAAGTCAAGAATGCCAAAGAATCACAAGAACTGGGATTGGTATGGAAGCAGAGCCAGGTTTGACTGCACAGTTGACCTAAAATTAGGGTTTTGGTTTCAGAGGCCATGACCCCAATTTTTTTGGTCATTATTGTTTCCATTGGTCTCTATATGGTATAGGGAGTATGTATATCAATTTTCATGAAGAAATTCCATGGGGAAGTCATCTGATCAAGAGTTGACTTTTCAAGCAAGTCAGTGCAAAATCAGGGCATCTGAAGGCCCCCAATGACCCAACCAAGGGGTGGTCTTCATCATTTTGAGTGTATATGATCTTTATTTGATCATGGAAGAAGTTTGAAGTTCACAAAATTCAAGAATTTGAAATTTTTGCAAAGTTGACTTTTTAGGGCATAGTTGACTTTTAAGGAATTTGTCAATTTAGGTCACTTTTCAAACCCTACTTTTTGATCCAAAAATGCTTCAAATGGAAAAACTTTGGTCATGAAAGTTGTAGAATACATTTTTCCCTTTTCAGAAAGTACAAGAACATGGCCTAATTCATTTTGGATCAAAAGTTATGGTGTGACAAAGTTGGCAGAAATCACTAATTTTCAAGTTATGCACTAAAAGGAAAACTTGCAATTTCATGTATCAAGCATTCTAGTAACTTCAAATTGACTTCAAAGCTTCATCACATGATCATATATGACCCCAAAAACAGATTTGGCCCAAGGATTTTTGTATTGCTTGCCTTGATTTTCAAAGTTCCATAAAGCATTTTTCATAAGTATGCAAAAAGAGGATTCTTGGCAAAATCATGCTTCAAGGAATTATGTGATCACTAGCTGATCTCTAAACATTGCCATGACCAATTGAGACATCATGTGACAAAATTCAGCAAGCATTGTTTCATGTAATTAGCATAAACTCATGAGAAAACACAAGTTGTCAAGTTGCAAAAGCTAGCATAGCTTGTCATCCATATGTTGCAGTCAGCTACAAACAATCCAAGGGCCCTCCTCAACTCAAGCTGGAGCAAGACATGACTTGAACCTGCTGCTGCCATGGCCCATACTCTAAAGGACACAAACTTGACTTTTTTGCAAAAGGCTCCCATACTCTTGGCACAGTAAACAACCACCCTACTAACCTGCCCCACAGGCTATCCACACAAGTTGGAGATGATATAGCAAAGCATTGAGCCTTGAAGCTGGCCAGAACACAACACATCCAAAAACCTGCAAAAAACTTTCCTCTCTTCGAATCACCTTCCATAATCATCAAACACTCATTCTACCTTCACCAATCAACCAGAAAACCTCCATAGAACCAATACCACCCTTCACATTGATCTAAAACAGCTCATACACAAACCCCATTTTCTGATACACCAGGAAAGGAACTCTCAAAACAGCCTGTCTAAGCTCATTCCAAGCCTTCCATTAGCACCAGGGGAGTCAGTGGAGCAAGTTTGCATCAAAGAATAGCTCTGAAAGCCCAGGAACAGGAATCTCCATCTCAGGTATGGCTATGAACATTTTTTCTCAGAGCTTGATTTTTAAGTTATAAACTGATTGCTTATGCCTTGCTGGTCATGGGGGTGGTTTTAGAATTAGAAATGGGTGAGAAATGAGGATTTACCAGGGCTCTGAAATTTTGCCCGTGAATCTTCATGGCTTCGATTCTCTTAGTTTAAGCATGAGAAATTTAGTTTGAGAGATGATTTGAGTGAGGTTTGAGTAGAGGAGTGTTTCCCTGGCTTTAATTTGAAGATTGGTTGCCTGAATCGTATTCTAGGGTTTGGTGGTCACCGGAGAAGATGACCGGAGCTTCCCTCCGGTCACCTGAAAGTCATTTGCCCTAATCTCAGGTCATTAAGTCCATTTGAATCTGGAGCGTAGGATTAGTTGACCCCATTGACTTGCCGCGTGAATGACTGGCCCAGATTCACTCAGTTAGCCCTAATCCCTTTTCATTAGTTTAATTAATCTTAATTAAATTAATTTAATCTGAACCAACCACAGCCCTTGGATTCGCGCGCCAGTCAACCCTTTCAAACCCAGTTCAAATCTCAGCCATTAGATCTGAATACTTTTCATTTATTTTCATTTTTTATTTCATTTTCTTTCATTTAATTTGCATAATTTATTTAAAATAGCAAAGTTGTTTTAAAAATTATGAAACTTTTTCTCAAGAGTTTCATTAATTTTTAAAACACAAAAATATTTTTATTTTTATTTTTAGCATTAAAAAATTATTTTTAAATATTTAAAAGTTTATTTTTAATTGATTAATGAAAATTAATTTATTAAAAATACTTTTAGGTATTTAAAAATCACCAAAAAATTCATGAAATGTTCTAAGGCATTTAGAAACATTGTCCAACCTTCAAACCAAATTTATTTTTTGATCTTGATGCATTTTGAGAATTTTTCGTTGATTTAAAATCATTTTTATGCATTAATTTGATCCAAAGTTCTAAAAATCATTTCTGCCTATCCATGAAGAGTTGGACATTGATTCTTCTTGCATTGCATTGTGTTTAGCATGTAGTTTTTGAGTTTAAATGGCCATGACTTGATCTTTCATTTTCAATTTGTTTGGCATTTCTTTTGTTTGGAAACCCTAAAACCCTAGCAAACTTGTAAAAACCATAACTTGAATTTGGTTAAGAGTTGAAACTTCTCCTTTGGACATTGGGTTAGTATAGGATTAGGGGTCCTTTGAGTGCATTTTCAATTTTTTATCTTAGGGTTTGCTTCTGATTTGGATTTTTGTTTGATGTATGGTTCATAAACCCTAATTTGGGCTTCCATATGCATCCATCTTGCATTTTCTAGCATAACATGACTTGCCATGACATTTCAAGCATCCATTTGATTCATTTGACATCATAAGACATATTGAAAGCATGTTTGATCATTGCATCATGTATTTGCCATGTTGTATGTCATGTGCACTTCATAACTTTTCATGTATGTCCTTGCTTCTCAACTTGCTTCATTTGCATTCATGAGCTTGTATGATCATTTCCATGTGCTGCCTCATGTTTATAGCATCTCATAGCATCATTAGCATCATGTAGATGTTTCTGGTTTTGTTTCTCATCATGTCATCTCATCCCATTTTGCATGGCATTGCATTTCTTTTCTAACATTTCAGGTGGTAAGTGATGTTGAGAAGTGAATTTGCCTTCACTTCTCATAACTTTTCTTTTCATCTCTCTAGCATCCATGCTGCATTTTTATATGTGTTTGAGTTTGAGCTTGCTCATTCTTCTTCTTCCCACTTTCTTTCTTCAAGTGACTTGACTTCTTAAATGAAGCAAGTTACTTTGCTTCTCTTGGTCCTTTCATCTGCTTCCTGGTGGTTCCATTGAAGATCTTTCTTGTAAACCTCACAAACCTTAGGAACAACCAAGCATGACAATGATTAGGGTTTTGATTAGTCCCCCACTTAGTTTTTACCTTTGTGTCTCTTTGTGTCTTCTCTTCTCATCTCAAAAATCAGGGACTAAACCCTAAAGGCTTTAAGGCTTTGTGATTAAGCTTATGCCTGCATCCTTCTCTTAGGAGGGAGTGTATAACTTTAATCCTAAGTGTTAAATCCTTAATGTGTTTAAATCCTTTAATCAATCCATCTTAATAATCATCAAGACATCACATTTGTAACTTGGGCCTTGCATCAGGGTTCTAATTCTTCCTTAATTGGTTAAGAAGGACTAACCCTAGTGTTAATGGACAAGTCCCCCTCAAGTTGTCTTACAAATCATAAAACTCACTTCATCATCATATCACCAAATAAAATCCACTTAATCAAAGGCTTGTTTTGTCATGAGTTTAATCCCTAATCATGGATTAAGTTGAGGAGCTTTCCTCAGCTTAAACATTCTCATCTATTATCCTTCTATTAGGATGGTGTAATGAGCCTGTTTAATCCTTGATTATGGCTTAATCTCATTACTCAACACTAAACAAAAAAAAACACAAAAACATCTAAATAATCACAAGTAGGTTAATGATCTTAATCCTGCATCATGGTGATTAAGTGTGAGAAGCTGACTTCACACTTAAGGTATTCTCATTACCCCTAATCAGAGGGAAGATGTGATGAGTTTACTAACCCATTGGTTTAGGCTTAAGCTCACTAACTTATGACAAACTTTCAAAAGCAATAAAAGACTGAAAACACAAAAACAAACAATAATCGTCTCCTTCGGGATTCTTTTCTCATCTCATTCACTCATAACCGAGAACTTGCTTCTTCCGTTTAATGCAAGACAGTTTGCACCTGAGCCAGACAGGTCATACACTTGAGCATAGACAAGTAAGCAGTTCACAAGTCAATTCATCTTTCAATCTCTTTGGGTCGAACTACGGTGTTCTGACTTCCTCATTGCACGAGAGGATACGTAGGCATAACTTAATAGTTATCGAACAAAAGTCTCTGTACATTCCCCCTCCTCCAGCTTTATTCTTTTAGCCTCATGATCTTGAGCATTTCACTCCTGTTCCTACACTGACACTGTATATTATACACTTCACATTTCGTTTACACCGACACCTGTACATCCTCTTCCAGCTATTTTTATACACACAAATTGCACTGACACTACCCCTTTAAAACACAAATCTTTTAAGCGTGGATCCCGTCGAGTACGACGGACAATCTGGGTGCTAATACCTTCCCAGGTTGTAACCAACCCCCTTTCTCAGTCTCTCTGGTTCGCGACCGTCTTATCCATCTCTTTCTAGGTCTATGCAGCATTACCTTTCCTCCGGGATAAAAATGCCTAGCTGGCGACTCTATTCATCTCCAGTGAGTTCACGGCTGTGTGTTCTCACTGTCCCTCTCGCCGACCGTTCGCGTCTGTACCTTTATCTGGGCCTAGTCCCATTTATCGGGAGCGACAGCTTGGCGACTTCACTGGGGAGCCTTATACTGTAACCAGGGCTTCTGGTTCTTTTTGTGGGTTCCTCCTAGCGCTTGATTGATTTGTGTTTACTGGGGTGTTATGTGCTTATTTGTGTTTGTATATTTGTATTTATTTTTGCTTTATGTACAGTTTTGTTTATTGCTTTCTTTATAGCTTTATGCATATATTATCATATTGTCATACTGTGCTGCTGGCTGGATCTGTTGTTTGCTTTGGTGGGTGGGTGTTCCATTGAGAGTTAAGGTCCTATACCTGGGACCTGAGAGACACCTAGGCTAGAGTGAATCATATTCTTTCCCATTCCATCTCGGTCTGGTGCGGGAGTATGAAACACGGTTCAGATATGGGTTTCTTCTTGAGAACTCTGTGTTGCAGATTTCCTGCAATTCTAGGGCTATCTGGGAAGCCTGCTAAGTCTGGATGACCTTTTAGTACTGACCTTCAGAAACTGAGGTGAATTAGAGGAGGAACTTTTATGGTTATTGTAAACACTGTACCTCCGGGTTAGAAGTGTTTACACTTCTCATAACTGATCCAAGTCTGAGGATCCTTGTTTTAGAACACCACCTGTGAGGGGGTTGGGCTGTTTATAGGTTTGCAGGTACCTTTAGCCTCAACATACCCTGTTACTTTGATATGATTAAGAATACTCCATGTTGGAACAGTTCTTGTGATTCTAAACCCTGGACATGTGGCTCTTTATTTGAGCCTCCCACCTTGGTTACTGGATTTATAGACCTCCATCTGGATTTCTTGGACATACTTGGACCTATATCAGGGCATTTGATCGGATCCAGCTCAGTCACAAACCCTTGCATATCATTTGCATACATAATCATTGCATCATTTTGACATTTGTTTATTTGTTTCAGGGTATCCATTTTCATTTGGCCTGGTTTTGACCCTATCTTCAGTACTGACCTATCTTCATCAGCATCTGCTTCAGCTATCAGCTATCATTTTCAGTCACCTGCACCAGCCAATCAGTGGCCCATTCTTCAGTGTTATCATCAGCACCTGTCTCTACTCATCTTCAGCATCATGGCTCCTAAAAAGAGCAACATCACCTACCACTTCTTCCAGCCATAGCTATCTGACATCAGGAGGATTCAGACCCTGATCACTCCAGATCACATACCATTGTTCAGGGAACACTATGGAGATATACTTGCTATGGTTATGGATCTGGACCCTTCACAGAGAAGCCTGATCCACACTTGCCTTCAGTTTTATGATCCCCCACTGAGGTGCTTCACTTTTCAGGACTTTCAGCTAGGCCCTTTATTGGAAGAATACTCATCATTGGTTGGTATACCTATCAGGGGTGGAATCCCTTTCAACCCTGAGATGGTCTTTCTTGATAATGGAGAAGTAGCAAAGGCCTTGCATCTGGAATCAGTTCTGATTGGACAGCATATGACTTCTAAGGCTGGGATCCCTGGTTTACATCTGGATTTCTTGGTCTCTCAAGCTACCCTGAAAGCTTCTCTGGGAGAGTGGAAAGCAGTCTGTGCTTTGCTGGCCCTGAGCATATATGGGATCATATTATTTGCAGATGAGCCTCGATTCATTAGCAAAAATGCAATCCACCTTTTCATCCTGAAGAATCCAGTGCCCACTTTATTGGGGGATCTCTACTACTCAGTGCATCAGAGGAATGAAAAGTAGAGGGGAAGACTAGTGAGGTGTTGTGCTCCTTTGTTCCATACTTGGCTTCTCAGGCATTTGCCCAGGACATATGCATTTTTGAATCCTCATCAGCAGAGAAACTGGGCTAGAAGACTCACTGCTCTAACTTCAGCTGATATCAGGTGGTGCACTCAAAGCACCAAGGGCAGGGATATCATCACCAGCTGTGGGCATTTTCCCAATGTGCCCCTAATAGGAGTTAAGGGTAGCATTAATTACAACCCTCTGCTGTTCAAAAGACAACTGAGCTATGCACTGGTCCACACTCCTAAGGCACAGGACTTGATTGAAACACTTTATTGTGAGAACAAGCCTAATCGGGCTACTGTTAGGCAGGCAGCCTGGGCCTGGGACAATGTCCAAACCAAGGGAGTAGCCATTCTGGGGAAGTGCAACAATGTAGCATCAGCACAATATTATGAGTGGTCCCGTGCCAGGGCTCAATTTTCTGGAATGCCATTTACCGTGGAGGATATGCCTGGACCATCCTCAGCACCACCCCCTGCCACTATCAGTCTGGAGGAGTTTGAGGGCTTGAAAGAAAGAAATGAGAAGTTGACTCAGGCTTTGCAGAAGACCCTCCGGGAGAGGAGTGATGGTAGGATGGACATTGAGAGGCTAGAGAAGGTGAAAGTAGAGCATCTGGCTAAAATTGAAAAGTCTGAGGATTATATCAAGAAGTCTAGGGCTGGGGAACAAATTCTGAAGAATGCTTGCAAGGAAGCCCAGTTCCAGAGAACAAGGACAGACTTGTATCTGAAGGAGAGTCAGGCTAGGTGGGTCAAGATCACCGAGGCTCGTACCCTGGAAGACAAGAGGGTCCAAGACAAGATGGAGCAACTGGAAGCTAGTGCAAAAGAGCAACAAGAAGCCCTGGCAGCAGCCCAGAGAGAGATATCAGAGCTGAAGATCAAAGCTGGAGTGAAGAGGTCAAAGGACCAAAGTCAACACAAGAAGCTAACTGCAGCTGTTACTACCCGGAACCTCCTTATCAGGAATCTCACGGAGCGTCCAGCTGATCCTGTGACCGAAGCACTTCTCAAGGAAGTTCGGGAGGATGAGTTTGGTCTTGGTGTTTGACCATTTGCTTGTTGTTGCTTTCATTCCATGTACTTTTATTTTCTTGTAATGTATTTTGGCCCCTCAGAGGGCTTGTATTTGTAAACAAACTATGTACCATTTATCTTTTGTAATATATGTGTTAGTTTGTTCCACTTCAAAAGCAACATCAACAGCGTCTTCAAGGGTCTGGAAGGGTCAAAACTGAATGCCAAGCCGGATACCTCGAAAGCAAATAAGCATACTGCATTGCATGCTAACCCTTTGTTTGTTTTGTAGGTTTTTGTTTTATTGTTGCTAACTCTGTTGTGATGCTCAGGAACTATTGCTCGACGCCGAGTATTTCCCCTCAACCGTCCGCACCGATATCCAACCCGTAACAATCTTCCGGGCATACAAATGGATCAGGTACAGCAGGACCTTGCAGAGGTCAGAAATCAAATGGCAAACGAAAGATTGGAAATGAGAACGCAGATGACTCAGTTTATGGAAGTGATGAACAACATGGCTCAGAGCCAGGAAAGATTGAGGGCCATGGTGGAAAGGCAAAATCAAGAAGATCCACATATAGGGACTGCCGGCACCAGCAACAATGAAAGGGTTCAACCTCATGTTAACCCCCCTGTATTTGGCCCCCATCTTCATCCAGAGGTCAATATTCCTGCAAATGTTCAAGGGACTGCCACTGCAGCCAGGGTACTGCAAGAAGACCCCCAAGAGGATCAATTCACAGTAATGGGTGCTGGGGAGGAAACTTATGATAGAAGGCTGGATGAGATAGCTGAGAAGTTGAGGTCCTTAGAGTCTCAAAACTCTTTGGGTTTCGATGTCATGGACATGGGCTTGGTAGACGGGGTCAGGATTCCCCACAAGTTCAAGCCTCCTTGTTTTGAAAAATACAACGGGACTTCCTGTCCTCGAACCTATCTACAATCCTTTCTGGGAAGGATGAAGGCCTATACTATGGATGAGAAGCTCTGGATGTTCTATTTTGAAGATAGCTTGACGGGAGCTTCAAGAGAATGGTACTCTCATCTGACAAGAGCAACTATCAGGTGTTGGAAAGACCTGGCAGAGGCCTTTATCAGACAGTATCAGTACAATTTAGATATGGCACCCAACAGGACCCTCCTAATGGGAATGTCACAGTCGTCAAGGGAAAGTTTCCGAGAATATGCCCAGAGATGGAGGCAACTGGCTGCTGCTGTTCAGCCACCTATGTCTGAAAGGGAAATGGCAGATATGTTTATGAACACCCTTCAGGGGACATATATTGACAGGCTGGCTGCCTTCTCTTCCACTAGCTTTGCAGATGTTGTCATAGCCGGGGAGAGAATTGAAAGCCTATTAAAGATGGGTAAGATTTCTGACAACGGTGCAAGCTCGTCCAGTAGTACAAGAAAGCCTTTTGCGGGCCCAAGAAGAACTGGCGAGACCAATGCCATCCACACCAACAGGGGCAGGCCCCAATATGTTCACAGATCAGTGGCAGCAGTCACCATTCCCGCTCCAGCTCATCCTCAACCAGTTTATCAACCTCCGCAACAAAACTATCAGCAACAACCTCAGTACCATCAACAAGCTCAATATCCTCCAAGGAACTACAACAACACCAACAACAATAATCAGCAAAGGCCATTCCAACAGAGGCCATCTCAAGCCAATAGGGTGATCGATCCGATCCCTATGCCATATGCTACATTGCTGCCACAACTCCTGAAACTCAACCTAGTTGAGCTAAGGACGCTGGCACCTCCAGATCCCAACAGTCTACCCAGGAATTATGACTCCAACGCCAGATGTGCTTTTCATTCAAATGCACCTGGCCACAGTACAGAAAAGTGCAGAGCCTTGCACATGAAGGTACAAGACCTGGTAGACTCAAAAGCCCTGAATTTCGCACCACCACCCAATGTCAACAAAAATCCTATGCCAAACCACGGGGGTCCCAGAATTAACGCTATTGAAGAAGACAAACCGTCTTATTTAATAACCAGTGTGGGCCAGATCAGGACACCGTTGGTAGAAATTAAGGCTCAACTCCTCGAATGTCAAATGTTCCCGGGGTGTGAGTTGGGGTGTGCTTACTGCAATATCTCGGTAAATGGGTGCGATAACCTGAGGAATGGCATAGATGGTCTCATTCAGAGTGGCCAACTTCAAATCACCACATCATTTCCTACTAATCCTGCAATCTCATCAGCAACAATTCCAGTATCTCCTACAACTGCAACAACCATTGTTCCCGACAATTCTTCGCCTTTATCAACAAGTGCTTCATCTGTCACTTCAGCTGACCAGATATCAACAGGCATTCCTTCTACAACTTCAGCACCACTCCACTTTGAATCTCCTACAACAACAACACCCATCCTTCCAACGATGTCTCCTACAACATCAGCAGCAAACAATGAAGATGTCTCCACAGTTACAATTTATTATGATCCCGAAAACAATTCTGCTTACAACTCACAAAGTGCTGCTCCCATCAGAGCACCAGTCACGATATATTACGATCCACAGACCATCACAGTCCCTTCCGCAGCTGCCATCAGTCTAGTCATTATCACAGTCCCTGGACCAGTACCTTATGAAAGCAGTAACGCCATCCCTTGGCATTACGGCTCTGACTTATACTGCGGAGGACAAAAAATCACTCTTGAATCATCAACCCCTGCACCACAAATAGACAATGTGGGAGGAGGCGGAGGCTTCACTCGAAGCGGACGTCTCTTCGCTCCCCAAATTCAGAGACCCACTGCCGAAGCAGAAGCTGCTGCCAAGGCAAAAGGAAAAAACCTGGTGCAGGAAGAGCAGACTGTTAAAGAAGCTTTGAAAACACCATTCGATCAAGAGGTTGATGAGTTCATGCGAATCATCAAGAAGAGTGACTATAAAGTAGTGGATCAGCTTCATCAGACGCCTTCCAAGATCTCAATCCTATCACTGCTTATGTGCTCCGAAGCCCATCGGAACGCACTACTCAAAGTCTTGCACGCAGCTTACGTGCCTGAAGAGATCACTGTCAATCAGTTGGAAGCTGTAGTTGGAAATGTTAATGCTAGTCATGGACTAGGGTTCACCAACACTGACTTGACTACGGAAGGCCGCAACCATAACAAGGCCTTGCACATAACCATGGAATGTAAAGGTGCTGTCCTTTCCCATGTGCTGGTAGACACGGGATCATCCCTCAATGTCTTACCTAAAAAGGCCCTGGTGAAGCTAGAATATGACGGATTGGCGTTAAGACCCAGCAACCTGGTGGTAAGAGCCTTTGATGGCTCAAAGAGATCGGTTCTGGGAGAGATTGAGTTGCCCATAACGATTGGCCCGCAGACCTTCAAAACGACCTTCTACGTGATGGATATACAGCCTGCCTACAGCTGTCTATTGGGTAGGCCATGGATTCACGCCGCTGGCGCCGTGACCTCTACCCTTCACCAGAAGTTAAAATTTGAGTGGGAGGGTCAAATCGTTACAATCTGTGGAGAGGAGGATATTTTTGTCAGCCACCTGGCTACCTATAAGTATATTGAGATGGATGGGGAGATCCATGAAACAATGAGCCAAGGTTTTGAAGCCTTGAATGTCAATGAAACATCTACTGTGCCTGGTACTTCAATATCATCATACCAACAAGCCCGAAAGGTTGTTGAGGGAGGAAACGCCCAAGGCTGGGGCAAACTGTTATCGGTAGAGAAGAAAGAGGATAGATTTGGGTTGGGTTACAAACCAACTCAACAAGATCAAGCAGAGGCTGCGAAAGAGCCCAACTTTGTTAGTGGGGGGATGCTCACCCCTGATGCTGTCAACTGTTTGGAAGACGAGCTGGAAGAAGAACGCAACCTGGAAAGCTGGATTCGTCCAAAGATCTCGGGGAGCAGTATCTCGAACTGGTCTTCCCAGGAAATTATAAGAGTTACTCATGCAGAGTAATTATTATTTCCTGTGTTTTTAGCATGCATCAAAGTCTTGCATCTTGCCCAAGATGACAAGACTCATTTTGTAACCGGGCCATCTGTACTTTTGTGCAACAAGATTAATCAATGAAATATCAGACATCTTTTTGCAAATGAGTCTTTTTCTTTTCCGCTCACTGTTTTTTCTATTTTTCTTTTTGTACAAAAAATAAATGGCAGTGTTTTCAAAATGACAACTTTATTTCACTTTTCTAAAACAAGATTAAAATCGAATCACTAAAATGAACAAACTGAACCCTTGCAGAGTGTGCCTTCCAGACAGCACCGACAACAGCACGGCTATGACTTCGTATGACTTTGACAATCCAATCAATCAAGCTGATGAAGGGGTTGAAGAAGAGTATGAGCTTCCTGAAGAGCTAGCCAGGTTATTAAGGCAAGAGAAAAAGGTTATTACTCCTCACCAGGAGGAGGTTGAAGTGATTAATCTTGGTACAGATGAAGACGTGAAAGAAGTTAAAATCGGGGCCTGCCTACAAGACTCAGTGAAGAGACAACTGATTGACCTGCTTCAAGAGTATGTGGACGTGTTTGCTTGGTCTTATCAAGATATGCCAGGGTTGGATACCGACATTGTTGTGCACAAGTTGCCTTTGAGAGAGGAATGCCCACCAGTCAAACAGAAACTGCGCCGTACTCGCCCGGACATGGCAATGAAAATCAAGGAAGAGGTACAAAAGCAATGGGACGCCGGGTTCCTTGCTGTAACTAGCTATCCGCCGTGGGTTGCTAACATAGTACCTGTGCCTAAGAAAGACGGCAAAGTAAGGATGTGTGTCGACTACCGGGATCTGAACAGAGCCAGCCCGAAAGATGATTTCCCATTACCTCACATTGATGTATTGGTTGATAATACGGCTCAGTTCTCGGTATTCTCCTTCATGGACGGATTTTCAGGATACAATCAGATTAAAATGTCACCTGAAGACATGGAGAAGACAACCTTCATCACACCCTCGGGCACGTTCTGCTACAAGGTAATGCCATTTGGGCTGAAGAATGCTGGTGCCACATATCAACGGGCTATGGTGACATTATTCCACGATATGATTCATAAAGAGATAGAATGTTATGTGGATGACATGATTGCCAAGTCCCTTACTGAAGAAGACCACCTGGTAAATCTGCTGAAGTTGTTCAAGCGTCTGAGGAAGTACCAACTGAAGTTGAACCCCAACAAATGCACATTCGGGGTGAGATCTGGTAAGCTGCTGGGATTTATTGTAAGTGAGAAAGGGATTGAAGTTGACCCTGATAAAGTCAAAGCCATCCAAGAGATGCCTGCACCGAAGACAGAGAAAGAAGTTCGAGGGTTTCTAGGAAGATTGAACTACATCTCAAGGTTCATATCTCACCTTACAGCAACCTGTGAACCCTTGTTCAAACTGTTAAGGAAAGAACAAACGGTCAGGTGGAGCGAAGACTGCCAGAGGGCTTTTGACAAGATCAAGGAGTACTTACAAGAACCTCCAATCCTTATGCCTCCAGTGGAAGGAAGACCTCTGATCATGTACTTGACAGTATTAGAAGAGTCGATGGGGTGTGTGTTGGGCCAGCATGACGAGTCTGGTCGAAAAGAGTATGCAATATACTACCTAAGCAAAAAGTTTACCGACTATGAACAACGTTATTCACTGCTCGAGAAAACTTGCTGTGCTTTAGCGTGGGCTGCTCGCCGACTGAGACAGTATATGTTGACTCACACTACCTTATTGATCTCAAAGATGGACCTAGTTAAGTACATATTTGAGAAGCCAGCGCTTACTGGACGGGTTGCAAGATGGCAAATGATCCTTACAGAGTATGACATCCAATACACATCGCAGAAAGCCATCAAGGGCAGTGTATTGTCTGAATATCTTGCTGAGCAACCTATTGATGATTACCAGCCTATGAGGTTTGACTTCCCTGATGAAGACATCATGTTCATAAAAGCAAAAGATCATGAAGAGCCTGTTCACACTGAAGGGCCTGACCCGAAAGAAGAATGGACCATGATGTTTGATGGGGCTGTTAATATGAATGGTCGTGGTGTTGGTGCAGTGCTCATTACACCTAAAGGAGTTCACATGCCGTTCTCGGCAAAGCTCACTTTCAACTGCACTAACAACGAAGCTAAATACGAAGCTTGCATTATGGGTCTTGAGGAAGCCATCGACCTCAGGATCAAGACATTGACCGTATTCGGAGATTCAGCTTTGGTAATCAATCAAACCAACGGCAAATGGTACACGCACCAGGATCATCTGATACCTTACAGGGATTATACAAGGAGGTTATTGACTTTCTTTACGACGGTCAAGCTTGAGTATATCCCTCGGGACGAGAATCAGTTTGCAGATGCTCTTGCCACCATTTCATCCATGATCAAAGTTCAAGCTGCCAACTTCGTACCTCAGATCTCAGTGTCCAGACTTGACAGACCAGCATATGTGTTCGCAGCAGATGTTGTTAAAGATAATAAGCCTTGGTTCCATGACATTAAGCGCTTCTTGGAGGACCAAACATACCCACCTGGGGCATCTTCCAATGATAAGAAGACTTTGAGAAGGCTTGCTGGTAGTTTCTTCTTGAACACTGATGGTTCCCTATACAAAAGGAACTTTGATATGGTACTCCTCAGATGTGTTGATAAGACAGAAGCAGACTTGTTGATGCATGAAGTGCACGAAGGATCCTTTGGTACCCATGCGGGAGGGCATGCCATGGCTAAAAAGTTGCTAAGATCGGGTTATTACTGGATCACAATGGATGCCGACTGTTGTGCTTACGCCAGAAAATGCCATAAGTGCCAGATCTATGCAGATAAGTTGCATGTGCCTCCCAATCCTTTGAATGTAATGTCTTCACCCTGGCCCTTTGCTATGTGGGGCATTGACATGATTGGTAAGATTGAGCCAACTGCTTCAAATGGCCACAGATTCATCTTGGTTGCCATTGACTATTTCACCAAGTGGGTTGAAGCAGCTTCATATGCAAACGTTACAAGGCAAGTGGTAGCCAGGTTTCTGAAACGAGACATCATCTGTCGGTATGGAGTGCCCGAGCGAATCATTACTGATAATGGTTCCAATCTAAACAACAAAATGATGGCAGAACTGTGTCGGGACTTCAAGATCCAACATCACAATTCTTCTCCTTACAGGCCAAAGATGAATGGCGCTGTTGAGGCAGCTAACAAGAATATCCAGAAGATTGTGCAGAAGATGGTAGTCACCTACAAAGACTGGCATGAAATGCTACCGTTTGCCTTGCATGGGTACCGCACGTCAATCAGAACGTCCACTGGGGCAACACCATATCAACTTGTGTATGGTATGGAAGCAGTCCTACCTGTCGAAGTTGAATTACCCTCTCTCCGGGTACTGATGGATGTTAAACTGAACGAAGCAGAGTGGGTTCGGTCCCGATTCGAACAACTGAGTCTGATCGAAGAGAAGAGATTGGCTGCAATCTGTCATGGGCAGTTATATCAGAAAAGGATGAAGAGAGCCTTCGATCAGAAAGTCAGGCACCGAGAGTACCAAGTAGGAGATCTTGTGCTGAAGAGAATCCTCCCTCCTCATACAGACCACAGGGGCAAATGGACTCCAAATTATGAAGGACCGTTCGTGGTAAAGAAGGTTTTCTCTGGTGGAGCACTGATGCTCAGCACCATGGATGGTGAAGATTTCCCGTCCCCTGTGAATTCAGATGCAGTTAAAAAATACTTCGCATAAAATGACCCGCTGGACATAAAAACAGAATGTAAGTCCAGGCAAAAATAGGGCATCCCGGCGAGTCAAAAACAGAATAAAAGACTCGGGCAAAAATAAGGGAAAGTAAACAAAAGAATGTACACCCGCTGAGTTGAAAAGCCGCATTGGACAGCTCAGGCAAAAATGGGTATCCCGATGGATTGAAAACCCGAAAGGGCGATCCATGCAAAAATAAGGGAATAAGCGAACAACTGCATTCTGAATTCGTCTGTATCACCTACAACTTGGTAAGCTTCGAAAGGATCAAGCCTCAGCCAGAATCGACATTCTTCAGAAAGCAAGATGAGAAGAACGTCAAAAGTCATACGAGTCATAGCGAGAGAGGAAGCTCCTTAAAGCGTCGTCAACACTGCCAGCATTTTGTTTCTCAATTTGTAACAATCTCCTCATTTCAGGGGATTTGTTTCTTTGACTGTATCTCGCCAATTCAGGGCATATGAGTTAATAAAATCAGATTTTCAGTCATGTCTCGTCTTGTACATTTTCATTTGTTTACAAAAATGTCTGATGTCTTAAAAGGAAAAACTGATTGCATAGAATACAGATGTTTATCTTCAAAAAAATAAGAACACGTGCTTGCGGGAAATATACTTACTCTCAGAAGTGCCTAACTCCTATGACGGAATCCAGTAAGGGGTACCTCGGGATTACTTGTGCGTTTCTCTGTTGCAGGAATCCAGAACGCAACTGGGGGCATGTAAGCTTCATCCTAGCAAGCTGGCAAATCAACACTCAATTTTAGCACCCGAAGTGCTCTCTCCCTAGCTGAGTTGCCTCTCATGACTTCCCCCAGCTGAGCTGCCACTTGTTACTGTTCCCAGCCGAGTTGTCATTTCATCCTCAGCCAAAATACAAAAGCCAAGGAGCTCTCCCCACAGAGCTCCAGCCTCTATCCAGAAGAGCAACGCACGAAGGAATCACAACAGAGTGAAGAAAGCTTCTATAAACCCCAGCTGGGTCTCTCATTTATAAGGATAGGTTTATCAATGACCTATATCCCCAAGCAGATATCATATCATCAGATCTACCAGTAATCTCATCCCCAGCTGGGATGTTTACTTCAAGCAAATCGGCCAGAGACCTTCGCGGCAACGGGATTCGAATCCCGGTTGGGTATCTTTGCATAATCATAGCATTTGCATCATATTCACCCGCAAAGCGTAGCATTCCGTCTAACACGGAGCATTACGGCATAAATCCAACACATAGCATAATCATAAGCCATGTTTTAAATCAACACTTGTGAATAACGACAGTTCATCAACGTACAGAAAAATCCCCACCAGAGTCCCCAGCAAAAGCAGCTGCCTCACAATCAACAACACCAGTGTGTACTCATTTTGACACCCGTCCGTGCCATCTTTCCCCAGTAAAGTCACCTGAACACTCTTTACGAGCAAGATCACCCGTATTACAGATACGTCCTGACACCCGTCCGTGTCATACCCCAACAGAAAGCCAAAGACATCCTCTTTGCACTCACACATACCTATACACACTTTCTTGACACCCGTCCGTGTCATACCCCCAGCACAGTCACCTACACTTTGTATATCAGATACTTGTTCATATTATACTTTTCTCTCTTGACACTCGTCCGTGTCACTCTCCCCAGCAGATAAACACTCATCTATACGATGCTCATACTCACTGCTCATGTTACACTCATACAGATACTCGTCCGTACCTTGTATACACCACTTATATCCCCACAGATTCGACTTTGGTCCATGTTCTTTGTTAACCAGCTGGTACTCGTCCGTACCATCATCTCAGAATGTGCGTCAAGTGTTTGTTTCTACATGATACTCGTCCGTATCATAGTCTTAAAGATGCTCGTCCGCATCTTTAATCCATACACTGTGTCAAACACTTTTGTCTTCTTGAATATAGATACTCGCCTGTGTTCGTCATTCCCCAGAAGAATCCTCTCAGATTCAACACTCGTCCGTGTTCTCTGTTAACCAGTTGATACTCGTCCGTATCATCATCTTTGAACACGCGTCAGTATTTGTTTCTACCCGATACTCGTCCGTATCGTAGTCTTAAGGATGCTCGTCCGCATCTTTAATCTATACACAAATACCAAACACTTATACCTTTTGTTTCTTGGATGTAAACACTCGTCCGTGTTTACTATTCCCCAGTAGATCGCCAATAAAGCAAATTTTCCTTCTTATCTGACACTCGTCCTGTGTCATGATAAACCCTGAGAGCAGCCGTACCCTGCTAGGTGGTCGTCCTCCACCTCTTAATGGTCGTCCTCCATCATGCTCATCCGATGGCCGTCCCCATCGTTGATATTTTTAGCAGCCGTCCCCTGCTAGGTGGTCGTCCTCCACCCCTTTGATGATCGTCCTTCATCAATTTTATCCAATGGCCGTCCCCATTGTTGATTTTGGTTATCTGGCATTCGTCCTATGTCATGATAAACCCTGAGAGCAGCCGTCCCCTGCTAGGTGGTCGTCCTCCACCTCTTGATGGTCGTCCTCCATCATGCTCATCCGATGGCCGTCCCCATCGTTGATATTTTCGGCAGCCGTACCCTGCCAGGTGATCATCCTCCACCTTAGATGACCGTCCCTCATCTTATCCCCAACAGAGCAGCCGTCCCCTGCTAGGTGATCATCCTTCACCTTTGATGACCGTACCTCATCATCTGTTTATTTCATTTATTCTTTAACCCGATGGCCGTCCCCATCGTGGTCCCTTTTCCTTTTTAGCCCGATGGCCGTCCCCATCGTTGGTTACTTTACTTTGTGAACTTGATGGCCGTCCCCGTCATGTTTCATTAATCCCCAGAGAATTTTACAACTTTATCTTGATGGCCGTCCCCATCATAATTCCGCACTTTTCCCAGCTAGTCGGCCGTCCCCGTCTTGGCTTTACCTTTTATCCCCAGCATGTCGGCCGTCCCCGTCATTGCTTTATTTTCCGCATTTTTCCCGGCATGTCGGCCGTCCCCGTCATTGCCCTTTACCCAGCAGTCGTCCTCTGCTTGACGGTGGTCCTCCGTCGCCCACACTTTACAATATACTTTATTTTCTTTTACAATCTATATCCCTTTTCCTCTTCATTCTGTGAGTGCAAATTTTGGACTGTCTTTGGTATTCAACCACAAGTTATCTTGTTTGCCTGTTAAGCCGTCGCTTACATCCTGCACAGCTAACTCATGTTTGAATAGGGGCATCTGTAAACACCCCAAATTTGCCCTCACCCACTCACACCATGGCTTGTGATCATTTCACATGCATAAACACAATCATATCATCTCATATCTCACTGCATAGATTCAAAGTCATCTGCATCTAGGGTTTGTGATCTTAGCAATCCAAGAGCTTCTTGAGCCACTCCAAAGGTCATCAATCACTTCAAAGGGATCCATGTGTGTTCTTATGTCATATTACATCCTCTCAAAGTCAAGAATGCCAAAGAATCACAAGAACTGGGATTGGTATGGAAGCAGAGCCAGGTTTGACTGCACAGTTGACCTAAAATTAGGGTTTTGGTTTCAGAGGCCATGACCCCAATTTTTTTGGTCATTCTTGTCTCCATTGGTCTCTATATGGTATAGGGAGTATGCATATCAATTTTCATGAAGAAATTCCATGGGGAAGTCATCTGATCAAGAGTTGACTTTTCAAGCAAGTCAGTGCAAAATCAGGGCATCTGAAGGCCCCCAATGACCCAACCAAGGGGTGGTCTTCATCATTTTGAGTGTATATGATCTTTATTTGATCATGGAAGAAGGTTGAAGTTCACAAAATTCAAGAATTTGAAATTTTTGCAAAGTTGACTTTTTAGGGCATAGTTGACTTTTAAGGAATTTGTCAATTTAGGTCACTTTTCAAACCCTACTTTTTGATCCAAAAATGCTTCAAATGGAAAAACTTTGGTCATGAAAGTTGTAGAATACATTTTTCCCTTTTCAGAAAGTACAAGAACATGGCCTAATTCATTTTGGATCAAAAGTTATGGTGTGACAAAGTTGGCAAAAATCACTAATTTTCAAGTTATGCACTAAAAGGAAAACTTGCAATTTCATGTATCAAGCATTCTAGTAACTTCAAATTGACTTCAAAGCTTCATCACATGATCATATATGACCCCAAAAACAGATTTGGCCCAAGGATTTTTGTATTGCTTGCCTTGATTTTCAAAGTTCCATAAAGCATTTTTCATAAGTATGCAAAAAGAGGATTCTTGGCAAAATCATGCTTCAAGGAATTATGTGATCACTAGCTGATCTCTAAACATTGCCATGACCAATTGAGACATCATGTGACAAAATTCAGCAAGCATTGTTTCATGTACTTAGCATAAACTCATGAGAAAACACAAGTTGTCAAGTTGCAAAAGCTAGCATAGCTTGTCATCCATATGTTGCAGTCAGCTACAAACAATCCAAGGGCCCTCCTCAACTCAAGCTGGAGCAAGACATGACTTGAACCTGCTGCTGCCATGGCCCATACTCTAAAGGACACAAACTTGACTTTTTTGCAAAAGGCTCCCATACTCTTGGCACAGTAAACAGCCACCCTACTAACCTTCCCCACAGGCTATCCACACAAGTTGGAGATGATATAGCAAAGCATTGAGCCTTGAAGCTGGCCAGAACACAACACATCCAAAAACCTGCAAAAAACTTTCCTCTCTTCGAATCACCTTCCATAATCATCAAACACTCATTCTACCTTCACCAATCAACCAGAAAACCTCCATAGAACCAATACCACCCTTCACATTGATCTAAAATAGCTCATACACAAACCCCATTTTCTGATACACCAGGAAAGGAACTCTCAAAACAGCCTGTCTAAGCTCATTCCAAGCCTTCCATTAGCACCAGGGGAGTCAGTGGAGCAAGTTTGCATCAAAGAATAGCTCTGAAAGCCCAGGAACAGGAATCTCCATCTCAGGTATGGCTATGAACATTTTTTCTCAGAGCTTGATTTTTAAGTTATAAACTGATTGCTTATGCCTTGCTGGTCATGGGGGTGGTTTTAGAATTAGAAATGGGTGAGAAATGAGGATTTACCAGGGCTCTGAAATTTTGCCCGTGAATCTTCATGGCTTCGATTCTCTTAGTTTAAGCATGAGAAATTTAGTTTGAGAGATGATTTGAGTGAGGTTTGAGTAGAGGAGTGTTTCCCTGGCTTTAATTTGAAGATTGGTTGCCTGAATCGTATTCTAGGGTTTGGTGGTCACCGGAGAAGATGACCGGAGCTTCCCTCCGGTCACCTGAAAGTCATTTGCCCTAATCTCAGGTCATTAAGTCCATTTGAATCTGGAGCGTAGGATTAGTTGACCCCATTGACTTGTCGCGTGAATGACTGGCCCAGATTCACTCAGTTAGCCCTAATCCCTTTTCATTAGTTTAATTAATCTTAATTAAATTAATTTAATCTGAACCAACCACAGCCCTTGGATTCGCGCGCCAGTCAACCCTTTCAAACCCAGTTCAAATCTCAGCCATTAGATCTGAATACTTTTCATTTATTTTCATTTTTTATTTCATTTTCTTTCATTTAATTTGCATAATTTATTTAAAATAGCAAAGTTGTTTTAAAAATTATGAAACTTTTTCTCAAGAGTTTCATTAATTTTTAAAACACAAAAATATTTTTATTTTTATTTTTAGCATTAAAAAAGTATTTTTAAATATTTAAAAGTTTATTTTTAATTGATTAATGAAAATTAATTTATTAAAAATACTTTTAGGTATTTAAAAATCACCAAAAAATTCATGAAATGTTCTAAGGCATTTAGAAACATTGTCCAACCTTCAAACCAAATTTATTTTTTGATCTTGATGCATTTTGAGAATTTTTCGTTGATTTAAAATCATTTTTATGCATTAATTTGATCCAAAGTTCTAAAAATCATTTCTGCCTATCCATGAAGAGTTGGACATTGATTCTTCTTGCATTGCATTGTGTTTAGCATGTAGTTTTTGAGTTTAAATGGCCATGACTTGATCTTTCATTTTCAATTTGTTTGGCATTTCTTTTGTTTGGAAACCCTAAAACCCTAGCAAACTTGTAAAAACCATAACTTGAATTTGGTTAAGAGTTGAAACTTCTCCTTTGGACATTGGGTTAGTATAGGATTAGGGGTCCTTTGAGTGCATTTTCAATTTTTTATCTTAGGGTTTGCTTCTGATTTGGATTTTTGTTTGATGTATGGTTCATAAACCCTAATTTGGGCTTCCATATGCATCCATCTTGCATTTTCTAGCATAACATGACTTGCCATGACATTTCAAGCATCCATTTGATTCATTTGACATCATAAGACATATTGAAAGCATGTTTGATCATTGCATCATGTATTTGCCATGTTGTATGTCATGTGCACTTCATAACTTTTCATGTATGTCCTTGCTTCTCAACTTGCTTCATTTGCATTCATGAGCTTGTATGATCATTTCCATGTGCTGCCTCATGTTTGTAGCATCTCATAGCATCATTAGAATCATGTAGATGTTTCTGGTTTTGTTTCTCATCATGTCATCTCATCCCATTTTGCATGGCATTGCATTTCTTTTCTAACATTTCAGGTGGTAAGTGATGTTGAGAAGTGAATTTGCCTTCACTTCTCATAACTTTTCTTTTCATCTCTCTAGCATCCATGCTGCATTTTTATATGTGTTTGAGTTTGAGCTTGCTCATTCTTCTTCTTCCTACTTTCTTTCTTCAAGTGACTTGACTTCTTAAATGAAGCAAGTTACTTTGCTTCTCTTGGTCCTTTCATCTGCTTCCTGGTGGTTCCATTGAAGATCTTTCTTGTAAACCTCACAAACCTTAGGAACAACCAAGCATGACAATGATTAGGGTTTTGATTAGTCCCCCACTTAGTTTTTACCTTTGTGTCTCTTTGTGTCTTCTCTTCTCATCTCAAAAATCAGGGACTAAACCCTAAAGGCTTTAAGGCTTTGTGATTAAGCTTATGCCTGCATCCTTCTCTTAGGAGGGAGTGTATAACTTTAATCCTAAGTGTTAAATACTTAATGTGTTTAAATCCTTTAATCAATCCATCTTAATAATCATCAAGACATCACACTTGTAACTTGGGCCTTGCATCAGGGTTCTAATTCTTCCTTAATTGGTTAAGAAGGACTAACCCTAGTGTTAATGGACAAGTCCCCCTCAAGTTGTCTTACAAATCATAAAACTCACTTCATCATCATATCACCAAATAAAATCCACTTAATCAAAGGCTTGTTTTGTCATGAGTTTAATCCCTAATCATGGATTAAGTTGAGGAGCTTTCCTCAGCTTAAACATTCTCATCTATTATCCTTCTATTAGGATGGTGTAATGAGTCTGTTTAATCCTTGATTATGGCTTAATCTCATTACTCAACACTAAACAAAAAAAAACACAAAAACATCTAAATAATCACAAGTAGGTTAATGATCTTAATCCTGCATCATGGTGATTAAGTGTGAGAAGCTGACTTCACACTTAAGGTATTCTCATTACCCCTAATCAGAGGGAAGATGTGATGAGTTTACTAACCCATTGGTTTAGGCTTAAGCTCACTAACTTATGACAAACTTTCAAAAGCAATAAAAGACTGAAAACACAAAAACAAACAATAATCGTCTCCTTCGGGATTCTTTTCTCATCTCATTCACTCATAACCGAGAACTTGCTTCTTCCGTTTAATGCAAGACAGTTTGCACCTGAGCCAGACAGGTCATACACTTGAGCATAGACAAGTAAGCAGTTCACAAGTCAATTCATCTTTCAGTCTCTTTGGGTCGAACTACGGTGTTCTGACTTCCTCATTGCACGAGAGGATACGTAGGCATAACTTATTAGTTATCGAACAAAAGTCTCTGTACATTCCCCCTCCTCCAGCTTTATTCTTTTAGCCTCATGATCTTGAGCATTTCACTCCTGTTCCTACACTGACACTGTATATTATACACTTCACATTTCGTTTACACCGACACCTGTACATCCTCTTCCAGCTATTTTTATACACACAAATTGCACTGACACTACCCCTTTAAAACACAAATCTTTTAAGCATGGATCCCGTCGAGTACGACGGACAATCTGGGTGCTAATACCTTCCCAGGTTGTAACCAACCCCCTTTCTCAGTCTCTCTAGTTCGCGACCGTCTTATCCATCTCTTTCTAGGTCTATGCAGCATTACCTTTCCTCCGGGATAAAAATGCCTAGCTGGCGACTCTATTCATCTCTAGTGAGTTCACGGCTGTGTGTTCTCACTGTCCCTCTCGCCGACCGTTCGCGTCTGTACCTTTATCTGGGCCTAGTCCCATTTATCGGGAGCGACAAAAAGGTATCATTAAAAACCTGAGAACCAACTTTGATTGGGAGATCAATTTCTCCATGCACCACTCTTCTCGAGCCATCAAAAGCCTTCACCACTATATTACTGGGCTTCAACACAGCATCTTCAGGACTAAGCTTATTCATGATTTCTTTGGGCAACACATTCAGAAAGGAACCATTGTTTATCAATACATGTGACAGGGTAATGCCCCTGCATTCAATTGAGATATGTAGAGCCCTGTTATGATCCCTCTTGGCAGGAGTCAAATCAGCATCGGAGAAACCTAACCCATTATCATAGGTCAAGTGTGCAACACAATTTTCAAACTGGTCAACAGAAATTTCATTTGGTACATGAGCAGTCTTCAGAAATTTAATCAAGGCCTTGGCATGAGCTTCAGAACACAATAGCAAAGACAACATAGAAATCTTGGAGGGAGTATGCCCCAATTGATCAACAATTTCATAATCACTCTTGTGAATGATTTTCAATACTTCTTCCATTTGCTTAGAAAGATCATCAGCAGCTGGCACATCAGTTGGTATAGGTTCAATAACAGGACCTTTGCCCCGAGCATCAGTGGTGGAGGTAGCAGCTGGAGTAACTGTATTCTTGGAGGTAACTGGAGGAGAGAAAATTCTTCCGCTTCGTGTGATCTTACTAGATCCAGCAATGTTATCAACATCAACAGGCATATCAGCTAAGGGTTCCTGCTTAACACCATGGATATAAACATCAGACCCATAATGCCAAGGCACAGCTTTATCAGAAGTATACGGAATAGGACCAGGAGTGGTGATGATCATAGGAGCCACTCTAGCTTCAGCAACAATCTTCACAGGGCCTTCAGCAGTAATCTTAATTGGACCCTTATGAGTGATTTTGACAGGTCCCTTGGAAGTGATCCTTACCGGCACTTTATCAACCATATCCACCTCTTCAATCTTCGCACGCTTAGTTATATGATCAACCATGCTTTCCACAGAAGGTGGAGTCCTCTCAAATACTATGGTGTAATTATTCATGAGGCGTTGAATTCCGTCCTTCAACCTCCAGCAACTATCCGGCTTATAGGCACAATAGACACAATCTTCACGACAACCTGGAAAGAACCCAACTTGCACTAACTTCTTCTTAATAACAGACAATGGTGTAGTCAAATCCGCAACTGAGGAAATATGTGAATCTTCATCAATGGCATTGACAGTCTTCTCATGATTTGGCATGGGAGCAGTAATCACATTTGGAGTACCCGGAGGGTCAAACTCAATTTCTCCAGCCTCAATCATATCTTGAATTTTGTTCTTCAATACCCAGCAACTATTGGTATCATGTCCCTGACAATTCGAATGATATGCACATCGTGCATTAGGATTGTACCTGGGAGAGGTAACATTAGGATTCTGAGGAGGATCTTTCAGAGTGATAAGTTCAGCCTTCAACAAGTGTTGCAATGCTTGGGCCATTGACATGTTGATCTTAGTGAACTGCCTTCTAGCCCTCTGTTGATTTCCCTGTGGTGGCTCTGTTGTTGCAGGAGTTGGATTGGAGATATGAACTGCACTTACAGACTGATGTCTTCTATTACGACCAGGTTGACCATAAACAGCATTTGACTCTTTCTTCCCACTGGGAGGCTTCTTTGCAGCACCTGATGAAGAAACACCCACTTGGATCTTGCCACTCCTTATACCACTTTCTACGCGTTCTCCTGTCATTATCAACTCAGTGAAGCCAGATGATGAGCTTCCAATGAGATGACTGTAAAAAGGACCATTCAACGTGCACATGAACATATCCACTAACTCCCTGTCAGTTAGAGGGGGTTGCACTCTTCCAGCCAAATCTCTCCACTTCTGGGCATACTCCTTGAAACTTTCTTTAGCACCCATGGACATGCTTTGCAGCTGCATGCGAGTGGGGGCTAGATCAACATTGTATTGATATTGCTTATAAAAGGCTTCAGCAAGATCATTCCAATCACGAATGTTGACACTCTCCAACTGATAGTACCATTCCAATTGAGCTCCAGATAAACTCTCTTGGAAGAAATGGATCCACAACTTCTTATCAGCAGTATGGGGTTGGATTCTCCGGACATAAGACCTTAGATGTAGCTTGGGACAAGAGACACCATCATAAACTACGAAAGTAGGAACCTTGAAACCAATGGGTATGACCACCCCAGATATCAAACTCAGGTCTTCAAAATCCAGCCCAGAAGACTTTTGCAATTCCATACATCCATTCTATCCACCAGCATCTTGAACTTATCCTCATTAGGCTCATGATAGTAGTTAGCTTCAGAATCAGAGTCCCCCATTGTATTGTGGAGACTGCCTCCCTCTTTTTCAGACTCTTCAGACTCATAATCTTCAACCTGTTCTTTGGTCTTGACAGGACCTCTGAACCTTCTTCCCATGTTAATCAGGCCCCCTGATCTTCTAGTCTTCTTAGTCTTCTTGGCCAGCAGTGTCTTCAATTCATCCTGCCCCTTAAACAAGTTCAGGATCAGCTCTTGGAACTGTGCATTTTGTGCTTGGAGATCCTTAACTGTTTGCTCAAGAGCCATTGCTGAAATAAACAGCGAGAAGATGAGAAACCTGTGCACAATAAACCTGTGATGCAATGATATGATATATGAATGCGTATGTAATGTTTTCAAGGACCGCAGGATTTAAATTTGCTTAAACAAACAAGAACGTAAACTTTTATTAGTAATAAATTTGTTTTGCCTCTTGGGCTTACAGAAAATGAAATGAAATAAATACAAGAGATGGGGTTTTAAGTCTCCCATGGACGTTTCCTCTTTGTGTTGAGGTATGAGTTGAGATTCCGCTCCTCGTGAAGTTGCTTTGTTAGTTCTAGGATTCTTTCTTGGCTTGCTTTGTAATGAGCCTCGAAAGTATCCCTTTGCTCCTTCAACTGGATCCAGGATCTCTGTAAGTCTTCCATGTCAGTAGGCATGTATGGGTGAAGAATGGTATAAGGAGTATCTCCTTCAGCAACAGGCTCCATAGTAACTGGCAGGATAGCAGGATACGACATCATGAGAGTCTGAGCACGAGATCGCACCCATCTGAGATAAGCTTCCATAGGAATAGTGTACTTAGGCTCCAGAGTCTTGTTGTCAACCTTGTTCACTTTTCCCCATGCTCGTATAAATCTCTGACGGTAACCTTGAAGATCGTTGCCGTAGTCAAACACAATACCCTGAATCAACATGTCATGTGGGCCATCACTCCGAGCGTAACCAAACTGTCGTAAAGCTAAAGAAGGGTTGTAAGTAATGCCTCCTCTTATGCCTAGAAGTGGCACATTAGGAAACTCTCCATAACGGTCAATGATAGTGACATTCTCCATAGATCTGGAGCACCAATGGATATCTGAATGAGAGAGTGACATAATCCTCTTGGACCACCTGAACCCCTGTTCATTCTTCATCACTGAGCAAGGAAGGGGAGAAATAAACCACCTAGATAGCAAAGGTATGCAGCACATCAGAGTTCCTCTTGCTTTTGTAGTACGAGTATGAAGAGAGTGCAGGATGTCCCCAAGTAATGTAGGCACTGGATTGTGACTCAGGAATATGTTGATGGCATGAACGTCTATGAACTGATCAGGATTGGGGAACAACACTAAGCCATAAATCAGCAAGGCTAAGATCTCCTCAAAAGCATCATAGCTCATAGCCTTCAAGAACACTTGAGCTTTATCCATTAATACCTTAGCAAGAATACCCTTAACTCCGCTTCTCGTTTCTAGAATAATGTCAGACTTCTTCAGATGTAGAGCTGCAGCAATAACCTCAGGTTTAGGCTCTCTTTCCAAGCCAGTGAATGGTCTTTGATCAAGAACAGGTATACCCAGAAGTTTAGAGAACTCTTCCATTGTAGGAACCAGCTGATAGTCGGGGAATGTGAAGCAATGGTGTTTAGGGTCAAAGAACTGAAACAGAACACTCATCATGTCTTCATTGAATCCTGAGGTGACTAGATCCAATAGGTGACCATGTCTCTTGATGAACTGGGAGTGTTCAGAAACTTGAGAAACTAACTCTTTAAGCTTAGCAGGTATGCCTACAAAGTTGATCCTGATAGTATTTCTACGAGCAGAAGCCATGACCTACAACAAAGAACAAAGATAAATCCTTTGGTCCTTGAAATGGTTAGTGAAAATGCTATGCTTATGATGCATGATGATGTCATGATGTTATGTTCAATCACAAACATGTGCCACGCACAAACAAGTCACACAATAGCCCTAGGTTTAAAGGCTTGCATGAGGTTCAAAGGTAAGTACCCTCCCCTGAAGTTTAGTTGGTTCATCCTGTCCTATAAAGTAACCATGTTCTAAGGGATCTCAAAATCATTGATCCTTCACAAGGGTGGTTGTTCAGTAGGCAACTTACTTGCCAACCAAAACCCTCCAAGTTTAGGATCTCAATGAGCGTAGTATCGAGTATCAACCAACTTCAGTCTTCACCAAAGCCGGCTATCTCACTACTTTCTAAAGGCCAAGATGGGATGACTAGGGTTCTAAAAGTTAGTTAGTGTATTGACAACATATGGCAGCCTCATATTATCCTCAACTTAACTTAAGGAACATAAGCACCAACCAAGAAGTCACACTAACTATGGCCACCAGATCAACCATATCGGTATACGCCGTACAGTTTCCTTGGTCTATTGCCATTTACCTAAGGTACACTAGATCCGGGTTAGGATCTTTCACACATAAAGCCCAACAAGTAATATAAAGCAAACAAAACAAACAATTTAAGTGATCTAATTCCTAAGGGTACCCCTCTTTAATTTTAATCCCCAGCAGAGTCGCCAGTTCTGTAACACGGTGGGAGAACTGACTTTAGTTATGTTGCGGATAGCAAGAGTCGCCACCGACTTTTATTTTATCCAAAGGAAAGGCATAAAAGAACAGGAAAGACCTTTTAAAAGATTTTTGGGTCCGGGGGGTAGGTTATGTAAAGGGAAGGTGTTAGCACCCTTTACATCCATGGTTATCCATGGGCTCTTAGTTACTTAGCTCACTTTAAACTGTTTTTGAAATGTGAAGTGTGTGAATAGAAATTTTCTTAAGTGTTTTATAATGATCCATGTACGGATGCGTATAAAACCTTTGTTTTGAAAATTTGTTTGAAATGTATGAAGTGTTTGAAATGTTTTGAAGAGTGAGCAAGTATCTAAGAGAAACCTACCCTAAGCTTAAGTTTTTTCTGTTCTTGAATCCTTTAAATGGTAAGACTATCCCTATTATTAAGGAATAGGTAGTCATTACCTTGGATGTGATGGGACAAGTGAAGGGTCATCTGTTATTTAGGCAACTGTGGGGTGTATAAGCAATTCGAAGGGACTTATCATCTTTATTCGAAAGGGACAAGATCATTACGAAGGCAACATTCGAAGGGACTTGATCTTTTTATCTGTTTAAGGGACTAGATGATGTGAAATGAGGGACTTTGCTTTATACACCCTACTTGACCTTTTATTTTAGGCAACGTGAGAGGTATCCTTAAGGAAGTGAGATGGCGATCAAAGATCGACTTACGTGTGAGTGTACAATTTTAAATATTTATCTTTTAAATTAGTGATCTAAATTAATTTTAAATACAAACATGTTTCACTCCCTATTTTACTAACCATAACATTAAAAAATAAATATTAAATATTACTATTAAAATATTACATAAAGGAGACAATTACATAATAATAATTAACAATTTAAATAAATAAGCAAAATAAATAATAATAAATAATTGGGTTAGTAATAATAATAATAATAAATCACAATATATAAATGAGGTTAGTAATAATAAAATAAATATCATATGAAAATAAATAGCATTAATAATAAAATAAATAATAATATTAGCATAATAATTAAAAATTCAATTTCTTATAAACAATTATTATTTTAAGATTAAGAAGAAAATATAAACAATTATATACTAATTATCATAAAGTTTTAAATTATTTACAAATTATAAAAATTAGGTTAATTATAAACATATTATGATAATAAATTATATTTACAAAATTAAATTAGCAAGTTTTAATTATTTTTAAGCATACACTAAAAACTATTTAAATAATAATTACAAATCAATTATAAAAATTAGACACATAATTAAAGTTTATTAAAAGTGATAATTAACAAATTAATATTTACAATTAGAGTTTATAAAAATAATTAGGTTTTAAAAATATTTAGGGTTTTAGAAAATTAGGGTTATGAATTTTAGAAAAAAATAAAATTAGGGTTTATAATTTATTTTACATATAATTAATGAGATTATATACAAATATATATTAATAGAAAAATATAATGAAATAAACATATTAATTTAGGTTTTAAGAAAATAATATAAATTTGAAAAGAAAATAAATTTTTATTAAAAAAAATGATTTAGATAAATTTAGAAATTGTTTTAATTGATTAAAGAATAAAATAAAGAGATAGTAAAAATAAATAAAACAAAAACCTAAAAAAAAAACAGGACCTGGGATTTGAACCCAGATCCTTTACCTGGACAAGTAGAAGCATAACCACTGGGCTACTGCAACGCAGCTGATAGCACACTCCTTCACGTTTGTTTTGTTGTTGTCCTGGAAAAATCATGAAAAAAACAAAAGAAAATAACACAAAAGGCCTGGGGGGGATTCGAACCCAGGACCTTCTCACCACACGCAAACACATTTACCATCCAGCCGGGAGGGCGCAACTGATAACATAATCACCATAATGCATAATATATTAAGCCTGTTAATTAAATGGAAAAATAAGAAAAAGTTGTTGAGCCCAGGACTCGAACCAAGGCCTTCAAGCAATATGCGCGCGTCCCTTACCACTGGGCTAGCACTGCAGCTGTGATATAATTCCAATAATATAACATAAAATATTATAATAAAATTTGAATTTGAAATCTGGCGCGCTGACTTCATCTTCTTCCTTGGATTTTCGCAGGTTTTCCTGCGAAAATTGTTGGGAGATTTCCTGCGAGTTTTCATGCGTTCAAAACCTGCCAATCTCATACACTCATCAATATGCAACGATTCATTAAATTAGTTACATGGTTGTGATCCCCAACCTTCATACAATTCAATTATGGTCTTAGAATCAATTTAAATTAAGTGAATCACAGAATCCCAATTTAGAGCTCAAAACCCTAACTATGGTGTTTTCATGATTCGGCCATAATTCTTCACCAAACAGTCCATAAACCATCTATAGACAACAACAAACATCAATACATCTCTAAAATTCATTATAAACATGTAAATGCAGTGAATCGAAGAAAAATATATTAAGAACATGTATGCTTTGGTTTATGCATTAGGTCATGTTTTGGATGCAAATGAGGATCAAGAACGATTCAAGGATGTCCAATAAACATGTTTACACCTTCAAAATTCTTTGGAAGGGCCTCTATGGAAGAATCCGAATTTGAGATTTTGTGATGAATTTTTGAAAGTGGCAACTTACTCTTGAGGCAAGGACTCCCTGGCCTTTGCATTGGGTTATGTTTGTGTATATATAATGAATCAAATTAGGTCAAAATACTTGTGGGTTCTATGGGCTTTTTGAGTACCTTGATGATGAAGAAATCTCCTTCCAAATATTGAAAAATATCTTATCTAATATTGCCAAATCAAGCTAGCACGAAATTGGATTATATCAATCAGCTTTGAATGGTTATTAAAACTTTCTAGAAGAAGAATCACATTCAAATATTGAGTTTTCATATTTTATTTAGATTTAATTTGATTTTTAATGGATAAAATCAAAATAAATAATAAATAAATAATAAAAAATCAGAACTTTGTTGCTTTGGGTCGTGCTTGAGGTATTTGTATGGATTGGATCATCATATGGCAAGCCCATTTGGAAGAAATTGATTTTAAAGCCCTATTTGCTTCATAAACCACCTAAAAATTTCCCAACTTTGCAAGGGCACACATCTTTCAATTTTAATGCTATGAGGGTGTTCTTGGACATTTTGGAAATCTTGAAGAGTCCTATAACCAACCCCATTGGTTTCATGTACATACCATTTACCATTCTCAAGTTATGCCCTTTTGAAGTTGTTGACTTTTTGTTGACTTTCAAAAGGACCTATAATGTCTTAGCTCATACCTTCCAAATGAAGCATTTTTGGGCTTGGCTTGTGAGACACAAAGTTGTAGAGAATTAAATTTCCTTCAAAATGAGCTTTGGATGGAAAAAATGTGATGAAGCATGTGAAAGTTATGGCTGGTCAAAGTTCAGTTGACTTTTCCTGAGGAAACCCTAATTTAGAAACCTCTAATTCTTGATGATCTGAAATATCCTTGATGAATCATGATCAACCCTTGATCAAATGATGAATTTTACTTCATATACTTGATGTTGACAAAAAATCATGAAGTTTGACTTTGGTTTGACCACAGTTGACCTCCGTTTGACTTTTTAACTGCTTTGACTGATTTTGACCTATCTGATCATCTGACTGAGCAAACCTTTGAGAAAAGTTCTGAAATTTGTCATGGGGATTCTTAGACACATATAAGATGTTATGAAGCTCACTTGAAGTCTTGGAAATCCATTTATCCTGATTAAAGTCAAAACCCTAGTTTTGGTTGCACTGCTTAGGAGAATGCCTTGCCTGAGGGATTTGTCAAATCTTCTGACCCATAATGAACTTTGTGAACCTCATAAAATGTCTTGTAAACTTCATGAACCTCATGGAAGGTCTTGTGAACCTTGTGAACCTCATAAAGTGTCTTGTAAACTTCATGAACCTCATGAAAGGTCTTGTGAATCTTGTGAACCTCATAAAGTGTCTTGTGAACCTTGTGAACCTCATAAAGTGTCTTGTAAACTTCATGAACCTCATGAAAGGTCTTGTGAACCTTGTGAACCTCATAAAGTGTCTTGTAAACTTCATGAACCTCATGAAAGGTCTTTTGAACCTTGTGAACCTCATAAGATGTCTTGTGAATCTTGTGAACCTCTTAGTACACAAAGCCTTGTATTGTGAGGGCAAATTTTGGGGTGCAACAGTGTCGCACGATTTGTTCAAAAAAGGAATAAAAAAATGATGATGAAAAAAGCCCGCTAAGTCGAAACTGGAAAACAAGCGACTTAGACAAAAGTTAGGGCATCCCACTGGACACCATAATCAAAGATTCACAAGAATCAGTCCAGGCAAAAGTTAGGGATAAGCAAGAGAATACAAAAGCGAAAGACAAAGAGGATTACACAAGAAAGATCCTTAAATAAGAACAAAGTCGTGTGATACAGACACAAAGGGCAAAGGGGTGACTGACCCCCAACAACAACCTGATTGGTGCTTAAATCGTTAGTGTAATTGGTTCCTCAACCATCACAAAACCCTTTTTGAGAGGTGAGCGCTTGTGAAAGCTAGCTGAACATAGGAATGGAGAACATCACGAAGAGGGGTGGGCACAAATAAACTTTGAGCCTGTATCCTTTGTTTCTATAACCGTGAACCAGGCCATGATACAACCCTCAAAAGTCCTAACTAAAACAGGGTTATTTTGAGAGCGTACTACCACAAGATCGCGTTCCCAACTCCTATGAGTTGTGCTAAAAGTTTTTTGTTGGTGTTGCATGTGCATGCTTCCGTTTATAAAAAATCAATGTTGTGTCTTAACCAGTGATTTGTTCACAAAGGTTTGCGACATCTTTTACAGTAAAACTTCAAGATTAACATGTATGTTGCATTAGAATTTTCATTCCCAAAATAAACATTTTTTGCTTGCATACATTTGTTTGGCATTATAATAGTTCACGTATGGAATCTCAGTCCAGAAGCTTGATCTTGCCAAGTTGAGAAGTCTGAAACTTCCGAAGGTCAATCTATTGAGATGCGCTTTTCAAGAAACTCCATTGAGTGAGGACTTTCCCAACCAGTCATGGTAAGAGGAAACTAATCTGGGGCAATCACGTCGAGCAATCTCTTCAAAATTCAACCAATCCGGGGCAATCACGTCGAGCAATCTCTGCAAATTTCAGCCAAACTGGGGCAATCACTTCGAGATTCAAATCTTTCCAGGAGTATGTAGTATGGATATTTTCTTCAAAGCACAGTTAGTCAGAAGTGATCACTTCAAGGCTCGTACTGGGACAGGCCACCCCAAGAGCACTAGAAGTTAGTTTCTCTCAAAGACAGTTAATCAGAGGAACCTATCCACAGTTCAATATACTGGGGCAAAATATCTCACAGTGATATGAGGTTCTTCATGAATCCTCGCGAGGCAAAGTCTTTCACAGACCTTGCAGGCTGGGGTTGTTATTTCTAGATCCGACAAATCTCTCCAAGAGTTTGAAGACACTGAGGCATTCCGTATGTCATGTTTTCTGTAAAATCCTTTTGAGACATTTTCTTCGGATGGACCTTAATCGAAGGCGAGTTGAAAATTGAAAAGAACCGTTGTTGACTCATGATTAGTTGGCAATCTATCAACCCAGAGTCTAGGGGCAAAGCCATTGTCAGCATAGTACTTCAAGAGTTGTTTCATCTGCGGACTTCATCAATCATAATTCCTTAGCAAGTCTCATTAGACAATCCCTTCTCCAGTAGTGCGGCAAATGGAAAGATATTTCTTGAGCAGAAGGGTATCATCGTCTCTCATCCCCAGCATGAGACACCTTACATATCTCATTCCCAACATGAGAGGATTTATCTCTTATCCCCAGCAAGTGGCAACTTGAGCTCTTATCTTCAGTGGGAAGCTTTATCATTGACATCATTCGTCATCCCCAGTAGATTTGGAAGTTGAAATCTCCCCCATCATGGCAACAGAAGATTGATGGTCTCCCAAAGCAGAGACTTCCCGCCAATACAGGGGCAATCCCCAGCAGTGCAAGGAGTTTCTTTCCTCCCCAGCAAGTTGCTACTCCAGCAGTATCATACATCTGTTTCCCCAGCCAAGTCAGAAGGTTTCACTTCCCCACCGGAGTTCAACGGGTAGCGTACCTAGCAAGAAGAGACCATCTCTAGCAGGGTCTTGGCGTTCCAATCTCAAAGTCCAATTTATTTTTGGAAATAACGGCAGTTCAGAGCCTGTGTATCATCAATAACATTCCCCGCAAAGTTGCTTTCCCCCACAAGAATTCATCAAATCAATTCAGTGATCATCATTTCCCCAGTCAAGCCACCGGGGATATTTGCAATCTCCTTGTCAGGAGACCCCCTTTTGCATTTGCATTTGCATTTAGTAATCATCATTACATTTGCATCCTCCAAAGCGTAGCATTTCCATTGTCATGGAGCATTACGCCATAAATCCAAACATGTGCATGGGCCAGGTTTGAGGTATATTACATAAGACCCGTGACATCTTCTCAACCTGAAATACTCCTCACAGAAGATAATTATACCATTTTCCAGGCATCTTTGTCTGCCAAGTCTTGTTGTTATCCCCAGTTGAGTCTTGTTTCAGTACAACAGTCTCATTTTTTCGCGTCTCCGTTTAAGTACAATGGTCGCGTATCGGGCTCCCGTTTAAGTACAACGATCCCATTCCTTTCGAGTCTCCATTTAAGTACAATGGTCTCGTCAGTTGAGTCTTGTTTCAGTACAACAGTCTCATTTTTTCGCGTCTCCGTTTAAGTACAACGGTCGCGTCTCGGGCTCTAGTTTAAGTACAACGATCCCGTTCCTGTTGAGTCTCCATTTAAGTACAATGGTCTCGTCTTTGGGTCTTGTTTCAGTACAACAGTCTCATTTTTTCGCGTCTCTGTTTAAGTACAGCGGTCGCGTCTCGGGCTTTCGTTTAAGTACAATGACCCTGTCCCTTTTGGTCTCGTCTCAGTGTGATGATTATGGATTGGTTGATATCATCTCCATGTTAGATCGGTTGATCTTATTTGAGTTATGAATCGGTTGATATCATTTCTCTTCGAGTTGTATCTCGGATGATATTACATTCTCACATTTCCTGATTATGGATCGGTTGATACCATCTCCATGTTAGATCGATTGATCTTATTTGAGTTGTAAATCGGTTGATATTACTTCTCTTCGAGCCATAAATCGGATGATATTACGTTCTCGCATTTTCGGGTTATGGATCGGTTGATGCCATTTCCTGGTTGGATCGGTTGATCTTATTTGAGTTATGAATCGGTTGATATCATTTCTCTTCGAGTTGTAAATCAGATGATATTACATTCTCGCTTTCCTGGGTATGGATCGGTTGATACCATCTCCATGATAGATCAGTTGATCTTATTTGAGTCGCAAATCGGTTGATGTTGCGTTAAGTCCTGTTTTGCTAATAGGCACCTTCAGTGGCTTGGTCCTGCCCAGCAGTCACGTGTTTTCTTTATGGCTTGGTCCTGCCCAACAGTCATATTGATTGAGTTCCATTCCGCTAATGGTCTTGTTAAAGTCCTGTTTCGCTAACAGGCATCCTCTGTGGCTTGGTCCTGCCCAGCAGTCGCGTGTTTTCTTTGTGGCTTGGTCCTGCCCAGCAGTCATATTGATTTGAGTTCCATTCCGCTAATGGTCTCATTAAGTCTTGTTCCGCTAACATGCATCTTCCGTGGCTTGGTCCAGCCCAGCATTCGCGTGTTTCCATTGTGGCTTGGTCCTGCCCAGCAGTCACATTGTCAAGTTCTATTTTCTCTACCTATTCAGAGGTATAAAAAAAAAGGCATATGGCATTCCTACTATCCACAGAGTTCAAATTTCCAGGTTTTTATTCAAGTATTAAATCACTCCATACCTTGAACGTCTAAAAGCTTTCGCAATTATTCGTTCAGGCCTGCAGATGATTGAATAGGGGCAGCTGTAATACCTCAAAATTTGCCCTCTCATTTCCTCAACATTTTGCATTCATAAATTCATAAAAATAACCAAAAACATTGCATAGCTGAGGCATAGGCATGTGATCAATGATCGGAGCAACTGAAGGCATTACAAGGGCAATCAAAGGGCCACAAGGTTTCTCAACCTTGTGCAAAGGGTTCACAATATCTCACAAGTCTTCACTTGAAGCCACGAGCCATGGAAAGATGAGGTTTAATCAAAGGAGGCGAGCAGTGCCATATCTCCTGATGAAAGGGCCGTATTAGGGTTTCACTTCTACTAGGCTTCTGCATGAAGTTCTGATTCAAACTGGATTCCTTTGTATTATATGTGATGTCAAATTCCTAGGGTTCAAATCTCGTCCACAAATTCATTTTGGAAGGGGTCCGATTGGCCAGACGATAGAAAATCGAGGAATCGGGGAAAAGGCAACCGAGCTGGATAAAAAAGGGTCGACTCCAGACTTTTAAGATCGAAATCATGAAACTAGGGTAACAATGATCCTATGGTTCAAATTTGGTCAAGAAATGATGGAGGAATCATAAGAAAATCAAGAGAAAAATCATTTGAAAAGTAGTTAGTTCAACATTTCCCTCCACCTTTCCTTCCACTTTCTTTCCACACTTCCTTTCATTCTTTCCATCTTGTTTTTCCACTTCAATTCCACTCCATTTCCCTTGGATGTTTCTACCACCTTCTACCACATTCTAGAGTATTCCAAGGAATATTCCAAGGAATATTCTCTTTTCCAACCCTAACCCTAACTAACTACCAAACCTAATTTTGGACCCCAAGCCTAATTTTTGGGCCCCTAACCCAAACCTAGCTCCAAGCCTAAGCCATATTTAAGCCATTTTCATCCAAACCAAAGGGGTTCACACCATTTTTCCAAATTTTCCCTCTTTGATAATCACTTTTTCTCTCACTTTTCCTCTTTTTCCCCTCCTTTCACTAGATCTTCTTTGAATAAGCTCTTCAAGTTTCACATTGAAACTTGAAGATCTTGAAGCTTAAGCCTCCAACCTTCATATTTTGTAAATTGTGGAAGAAGAAGCTACTGAATTTTGCTGAAGATTTCGGCTTATCAGAAGTGCAAGAAGATCAAAACGTCAAGAACGCATTTATTTTGCGATTTCACGGTTTTCGGTTTTCTCTTCGATCAAGCTCCGATTATTGCAACAATTAATGAAGCACTACTCCGCTTCGTAGGTTGGTGATCTAAATCACTTCTTCTTTAAGTTATTCTCTTCATCTTGCCACTTTTGGCGTTTTTTAAGTGCTTCTCATTTTGATTGCGATCGATTATGCTTCATTAGGTGTGGCTTGCATTTTGTGATTTTTGTTGATTTAGAAGTTAAGGTGTTGGTAGTCATAGGCTCCATCATGTGTAAATAAGCCCAAAATAAGTAGAAATTAGTGTTAGCATGTTCCTAGGTATGTTAGGGATCATTAGAAGCAAGATTGTGGCCAAAAGCACTTATTTTAAAAGCTTTTTTCAATTCTGTTCAGCGTTAACCAGTTAACGCATTTGGTTAACCGGTTAACGCGTGCGATTTTGGCCAAAATGCTACTGTTTTAGGTCTGTTAACCGGTTAACGCATTTGGTTAACCGCTTAACACTGTGGATTTTTTGACTTTTTGACTTATTTGATTGCTCATTCCTAATTTCTAGGGCCTCTAATGTTCATACATGTTTAGGTAGTGATTTTAGGGAATTTTTGAGTCCATTTCCAGTAGCTAGTTCCCCCATTTCGAGTCGTTTCGACACGATTCCATGCATGTTGCGTATTAGGCATTTTTATGTTCTTTGTGCATAGCTTGATTTATTGCATTTTTGTTGCCTTGTTCATGCATCATTTGGCATGTAATAATCATGTTGCATTCTGTTTTTACATGTTTGCATTACATTAAATCATTTTGCATTGCATTGTATCAAGATATGTTGCATTTCACACAATCATGTATGTATGTGCATTTGGTTGCATTTGTTTGCATACTTGATCACATCATCCACATCAATTCACTTATGAATTTTGCATTAAGTTTAGTATGTTTATTGAGCCATCATATTGCATGTTCATAATCAATAATCATCATGTTCATATGCCATGATTCATGTGTTACATTTTGGCATTACTTGTTGCATAATCAACCATGTGATGCATTCTTGCATAATCATAAAAAAATGTTCATGTTCTTGCATTTATATATGTTGATTTAGGTTCAAATGCATGTTCATGATGAATTGGTATATTTTGCATTAAGTTTGTGCATTAAAAAATGAAAATAATCAATTCTGGATTTTGCATTTCATAGCTGTTTTTGCATATAAGTGCTGTAAAATGTGTGTTGTTTGTTTGTTTGCATGCTGTATTTGACCTTTTACACCTACTTTTGCATGTTGCATGCTGGCTGTAAAAAGCTGACTTGTGTTATACATTATTTTCATAGCTGTTTGTACTTTAGGGGCTGTAATAGGTGCTGTATTTTTGTTTTAGCATTCTTTTAGTTCTCTAGAGTTAAGATAGAGTCTAGTTTAGGTCCAAGTTGCCTTAGGATTTAATTAGAGTGTGTTTGCTTATTATTTTTTTTAATAAAATGCACATTAACATTTGTTTTGTAGAGGGGAAGATTGAGGTAAGTTTACTTCACCTTATCCTTTTCTTTTTATGCATTTGATTTGCATTTAATTCATTTTTTCCTTCCATATTTGTGTTTGGTAGGATTTCTCCTTTGTTAGGATCAACTTACCTTCCTTAGGAAGTAAGTTGCATCCTATTTCTTCTTTCTTTTCCTTTTGCTCCTTAGGATTAGAAAACCCCACTAACCATTAGGATTCCCCTTTTGTGCATAATAAATAACTTAGGGTTGGTCTTAGTCCCCCTTAGTTTTTTGTCCTTTTCCGACTTGAGTCATTCTTTCTCATCTCATAAAGAAAAATAATAAAACACTTAATAAAGGTTGAACATTCTTGTACGACACGAGACTTTATTGCGAAGTGCTTATATGCGTCCTGTTTCGGGGCGAGGTGTAAGTATTTACCACGATGGATAGGTCTTAGTATGAGAATTTTCATAAATAAATTTAAAACATTTCTCATAAAAGACAAAAATAAAGAATAAGCGACTTTCCTGTGGGAACTTCTTTTCTCATCTCATTCACTCATAACGCGAACTCGCGACGACTTGTCTCGCATGCAAGACGGTAAACACACTCGTACCAGACGAGCCTGCAACACCTGAGCATAGACATACGCAGTTCCAGCTGTAAAAAACATAAAAAGATAGTTCCCGCCTTGGTTAGGCGAACTATGTCGACTCTGATCCTCATTATCTCGATGAGGTACGTAGGCAGCGGGGTAGGGCCCGTTCGAGCACATTCTTTATTTTCCCTACATTTTCCCCATTCTTTCTTGCCATTCTCTTTTCTTATTCCTTTCTCATTTCTCATTCCATTCCAGTTAGCAGTTTTATTCAGCAGCAATTTTATTTTTTCACCCTTTGAAACAAAACAAACAAGCGTGGATCCTGTCGGGTACGGCGGACGGTCTGGGGTGCTAATACCTTCCCAGGTCGTAACCAACTCCCGAACCTAGATCTTTGGTTCGCAGGACCTTGTCCTTTCCTTCTTCCTCAGGTTTGTGCAACATTACCTTTCCCATTCCTTTCGAGATAAAAATGCCTGGCTGGCGACTCTACCTTTTCTGCGCCACTTTCGCGTTTGTACTAGGATGAAAATCTCGGGAGCGACAACAATCAGTGAATTTCTTAATCAACTAGTAAATTGCATATTCTTTTCTTCCATATTCATCTTGCTGACCAAGCACACAACCCATGGAATCTTCCAACACAGTCAAGTACATGATTAATAGTCTACTTTCCACCGGAGGAGACAAGATATGAGGTTCAAGTAGATATTCTTTGATACTTTCAAATGCCTTCTGACAATCATCTGTCCAGACACAACCTTGGTCTTTTCGAAGCAACTTGAAGATCGGAGCACATGTGGCAATCTTGTGAGAGATAAACCTCGAAATATAATTCAAACGGCCCAAGAATCATCTTACTTGCTTTTCAATTCTTGGAGCAGGCATTTCCTGAATAGCTTTCACTTTATCAGGATCAACTTCAATGCCTCTTTGGCTGAAAATGAAACCTAACAACCTTCCAGAATATACACCAAACGTGCACTTGTTCGGATTCAAATAAAGCTTAAACTTCCTTAACTTCTGAAACAACTTCAGTAAATGTTCAACATGATCCTCTTCAGTCCTCGACTTAGCGATCATATCATTAACATATACCTTAATTTCTTTGTGCATCATATCATGGAAAATCATGGTCATAGCTCTTCGGTATGTCGCACCAGCATTCTTCAATCCAAAGGGCATCACTCTGTAGCAGAATGTTCCCCATGGTGTAATAAATATGGTATTTTCCATGTCCTTGGGTGCCATCTTTATTTGATTATAACCGGAAAATCCGTCCATAAAGGAGAATACATCAAACTTAGCCGTATTATCTACCAACGCATCAATGTGTGGCAATGGAAAATCATCTTTTGGACTGGCTTTATTTAAATCTCTATAATCAACACACATTCAAACTTTTCCGTCTTTCTTTGGAACATGCACAATATTGGCCACCCATTAAGGATAATTAGATGTCACAAGAAAACGTGCATCAATATGCTTTTGAACCTCCTCTTTGATCTTTACTGCCATATTAGGATGAGTTCTTCTTAACTTTTGCTTCACAGGTGGACATTCAGGCTTCAGCGGCAATCTATGCTCTACAATATTAGTATCAAGACCTGACATGTCCTGATAAGACCAAGAAAATTCATCAACATACTCTCTAAGAAGCTCTACCATTCTCTTCTTAACATCAGGGCCAAGCAATGCTCCAATCTTGACTTCTTTCTTATCATTTTCAGAACCCAAGTTGACCAATTCTGTAGACTTTCCATGAGGCTGAATAATCTTTTCCTCGTGCTCAAGCAACCGAGAAATCTCATCAGGAATCTCTTCAACATCCTCTTCCTCAGCTTCAAACACAGGGAATTCAAAGTTGGGAGTGGGCATAGGATCATTGTTTTCAATGGGTTTATCAATCAATCTGCACAATGATTTTATTTTTATTTTAGAGTATGAACAAAAGTGCAAACATTATGCAAATAAACATTATTTTGGGTTTTTTATGTTACCATTTTTAAGAATAAAGCAAAAAAGGAAAAACACATATGGAAATAACAAAATAACATTTTATTGATGATGATAAAATTTGAAACAAAGCCCGACAAACATTACTTTCACCTTGGGCAGAGTGAAATGATTTTTGAAAGAAAATAAAACAAATTACTTTGAAGTATGAACAATAGAAGGAACATCAACAGCAATCCAATTCTTGCAAATACTTATGTGCGTAACAAAGTTAGGCATTTCTTCATCTTCATCATCTTTAATGATGGCACCAACCTCCAGATTAGGTCTAAAAGACTCATAAGCATTTTCTCCTTCAGAATAAGATCCATGGTCTTCCAGATAAGGTTCCCAAAGGTCATATGGAATCTCTTCTCCATGATCGTCTTCCAAACCCTAATCATCCTCTATGATTGCAGCAGCATAATGATCCTCTACATTACCACCTACCATGCTCACAGACGTATTACCATGCTTCGGAAGTGGATTTGTCTTCACATTTGTATTAACATCATTGAAGGAAAGAATGTTGCTACTCATCAATTTCTACACTTCAAACTTCAATGGATAACAATTCTCAATATCGTGCCCCGAGGCACCTTGATGAAAAGCACAATGAGCTTCTTGCTTATACCACTATGGAATAGATTTTGGAACTGGAGGCGGGGAACGTGTTTGCACAAGATTCTTTGCAATCAAAGATGGAAGCAAATCTGCATATAACATTGGAATGGGATCAAAATTCGGCTTAGCACGACCCTGTTGATTTCCACTTTGTTGCACATACGGCTGTTGATAACGAGACTGGTACTTTGGAGCTACTGGCGCAGTTGGAGTCACATTAATCATCAGAATTACAGAAGCTACATGCTGATGATGACGATTCTCACGGCCACGAGGTCTTCTGTAATTTTCATGGGACACTGCATTAGTCTCACCTTCTTTTTTCTTACCAAAGCTGAACCTCTTAGAGCTCGAGCCAGCACTACTCTCTTTTCTCAACCGTCCCTCATGGACATCTTCTTCTAAACGCATCCCCATACTCACCATTTCAGTGAAGTCAGAAGGAGCACTTGCAATCATCTTCTCATAGTAGAAAGAACCTAAAGTCTTCAAAACGATCTTCGTCATCTCCTTCTCTTCCAGAGGAGGAACAATCTGCGCTGCTAGCTCGCGCCATCTTTGTGTGTACTCTTTGAAAGTTTCTTTGTCCTTCTGTGACATAACACGGAGTTGATCTCTGTCCGGTGCCATATCAACATTATACTTGTATTTCCTAACAAAAGCCTCTCCCAAATCATTGAAAGTATGGATTTGGCTGCTATCCAAACTCATGTACCATCTCATGGCTACACCAGTCAAACTATCCTGGAAATAATGAATCAACAGCTGATCATTGTCTGTATGAGCAGACATCTTCCTAGCATACATATTCAGATGACTCAGAGGACAAGTGTTTCCCTTATACTTCTCGAACTCAGGAAACCTGAACTTGTACAGAACCTTGAAATTAGGAACCAGACAAAGATTATAAGCATCCTTACCAAACAAATCTTTGTGCTTCAAGGATCTCATCTCTCTCTGTAACTCAACAAAATGGCCATGAAAATCATCAAGTATTTCAGTTACACCAGCGCCTTCACTGGGCTCAGCATGATAAATCACTTTGTCATGGTGTGGAGTAGTGTGCATCATAGGCAGTGCAATAGTCATTATTGGCTGAAGAGTAGTAAATTAAGCAGTCTCATAAGGAGGAGAAGGATGATATCCAGCAGGAGTGAAATTAGCCGGTATACCCCACGGTTTGCTAGAAGGCATGCGGTAGCGAGGAGAAATGACAGCTTCAGCAGGAATCGATGCAGTGACAATCTTAGAGATGACCGTGTGCTGAACAGGAGAATTAGGAATATGGGGTGGCTGATTCTAAGCAGCCACCAAGCTTTCCATCATGGAAGTAACTCTTTCTAAGCTATCCTTCAGATATGCAACTTGCTCACACAGCTCGTGATTCTCTTGTTGTAGGCTTCCGACATCATTTTCCGATTAGCTCGAGTATCAACCTTGTGAGTCAGCTTGATAAGAGAACTGAATGAAGACCAAGAAACAACATAAGATCCCTGGAGAACACTCAAGAAGCAAGAAAAATGCGGGTATGATGCATGGTATGCGTATGCAAATGCAAAGATTTCAAAGGACTATAAGATAAATTGCAATAATTACAAAAGAAACGTTTTTGAAGTACTAAAAACTCGTTGTCATTAAAATCAAAGTAAGGATTACAAGTGAAGTACAAATCACAATAATCCTAATACACGAGAGAAAAGTAAACTAGGCCTAGGGGATCACATCTGAAGAAGATCCAAATCCCGGCTGGTACTTCATGTGAATCCTCTTAATCTCTTTCTTGTACCGATTTTCCATGTCTTCCTTATCCTTCACCAACTGGTCAACAATAGCCTTCCAAGCACCGGATGTAGGATGAATAGTAGACAAAGTACTAGAGGAAAATAAATCCTCTCTTGGCCTCTTCATAACACGCCGCTCAAGTAACTCAATGAGATCATCCTTCTCCTTTAGTTGCTCTTGCATTGTCATCTTCTCAAGTAGCCATTCTTCTTTCTCTTTCTTCATATTGTCCAATTCTTCTTGAAGAGCAACCTTCTCATCAACGGGAGGAAGAAAAGCAGACAAAGGTAGTATAGGAAACAAAGGCTCCTCGGGTGGATAAGGCATCTTGAGCTTGGAAGCCCTAGATCGAACCCACTGGATGTAACACTCGGAGGGAGCAAGGTGTTGTCTTCCCAATTGACCCTTCTCTTTCCGATGAACCGCATGCCAAGAATGAGCAATCTTTTTCTTCATTTCTACATGATTTGCACCATTAAGAAAGAAGAAACTGGATAATGAAAGGTTGCTTGGTATGTCCTTTAAGCAATATCCCAACTGTCACCTAGCAAGAATAGGGTTGTAACTAATTCCCCCACGTGTACCAAGAAGTGGTACGTTAGGAAACTCTCCACAACTGTCAATAAGCACTCAAGTATCATAATAGGAATAATACTAAGTCATATCCTAATGAGAAAGAGACATAATCCTTTGAGACCATCTTCGCTTCTCTCTATTATCCTTGAAGACATCGGACTTTGGTAGGTGCGAAATAAACCACCTATAAAGAAGAGGTGCATAACACACAATCTCTCCATCACCTTTGGAGGTCCTATAATGAAAGGCATGATACATGTCTCCAAGAAAAGTAGGTACCGAATTTCTCTTCAAGAAAATATGAATGGCACTCTCGTCCATAATACCATCTAAGTTAGGAAACAAAACAATCCCATAAATGAGCAAAGCAAGAATAGCCTCAAATGCATCCTTATGATCCAAAGTAAGAGAAGTAGAAGCTTTCCCCATTAAGAACTTGGCATTAATACCACAGTCACTCCCTTTTGGAAGAAACTTCCCATTGAGATCGGACTCCTTGAGAAAAAGGGCTTTGGCAACGACTTTGGTCTTAAGCTCATTCTCTAAGCCACTGAAAAGAAATTCCTTGTCCAAAATAGGTAAACCCATCCAATGAGAGTACTCCTATAAGGTCGGCACAAGCTGATAATTAGGAAAGGTGAAACAATGATGCAACGAGTCATAAAACTGAGCCAAGGTAGGGAGAATCCCCTCTGGTACATTGGTATCCAAGATAAACAAGAGCTTTCCATAACATTTCTGGAACCCCTGGGTGTCAACCACCAATGCTCCTAGATTTCTCAGCTCTACTAAACTAGGATTCTTGAAGTTGTACTTCTTTGTGTTCCTTCTTTCAAAATTCATAACCATAGACATCTGAAATTTTGCAAAAGTACCTATGAGTCCCTTGAAATCTCAAGAACAATGCTCATGAATGCATGAGTGCATGTATGCAACAACCACAAACAAGATCACACAAAGCACACGGGTCTAGGTTCTGAGTCACGAGCATGAAGTCAAGGTAACAGAACATCAACCCACACAGGTAAGTACTAAGGTTTTGTCTTCATTGTACCTGCAGAAAACCAAAAGGGTGCTAACAGAGGTGCTCGGAGTTAACAGCCATCTTTAGAATATCATCGGTACGTTGGATTACTCCCCAACCGATAAAATTCTTAAAATAGACCTCGTCCGAGTGTAGTATCGCGTGACAACCACCTTAGGTTTACACCCAAATAGTTTCTGCACTACGTTCCTAAATTGACTTGGATGAGTTAAAGGTTCTACGGTCCTCACTATGATCAGCTCAAGGTCGGAAAATAATGCCACGTATGATTACTCATCATGACATTGATAATCCAAGAGAGCCTAACCGAGTGGAGATTATCAAATTGATATAGCTTTGGACTACTCATTCGCTTATCGCTTTGAATATTGTCGTCTTATCATAAGTTCAACTCAGATCCGGGTTAGAATCTATCTCACTCACAGAGGATCACCAAAACCGAAACAGAACAATTAATAACAAACAAATCAAACCAAAATAATAAATAAATCAAAGTAGGCGAAATCCACTTAGAGATTACTCCCCAGCAGAGTCGCCACTTTTCCTTAACGGTGAAATCATGAGTGTAAGCTATTAGTTAACTTAACTCAAAATAAACAGAGTCGCCACCGCGCTTTTATTTTTTTCTAAAAGGAAAAGGAAAAAAAGAGCGAATAAATCCTAATGAATCTAAACGCTAAAAGCTAAAGAAACACAACAGAGAAACAGGTAAGGGGATAGGTTACACAATGAGAAGGTTTTACGCACCCAAAATGTATGTGGTACTCCACGGGAGCCCTTTGAAAAATTTACTGCTTTTGGTTTGAAAAAGGTTTGTTAAATGAGAGTGGGGGTGAGAAAAGAATTATATATTTTTTTTTAATATTTTTGTGTTTGAAGAGGTTTACCACCTCATGCATACGTACCCACAAAGTGCAATGCGAGATCAAAACCCCATAGTTCATGGTACAAATAGTGAAAAAGGTTGGTTATGATTGATTTTATTAAGTGAAGAGAATTTTCCATCTTTAAGTGGATGGCCAAACAAACTACCATGAGAATAAAGGCATGGAGTCATACATCATTATGGGGAGGACGCCAACTCGGATAAAAATAAACGAGTATGCCACTAAACCCCCACGAATGACAAGAGACTCAATTACATCAAACTACAACCATGGAGATTGAGAGACTTACACCCGACTAAAGAATAATGACTCATAATTGGCACTCTTTTAAAGAAAATACACAAAAGTGCACAAAGGCACAAAACAACTTGAATGAGTTTGATTCTTTTTATTTTTTGAATTAAGGTCAACATGATTAGATTCATTGATTTTAAAAGAAAAGAAAAAAAGTAAAAGCCACTTGACAAAAGTCAAGGTTTTGTTTATTTAAAGAGGTGACGATTTAAAAAAGAAGGAATCCTTTGAAAAAGGGAGAAGATTTTGAAAATTAAAGAAGGGGAGGAAATGAAGGGACTATCCTAAAAAAAGAAAATAAGGAGATAAGAGAAGAAAGATCTAACCAAACTTGATGATACTTCAAATTATGAGAATAAGAGTTTCATCCTTACAAGCTAGCAAATGGCCAAATAAAGGCACATTCCAACTTCATGAAGATCGAAGCAAGGGAGAGGGATCCTAAAACTAAGTCCAAAATCTCCATTTCAATGCCAAGGATAGTAACCAAAAAGTCCACAAATTAAAGTCACAAGTTTTTTAGAAGTTTAATCCTTTATTAATTTTTGTGTGTCCAAATGGGCAAAAGGAAAATCAACAAAACAATAATAAGAGCAATAATAAACATGATATGGATGAATAAAGCATAATAAAGCAAAATAAAATAAAAGCAATAAAAGTGCAAGAATTTAAATGTTAGTAGCAAAAGAAATTAAAGTGCAAGAATCTAAAATATAAATAGTAGTAATAGTATAATAATATTTACATAAGAGTGTATGGTGAACTTAATCAACCACAACCAAAAGAGTAACCAAAATCGAAAGGCAACCGGATCCGCTTAGCATCTTACACTATAGTGTCGCTCCCCGGATTTCCATCCTGGTACAAACGCGAAAGTGGCACGGAGAAAGAATAGAGTCGCCAGTCAGGCATTTTTATCCCAAAGGATCGGGAATGGTAATGCTTCACAAACCAGAAGAAAGGAAAAGGAAGGACACAGGTCCTGCGAACCAAAGAGACTGAGTTCGGGAGTCGGTTACGACCTGGGAAGGTATTAGCACCCAGATCGTCTGCCGTACCCGACGGGATCCACGGTTGCAAAAGAAAATATTTCAAAGGGTGAGGGTATGAAAACTGCAGCAAAAGAAATGAAAATGAAAAGAAACTGGAACTAGAAAAGAAATGAAATAAGAAACAAAGTGAAAAATGTAGGGAAAATAAAGATTGTGCTCGAACGGGCCCTACCCCGCTGCCTACGTACCTCATCAGGATAATGAGGATCAGAGACGCCGTAGTTCCCCTAACTAGGGGTACTAAAAGGAAATTGTTTGTGAATTAAGGCTTGAACTGCCTATGCCATTGCTCAGGTGTTGCAGACTCGGACGACGAGTGCGTAACCGTCTTGCAAAATGACAAGTAGGAGCAAGTTCGCAGACGGAGCGAATGAGGTGAGAAAAGAATTCCCGAAGGAAAGACGCTTATTGTTTGTTTGGTGTTTTTTAGAAGCTTTTATGAGTGAAAGTTTGCATAGGTAAGTGTACCTAAGTCTTACTCAATGGGATGTGTACATCTCACATCATCCCGAAATGGAATGCGCAAGAGGCACACCTATCTATGGAGGAAATCCCCAAAGCTAGTCCCACAAGTGAAGGCTTAAGCACACTGGCCTATTACCATTATTAAGTATTTTTGTGGTTTTTTGGTTAAGAAGTGTTTTTTAGCTTTTTCTTTGTGAGGTACTCATGCTAAGACCTGTCCACCACGAGTGATGACTCACACCACGCCCCGAAACGGAACGCGTGCAAGCATCTCATAGCAAAGTCTCATGTCACATGAAAGTACTCAACCTTTATTAAGTGAATTAGAATTAAGTTTGAAGATGAGAAGAGAGAGCACCAAAGGATCTCAAAGGAAAAATTCTAAAGGGGGACTAAAATAATCCTAAGTGTTAACATGCATGGATGTCCTAAGGGTTAGTGAAGTTTCTATCCTAATGAAGAAGGAAAGAAGAAGATAGAAGAAGGGATGAGAAAGGCCTAAGCCCAACAAAAAAGGGTTAGTTCACACAAACATAAGAGGGAAAGATGAGAATTGGAGATGTGGAACTCAATTCCCACATCTCACCCTTACCATAGCCCCTGCAAGGTTAGTATGCATATACATGAAACAAAATGAGAAAGATAACATGCTAATATCAAACAATCAGAAGTCACATGATATGAACAAATGCACAATGCAAATTCAACTCAAAGAAATGAGGAGAAGAGACTTATGACTCAAAAGGATGCAACATGAATACATATGAAAACTAATGCACACTTATGAAATATGCAATGCAAAATGCACAAAATAAAAACCCAAGACTCACAACCAGAATCAAAATGAGGTGAAGAATGGCTTAGGAAGCCAGCAAGATGAAGAAAGAGGAGATACAAGACCAAAAAATACCAAAATGGAAGCAACGGAATCAAAAGATGGAGTTAAAACACTTAAAGAAACAAAAGACTTAAAGAAGAAGCTAACTCAAAAATTCAGAAGACACAAGACCCATCCTAGGACCAGGAAGATACCCACACCCCAAAGGAACCCCAAATGAGAAGAAGAAATGGGCACAAGTGGTTTTTTAGGCTTATGAGAGGCTTAAAGGTTCAAAGGAAGCAAAACGGGACAAGGTTCAAGATAAAATCCACAAATAATCAACCAGCCATCTAAAAATTCCACAACTAAAACAAATTGGTCCTCAAACATGTTATATCAACTAGCCAAAAGTATTTGCAAAGATTCAGAAAGGAACTAAGTCAAATGGAGGCAATAACACAAGCTAAGTTAGAAAACTTACATCACAAGTTTCCAGACCAAGACTCAAGAAATAAATTTCTAAAACTTCAGAGAAAAATCACATGAAAAATACAATGAATTAGGAGTACAAAGAAAAAAGAATGGGATCAGAACTCCAAATATTGAAGGATATGGAAAATAAACAAGGAAGACTGGTCAAGAAATGAAGTAAAAGAAGCTAGGTGCAATGGTGAATTATTTCTGGCACGTGGATCAATGAAAAAAATAAAATAAAAATATGACAAAATATTAGAGACATAAAATAATGTTCATGATTTTTTTCGGAATTTTTAGATGATTTTTAGTATTTTACACGAATTTAAATGGAAATGAATTGAAAGAAATTAAGTTGAAGAAAAAGAAATAAATGAAATAAAAGAACATAAAAATAGAAGCATTATGGGACACGTTGCGCGCTGTGGACTGCCAGATTGAAGATCCGATGACTACTATTCATCTTCTCCAATGGAACTTACAAAACAAATTCCGGCGACCGGAGACCAAATCGGAAGCAAAAATTCATCAAATAATGCAAACCAATAGTCCAAATTGACTAACTCGACATCACTGAATCCAAATATGACATCAAAAATAGCTAAAACTCAAAGGATCGGCCGGATCGAAGCAAAACAACATTGATCATCAAACTTTAAATGCACATAACTCATGATATAATGCACCAAAATCAAATCTACAAAGTGCAGCATGATCAGGGAAGCACAAGGAACACATATCAACCATAAAATTCCATTTCCAGAACAAAAAGTTTCAAGCCATACCTGAGATGGAGATCTCGAAATATTGAAATAGAAAGCCAAATAATCTGTGCAAATGACTCCTCTTACTCCTTAGATGCAAAATAAATGCATCTAAGATCTTGGAATGGTGTAGATCTGAGATTTCAACACAAGAGGCTTTGAAATGGTGAACCTCAAATTCTGTGATCTAAGCTTGAATGAGTGGATGATTCTTGATCTAAATGATTCAATGATCAAGAATATGGAAGAGATTTGTGGAGAATGTGAAGGAATGGAGAGATATGAATCAAAATGCAAAAATGCAAGAAGGTTGAGAATGAGAGAATGAGAGAGATTCAGATCTGGTTCTTTGCTCAATTTCCTTAGAATGATCTTTAGAGTGAGTGTTGAAGGTGTGATGAAAAGTGCACGAAAATTGAATGAGAAAAGTGTGATTATGCAAATTGTGCACAAAGTGAGATATGCATTATCCCCTCATGCTTCCTTGGGCTTCTCAGCATGTGTGAGTTGCATTCTCCACCCTTGATCCAGATCCATTAACTCCTGGCCCTTAGATCAAACTCTCACACTTGTTTCATGAATTTTGCAAATTGGAGTGTTTTGGAGGGAGTTTTCAAAAGTGTATGAAAATGACTATTTTTTTGGAGAAAAATGGTCCTTATGCAATGTATTTCAAGTTAGAAACAAGTTTGGGCCTGAACCAATTCACAAAAATCAAGATTGGAGCCTTCTTGCACATGATGCACTTTTGGAAAAGTGAGTTTTGGCCTAGATGAGAGGAATTTTCGAATGGCCTACAAGGAGATTGGTAAATCCGGTGAAAACGCACTTGTACTTTTTAAAAATGGAAGCCCTTACTCTCCAACTTTCATGTTTGACTTTGGTCCATTCGGAGAATTTTTGATCATGTTAAGGCCACTTGAAGATTAGGGCAAAAGTTGCCAAATTTGCAAAATTTCAAAAAAACCAACTTTGTACCATTTTTGCAAAACCCTTCAAATCTCCATGATACTTGAACTTTAGGCATTCCAAACCTCTTATAACATTGTAAGGACCCCTCTTGGCCAAAAAAATTGGGTTGGACCCCTTGAAATTGCACAGTTGACTTTTTCAAGGCTCTGTTGACTTTCTGCTTCATCTGCAAGCAACTAAGGCACTGTCTGACTTCCACATGGAATTTTCTCATGAAATTTGACACATGGGATCCTCTTAACATGTAGAAGAATTGTCCCACAAGAAATGGCCAAAATTGTGAGGTCTTGGTACTTGAATCTCACACCCTAATTTGGGTGCACTGCATAGGAGCTTTGCCTTGTCCTGAGATCTCTGACGATCATGAAATCTTCTGAGCTTTTGTCAATGGACTTGATCTTGTAAATGCAGTGTAGACTCACCCTAAGACTTGTACAAACTCATTGGGACCCTTGTCATGGCTTGAAAGGCTTCCGGGAACTCCACATATGACCATATGTTTGATGCTAGGACATGAGGGATGTTATGCTTCATCTTTCTATGATATGATGCTGAGGAAATGATATGCTCATGATGTATATGATGTGATATGATGCTTAAAAAGAAGAGGGAAAATTTAGGGTGTTACAGCTGCCCCTATTCAATCATCAGTTAATCTGAAAATGACGATAGTACGGGCTATCGACCATTCAAGATAAACTGTGGTTGAATACCAAAAAGACCAGAAATTTGTACTCTGACGAAGAATGCAACGCTGGGAAATAAACCCAACCAGATGACGCTCTGGGGACTGCGGGGGAGAAAGAAGCATATGAGCTTATTCCAAGTTGAAACTGATATTTGGAATAAGGACATGTTGACAGACGAGTCTTCAAACCATCCTGTGACGCCAGGAGCTGGACATACGAGCCCTCAAAACACTTCAAGAACATAATTTGAGACAGACGAGTCTCCAGACAATCCTGTGACGCCAGGAACTGGACATAAGAGTCCTCAAACACTGCATATAGCATGAGACAGACGAGTCCCCTTCGGATTTACCTGTTACGCCAGGACCGGTAATGCACTTAAGTCTGTGGGATAGACATGCAATCAAGGTAGACGAACCTTCTTCATATATTATCCGCGGATATATGATACAAGACAGACGAGTCTTCTTAGCAAACCTGTTACGCCAGGTGCAGCAACAATAATTAGTGCTTGAGACAGACGAGCCTCCTTCGGATTTACCTGTTACGCCAGGACTGGTAACCATTTCGACATTTAATTCCCACTGTCAGGATTCAAAACCTCTTCAATACAGACGAGTATTGGATGATCATCAAGATAACACAGACGAGTGCCATAAGTCAATGATACAAACGAGTATCAGACGATGATCCGAGAAACACAGACGAGTGCTTCAGGCAATGATACAGACGAGTACCAGCCACGGGTATATACGAATGCCAGAAATTCAAACACAAACGAGTATTTGAAGCAGCAATAGAAGAATATCAGTAAAAACAGAAAATCCTCACAATACAGATATAAGCTAGCACAGACGAGTGTCGGGGATGATACAAACGAGTATCCGAGCTTCAGAATACAGACGACTTCTGGGGAGTAAAAGCAGACGAGCTTCAAACAAATACAAACGAGTGCTGGACAGTTGCAGACGAGCAACAACAGAGAATACATATCAAGGCACAGATGAGTGCAGCAAAGGATCAAACACCAAACACAGATGAGTGTTGGGAAGTTGCAGACGAGCAACAACAAATATCAAATCAGAACACAGATGAGTGTTGAGGAGTTGCAGACGAGCAATCACAAAGATAACCACAACACAGACGAGTGTTGGGAATTTGCAGACGAGCAAAATCAAGGTAATCATAACCACTACTGGGGAAAGCAAACGAGCAATACCAAAGGGTCAACACAGACGAGTGTTGAAGGATGCAGACGAGCAGCAATAAAACAGTAATACATCCCTGCTGGGGAATACCCTGCTTAGGGATAACACAGACGAGTGTTGAGGATTGCGGACGAGCAACAAACGAATGCTTGATTGGCAACAAGAGATACAACTCTGCAGGGGAAGACAAGTCAAGAGGTCTGGATACCCACTCTGACTGAGGTGATGAATACCTGACGGTATCATCAAAAATATCCAAAAGTATGGCAACTTCGTTGGGGAAGATTTCACTGACGGAAGTGAAAATCCAATATGAACTCTGTGGGGACAGGATCATCTTCAGACTTGGCTGGGGAAGCTGCTTGGACAATACTCTGGCTGGGGAGAGCATATGCTGATTCAAGACTCTGAGGGGACTCTTGCTGAGAATAGAATACTGATAACGTCAGGCTTTCAGATACCTGCTGGGCATACTCCGCTGGGGAGACATGCACTGCTACTTCACTGGGGAAGAAGAACCTGCTTGGGCTACTGCCAAGGCTTGGTTGGAGGAAATCTCTGCTGGAAAGGTCAGGCTTTCAGATACCTACTGGGAGAAATCTCTGCTTGGGGAGATACTCTACTGGGGAAGAGTAAATTGCTTGAGAGAATGTGACGCCATCCTGCAACCTGCAACAACAGAAAACACATGTGTGCCCCGGGGATTTTCGTGGAATGATCTGTTCATCCATCGTCACCCGACACTCAAAGAGGGTTACAGTTTCCCTGCATGTCAGTTTTCTTTTCAAAATTATCACCATGTTTAGATGCAATGCTATTTTTGCCAAAAATTCAGGACATTTTGCAAACAAAAATAAACACACACAGCTTTTTGACTGAATATTATTTTTATTGAATGGCCTCTGAATAGGCAAATATTTTACAACAGGAAGCAACCGCCTGGAAAGAGGTAGCCACTATAAAAATTGAGAAAAAGAAACTATCCTAATGGCAATTTACACGGCATTCCAAGGAGTTCCATTTTTGCTATGACCTGCATGTCTTCGAGACTCTCCATTCTGCTTCGGCTTTCTGAGAGGACGAGGGGACTGTTTCCTATCCTTCTGATATTGTCAAGTTGTACGAAACGATGATGTGGTTCAGATAACTCGGATCGCAGTTGTTCGCTTATTCCCTTGTTTTGCGTGGATCGCCCTTTCGGGTTTACAATCCACCGGGATACCCTTTTTTGCCTGAGTTGTCCAATGCGGCTTTTCAACTCAGCGGGTGTACATTTTTATTTATTTCCCTAACTTTTGCCCGAGCTTTTTATTCTGTTTTTAGCTCGTCGGGATGCCCTTTTTTGCCTGGACTATAATTCTGTTTTTGTGTCCAGCGGGTCTCTTTATGCGAAGTATTTTTTAACTGCGTCTGAGTTAACAGGGGACTGGAAGTCATCTCCATCCATAGTGGTGAGCATCAGTGCTCCTCCTGAAAAGACTTTCTTCACTATGAATGGTCCTTCGTAGTTTGGGGTCCACTTGCCCCTGTGATCTGAACCTGGAGGAACGATCTTCTTCAACACAAGCTCTCCCACTTGATATTCTCGAGTACGTACTCGTTGGTCAAATGCACACTTTATTCTCCTCTGATAAAGCTGACCATGACAGGTAGCCGCTAATCTCTTTTCCTCAATTAGGCATAGCTGATTGTAACGAGCACACACCCATTCAGCCTCATCCAACTTGACATCCATCATCACTCGCAGTGAAGGAATCTCTACTTCAACAGGCAGGACTGCCTCCATACCATACACCAGAGAGAAGGGAGTTGCCCCTGTTGACGTCCTGACTGACGTTCGGTACCCATGCAAGGCAAACGGTAACATCTCATGCCAATCTTTGTAGGTGACAACCATTTTCTGCACAATCTTCTTGATATTCTTGTTAGCCGCCTCTACCGCACCATTCATCTTTGGTCGGTAAGGAGAAGAATTGTGATGCTGTATCTTGAAGTCCCGACACAAGTCTGCCATCATCTTGTTGTTGAGATTAGAACCATTGTCAGTAATGATCCTTTCGGGCACTCCATATTTGCATATGATATCTCTTTTCAGAAATCTTGCCACCACCTGACGAGTGACGTTGGCATAAGACGCTGCTTCTACCCACTTGGTAAAGTAATCAATCGCGACCAGGATGAAGCGATGACCATTTGAAGCAGTTGGCTCGATCTTTCCGATCATGTCAACGCCCCACATAGAAAAGGTCCAAGGAGATAACATGACGTTGAGCGGGATTGGAGGAACATGCACTTTGTCTGCATATATTTGGCACTTGTGGCACTTACGAGCGAATAAACAACAGTCTGCATCCATTGTCATCCAGTAATACCCTGATCTCAACAATTTCTTTTCCATAGCATGCCCTCCTGCATGGGTACCGAAAGATCCTTCGTGGACTTCCTGCATCAACAGGCTTGCTTTGTGTCTATCCATGCATCTGAGCAAGACCATGTCGAAGTTTCTCTTGTACAAAACCCCGTCTGTGTTCAAGAAGAAGCTAGCAGCAAGTCGCCTCAAGGTCTTCTTGTCATTGGAAGATGCCCCAGTTGGGTATTCTTGCTTTTCCAGGAATAGCTTGATATCAAAATACCAAGGTTTCTCATCAGACACGGCGTCTACAGAGAAGGCATAAGCTGGAGCGTCAAGCCTGGATATGTCAATTCTGGGCACATAATTCCAACACAAGACTTTAATTGACGAAGAGAGAGTGGCCAATGCATCGGCAAACTGATTTTCATCACGTGGTATGAATTGAAGTTTAACTGTTGTGAAGAACGTCAACAATTTTCTAGCATAATCCCTGTATGGAACTAGATGCTCTTGATGCGTATACCACTTGCCGGTAACTTGGTTAATGACGAGGGCTGAATCTCCGAATATGTCGAGGTTCTTAATCCGAAGATCAATTGCCTCCACTATTCCTATTATACATGCCTCGTATTCCGCTTCATTGTTGGTGCAGCCAAAAGTAATTCTGGCAGCGAAGGGTAAGTGAACACCTTCAGGAGTAATGAGTACGGCACCAACTCCACGACCATTGATATTGACAGCCCCATCAAACATCAACTTCCATTTGGATTCAGGGTCAGGCCCCTCCTCCGGAAGTGGTTCCTCATAATCGTTTGTTTTGAGGTACATGATGTCCTCATCAGGGAAATCAAACTTCATTAGCTGATAATCATCCTCAAGAGGTTGCTGGGCAAGGTAATCCGACAATACACTTCCCTTGATGGCTTTCTGAGAAGTATATTGGATGTCGTATTCAGTTAAAATCATCTGCCACCTAGAAACCCTTCCGGTCAACGCTGGTTTCTCAAAGATGTACTTGACAGGATCCATCTTGGAAATGAGAAGTGTGGTATGAGTCAACATGTACTGCCTCAGTCGGCGAGCATCCCATACCAAAGCGCAACAAGTTTTCTCGAGCAGTGAGTATCGGGATTCACAGTCGGTAAACTTTTTGCTGAGGTAATAAATGGCGTACTCTTTTCGACCAGACTCGTCATGTTGGCCTAGCACACACCCCATTGACCCTTCTAGCATAGTCAAGTACATGATTAATGGTCTTCCTTCCACTGGAGGAATTAGAATTGGAGGCTCCTGAAAATATTCTTTTATTTTATCGAAAGCTCTTTGGCAGTCATCGTTCCACCTGACCGTTTGCTCTTTTCTTAGCAGTTTGAATATTGGTTCGCACGTGGCAGTTAGATGAGATATGAACCGAGAAATGTAGTTCAACCTCCCTAAAAACCTGCGCACTTCTTTTTCTGTCTTCGGTGCAGGCATATCTTGAATAGCTTTTACTTTAGCAGGATCTACCTCAATTCCTCTTTCACTTACAATGAAACCCAACAGCTTCCCGGAACGCACTCCGAAAGTGCACTTGTTCGGGTTCAACCTCAGCTTGTACTTGATCAGTCTATCAAAAAGCTTCTTCAGGTTGACCAGATGCTCTTCTTCGTCTCGGGACTTTGCAATCATATCGTCCACATAACATTCAATCTCCTTGTGAATCATGTCATGGAACAATGTGACCATCGCCCATTGATAAGTTGCCCCGGCGTTCTTCAAACCAAAGGGCATGACCTTATAGCAGAATGTACCCCACGAGGTAATGAATGTTGTCTTCTCCATGTCTTCCGGCGCCATCTTTATCTGATTATAACCGGAGAAGCCATCCATGAAGGAAAACACCGAGAATTGAGCAGTATTGTCTACCAACACGTCAATGTGTGGCAACGGAAAATCATCTTTTGGGCTTGCTCTGTTCAAATCTCGGTAGTCAACGCACATCCGGACCTTGCCGTCCTTCTTCGGTACAGGTACAATGTTAGCTACCCAAGGTGGGTAACTAGTCACAGCAAGGAAACCGACATCCCATTGCTTATGAACCTCCTCTTTAATCTTCATCGCCATGTCAGGACGAGTTCTTCTCAATTTCTGCTTTACAGGAGGACAGTCCTCTCTCAGAGGTAGCTTATGCATCACGATGTCGGTATCTAAACCCGGCATATCTTGATATGACCAAGCAAAGATATCCACATACTCTTTCAGCATACTGATCAACTCTTTCTTGACGTCGGCCTGCAGACTGGCCCCTATCTTGATTTCCTTCTTTGCATCTTCACTGCCAATGTTGATGATCTCAATCTCCTCTTGATGAGGCTGAATAACTCGTTCCTCTTGTTTCAACAATCTGACCAATTCTTCAGGGAGGTCACAGTCTTCCTCAACCCCTTCATCAGCTTGGTAGACTGGATTATCAAAGTCATGCATAGTCATAGCAGGAATGTTATCCGTGGAATCCGGATGATCAACACTGCACAGATAATGTGCTTATTCAGAATCTGCTTATTTTTAAAAAGAGACACTAACACAAAAAACAAAAAGAAAAAACATTGCCATTTTTATATTTTTTGTGAAAAAGTTTAAAAACAAAGACATGGAACACAGCTTGTCTGAAAATGTCCTTTTATTTCATAGCAAAAATAACGATGCAATACAAAACATGGTGGCCCAATACAATGGATCCAAGCATCTTGGGCAGAATGCTGGATTTGACAATGCAGTATGCTAATAAAAGGAAACAAAATAATTACTCTGAGAGCCAGGTGACTTGAACAATGTCTTAAGCAGACCAATTTGCTAGCTCCTCGCCGGGCGCACACGAGTGGATCCAATTGTTGTCCCAATCTCCGTCACTATCCCCATCTTGGCTTGCTGTACAGATCTGATTGTGGTTGAGCAACCCAGCACTTGTGAACGAGATGGCCTTACCACTTGGAGTAGAACCACCAGGCTGATACCCTAAGCCAAACTTATCATCTTTCTTTTCCAGCTCCAACAGCTTGCCCCAGCCTTGGGCACTGCCTGATTGAACAACCTCTTTCGCTTCTCTGTAGGAATGGATGGATGTTCCCTCCTTCTCAATGCTCTTCTCCACAGGAGTCAGGATGCTGACGTTGACTGCTTCAAAGGCCTGGCATAAAGTCTGATGGATTTCACCATCCATCTCTACGTACTTGAACGTCGACAAGTGACTGACGAATATGTCCTCATCTCCACAAACTGTGATGACCTGGCCATCAACCACGTACTTAAGCTTCTGATGCAGGGTTGAAGTGACGGCTCCAGCAGCATGTATCCACGGCCTTCCCAACAAACAGCTATATGCAGGCTAGATATCCATAACATAGAAAACACTTTTGAAGACTTGAAAGCCTATCTTGACGGGCAGCTCAACCTCTCCAAAAACTGATCTTCTTGAACCATCGAAAGCTTTAACAACCAGATCACTTGGCGTCAAGACGATCCCATCAATATTAAGCTTCATCAGCGCCTTCTTCGGAAGCACATTCAAGTAAGAGCCTGTGTCTACAAGAACATGAGACAACACAACGCCCTTGCACTCCATCGTGATGTGTAGTGCTTTGTTGTGGTTTCTGCCCTCCGACGTGAGGTCTCTGTCAGTAAAACCTAAGCCATGGCTAGCATTGACACTTCCAACAACAGCTTCTAGTTGGTTGACAGTGATCTCCTGAAGAACGTAGGCCATTTGTAGGACTTTCAATAAGGCTTTTCGGTGTGTGGGAGAGCACATCAGCAGTGACAAGATAGAAATCTTTGAAGGCGTTTGGTTCAGTTGATCAACCACCTTGTAGTCACTCTTTTTGATGATCCTCATGAATTCCTCGACTTCTTTTTCAAATGTACCCTGCCCAGCCACAAAAGTACTTGACTCATCATTCACAGCTTGCTTACCCTTAATCTTGGACGAAGCCTCGGCCTCAGGATCCCCTCTCAGCACAGGGGGAGCAAATAACCTACCACTTCGAGTGAAACCACCAACACCTCCGACATTCTCTACAGTCGGGTCCACATCAGCAGATCTGCTCTCAATCTTCTGTCCAGCTACATATACCTCTGAGCCATAATGCCAAGGAATGGATCTATCGTCTGTGTACGGCCCAGGCCCAGGTACGGTGATAGTTACGGGACTAACCTGAGGAGCATAGATTGTAACCGGCTCTCTTCTGACAGGCATGTCAGCTTCATCGTAGAAAATAGTAATGGTTGACACATCATCAGCCTCTTCATTACCAACTTTACTGAACTGCAAGGATCCAACATCAATCAAACCATGCAAACCCATCTTCAATTTCTCACAGCCATTCACAGCATTCACACAGTCTTCACAATCAAAACAGCAACCAGGAAACACTTGACCATTCAGCAGTCTCTCTTTCACTACCCTCAAAGGTGTCTTCACTTCATCAATACTTAACACCAGGCTCAACTTGTCGCCATCCTCAACAGCATTAACTCTTGCCCCTCCATGATTAGGCATAGGGTTCGAGTTGACATTCGGCGGTGGCGCAAAGTTGATTGCTTTTGAGTCGACAAGATCCTGAACCTTGTGATGCAAAGCCCTGCACTTCTCAGTCGAGTGCCCGGGTGCTCCAGAGTGGAAAGCGCATCGTGCGTTGACATCATAACCAACTGGAAGCTCTCCAGGAGATGGTGGTGCCAAAGTCCTCAGTTGAATTAGGTTCAAGTCCAACAGTCTTGGAAGTAAGGCAGCATACGTCATAGGGATAGCCTCAATCACCCTATTAGCCGGGCGAGTTGGCCTTGGCTAATACGGTCTCTGCTGATAGTTGGTTCGAGGTTGTTGTTGTTATTGATGTTGTTGTTGTGGAGGAGGTAACATCTGTTGTACTGGAGCTGCAGGAATTGTGACAGCAGCCACATGTTTATAAGGTCTTCTGTAGCCATGGCCCCGACCTCGGCCAAATACAGCGTTTGTTTCGCCTTCTCTTCTTCTAGGAGGTCCACTGAAAGCTTTCCTCGCACCATTTGAACTACTAGCATTGGGATCTTGTATCTTCCCCATTTTCAGCAATGTCTCAACTCTTTCACCAGCAATAACAATATCGTTGAATTTAGTGGCGGAACTGGACGCCAACCTTTCAAGAAAAACACCCTGCAGAGTGCCCATAAACATGTCAGCCATTTCTTTCTCTAGCAGCGGTGGTTGCACCCTGGCAGCAAGCTGGTGCCACCTCTGGGCATACTCTTTGAAACCTTCTTTTGCCGTCTGAGCAATGTGCTGCAACTGCGTGCGGTTCAGAGCCATGTCCAAGTTGTATTGATACTGCCTCACAAAGGCTTCAGCTAGATCCTTCCAACTCTTGATATTGACCCTACTGAGCTTCATGTACCATTCAAGAGAAGCTCCCACCAAGCTGTCTTGAAAATAATACATCCAGAGTTTCTCATCATCTGTGTGAGCGGCAATTCTCCCAACAAATGATTAAAGATGGGTCTTCGGGCAAGCAGTGCCATTATACTTCTCGAAGGTTGGAACTTTGAACTTGTATGGGATCCTGACCCCAAGAACCAAGCCCAAATCTGTTATGTCAAATCCCAAGGAACTCTGGGACTGAATAACTTTGATTTGCTCAACCATCTCTTCGAACCTCTTTTTCATCTCTACTCCCTGACCTTCAGCTTCATCAAGTAGAGTGAACTAGTCGTCATGATTATCCATCTGAATGTTATTTAACCCATCATTTATTATTGTCACTCCTGGCTGTGTAACAGGAGGTTCAACCTGACGTGCTCCCGCATCGGTACGGTTATCAGCAGTAGCAGCAGCAGCAGTGTTCCTGGGTTGACTGTTCTCAATCATCTCCCTCAGACACTCTTGGTTTTGCCCCATGCCGGCCATCACTGTCATAAAGTTATCCATTCTCAGTCTCAGATCTGCCAAGTCCGCTTGCATCTGGTCCATGGCTCATTCTCTGTTAATCTTTGTTGGATACCGATGAGCAACTGGTTGTTACCGAACTTTACGGGGAGCTATAGTGCCTGCAACACAAAACACGTTAGTAACTGAGACACTACCTGCAAAACAACAAACAGGTTATATGGATGCAATGCAGTTGTTTATGTTTCCAATCACAGGTCATTTATGCCCCGGTTCCGGTATTTAGCAAAGAAAACCAGATGGGCACTGATCCTCGACTTTCAGAAACCTTTGCGAGAAACCGCATTCAAACCATAACAGCAAGCACACCAAGGAATAATGGAAAAAGCCATAACATAAATCAGCCAAATAGGCAAATAAAACAGAATTCCCCGTAGGGTACAAGCTCTTATAAAGGAAAAACAAACAACCAGGACTCCTACAACATGCCCGTAGGTAATCCAGATACAAAGAAAACAAACTAAGAAGCAAAACCACTACCTGAGGACCCTGAAGCTCCTTCACTAAACCCCACATCAGACCTGACCTTCTTGACTCCCGCCATCAACTTGAGGTCTTCAATCTCTTTAAGTGCTGCTTCGAGGGCTTGTTGACTATCTGCTAGCTGCTGGGTCTTCTCTTTGCGGATCTTGTGGACCTGCTCCACCTCTTCTTTTTTGTAAGCCATCTGGACTTCAAAGAACTCTTCTTTTTCCTTATATTGCTTCAGCTCTTGCTCTCTCTGTTCCCGCAACCAGACAATAGACTGACGAGCATATTTGAGGGTCTTTGAATTCTTCTTGCGCTCAGCTTCTCTTTGGGCTTCCATCATCCCTAACCTGCGGAAATGGGCTTCTCTACCTGCAAAGTCCTTCTCCTTAGCCTCCAAAGATGCTTGGAGCTTCTGCAACTTCTCTTCAGCTTCAATCTTGGCCCTGTTGGCTTGGTGGTACAGGCTTACCATCTCAGTATTTTCAATTCTAACTGCATGTAGCTGGGCTTCCAACTTCTTGAACTCCTCCAAAGACACAGTATCAATGGACTCGGCAACTGGAGGAACTGGTGGTGAGAATGGCAGCAACACTCTTCTGGCTCTGTCTTTCAACCAAGCTTCATACTCTGGGAATGTCTGATTGTTGCACTTTCCAAAGCTAGCTATCCCTTCTCCCTTAATGCACTTCCAGGCTCCAGCCACCTTCCTCACTAAGGGCATATTATCTTTCACTGAGAAGTAGAAAATAGGGGCCAACTTCAAATCTTCAGGCACCTCTCTCAAGGCATATCCAAATTGTCTTCTTAACAGGATTGGATTGTAGTTAATCCCTCCAGTTATTCCCAACAAAGGCACACTATGATAACTCCCGCAGCTAGTGATGAAACGTGCACCTTGCAGGCTTTGAGTAATCCACCTGACATCCTTGGCAAGCAACTTTTCCAACTTCTGAGCCCATACCAAAGTGTGGTCACTAAACACTCCCGTACTAGGCAGATGCCTCATGAACCACATGTGAAATAGAGGAGCACAACAATGGACCAAACCTCCCCTCTTCTTCTCAGTTTTGTAGTGAACTGAGTAATACAAATCCCCGAGCAAGGTAGGCACATGGTTCTTCAGCATAAAGAGATGTATGGAATTCATATCTATGAACTTCTCCATATTAGCAAACAAGATAATGCCATAGATAGAAAGAGCCAAGATAGCACAAACAACATCCCATTCTTCCTCAACAGCTAACTCTTCCGCCTTCTTCACCAGAGCCTCCAAAGAAAACCCAGGCACACCTCCTTTAATGATGGTCAAAGACTTTATAGCAGAAGGGCTCAAATAAAGAGCCTTAGCAATAGCCTCAGGTGCAGGTCTACTCGTCTCAGAATTGAAAGGAACCTGGTCTCGAACTGGCACACCCAGGATTAGAGCATACTCCTCCAGCATAGGGCCCAACTGAAAATCAGGAAACGTGAAGCAATGAAGTTGAGGATCATAATACTGAAGCAAAGTATGAATGACACTCCTCTCGGAAGGATCTAGCTCTACCACCACATCAAGAATACTCCCGTAAGCTTTTCTGAATCTCTCCACCTGGTTGGGTGTAATCAACTTTACCATCTTCTTCAACAGGACAACCTTGGTGTCAAAGAACTTGAAGTGAATATTCTGCTTGCGAGGATCTTCCATCTTTGAAGGGGATACCGGAACCGGAAGCAAAGATATGAACCTGTGAATGAAAACAAAACAATGATTAATGATGCAATGATGCAATTCAGATGCAAATGCAAAGACATATGGTCATCTGGGACTGTCTGGAATCTGGACACTGATAAGGGCCCCTCTGAATAACTGGCAAACCAAAAGTCCACTGAGTCACACTCACTGATAATCACAACTCTATGAAAAAGATCTCAGGACCACAGTATCAAGAATACCAGAACAAGAAAACCAGAACTCCAGAACCAAGGTAATTGTATCATAACATGAACTGTACTGGTAATAAGGGTATGATGTGGTCAAGGGTTCCTGCAAACCTGTAAACCCATCCCCAATCTCACAGGTGTGCTCCGGGTCAAACATCACGGACTCTCAAAGCGAATAGCAATAATACTTTCACCATCTCCGAGAAATGGTTCATGACCAAATCAGGGAAACGGTTAGGCATTATGTACTACGCAGGGAGGCCTCAGCTGAGTCCGGGAAAAACAAGCATCCCTTATAAGTCCCCAGCTTCAAGCGCTGAAATCGAGAAACAATAGTACATTCAGCCCGTAGGATACAGTACTAATGTCATACGACCAGATGCTTTGACTGAGTTCCTATAAGAGAACCAAACCATCCTATGCGAGTCCCTAGTGGACCCTCGGGTGCGAATGGGTTTGCCACAAAATGTGGTCTGCCACTGCCACCACTGGAGAGGGTTGTTTCCACAAAGGTTCTCAATGATCGGTCCCCAGATGCACATAACTATCAAGGTCCTATCCTGAAGTGGAGGAAATCCCCACACAAGATATTTCCAAGACGGTCGCAATCTGGGCGTGAAACACATCGCCACTCATCATGTCACATGCGAGTACAATATATCCACTCTAGTCCTAGGGTGCACTCAAGCCGGGTACTTGGCTTATCTCTCAGAAACAGTATCACCCGAGCCCATCAAACAGAAAACCAGTCCAGACAATCCAGTATGATATATGATGCGGAAAATAAATACTGAAAACTATAAATAAAGCTGTAAATAAAGCTGTAAACAAACAACAATAAAATACAACAAGCCACAGCAAACAAACATCACCCAATGAAACAGCAACACACAAGCGCTAGGAGAGACTCACAGGGGAACCAGAGATTCTGGGTTCGGTCCCCAGCAGAGTCGCCAGCTGTCGCTCCCCGGATTTCCATCCTGGTACAAACACGAAAGTGGCGCGGAAAAATAATAGAGTCGCCAGCCAGGCATTTTTATCCCAAAGGATCGGGAATGGTAATGCTGCACAAACCAGAAGAAAGGAAAAGGAAGGACACAGGTCCTGCGAACCAAAGAGACTGAGTTCGGGAGTCGGTTACTACCTGGGAAGGTATTAGCACCCAGATCGTCCGCCGTACCCGACAGGATCCACGCTTGCAAAAGATAATATTTCAAAGGGTGAGGGTATGAAAACTGCAGCAAAAGAAATGAAAATGAAAAGAAACTGGAACTGGAAAAGAAATGAAATAAGAAACAAAGAGAAAAATGTAGGGAAAATAAAGATTGTGCTCGAACGGGCCCTACCCCGCTGCCTACGTACCTCATTAGGATAATGAGGATCAGAGACGACGTAGTTCCCCTAACATGGGGTACTAAAAGGAAATTGCTTTTGAATTAAGGCTTGAACTGCCTGTGCCATTGCTCAGGTGTTGCAGACTCGGACGACGAGTGCGTAACCGTCTTGCAAAATGACAAGTAGGAGCAAGTTCGCGGACGGAGCGAATGAGGTGAGAAAAGAATTCCCGAAGGAAAGACGCTTATTGTTTGTTTGGTGTTTTTTAGAAGCTTTTATGAGTGAAAGTTTGCATAGGTAAGTGTACCTAAGTCTTACTCAATGGGATGTGTACATCTCACATTATCCCGAAATGGAATGCGCAAGAGGCACACCTATCTATGGAGGAAATCCCCAAAGCTAGTCCCACAAGTGAAGGCTTAAGCACACTGGCCTATTACCATTATTAAGTATTTTTGTGGTTTTTTGGTTAAGAAGTGTTTTTTAGCTTTTTCTTTGTGAGGTACTCATGCTAAGACCTGTCCACCACGAGTGATGACTCACACCTCGCCCCGAAACGGAACGCGTGCAAGCATCTCATAGCAAAGTCTCATGTCACATGAAAGTACTCAAACTTTATTAAGTGAATTAGAATTAAGTTTGAAGATGAGAAGAGAGAGCACCAAAGGATCTCAAAGGAAAAATTCTAAAGGGGGACTAAAATAATCCTAAGTGTTAACATGCATGGATGTCCTAAGGGTTAGTGAAGTTTCTATCCTAATGAAGAAGGAAAGAAGAAGATAGAAGAAGGGATGAGAAAGGCCTAAGCCCAACAACAAAGGGTTAGTTCACACAAATATAAGAGGGAAAGATGATAATTGGAGATGTGGAACTCAATTCCCACATCTCACCCTTACCATAGCCCCTGCAAGGTTAGTATGCATATACATGAAACAAAATGAGCAAGATAACATGCTAACATCAAACAATCAGAAGTGACATGATATGAACAAATTCACAATGCAAATTCAACTCAAAGAAATGAGGAGAAGAGACTTATGACTCAAAAGGATGCAACATGAATACATATGAAAACTAATGCACACTTATGAAATATGCAATGCAAAATGCACAAAATAAAAACCCAAGACTCACAACCAGAATCAAAATGAGGTGAAGAATGGCTTAGGAAGCCATCAAGATGAAGAGAGAGGAGATACAAGACCAAACAATACCAAAATGGAAGCAACGGAATCAAAAGATGGAGTTAAAACACTTAAAGAAACAAAAGACTTAAAGAAGAAGCTAACTCAAAAATTCAGAAGACACAAGACCCATCCTAGGACAAGGAAGGTACCCACACCCCAAAGGAACCTCAAATGAGAAGAAGAAATGGGCACAAGTGGTTTTTTAGGCTTATGAGAGGCTTAAAGGTTCAAAGGAAGCAAAACGGGACAAGGTTCAAGATAAAATCCACAAATAATCAACCAGTCATCTAAAAATTCCACAACTGAAACAAATTGGTCCTCAAACATGTTATATCAACTAGCCAAAAGGATTTGCAAAGATTCAGAAAGGAACTAAGTCAAATGGAGGCAAGAACACAAGCTAAGACAGAAAACTTACATCACAAGTTTCTAGACCAATACTCAAGAAATAAATTTCTAAAAATTCAGAGAAAAATCACATGAAAAATACAATGAATTAGGAGTACAAAGAAAAAAGAATGGGATCAGAACTCCAAATATTGAAGGCTATGGAAAATAAACAAGGAATACTGGTCAAGAAATGAAGTAAAAGAAGCTAGGTGCAATGGTGAATTATTTCTGGCACGTGGATCAATGAAAAAAATAAAATAAAAATATGACAAAATATCATAGACATAAAAGAATGTTCAGGATTTTTTTCGTAATTTTTAGATGATTTTTAGTATTTTACACGAATTTAAATGGAAATGAATTGAAAGAAATTAAGTTGAAGAAAAAGAAATAAATGAAATAAAAGAACATAAAAATAGAAGCATTATGGGACACGTGGCGTGCTGTGGACGGCCAGATTGAAGATCCGATGGCTTCTGTTCATCTTCTCCAATGAAACTTACAAAACAAATTCCGGCGACCGGAGACCAAATCGGAAGCAAAAATTCATCAAATAATGCAAACCAATAGTCCAAATTGACTAACTCGACATCACTGAATCCAAATATGACATCAAAAATAGCTAAAACTCAAAGGATCGGCCGGATCGAAGCAAAACAACATTGATAATCAAACTTTAAATGTGCATAACTCATGATATAATGCACCAAAATCAAATCTACAAAGTGCAGCATGATCAGGGAAGCACAAGGAACACATATCAACCATAAAATTCCATTTCCAGAACAAAAAGTTTCAAGCCATACCTGAGATGGAGATCTCGAAATGTTGAAATAGAAAGCTAAATAATCCGTGCAAATGACTCCTCTTACTCCTTATATGCAAAATAAATGCATCTAAGATCTTGGAATGGTGTAGATCTGAGATTTCAACACAAGAGGCTTTGAAATGGTGAACTTCAAATTCTATGATCTAAGCTTGAATGAGTGGATGATTCTTGATCTAAATGATCCAATGATCAAGAATATGGAAGAGATTTGTGGAGAATGTGAAGGAATGGAGAGATATGAAGCAAAATGCAAAAATGCAAGAAGGTTGAGAATGAGAGAATGAGAGAGATTCAGATCTGGTTCTTTGCTCAATTTCCTTAGAATGATCTTTAGAGTGAGTGCTGAAGGTGTGATGAAAAGTGCACGAAAATTGAATGAGAAAAGTGTGATTATGCAAATTGTGCACAAAGTGAGATATGCATGCTTCCCTAATTCTTCCTTGGGCTTCTCAACATGTGTGAGTTGCATTCTCCACCCTTGATCCAGATCCATTAACTCCTGGCCCTTAGATCAAACTCTCACACTTGTTTCATGAATTTTGCAAATTGGAGTGTTTTGGAGGGAGTTTTCAAAAGTGTATGAAAATGTCTATTTTTTTGGAGCAAAATGGTCCTTATGCAATGTATTTCAAGTTAGAAACAAGTTTGGGCCTGAACCAATTCACAAAAATCAAGATTGGATCCTTCTTGCACATGATGCACTTTTGGAAAAGTGAGTTTTGGCCTAGATGAGAGGAATTTTCGAATGGCCTACAAGGAGATTGGTAAATCCGGTGAAAACGTACTTGTACTTTTTAAAAATGGAAGCCCTTACTCTCCAACTTTCATGTTTGACTTTGGTCCATTCGGAGAATTTTTGATCATGTTAAGGCCACTTGAAGATTAGGGCCAAAGTTGCCAAATTTGCAAAATTTCAAAAAAACCAACTTTGTATCATTTTTGCAAAACCCTTCAAATCTCCATGATCCTTGAACTTTTGGCATTCCAAACCTCTTATAACATTGTAAGGACCCCTCTTGGCCAAAAAAAATTGGGTTGGACCCTTTGAAATTGCACAGTTGACTTTTTCAAGGCTCTGTTGACTTTCTGCTTCATCTGCAAGCAACTAAGGCACTGTCTGACTTCCACATGGAATTTTCTCATGAAATTTGACACATGGGATCCTCTTAACATGTAGAAGACTTGGCCCACAAGAAATGGCCAAAATTGTGAGGTCTTGGTACTTGAATCTCACACCCTAATTTGGGTGCACTGCATAGGAGCTTTACCTTGTCCTGAGATCTCTGACGATCATGAAATCTTCTGAGCTTTTGTCAATGGACTTGATCTTGTAAATAGAGTGTAGACTCACCCTAAGACTTGTACAAACTCATTGGGACCCTTGTCATGGATTGAAAGGCATCCGGGAACTCCACAGATGACCATATGCTTGATGTTAGGACATGAGGGATGTTATGCTTCATCTTTCTATGATATGATGCTGAGGAAATGATATGCTCATGATGTATATGATGTGATATGATGCTTAAAAAGAAGAGGAAAAATTTGGGGTGTTACATATAGCGATTAATCAAGGAAAATTGAATCGAATTCAATGAAATTTGAAAGGCGATTGGGACACCCAAAGCACCTATGCATCAAACATTCATAAGTCTCGATTCTTAATGCAATATGATTAACCACTTTGGGATTACGCGACCAACAAGAGGTCCGGCCCACGAAAGTACAAGTACCCAATTAGATTTTTATTCTGAATTAGGGACATATTTAGGTCCATGTTAAGCAATCGTCGAGTAATTTACGAAGTAATTACCCTACAAATGAGGCCGGCCACCACCAATTAAGGTGAACAATATTAGTGCTAATGCATGCAAGATAAACGATATATAAATCGCCATCCGGACGTAATACCACACAAACTAAAGGTGAATACCAAATTGAGCGCACTCATGGTACTCTTCCATCCTTAAGTTCAATCACTCATCTCGGTGGATTCAAACATGAAAATGTATCACTAACGCAAAGTACCTTAAATGAATTGAATAATCCAATTAAATGTAGTTTTGAATTAATGAACATTAACTACTATAATCTACACCCAAAGTTCATTGAAATTAAGGAGAAATCATTCTCAAAAGTGCTTCCCAAGGTAAAAATAAAAAGGAGGAAGAAGGAGAAGAAAGTGGAACCAAAATGGGGCTTGAAACAAGCCAAAAACACCATTCTGACTTGTGTTAACCGGTTAACCAAATGGGTTAACTGGTTAATGCAAACAAAACCTGCACAGTTTTAAAGATGGTTAACCGGTTAACCAATTTGCACTATAAATGATTAACCGGTTAACGTTGTACCAGAAGCAGAAAAAATGCAGAAAATTCAGCATGATCCATTTTAAAACCTTTTCTCAAACATTTGATGATCATGATCTGAATTTGCACGAATTTTAAAACCAAAATACAGTGGAATCCATACAATTAGACAACAAATAAAGATCCAAAGGATCTAGAAACAAAGGCACCAAAGATCCACATCTTGAATGTTGATGGTGAATATGGGTTTATGGAGAGAGATGAATTACCAAAAGCACTTCTTCAAATTAGACCAAATCAAGCTTAAATCTACCGCAATTGGTGAACAAAAGAAGAATTGAATGAAGGTTTAGCTCAAGTTAGTCAAGAATTCAATGTGAATTCTTGATAACTTCAAAAGAAAGAAAAAGAGCTTTAGTGAATTTTTGGTTTTGGGGGAATGTTTTGCAATGGGTTTTTTGGCTCTCAAAAGCTTGGTGAATGAATGAAATTATGGTCCTATTTAAAGAATTTAGGTATAGGAATTTGGTGGAATGGAGTTTGCTTTGGTAATTAAAATTAAGCTTGGTAATTGCAATTTTGGTGGGAAATGGAAAAGAGTGGTGATTAGTGAGGGTTTATGGTAGGAAATGATCAAAGTGATGTAGAGAAATCAGAAACCAATGGATCTAGAATATTCCAATTATACTAATGATATAAGGGTGTTGTATTTGAATAAAATATTCAAATTTCGCACAGGTTAACCGGTTAACCAAACCAAAATTTGAATATTTTATTCAAATGATGTTGCTTGGTTGTTGTGGTCTGATTCTTTTTGTACGTCGAAGAAGACATGGAAATAAACACATGAACCTTGGAAATCCTTTGAATGAATTAATTAACTTGGGAAATCCTTGATCAAATAAATTTGAAATTTTTTCGGATCAACTTCGACTTTTGTCTGTGAAATTTTACTTGAGTTGCAGGACTTCTATTTTTGGCATTTTCAATGGTTCCTCTTCCTGAAAAAGGTTAGTAAAAGGAAACAATTTTTTTTGGATTTTAATTAATGGTTAGTAATCATAAACAAATAAAGTAATTAAAGACAACAATGATCCCCTGTGAGGCATAAACCTATCCCGAGAAGAAATGAGCAACCAATGCGATCTTGTTTGGATGTAAGATGCAGATGAAATGCGAAGAAAACCTAGGACAAAAATTAGGGTGTTACAGCTTGTATGCGGGGGTTCTTTGAAAATTCTTCGCAAACAATCTATCAAACATGTTGAACGCGTGGTTCCAATTTTACTCTGGATGACTATAGAGGACACCTTCATATTGGAATAAAACACGTCCATGTGGAGACTCCAATTCTTGAAGGTGTTTTATGAAACATTTTCTTATTTCGACATTATATATATATATATATATATATATATATATATATATATATATATATATATATATTTGCTTTTCACTTATATCTGACTTCATTTTTGTTTTCTTGGCTAAGAGGATAACCCCCAAGAAAGTTGCTGATGAAAACACTTCTAACGCTATAGATGAAGATCGCCCTACTATCACCAAGAAGATTGTGACAAGAGTATAACTTCTTTTCTTGGAATAATGGTTTCTTTCTAGTTCCTTAGAACTTACATGTTTTGTCCAAACCTACAAGTTGGTCGAAAACCACCTCCCACTCCAAAGAGAAACCAAGAAGAGAAAGTCTTCAGTGAAGAGTCAGGAGATGAGTCACTAGAGCCCAATCAACCCACAAAAAAGAAGAAAGTTACAAAAGCTCCTCTTCCAAAACCCAAAGTCAAAATACTGAAACCCACTCCCCCTAGTAGTCCACTCAACGTTGTTCAAGTGAAAGATGCAGAGAGTGGAAACTCTAGTCTCCATACCCAATTTGTTCAGGTAAACTTTCGACCATGGATATTTCTTCTTATTACATTTCTTTGCCTGGCAATTAAAATTCTTTTTGCAGGAAAACATGTCTGAAAATCCTTCGACAGAAGAGAACGTAAAACAACCAACAAAAGAAGACACTCCTACGAAACCTCATGAACCCAATCAACAAGTCGTTAGTCCGACACCTCTTTCTCCAATGAACTTGATGACAAAAATAACCATAATGGATGATCATTCTCCTGAAGCCTCCCAACATTCTGACAACGATTATTTTCCATGTCCTCCTCCTCAATCAAATGTTACTGACGAAGGTGAAACCAATGTCACCCCTGAGGATGATAAGAAAGAAGGAAACATTGATGGCAACAACCAATCGAAACAGCCAATGGTAGAGCTAACCAAAGGACAAGGCAGCCAATCTAATGCTGATCCCCCAAAGGGAGGTTCCATATCAACTGGCTCGACTAGCCTTACTCGTGAGGAGATTGAGAATCTTAAGGTGCAAAGACCTTTAGAGTATTTGCAAGCTGTACTCAATACCCACTACAATTTTCAGGACTCTTCTCAAAGTACTTCATCTGCCTCAGGGGCCACTTCCAACGCAACTTCTCTTGACGCCATATTAGCTGAGATCAAGACGAAAATTCTTGACGTGGATCTATTCAAACTGCTTGAAGACCATCTAACTTCCATTTTCGACCTGAAGAAACTCTTGAAGCGGGTGAATTTCTTGGAATTGCCTGCAGAAGTGAGCAGTTTCCTCATAGACGTAACTTCCCTGGTTGATTTGGTGACTGCTGACCTAAACCGACTTTAAGGTTTTACAAGGCAAATATCTTAGAAGATAGACACCCATCTTGTCGAATTGGATGTTGCAGCTGTTTCGAACAACAAAATCATGGAGCTGAACCAACTCTCTGAAACTTACACTAAACAAAATGCTGATTGTGATGAAAAAATTTCAAAGTGGGAGAAGTAGATAGCTCTTCTTCAAAAGAAGATTTCTCAAGAAAGAAGGCTTAAAGAATCTCTTCTACCACCCAACCAAAAAGCAATTGATGAAGAGTTGCATGTAGGCATTCATCATGTCGAAAGGGCCCAAATTCTTGCTCAAGAAATCGAAAAACTTTTGACCAACAAGAGTTTTTATGAGCGTCGACTTCAGATTCAGAAGAGGAAATTTGATGACATGAAGGAATCTTTTGCTAGCATTAAATTGTAATAGGGATAGTTTCTTTTGTACTAGTTTTCTTTTGCTTAAGTTTCTTCGTTAACAGGCTGTTTGTACTGAATCTAATGCCATTTGTTCTGGAAATGCACAATATCTTTTCACTTATATGCAATTACTCTTTGGTTATTTTTACTTCTTGCAATGTCGGTTTATACTTTTTTAAGTACTTTCCATTTATCTTGAATATTCTTTCGTCTCTCCCTATTTCTTCGATTTCAAATGCGCCATTCGAAAAGATTTTTAAAACCTAGAAAGGTCCTTCCCACTTGGGGGACCGTTTTCTCAAAACTCTATCTTTTTTATCCATGGAAAGAATCACTTTCCAAACCAGATCACCTACAAAAAAAGTTTTATGTTTTACTTTCTTATTATAAAACTTTTCAACTCTTTCTTTTTGTCCTTTTAACAAATCTAACGCGCGTAGCCTTTCTTCATCTAAGTCAATTAATTCGTCCATCATCATGTTCCAATATGTGTCTGATGGGATCTCATGATGCCTTTGAATTCGTACTCACTGTAAATGAACTTCAACTGGCAAAACTGCATCATGACCATAAGTTAATCTAAATGGGGTTAAGTTTGTAGCCTCTTTAGGAGACGTTCGACAAGCCCATAAGGCTTGATCTAGAGTCTTATGCCAATTCTTAGGTTTTTTACCCACATGTTTATTTATCAAGTTGATCACCACTTTGTTAGCCGCTTCGACTTGTCCATTTGCTTTGGTATAATATGGTGTCGAAGTTAGGAGTTTGAATCCTACTTCTTTTGCAAATGCTTGCATATTTTTTCCGGTAAACAATGATCCCTGATTTGTGGTTATTATTTCTGGAATTCCAAACCTGTATATTATATGTCGTTGAATGAACTCGATGACCGTTTCCTGGTCTACATTTACTAAAGGTATAACTTTTATCCACTTAGTGAAATAGTCTATACCTACAAGAATGTATTTTTGTCCCTTTGAAGAAGCTGGTCGAATCTCCCCTATTAGGTCTAAAGCCCAACCCCTAAAAGGCCAAGGTTTCACAATCGAATGCAGTTCACTCACAGTAACGTGTGGTATGCTTGCGTGTAATTGACATTCTTGACACCCTCTGGCGAACTAAATACAATCTTTTAACACCCTCTGGTGAACTCAATACAATCTTTTAGTATTGTTGGCCAATACATTCCTTGTCGAAACAACAACCATTTCATCTTGTGTCCTACTTGATGCGCGCCACAGGCTCCACTATGCATGCTCTACAAGGCTACATAAGCCTCTTCTTTGCCTAAGCATTTTAACAAAACTCCTTCTGAGGTTTTCTTAAAAAGCTCATTCCCAAAAAGTACATAGCTTAAAGCTATGTACTTAACTTTCCTTTCGACCCTCATATTTGGGTCTTGTAGATATTCCTTAATGGGTTTTCTCCAATCTTCAGCTGTTGGGTTGTCCACATTGAAAATTTCAAAGTTTTCTTCGTCACAATATCCTAGCTTCACTGTTTCCAAATCTGATGGGGACAAATTAGTGGATACAACTCTCCCTCTAACTTCAATAGCCTTTTCTAAGTTTTCTTTCGACACATTATACCCGAATGCTATCTGAGCAAGGTCATTAGCCTCTTGATTCTCCATTCTAGGTATATGTTTAATGGCCACACTGTCAAATTTTTTAAGATGTCTGTTGGCTATGACGAAATACATGATCAAATTTTCTTTTACACATCTATATTCTTTAGTCAGCTGTCTTATTACTAATTCGGAGTCGCCCATTATTTCGACTCTTGTTGCCCCCAATTCCAACAAGATTTCAAGTCCTACAATCAGGGCTTCGTATTCTGCTTCATTACTTTAACATGAGCCTTCAACTTTGTACTTGAATTTTGTTGGAATTTTATTAGGAGAAATAATTAGCAATCCAACTCCAATTCCATTTCTGTGGCTGGAATCATCAAAATATAACTTCCAAGGTTCCATTTCGACATATTCCACTTCATTTTCCTTTATGGAATGGTCTTCTATAAAATCAACGACCACTTCTCCCTTGACAATTTTTAAAGGCAAGTATTTTAGGGAATACTTTGTTAATGCTAAAGTCCACTTTCCAATTCTACTATGCAAAATAGATTTTGATAACATATATTTTATTACGTCGAAATGGGAAGATACATATACATAAATAGGTTTGATATAGTGTTTTAATTTCATGCAAGAAAAATATACACATACACATAATTTTTCTATAACACTATATCTAGTATCGACGTCATTCAGGACTCTACTGAGGTAGTAGATGGCTCTTTCGATGCCATTCTCATCTTCTTGACATGGCATGCTCCCTAGCGTTTTATCTGATGTCGAAATGTATAATCTCATGCTTCTTCTTCTACAAGGAGGGATAAAGATTGGAGGGCTAGAGAGGTATCCTTTGATCATGTCGAAAGTGACATGATGTTCCTGCCCCCATGTGAAGTCCTCCATCTTTAGTCGAAGCAATGGTAAAAAGGCCTGTGTCTTTCCACTAAGGTTGGAGATGAACCTTCTTAGAAAGTTAATTTTCCCTAGTAGAGACTGCAACTCCTTTTTTGTTGATGGCGCTTTCGCTTCCATTATGGCTTTGGCCTTGTTTTCATGGATTTCAATCCCCTTCTTGTGAACTACAAAACCTAAAAAGTCACTGCCTGCACATCGAAAGCACATTTTAGGGGATTCATTTTCAAACCAAACTTCCTCATCCTTTCAAAGGAGTGTCGAAGATGATCTATATGACTTTTTCCTGAAACAGACTTAACCACAATATCATCAATATAAATCTGCATGAAAGTTTCAATATAATCGTGAAAAATTGAATTCATAGCATGTTGGTAAGTCGCCCCAGCATTTTTTAGGCCGAAAGGCATCATTATCCATTCACAAGTTCCTATCGCTCTAGGACAACGGAAAGTTGTCTTGGGAACATCTTCTTCGGCGATAAAGATTTGGTTATAACCAGAGTATCCATCTAGCATGCTTAAATACTCATGGCCTGCTGCCGAATCTACAAGCATTTCTGCTACTGGCATAGGGTATTCAGCTTTTGGTGTGGCTGAATTTAAGTCTTGAAAATCGATACATACCCTAAGTTTGCCATTTTTCTTTATTACATGAATTATGTTTGTAATACAATCCACATACCTTGCTGTGCGAATGAATATGCATTTCAGAAGTCTTTTGACGTCCTCTTTTATTTTCGACAGAACCTCAGGTGCAAAACGCCTTGGGGCTTGCTTCACTGGCTTCATTCCTTCTAGTATAGGCAACCTCAATTCGACCACGCTTCTGCCTAAATCAGGCATTTCATCATAGTCTCATGCAAAGCAGTCTTTGTAATTACGCAGCAACTGGACTATTTCGACTTTGAATTGAGGGTCCATCTTGGCACTTATGTAAGTTGGCCTTTTTTTCTGCCCATGTCCCAAGTCTATTTCCTCCAACGAGTCTTGAGCCACCATCTTCATGTTGGTCATCATTGGATCCTGTTGGAACCCCAGAGGTTCGTCATCATAAATGGCGTCGAGCTTTTGGCTTTGCCATTCTCCATCTGGGATTTTCTTAGTATTTTCTTCAACGTCTATTTCTAGACTTTGTTGGTTGGACTCGCTTTGACTGGCTTCGACAACCATGAATTTTAATTTGGCTTCAAGTGCTGCTTTGAGATTGTTTTCGGCTATGTAAGCCGTAATTCTTTCTAACGCATATGCTTCAGTCATCATCTGCAAATTCTCTTCCCCACCCAGTTGGTTGTATGTGGGCGGTTCCCCATATATAATTCGACTCTTCCACCACTTCCTTATCCCAATGGAAGCCATATGCAGGGTGGAGGTACATGGAGAAATATGCATTATCAGTCTTCTTGAGGTCAAAATTGGTTGGACTACATGGGGGAATGTGAGCCAAATTTCTGTCGAAAATGAGGCGGTCAATGTGATTGAAGTCGGTCATGAAATAACTAGTATTTGCCTCTATATTTTCTATTATGCCATCTGGTCTCCAAATAGCAATCCTCTGGTGCATCGACGAAGGCACAGCTCCCACGCCCCTCCCTAAGAGGAGGTTATAGTTTTCTTTCGACATTATTACCATAGACATTGTTGGTCTTGTTATTGTACTAACTGTTAAATCCACCTGGATCACTCCCATGGTAGTCCCTATCTTTCCTTCGTAATTCGACAATACCATATTGTGTGGTTTGGCATCAAAGTCAGTTTTGCCAATCTTTTTAAACATGAAATGGGGCATTAAGTTTATTTCTGCCCCTCCGTCCACTAGTATTTTGTTTATTCAACATTCTCAATCTTCCCCTTTATAAACAAGGGTTTGAAATGTCCTTTTAGCGAGTCATCTGGTCTTTCGAAGAATGCATTCTTCTCCTCTACACAACCATTGTTCATGATGTAGTAGCACACGGGTTTGTGAGCCATTTGTTCTTTTTCGACACTATCGTCTTCATCTTCCACCTGCATTACTCTGTCATAATCCCTGGGCAACACTGAGACAACATTGCACACTACATCGAAAGAGGCTTCAGAACCAGTCGCGAAGTCGTCAGTCATTTCTTCATCATCTTGAACTTTCTCTTTTGGTTTTGTTTGCTCCATACTTGTACTTGGAGCTTTGTTGTCTGAAATCTCCTTCTTTTCTACCTCCTGGATGTTATGATTTGGTGCAACATCACCTTTTTCGCCAGTATCCTTCTTTGTCATTCCATCCTCCAAATCTTCCTTCTCGTCCCTCTTTTGCCTTTGGAATCTTCTCCACTGAGATTTAGATCATAGGGTTTTTTCCTTTGTAGTTCTCTGAACGGTAAACTCTTGGTTTCTTCTTCTCAGCATCCACTCCTTTCTTCCTTGAGCGTCCCTGATGGGTTGTACCCACTGTCGCTCCCACCAAATGACACCGGGTCAGACGGGGTACAGACGCGAACGGTCGGCGAGAGAGAACATGAAGATGAACTGAAAAGAGTTGCCAACTAGGCATTTTTATCCCGAAGGAAAGGTAATGCTGCATAAACCTAGGAAAGAAATGGATAAGACGGTCGCGAACCAGAGAAATTGAGAAAGGGGTTTGGTTAAAACCTGGGAAGGTATTAACACCCAGATTGTCCGTCGTACTCGACGGGATCCACGCTTGAAAGTTTGTGTTTAAAGGGGGGTAGTGTTAGTGCTATCTGTGTGCAAAAGCTGGAAAAGAAATACAGATGTCAGTGCAAAAGAGATGTGAAGTGAAATGCTCAGGAATGAGGCTTAAAGAATAATGCTGGAAGAGGGGGGAAAGAGACAGAGACTTTTGTTCGATAACAGTTAAGTTATGCCTACGTATCCTCTCGTGCAATGAGGAAGTCAGAACACCGTAGTTCGACTCAAAGATACTGAAAGATGAATTGACTGATGAACTACTTGCTTGTCTATGCTCAAGTGTATGACTCGTCTGGCTCGAGTGCTAATTGTCTTGCATTAGACGGAAGACGCAAGTTCTCGTTTGTGAGTGAAGATGATGAGAAAAGAATCCCAGAGGAGACTATTATTGTTTGTTTTTGTGCTTTCAATCTTTTATTGCTTTTTGTGTTTGTCATAAGTTAATGAGCTTAAACCTAAACCAAGGGTTAGTAAACTCATCACATCCTCCCTCTGATTAGGGGTAATGAGAATACCTTAAGTATGAAGTAAGCACCTCAAACTTAATTACCATGATGTAGGATTAAGATCATTAACCTACTTGTGATTATTTAGATGTTTTTGGTATTTTGTTTAGTGTTAAGTAATGAGTTTAAGCCATAATCAAGGATTTAATGAACTCATTACACCATCCTAATAGAAGGATAATAGATGAGAGCATTTAAGCTGAGGAAGACACCTCAACTTAATCCATGATTAGGGATTAACCTCATGACAAAACAAGGCCTTTATTAAAATGGATTTTAGTTAATGGTAAGATTAAGAAATGAATTTTATAGGTTGTAAGACAACTTGAGGGGGACTTGTCCATTAACACTAGGGTTAGTCCTTCTTAACCAATTAAGGAAGAATTAGAACCCTAATGCAAGGCCCAAGTTACAAGCTATTGTCTTAGTGATTATTAAATGGATTGATTAAGATATTTAAACACATTAAAGGTTTAACATTTAGGATTAAAGTTATACACTCCATCCTAAGAGAAGGATGCAGGCATAATCTTAATCACAAAGCCTTAAAACCTTAAAGGTTTAGTCTCTGATTATGAGATGAGAAGAGAGACACAAAAGAAGACACAAAGGTAAAACTAATGGGAGACTAATCAAAACCCTAATTGTTTTCATGCTTGGATGTTCCTAGGGTTTATGAGGCTTGCAAGAGATCTTCAAGAAAAGCCACCAAGGAAGAAGCAGATGAAAGGAGGAGAAGCAGAAGAAACAAGCTAACTTACTTCACTTAAGAAGATAAGTTACTTGAAGAAATAAAGTGAAGGAGGAACATGAATGAGCAAGCTCACTCTAAAGCAAAAGCAAAATGCAGCAATGAATGCATAAGAGAGATGAGAAGAGAATGTAAGAAATGAAGGCAAATTCACTTCTCAAAGTACTTACCACCTGAAAAGTTAGCATAAAGGAAAGAAATGAAATGAAAATGGAATGTATGCAAGGATGCAAACCAAAACCCGAAGCATAAACATGATGTAAATGATGCTAAGAGATGATGCAAATGTATGTCAAGTGCTATGGATGATCATACAAGAGATGAGAATGCAAAAGAAGCATGAAAGCACATGAAAGTTCATGGAATGTAATGAATAAATAACATGGAAAATGGATGAAGAAATGATCAAGCATGGTTCTAATGTGTCCTATGATGTATTATATGTCATGTGAATGTATGCAATGTCATGGCAAGATCAATTCATATGCAAGATGTATGCAAATAAAGATGAGAAATTAGGGTTTTAATGCAACATGAGATGCAAAAGTAAAAAACAGAAGCATATCACAAGATAAAAAATTGAAAATGCAATCAAAGGAACCTTAACCCCATATGATATCACACCCCAAAGGAGGAGACCTAACTCCTAACCTAATGAAAGTTATGAATTTTCTAAATTATCTAGGGTTTTAAGGTACCTAAAGGTAAAAAATGCAAATCAAATCAAAAATGTAGAAGAAATTTGTGACAAAATTATGCTAGATACTACATGCTAAATGAAGATCAATGCAAAAAGAATCAATGTCATACCATTCATGGTTAGGCAGAAAAGAATTCTTGAAGTTAGGGTTCAAAAATAAGAATTTTATGAATCCTAAATTCAAGAAAATTGTCAAAGATTGTTCAAAACCAAAAAGAAATTTGTATGAATGGCATGATAATGTTTCTAAATGTCCTAAGATGCAATGTGAATTTTTTTGGGATTTTTTAGAAACCTAAATGATATTTTAATTAATTAATTTCCATTAATTAATTAAAATAAACATTTAAATGTTTTAAAAATGATTTTTTAATGCTAAAAATAAAAATAAAAATATTTTTGGGTGAATAAAATTATTTGGATGCAAAATGCAGAAGAAAAGATTTTTTTAGGATTTTTTAGCTATTTAAAATAAATTGTGCAAAATAAATGAGAAAAATGAATTAAAATTGAATAAAAGCAGAAGTATGATGATCCAATGGATTAGATTGATTCTGGGGATTTCTAGGTTGACCACGCGCGCTATCTAATGGATGAAATTCAAATTTATCTAATCTCAATTAATTATTTAAATAATCCAGATTAAAAGTTAATGAAATGATCTTGGTCGTCCATCACACGCGGGAAAGCAAAATCCAAAGGCCCACGTTTAAACGTAGCCCTAACCCTAATTAAGTCATTAATCACTCTCAGGTGGCCGGAGAATACCTCCAGTCATCTTCTCCGGCCAGACCTCCCCTGAGTAAACCCCAAACTTCAACCCTAGGTTATTTCTGGAGCTCTAAAGCTCCAGATCAACTCCCCTCATCTCCCTGAACTCAAATCCACTCTCAAAACAAATTTCTAATTGCTCAATCACAATATTCGAAGAAAAAATCAAAAATGGCAAAAGTTTCAGACAATCAGTACATGTTCATTTCTTCACCATTTTCAAAAATACAAAGCACAAAATGATTAGTAAAGCATGCTCTTTCACATTGTAACATAAAAATAGAGTTCTGGAAAAATGATTTGAGATGACTACCTGAGATGAAGCTTTCCAAACTTGAGCTTTATGACCTCTTCCTTTGTGCAAATCACCTCCAATGATCACCCTGCTGCTATTGAGAAGCTTGAATGCAGTTTAGATTGGCTAGTTTGTGAGATTGCACTTCAACTGGCCAAGAATCATGTTTCAGGTTAAGGGTGTTTTCAGGCTAGTTTGATGGTTGCTTTGTGTTCAGTTTATGATTCTTAGATGAATGGTGAAAGAAGTGTGAAGATTGAGTATGTGAGCTGAGACATTCGAAGGATTTTGCAAGTTGAAGTGATTTTGGCAATGCTGAATTCTTGGAGGTTTCAGCTTGTGTGTGTTATGAAACATGATCCTTGAGGCATGCTTGTAAAGTCTGGATTGGACAGAGAGTGGGTGGTGGACTGTGGTGATTGGTATGGGCTTCTTGCCAAAAACTCAAAAGTTTTGTACTTGAGGTATGGGCAATGGTGTAGCTGGCTCATTGGCTTGTCCATGCGCGACATGGATCAAGGATGTCCATGGAATTGGTTTTGAGACAATTCAGCAAGTGGATGGAAGTTTATGTTCCATTTTGCAAATTCCATGAAGTTGTGCCCTTTTGTAATTTCTTGACGTTCAAGGCATGGAATGATACAATTCTTTGGGCAATTCTGATTTTTATGCAATGTGTTATGTTTGTATGATGCTTAGAAGTGTGTTTGAAGTCACAAAATGAATTGGCAAGTGGTTTTGAAAAGAATCCTCTTTGGTGCATTCTTGAAAATTATGTGATTTTTGCCAACTTTTACAAGCCATAACTTGAGTCCCATAATGAATTAGAACTTGTTCTTGTACTTTTTGAAAAGGGAATGATCCAATCTATAAATTTCATGACCAACAATTTTTCATTTGAAGCATTTTTGGTTGAAAATGGCGCTGCAGCGTGGACACAGTATTACCTCAACTTTCTTCTTTTGACACCTCTTTATAAAATCAATCAAACTTTCTTCCTCCTTGGGATATGCCAACCTCTGATATTCTTCTCGACTGTGTTCCTCAGGAGTCAGTGTTGGGTTGTTTTGAGATGTTTCGACCATGTTGATACTAGCTGATTTACCACTAGTGATCTTCAACTTGTCCATTTTTTCGATCAGCTTCCACTCAGTCTCACCCATTTCTTCTGTTGAGTTGTCCTCTTCAGTTGGAAATGATCCTTCGCAGGCTTTTGGGCAGTAGTTTTCGACTTGACTTCCCTTGGGGTCCTCCATTATTCTTCGTAGGATTTCATAGGTGGATGGCTTCTCAGGCATTTCGTCAACCTTTTCTTTCAACATGACAATACTTTCGTCCACCCCATCATTGTCAGTGAAGCTTTCATCAATCTTCTTTTCAGCATCATTCAGGTTGCCAGAGATTTCTTGATTTTTTGTCACATTAGGGTTGTCAGTCACCCTCCAATCTTTTTCGACGGAGTCCTCACTGCCTTCGTTGTTGCTTAGTTTTTTATGGCCTCCAGTGGCCTTCACTTTAGCCATGTTGATGGGCCCCTCAGTGGCCTCCACTTTTAATGGGGCGGAATCCTTAGTGACTTCGCCAGCCTTTGTGTTGTCAAGATCTTCTGTGCCTCCAATCTTGGATAGGTTGTTGAGGCCTTCGGTGACCTTCTTACTGTAACTAGTTGATTCTCCTTCAAACTTGTGCTCAACATTCTTCCATTCAGTAACTTCGTCCATGACTATGAGATCTTCAGTAATCTCCATCATGTTAACATTGGTATCGAAGCCTTCAGTAGCTCATACCATTTCAAATCCATACTCAAAACTCTCTCCCACTTCCACCATGTTAATGATTGATTGCTCAACATAGTGGGTGTCAACAGTCTGCATGGGATTTGAGTCAATTTTCATTTGTTAGTTTTGCTTGTCGCTGAATTTCAGTCTTGCGTCACGGATAGCATTCTGCACTAGGTCCCTGAAAAGGAAACATTGAGATGTTTTATGACCCAAAAAACCATGGTACTTACAAAAACCTCTCTTTTTTAGTTGTTCCATAGGAGGCACTTTAGTGCTTGGTGGAACTATCATCTGATCATCTTCAACTAATTTGTCGAAAATTTTGTCACACTTGGTGACGTCGAACGTATAGGTTCTTTTAGGAAACTTATCATTCTTTTCAGGCTCAACTGGATTTTTTCCGTACGACAGAACTGGCATCCTACAAGAATATGGTGGTCCTTGTTTTAATTCTGCTAAGTCAATTTCTTGTTCATCGAAACAAGATGGCTCGTCTACATTATCTACATCACTTTCGTCTTCTTGGCGCATCCCTACATAAGCCACTCTTTTTATTTTGTTTCTATTTGCTCTGAATTTCTCAGCCTTTAGTTTTTCGACTTGTCTCACCCTATCTTCCAATTGTGACATATCTCTCAAATATTAGGTGTCTAGTTTCTTTCTTATAGAGTAGCCTAGACCACCTGCGGCCATTTCGACCAATTCACGTTCGGGTACTTGGGTGAAACACTTGGCCTTCAGTAATCTGAACCTATTCAAATAGTCATCTATTGGTTCGAAGAGTTTCCTTTTTACGCTGGCTAATTCCTTCAGGCTTATTTTGGTTTGCCCCATGTAGTACTGTTCATGGAATAATCTTTCTAATTGGGTCCATGTATATATGGAGTTTGTAGGCAAGGATGTAAACCAAGTAAAAGCATTTTTTGCCAAAGAACATGGAAAATATTTCGTCCTTATTTATTCATTATTTGCTATTTCTCCTGTTTCGATTAGATAACGTGCGACATGCTCTATGGTTGATTCACTAGTATCCCCTGAAAATTTGGTGAACTTGGGGACTTTCCAGCTTGGGGTCAATTCTTGTTGTAGAATATACTCAGACAATAGGGACACATAACTGGGCCTTTGTAATCCAACATTTACCCCATTTTGTGCCATTATTCTTTCGACAATGGCTGCTAGGTTGTTTTCGGCAGGCATATTATTATAGTGCATCTTCTGCACAACATGATTAGCGTCTTGACCCCTTTGGACTAGAATTCTCCTAGGCTCTGGCTGGGCAGGAATTTCTACTTGAGGTTGTTCGACTACTTCCTCTTGGTTTCTAATGTTTACTTGGGGGATTTCTACTAGCCTCTGGTTTATGGTAGGTTCCTTTTTGACAGGTTTCCTAGGATTCAGAACTATTTGCTCACTGTGTTGTGTTTGGGGTACGTCGAAGAAATTAGCAATACACGTCATTTGTTTTGCTAGCAATTGGTTGGTTTGGGTCGTGTTTCGTATCAAAGGATTAACCACTTCTCTCATTTGTTATGTTAACATATGGACCATTTCATGGTTGCTCTCGTCCATTTGTTGCCTAATGGTGTTTTCCGAATTTGTGGTGATTGTTGGCGAATAATTTTGAAATCCTGGTGGGATTTGATTTATTCTTACCATGTTTCCACCAGATCCTGATCCTTGCAATGGTGAAGACCTATTCAACAAGGAGTCAGAATATATTGAAGATGCATTTTGCAAACTTGCCATAGTGGTAGTAGGCATCCCATAAGGTTGTTCCCTACCAAACAAGGGCATTGAAAAGTTCATTGAAAAGGGACTATGAATGTTTCCTATAGGGGAAGGCATTTCCATGGACATTTGGGGTCCCATGGAAGAAAAACTAGGCGCACTTTGGGATACTGCAAACGCATGTGTTGACCCTGACGAAGAGGGTATGGCTTCTGATACAGAAATTGACCTTGTATTTCCTCCAGTCAAAGGAGTAGGGGTAAGCACCGTATTATTATCATTTTGACTATGTGGTGGATTTGCCATTCTTCTTACTCTTGTTCGTTTTGGCCTTTCTACGTCGGTTACGGCTAACTTACCACTTCTTAGAATCATGTAACGAATTTAAACCTTTTTGACTAAGAGTTGTTATGATATCTTTTACGCACTAATGTCCCACCGGTGTGCCAATTTGTTCGCTGGTGTTTTCCGACGAACAACCACTAGTTTCTAATTCAGTGTCTAAATTAGTTAACTTGCAGGATCAACCATACAAATCCTAGGACATAAGTGCGTATTTCATTTGTATCTGGTCGAATGTATTGATTGTGTCATCCTTAACGATTTTACTTTCAGTCAATTATCTTAAGTACATTTGTATGATTCATAAGAATAAAGAACAAAAGTAGAATAAACTTGACATAATTCAAAGAAAACAACTTCTAAGAATGTGTTAAAGTAATGGAAGACAAGTAATGTAATGCATCGAAATAAAAGACTTGAAATCATAAACTATGAAATGGTAAAGGAATTTAAATAAACTTGGAATTTTATTGAAAACTTAAAGAAAGTAAAGATGGTGTTTTTCACACGTACATTTTCCAGATTCACACTCTTTTCTCTCACACGGGTACTTTGAGTTCAATAGGAATTTGTACAAAATATCACACCCCAAATTAACAATAACTATTATATATATAGGAAACTAAACTAACTTCCACTAACGGGCAAATTCTAATAACTTGACACTTGGCCTTTCGGCATGCCTTCATTCCCCTGGATGCTTCCACGCATCCTTTTTGCCAAACGTTGCAACTTCACACTTTAAATTTCTTCTTTCAATTTGAATTGATGTCTTTATTCAATAGCTGTTGAAATTATCACAAACAAACTCCTTCGACTAAAGATCATATCATGTTAATAAAACATAAGATTTATTCTTCTTTGTCGAAAAAGATGTAAAAATCCCCTTTCTTGTTGTCTGCGTCGAAATCTCCCTTTTCACCAATATTTTCCTTTTATAAAGGTACCATCGAAAATCACTGTCTACACCACCATGGCAGGATTGAGAAATGCCTCTCTAATTTACTCAGACAATGTGGTTCCTTCACCTTGGCAGGAATCTTGTTCTGCAATAAATATGCAAAGGAATAACCAGAATGGAGGCTTGGAGCATTCGACTTAGAGTCATGCTTTGACAAATGAATCTATGGCCTATTTAAGGAAACATATGGATGAAAGCAACATGAAAATGGTTCATACTCTATCCCAAACTATGGGAGAGATTTTTCAGCCTTTGATTCAGAATACGACTCACATAAATCAATAGATGGTGTCTCAAATGGCGCGCATAGCAGAATTCATGGGAGTCCCAACACCAGTTCGACAGCCTCATCACTTTCCAGAAGTAAGAGAAGCTATGCAACTATTGAACCAAGAGAATCCACCTATGGTCAAACCAGTAGACGTCGAACCCATTAAAGGTCAAAGACAAATACCAATAGAAGAGGAGCCAAGAGTGAGGGTGGTAAATAGACATCAAGATGCAGACCTTATAGTCCAGCAAGTTCGACAGAATAATCTGGAAACGGAGAATAACTTGGTAGTCCTTGTCGAACGAATAATGGCGCAGTGGAATCAACACTGGTTTTGCTAGGCCAAACTTTACTTCGCTAATAGTGGACTATATACTTCAATCAGAGTTGCCCCCTATGACGAAGGTTCCCAAATTTACCAAGTTTTTAGGGAATACAACCGAATCTACGGTTGAACATGTGGCACGATACATGATAGAGGCTAGGGATATTGCAAATGATGAGAGTCTAAGAATTAAATATTTCCCTAGCTCCCTTACCAAGAATGCTTTCATTTGGTTCACTATGCTGCCACCCGATTCGATATGTAATTGGACTCAATTAGAACGTTTGTTTCACGAACAATTCTATATGGGTCATACTAAGATTAGTTTGAAAGAATTAGCTAGCGTAAAAAGAAAGTTCAACGAGTCCATTGATGACTACTTGAACAGATTTTGACTGCTTAAGAAAAAATGTTTTACTCAAGTACATGAGCATGAATTGGTCGAAATGGCTGCTGATGGCCTTGATTATTCAATCAGGAAGAAGCTGGATACTGTTGCTCCCACCAAATGACACCCGGTCAGAGGGGTACAGACGTGAATGGTCGGCGAAAGAGAAGAAAAGAAATAGAGTCGCCAGCTAGGCATTTTTATCCCGAAGGAAAGGTAATACTGCATAAACCTAAGAAAAGATGGATAAGACGGTTGTGAACCAGAGAAACTGAGAAAGGGGGTTGGTTACAACCTGGGAAGGTATTAGCACCCAGATTGTCCGTCGTACTCGACGGGATCCACGCTTGAAAGCTTGTGTTTAAAGGGGTAGTGTCAGTGCAATTTTGTGTGCAAAAGCTGGAAAAGAATGTAAGTGTCAGTGCAAAGAGACATGAGGTGAATAAAAGAAGTGTCAGTGTAAGAACAGGAGTATGAAGCTCAAGACTATGAGGCTTTAAGAATAATGCTGGAAGAGAGGGGATAATCAGAGACTTTTGTTCGATAACTGTTAAGTTATGCCTACGTATCCTCTCGTGCAATGAGGAAGTCAGAACACCGTAGTTCGACTCAAAGAGACTGGAAGATAAATTGACTTATGAACTGCTTGCTTGTCTATGCTCAAGTGTATGACCTGTCTGGCTCAGGTGCAAACTGTCTTGCATTAGACGGAAGAAGCAAGTTCTCGTTTGTGAGTGAAGATGATGAGAAAAGAATCCCGGAGGAGACGATTATTGTTTGTTTCTGTGCTTTCAGTCTTTTATTGCTTTTTGAAGTTTGTCATAAGAAAATGAGCTTAAGCCTAAACCAAGGGTTAGTAAACTCATCACATCCTCCCTCTGATTAGGGGTAATGAGAATACCTTAAGTATGAAGTAAACACCTCACACTTAATTACCATGATGTAGGATTAAGATCATTAACCTACTTGCATTTATTTAGATGTTTTTGGAGTTTTTTTGTTTAGTGTTAAGTAATGAGTTTAAGCCATAATCAAGGATTTAATGGACTCATTACACCATCCTAATAGAAGGATAATAGATGAGAACATTTAAGCTGAGGAAGGCTCCTCAACTTAATCCATGATTAGGGATTAACCTCATGACAAAACAAAGCCTTTATTAAATGGATTTTGGTTAATGGTAGGATTAAGAAGTGAATTTTATGGTTTGTAAGATAACTTGAGGGGGACTTGTCCATTAACACTAGGGTTAGTCCTTCTTAACCAGTTAAGGAAGAATTAGAACCCTAATGCAAGGCCCAAGTTACAAGCTTGATGTCTTGGTGATTATTAGATGGATTGATTAAAGGATTTAAACACATTAAGGGTTTAAATCTTAGGATTAAAGTTATACACTCCATCCTAATAGAAGGATACAAGCATAACCCTAATCACAAAGCCTTAAAGCCTTAAGGGTTTAGTCCTTGATTAAGAGATGAGAAGAGAAGACTCAAAGATGACACAAAGGTGAAACTAATGGGGGACTAATCAAAAGCCTAATTGTGATCATGCTTGGGTGTTCCTAGGGTTTATGAGGCTTGCAAAAGATCTTCAAGAGAAAAGCCACCAAGGGAGAAGCAGACATGGAAGAGAAGCAGAAGAAACAGGAAGAAGCAAGACAACTTACTTCACTTAAGAAGATAAGTTGCTTGAAGAAAGAAAGAGAGGAGGTAGCATGAATGAGCAAGCTCACTCTAATACAAAAGTAAAATTCAGCAATGATGCATAAGAGAGATGAGAAGAGATTGTGAGAAGTGAAGGCAAATTCACTTCTCAAACACTTACCACCTGAAAAGTTAGTAAAAGGAAAAGAAATGAAATGAAAATGAAATGAAATGCAAAGATGCAAACCAAAATCAGAAGCATATTTATGATGCCAATGATGCTATGAGATGGTACAAATATATGTCATGAGGTGCAAATGATCATACAAGAGTGAGAATGCAAATGAAGCATACAAGAGGCATGAAAGTTCATGAATGCATATGACATCAAATGGAAGCAAAACATGGCAAATGGATGATGCAATGATCAAGCATGATTCTAATATGTCCTAGGATGTCTTATATATCATGTGGATTCACAAAATGTCATGGCAAGTTCAAGTATGCAAGCATATGAAGGATGAATGCAAATGAAGATGCAAATTAGGGTTTATGCACAAGATACAAAGCAAAATTCAAGATCAGAAGCAAATGACAAGATAAAAAATTGAAAATGGGATAAAAGGTACCCTAAACCTATACAAGTTCACTGCCCAAAGGGGAAGACCTAACTCTTAACCCTAAAGGAGTTATGATTTTCCTAAATTTGCTAGGGTTTTAAGGCACCTTTCAATGATAAATGCAAAACAAATTGAAAATGAGGAATAAATTCAAACCAAATTTATCCTAGAAACTACATGACATGAGGAATGCAATGCAAAAATAAGCAACATCAAACTCTTCATGGTTAGGCAGAAGGGATTTTTCTAAGTTAGGGCAAAAATATTGACTTTTAAAGACCCTAAATCCAAAGAAAAATGTCAAAATAGGTCAAGAACCAAAAAGAAATTTGTGTGAAGGGTTTGATAATGTCTCTAAATGTATCAAGATGCAATATGATTTTTTTGGTGATTTTTAGAAACTTAAATGGTATTTTAATTAATTAATTCTCATTAATTAATTAAAATAAACATTAAAATATTTTAAAAATATGAAATTTATGCAAAAAATAAAATAAAAATGATTTTCAGAATGAGAAAAATATTTTAAGTCATGATGCAAAAAATGAAATTTTTTAGAAGTGTTTTGCTATTTTTTAATAAAATGTAGAAAGAAATGCAATTAAAATGAAAATTAAATGAATTAAAATGAAAGTCAACTGATCCAGTGGTCCAGATTCAAATGAGAAAGGGAGGGAATTGACCAGCGCACGCATCTGGATGGCTGAGATCCAAACTTCACTAATTACGTCATTAAGCCCTAATCTGAACCCTAAACACTTTCAGGTGACCGGAACAGTGTTCCGGTCATCTTCTCCGGCTAGCCTCTCAAGATATCTCACTCAATACGCAACCCCAAACCCTAAAACTCTCCAGAAATGATCCTCTCATCAACCCTAACAAGAATCAGCCATCAAAATTCATTTATTCATCAACAAAAGCACAAATCGAAGCAAAACGGAAAACAACTCAGAAATTTTAGAAGCTCATGAAATGCTTATTTCTCAACTATTTTCAAAACCAAACATATCATGGCAATCAGGGGAACACATAGAATCATTCTATAACATAAAATGAAGGTTCTGGAAAAATAAATGCCAAGACTACCTGAAGTTGAGCTTTCAAAACAGGAGCTTTATGGCCAGTTCTTTGCTTCAAATCCACTCCAATGACTCCCCTCAAGAGCTTGTGATGCTTGGTTGGAGTTTAAATGGCCTCAAAAGGAAGTTGGCAGAAGTTCAGTTCATGAAATGTGAAAATCGTATTTTGGATATGGTGAGTTTCAAAGCAAAAATGAAGGGTGGGAAATGATCAGTGATGTTTATGGAGTTGAATGGTGGAAAAAGTTTGGAGGTTTGATGGTTGAGCTATGAGTTTCGAAGGCTTTTGCATATTTTGGGGATTTGGTGTATGCTGAGGATTCTCAAGTGTTAGGCTTCAATGTTGTGTGCTTTGGCTTGGTTTTGATCCACATGATGAACTGTGATAGGTCAGAGAGTGGGTGCTGGCCTATGTTGATTGGTATGGGCAAGTTGCCAAAATGTCAAAAGTTTTGTACTTGAGGTATGGGATGGTTTTGCAGCTGGCTTTTGGCTTGTCCTGGCTCAGCATAGATCAAGGAGAGCCATAGATTCGAAATTGAGGTGATTCAGCAAGCTTGTGGAAGATTATGTGCCCTTTTGCAAAATTCATGAAGTTTGGCCCCTTTTGAATTTCTTGATGTTCAAGGCATGGGATGAAATGATTCTTGGGCCAATTTTGATCTTTAGGAAATTCATTATGATGTTAAGACACGTAGAAGTGTGTTTGAGGTCACAAAAATGCTTGGCATAAGAATTTGCAAGTTTCCCTCTTTGGTGTAAAAGTGAAATTTATGTGATTTTTCCCAACTTTGACAAGCCATAACTTGAGATCTAAAATGAATTAGGTCAAGTTCTTGTACTTTTTGAAAAGGGAATGATCCAATATACAACTTTCATGACCAAGAATTTTTCATTTGAAGCATTTTTGAATAAAAAAGAGGAGGTTGAAAAACTTTCCCAAAATGGCAAGTTTGCATTACAAGTCACTTTCCCAAAATGGCAACTTTGCAAATGGCTTGAAATTCTCCAATTTTGTGAACTTCTAACTTCTTCTAAGATCAAATAAAGATCATATACACCCAAAATGATGGAGAAGACCCTTTGGATGGGTGATTGGGGGCCTCAGATGCCCTGATTTTGCACTGACTTGTTTAAGAAGTCATCTATTGATCAGATGCCTTCCCCATTGAATTTCTTCATGAAAATTGGTATGCATGATCCTTATAACATATAATGACCAATAGAAACAAGAATGACCAAAAAATTTGGAGTTATGGCCTCTGAAGTCAAAACCCTAATTTTAGGTCATCTGTGCAGTTAAGCTTGGCTCTGCTTCCATGCCTTTCTCAGTTCTTGTGATTCTCTGACTTTCTTGATCTTGAGAGGATATAATATGGTGCTTGGACATACATGGACCCTCTTGAGATGATTGAAGACCTTTGGAATTGCTCAAATGGCTCAGGGATTGCTCAGATTACAAAACCCTAGATGTAGATGAATTTGAACTATGCAGTGAAACAAAAATGTACTATGAGATGATATGATTGAAATTATGCAAATGGAAAGAGTCACAAGCCATGGTGAAATGAGTGAGGGCAAATTTGGGGTGTTTACAGCTGCCCCTATTCAAACATGAGTTAGCTGTGCGGGATGTAAGCAGCGGCTTAACAGGCAAACAAGATAACTTGTGGTTGAATACCAAAGACAATCCAAAATTTGCACTCACTGAATGAAGAAGAAAAGGGATATAGATTGTAAAAGGAAGTAAAGTATGATTATAAAGTGCGGGCGACGGAGGACGATCGTCGAGCAGAGGACAACTGCTGGGGATAAAGCAATGACAGGGACGACCGACATGCTGGGGAAATGGAGGTATCACGATGGGGACTGCCATCCAGTAAAGGAACAAAACTCTTTGGGGATTAAAGGTAAAGTAAATGATGGGGACGACCATCAAGTTCGAAGCATAAATGAAAAAAATGATGAGGTACGGTCATCAAAGGTGAAGGACAATCACCTAGCAGGGGACGGCTGCTCTGTTGGGGGTAAGATGAGGGACAGTCATCTATTGGTGAAGGACGATCACCTGGCAAGGTACGATTGCCGAAAGCATCACGACATAGGACGAATGTCGGATAGAAAAGGTCGACGATGGGGACGGCCATCGGATAAACATGATGAAGGACGATCATCAAGAGGTGAAGGACGATCACCTAGCAGGGTACGGCTGCCAATTATCACGACATAGGACGAATACCGGATAACAAAGGGGTTCCAATTAATGGAGACTCCGCTGGGGGATGATGAAGGACGATCATCAAAAGGTGAAGGACGATCACCTGGCAGGGTACGGCTGCCGAAAAGTATCATGACATAGGATAAATGTCAGATAGAAAGGAAATAATTTATTGGGAATTGCTTCTGAGGAAGGGTAGACACAGACGAGTGTCTTAATTCAAGAAAAAGGTATGAGTGTTTGATACTGTGTAGATTAAAGATGCGGACGAGCATCCTTAGGATTATGATACGGACGAGTATCGGTAGAAACAAACACTGACGCATGTTCAGAGATGATGATACGGACGAGTACCAACTGGTTAACAAAGAACACGGACGAGTGTCGACTCTGAGGGGAAATAAGGGTGTATACAAGATATGGGCGAGTATCTGTATGAGTGAAAATAAACATCGTGAGGCACGGACGAGTGTTCAACTTGCTGGGGAGAGGTGACACGGACGGGTGTCAGGAGAGTGTATTAATATGTTTTTTTGTGAGTGCAAAGGGGACACTTTGGCTTTCTGCTGGGAATATGACACAGACGAGTGTCAAGGATTATCTGTAAATCATAAGTATCTGTTTGTAGGGGATGTTCTGGCGACTTTCTAGGGAAAGATGACACGGACGAGTGTCAAAAGGAGCATGTATCTGGATCTGGGAAATGTAAAGAAAATGCTCTGATATTCTGCCGGGGAATTTTGAGAGGTGTCTGGTATATCGTTGATGGGATGTCAATATTCACAGGTGACCGATTCAAAACATGGCTTGTGATTATGCAATATGTTTGATTTTTTCCGTAATGCTCCGTATTAAACGGAATGCTACGCTCTGGGGGGAAATATGATGCAAATGCTATGTTTATGCAAAGATACCGATCCGGGATTCGGATCCCGTTACTGTAGAGGTTTTTGACTGGTTTGCTTGAAAGGACATCCCACCTGGGGATGAGATCATTGGTAGATCTGATAAGATGTATGACTGCTTGGGGAAACCAGTCAATGATAAACCTATCTTATTGGTGAGGAGCCCAGCTGGGGTCTTTGTGAAAATTTCTGTCACTTGGTTGTGAGATCTTCAGACATTGCTCTTCTGGATAGAGGCTGGAGCTCTGCGGGGAGATGGTTCCCTGTCTTTGCACTTGGCCGGGGAGGAATGACCATTGAACGATCTTCCTAGAGATGCCTATGAGGATCCTTCTGAGGGTGAGGAGACCTGCAATCCTGTTATGACGAAGAAAACATACAAGTACCTCGAGGTGTCCCTTACCGGATTCCATCATAGGAATTTAGACACTCCCGGGAGCAAATACATTTCCCGCTAGCATGTAATTTAGAAAAGACGCACCTGTATTTATGCGATCATTATATTAAAGACATCAGACATTTTTGCAAATAAAGATAAAATATACGTGACAACATGTGACTGAAAATCTGATTTTATTAATTGGTGTGCCCTAAATTGGCAAGTACAGTCAAAGAAACAGATCCCCTGAGATGAGGAGATTGTTATAAATTAAGAAACGAAAGGATGCTGGCAATGTTGATGATGCTTCAGTACTTCCCTTTCGCTATGACTCGTATGACATTGACGTTCTTCTCATCTTGCTTTTGAAGAGGCTGATTCTGACCGATGCTTTAACCTTTCGAAGTTTGCCGTGTTGTGAGTGATACAGACGAATTCAGAGTGCAATTGTCCGCTTATTCCCTTATTTTGCGTGGATCGCCCTTTCAAGTTTTCGACCCACCGGGATACCCATTTTTGCCTGAGCTGTCCAATGTGGCTTTTCAACTCAGCGGGTGTACACATTTTTATTTATTTTCCCTTATTTTTGCCTGAGTCTTTTATTCTGTTTTTGACTCGCCGGGATGCCCTATTTTTGCCTGGACTTACATTCTGTTTTTATGTCCAGCGGGTCATTTTATGCGAAGTATTTTTTAACTGCATCTGAATTCACAGGGGACGGGAAGTCTTCACCATCCATAGTACTGAGCATCAGTGCTCCACCAGAGAAAACTTTCTTCACTATGAACGGACCATCGTAATTTGGAGTCCATTTGCCCATGTGGTCTGTATGAGGAGGAAGGAGTCTTTTCAGCACAAGATCTCCTACTTGGTATTCCCGAAGCCTGACTTTCTGATCGAAGGCTTTCTTCATTCTTTTCTGGTATAGCTGCCCATGAAAAATTGCAGCTAATCTCTTTTCTTCGATCAGACTCAGTTGCTCGTATCGGGATCGGACCCACTCTGCTTCATTTAGTTTAACATCCATTAGTACCTGCAAGGAGGGTAACTCAACTTCTACAGGTAGGATTGCCTCCATACCATAAACAAGCTGATACGGTGTTGCCCCGGTGGATGTTCTGATTGATGTACGGTACCCATGCAAGGCAAATGGTATCATTTCATGTTAGTCTTTGTAGGTGACCACCATCTTTTGCACAATCTTCTTGATATTCTTGTTAGCTGCCTCTACAGCGCCATTCATCTTTGGCCTGTAAGGAGAAGAATTGTGGTGTTGGATCTTGAAGTCCCGGCACAGTTCTGTCATCATTTTATTGTTCAAGTTGGAACCATTATCAGTAATGATTCGCTCGGGCACTCCATACCGACAAATGATGTCCTTCTTCAGGAATCGGGCTACTACCTGCCTGGTAACATTTGCATAAAATGATGCTTCGACCCATTTGGTAAAATAGTCAATGGCTACCAGGATGAATATGTGTCCATTTGAAGCAGTCGGCTCAATCTTGCCTATCATGTCAATGCCCCACATGGCAAAGGGCCAAGGTGAAGACATTACATTCAAAGGATTTGGAGGCACATGCACTTTATCTGCATAAATCTGGCATTTATGGCACTTTCTGGCATAAGCACAACAATCTGCATCCATTGTGATCCAGTAATAACCTGATCTTAGCAACTTTTTAGCCATAGCGTGCCCTCCCGCATGGGTACCAAAAGATCCTTCGTGCACCTCGTGCATCAACAAGTCTGCTTCTGCCTTATCAACACATCTGAGAAGTACCATATCAAAGTTTCTCTTATACAGGGAGCCATCAACATTCAGGAAGAAACTACCAGCTAGCCTTCTTAACGTCTTCTTATCATTGGAAGATGCCCCAGGTGGGTATGTTTGATCCTCCAAGAAGCGTTTGATGTCATGGAACCAAGGCTTATCATCTTCAGCAAGGTCTGCTGAGAATACGTATGCTAGTCTGTCAAGTCTGGATACTGAAATCCGAGGCACAAAGTTGGCAGCTTAAACTTTGATCATGGACGAAATGGTAGCTAAAGCGTCTGCGAACTGATTTTCATCCCGAGGGATATACTCAAGTTTGACTGTTGTGAAGAAAGTCAGTAATCTCCTTGTATAGTCCCGGTATGGAATCAGATGATCCTGGTGAGTGTACCATTTGCCGTTGGTTTGATTAATTACCAAAGCTGAATCTCCGAACACAGTCAAAGTCTTGATCCTAAGGTCAATGGCTTCCTCAAGACCCATATTACAAGCTTCGTATTCAGCTTCGTTGTTAGTGCAGTTAAAGGTGAGTTTTGCCGAGAAAGGCATGTGAACTCCCTTAGGTGTAATGAGTACTGCACCAACACCACGACCATTCATATTAACAGCCCCATCAAACATCATAGTCCATTCTTCTTCTGGGTCAGGCCCTTCAGTGTGAACAGGCTCTTCATGATCTTTTGCTTTTATGAACATGATGTCTTCATCAGGGAAGTCAAATCTCATAGGCTGGTAATCATCAATGGGCTGCTCAGCAAGATAATCAGACAATACACTACCTTTGATGGCCTTTTGAGATGTGTATTGAATGTCATATTCTGTGAGGATCATTTGCCATCTTGCAACCCGTCCGGTAAGTGCTGGATTCTCGAATATGTACTTAACTGGGTCCATCTTTGAGATCAATAAGGTAGTGTGAGTCAACATATACTGCCTTAGTCGACGAGCAGCCCACGCTAAAGCACAACAAGTTTTCTCGAGCAGTGAATAACATTGTTCACAGTCGGTAAACTTTTTGCTTAGGTAGTATATTGCATACTCTTTTCGACCAAACTCGTCATGCTGGCCCAACACACACCCCATTGACTCTTCTAATACTGTCAAGTACATTATTAGAGGTCTTCCTTCAACTGGAGGCATCAGGATTGGAGGCTCTTATAAGTATTCCTTGATTTTGTCAAAAGCCTTTTGGCAGTCTTCGTTCCACCTGACTGTTTGTTCTCTTCTTAACAACTTGAACAAAGGCTCACAGGTTGCTGTAAGGTGAGATATGAACCGTGAAATGTAGTTCAATCTACCTAGAAACCCCCGAACTTATTTTTCAGTCTTCGGTGCAGGCATCTCTTGAATGGATTTGACTTTGTCAGGGTCAACTTCAATCCCTTTCTCACTCACAATAAATCCCAGCAGTTTACCGGATCGCACCCCAAACTTGCATTTGTTGGGGTTTAACTTCAGTTGGTACCTCCTCAGACGCTTGAATAGCTTCAACAGATTCACCAGGTAGTCTTCTTCTGTAAGGGACTTGCCAATCATGTCATCCACGTAACATTCAATTTCCTTGTGGATCATATCATGGAATAATGTTACCATATCCCGTTGATAAGTGGCACCAGCATTCTTCAATCCGAATGGCATCACCTTATAACAGAACGTGCCCCAGGGTGTGATGAAAGTTGTCTTCTCCATGTCTTCAGGTGACATCTTGATCTGATTATATCCTGAAAATCCATCCATGAAGGAGAATACCGAGAACTGAGCCGTATTGTCGACCAATACATCAATGTGAGGTAAAGGGAAGTCATCTTTCGGGCTGGCTCTATTCAGGTCCCGCTAATCCACACACATCCTCACCTTGCCATCCTTCTTAGACACAGGTACAATGTTAGCAACCCACGGCGGGTAACTAGTCACAGCAAGGAAACCGGCGTCCCACTATTTTTGTACCTCCTCTTTTATCTTCATTGCCATATTTGGGCGAGTACGGCGCAGCTTCTGTTTTACTGGCGGACAGTCTTCTTTCAGAGGCAACTTGTGCATAACAATGTCGGTGTCCAACCCTGGCATATCCTGATAAGACCAAGCAAAAACAACCACATACTCCCGAAGCATGTCAATCAGTTGCTCTTTTACTGAATCTTGCAGGCAGGCCCCGATCTTGACTTCCTTCAAGCCTTCTTCCATACCAAGATTAACCGTCTCAACTTCCTCCTGATGAGGAGTGATAACCTTCTCCTCTTGTCTCAACAACCTGGCTAGCTCCTCTGGTAGCTCATAATCTTCTTCAACCCCTTCATCGGCTTGATTAATTGGATTGTCAAAGTCATACGAAGTCATAGCGGTGTTGTTGTCGGTGCAGTCTGGAGGGCATTCTCTGCAAGGGTTTAGATTTGTTCATTTTAGTGATCAGTTTTATCTTGCTTTAGAAAAAAGTTAAAATGAAGTTGTTATTTTGAAAAACATTGCCATTTTATTTTTGTACAAAAATGAAAAACGAAAAACAGTGAGCGGAGAAAGAAAAAGACTCATTTGCAAAAGATGTCCTGATATTCATTAATTGATCTTTGCACAAAATACAAGATGGCCCGATTACAAAATGAGCCCTGACATCTTGGGCAATATGCAAAACTTGATGCATGCTTTAAAAACAGGAAATAATAATTACTCTACGGGAGTAACTCTTATAATTTCCTGGGAAGACCAGTTTGAGACATGGTTTCCCGGGATCCTTGGACGTATCCAGCTTTCCAGGTTGCGCTCGTCTTCTGACTCATCTTCCAAGCTATTCACAGCATCCGGGGTGAGCATTCCCCCGCTGACAAACTTGGGCTCCTTTGCAGCCTCTGGTTGATCTTGTCGAGTTGGTTTGTAACCCAACCCGAATAGGTCTTCTTTCTTCTCCACGGGAAGCAGCTTGCCCCAGCCTTGAGCAGTACTCTCTTCAACAACCTTTCGGGCTTGTTGGTATGACGTGATGGAGGTCCCAAGCACAGCAGATGTTTCATTGATATTCAAGGCCTCAAACCCCTGACTCATGGTTTCATGGATCTCCCCATCCATTTCAATGTATTTGAAAGTATCCAGCTGGCTAACAAAAATATCCTCCTCCCTGCAAATAACGTCACGGTGCCAGCGGCGTGGATCCATGGTCTACCCAATAGACAGCTTTAGGCAGGCTGTATATCCATCACAAATAAGGTCGTTTTGAAAACTTGTGGGCCAATCATTATATGCAACTCTATCTCCCCCAGAACTGATCTCTTAGAACCGTCGAAGGCTCTCACTACCAAGTTGCTTGGGCGTAGTGCCAATCCATCATGTTCCAGCTTCACAAGGGCTTTCTTAGGTAGGACATTGAGGGATGACCCTATGTCCACCAGTACGTGAGAAAGAACTACACCCTTACACTCCAAAGTAATATGCAAAGCCTTGTTGTGATTGTGACCTTCCACTGTCAGATCAGTGTTGGTAAACCCTAGCCCATGACTAGCGTTGACATTTCCAACCACAGCCTCTAACTGATTGACGGTAATCTCTTCCGGCACATAAGCTGCATGCAGGACTTTTAATAGTGCGTTCCGATGAGCCTCGAAGCACATTAGTAATGATAGTATGGAGATTTTGGAAGGCGTTTGGTGAAGCTGGTCCACCACCTTGTAATCACTTTTCTTTATGATTCTCATGAATTCATCAACTTCCTGATCAAAAGGAGTCTTCAAAGCTTCTCTAGCAACTGGTTCTTCTTGCACCATGCTCTTCCCTCTTTCAACAACGGGTCTTGGAATTTGCGAGGCAAAGAGACTTCCGCTTCTAGTGAAGCCTCCGCCTCCCCCCACATTGTCTATCTGAGGTGAAGAAGTTGATGATTCTAAAGTGATTTTCTGCCCCTCGCAGTACAGATCTGAGCCATAATGCCAAGGGATGGCATTGTTGCTTTCGTAAGGAACTGGCCCAGGCACTGTGATAGTGATCGGACTGATAGCAGCTGCAGAAGGGATCACAATGGTGTGTGGATCATAATATATGGTAACCGGAGCTCTGACAGGAGTAGTATTTTGTTGAGAGTTGTTGGAAGGAACATTTGCAGGATCGTAGTATATTGTAACCGTTGAGACACTTTCACTAATTGCTGCTGATGTTGTAGAAGATACTGTTGACTGGACAAGTGCTGAAGTTGTAGCAGGAAATGAAGGAATAATGGGTGTTGTCATTGTAGAAGGGATTGTGACTGAACTTGTATCCGTTGAAGTGATTGATTGGGTATTTGATGGAGTTGTAGTAGAATCCGTTGGAACAATGGTTGCTGACGTTGTAGGAGTACCTGTGATTGTTGATGAAGGGATTGTTGGAGTTGTAGTTGCTGTTGTTGTAATCTGAAGGATACCATCCTTAATAAGACCGTCTATGCCGTTTCTCAGCCTTTCACACCCATTGACGGCAATATTGCAATATCCACAGCCAAGCTCACATCCGGGGAACACTTGGCATTCTAACAGCTGAGCTTTGATTTCAACCAGAGGTGTTTGGATCTGTGCAACACTGGTGATTAAGGTGGATAGTTTGCCTTCTTCAATAGCATTAATCATAGGCCTGTTGTGACCAGGCATTGGATTTCTTGTGACATTTGGAGGAGGTGCAAAGTTGAGAGCTTTTGAGTCCACCAGATCCTGGACTTTCATCTGTAGGGCCCTGCATTTTTCAGTGTTATGCCCCGGTGCGTTTGAGTGGAATGCACACCTGGAATTTGCATCATAGTTCTTTGGCATATTGGTGGGATCCGGAGGTGCCAATGTCCTTAACTCAACTAGGTTGAGCTTCAGGAGTTGTGGCAAGAGTGCAGCATACGGCATTGGGATTGGGTCAATCACCCTGTTTGCCTGTGATGGCCTTTGTTGGAAAGGACGCTGTTGTTGGTTGTTATTGTTGTTGTACGACCTTTGTTGCGGATAATGAACTTGTTGTTGATACTGTGGTTGTTGTTGTTGAGGATATGCTGATTGTTGAGGAATCGGAGCTGGAATGGTAACTGTTGCTACTGACCGGTGAGCATATTGAGGCTTGCCCCTGCTTGTATGAATGGAATTAGTTTCACCTGCCCTTCGGGGTCCCACAAAAGGCTTTCTGGGATTGTTGGATGAACTTGCACCACTGTCGGAAATTTTGCCCATCTTTAAGAGGCTTTCAATCCTCTCACCAGCTATGACCACATCAGCAAAACTGGTAGAGGAGAAGGCAGCTAATCTATCAATATAGGTCCCTTGCAATGTATTCATGAACATGTCAGCCATATCCCTCTCTGACATGGGTGGTTGGATAGCAGCAGCAAGCTGTCTCCACCTTTGGGCATATTCTCTGAAGCTCTCTCTAGAATATTGTGACATGCCCATTAGAAGAGTTCTATTGGGAGGCATGTCCAGGTTGTACTGATATTGTCTGATGAAAGCTTCAGCTATGTCCTTCCAGCATCTAATGGTAGCTCTAGTCAAGTGTGAATACCATTCTCTCGAAGCTCCAGTCAGACTGTCTTCAAAGTAGAACATCCACAACTTTTCATCCATGGTATACGCTTTAAGCTTTCCCAAGAAAGACTGCAGGTGAGTGCGAGGACAGGAGGTAACATTGTACTTTTCAAAGCATGGGGGTTTGAATTTGTGGGGAATTCTCACCCCATCCACTAGCCCCATGTCCATCACATCGAAGCCCAAAGAATTCTGAGACTCCAAAGATCTTAACTTTTCAGCAATTTCGTCCAATCTCCTGTCATATACTTCATCTCCAGCCCCCATGACAGTAAACTGTTCTTCTTGGGGATCCTCTTGCAAGATCCTCCCCCCAGCAGTATTACCTTGCACATTTCTCGGGATGTTAACTTCTGGATCCAGATGAGGTCCAAATACTGGTGGGTCAATACGAGGCTGGCCCCGTTCATTGTTACTAGTTCCTCCTGTTCCAAGATGAGGCTCCTCAGGAGTTTGCCTTTCCACCATCTCTCTTAACCTTTCCTGACTCTAGGCTAAGCCAGTCATCACTGCCATGAACTGAGACATCTGATTTCTCATTTCTACTCTCTCATTAGTCATTTGATTTCTGACCTCAGTCAGATCCTGCTGTACTTGCTCCATTTGAATGTCGGGAAGATTGTTACGAGTCGGGTACCGGTGCGTGCGGTTGACAGGGAACACTCGGCGACGAGCAATGTTTCCTGAAGTTGACAACAAATTTAGAAACAAAAATAATAACAAAACCTACAAAACAAAGACAAAGTTACTATGCAATGCAGTATGCTTATTTGTTTTCCAAGGTATCCGGTTCGATTCTTGGTTTTAACCTTTCTAGACCTCGAGGAAGATGCTTGATGTTGTTGAGAGAAAACCCAAATGAAAACAAACTAAAATATATTACAAATGATGAACGATACATAGTTTGTTTTACAACACATGCCCATGGAGGGTCAAAATACAACAAAAGGAAAAGTACATCAAAATGGAAACCAACAACAAGCAAAGAATCAGACATCCAGTCCAAACTCATCCTCTCTAACTTCCTTCAGGAGTGCCTCAGTCACTGGACCAGCTGGGTGCTCTGTAATGGTCCTAATGAGGAGGTTCCTGGTAGTAATGGAAGTGGTCAGCTTCTTATGTCTGTCCTGGTCCTTTGACCTCTTCAATCCTGCCCTAAGCTTCAATTCTGAAATCTCCTTCTGAGCTGCCAACAAAGCTTCCTGCTGCTTCTTCTCATTGGCCTCTAGCTGTTCAATCTTGGCTTGAGTCTTCTGGTCTTCTTGTGTACGGGCCTCAGTGATCCTGACCCACCTAGCCTGACTCTCTTGCAGATAGAGCTCAACCCTAGCCTTCTGGATTTTGGCCTCTTTACAGGCATTCTTCAATATTTGTTCCCCGGCTCTTTCCTTCCTGATGTAGTCCTCTGTCTTCTCAATTTTGGTAAGATGCTCCACCCTAAGCTTCTCCAATCTCTCAATATCCAGACGACCATCACTTCTTTCCCAAAGAGTCTTTTTCAAGGCTTGAGATAAGTTCTCATTCCTTTCCTTCAGCTTCTCAAATTCTTCTAGGCTGACAGTTGCTGCTGGCTGCACTGTAGATGGTCCAGGTATGTCTTCCAAGATGAAAGGCATTCTGGTAATTTGAGCTCTAATACGGGACCAGTCATAGTACTGAGCTGAAGCAACATTATTACACCTTCCAAGGATAGCTACCCCCTTTGTCTGGATGTTGTCCCAAGCCCAGGATGCTTGTCTGACAGCAGCTGAATTAGGTTTCACTTCACAATACAGGGTCTCAGCTAAATCTTGTCCTCTGGGAGGGTGAACCAAAGCATAGCCCAGTTGTCTTTTAAACAGCAAAGGATTGTAGTTAATGCAACCTTTTACTCCTATCAGAGGTACATTTGGGTATTGTCCACAGCTGGTGATAATGTCCTTGCCTTTGGTGCTCTGGGTGCACCATCTAATATCATCTGAAGTCAAGGCAATGAACCTCTTGGCCCAATTCTTCTGTTGGTGGGGATTCAAAAATGTGTATGACTTAGGCAGATGTCTGAGCAGCCAGGTGTAAAACAAAGGAGCACAACATCTCACCAACTTCCCCCTTTGTTTCTCATTCCTCTGATGAATGGAGTAGTAAAAGTCTCCTAGCAGTGTAGGTATTGGGTTCTTCAGAAGAAATAAATGGATGGCATTCTTGCTGACAAATTTTGGCTCATCTGCAAACAGGATAGCCCCATATATGCTGAGGGCTAACAGTACACAGACTGCTCTCCACTCTCCCAATGAAGCCTTCAGGATGGCCTGAGAAATCAAGAAGTCTAAATGCAAACCAGGAATCCCAGCTTTTGTTGTCATACTTTGCTCAATCAAGGCAGGCTCCAGGTACAGTGCCTTTGCTATTTCCTCATTCCTGGGAGCTGTCATCTCTAGGTTGAAAGGGATTCCACCCCTGATAGGTACTCCAATCAATGAAGAAAATTCTTCCAGCAGAGGCCCTAGCTGAAAGTCTGGAAAGGTGAAACATCTCAACAGAGGGTCATAAAACTGTAAGCATGTGTGGATCATACTCCTCTGAGAAGGGTCAAGGTCCATAACTATGTCCAGGATACCTCCATAGTGTTCTCTAAACAGAGGGATGTAATCAGGTGTGATGAGTGACTGGATCTGCCGGATACCATTCAACTCAGGCTCAAAGAAATGGTAGGATATGTTGCTCTTCCTGGGAGTAGCCATGAGTGCTGCTGAAGAAGCTGAAGATAAGTGTTGATGAGGATCACAGACTGAGATGCTGAAGGTAAGTCTTTGGCAGACTGATGCAAGTGGTGATGGAGATAACTGAAGCAGATAACTGATGAAGACAACTGAAGCAGAGGTCTATGCAGAAGAAGGGTCAAAACCAAACCATATATGATATGGATACCCTGAAAAGCAAATAAACAAATGTTAAATGATGCAATGATGATATATGCAAATGATATGCAAGGGTTTGTGATCAAGCTGGATCTGATTATCTGTCTTGATACAAGGTCCATATATGTTCAGAAATCCAGATGGAGGTTTAGAAACCCAGTAACCAAGGTGGGGGACTCAAATAAAGAGTCACGTGTCCAGGGTTAATCACAAGAACTGTCCAAAGTGGAGTACTCTTAAACAAAACAGTAACAGGGTATGATGTGGCCTAGGGTTCCTGCAAACTTGTAAACAACCCAACCCCCTCACATGTAGTGTTCTAGAACAAGGATCCTCAGACTTGGATCAGTTATGAGAAGTGTAAACACTTCTAACCCGGAGGTACAGTGTTTACAATAGCCATAAAATATCTTCCTCTAATTCACCTCAGTTTCTGAAGGTCATAATAAAGGTCATCCAGACTTAGCAGGCTTCCCAGATAGCCCTAACACTACAGGAAATCTGTAGCACAGAGTTCTCAAGAAGAAACCCACATCTGAACTGTGTTTCATATTCTCGCACTAGACCGAAATGGAATGGGAAAGAACATGAACCACTCTAGCCTAGGTGTCACTCAGGTCCCAGGTATAGGACCTTAATCTCTCAATGAAACCCCCACCCACCAAAACAGAAAGCCAGATCCAGCAATGACAGTATGATGCATATAAAAACTGTAGAGAAAGTAGTAAATAAAGTTGTACACAAAACAGTAAGTAAAGCAAAAATAAATAAACACACATAGCACATAATACCCCAGTAAACACAAATCAAACAAGCGCTAGGAGGAACCCACAAAAATAACCAGGAGCCCTGGTTACAATATAAGATTCCCCAGCAGAGTCGCCAAGCTGTCGCTCCCACCAAATGACACTCGTTCAGAGGGGTACAGACGCGAACGGTCGGCGAAAGAGAAGAAAAGAAATAGAGTCGCCAGCTAGGCATTTTTATCCCGAAGGAAAGGTAATGCTGCATAAACCTAAGAAAAGATGGATAAGACGGTTGCGAACCAGAGAAATTGAGAAAGGGGGTTGGTTACAACCTGGGAAGGTATTAGCACCCAGATTGTCCGTCGTACTCGACGGGATCCACGCTTGAAAGTTGTGTTTAAAGGGGTAGTGTCAATGCAATTTTGTGTGCAAAAGCTGGAAAAGAATGTAAGTGTCAGTGCAAAGAGACATGAGGTGAATAAAAGAAGTGTCAGTGTATGAACAGGAGTATGAAGCTCAAGACTATGAGGCTTTAAGAATAATGCTGGAAGAGAGGGGATAATCAGAGACTTTTGTTCGATAACTGTTAAGTTATGCCTATGTATCCTCTCGTGCAATGAGGAAGTCAGAACACCGTAGTTCGACTCAAAGAGACTGGAAGGTAAATTGACTTGTGAACTGCTTGCTTGTCTATGCTCAAGTGTATGACCTATCTGGCTCAGGTGCAAACTGTCTTGCATTAGACGGAAGAAGCAAGTTCTCGTTTGTGAGTGAAGATGATGAGAAAAGAATCCCGGAGGAGACGATTATTGTTTGTTTCTGTGCTTTCAGTCTTTTATTGCTTTTTGAAGTTTGTCATAAGAAAATGAGCTTAAGCCTAAACCAAGGGTTAGTAAACTCATCACATCCTCCCTCTGATTAGGGGTAATGAGAATACCTTAAGTATGAAGTAAACACCTCACACTTAATTACCATGATGTAGGATTAAGATCATTAACCTACTTGCATTTATTTAGATGTTTTTGGAGTTTTTTTGTTTAGTGTTAAGTAATGAGTTTAAGCCATAATCAAGGATTTAATGGACTCATTACACCATCCTAATAGAAGGATAATAGATGAGAACATTTAAGCTGAGGAAGGCTCCTCAACTTAATCCATGATTAGGGATTAACCTCATGACAAAACAAAGCCTTTATTAAATGGATTTTGTTTAATGGTAGGATTAAGAAGTGAATTTTATGGTTTGTAAGATAACTTGAGGGGGACTTGTCCATTAACACTAGGGTTAGTCCTTCTTAACCAGTTAAGGAAGAATTAGAACCCTAATGCAAGGCCCAAGTTACAAGCTTGATGTCTTGGTGATTATTAGATGGATTGATTAAAGGATTTAAACACATTAAGGGTTTAACTCTTAGGATTAAAGTTATACACTCCATCCTAATAGAAGGATACATGCATAACCCTAATCACAAAGCCTTAAAGCCTTAAGGGTTTAGTCCTTGATTAAGAGATGAGAAGAGAAGACTCAAAGATGACACAAAGGTGAAACTAATGGGGTACTAATCAAAAGCCTAATTATGATCATGATTGGGTGTTCCTAGGGTTTATGAGGCTTGCAAAAGATCTTCAAGAGAAAAGCCACCAAGGGAGAAGCAGAGATGGAAGAGAAGCAGAAGAAACAGGAAGAAGCAAGACAACTTACTTCACTTAAGAAGATAAGTTGCTTGAAGAAAGAAAGAGAGGAGGTAGCATGAATGAGCAAGCTCACTCTAATACAAAAGTAAAATGCAGCAATGATGCATAAGAGAGATGAGAAAAGATTATGAGAAGTGAAGGCAAATTCACTTCTCAAACACTTACCACCTGAAAAGTTAGTAAAAGGAAAAGAAATGAAATGAAAATGAAATGAAATGCAAAGATGCAAACCAAAATCAGAAGCATATTTATGATGCCAATGATGCTATGAGATGGTACAAAGATATGTCATGAGGTGCAAATGATCATACAAGAGTGAGAATGCAAATGAAGCATACAAGAGGCATGAAAGTTCATGAATGCATATGACATCAAATGGAAGCAAAACATGGCAAATGGATGATGCAATGATCAAGCATGATTCTAATATGTCCTAGGATGTCTTATATGTCATGTGGATGCACAAAATGTCATGGCAAGTTCAAGTATGCAAGCATATGAAAGATGAATGCAAATGAAGATGCAAATTAGGGTTTATGCACAAGATACAAAGCAAAATTCAAGATCAGAAGCAAATGACAAGATAAAAAATTGAAAATGGGATAAAAGGTACCCTAAACCTATACAAGTTCACTGCCCAAAGGGGAAGACCTAACTCTTAACCCTAAAGGAGTTATGATTTTCCTAAATTTGCTAGGGTTTTAAGGCACCTTTCAATGATAAATGCAAAACAAATTTAAAATGAGGAATAAATTCAAACCAATTTTATCCTAGAAACTACATGACATGAGGAATGCAATGCAAAAAGAAGCAACATCAAACTCTTCATGGTTAGGCAGAAGGGATTTTTCTAAGTTGGGGCAAAAATATTGACTTTTAAAGACCCTAAATCCAAAGAAAAATGTCAAAATATGTCAAGAACCAAAAAGAAATTTGTGTGAAGGGTTTGATAATGTCTCTAAATGTATTAAGATGCAATATGATTTTTTTGGTGATTTTTAGAAACTTAAATGGTATTTTAATTAATTAATTCTCATTAATTAATTAAAATAAACATTTAAATATTTTAAAAATATGAAATTTATGCAAAAAAATAAATAAAAATTATTTTCAGAATGAGAAAAATATTTTAAGTCATGATGCAAAAAATGAAATTTTTTAGAAGTGTTTTGCTATTTTTAATAAAATGTAGAAAGAAATGCAATTAAAATGAAAATTAAATGAATTAAAATGAAAGTCAACTGATCCAGTGGTCCAGATTCAAATGAGAAAGGGAGGGAATTGACCAGCGCGTGCATCTGGATGGCTGAGATTCAAACTTCACTAATTACGTCATTAAGCCCTAATCTGAACCCTAAACACTTTCAGGTGATCGGAATAGTGTTCCGGTCATCTTCTCCGGCTAGCCTCTCAAGCTATCTCACTCAATAAGCAACCCAAACCCTAAAACTCTCCATAAATGATCCTCTCATCAACCCAACAAGAATCAGCCATCAAAATTCATTTATTCATCAACAAAAGCACGAATCGAAGCAAAACGGAAAACAACTCAGAAATTTTAGAAGCTCATGAAATGCTTATTTCTCAACTATTTTCGAAACAAAACATATCATGGCAATCAGGGGAACACATAGAATCATTCTATAACATAAAATGAAGGTTCTGGAAAAATAAATGCCAAGACTACCTGAAGTTGAGCTTTCAAAACAGGAGCTTTATGGCCAGTTCTTTGCTTCAAATCCACTCCAATGACTCCCCTCAAGAGCTTGTGATGCTTGGTTGGAGTTTAAATGGCCTCAAAAGGAAGTTGGCAGAAGTTCAGTTCATGAAATGTGAAAATCGTATTTTGGATATGGTGAGTTTCAAAGCAAAAATGAAGGGTGGGAAATGATCAGTGATGTTTATGGAGTTGAATGGTGGAAAAAGTTTGGAGGTTTGATGGTTGAGCTATGAGTTTCGAAGGCTTCTGCTGATTTTGGGGATTTGGTGTATGCTGAGGATTCTCAAGTGTTAGGCTTCAATGTTGTGTGCTTTGGCTTGGTTTTGATCCACATGATGAACTGTGATAGGTCAGAGAGTGGGTGCTGGCCTATGTTGATTGGTATGGGCAAGTTGCCAAAATGTCAAAAGTTTTGTACTTGAGGTATGGACTGGTTTTGCTGCTGGCTTTTGGCTTGTCCTGGCTCAGCATAGATCAAGGAGAGCCATAGATTCAAAATTGAGGTGATTCAGCAAGCTTGTGGAAGATTATGTGCCCTTTTGCAATATTCATGAAGTTTGGCCCCTTTTGAATTTCTTGATGTTCAAGGCATGAGATGAAATGATTCTTGGGCCAATTTTGATCTTTAGGCAATGCATTATGATGTTAAGACATGTAGAAGTGTGTTTGAGGTCACAAAAATGCTTGGCATAAGAATTTGCAAGTTTCCCTCTTTGGTGTAAGAGTGAAATTTATGTGATTTTTCCCAACTTTGACAAGCCATAACTTGAGATCTAAATGAATTAGGTCAGGTTCTTGTACTTTTTGAAAAGGGAATGATCAAATCTACAACTTTCATGACCAAGAATTTTTCATTTGAAGCATTTTGAATCAAAAAGAGGAGGTTGAAAAACTTTCCCAAAATGGCAAGTTTGCATTACAAGTCACTTTCCCAAAATGGCAACTTTGCAAATGGCTTGAAATTCTCCAATTTTGTGAACTTATAACTTCTTCTAAGATCAAATAAAGATCATATACACCTAAAATGATGGAGAAGACCCTTTGGATGGGTGATTGGGGGCCTCAGATGCCCTGATTTTTCACTGACTTGTTTAAGAAGTCATTTATTGATCAGATGCCTTCCCCATTGAATTTCTTCATGAAAATTGGTACGCATGATCCTCATAACATATAATGACCAATAGAAACAAGAATGACCAAAAAATTTGGAGTTATGGCCTCTGAAACCAAAACCCTAATTTTAGGTCATCCGTGCAGTTAAGCTTGGCTCTGCTTCCATGCCTTTCTCAGTTCTTGTGATTCTATGACTTTCTTGATCTTGAGAGGATATAATATGGTGCTTGGAAATACATGGACCCTCTTGATATGATTTAAGACCTTTGGAATTGCTCAAATGGCTCAGGGATTGCTCAGATCACAAAACCCTAGATGCAGATGAATTTGAACTATGCAGTGAAACAAAAATGTACTATGAGATGATATGATTGAAATTATGCAAATGGAAAGAGTCACAAGCCATGGTGAAATGAGTGAGGGAAAATTTGGGGTGTTTACAGATACCCAGTACTTGAGAGACATGGTCCAAATAGCAGACAGAGTTCGACAGCTTGAACGTCTGAAAGACGAGAAAGACAGGGCGAACAAGCATAAAAAGATAGCTTACGTTGAATACCATGATGAGGTAGAAAACGTCTATGATGAAACTCTACCTCTATATGATAACGAGATGACTTAGCTGAACTTAAATAGGGTCCCCCTTATTCCTGTAAACTATTAGTTCCCTCAAATGGAAAGAATCATGTCGAAGTCGAAAAAATCGACAAGTTTCCAAAGAAAACATATACTTTCGACGTCACCAAGTGTGACGAAATTTTTGATTTACTAGTTAAGGATGGACAAATACTTGTACCTCCTGGTGCTAAAACACACCTTTAGATCACAGAAAGAAAAGAGGTTTTTGTAAATACCATAATTATTTGGGTCATAAAACTTCTCAATGTTTTATTTTCAGGGATTTGGTACAAAATGTAATCCAGGAAGGTAATCCCTCTTTTACTTAGTACTCCCCAGCAGAGTCGACAGTTCTGTAACACGGTGGGAGAACTGACTTGGGCGTTTTTGTATCCAAAAAATATGTTGCGGATAGAAAGAGTCGCCACGACTTTTATTTTATCCAATAAAGAAAAGGAATAAAAGAACAGGAAAGACCTTTAAGAGATTAGAGTTCGGGGGTAAGTTATACAAAGGGAAGGTGTTAGCACCCTTTGTATCCATGGTTATCCACGGGCTCTTAACTTCTTATCTCACTTTACTTTATTTGAAAAATAGTGGTGGTGTACTTAGAAAAATATTTCAGAAGTCCTTAACTTTGTAATGATCCTCGTATGGATGTATACAAAGTGTTTAGTTTGAAAGTATTTGAAAAAGTGGAGTGTAAAGAGTATTTTGAAAAAGAAGTGAGCAAGTACTTAAGAACTACTTACCCTAAGTTTGTAAGGTCTTTCTTGTTATTTATTTCCTTTAAGGGTAGTATTATCCTTACTATTAGTGAGTAAGTAGTAATTACCTTGGATGTTTAAAGGGATGAGTGTAGGGTCATCGTATGGTCATAGAAGGCAATCTTGTAGGGGTATCTTAGTAATTCGAAGGGATGATCATCATTTTCGTAGGGTCATCGAGGGACGAGATCATTTGTTCGTAGGCAACTCGAAGGGACAACGAGGGACTATGATCTTTTATTCGAATGGACTTGATGATTTTTAATTAGGCAACCGTGCTAAGACACCCATATGTTCGATGGACTTGACCATTTTCGTAAAGCAACAAGAAGGGGATACCCTAGAGGTGCATGTGTGAGAAGTTTGTTTTGTTCAGTTATTTTAATCTTGAGAATTAAGGTTAGCTAACGGTTGATTTTAGTCTTGCCATACAATCCTATTAAGCATACATCTAACAGTTTATAATGCAGAAAAATAAAACCCTAGTTTAAACTATTACATGGCTTTGGGAGAGATGCATAAATATAAAAAATCCTGACAGAAAATGTAAAGTGCGGAAAATAAACCAAAACTATTACAAGGCTTTAGCAGTTACATTATCTTTAGAAATTGTAAAATAATCGAAATGAAAAGATCGGAAGAATATTAAGTCTTTGAGATGAGAGGAGGATATGTTTTTCATCATGCTATTAGAAGAATAAAAAAAATAAACAGAGTCAGATAAAATCACTGCAGATTTTAAAATAATGGAAAATAAGAAAAACGATTAAAATAAAATCTAAAAAATATTAAAATGATGCTAAAAATCTAATAAAATCAAATAAAGAGCGCACAATTTTTTTTTCCAGATTTTTTTGAAAATATGGAAATAGAAAATAAATCAAATAAAATAGAAAAAAGAGGAATTTGTGATTTTGAAGGTCGAAATCTTTTAGAATTTTATCCTAAAAGAGTATTGTTCTTCGATTTTTTTTTCTGAACTTCTGGAAAAAATTCGGAGTAAATCGAAACAATAACACTTACCTGACTTACCTGTCAGACTGGAATTCTTATCACTACTGTAACCTTCAAAGTATCGGCGGAAACAGATTACAGCAGATTAACCAACATTTTAGTTCTCCATGGTGTCCTAAACTTCAATTCGATCGCCTAGATAGCTTGCTCACATCAATCAAAACACAAATATACAAAGAGATTAGATGTATCATGCATATAAATATAAAATTTAAAAATTTAAAACAAAAAAAAACAAATTTGGTTATGGCGTTTTATGAGGTTTTGGAGCAATGTGATGATTGGTACGCCATCAGAAGAGTCTAAGGAATGTTCTTGGACCTTCAAACCTCCTTGAGAATGGTTGCAACCTTAAAACCGAATCCAACTTACTCTTGAGTTTTTGGAAGTTTTGTATGCTCTCTTTGATAAAAAAAATTGTCCTCTTGACTTGTGGAGATGATAAGTATTTTTAGAGGGTGTAATTTAGGTCAGATTTTGGACTTTTGTGATGGATTGAGAGGTTACTTGAGGATGAAGAAAAAATGTTTTCAATTTGGTCAAAAAATTAGATGAAATCATACTCTTTTAGTCTTGCACGAATTTGAACACTTACAATCTTCATAAACATCAAATATTTGATCTCAAAATAGACATAGGATCAAATATTTGATTTTTCAATATTTATCTTAATTAAAATTGAATTTAAATGAAATAAATCCAATATAATATAAAATAAATATAAAAAAATCAGATATTATGATCTATGGGTCGTGCATGATCTTATAATTGGGCTTGGATTGGAAAAATATGGGCCCATTTGGAAGAAACTTGAGTTTTGGCCATTTTTGCTTCATACACCTCCTCAAAATTGCCCAACTTCAACAATGCATAACTCTTTTAATTTTTATCCTATGTATGTATTATAGGACTTTTTAGAAAGCTTAAAGTGTCCTATAACTACTCCTTTTGGTCCCATGTCCATTTGATCTTCCATTTTTAAGTTATGAGCTTTTGAAAAAGTTGACTTTTTGTTGACTTTTTAAAGGACCTGTAATGTCTTGGCTCATATCTCTCAAATGAAGCATTTTTGGCCTTGGCTTGTGAGACACAAAGTTGTAGGGAATTGAATTTCCTTATAAATGAGCTTTGGATGGGAAATTTATGATGAAGAATGTGAAAGTTATGGTTGGTCAAAGTACAGTTGACTTTTCCTACACAAAACCCTAATTTAGTAAGTCCTGATTCTTGATGATTATGAGGTTCTCTTGATGAATCATGATCAACATTGATCAAATGATGAATCTTAATTTATAATATTGATGTTGACCAAAAATCTTGAAGTTTGACTGTATGTTGACCATAGTTGACCTTTTGACCAAGTTAACTGATTTTTTGATCATCTAAGCATCTGACTGATCAAACTTGTAGGGAAAACCTTGAAACTTGACATGAGGATCCTTTGAATTATGTGGGATACCATGAAGTCAACTTGAGGCTATGGAAGTCCAATTTTATTTGATAACTCAAAATCCTAGTTTAAGATTCGTTGCTTAGGAGGAGGCTTAGTCTGATGAAACCTGGAATTCCTTTGAGCAATTGAGAATCTTGTGATCATTAGAAGACCTATTGAGACATATTATCTTGAATATGGAAGGGAAAATTTTGGGGTACAATAAGTGCCATATATTTTCTTTGCAGAATTCTCCATGTTGTGATGAAAAGGTGGACTGAATAAGGGTTATTTATAGGAGAAAGGCCTACGCGCTGATTGGCCAGATAAAAGGTAGCCAAAAAGCACGTAAAGTCTTCCTTAGGAATAAAATCCTAAAAAGGTGTTCTAGCTCCAATGGCTAGCTGTTAACTTGTGCCACATAAGTGTGAGGAATTGAAAGCTGAAACCCCGCCGCCATAATTAAGAGAGAGCAATAACGCTTTGACCTAAAGTTAAGTTAGAATCTTTCTGACTAAACTTAGAGGTTATGTCAACGGCAAAATAAAAAGAACAAACACATTATTTATGCAGGAAAAGAATGTGAGTCGAAAGTGATAAAAATGCATAAATTAAATGGGGCAATGATGCCCTAAATTGTCATTACATAGAGGTCACATCAGGGCCAAAAGAAAATTACATAAAGAGGGAACAAAGTCCTAAGACGTGACAGGAACTGTCGAAGATCAGAAGGGAAGCTTTGATTGCAACTAAAGAAAATTGTATTGGCTGATTAGAAGGTGATTTTCACATAAATCCTGGTCAAGTTTGGAAACAACAAGCTCATTGTCAATCGCCTCAGCAGTATCAATAAGGTCAATAGTGCGCTTCAATTCAGCAGTCAGTCCTGCATTGTCGAACTGACTTAGCTCAGGGTTGCTCTACTTAGCCTCAACAATTTTCTTCTGAAGTTCTTCAAGCTCTTTTCCCCAAACTTAAAGGGACAAGTTGTTGGCAGCTATTTGTCTCTCCCTCTTAGCCTTGATTCCCTCTAGCCTGTCGACTTCATTCCCAGCTTCCCTAGCTCGATCCCATGCATTACCACTCTTGACTCTAGTTTTCTGAATGATATCCTCAACCTTTGGTGCCAGTTTAAGATCATCAGACATTTGGTTCACTAGAGTACTTAGCTCCATAAGAGCAGTAGAGATTTTAGGATCAAGGGTCAAGAGGTCCAACTGTTGCAATATGTCTTTCAGGTAAAGGCGAGCAGTAGGGTATGCATCCAAAGTAGTGAGAATATCCCTCTTGAAGAATTTGTCCTTATTTTCTTGAGGATTTGACCCAAAAAATCATCAATAGCAGAGGCCCTAGGAGTTGTCGAAGAGCTGCTTCCAGAAAATCCAAGGCTCTTCCGAAGCTTCAGCCTAGCATACTCCCTAGGATTCGATTGCTTCAGAGCTGTCATTTGGTCCCCAGCTGCAAGAGTTGGAAGTTGGACGATATGAGTTTGATGAGAACCTCCTTCAGGCAGGATTGATTGAGTCTTTTCAGGTTTTGTCTCTTGTTCAGCCTCATCCTTGTCCTGATCATCATCCTCTTCCTCCTCCTCTTTATCCTTCTGCTCAGGATCATTTAGGACTTTGTCTTAAGCAACGGCTTGGGGATTATCTATAATCTATGGCTCTTTACCTTTTGGGCTAAAGGGGGTGGGTTCTTCAGTCTCCCCATCATGTTCTTCTTCGTCAACAACAAAGGTTGTGTCCATCTCCTTAGCAAGCCTGCTTGTCTAGCTAGCAAAGTCCTTTCCAGTTACATTCTCATACTCATGCTCTGAATCATCAGTGTGAGACTGCTGAGTAGTTATTTTGGCAGGAGATTTTTGTGCGGCTTTGAATGTTGGGAGAGGGGCGACTGCCATATTTATAAGTTGGTTAATCTCATCCAAAGAGCTATAATCAGAGCCAAAATTATAAGTTGGTTGATAAGTAGGCTCACCTTGACTGTTCAAAAGAACTGTGGCGAAGGAGTGGCAGTTGAAGGTTGCTAGGAAACACCTGCACTAATCTGTTGACAAGAGAAAAAGTTAAGTCGAGGTTGTGAGAAGAGATTAAAAAAGGGGTCAAATGCCAAGTTAAGTACCTGATTCTCTTCACCACCGGGACTTGAGTTGGCACTCTCAGGAGAGCCAGCAGTAGGTTTCGCCACAAGAGTGAGAAGTTTAGCTTCGACACCACCCTTAGTGGGTGCCTTGTTCAAACTTTTGGCCATCTTGGATGAAGGTTGGCCAACAGCACTAGGAGACTGTGCAATCTTCCTATTCCTCTTTAGGGGCAACTCCTCAGGGGATTCATCATCATCCGCGGCAATGACAACTCTTGAAGTCTTTTTCCCCTTTCTTGAGGACGTCGAAGGCTTTTTTGTTGTCTGACAGAAAAACCAAACATTAGAAGACAGACGCATGAGAAATTATAGAGAGTAAGAATGATGAAATACCTTAGTGCCTTCTTTGTTCTCCGTTTGTATTGCCATGCCTCTACTGACAGTGGATTTTCTGGTGATTGCTGGAAATGCCAAAAACAATTGTTATGAATCTTCAGCAGTATCATGGAGATTGTTTTCTTCCTTTTCAGAATCTTCATCCCCAGGATTTTTAACTTCCCCATCTGTCTTGAGTGGACCTTTGAACCTTCTACCCATGTTGATGAAGCCAACTGGTTTTCTGGTCTTCTTCTTTTTCTTGGTCAGAAGTGCCTTCAGCTCATCTTGTCCCCTGGACAAATTCAGAATCATCTCTTGAAATTGGGTATTCTGAGCCTGAAGTTCCTTGACAGTTTGTTCGAGAGCCATTTCTGCTGAAATAAACAGCAAGAAGATAAGATACTTGTTGTAAGAAACCCGTGATGCAATGATATGGTATGTAGTTGCATATGCAATGTTTTCAAGGACCATATAGGATTTAAATTTGTTTAAAGCAAAACAAAAAACAAAACTTTTATTAGTAAATGTTTAATATAAATTGCCCTTTGGGCTTATAATGAAAGGAAATAAGAATAAAGTAAAAAGAAATAAATATATGGGACTTAGGTCTCCCATGGACGCATCCTCTTTATGTTGAGGTATGTGTTGAGATTCCGCTCCTTGTGAAGTTGCTTTGTCAGCTCTAAAACTTTCTCCTGGCTAGCTCTGAACTGAGCATCAAAAGTGTTTCTTTGCTCCTTCATTTGGATCCAAGACTTCTGCAGCTCCTCTAAATCAGTAGGCATATCAGGATGGAGAATGGTGTTAGGAACATCTCCTTCAACCATAGGCTCCACAGTAACTGGTAGGACAGCAGGATATGGCATCATAAGAGTCTGAGCACGATATCATATCCATCTGAGGTAAGGTTCCATAGGAATGGAGTACTTTGGTTCCAGAGTCTTGCTATCAACTTTGTTCACCTTGTTCCATGCTCGTATGAACCTTTGACGATAACCCTGAAGATCGTTGTCATAATCAAACACAATCCCTTGAATAAGCATGTCATGAGGACCATTACTCTGAGCATAACCAAAATGACGTAGAGATAATGAAGGGTTATAAGTAATGCCCTTCTAATGCCAAGGAATGGCACATTAGGGAACTCTCCACAACGGTCAATGATATTAACATTTTCCATAGATCGAGAACACCAATGAATATCTGAATGAGAAAGTGACATGATCCTCTTAGACCACCTTAACCCTTATTCATTCTTCGTCACTGATCGAGGAAGGTGAGAAATAAACCACCTGGATAATAGAGGTATGAAACACATTAGAGTTCCCATCGCCTTTGTAGTAAAAGTATGAAGAGAGTGCAAGATGTCTCCAAGTAATGTAGGCACTGGATTGTGAGTCAAAAATATGTTGATGGCGTGTACGTCTATGAACTGGTCTGGATTAGGGAACAACACCAAGCCATATATTAATAAGGCTAAGATATCCTCAAAATTATCATAGCTCATAGCATCCAAGAACACCTGAGATTCTCCATCAATACCTTAGCAAGAATACCCTTAACTCCACTTCTCGTTTCTAGGACAATGTCTCATTTCTTCAAATGTAGGGCTGCAACAATGACTTCAGGTTTAGGCTCTTTCTCTAAGCCTGTGAAGGGTCTCTGATCAAGGATAAGCATACCCAGTAGCTTGGAGAATTCCTCCATTGTAGGTACCAGCTGATAGTCGGGGAATGTGAAGCAATGATGCTTATGATCTAAGAACTGGAATAGGACACTTATCATGTCTTCATTCAACCCTGAAGTAACTAGATCCACTAGGTAACCATGCTTCTTGATGAATTGAGAGCTATCAGAAATATTAGAGACCAATTTCTTAAGCTTAGAAGGTATCCCTACAAAGTTGATCTGGATAGTGTTCCTACGAGTAGAAGCCATGACCTGCAACAAAGAGCAAAGATAAATCCTTTGGTCCTTGAAATGGTTAGTAAAAATGCTATGCTTATGATGTCATAATGTCATGATGTTATGCTCAAACACAAACATGTGGCACACAAAAACAAGTCACACCATAGCCCTAGGTTTAGAGGCTTGCATGAGGTTTAAAGGTAAGTATCCCCCCTGAAGTTCAATTGGTTCATCCTGTCATACAAAAGTAACCAGGTTATAAGGGATCTAAATATCACTGATCCTTTTCAAGGGTTGTTGTTCAGTAGGCAACTTATTTGCCAACCAAAACCCCCTAAGATTAGGATCTCAATGAGTGTAGCATCGAGTATCAACCAACTTTAGACTTCTCCAAAGCCGGTTATCTCACTACTTTCTAAAGGCCAAGATAGGTCAATTAAGGTTCTAATGGGTAGTTAGTGTTAATGACAGCGTATGGCAGCCCCATATAATCCTCAACTTACTTAAGGAACATAAGCACCAACCAAGAAGTCACACTAACTATGGCCACCAGATCAACCATATCGGTATAGGCCGTACATTTTCCTTGGTTTATTGCCATTTACCTAGGGTACACTAGATCCAGGTTAGGATCTTTCACACAAAAGCCCAACAGATAATATAAAGCAAACAAAGCAAATAATTAAGTGATCTAATTCCTAAGGTTACCCCTCTTTTACTTAGTACTCCCCAGCATAGTTGCCAGTTCTATAACACGGTGGGAGAACTGGATTTTAGTTATGTTGCGGATAGCAAGAGTCGCCACCGGCTTTTATTTTATCCAAGTGGAAAAGACATAAAATAATAGGAAAGACCTATTTTAAAAGGCTTGAGTTCGGGGGGTAGGTTATATAAAGGGAAGGTATTAGCACCCTTAATATCCATGGTTATCCATGGGCTCTTAATTACTTAGCTCACTTAATTGTTTTGAAAGTGTGAAGTGTGTGATTAGAAATTTTTCTAAGTACTTTGTAATGATCCTCGTATGGATGTATACAAAGCCTTTGTTTTGAAAATGTTTGAGAAATTGTGAGGTGTAAAAATTATTTTAAAGGGTGTGAGCCAGTAACTTAGATTTCCTACCCTAGACTAAGTCATTCATGTTCTGTTATATTCTTTCAAGGGTAAGACTGCCCCTATTATTAAGGAATAGGTAGTCATTACCTTGGATTTTATTAAGGGACGGACGTAGGGTCATCGTATGGTTAACGAAGGCAACTTAAGGGGTGTCTTTAGCAATTGGGAGGGACTATCAACTTTTACCGAAGGGACAAGATCATTGTAGGCAACATCGCGGGAACTTGATCGTTTAAACCAGGGAGGGAATAGATGATTTATATTTGTATGGGTATAGATCTTGCTTAAGACACCCCATTTTCGAGGGACTTGACCATATAAAGGCAACTGAGAAGGGTAACCCTAGGAGGTGCAGACGGTGATCGTAGAACAATCGACTTACGTGTGTGAGTGATTTTATTCAGATATTTAATCTTTTTTATTAAATTATATAAGTCCTTATTAATTTTAAATTACATTTTGCACTCCCTATTTACTAACCATAAATTAAATAAAATAAATAAAATGCGGAAAAAAAAAACAACAAATCCTACGCTATTACATCGCTTTGGGGCAGATACATAATAGTCGAGCAGAAAAATAAATTACAATAATAATATCCTATACATTTTTCTAATAATTAAAATAAGACAAAAATAAAAATAAATAAAGAACAAGAAAGCAAAAATAAATTAATTAAGTTTTGAAATTAGGGTTAGAGAAAAAAACTAGGTTTTTAAGCAAAAAATTAGGGTTAGTTAAGAAAATTTGATTTTTTAGAGAAGATTTAGATTTTAAAGAAAAATTAAACTAATTATTAATTATTATTAACTAATTTAGAAAAATATATAAAACTAAATATGTACAAAATTATTATTATTGTAAAAATAATTAAGAATTTATCTAAAAGAAAATGAAGTTATTAAGATTTATTAGAAAAATATTGATTAAATTATTAATTTCGATGATTAGCTATTTAAATAATTTTATTATAAAACAAATATTAAAAAAAGAAAGAAATAAAATAATAAAGAAAAGGGATAAAAGACGCTAAAAGAAAGGGAGGAGGCTGGTTTTGATCCCAGGACCTCCCCATTACCAGACCGATGCATGACCACTGGGCTGCGCGCAGTTTATGAATATGTATTGGCCAACATCAAATATATAATAAACCTGTAAAATCAAAATAAACATTAAAAAATAAGAGAATCTGGGAATCAAACCTAGGTCTCGCCCTTCACACGCGCATGCTTCATCCACCAGACCAGCTGCATTTTAACTGATATAAAATACCAAGAATTCATTATATAATAAAACAAATTTGAATTATGAAGTTGGCGCCATCAGATCATCTTCAACCTATGAATTCACAGGTTTTCCTACTAATTTTCCCACGCCTTTTTCTGCGAATCTTGTTACGCACAAAACCTGCAAAATTCATACTACCCAAAACACGTACAATTTTATCAAATTGATCTTGCCAACATGATCCTTATAACTCATACAATTCATTTATGTTCCTATAATTCATTTATATTTGTTAAATTAGAAAGCCCTAATTTGGAAGGATAAACCCTAGCAATGGTCGAACGTGCTCTAAGTCATGGAGCTTCATAAAAATTATCCAGAAAGCTTATATGCTTCAATCTAAACATAAAACAACAATCAAAATTAGTTTATGATGAATACAATTAAGGAATCGAAAAATTCAAAAGTATGAACAAGAATGAATTGGATTATGCATTTTAGCATGATTTGGATGTTGTAGATGGTTGGACATGTTCAATGATCATCAAAGAGTCGATTGCAACCTTTGTGATGCTTTGAAATTGTCTCAAACTTCAAAACCGAATATCACTTTTTGAAGATTTTTTTTGAAATTGAAACAAGGGTTTAACCTGCAGAAAAATTGTGTCATAGGCTTTGGTTCTCTTATGTACTTATAGTAGAATACATTTAGGTTAAAAATTGGGCTTTTGATTCATGGATTTGCATTACTTGGTTTTGAAGAAATCTTCTTTCTATTTTTGTCCAAAAATAAAATATTCTTATCCCATAATGACTTTGTACGAATTTGGATCCTCTTAATCAACTTTAAATGTTGTATAAATCATTCTAGAACCAAGATTTGATTTATTATTTGATTTTTCATATTTTATTTTCATTAAAATTGAATTTTAATAAATAAAATCCAAAATAATATAAAATAAAATTTAAAAATCAGAATAAATGGTCATTGGGGTCGTGCATGACTTTATTTTTGAGATTGGGTTGCAATTTTATGTGCTCATTTGGAAAAATTTGAAGTTAAGGCCTTTTTTGCTTCATAAACCCCTTGAAAATTTCCCAAATTTTACAAGGCACAACTCCCTAAATTTTAAGGCTATGAAGGTATTCTTGGACTTTTTAGAAAGCTTTGAGTGTCCTCTAACCAAACTTTTTGGTCCCATGCCCATATCTTTTACCATTTTCAAATTATGAGCTTTGGAAAAAGTTGACTTTTTGTTGACTTTCAAAAGGACCTATAATGTTTTAGCTCATACCTTCCAAATGAAGCATTTTTAGGCTTGGCTGTGAGACACAAAATTGTAGAGAATTCAATTTCCTTCAAAATGAGCTTTGGATGGGAAATTTTTTATGGAGTATGTGAAAGTTATGGCTGATCAAAGTTCAATTGACTTTCACTGTGAAAGCCCTAATTTAGAAACTTCTTGATTCTTGATGATCTGAGATTTCCTTGATGAATCATGATCAACACTTGATCAAAGGATGAATTTTACCTCATAATCTTAATGTTGACAAAAAATCTTGAAGTTTGACTTTAAGTTGACCACAGTTGACCCCAGCTTGACTTTTTCACCAAGTTAACTAATTTTTGGATATCTGAACATTTGACTGGTCAACCTTATTGGGAAAGCTCTGAAACTTGACATGGGGATTCTTGAAGACATGTGGGATGTTATAAAGCCCATTTGAGGCCTTGGAAGCCCATTTAGCTTGGAGAAATTCAAAACCCTAGTTCTGGATCCATTGTTCAAGAGGAGGCCTTGTCTGATGAAACTTTCAATCTTTTTGACCAATTGGAGACCTTGGGAACCTTATGACCATTGAGAAATATTGAGACACATTGCCTTGATTGTGGGAGGGCAAATTTTGGGGTACAACAGCTGTAGATAGATTTTGACTGGTAAAACTGCATCATGACCAAAGGTCAATCGAAAGGGAGTAGTATTGGTTGCTTCTTTGGGAGATGTTCGACATGTAACACCCCATTTTCTATCCGCTAATTATAATAAAATCAGAGTTACAAAAATTTTCAACATAAACGTGATATCACATTTTCAGCTTCAAAAATCTCAACTTAAAATATAAACATGTTTGATACAAAACATATTCCAGGAGAAATCCTAAAACCAACATTTAATTCTCAAAATAATTCAACTTTATAAATTATTACGCAGCGGAGTCATAAACAAAGTAGTAGAATCTTTATCCAACATAAAACAACTTCAAAATAAACAACAAGTAATCTAAAATATTCCAACTAAAACAAAATTTAGCATGTAAACAATTCAACAAAATAAGACACGCGTCATCCCCTCGAGTGCTACGTATCAGAGCGACAACTACCAACTCGACTAAAGGTAACCAGATACTCCTCTTTATTACATGTACGTTGCCAACATAAGGACAACATTCAAACAGAAGGGGTGAGATATCGATAGTTATAAGCGATATATGATAAATAATACATAGACACATATCATAAACAAATCACCACTTCACAACATCAACCAGAACAACAATCAACAACATCTCAAAAAATGCAACTTTAATGCGACTCGACTACATTATGTGCGGTACCATTCGGAGTAAAACTACCAACTTAAAATTCTTTTCAGGTTATAGAGGCATCAAGGCATACTGTAACACGGTGGGAGAAATGACTTGGGCGTTTTTGTTTTTACAAAAACTATGTTGCGGATAGCAAGAGTCGCCACCGACTTTTATTTTATCCAATAAAAAAAGGCATAAAAGAATAGGAAAGACCTTTGAAAAAGATTTGAGTTCGGGGGGTAAGTTATACAAAGGGGAGGTGTTAGCACCCTTTGTATCCATGGTTATCCATGTGCTCTTAACTTCTTAGCTCACTTTACTTTGTTTGAAAAATAGTGTAGTGTGTGATTAGAAAATATTTTCATAAAGACTTTAACTTTGTAATGATTCTCGTATGAATGTATACAAAGTGTTTAGTTTGAAAGTATTTGAAAATGTGGGGTGTAAAGAGTATTTTGAAAATTTGTGAGCAAGCACTTAAGAACTACTTACCCTAAATTGGGAGGTCTTTCTTGTTATTTTGTTTCTTTAGGGATAAAATTGTCCTTACTATTAGTTAGTAAGTAGTCTTGTCCTTGGATTTGAAGGGATATGCGTAGGGTCATCGTATAGTCATGGAAGGCAACAAGTAAAGGTATCTTAGAAATTCGAATGGAATATCATCGTTTTTCCGTAGGGTCGTCGAGGGACGAGATCATTTATTCAAAGGCAACTCGAAGGGAAAACGAGAGACTATGATCTTTGTATCGTAGGGGCTTGATGATTTTTTTATTCGTAGGCAACCTTGCTAAGATACCCCTATATTCGAGGGACTTGACCATATTGTAAAGCAACAAATAGGAGAAACCCTATGGGGTGAGTGTGTGAAAAGTGCATTATATTCAGATATTTTGTCTTAGAAATTAGGGTTATCTAAGTCCGTTTTTTTTATATTCACATGCATTATTTTTCATAACTTTCGTTTACTAACCACACAATTAAATAATTTATAGAATTTAAAAGAGGAAAATAAAAACCTAAACTATTACATCATATGAAGGAGGATACATATTGAAATTAGGGGAGTGTAGAAAATAAAGTGCAGAAAAGTAAACCCTAATTAATCTATTACAAATCAGGAGCAAATACATAATCGAAAAAGTGCGAGAAAATAAATTTTACATGAGTCATATATCCTATACATTTTTTCTAAGAAATTTAAATAGCAAAATGAAATAAATAAAAAATTTATGAAGAATGTTTTTCTTAGTTCTAAAACCCTAGTTAATTAAAAGGAGTTAAAATTTTGATTAAGTGTTAATTAATTGAATTATTTTGTAAAGAAAACAATTTTTTTATGATTTTATTAATTTAAGCTATTAATTTAATTAATTAAGAAAAAAAAGGTTTGGTATGAAAAATAATAAATGTTGATTTTTTAAGTTAATGATTGGTTAAAAGAAAATGTTTAATTAATATTTAAAAGAAAAAAATGATTAATTAATCCTAATTAGTCAATTAAGAGAAAATAAGAAAAAAATTAGTAAAAGAAAAAAAATAACAAGAAAAAGTCACAAAAAGAATGAAGGATATCATGGGAATCGAACCCAGGTCTCTAAGCTTTCACACACACGTGTCTCACCACTGGGCTAGCATGCCTGCAACACAATTAAACGAAAAAGAATAATTATATAATAAAGAAAATATTTAAAAATCAGTAACGAGCCAAGACCTTTTTCTTCCTCCTCCGTCCATAGTTTGTACCTACGGTTTCAGTCCCGTCGCTACAATCTATAGTGACGGTTTCATCTGTCACTATAGCACCCACTTTTTAAAAAATAGCAAATACACAATATTATGAGTTCAATGGAGCCATCAATTTTTCCTGAAATTTCCTCTAAATGGAGTTCCTAAAATCGAAACCTAAAACCCTAACAATGGCGTCTTGCTATACCTGCACTGAAATCCCAATTAACCAATCCAGAAAGCATCTAAACATCAATATAAACAACAATATGTGATCAAATTCCATTTATAGTGTATACATAATTGAAATCGAAAAATTAAAAAAGATGAGTTAAAGCGAATTCGGTTAAGGTGAATGATGATGCTTTCAATGAAGATGATGGTGGATATGTGTTCTAAAGATCCTCAGGAAGATGTTGAGACCTTCAAAACCTCTTGAAAGTGGCTGGAAAGGGAAAACCGAATTTGACTTTGTTCTTGAATTTTTGAAGTTTGATAAGGGTTCTCTTGCTCAGAATTTCGTCCTCTTGGTTTGTGGCCTTGTTGTATACTTATAGAAGATTCAAATTAGGTTAAATTTTGGGCTTTTTGTGTTGGATTTGAGATTGCTTGGGAATGAATTTTCTTCCTTTCTATTTTGGTCAAAATTTGACTTTAAGACATTCTCTTTTGGTTTGCACGAAATATGGATCCTTATAATGATCATAAACACCAAAAATCTGATCCTAAAATAATCCTAAGATCAAATATTTGATTTTTCAATATTTATTTTAATTAAAATTGAATTTAAATAAATTAAATCCAATATAATATAAAATAAATATAAAAAATCAGATATTATGACCTATGGGTCGTGGATTATCTTATGATTAAGTTTGGGTTAGAAAAATATGGGCCCATTTGGAAAAAACTTGAGTTTTGGTCATTACTTGCTTCATACACCTCCTCAAAATTGTCAAACTTCAATAATGCATAACTCTCTCAATTTTTATCCCATGAATATGTTCTTGGACTTTTTAGAAATCTTAGAGTGTCCTTTAACTTCTCCTTTTGGTCTCATGTCCATTTAATCTTCCATTTTCAAGTTATGAGCTTTTGAATAATCTGTGGAGAAGGAAGAGATTGCTCATCAAAATCAAGGTAAGGGTGGGATTCTTCCGTCTCTTAAGGGTTCTATAATATGAATTAGGTTGTGTTGTTGATTAGACGGTTTGGGGTTTTGATGTTTGAACATGAATTGGGTTGATTAGTTGATAATTCATTGTTGTTGTATACCAATTATATGAAATAGATGGTGATAAGAGTACTTATGAATTATGAATAAATTAGGTTTGTGTCTTTTGAGTAATTTGAGGTGTTTGATGATATAACTTGAGTTAGGAAGGTATGAATATATGAAATAGAATGAATTGGGTTGATACTTGTTGATATATGTGTTTATTGTTCTATTTGGAAGCATTTTCATTTTAGAAAATTTTGGTTTTGGGGAATTTTGAAAGAAGAATTGCCGCAGGAAAACAATGGAGAAAAACAAAGTTTTGGACTACAGAGCTCTTGACACGGGCACTGTCACGGGATACGGGCGCCCGTGTCAGCCCTCTGTGTGTAGAAATGAAGCGTGTTGGGCTACAGTGAGCCTGACACGGGCCGTGTCACAGGACACGGGTGGCCGTGTCAGACCACTGTGTTTGGCTAAATGTTGTGTTTTTGGAAGGTGTGGACGTTGGCCTCTGACATGAGTCGTGTCACAGGACACGGCTGGCCGTGTCAGCCCTCTATTTTGATGAATTTTGATGATTTCGATGTTCGTATTGGTTTTATAGTTGAAAATAGTAAAAGAGAAGTTATACCCATAACTGTAGGGATCAATAGTATAACTTGAATCTAAACATGGGGATATGTTTGTTGGCTTTGTTGTTGTTGTGATGAGTTATGTATAATTGTTGTTGACTTATGTATATGTAATAGGTTGTTGTATATGTTGTTGTTGCGTTAGTGGTGGCTAAAGTGGATTGATGTTGTTATATGCTAAAATATGCATGATATTGATAAAATTATGGTTGTTATGTGTTCTTGTTGTTATTATCATATGTTGTTATAAATGAAGATGTATGTTGTAGGTGTTGGTACATGGTGTTGTATGTGTTGTTGTTATTATGCGTTCTCGTTGATATTGATATATGTTGTTGTAGTTGAAGATGTATGTTGTAGGTGTTATTGATGTTGCTATATGTTGTTGTAGTTGATGATGCATGAATTAGATGTTAATTGAAGTTATATGAGGTTGTTATATGTTGTTGACATCGTTGTAGTTGTTTGTTCTTGATAATGCTAATGCATGAGATCATTGTTGTTGTTGTATGTTGTTGATGATGCTAATGCATGAGATCGTTGTAGTTGTATGATGTTGATAAGGCTAATGCATGAGATTGTTATTATTGTATGTTGTTGATGATGATAATGCATGAGTTAATTGTTATTGTATGTCGTTGATGTTGTTGTTGTATGGGGTTGATGTTGTGGTCATTGCATATGTCATCGGTGTTGAGTGACATGTTGCATAGTTATATAACATACCAAGGTGGGGTATCTCGTTGTTGTGATGTTGGTGCGGTCATGAAATAGGGATCGTACGTGGCCATGAAATAGGGGTCGAGGATGTGATCATGAAATAAGGGTCATACTGGACCATGAAAGAGGGGTCGAGAGTTCCGACGGGAACTGGATCTTGAAATAGAGATTGAAATCAATACCGCATGCATAGAGTCAAGTAGAGTCTCGTTGTATAATGATTGTTGTTGTTGTATTGTTGTGTATGATGTTGATGATGTGTATAATGTTGTTGTGTATATGATGTGATTGTGTAGTTGTTGTTGTTTGGAGGTGGTGATCTAGTTAATGATACTTGCTTATTCTTATTATTTTTCTCTTTCGATGATGAAAGTATCTCACCCCTTCTGTTGAATGTTACCCTTAAGTTGGTAACGTGAAGGTGACCTGGATTAGTTGGTTGGCGGTCTGTGAAGTCTGTGTGCTTCGCGTCTTTAGAAGTTGTCTCTGATACGTGCTTTGGGTGTCGAGACAACAATTGTTGCTTGTTCATTTAATTTTAGAAAACAATTTGTATTTTGAAACACTATTTTATATAGTTTTAAAAGTTTTCCGCTGCAAGGTGAAATATATTTGTAACACGTATCTACTGAGCCATGAGTTTTGTCGAAGGTGATACTCACAATAAAATGATAATTTTTATTTACTCTGATTTTAAATATAAATTCGTGGGGAATATTTTGGGTGTTATAAATTGGTATCAGAGTAGGTCGGTTTGTCCGACCAGGTTGTCACGTGTCGTTTGTTCCCGAGTACGCGATATGTGTGTGTCACACTATCGGTACTTGCTTGTTCCCTAACTATTTGTTTGTAGGTGTTAGTTGTAAATAAGAGGGGAGACACTATTACTTCTCTGGAGTGTTGGCTTGTGGTGTGTTGGAATTCCAGTGGTGCAAAGGTTGATAAGGTTCGCGTTAACTAAGGATTCGCTCGTGAAGCAACTTAGTTCACAAGATGCAAGGAACGCTATTAAAGTTGGGAGATATGGTTTATGACCATCATGATTGTCGGCTATCTATTGAAAAATTGAGGAACTAATCACCCTTAATCCTTTGTTAATAGTAAATGGAATCGTGTTGGATGCAAAAGACATATTTTTCAGCACAGATAGTATGTTCAGTAGACTGTTTGGGGTTAAGCCAAAGTTATTAGTGGTTTAAAAGAATAGATGTGGATTCTGGTATCCGGGAAAGAGATGGATTCAAAGATTGAGTATGTTGATTAGATATTACTAATGATTACTCCTTTGTGAGTAGAAAGAGAATTTGAGATTGACGATTGTAAAAAGTTGAACATTGTATCCACTGAGTACATAGAGGAACTTTTGAAAGGAGACCCTGACGTTTGATTTGGTTGCATAGATGGTAGTGATCGGAAGTAAGGTCACAACGATAGACTGTCTGTAGAGTACGAGTTCTAATTATGTTTTGAAGAATATATTAGAGGTGTTGTTTTAAGGAAATATGGAACTATTCCTTGATCAGCCCTGGTGCTAAGGGGAATAGTTAGGGAATTCATCAACAAAAGGGAATTATGGGAGCAAGGGTGCCTTCTGGGAAATATTTGGTGTTATTGATATAGAAAGATGAGGATATAAAGTTGCATGTGGATTAGTGAATATTATAATAATTCCACATTACAATGGGAATAAATTGGATTCGATTGATAAATGATCAATAGTGAGCTGGAATTCATCCGTAGTATTACTTTTGTTGTGATTGGATTATCATGTCTACCAAAATCTTGAGTTATTTGAGACTTCGTAAGAATAGTAACGAGAATGTGGTAATTAGAACCAGATGTTGACAGGTCATGTTGGATGAATTTACTTCGTTTAAAGATGTGGAATGGAGATTTTGGATGTAAGTATTGAGTTATGTTTTGGCAGGGTATGATCTGAGGAGGATGAGTCTTCGAATGTATCAAGGCGTAATTTTTGTCGGAAATTAATTATAACCGTGTGTCTTCGCAATGTATTGATGTTGAGTCATTGCCTTAGAAGTGCGGTATATGTTGATACAGAGTATAAATGTTTTCGTAGATGTTTTTGAAACGGTGGACCGTGAGTTACGAGATCGAATAAAAACTATTTGTCGTGGTTATTATGGGATGAAGCAAGAGAAATATAAGTATCGTTGTATATGTTGGACTATTAAGACAAAAGTAAGATAGTAAGTGTGCAAAATTTATCTTTCTAGAATTTATGAATTAAAGATCTAGTTAATATGGAATTTGAAACGTTGGAAGGATGACCCAACGAGAGAGTATAAGTAATGTGAAACTATGAAATGATCATGGGTGTGGTGTAGAAGATAATGGTGACTGGTATGTATTAAGGTGCGTATGGAGTATGAATTGTGCCTTCCATATTTACTTGGATAATTTCGAGATGGTAAATTTTAGTAGATGTACTGATCTATGATGAACGTAGAAAAAGGATTTATAGAATGTTGGAAACTGAAATATAAGAATTGGAAAAGATACAGTTATATACTAAGCTATCAATGATGATTTTTATGAACGGGTGTGGGTGTGTTTGATTGTGTTGTTCAGAGGAAGGTATGGGTATGAGTTTGTCCGAAGTAGATGTGGATCTAAAATGATGGAAACGAGTAAGTTATAAGGGATTAGAATGTATTTGAACTTAGTTAGTTGTTATTGCAGGTTATTAGTACTTGGTCGTAAAGTCTCAGTTGGTATTATATGATGAGAGAGGAATTATGAAGGTATTCATATCACGCATGGATTGGAAGTGGATGAGAGTGAAATTTTGTTGAGTATCCGATAATATTATTGCTACGATTGGGGATTGAAGTGTTTGATAATCACATGAGTATACAATTCCTATTTGATCGAAAAGAGTGGAGTATGAGATGACTAAGATAGTCGGAATGTCTGAGGTAGGAAGTCGGGAACTTTACTTATGGTTGCATCGATAGTTAAAGAGTTTGAATTGAGTTAGCAGTCAAGAGACTTGCGTTCGGATATTGAGGTATGCTAACTGAATTATTATAATTGTGGTGAAGGTTAGAAAGAGTTAAAGTTAAACATGCACTTGTTGTATTTGTTAATTGCATGTATCAGAGTGCGCAGCGGAAGCGCGTGGTAGCGTAGTTTGTTCGGATTGGTATGACTTGTAGGAATTCGAAGGTTGACGATATAATTGATGAGGATAATGAGATCATTGGATGTTCTAAGATGGAATTGAGATAGCGAAAGGTTTAATTTCTAATCTTGTACTTCTAGATGAATGGTTGGATTGGCTGCGTGTTCAACTGGGAAATTGTAGAGTATATGTCTTGAAGTTGTGAGATCATAAAGCTAGTGGTTTAGCTGTGGTAATATCGTGTTGTGGATATTTGTGTCCTTATCTTTGTTGTTGCTTGTTGCCTATGATGGTGGTTCAGGTGTGTGTAGTTAATCCCTGCGATGGGGGATTAGGGAAGTGTTACTTAAGATGATGGTAACTATTGTGTTGTGCCCGGTTTAAGAGTGAACTTGTGTGTTCGTAGTTTGATTAATTTATGTCGTGAGTTGGTTGTATAGTGCACTACATAAGATATGTACCTTGTTGTGATTGTCGTCGATAAGTTGTATCGTGTTTGCATTGTTGTGGTATCGTTTTCCAGGAAGTGGTGGTTAACTAGTGGTTGTAAGGGCGTATCAGAAGTAGTTCGTATTCGTGAATTTTTTAGGACCAAAATATTCTAAGTGGGGGAGAGTTGTAACGCCCCAAATTTTATTTAATTATTTAAATCGGATTTGTGGTATTTTATGTTGTTGAAGAAGGAACTATTATTCAATATGATATTTAATTATAAGAATTATATTATATGGAATAATTTTTTGGTGAATAATAAAATAATGGGAATAATAAGAGGTAAGGGGTAAGGTGGTCATTTGGTGAAATTAGTAAGGGTAAAGATGGAAGTTCATAGATTAGGTCTAAGGGGTTATGTTGGAATAAGGAAAAAGAGAAAAAAGAATCGTGTTTTGGGAAGCGATATACCGATCGTGAAAAGAGAGAAGAAGGTTAAGGGCTTGAAGAATAATATGCGGCGAAGTAAGAGATTGTTCATCAAAACCAAGGTAAGGGTGGGATTCTTCCGTCTCTTAAGGGTTCTATAATATGAATTAGGTTGTGTTGTTGATTAGAGGGTTTGGGGTTTTGGTGTTTGAACATGAATTGGGTTGATTAGTTGATAATTCATTATTGTTGTATACCAATTATATGAAATAGATGGTGATAAGAGTACTTCTGAATTATGAATAGATTAGGTTTGTGTCTTTTGAGTAATTTGAGGTGTTTGATGATATAACTTGAGTTAGGAAGGTATGAATCTATGAAATAGAATGAATTGGGTTGATACTTATTGATATATGTGTTTATGGTTTTATTGGAAGCATTTTCGTTTTAGAAAAATTTGGTTTTGGGGTTTTTTGAAAGAAGAATCGCAGCAGGAAAACAATGGAGAAAAACAAAGTTTTGGACTATAGAGCTCCTGACAGGGGAAGTGTCATAGGACACAGGCGCCCGTGTCAGCCCTCTGTGTGTAGAAAAGAAAAGTTTTGGGCTACAATGAGCCTGACATGGGCTGTGTCACAGGACACGAGTGGCCGTGTCAGACCACTGTGTTTGGCTAAATGTTGTGTTTTTGGAAGGTGTGGACGTAGGCCTCTGACTCGGGCTGTGACATCACAGGACACAACTGGCTGTGTCAACCCTCTGTTTTGATGAATTTTGATGATTTTGATGTTCGTATTGGTTTTATAGTTGAAAATAGTAAAAGAGAAGTTATACCCATAACTGTAGGGATCAATAGTATAACTTGAATCTAAACACGGGGATATGTTTGTTGGCTTTGTTGTTGTTGTGATGAGTTATGTATAATTGTTGTTGACTTATGTATATGTAATAGGTTGTTGTATATGTTGTTGTTGCGTTAGTGGTGGCTAAAGTGGATTGATGTTGTTATATGCTAAAATATGCATGATATTGATGAAATTATGGTTGTTATGTGTTCTTGTTGTTATTATCATATGTTGTTATAGATGAAGATGCGTGTTGTAGGTGTTGGTACATGGTGTTGTATGTGTTGTTGTTGTTATGCGTTCTCGTTGATATTGACATATGTTATTGTAGCTTAAGATATATCTTGTAGGTGTTGATAGGTGTTATTGATGTTGTTATATGTTGTTATTGTTGATGATGCATGAAGTACATGTTAATTGAAGTTATAAGAGGTTGTTATGTGTTGTTGACGTCGTTGTAGTTGTATTTTCTTGATAATGCTAATGCATGAGATCATTGTTGTTGTTGTATGTTGTTGATGATGTTAATGCATGAGATCATTGTAGTTGTATGTTGTTGATAATGCTAATGCATGATATCTTTGTTATTGTATGTTGTTGATGATGATAATGCATGAGTGTAACATGATGGGAGAACTAACTTTTATTTATGTTGCAGATAGCAAGAGTCACCACCGACTTTTATTTTATCCATATGGAAAGGGTATAAAAGAACAGGAAAGACCTATTTTTAAAAAACTTGAGATCGGGGGGTAGGTTATATAAAGGGAAGGTGTAAGCACCATTTATATTCATGGTTATCCATGGGCTCTTAGTTACTTAGCTCACTTATTTGTTTGAAAAATGTGTAGCGTGTGTGTTTAGGAATTTTTTTCTAAGTACTTTGTAATGATCCTCATATGGATGTATACAAATCCTTTGAGTTTGAAAATATTTGAAAAGTGGGGTGTGAAAAAGAAATTTGAAGTGTGAGCAAGTAACTAAGTTGTATCTACCCTAGACTGGTCTTTTGTATTCTTTTATTTCCTTTCAAGGGTAAGACAGTTCCTACTATTAAGGAGTAGGTAGTCATTACCTTGGGTTTTATAAAGGACGGGTGTAGGGTCATCGTATGGTCAATGAAGATACTTACAGGGGTGTCTTTAGTAATTCGTAGGGACTATCATCATTTTTACTGAAGGGACAAGATCATTATATCATAGGCAACCTCGTAGGTGTTGCACCCCAAAATTTGCCCTCACAAGACAAGACTTTGTGTACTAAGAGGTTCACAAGGTTCACAAGACATCTCATGAGGTTCACAAGGTTCACAAAGTTCACAATTAGTCAGAAGATTTGACATTTCCCTCAAACAATGCATCCTCCTAAGCAATGCATCCTAAACTAGGGTTTTGACTTTAATCAGGCTAAATGGACTTCCAAGACTTCAAGTGAGCTTCATAACATCTTATATGTGTTTAAGAATCCCCATGACAAGTTTCAAGACTTTTCCCAAAGGTTTGCTCAGTCAGATGATCAGATATGTTAAAATCAGTCAAAGCAGTTAAAAAGTCAAACTGAGGTCAACTAGGGTCAAACCAAAGTCAAACTTCATGATTTTTTTTTGCCAACATCAATTATATGAAGTAAAATTCATCATTTGATCAAGGGTTGATCATGATTCATCAAGGAGATTTCAGATCATCAAGAATCAGGAGTTTCTAAATTAGGGTTTCCTCAGGAAAAGTCAACTGAACTTTGACCAGCCATAACTTTCACATGCTTCATCAAAAATTTTCCATCCAAATCTCATTTTGAAGGAAATTGAATTCTCTACAACTTTGTGTCTCACAAGCCAAGCCCAAAAATGCTTCATTTGGAAGGTATGAGCAAAGACATTACAGGTCCTTTTAAAAGTCAACAAAAAGTCAACAGCTTCCAAAGAGCATAACTTGAGAATGGTAAAAGATATGGACATGAGACCAAAGAGGTTGGTTAAAGGAATCTTTAAGCTTTCCAAAATGTCCAAGAACACCTTCATAGAATTAAAATTGAAGGATTTGTGCCCTTGCAAAGTTGGGAAATTTTTGAGAGGTTTATGAAGTAAATAGGGTCTTAAAACCATAATTCACCAAATGGGCTTGCTTTTTTATGACCCAAACACTTCCATGACATCATGCACGAATTAAAATTTATTTATTCATAATTTTATTCATTTTATTTTATTTATTATGATTTTTTATGTTAAAAATCATTTTAAATTAAAATAAAATATAAAAGGATGGATATTTGATTTGATTTTGGTTCTAGAAGGTCTTAATATTCATTTAAAAGTTAAATGGAATCATATAAATTAGATCAACCAAAATAGCAAGGAGATATTAGATTTTTTTTCAATATTTGAATCATATCTTTCTTCATGATCAAGTTATCTAAAAGTCCAAAGAATAGATTGGTTTTTTGACCTAATTTTCTTTTACTATATAACCACAACAACATCACAAGACAAAAAAAAAGGATGGAGAGGAAGAGGATGATATTCATACTTTAAAATTTCACATAATTCAAAATTAGGTTTCCACAATCCACCACTTTTACTAGTTGATTAAAGGTTGCAAATGAATCCTTGATGTTTCCTGAACCTATTCCAATCATCCTCATCATCAAATTCATGCCAAATCATACAAACCAAATTCATATTCTTGTCTTTCTTTTGATTTTTTTTCAATTTCAATGATTTACGCATGATTAATTGATTTTGATTACATAATATGTTTGTTTGATTGTGTAGATGGTTTTTGGATAGTTGGATTTAAGTTTCGATGCAGGAATCGTATGGCACCATGGAGAACTAAACTATTGGTTAATCTGCTGTAATCTGTTTTCGTCGATACTTCGAAGGCTGCAGTAGTGATAAGCATTACAGGCTGACAGGTAAGTCAGGTAAGTACTGCTGTAATCTATTTTATTTGATTTATTTTCTATTTTCATATTTTCAAAAAAATCTAAAAAAAATTGTGCGTTCTTTATTTGATTTTATTAGATTTTTAGCATCGTTTTAATATTTTTTAGATTTTATTTTAATCGCTTTTCTTATTTTTCATTATTTTAAAATCTGCAGCAATTTTATTTGATCCTGTTTATTTCTTTTTTTATTCTTCCAACAGTATATACCAAAAATATGCAGGTGAGAGGAAGAAGATCGTGTGTGGCATGCGCTGATTGGCCTAGTGACAAAGACCTAAGGTTGAAAGTATGAGGGCATGAGTTCAACACTCATTCCCAATATTTTGGCAAAGAAACATGGGTTCTTCATCATTTTTTTCCCTTAATTTATCTTTTAAACATGGCTAACCTATTATTTTTAATTAAATTTTTTTAACAAATCTTTTTTTATTAAATTTAGGTTAGCATTTTTTATTAGTATTATTATTTTTATATTTAGGTTTATTAAAACCTCAAACTTTTTTTTTATAAAAACCTTAATCAACCTTTAAATGTTTTTTAATTTAATTAATTCTCATAATTCATTTTTCTTAGATTTATTTAATTATTAGGCTATTTTAATATAAATTGATTATATATTTTCTTTTGTAAAACTCAACCTTGAGACATTTTGTTTTACTAACATGTTTTATTTTTATTTTTATTATATAATAGGTATTCGTTACACTTATTCATATGCAGACCCACAACCTAGTGGCAAGGAACTGAGATTTGGAGCATTTTGATGAAGAAACATGGGTGTCCCAGTGGCAAAGAACTCAATGAAGCAAAAAAGGCAAACCCTCAATATTTTGGGTATCTCTAACTTTATTTTTCCCTTTTTCATCAAATTATGTATTTTCTTTGAATTTCCTTATTATTATTATTAAACTAATTTCAAAAAGATAAAACAAAATCTTTTTTTTTAAACTTATATTTTTTTTCATAAACCTTAATTTTTTCCCTAAACCTTAATTTTAAACCTAAATCTTAATTTTTTTCATAAACTTTAAACCCTAAAAATTTAGCCCTAATCTTTATCTTAAAACCCAAATTTCGCCATAATTTTTACCCTAAAATTTTTCCTAAACCTTAAATTTTTTTTTTAAACCTTACATTTTTTTTCCTCAAATACTAACCCTAATTTTTCTTCTAACCCTAAAAATTAACTTATTTTTCTAAACCCTAATCATTAATCCTTATTTTTATTAATATGTAAATGACTTTAATATTTTGTTTATTATTATTAAATTTATTATATTTTCTTAATTAACTACTAAAAAATTTTCAATATTTATTTAACCTAAAAATAATTTTTCTTTTTAAATTCTTATTTTCTTTATTATTCTAACCATTATTATTGTTAATATTTTATTATTACTAATATTTGATTTTGTGGTTTATTTATTATATTTATTATTATTATTTTATTTTGATTATTATGTATCTGCTAAAGCCATGTAATAGTCGTAGGTTTATTCTTGTTTCTATTTTATGTTTATAAATATTTTCATTGCGTGGTTAGTAACTATAGGGTGTGCATAACATGTTTGTGATTAAAATTAATTTAGAAAATTAATTAAATAAGATAAATACTTGAACATGAACACTCACACACGTAAGTCGATCTTTGATCGCCATCCTACACTTTCTAAGGTTACCTCTCATGTTGCCTAAATCAAAAGGTCAAGTAAGGTGTCTAAAATCAAAGTCCCTTCTCATAAACAAATCATCTAGTCTCTTTAAAGATTATAAGATCAAGTCCCTTCGACGTTGCCTTCGTAAATGATCTTGTCCCTTTCGAATAAAAGATGATAAGTCCCTTCGAATTGCTAAGACACCTTACAGTTGCCTAATCACAGATGTCCCTTCACTTGTCCCTCATAACATCCAAGGTAATGACTACCTATTCCTTAATAATAGGGATAGTCTTACCATTGAAAGAACATTTAAGAACAGTAAAGATTTAACTTAGGGTAGGTTCCTCTTATGTACTTGCTCACCTTTTCAAAACACTTCACATTTTAAACAATTTTCAAAACAAAGTCTTTATATATATCCGTACAAGGATCATTATAAAGTACTTAAGAAAAATTTTAATCACACACTACACTTCTCAAAACATTTTAAAGTGAGCTAAGTAACTAAGAGCCCATGGATAACCATGGATGTAAAGGGTGCTAACACCTTCCCTTTACATAACCTACCCCCGAACTCAAAAATATTTTAAGGTCTTTCCTGTTCTTTTATGCCCTTTCCTTTGGATAAAATAAAAGTCGGTGGCGACTCTTGCTATCCGCAACATAACTAAAGTCAGTTCTCCCATCGTGTTACAGAACTAACGACTCTGTTGGGGACTTAATAAAAGAGGGGTACCCTTAGGAATTAGATCACTAAAATTGTTTGCCTTGTTTGCTTTATACTTATCTGTTGGGTGCTCTTATGTGTGAAAGATCCTAACCCGGATCTAGTGTACCTTAGGTAAATGGCAATAGACCAAGGAAACTGTACGACGTATACCGATATGGTTGATCTGGTGGCCATAGTTAGTGTGACTTCTTGGTTGGTGCTTATGTTCCTTAAGTCAAGTTGAGGATAATATGAGGCTGCCATATGTTGTCAATACACTAACTGACTTTTAGAACCCTAGTCATCCCATCTTAGCCTTTAGAAAGTAGTGAGATAACCGGATTTGGTGAAGACTGAAGTTGGTTGATACTCGATGCTACACTCATTGAGATATTAAACTTGGAGGGTTTTGGTTGGCAAGTAAGTTGCCTACTGAACAACCACCCTTGTGAAGGATCAATGATATTGAGATCCCTTAGAACCTGGTTACTTTGTAGGACAGGATGAACCAACTAAACTTCAGGGGAGGGTACTTACCTTTAAACTTCATGCAAGCCTTCAAACCTAGGGCTATTGTGTGACTTGCTTGTGTGTGCCACATGTTTGTGATTGAGCATAACATCATAGCATCATCATGCATCATAAGCACAGCATTTTCACTAACCATTTCACGGACCAAAGGATTTATCTTTGTTCTTTGTTGCAGGTCATGGCTTCTGCTCGTAGGAATACTATCCGGATCAACTTTGTAGGAATACCTCCTAAGCTTAAGGAATTGGTCTCTCAAGTTTCTGAAAACTCTCAATTCATCAAGAGGCGTGGTTACCTACTGGATCTAGTCACTTCAGGGTTCAATGAAGATATGATGAGTGTCCTATTTCAGTTCTTTGATCCTAAACATCACTATTTCACATTCCCCGACTATCAGCTGGTTCCTACAATGGAAGAGTTCTCTAAACTACTGGGTATACCTATCCTTGATCAGTGACCCTTCACGGGCTTAGAGAAAGAACCTAAACCTGAAGTCATTGCTGCAGCCCTACATTTAAAGAAATCAGGCATTGTCTTAGAAACAAGGAGTGGAGTTAAGGGTATTCTTGATAAGGTATTGATAGAGAAGGCTCAAGTTTTCTTGAAAGCTATTAGCTATGATGCTTTTGAGGAGATTTTAGCCTTGTTGATTTATGGCTTAGTGTTGTTCCCCAATCCAGACCAGTTCATAGACGTACACGCCATCAACATATTTCTGACTCATAATCCAGTGCCTACATTACTTGGAGACATCTTACACTCTTTTCATACTCGTACTACGAAAGCACGAGGAACTTTGATGTGTTGCATACCTTTGCTATCTAGGTGGTTTATTTCTCACCTTCCTCGATCAGTGATGAAGAATGAACAAGGGTTCAGGTAGTCTAAAAGGATCATCTCACTTTCTCATTCAGATATTCATTGGTGCTCTAGATCTATGGAGAATGTTACTATCATTGACCGTTGTGGGGAGTTCCCTAATGTGACACTCCTTGGCATAAGAGGGGGCATTACCTACAATTCTTCCTTAGCTCTACGTCAGTTTGGTTATGCTCGGAGTGATGGTCCTCATGACATGCTTATTCAGGGTATTGTGTTCGACTACGACAACGATCTGCAAGGTTAACGTCAAAGGTTCATACGAGCATGGGGTAAAGTGAACAAGGTTGACAGCAAGACTCTAGAGCCCAAGTACACTATTCCTATGGAAGCTTATCTCAGATGGGTGCGATCTCGTGCTCAGACTCTTATGATGCCATATCCTGCCATCCTGCCAGTTACTATGGAGCCAGTTGCTGAAGGAGATACTTCTTATATCATCCTTCATCCAGACATGCCCACTGACAGGGAAGAGTTACAGAGGTCCTGGATCCAGTTGAGGGAGCAAAGAGATACTTTTGAGACTCATTACAAAGCAAGTCAAGAAAGAATCCTGGAGCTAACAAAACAACTTCACGAGGAGCGGAACCTCAACTCATACCTCAACACAAAGAGGAAACGTCCATGGGAGACTTAAAACCCCATATCTGTATTCATTTCATTTTTGATTGTAAGCCAAATGGCAAACAAGTTTATTGAGTACTAATAAAAGTTTACTTTTTGGTTGTTTAAACAAATTTAAATCCTGCGGTCCTTGAAAACATTGCATATGCATACCATATCATTGCATCACAGGTTTCTTATGAACATGTAACTTATCTTCTCGCTGTTTATTTCAGCAGAAATGGCTCTCGAACAATCTGTCAAAGATCTTCAAGCTCAGAATGCTCAGTTTCAAGAAGTGATTCTGAATTTATCCAAGGGGCAAGAAGAGTTGAAAGCACTCCTCTCTAAGGACATGAAAAAGAAGAATCCTGAGGATAACAAAGATGATCAGCTGAAACAACTACACGCTGAAATGGCATAGATGAGGATCCAGATGAATGGCCAAATGGATCTTATCCAGAGTTTGGCCCAGTGGAAAGAAGAGCTGAGAAGCTTTGTCAATAAGCTTCGATATAACGGAGTTGGGAATCTAATCATCAGTCAACCTCCATTGAAACAAGCCGACTTGGTTGAAAGGAAGATAATGATAAAAGAAGGAAAGAGACAGGCTACTACTGACCATCCTTCAATGGAAGAAAGAAGGCCTTGTAAGGTTAATCCACTTTTATACAAGGAATGTAGAAGACATTTCATCCGGTTCAACACACCAATGTCACAAGTTTTGCAATGCCTGTTGGAGATGAAGTTGATTTCCTTGGAAAATTCTCCTAAAAATCCTAACACCTCTTCTCCTCGCTATAATCCCAAGGCAAGGTGTATGTATCACTCCGACTGTCCTGGACATGACACTAATAACTGTTGGGCATTGAGGAATAAGATTCAAGACCTAATTGACGAAGGAATACTCGAGGTTACTCCAAAAGGCCAGGTTAAGTTCTTCTATCGTCCATCAAGCATCAAAGTTTCCAGATAACTGGAGTGACGAGTTTAGAGGAAGAGGATTTGAGAACATTTGAATTTTCATTTGTAATTTCTTTTGTTTGTTTAAACACTTATTATTATGTTAAACTTTTGTTTTCATTAATGCATTGCATATGTTTGTCTTGAATTAATCCATTCGTTTCACTATATTTTGAACTATGCTTCATATTTCTATTTTGTGATATTTAACTCCTGATAAAGCTATAAGCCTATAGAGGGAGGATGACGAAAACAATACCATAATCTTATGCAATATGCTTTTGAACAGACTATGCTGACGATGTACATGCATTGTTTCAATTCCTAAACAGTGGAGATATAAGGAAGTTAATCCCTAGTCAACCCTTTTGAGCCTATGCAGTAGGATTTTTTTATTCTCGCACAAATTAAAACCCTTATTTATAACCCGGGGCAGGGTAGGTACTCGGTTAACTCAAATATGCCAATTATCTGTGTTGTACACAACTAATGATGGTTCTCTGTAATCATTAAACCTGACATTCAATCTCACCAAGTCAAAACCTATGAAGGAGACTTAGTAAAAAAATTAAGACATCCCGCTGACTGTAACCTTGAAATAAACAGTTCAGGCAAAAAGAAGGGATAACAAAGTCAAAAGAAAAAAAGAGGTCGCTATGAATCCTCAACAAAGAAAGATGATTGAATGTTCAAATAAATTTTTGGTTTCTGAACCATCACAAGTGTCAGTGTTACAATTCCAAACTCATTTGAGCCTCAATGCATAAGTTAACTGAGCATAGGACTGAAGAACATCACGAAGAATGGGTTGGGTACAAATAAATTTGAGCCTTTATCCTTTGTTTCTTAAACCATGAACCAGGCCACGTTACAACCCTTTAAAAGTCCTAACTGAAGCATGGTTAGTTCGAAAGCGTACTGCTACAAAAAGGTATCCTGACTCCTTTAGGGCTTATTATAAAACTTGAGTTAATATCACAGTTTTCACAAAAACTATTTTTCTAAAATAACTCTTTTTCAAAACTTCAAGACAGACATAAGCATTGCATTTTTGAATATATTTGTTTGCATATATCTGAGTGTTTGATAAACAGAGAAACTTACAGGATGAATGTTCAATAAACCAAAGTCCTTCCGATAAACAAAGTTGCTTCCTGGATCAAAGTCCATGTATACAAAGGGGCATAGTCATTGTTTCCCAATTAAGGGGGCATACCAAGTTACTATTCAATTCATTCGGGGCAATCAGGTCCAGATTCAACAATGCTTAATAGCCAGGGGCAGCTCTCCTCATATATTTGAATTACCAAGGGTAACATTACAAATTTCATGATGTCAGGGGCATATCATTGTGGGGCATTCTGCTTATTTCTCTTGAAATAGATCCTTTAAGTTACTTCCATTATGGGACAATTCATCCTTAACCAAGGGGCAATGCTTTCTTTTCAAATCTAATATCCGGAGCGTATATGGTCCATCACAATTTGAAGACACGTTCCTCTCATTGTATTACCTTGATATTGGATTCTCAGCAGAAGCCATTGTGGAAATTAATTGTCTACGCCAGTAGTATCAGATGGTGTCAGTATCATGTCTTCAGATCCAGCTATGAGGATTTCTGGGAAGGTATTCAGGAAAGTTAAGAATCTCAGGAGCTCTAAATCCAATTGGTTATACACTCTCAAAGTTGAAACGATTCTGTTTTCGAGTTCAGCTTTAATTTTCCCTCTTTATTCAGGATTACTTTTCCTCTTTTACTAAAGCGAAAAACGTCTATTGGTTGTGTTTGAATGTATGTATGCTTTTGAATATGATTGATGGTTACCAGGAATGTATAAAATGCTTGAATATGATTGATGTTTACCAGAAATGCATGAAAATGCAGTAATAGTATTTACTAAGGACGAACGAGGGTAGTAGTTCAACGAAGCTTCGCCGGTTCATCCCCACAAAACAACTACAAATCCCCAGCAAGGGCAAATCTATCTTGATAGATACTCCGAGTTACATCTCCCCTTGAATTTATGTCCATCTCTTTTATCCTCAGTCGGGATACTCAGGAATTTATTCCTTCAATAGAAGTACGATGAACGAAGACGGGAAGTTATAAATACAATACTATCAAACAAGACGGGAACGAGTTTCTCATATTCTTCAGCAACGAATCAGGATTTATTTTCCCTAGCCAGCAGTTGTTATACAAAGATATTCAGACGCTTCAGGCTGCATGATTCATACGTACATCATTTACATCATATCATAACATACATATCCATAAGTACATAATACATTTACTTAGATGCATCATACTATACATGCATACATATTGCATAAATTAATATTTCCCTTGCAGGATGGTTATATGCAGGTAAAACAATATCAACAATTCACAACAGGTCAGAAATGATCCATACACTACTCAAGATGTCCTCGAATAGCAGGCAAACGGTTCGTAAAAAGATCCATTCCCTAGTTCAAGACATCTTTCAGAAGAACAAATCCTGACGTTCTTTTGACCCTTAAGAGCAAATCCTGACGCTCTTTTGGCCCCTTGTTCAAGACTTTTTCAGAAGAACAAATCCTGACGTTCTTTTGACCCTTAAGAGCAAATCCTGACGCTCTTTTGGCCCCTTGTTCAAGACTTTTTCAGAAGAACAAATCCTGACGTTCTTTTGACCCTTAAGAGCAAATCCTGACGCTCTTTTGGCCCCCTGTTCAAGAATTTTTCAGAAGAACAAATCCTGACGTTCTTTTGACCCTTAAGAGCAAATCCTGACGCTCTTTTGGCCCCTTGTTCAAGACTTTTTCAGAAGAACAAATCCTGACGTTCTTTTGACCCTTAAGAGCAAATCCTGACGCTCTTTTGGCCCCTTGTTCAAAACTTTTTCAGAAGAACAAATCCTGACGTTCTTTTGACCCTTAAGAACAAATCCTGACGTTCTTTTGGCCCCTTGAATAGCAGGAAAACGGTCTATACAAAGATTCATTCCCTGGTTCAAGATATCTTTCAGAAGAACAAATCCTGACGTTCTTTTGGCCCTTGAATAGCAGGCAAACGGTCTGTAAAAAGATCCATTCCCTGGTTCAAGATATTTTTCAAAAAAACTAATCCTTACGTTCTTTTGACCTTGGAGAGTAGGCAAACGGTCTGTACAAAGATCCGCTCCCTAATCCAAGATATTTCCAGAAGAGATAATCGCCACAAAGATTTATTTCTACTGGTCCATTCAGCAATTCAAATCATGTTGCATAAATGATTCAGAGATGGCCTATACAAAGATCTAGTACTGATATCCAGTATCAACATAAAGACATCATCATATTCTGATACTTTAAGATGGCATCTCTAAGCCCATCACCAGTTCTTCCTGATGGCATCTCTAAGCCCATCTCCAGTTCTTCCAAGTGGCATCTTCAAGCCCACTCAAGCATAGACAACTAATCATCAGTATCACTTTACGTGTCGGCGAGTGCAAATTTTTGGGCTTTTGTGTTCAATCCCCTTCAACCTTCCAGGTCACGAATGGCACATATACCAATCTAACCCCTCAGGTTTCAGAAAATTGAACAGGGGCAGCTGTTGCACCCCAAAATTTGCCCTCACAAGACAAGACTTTGTGTACTAAGAGGTTCACAAGTTTCACAAGACATCTCATGAGGTTCACAAGGTTCACAAAGTTCACAATTAGTCAGAAGATTTGACATTTCCCTCAGACAATGCATCCTCCTAAGCAATGCATCCTAAACTAGGGTTTTGACTTTAATCAGGCTAAATGGACTTCCAAGACTTCAAGTGAGCTTCATAACATCTTATATGTGTTTAAGAATCCCCATGACAAGTTTCAAGACTTTTCCCAAAGGTTTGCTCAGTCAGATGATCAGATAGGTTAAAATCAGTCAAAGCAGTTAAAAAGTCAAACTGAGGTCAACTAGGGTCAAACCAAAGTCAAACTTCATGATTTTTTTTTGCCAACATCAATTATATGAAGTAAAATTCATCATTTGATCAAGGGTTGATCATGATTCATCAAGGAGATTTCAGATCATCAAGAATCAGGAGTTTCTAAATTAGGGTTTCCTCAGGAAAAGTCAACTGAACTTTGACCAGCCATAACTTTCACATGCTTCATCAAAAATTTTCCATCCAAATCTCATTTTGAAGGAAATTGAATTCTCTACAACTTTGTGTCTCACAAGCCAATCCCAAAAATGCTTCATTTGGAAGGTATGAGCTAAGACATTACAGGTCCTTTTAAAAGTCAACAAAAAGTCAACAGCTTCCAAAGAGCATAACTTGAGAATGGTAAAAGATATGGACATGATACCAAAGAGGTTGGTTAGAGGACTCTTTAATCTTTGCAAAATGTCCAAGAACACCTTCATAGAATTAAAATTGAAGGATTTGTGCCCTTGCAAAGTTGGGAAATTTTTGAGAGGTTTATGAAGTAAATGGGGTCTTAAAACCATAATTCACCAAATGGGCTTGCTTTTTTATGATCCAAACACTTCCATGACATCATGCACGAATTAAAATTTATTTATTCATAATTTTATTCATTTTATTTTATTTATTATGATTTTTTATGTTAAAAATCATTTTAAATTAAAATAAAATATAAAAGGATGGATATTTGATTTGATTTTGGTTCTAGAAGGTCTTAATATTCATTTAAAAGTTAATTGGAATCATATAAAATCAGATCAACCAAAATAGCAAGGAGTTATTAGATTTTTTTTCAATATTTGAATCATATCTTTCTTCATGATCAAGCTATCCAAAAGTCCAAAGAATAGATTGGTTTTTTGACCTAATTTTCTTTTACTATATAACCACAACAACATCACAAGACAAAAAAAAAGATGGAGAGAAAGAGGATGATATTCATACTTTAAAATTTCACATAATTCAAAATTAGGTTTCCACAATCCACCACTTTTACTAGTTGATTAAAGGCTGCAAATGAATCCTTGAGGTTTCCTGGACCTATTCCAATCATCTTCATCATCAAATTCATGCCAAATCATACAAACCAAATTCATATTCTTGTCTTTCTTTTGATTTTTTTCAATTTCAATGATTTACGCATGATTAATTGGTTTTGATTACATAATATGTTTGTTTGATTGTGTAGATGGTTTTTGGATAGTTGGATTTAAGTTTCGATGCAGGAATCATAGGGCACCATGGAGAACTAAACTATTGGTTAATCTGCTGTAATCTGTTTTCGTCGATACTTCGAAGGCTGCAGTAGTGATAAGCATTACAGGCTGACAGGTAAGTCAGGTAAGTACAACTGTTTCGATTTACTCCGAATTTTTTTCAGAAGTTCAGAAAAAAATCGACAAACAATACTATTTTAGAATAAAATTCTAAAAGATTTCGACCCTAAAAATCGCAAATTCCTCTTTTTTCTATTTTATTTGATTTATTTTCTATTTTCATATTCTCAAAAAAATCTTAAAAAAATTGTGCGTTCTTTATTTGATTTTATTAGATTTTTAGCATCGTTTTAATATTTTTTAGATTTTATTTTAATCGCTTTTCTTATTTTTCATTATTTTAAAATCTGCAGCAATTTTATTTGATCCTGTTTATTTCTTTTTTTATTCTTCCAACAGTATATACCAAAAATATGCAGGTGGGAGGAAGAAGATGGTGTGTGGCATGCGCTGATTGGCCTAGTGACAAAGACCTAAGGTTGAAAGTATGAGGGTATGGGTTCAACACTCATTCCCAATATTTTGGCAAAGAAACATGGGTTCTTCATCATTTTTTCCATTTATTTATCTTTTAAACATGGCTAACCTATTATTTTTAATTAACTTTTTTTAACAAATCTTTTTTTTATTAAATTTAGGTTAGCATTTTTTATTAGTATTATTATTTTTATATTTAGGTTTATTAAAACCTCAAACTTTTTTTTATATAAAAACCTTAAACAACCTTTAAATGTTTTTTAATTTAATTAATTCTCATAATTCATTTTTCTTAGATTTATTTAATTATTAGGCTATTTTAATATAAATTGATTATATATTTTCTTTTGTAAAACTCAACCTTGAGACATTTTGTTTTACTAACATGTTTTATTTTTATTTTTATTATATAATAGGTATTCGTTACACTTATTCATATGCAGACCCACAACCTAGTGGCAAGGAACTGAGATTTGGAGCATTTTGATGAAGAAACATGGGTGTCCCAGTGGCAAAGAACTCAATGAAGCAAAAAAGGCAAACCCTCAATATTTTGGGTATCTCTAACTTTATTTTTCCCTTTTTCATCAAATTATGTATTTTCTTTGAATTTCCTTATTATTATTATTAAACTAATTTCAAAAAGATAAAACAAAATCTTTTTTTTTAAACTTATATTTTTTTTAAACCTTAATTTTTTTCCTAAACCTTAATTTTAAACCTAAATCTTAATTTTTTTCATAAATTTTAAACCCTAAAAATTTAGCCCTAATCTTTATCTTAAAACCCAAATTTCACCATAATTTTTACCCTAAAATTTTTCTTAAACCTTAAATTTTTTTTTTAAACCTTACATATTTTTTTCTCAAATACTAACCCTAATTTTTCTTCTAACCCTAAAAATTAACTTATTTTTCTAAACCCTAATCATTAATTCTTATTTTTATTAATATGTAAATGACTTTAATATTTTGTTTATTATTATTAAATTTATTAAATTTTCTTAATTAACTACTAAAAAATTTTCAATATTTATTTAACCTAAAAATAATTTTTCTTTTTAAATTCTTATTTTCTTTATTATTCTAACCATTATTATTGTTAATATTTTATTATTACTACTATTTGATTTTGTGGTTTATTTATTATTCTTATTATATTTATTATTATTATTTTATTTTGATTATTATGTATCTGCTAAAGCCATGTAATAGTCGTAGGTTTATTCTTGTTTCTATTTTATGTTATAGGGTGTGCATAACATGTTTGTGATTAAAATTAATTTATAAAATTAATTAAATAAGATAAATACTTGAACATAAACACTCACACACGTAAGTCGATCTTTGATCGCCATCCTACACTTTCTAAGGTTACCTCTCATGTTGCCTAAATCAAAAGGTCAAGTAAGGTGTCTAAAAGCAAAGTCCCTTCTCATAAACAAATCATCTAGTATCTTTAAAGATTATAAGATCAAGTCCCTTCGACGTTGCCTTCGTAAATGATCTTGTCCCTTTCGAATAAAAGATGATAAGTCCCTTCGAATTGCTAAGACACCTTACAGTTGCCTAATCACAGATGTCCCTTCACTTGTCCCTCATAACATCCAAGGTAATGACTACCTATTCCTTAATAATAGGGATAGTCTTACCATTGAAAGAACATTTAAGAACAGTAAAGATTTAACTTAGGGTAAGTTCCTCTTATGTACTTGCTCACCTTTTCAAAACACTTCAAAAACACTTCACATTTTAAACAATTTTCAAAACAAAGTGTTTATATATATCCGTACAAGGATCATTATAAAGTACTTAAGAAAATTTTTAATCACACACTACACTTCTCAAAACATTTTAAAGTGAGCTAAGTAACTAAGAGCCCATGGATAACCATGGATGTAAAGGGTGCTAACACCTTCCCTTTACATAACCTACCCCCCGAACTCAAAAATCTTTTAAGGTCTTTCCTGTTCTTTTATGCCCTTTCCTTTGGATAAAATAAAAGTCGGTGGCGACTCTTGCTATCCGCAACATAACTAAAGTCAGTTCTCCCACCGTGTTACAGTAGGGACTTGATCTTTTAATCCGGAAGGGACAGTGATGATTTGTTTATTAAGGGACTTTGCTTTTAAAGACACCCCCACTTTCGACGGACCTGGCCATATTTAAGAAGGAAACCAAGAGGGGTAACCCTAGGAGGTGCAAATGGCGATCGTAGAACGATCGACTTACGTGTGTGAGTGATTGTTTTCAGATATTTATCTTAAATTTAATGGGCTAGTCCAATTTTTTTATCATACATGTTTTGCACTCCCTAAATTACTAACCACACATTTAATATTTAACATAATTTAAAAGCGGAAAGATAAAGTCCTACGCTATTACATCATGGGAGAGGGGTACATTTGTCTTTTATAGGGATTGCAAAAAAGAATACGGATAGTTAAACCTATTTAACTATTACATAAGAAGAACAATTACATAATCGAAAAATAAATGCGAAAATATAAATTATTAATACTAAATAAGATCAAGCTTAAGAAAAAAAATTAACCGTTTTTTAGAAAATCAGGGTTTATTAGAGAATTAGATTTTTTTTGGAAAAGAAAGATTTTTTAAAGAAAATTAGGGTTTATTAAAAAGAAATTTAACCTAATTACTAATAAATTTACAATTTAATTAAAATAAATGAATTAGTGAAAAAAACCTAAAAAAACAACTAAATTTATTCACAATAACAATTTTTTTTATTAAAAACAATTTATTGAAAATATTATAAATTAATAAAAATAAAAATTAATTTATTTACAAGAAAACCATTTTTTTTAGAAAATAAAATGGTTAAGAATTTCATTAGTGAGTTTATGAGATTATTAAGTTAATTGGTTAATTAATTGGGTGATTAACTAATATATTATAATAAAACAATCATTAAAACATAAAATATAAATTAAAAAAACGCAAAAGAATATAGGGGAGGCCTGGATTCGAACCCATGACCTCCCCATCAAAGCTTCCATGCCTTTGCCACCAAGCCAGCTACTCACCTATGAAAAATAATACAAACAATAATATATAAAAAAAAACGAATATTCAAATTTCTAAAACGCACGCGCGATGTCATCTTCAACCTCCAGCTTCTGAGTTTTTGCTACAAAACTGCTAGGATTTAGCTACGAAAATTCCGTAGCTAAATAACCTGTAAAACTCAATCATTCAAAACACACACAATTAGTTCCAATTAATTATGCCAATATACTGCAATTGAGCCCTACGATCCAAACATCTCATCATCTTGTCTTTAAATCACCTCAATTTAAAGTTCCTAAATTTGAACTTCAAACCCTAACTATGGTGATATGCGATTACAACCATGAAACTTCAAGCAACCATGCAGAAACAATCTAAACATCATCACAAACAACAATATGAAGTTAAAATTCGTTAACAATGCATAAATAAAGAGAATCAAATAATTGAAAAAAGAAGGACAATGAGATTTGATTTATGCATTTTTGAAGGATTTTGATGTTATTGATGATGGGGATACGTTATAGATGCCTCAAAGGTTCAATTGCAACCTTCAAATTGGTTGAAAAAGGCCCCAAGCATGGAATCTGAATTTGACTTTTTGAAGAATTTTTGCAACTTTGAAGATGAACTCTTGCCTCTGAATTTTGTGTCCAAGCTTTGTGTCTTACTCATGACTATATAATGAGGTAATTAGGTTTAAGTTTTGGACTTTTAGATCATGGATTGTGATTGCTTGGAGTTGAAGAAATCCCATTACCATAAATGGCCAAAAATCAAATATCCTCCTACCATTTGTGTTTTGCACGAATTTGGATGGTTCCAATTATATTAAAAGTCATATATTTGATCCCAAAATAACTTATGAGATCAAATATTTGACTTTCATATTTTATTTCTATTAAAATTGAATTTTAACAATTAAAATCCAAAATAATTTTAAAAAAACTATAAAAATCCGAATGAATGGTCATTGGGTCGTGCATGACTTCATCTTCAAGTTTGGGTTGCAATTTTATGGGCCCATTTGGAAAAAATTGAAGTTATGGTCTTTTTTGCTTCATACACCCCTTAAAAATCAACCAACTTTGACAAGGCATAACTTTCTCAATTTTAATTCTATGAAGGTGTTATAGGACTTTGTAGAAAGCTTATAGTGTCCTCTAACCAACCCTTTTGGTCCCATGTCCATATCTTTTACCATTTTCAATTTATGAGCTTGGGAAGAAGTTGACTTTTTATTGACTTTCAAAAGGACCTATAATGTTTTAGCTCATACCTTCCAGATGAAGCATTTTTAGGCTTGGCTTGTGAGACACAAAGTTATAGAGAATTAAATTTCCTTCAAAATGAGATTTGGATGGGAAATTATTGATGAAGCATGTGAAAGTTATGGCTGGTCAAAGTCCAATTGACTTTTCCTATAAAAACCCTAATTTAGAAACTTCTTGATTCTTGATGATCTGAGGTTCCCTTGAGGAATCATGATCAACTCTTGATAAAATGATGAATTTCACCTCATAATATTGATGTTGACAAAAAATATTGAAGTTTGACTTTAAGTTGACCACAATTGACCTCAGTTGACTTTTTGACCAAGTTAACTGATTTTCAGGTATCTGAGCATCTGACTGACCAAACTTGTTGGGGAAGCTTTGAAACTTGACATTAATGTTATGAATTCCACTTGAGGCCTTGGAAATCCACTTTGCTTGGAGAAACTCAAAACCCTAATTCTGGAATCCATTGTTTAGGAGGAGGCTTTGTCTGATGAAACCATCAATCCTTTTGACCAATTAAGAATCTTGTGACTATTGAGAGACCTCTTGAAGTATATGGTCTTGAATGTGGGAGGTCAACTTTTGGGGTACAACAATGAGCTAATTGTTGTTGCATGTCGTTGATGTTGTTGTTGCGTGAGGTTGATGTTGTGGTCATTGAATATGTCATCGGTGTTAGGTGACATGTTGCATAGTTGTATAACATACCAAGGTGGGGTATCTCGTTGTTATGATGTTGGGGCAATTATGAAATAGGAATCGTATATGGCCATGAAATAGGGGTCAAGGGTGTGATCATGAAATAGGGGTCATACTGGACCATGAAAGAGGGATCGAGAGTTCCGACGGGAACTGGATCTTGAAATAGAGATCGGAATCGGTATCGCATGCATAAAGTCAAGTAGAGTTTCGTTGCATAATGATTGTTGTTGTTGTTGTTATTGTTATGTATGATGTTGATGATGTTTATAATGTTGTTGTGTATATGATGTGATTGTGTAGTTGTTGTTGTTTGGAGGTGGTGATCTAGTTAATGATACTTGTTTATTCTTATTATTTTTCTCTTTTGATGATGAAAGTATCTCACCCCTTCTGTTGAATGTTACCCTTATGTTGGTAACGTGTAGGTGACCAGGATTAGTTGGTTGGCGGTATGTGAAGTCTGTGTGCTTCGTGTCTTTAGTAGTTGGCTCTAACACATGCTTTGGGTGTCGGGACGACAGTTGTTGCTTGTTCATTTAATTTTAGAAAACAATTTGTATTTTTAAACATTATTTTATAAAGTTTTGAAAGTTTTCCGCTGCAAGGTGAAATATTTTGGTATCACGTATCTACTGAGCCATGAGTTTTGTCGAAGGTGACACTCAGAATAAAATGATAATTTTTATTTACTCTGATTTTAAATATAAATTCGTGGGGAATATTTTTGGTGTTACAGGGTCTGAATCCATTCGTCTTCATGTAAGTCAGCATCTTTCATAATTCTCAAGGAAGGATTCTGAACTTCAATAGGTAGTACTACTTCCATACCATAAACAAGAAAGAATGGGGTTTCCCCAGTTGAGGTACGTATTGTAGTGCGATAACCATGAAGAGCAAATGGTAAAATCTCGTGCCAATCTTTATATGTCACGGTCATCTTTTGCAAGATCTTCTTGATCTTCTCGTTGGCGGCTTCCATTGCGCCATTCATCTTTGGTCGATATGGAGAAGAATTGTGATGCTTAATCTTGAACTGCGTGTAGAGTTCAGTAATCATAGTATTGTTCAGATTAATACCATTGTATGTGATAATCCTTTCGGTGATGCCATATCTACATATAAGATTATGCTTGATGAACCGGGCCACAACATTCTTGGTAGCAGAAGCAAACAAGGCTTCCTCTACCCACTTTGTAAAATAATCAATATTAATAAGAATGAAACGATGTCCATTGGAAGCGGTAGGTTTGATCTCACCAATCATATAAATGTCCCACATTGAAAAAGGCCAAGGAGCAGTTAGAACATTCAACGAAACTGGAGGCACATGTACTTTATCAGCATAGATCTGAAACTTATGACAAGATTTGGAGTGTTGGTAGCAATCAGCTTCCATGGTAGACCAGTAGTAACCTGCTCTCAAAATTTTCTTATCCATCGTATGTCCACTAGAATGAGTACCAAATATTCCATCATGCATGTCTTCCATAATCTATCTTGCTTCCTTCTTGTTCACACAGCGAAGTAAAGTTGAACCGTGATTGCGCTTGTACAAAATTCCATTACTCAGGAAAAACTTGGCAGAGAATCTCCTTAGAAACTTTTTGTCATTGATAGATGCCCCTTCAGGGTATTCCTGAGCTTCGAGATATCTTTTTACTTCGTGGAACCAAGGTTTCTCTTCTACTCCCTCATTATCAACCTCATAACAATATGTCGACTCATCTAATCGATCAATAGTAATTATAGGAGCTTCATTATCCCAACTGACTTCGAACATAGATGATATAGTGGCTAATGCATCTGCCAATTGATTCTTTTCTCGTGGAATATGTTCAAAAGTAACCTCTTCAAAGTATGGGATCAAAGTTAACACACTTCTCGGTAAGGAATGACATTGGATGTTTTGTGTCCCATTCTCCTTTAATTTGACTAAATACCAGGGCTGAATCTCCATATATATTCAAGAATTGGATCTTCATTTCAATGGCAGCCTTGATACTCATGATACACGCTTCATATTCATCCATATTGTTGGTACAATCAAAACAAAGTCTTGCAGTAAACGGCGTATAACAACCCTCAGGAGAGATAATCACAACACCAATACCATTACCAAGCGCATTAGAAGCTCCATAAAAAACCATAGTCCATTGGGATCCCTGTTCAGGTCCTTCATATGGCCTAAGTTCTTTATGATTAGTAACAAGCATAATATCTTTATCTGGAAATTCAAAATTCATATACTGATAGTCATCCACTGCTTGATGAGACAAATGATCAGCTACCACACTTCCTTTAATTGCCTTATGAGTAGTGTACTGAATGTCATATTCTGTCAAAATCATTTGCCATCTCGTTATTCGTCCGGAGAGAGCAAGTTTCTAAAATATGTATTTGATAGGATCCATCTTCGAAATCAATAAAGTGGTATGAGTCAACATATGTTGTCTTAGTCGGCGAGCAGCCCATGCCAAAGCGCAACAAGTTTTCTCGAGCAGTGAGTATCTTGTTTCACAATCGGTAAACGTTTTGCTAAGGTAGTATATTTCTCTTTTCGAACAGACTTGTCATGTTGCCCCAACACACGTGTCGCTCCCGACAAATGAAACTGGTTCAGATGAAGGTACAGACGCGAACGGTCGGCGAGAGGAACAATGAGAACACACAGCCGTGAACTCACTGGAGATGAAAAGAGTCGCCAGCTAGGCATTTTTATCCCGGAGGAAAGGCAATGCTGCATAAGCCTAGAAAAATATGGATAAGACGGTTTGCGAACCAGAGAGACTGAGAAAGGGGGTTGGTTACAACCTGGGAAGGTATTAGCACCCAGATTGTCCGTCGTACTCAACGGGATCCACGCTTAAAAGATTTGTGTTTTAAAGGGGTAGTGTCAGTGCAATCTGTGTATGAAATAGCTGGAAGAGATGTACAGGTGTCAGTGCAAAAGAAGTGTGAAGTGTAATATGTATAGTGTCAGTGTAAGAAAGAGTATGCTCATGATTATGAGGCTTAAAGAATAATGCTGGAAGGAGGGGGAATGTACAGAGACTTTTGTTCGATAACTGTTAAGTTATGCCTACGTATCCTCTCGTGCAATGAGGAAGTCAGAACACCGTAGTTCGACCCAAAGAGACTGAAAGATGAATTGACTTGATGAACTGCTTGCTTGCCTATGCTCAAGTGTATGATCTGTCTGGCACAGATGCAAACTGTCTTGCATCAGACGGAAGAAGCAAGTTCTCGCTTGTGAGTGAAGATGATGAGAAAAGAATCCCGAAGGAGACGATTATTGTTTGTTTTTGAGTTTTCAGTTTTTTATTGCTTTTGAAGTTTGTCATAAGATAATGAGCTTAAGCCTAAACCAATGGGTTAGTAAACTCATCACATCTTCCCTCTGATCAGGGGTAATGAGAATACCTTAAGTGTGAAGTCAGATTCTCACACTTAATCACCTTTGGTGTAGGATTAAGATCATTAACCTACTTGTGATTATTTAGATGTTTTTGGTGATTTTGTTTAGTGTTGAGTAATGAGGTTAAGCCATAATCAAGGATTAAACAGACCCATTACACCATCCTAAAAGAAGGATGATAGATGAGAATGTTTAAGCTGAGGAAGACTCCTCAACTTAATCCATGATTAGGGATTAAACCCATGACAAAACAAGCCTTTATTAAGTGGATTTTATTTAAATTAATGGTATGATGATGAAGTGTTTTTTATGATTTGTAAGACAACTTGAGGGGGACTTGTCCATTAACACTAGGGTTAGTCCTTCTTAACCACTTAAGGAAGAATTAGAACCCTAATGCAAGGCCCAAGTTACAAGTGTGATGTCTTGATAATTATTAGATGGATTAATTAAAGGATTTAAACACATAAAGGGTTCAAGACTTAGGATTAAAGTTATACACTCCATCCTAAGAGAAGGATGCAGGCATAACCCTAAGCACAAAGTCTCAAAGCCTTTAGGGTTTAGTCCCTGATTATGAGATGAGAAGAGAAGACTCAAAGAGAGACACAAAGGTAAAACTATGAGGGGAGACTAATCAAAACCCTAATTCATTGTCATGCTTGGATGATCCTATGGTTTGTGAGGTTTTCAAGAACAATCTTCAAAGGAGCCACCAGGAAGCAAATGAACAGGATCAGGAGAAGCAAAGTGACTTGCTTCATTCAAGAAGTCAAGTCACTTGAAGAAAGAAAGTGGGAGAAGCAAGAATGAGCAAGCTCAATCTCAAACACAAATAGAAATGCAGCAATGGATGCAAGAGAGATGAAAAGAAAAGGTATGAGAAGTGAAGGCAAATCCACTTCTCAAGTTTACTTACCACCTGAAATGTTAGAAAGAAAATGCAATGCAATGCAAGATGAGATGAAATGATATGATGCTAAGCAAAACCAGAAGCATGGTGATGATGATTATGATGTTATGAGGTGCTGCAAACATGAGGCAAGGTATGGAGATGCTCATACAAGATTATGAATGCAAATGATGTAAGTTAAGGAGCATGAACAAACATGAAATGTTATGAAGCATACAAGACAAATGACATGGCAAATATGCAATGCAATGATCAAACATGTTTCCTATATGTCTTAAGATGTCAAATGAATCATAAACATGTACAAAATGCAAAGACAAGTCATGTTATGCAAGAGAATGCAAGGAGGATGCAAGAGAGAGCCCAAATTAGGGTTCATGGATCAAACATCAAACAAAAACCCAAAACAGAAGCAAACCTCATGATAAAAAATGGAAAATGGTACCCAAAGAAACCCTAGGCCTATAGTGAACCACTGCCCAAAGGGGAGCTCTCAACTCTCAACCAATCTCAAGATATGAATTTTACAAGATATTAGGGTTTTTTAGGGTTCTTAACAAAACAAATGCCAAACAATTTGACAATGCAAGAACAATTCATGGCCTTTTTATCCTTGAAAATACATGCTAAACACAAAACAATGCAAGAAGAATCAATGTCTCAACCTTCACCAATTGGCAGAAATGAATTTTTGAATCCATGATCAAAATAATGCATAAAAAATGATTTAATTCAATGAAAAATTCTTAAAATGCATCAAGATCAAAAAAGAAATTTGGTTTGAAGGTTGGACAATGTTTCTAAATGTCTTAGAACATTTCATGAATTTTTTTGTAATTTTTAAATACCTAAAAGTATTTTTAATTAATTAATTCCCATTAACCAATTAAAAATAATCTTTTAAATATTTAAAAATACTTTTTTAATGATAAAAATAAAATAAAAAATGTTTTTGGGTCTTAAATATTAATAAAACTTTAAAGAAAAAGTTTCATAATTTTTAAGATTTTTTTGCTATTTTAAATTAATTGTGCAAAACAAATGAAACAAAAAGAAATAAAAACAAATAAAATAAAAAGTAATCAGATCTGATGGTGGAGATTTAAAGTTGAAGGGGAACCATTGACTTGGCGCGCAGATGCATGGTCTGGATTGACTCTGGCTTTAATTAAGTTTTATGAATTAATTAAGTGGATTAATCAGGCTAATGATGATTAGGGCAAAAAGGGCTCATCTGGGCCACACGTGCACGCGCGAAGTCAATGCCAGTCAGCTGATCCAACGCTCAAGATTTAAACCTCACTTAATTGCAGGATTAGGGCTAAGCATTTTCAGGTGACCGGAGAGAAGCTCCGGTCATCTTCTCCGGTGACCACCAAACCCTAGAATACGATTCAGGCAACCATTCTTCAAATTAAAGCCAGGGAAACACTCCTCTACTCAAACCTCACTCAAATCAACTCTCAAAATGAATTTCTCATGCTTAAACTAAGGGAATCGAAGCCATGAAGTTTCACGGGCAAAATTTCAGAGCCCTGGTAAATCCTCATTTCTCACTCATTTTTAATTCTAAGCCCATCCCCATGATCAGCAAGACACACACAGTCAATTTATAACTTAAAATGCAAGCTTTGAGAGAAAAAAGTTTATGATCATACCTGAGCTGGAAAGCTTCAAAACTGAGCTTCCAGAGCTTTCCTTGCGTGCAAATGGACTCCCTTGTGTCCCTTGATGCTAATGGAAGGCTTCAAAGCTCTTGTGGATGGCTGATTTGTGAGGACCAGTTCTGGTGTAGCAGGAAATGAGCTTTGTGTACAGGCTGTTTCAGTTCAAAGTAAAGGGTGATTTTGACTCCTTGTGGTATGCTTGACTTGTTGGTGAAGGAAAATGAAGTGTTTGATGGCTGGCTAGTGAGATTCGAAGAGAACTGGTTTGGAAGGTGAGAAATGGTAGAGCTCAGGTCAGGCTTGTTTCAGGCTTGAGCTTTGGTGGTTTGAGGCCTATGGAGTGTGTTGAGTTGGATGATGAAGAAAGTTTGAGTGTTTCTTGGCTGTGGAGGCAGATTCGAAAGTTTTTGCAATGTGGTGTCTTTTTTGTGAATGTGATGGTGTGTTGGTTTCAGCCTTGGCTCTTGAGTGTTTTGGCCAGCATTTGGATAGTATAAACAATTGCAAGTGGCTGGGGGATGTGACATGGCCTGCTGTGATTGGGATGTCTACTTTTGCATAAAGTCCACCTTTTGTGTAAGTGAGGCATGGCTTGACTCTAGGCAAGTACAAGGGCTAGGGCTGGCGCAGCATGGTGAGTGTGTAAGGCTGGCTTGATTCAAAGACCAATGCAGCAAGTTGGTGAAGCATGATCATGAGTTTTGCAACTTGGTTACTTTATGGATTTTCATGAAAAATGCCTTGTTACACAAACCAAACCATGGGCAAACTTGATCCAATTCTTATTTTATGACTTAGAGAAATGTTTGTGTAATGGTTTGAAATGGATTAGAGGTCACATAATGCATTGGTTCATGACTTTGCAAAATTTCCATTTGAAGCATGCCTTGAAAATTAATGATTTTTGCCAACTTTGCATTGCTATAACTTTTGATCCAAAAAGAGTTTGATCATGTTCTTGTACTTTTTGAAAAGGGAAAGATGAGATCTACAACTTTCATGACCAAAGTTTTTCCATTTGAAGCCTTTTTGGACCAAGAATCAAAGCTTGAAAAATGACCTAAAATGATGCATTCTTGAAAAGTCAACTATGCCCAAAAAGTCAACATTTGCAAAAACCCTAAATTCTTGATTTCTATGAACTTCAACCTTCTTCCATGATCAAATAAAGATCATATACACTCAAAATGATGAAGATCACCCATTGGTTGGGTCATTGGGGGCCTCAGATGCCCTGATTTTGCACTGACTTGTCTAGAAAGTCAACTCTTGATCAGATGACTTCCCCATGGAATTTCTTCATGAAAATTGATATGTATACTCCCTATACCATATAGAGATCAATGAAAACAAGAATGACCAAAAAATTTGGAGTTATGGCCTCTGAAACCAAAACCCTAATTTTCAGTCAACTGTGTAGTTCAAACTGGCTCTGCATCACCTCAAACCCTAGCTCTTGTGATTCCTCTGCAATTTTGACTTTGAGGAGATGAAATATGATATAAGAACACACATGGACCACTTTGAATTGATTGGTAGCCTTTGGAATGCCTCAAGAAGCTTTGGGATTGCTCAGATCACAAACCCTATGTGCAGATGCCTTGAAAGCTATGCAGTGAATCAAAAAATGAGATGTGAGGTGATATGATTGTGTTTATGCATATGAGAATGATCACAAGCCATGGTGTGAATGAGTGAGGGCAAATTTGGGGTGTTTACAGCTGCCCCTATTCAAACATGAGTTAGCTGTGCAGGATGTAAGCGACGGCTTAACAGGCAAATAAGACAACTTGTGGTTGAATACCAAAGACAGTCCAAAATTTGCACTCACAAAATGAAGAAGAAAAGGGATATAGATTGTAAAGGAAAAGAAAGGTATATTGTAAAGTATGGGCGACGGAGGACAACCGTCGAGCAGAGGACGACTGCTGGGTAAAGTGGTATGTGAAGCAAAGCGATGACGGGGACGGCCGACATGCTGGTAAAGTGCAGGAAATAAAGCGATGACGGGGACGGCCGACATGCTGGGGATAAAAAAGTAAAGCTAAGACGGGGACGGCCGACTAGCTGGGGAAAATAAAATCATGATGGGGACGTCCATCAAGATAAAGCTGCAAAGTTCTCTGGGGATTAATGAAACATGACGGGGACGGCCATCAAGTTCATAAAGCTAAGTAACCAACGATGGGGACGGCCATCGGGCTAAAAGGAAAAGGGACCACAATGGGGACGGCCATCGGGTTAAAGAATAAATGAAATAAACAGATGATGGGGTACGGCCATCAAAGGTGAAGGACGATCACCTAGCAGGGGACGGCTGCTCTGTTGGGGACAAAAGAAATATGATGGGGACGACCATCAAAGGTGGAGGACGACCACCTGGCAGGGTACGGCTGCCGAAAATATCAACGATGGGGACGGCCATCGGATAGATAAGGTCAACGATGGGGACGGCCATCGGACGAGCAAGATGGAGGACGACCATCAAGAAGTGGAGGACGACCACTCAGCAGGGGACGGCTGCTCTCGAGGTTTGTCATAACACAGGACGAGTGTTAGATAACCAAAAATCAAAAATGGGGACGGCCATTGGATAAAGTGATGAAGGACGATCATCAAAAGGTGGAGGACGACCACCTAGCAGGGGACGGCTGCTAAAAATATCAACGATGGGGACGGCCATCGGATGAGCATGATGGAGGACGACCATCAAGAAGTGGAGGACGACCACTTAGCAGGGTACGGCTGCTCTCAAAGGTATCATAACACAGGACGAGTGTTAGATAAAAAGAAAATTTGTTGGCGATCTACTGGGGATAATGTAAACACGGACGAGTGTTTACATCCAAGAAACAAAAAGGTATAAGTGTTTGGTATTGTGTATAGATTAAAGATGCGGACGAGCATCCTTAAGACTATGATACGGACGGGTATCATGTAGAAACAAACTGACACATGTTCAGAGATGATGATACGGACGAGTATCAACTGGTTAACAAAGAACACGGACGAGTGTTGCATCTGAAAGAATTCTTCTGGGGAATAGTAGACACAGACGAGTATCTATATTCAAGAAAACATAAGTGTTTGACACGGTGTATGGATTAAAGATGCGGACGAGCATCCTTATGACTATGATACGGACGAGTATCACGTAGAAACAAACATTAGACGCAATGTTCTGAGATGATGGTACGGACGAGTACCAACTGGTTAACAAAGAACAAGGACTATTGTCGAATCTGTGGGGATATGAGTGATGATGTATACAAGATACGGACGAGTATCTGTATAAGTGTACCATGAGTAGTGAGTATTGTATAATGTATAGATGAGTGTTAATTGCTGGGGAGAGTGACACGGACGGGTGTCAAGAGAGAGAAGAGTATGATATTAACAAGTGTATGGGTTGATGAAAGTGTAAGTGACTGCACTGGGGATATGACACGGACGGGTGTCAAGAAAGTGTATATACAAGTACATGTGAGTGCAAAGAGGATGTCTTTGGCTTTTTGCTGGTGATTTGACACGGACGGGTGTCAGGAAGTATCTGTAGTACGAGTGATTTTGTTTGTAAAGATGTTCAGGCGACCTTACTGGGGAATGATAACACGGACGGGTGTCAAAATGAGTATATACTGGTGTTTGTGATTTGAAAGGGCAGCTGCTTTTGCTGGGACTCTGATGGGGATGATGATGAACTGTCATTATTCACAAGTATTCACTTCACAACATGACTTATGATTATGCTATGTATTTGATTTTTGCCGTAATGCTCCGTATTAGACGGAATGCTACGCTCTGAGGGTATAATATGATGCGAATGCTATGATTATGCAAAGAGGCACCGATCCGGAATTCGGATCCTATTGCGGCGAAGATCTCTGGATGATCTGCTTGAAGTGAACATCCCAGCTGGGGGATGAGATCATTGGTAGATCTAGTGATGCATCTGCTTGGGGATATATGTCACTGATTGACATATCCTTATAATATGGGACCCAGCTGGGGTTTGTAGAAGCTTTCCGTACTCTGTTGTGATCTCTTCATGCGTTGCTCTTCTGGATAGAGGCTGAAGATTCTGTGGGGATATGATCCCCTGACTTCTGTATTCTGTTGAGGAAGAATGGCAACTCGGCTGGGGAATTGTGAGAGGCAACTCAGCTGGGGAGGTGTGAGAGGCAACTCAGCTGGGGAGAGCAACAAGAGGCAACTCAGCTGGGGATATGGCATTTCAGATGCTGAGATTGAGTGTATGTTGATTTAACAACTTCGCTGGGGAAGTGGGCACCTCCCAGTGCCACGTGGAAGATAGACCGAGTTGATAACGATTCGCCATCTTGCTAAGACGTAACTTGCATGCCCCAGGTTGCGTTCTGGATACCTGCAATCCTGCAAAGGTAAGGAAATGTACAAAAGGTCCCGAGGTATCCCTTACTGGATTCCGTCATAGGAGTTAAGTACTTTCGAGAATAATCAGATTCCCTGTAAGCATGTGTTTTTATTTTTTAGAGAAAGGCATCTGCACTTATGCAATTGTATTTTAGAGATATCAGACAACTCTTTGCAAAACATAAATGTAAAAACGAAACATGACCGAAAATCTGATTTTATTAATTCCTGTGCCCTGAATTGGCAAGATACAGTCAAGGAAACATATCTCCTGAAATGAAGAGATTGTTACAAATTGAGAAACAAAATGCTGGCAGTGTTGACGACGCTTTGAGGGAGCTTCATCTTCTGCTATGACTCGTATGACAATGACGTTCTTCTCGTCTTGCTTTCTGGAGAGAGTTGATTCTGATTGAAGCTTGATCTTTTGAAGCTTACCAGGTTGTAGATAATACAGACGAATTCAGAGTGCAGTTGTTCGCTTATTCCCTTATTTTGCATGGATCGCCCTTTCGGGTTTTCAATCCATCGGGGTACCCATTTTTGCCTGAGCTGTCCAATGCGGCTTTTCAACTCAGCGGGTGTACATCTTTGTTTATTTCCCTTATTTTTGCCCGAGTCTTTTATTCTGTTTTTGACTCGCCGGGATGCCCTATTTTTGCCTGGACTTACATTCTGTTTTTATGTCCAGCGGGTCATTTTATGCGAAGTATTTTTTAACTGCATCTAAATTCACAGGGGACGGGAAGTCTTCACCATCCATGGTGCTGAGCATCAGTGCTCCACCGGAGAAAACTTTCTTTACAACGAATGGTCCTTCATAATTTGGAGTCCATTTGCCCCTGTAGTCTGTATGAGGAGGGAGGATTCTTTTCAGCACAAGATCTCCTACTTGGTACTCTCGGTGCCTGACTTTCTGATCGAAGGCCTTCTTCATTCTCTTCTGATATAACTGCCCATGGCAAATTGCAGCCAATCTTTTCTCTTCGATCAGACTCAGTTGTTCGAACCGGGACCGAACCCATTCTGCTTCACTCAGTTTAACATCCATTAATACCCGTAACGAGGGTAGCTCAACTTCAACAGGTAGGACTGCTTCCATACCATATACAAGCTGATACGGTGTTGCCCCAGTGGATGTTCTGATTGATGTGCGGTACCCATGCAAGGCAAATGGTAGCATTTCGTGCCAGTCTTTGTAGGTGACTACCATCTTCTGCACAATCTTCTTGATATTCTTATTGGCTGCCTCAACAGCGCCGTTCATCTTTGGCCTGTAAGGGGAAGAATTGTGATGTTGGATCTTGAAGTCCCGGCACAGCTCTGCCATCATTTTGTTGTTCAAGTTGGAACCATTATCAGTAATGATTCGCTCGGGCACTCCATACCGACAGATGATATCTCTTTTCAGAAATCGGGCTACCACTTGTCTTGTAACATTTGCATATGAGGCTGCTTCAACCCACTTGGTGAAATAGTCAATGGCGACCAGGATGAATTTGTGGCCGTTTGAAGCAGTTGGCTCAATTTTTCCAATCATATCAATGCCCCACATAGCAAAGGGCCATGGCGAAGACATGATGTTCAAAGGATTGGGAGGCACATGCACCTTATCTGCATAGATCTGGCATTTATGGCATTTTCTGGCGTAAGCACAACAGTCTGCATCCATTGTGATCCAATAATAGCCTGATCTTAACAACTTTTTAGCCATGGCATGCCCTCCGGCATGGGTACCAAAAGATCCTTCGTGCACTTCATGCATCAGCAAACCTGCTTCCGTCTTGTCAACACATCTGAGGAGTACCATATCAAAGTTCCTTTTGTATAAAGACCCATCAGTGTTCAGAAAGAAACTTCCAGCAAGCCTTCTCAAAGTCTTCTTATCATTGGAAGATGCCCCAGGTGGGTATGTCTGATCCTCCAAGAAGCACTTAATGTCATGGAACCAAGGCTTGTCATCTTTTACAACATCTGCTGCAAATACATATGCTGGTCTATCAAGTCTAGACACTGAAATCTGAGGTACAAAGTTAGCAGCTTGAACTTTGATCATGGATGAAATGGTAGCAAGAGCATCTGCAAACTGATTCTCGTCCCGAGGGATATACTCAAGCTTGACTGTTGTAAAGAAAGTCAGTAACCTTCTCGTATAATCCCTGTAAGGTATCAGATGATCTTGGTGGGTGTACCATTTGCCGTTGGTTTGATTGACTACCAAAGCTGAATCCCCGAATACGGTCAATGTCTTGATCCTGAGGTCGATGGCTTCCTCAAGACCCATAATGCAAGCTTCGTATTCAGCTTCGTTGTTAGTGCAGTTGAAAGTGAGTTTTGCCGAGAAAGGCATGTGAACTCCTTTAGGTGTAATGAGTACCGCACCAACACCACGACCATTCATGTTAACAGCCCCATCAAACATCATAGTCCATTCTTCTTCTGGGTCAGGCCCTTCAGTGTGAATAGGCTCTTCGTGATCCTTTGCTTTAATGAACATGATATCTTCATCAGGGAAGTCAAACCTCATAGGCTGGTAGTCATCAATGGGTTGCTCAGCAAGATATTCAGATAGTACACTGCCTTTGATGGCTTTCTGAGATGTGTATTGGATGTCGTATTCTGTGAGAATCATCTGCCATCTTGCAACCCGTCCGGTGAGAGCTGGCTTCTCGAAAATGTACTTAACTGGGTCCATTTTTGAGATCAATAAGGTAGTGTGGGTCAACATATACTGTCTCAGTCGGCGAGCAGCCCACGCTAAAGCACAACAAGTTTTCTCGAGCAGTGAATAACGCTGTTCACAGTCGGTAAACTTTTTGCTTAGGTAGTATATTGCATACTCTTTTCGACCAGACTCGTCATGCTGGCCCAACACACACCCCATTGACTCTTCTAATACTGTCAAGTACATAATCAGAGGTCTTCCTTCAACTGGAGGCATAAGGATTGGAGGTTCTTGCAGATATTCCTTGATCTTGTCAAAAGCCTTCTGGCAATCTTCGTTCCACCTGACCGTTTGTTCCTTCCTTAACAGCTTGAACAAGGGTTCACAGGTCGCCGTAAGATGAGATATGAACCGTGAAATGTAGTTCAATCGACCTAAGAACCCTCGAACTTCTTTCTCAGTTTTCGGTGCAGGCATTTCTTGAATAGCTTTGACTTTATCTGGGTCAACCTCAATCCCCTTCTCGCTTACAATAAAGCCCAGCAATTTACCGGATCTCACCCCGAATGTGCATTTGTTGGGGTTCAACTTCAGTTGATACTTTCTCAGACGCTTGAACAACTTCAGCAGATTCACCAGGTGATCTTCCTCTGTAAGGGACTTGGCGATCATATCATCCACATAACATTCTATTTCCTTGTGGATCATATCGTGGAATAACGTCACCATAGCCCGTTGATATGTGGCACCAACATTCTTCAGTCCGAATGGCATCACTTTGTAACAGAATGTGCCCCAAGGTGTGATGAATGTTGTCTTCTCCATGTCTTCAGGTGACATCTTGATCTGATTATATCCTGAAAATCCATCCATGAAGGAGAATACCGAGAACTGAGCCGTGTTATCCACCAATACATCAATGTGAGGTAATGGGAAGTCATCTTTCGGGCTGGCTCTGTTCAGATCCCGGTAGTCAACACACATTCTTACTTTGCCATCTTTCTTAGGCACAGGTACTATGTTAGCCACCCACGGCGGATAGCTAGTCACAGCAAGGAACCCGGCGTCCCATTGTTTTTGTACCTCTTCCTTGATTTTCATAGCCATGTCTGGGCGAGTTCGGCGCAACTTCTGTTTGACTGGAGGGCATTCTTCTCTCAAAGGCAGCTTGTGCATAACAATGTCGGTATCCAACCCTGGCATATCTTGATACGACCAAGCAAACACATCAACATACTCTTGAAGCAGATCTATCAGTCGTCTCTTCACTGAGTCTCGCAGGCAGGCCCCGATTTTGACTTCTTTCACGTCTTCCTCCGTACCAAGATTAATCACTTCAATCTCCTCCTGGTGAGGAGTAATAACCTTTTCCTCTTGTCTCAACAACCTGGCTAGCTCTTCAGGAAGCTCATACTCTTCATCAACCCCTTCATCAGCTTGATTGATTGGATTGTCAAAGTCATACGATGTCATAGCCGGGCTGTTGTCGGTGCTGTCTGGAAGGCACTTTCTGCAAGGGTTAAGTTCGTTCATTTTAGTGATTGATTTTAATCTTGCCTTAGAAAAAGTGAAATGAAGTTATCATTTTGAAAACACCGCCATTTATTTTTTGTACAAAAAGAAAAATGGAAAAACAGTGAGCAGAAAAGAAAAAAGACTCGTTTGCAAAAAGATGTCTGATATTTCATTAATTTAATCTTGTTTGCACAAAAGTACAGATGGCCCTGATTACAAAATGAGTCTTGTCATCTTGGGCAAGATGCAAGACTTTGATGCATGCTTATAAAAAATACAGGAAATAATAATTACTCTGATTGAGTAACTCTTATAATTTCCTGGGAAGACCAGTTCGAGACACTGCTCCCCGGGATCTTTGGACGAATCCAATTCTCCAGATTGCGCTCCTCTTCCAGCTCGTCTTCCAGACAGTTGATAGCATCGGGGGTAAGCATCCCCCCACTGACAAAACCAGGCTCTGCAGCAGCCTTTGCTTGATGTTGAGTTGGTCTGTAACCCAACCCAAATTTGTCCTTCTTCTCCTCCACAGCTAAGACCTTGCCCCAGCCTAGGGCAGTTCCTTCTTCAACAACCTTCCGGGCTTGTTGGTAAGATGACATGGAGATTCCTGACATAGCAGATGCTTCATTGACATTCAAGGCTTCAAAACCTTGGCTCATTGTTTCATGGATCTCTCCATCCATCTCAATGTATTTGTAGGTAGCCAGATGGCTAACGAAAATATCCTCTTCCCCACAGATTGTGACAACTTGACCTTCCCACTCAAATTTTAACTTTTGGTGAAGGGTAGACGTTATTGCGCCGGCGGCGTGAATCCAGGGTCTACCCAACAAACAGCTGTAGGCGGGCTGAATGTCCATCACATAAAAGATAGTTTTAAAAGTTTGTGGGCCAATTGTCACGGGAAGCTCAATCTCTCCCAGAACCGACCTCTTAGAACCATCAAAGGCTCTTACCACCAGGTTGCTGGGTCTCAATGCCAATCCATCATATTCAAGCTTCACCAGAGCCTTCTTCGGTAAGACATTCAGGGAAGAACCTGTGTCCACCAGCACATGAGAAAGGACAGCTCCTTTGCATTCCATGGTTATGTGCAAGGCTTTGTTGTGATTGCGGCCATCCGCTGTCAAGTCAGAATTGGTAAACCCTAGCCCATTGCTAGCAGTAACGTTTCCAACCACGGTTTCCAATTGGTTGACAGTAATCTCCTCAGGCACGTAAGCTGCGTGCAAGACTTTAAGTAGTGCATTCCGATGGGCTTCGGAGCACATAAGCAGTGAGAGGATGGAGATTTTGGATGGCGTCTGGTGAAGTTGATCCACAATTTTGTAGTCACTCTTTTTGATGATTCGCATAAACTCATCAACTTCCTGATCGAATGGAGTCTTCAGGGCTTCTTTGGCAGCTGGATCTTCCTGCACCGGGCCTTTTCCTTTTGCCTTGGCAGCAGCTTCTGCTTCGGCAGTAGGTCTTTGAACTTGTGAAGCAAAGAGACGTCCGCTTCGAGTGAAGCCTCCGCCTCCCCCCACATTATCTACTTGTGGTGCAGGTGTTGATGTTTCAAGAGTGATTCTTTTTCCTTCGCAGTATACGTCAGAGCCATAGTGCCAAGGGATGGCCCTATTGCTTTCATATGGTACTGGTCCAGGCACCGTGACAGTGATTGGACTGATTGCTGCTGCTGAAGGGACTGTTATTGTCTGTGGATCATAAAAGATCGTAACTGGCGCTCTGGCGGGAGCAGTACCTTCTGAATGGTAGGCGGAATTATTTTCAGGATCGTAGAATATGGTAACAGTAGAGACATCTTCATGATTGATTGCTGGCGTTGTAGGAGGTACTGTTGGAAGGACTGTTGTTGTTGTTGATGGAGAGTCGAAATGGAATGAAGCTGAAGTTGTAGCAGGAGGAACTGTTGAAGACTGATCATTTGGAAGGACAGGTGAAATACTTGTTGATGCTGCTGATGAATTGTCGGGAACAATAGTTGTTGTATTTGTAGGAGGATCTGAAACCGTTGCTGATGAAGTTGCTTGATTTGCCGGAAATGATGTAGTGATCTGGAGTAGGCCACTCCGAATAAGGCTGTCAATGCCATTTCTCAGGTCCTCACACCCATTCCATGAAATATTGCAATAGGGACACCCTAGTTCACACCCCGGAAATATTTGGTTTTCGCGGAGTTGAGCCTTGATTTCCACCAATGGTGTCCTGATCTGATCCACACTAGTTATCAAATAAGACGGTTGGTCTTCTTCAATAGCATTAATTCGGGGACCACCATGGTTTGGCATTGGGTTTTTATTGACATTGGGCGGAGGTGCAAAATTCAGAGCCTTGGAGTCTACCAAGTCTTGTACCTTCATATGCAGAGCCCTGCATTTTTCTGTACTGTGACCAGGTGCGTTTGAATGAAAAGCACACCTAGCATTGGAGTCATAGTTTCTTGGTAGACTGTTGGGATCCGGAGGTGCCAACGTTCTTAGCTCAACCAGGTTGAGTTTCAGAAGTTGTGGCAGCAAGGCAGCATACGGCATTGGGATCGGGTCGATCACTCTGTTAGCTTGGGATGGCCTTTGTTGGAATGGCCTCTGTTGATTGTTGTTGTTGGTGTTGTTGCTGTTGTAGTTTCTTGGAGGATATTGATTCTGATGATATTGAGGTTGTTGTTGGAAGTTTTGTTGAGGAGGTTGATAGACTGGCTGAGGATGAGCTGGAGCAGGGATAGTGACTGCTGCTATTGACCTTTGAACATATTGGGGCCTACCCCTGTTGGTGTGGATGGCATTAGTCTCGCCAGTTCTTCTCGGGCCTGCAAAAGGCTTTCTTGTACTGCTGGACGAACTGGCACCATTATCGGAAATTTTGCCCATTTTCAACAGGCTTTCAATTCTCTCCCCAGCTATAACAACATCCGCAAAGCTATTGGAAGAGAAAGCAGCTAACCTGTCAATATACGTTCCTTGGAGAGTGTTCATAAACATGTCTGCCATTTCTCTCTCAGACATAGGTGGCTGGACAGCAGCAGCAAGCTGTCTCCATCTTTGAGCATATTCTCTGAAGCTCTCCCTAGATGACTGTGACATTCCCATTAGGAGGGTCCTGTTGGGTGCCATATCTAGATTATACTGATACTGTCTGATGAAGGCCTCTGCCAGGTCCTTCCAGCATCTTATAGTTGCTCTTGTCAGATGGGAATACCATTCCCTAGAAGCTCCAGTCAAGCTATCTTCGAAGTAGAACATCCAAAGTTTCTCATCCATTGTATAGGCCTTCAGCCTTCCCAGAAATGATTGCAAATGAGTCCGGGGGCATGAAGTCCCATTATACTTTTCGAAACAAGGAGGCTTGAACTTATGGGGGATCCTGACCCCTTCTACCAAACCCATGTCCATGACGTCGAAGCCCAAAGAATTTTGAGACTCCAGTGATCTCAACTTCTCAGCTATTTCATCCAATCTCCTGTCATATGTTTCCTCTCCGGCACCCATTACCGTATACTGGTCCTCCTGAGGATCTTCTTGAAGTACCCTGGCCGCAGTAGCTGTTCCTTGAATGTTTGCAGGAATATTAACCTCAGGATGTAGATGTGGACCAAACACAGGGGGGGTAACATGTGGTTGCACCCTTTCATTATTACTTGTGCCAGCAGTTCCTACATGAGGCTCCTCTTGATTTTGCCTCTCCACCATGGCCCTCAGTCTCTCCTGGCTCTGGGCCATGTTGTTCATAACTTCCATGAACTGCGTCATCTGCGTTCTCATCTCTAACCTTTCATTTGCCATCTGATTTCTGACCTCTGTAAGGTCTTGTTGCATCTGATCCATCTGAATTCCCGGAAGGTTGTTTCTAGTTGGGTACCTGTGAGGCCTGTTGAGAGGAAATACCCGGCGGCGAGCAATAATTCCTGAGATTCACAACAGAGGTTAGCCACAACAAAACAAAAACCTACAAAACAAAAAAGAGGGTTAGCATGCAATGCAGTTATGCTTATTTGTTCTCAAGGTATCCGGTTTGGTCTTCAGTTTTGACCCTCCCAGACCCTTGAAGATGATGCCGTTGAAGTTGCTTTTGACGTGAGCCCAGATAGAAACCAACACAGATATATTACAAAAGTGAAATAGTACAATTTGTTCAAGTTACAACACAAGCCCTCAAAGGGTCAAAATACATCACAAAAAAACAAAAGTACATGGAACAGGAATAGCAACAAACAAATGATCAAACTCCAAGACCGAACTCATCCTCACGAACTTCCTTGAGAAGTGCTTCGGTCACAGGATCAGCCGGACGCTCCGTGAGACCTCTGATGAGAAGGTTTCTTGTTGAAACAGCTGCAGTCAACTTCTTGTTCTGACTTTGGTCCTTAGACCTCTTCACTCCAGCTCTGATTTCTAGCTCTGATATTTCCTTCTGGGCTGCTGCCAGGGCTTTTTCCATCTGTCCCATCTTGTCTTGAACTCTTTTGTCTTCTAGAGTACGGGCCTCAGTGATCCGGACCCACCTGGCCTGACTCTCTTTCAAATACAAGTCTGTTCTTGCTCTTTGGAACTGGGCTTCTTTACAAGCATTCTTCAGAATCTGTTCACCAGCTTTGGATTTGTTGATATAATCTCCAGACTTCTCAATCTTGGTCAAGTGTTCCACCCTCAACTTCTCCAATCTCTCAATCTCCCTCACACCTTCACTCCTCTCCCGGAGGGTCTTCTGCAAAGCCTGGGTTAGCTTCTCATTTCTTTCCTTCAAGCTCTCAAACTCCTCCAAACTGATAGTGGCAGGGGGTGGTGCTGAAGATGACTCAGGCATGTCTTCTATGGTAAAGGGCATTCCAGAGAATTGGGCCCTAGCATGGGACCACTCATAATATTGGACTGATGCCACATTATTGCACTTTCCCAGAATGGTGATTCCCTTGGTTTGAACATGATCCCAGGCCCAAGCAGCCTGCCTAACAGTTGCCAGACTAACCTTGTTCTCACAGTAGAGGGTCTCAACCAAATCCTGTACCCTAGGAGTGTGGACCAGTGCATAGCCTAATTGTCTCCTGAACAGCAGAGGGTTGTAGCTGATACTTCCCTTAACTCCTATCAAAGGCACATTGGGAAAGTGCCCACAGCTGGTGATCATATCTCTGCCCTTGGTGCTCTGAATACACCATCTGATATCTGCTGAAGTGAGAGTAGTGAGCCTCTTAGCCCAGTTGCTTTGCTGATGAGGATTTAGAAATGCATCTGTCCTGGGTAGATGCCTGAGAAGCCAAGCATGGAATAATGGAGCACAAATCCTCACTAATCTTCCCCTCTGCTTCTCATTTCTCTGATGGACTGAGTAATAGAGATCACCCAGTAAAGTTGGCACTGGGTTCTTCAGGATGAACAAATGGATTGCATTTTTGCTAATGAATCGAGGCTCATCTGCAAACAATACAATTCCATACACACTTAAGGCCAACAGAGCACAAACAGCTTTCCACTCCCCCAGGGAGGCTTTTAAACTAGCTTGAGAAATCAGGAAGTCCAGATGAAATCCAGGGATCCCAGCTTTAGAGGTCATATGCTGTTCAATCAAAACAGGCTCCAGGTGCAAAGCTTTTGCTACCTCTCCATTGCTGGGAAAGACCATTTCAGGGTTAAAAGGGATTTCCCTCTTGATAGGCAAACCAATCAAAGATGAGTATTCTTCTAATAGGGGCCCCAACTGAAAGTCTTGAAAGGTGAAACATCTCAATGGGGGGTCGTAGAACTGAATGCAGGTGTGGATGAGGCTCCTCTGAGATGGGTCGAGATCCATGACCAAGTCAAGTATGTCTCCATAATTCTCTTTGAACAGGGATATGTGATTTGGAGTGATCAGGGTTTGGATCCTCCTGATGTCTGATAAGTCTGGTTGGAAGAAATGATAAGTGATGTTGCTTTTCTTTGGAGCCATGATGCTGAGGACTGAGTAGGATAAGTGCTGATGAAGATGCTGAGGAGTGGGCCACTGGCTGGCTAGTGCTAGTAACTGAAGTATATGGCTGACAACTGAAGCAAGTGCTGGTGGAGATAGGTCAATGATGCAGATGGGGTCAAAACCAAAACCAGATGAAAAATGGATACCCTGAAACACAAATAAGCAAATGTTAATATGATGCAATGAGTATGTATGCAAATGATATGCAAAGGGTTTGTGACTGAGCTGGATCTGATCAAAATGCCCTGGTATAGATCCATGTGTGTTCAAGAAATCCAGGTGGAGGTCTAAAAATCCAGTAACCAGGGTGGGGGACTCAAATAAAGAGCCACAAGTCCAAGGTTTTAGAATCACAAGAACTGTCCAACATGGAGCACTCTTAACAAAGTCAAAGTAACAGGGTATTCTGAGGTCAAGGTACCTGCAAACCTGTAAACAGCCCAACCCCCTCACAGGTGATGATCTAGAACAAGGATCCTCAGACTTGGATCAGTTATGAGAAGTGTAAACACTTCTAACCCGGAGGTACAGTGTTTACAATAACCATAACAATTCCTCCTCTAATTCACCTCAGTTTCTGAAGGTCAATACTAAAAGGTCATCCAGACTTAGCAGGCTTCCCAGATAGCCCTAGCATTGCAGGAAATCTGCAACACAGAGTTCTCAAGAAGAAACCCATATCTGAACCGTGTTTCATATTCCCGCACCAGACCGAAATGGAATGGGAAAGAATATGATTCACTCTAGCCTAGGTGTCACTCAGGTCCCAGGTATAGGACCTTAACTCTCAATGAAACACCCACCCACCAAAACAAAAACCAAATCCAGCCAGCAACAATGACAGTATGATATATATATATAAATGCAATAAAGAAAGCAGTAAAGTAACTGTACATAAAGCAATAAACAAAAATAAATACAGGCACAAACAAGCACATAACACCCCAGTAAACACAAATCAAACAAGCGCTAGGAGAAACCCACAAAAAGAACCAGAAGCCCTGGTTGCAGTATAAGTTTCCCCAGCAGAGTCGCCAAGCTGTCGCTCCCGACAAATGAAACTGGTTCAGATGAAGGTACAGACGCGAACGGTCGGCGAGAGGAACAATGAGAACACACAGCCGTGAACTCACTGGAGATGAAAAGAGTCGCCAGCTAGGCATTTTTATCCCGGAGGAAAGGCAATGCTGCATAAGCCTAGAAAAATATGGATAAGACGGTTTGCGAACCAGAGAGACTGAGAAAGGGGGTTGGTTACAACCTGGGAAGGTATTAGCACCCAGATTGTCCGTCGTACTCGACGGGATCCACGCTTAAAAGATTTGTGTTTTAAAGGGGTAGTGTCAGTGCAATCTGTGTATGAAATAGCTGGAAGAGATGTACAGGTGTCAGTGCAAAAGAAGTGTGAAGTGTAATATGTATAGTGTCAGTGTAAGAAAGAGTATGCTCATGATTATGAGGCTTAAAGAATAATGCTGGAAGGAGGGGGAATGTACAGAGACTTTTGTTCGATAACTGTTAAGTTATGCCTACGTATCCTCTCGTGCAATGAGGAAGTCAGAACACCGTAGTTCGACCCAAAGAGACTGAAAGATGAATTGACTTGATGAACTGCTTGCTTGCCTATGCTCAAGTGTATGATCTGTCTGGCACAGATGCAAACTGTCTTGCATCAGACGGAAGAAGCAAGTTCTCGCTTGTGAGTGAAGATGATGAGAAAAGAATCCCGAAGGAGACGATTATTGTTTGTTTTTGAGTTTTCAGTTTTTTATTGCTTTTGAAGTTTGTCATAAGATAATGAGCTTAAGCCTAAACCAATGGGTTAGTAAACTCATCACATCTTCCCTCTGATCAGGGGTAATGAGAATACCTTAAGTGTGAAGTCAGATTCTCACACTTAATCACCTTTGGTGTAGGATTAAGATCATTAACCTACTTGTGATTATTTAGATGTTTTTGGTGATTTTGTTTAGTGTTGAGTAATGAGGTTAAGCCATAATCAAGGATTAAACAGACCCATTACACCATCCTAAAAGAAGGATGATAGATGAGAATGTTTAAGCTGAGGAAGACTCCTCAACTTAATCCATGATTAGGGATTAAACCCATGACAAAACAAGCCTTTATTAAGTGGATTTTATTTAAATTAATGGTATGATGATGAAGTGTTTTTTATGATTTGTAAGACAACTTGAGGGGGACTTGTCCATTAACACTAGGGTTAGTCCTTCTTAACCACTTAAGGAAGAATTAGAACCCTAATGCAAGGCCCAAGTTACAAGTGTGATGTCTTGATAATTATTAGATGGATTAATTAAAGGATTTAAACACATAAAGGGTTCAAGACTTAGGATTAAAGTTATACACTCCATCCTAAGAGAAGGATGCAGGCATAACCCTAAGCACAAAGTCTCAAAGCCTTTAGGGTTTAGTCCCTGATTATGAGATGAGAAGAGAAGACTCAAAGAGAGACACAAAGGTAAAACTATGAGGGGAGACTAATCAAAACCCTAATTCATTGTCATGCTTGGATGATCCTATGGTTTGTGAGGTTTTCAAGAACAATCTTCAAAGGAGCCACCAGGAAGCAAATGAACAGGATCAGGAGAAGCAAAGTGACTTGCTTCATTCAAGAAGTCAAGTCACTTGAAGAAAGAAAGTGGGAGAAGCAAGAATGAGCAAGCTCAATCTCAAACACAAATAGAAATGCAGCAATGGATGCAAGAGAGATGAAAAGAAAAGGTATGAGAAGTGAAGGCAAATCCACTTCTCAAGTTTACTTACCACCTGAAATGTTAGAAAGAAAATGCAATGCAATGCAAGATGAGATGAAATGATATGATGCTAAGCAAAACCAGAAGCATGGTGATGATGATTATGATGTTATGAGGTGCTGCAAACATGAGGCAAGGTATGGAGATGCTCATACAAGATTATGAATGCAAATGATGTAAGTTAAGGAGCATGAACAAACATGAAATGTTATGAAGCATACAAGACAAATGACATGGCAAATATGCAATGCAATGATCAAACATGTTTCCTATATGTCTTAAGATGTCAAATGAATCATAAACATGTACAAAATGCAAAGACAAGTCATGTTATGCAAGAGAATGCAAGGAGGATGCAAGAGAGAGCCCAAATTAGGGTTCATGGATCAAACATCAAACAAAAACCCAAAACAGAAGCAAACCTCATGATAAAAAATGGAAAATGGTACCCAAAGAAACCCTAGGCCTATAGTGAACCACTGCCCAAAGGGGAGCTCTCAACTCTCAACCAATCTCAAGATATGAATTTTACAAGATATTAGGGTTTTTTAGGGTTCTTAACAAAACAAATGCCAAACAATTTGACAATGCAAGAACAATTCATGGCCTTTTTATCCTTGAAAATACATGCTAAACACAAAACAATGCAAGAAGAATCAATGTCTCAACCTTCACCAATTGGCAGAAATGAATTTTTGAATCCATGATCAAAATAATGCATAAAAAATGATTTAATTCAATGAAAAATTCTTAAAATGCATCAAGATCAAAAAAGAAATTTGGTTTGAAGGTTGGACAATGTTTCTAAATGTCTTAGAACATTTCATGAATTTTTTTGTAATTTTTAAATACCTAAAAGTATTTTTAATTAATTAATTCCCATTAACCAATTAAAAATAATCTTTTAAATATTTAAAAATACTTTTTTAATGATAAAAATAAAATAAAAAATGTTTTTGGGTCTTAAATATTAATAAAACTTTAAAGAAAAAGTTTCATAATTTTTAAGATTTTTTTGCTATTTTAAATTAATTGTGCAAAACAAATGAAACAAAAAGAAATAAAAACAAATAAAATAAAAAGTAATCAGATCTGATGGTGGAGATTTAAAGTTGAAGGGGAACCATTGACTTGGCGCGCAGATGCATGGTCTGGATTGACTCTGGCTTTAATTAAGTTTTATGAATTAATTAAGTGGATTAATCAGGCTAATGATGATTAGGGCAAAAAGGGCTCATCTGGGCCACACGTGCACGCGCGAAGTCAATGCCAGTCAGCTGATCCAACGCTCAAGATTTAAACCTCACTTAATTGCAGGATTAGGGCTAAGCATTTTCATGTGACCGGAGAGAAGCTCCGGTCATCTTCTCCGGTGACCACCAAACCCTAGAATACGATTCAGGCAACCATTCTTCAAATTAAAGCCAGGGAAACACTCCTCTACTCAAACCTCACTCAAATCAACTCTCAAAATGAATTTCTCATGCTTAAACTAAGGGAATCGAAGCCATGAAGTTTCACGGGCAAAATTTCAGAGCCCTGGTAAATCCTCATTTCTCACTCATTTTTAATTCTAAGCCCATCCCCATGATCAGCAAGACACACACAGTCAATTTATAACTTAAAATGCAAGCTTTGAGAGAAAAAAGTTTATGATCATACCTGAGCTGGAAAGCTTCAAAACTGAGCTTCCAGAGCTTTCCTTGCGTGCAAATGGACTCCCTTGTGTCCCTTGATGCTAATGGAAGGCTTCAAAGCTCTTGTGGATGGCTGATTTGTGAGGACCAGTTCTGGTGTAGCAGGAAATGAGCTTTGTGTACAGGCTGTTTCAGTTCAAAGTAAAGGGTGATTTTGACTCCTTGTGGTATGCTTGACTTGTTGGTGAAGGAAAATGAAGTGTTTGATGGCTGGCTAGTGAGATTCGAAGAGAACTGGTTTGGAAGGTGAGAAATGGTAGAGCTCAGGTCAGGCTTGTTTCAGGCTTGAGCTTTGGTGGTTTGAGGCCTATGGAGTGTGTTGAGTTGGATGATGAAGAAAGTTTGAGTGTTTCTTGGTTGTGGAGGCAGATTCGAAAGTTTTTGCAATGTGGTGTCTTTTTTGTGAATGTGATGGTGTGTTGGTTTCAGCCTTGGCTCTTGAGTGTTTTGGCCAGCATTTGGATAGTATAAACAATTGCAAGTGGCTGGGGGATGTGACATGGCCTGCTGTGATTGGGATGTCTACTTTTGCATAAAGTCCACCTTTTGTGTAAGTGAGGCATGGCTTGACTCTAGGCAAGTACAAGGGCTAGGGCTGGCGCAGCATGGTGAGTGTGTAAGGCTGGCTTGATTCAAAGACCAATGCAGCAAGTTGGTGAAGCATGATCATGAGTTTTGCAACTTGGTTACTTTATGGATTTTCATGAAAAATGCCTTGTTACACAAACCAAACCATGGGCAAACTTGATCCAATTCTTATTTTATGACTTAGAGAAATGTTTGTGTAATGGTTTGAAATGGATTAGAGGTCACATAATGCATTGGTTCATGACTTTGCAAAATTTCCATTTGAAGCATGCCTTGAAAATTAATGATTTTTGCCAACTTTGCATTGCTATAACTTTTGATCCAAAAAGAGTTTGATCATGTTCTTGTACTTTTTGAAAAGGGAAAGATTAGATCTACAACTTTCATGACCAAAGTTTTTCCATTTGAAGCCTTTTTGGACCAAGAATCAAAGCTTGAAAAATGACCTAAAATGATGCATTCTTGAAAAGTCAACTATGCCCAAAAAGTCAACATTTGCAAAAACCCTAAATTCTTGATTTTTATGAACTTCAACCTTCTTCCATGATCAAATAAAGATCATATACACTCAAAATGATGAAGATCACCCATTGGTTGGGTCATTGGGGGCCTCAGATGCCCTGATTTTGCACTGACTTGTCTAGAAAGTCAACTCTTGATCAGATGACTTCCCCATGGAATTTCTTCATGAAAATTGATATGTATACTCCCTATACCATATAGAGATCAATGAAAACAAGAATGACCAAAAAATTTGGAGTTATGGCCTCTGAAACCAAAACCCTAATTTTCAGTCAACTGTGTAGTTCAAACTGGCTCTGCATCACCTCAAACCCTAGCTCTTGTGATTCCTCTGCAATTTTGACTTTGAGGAGATGAAATATGATATAAGAACACACATGGACCACTTTGAATTGATTGGTAGCCTTTGGAATGCCTCAAGAAGCTTTGGGATTGCTCAGATCACAAACCCTATGTGCAGATGCCTTGAAAGCTATGCAGTGAATCAAAAAATGAGATGTGAGGTGATATGATTGTGTTTATGCATATGAGAATGATCACAAGCCATGGTGTGAATGAGTGAGGGCAAATTTGGGGTGTTTACAACACGCCATTGAATTGTCTAGCACTGTTAAGTACATAATCAAGGGTCTTCCCGCAACTGGTGGCATCAATATCGGAGGTTCTTAGAGATATTTCTTAATCTCATCAAAAGATGTATGGCATTCGTCATTCCATTCCATTACCTGATCTTTCTTCAACAATTTGAAGATTTCCTCACAAGTAGTAGTTAATTGGAAAATAAATCTTGCAATGTAGTTCAGGCATCCCAAGAAACCTATGACTTCCTTCTCAGTACGAGGATCAGGCATATCTTGTATAGCTTTTACCTTTGCAAGGTCAACTTCAATACCTTTACCACTGACAACGAAACCCAAAAGTTTACCTGATATAACTCCAAAGGTACATTTGTTTGGATTCAATCTCAACTTGTATTTCTTCAACCTTTCAAACAACTTGTGAAGATGGTCAAGATGTTCTTCTTCAGTCTGGGATCTGGCTATCATGTCATCAACATATACCTCTATCTCGTGATGAATCATATCATGGAACAAAGCTACCATATCATGCTGATATGTTGCACCAACGTTATTCAAACAAAATGGCATTACTTTATAACAAAAGGTGCCCCACTGTGTGACAAACATAGTCTTCTCCATATCTTCAAGCTCCATCTTAATTTGACTGTAACCAGAGAAACCATCCATAAAAGAGAATACCTTATACTAAGTAGTGTTGTCTACCAGAACATCAATATGTGGAAGCGAAAAATCATCTTTGGGGCTGGCCTTGTTCAAATCCCTGTAGTCCATGCACATGTGTACTTTACCATCTTTCTTAGGTACCAGTACCACATTTGCAACCCATAGAGGATAAGAAGTGACAGCTAGGAACCCTGCCTCAAATTGTTTCATCACTTTAGCTTTGATATTTTCTGACATTTCCGGACGCATACGACGAACTTTCTGCTTTATCGGGCGACAACCTTCCTTCATTGGTAGACGGTGAACCACAATATCAGTATCAATCCCTAACATATCTTCATAAGACCAAGAAAATATTTCCATGTAATCATGTAGCATCTGAATTAACTTGTTCTTAACATTGTCTTCCAATTCAGCACTTATCTTGATCTCTTTCTTATCTTTCTCAGTACCCAGATTCACAACTTTAATTGGTTCTTCACGCGGCTGTATAACTTTCTCTTCTTGCTGTAGCAACCTAGCAAGCACTATAGACACTTCAAAATCTTCCTTATTTCCATCCTCGGCTTGGTAGATTGGATTTTCAAAGTTATAATTGGCAATAGCAGAACTGTTATAAATGGGATCCAGAGTGGATGAGGATCTGCATTTTAGTGATGTGGGTGTGTGTAAGAACACATAGCTTTTTGATAAATAAAAAATAAAAGAAAGATAACGAGTGCAATATTTACGAAAGCAAAAACGTCCATTGATTTTATTGAATGAAAATATGCAAAGGAAATGATATCCCTAACAAGCATACCATTATTCCTCGGTCAAGGCACAAGGCTTTAAAAGTTTTAATTATTCGAATTACAAAACCAAAATTAGAAAAAACGAAAATAACATTTACTCTTGACTAAAGGAGATAGGAATAACATCTTCAACCTTCCAATTGTTGAGCCCACTGCCAATGGAAGGAAAGATCCAACTGTCTAGGTTGTAGTCTTCATCATAGTCTTTCACAACATTGACTTGATCATTTTGAACTCTGTTGTTGGTTATGCAAACAACACGAGCACGACGAAAAACCTTCTGAGTCTCTGTAGTGAAACCCAAACCAAACTTGTCAGACTTGTAAGGAATGTTTGGAAGCTGACCCCAAATAGTAATACCACCTTCTTCAACCACAACTTTAGCATCTTTCAAATAGGCCATTGGAGGAGGTGTTCTAGAAACAATAGGAACTGGCTTAGCAGCAGGAACAATCCAAGGAACCACTTCAAATGTCTGACAAGGAGTCTCAACAAATTCACCATCCATCTCAACATACTTGAAAGTACTCACATGACTGACCATATACTCCTCTTCACCATAGACAGTGACAATCTTGCTCTTCACTAGATATTTCAGTTTCTGGTGTAAAATAGAGGTCACAACACCTGCCCCATGTATCCAAGGGCACCCAAGCAAGCAGGAATAGGCAGGACGAATATCCATCACATAGAAAGTAAATTCAAAGACTTAAGAACCTAATTTGATTGGAATATCAACTTCTCATTGCACCATTCTTCTTGAACCATTAAAGGCTATCACCACCACATTACTAGGTCTTAGCACAACATCTTCAAAGTTGAGTTTATCAATAACAGCCTTTGGTAACACATTTAAAGAGGAACCATTATTCACCAACACATGAGACAGGGTAATGCCCATACACTCAATAGAGAGGTGTAGAGCTTTGTTGTGGTTTCTTTTAGCAGGAGTTAAATCAGCATCAGAAAAGCCTAAGCTATTACTGGTCGTCAAATTAGCAACACAATTTTCAAATTGTTCTACAGAGATTTCGTGCGTACGTGCACATTTCAGGAATTTCACCAAAGCCTTAGCATGGGCTTCAGAGCATAACAACAGAGATAACATAGAGATCTTGGAGGGAGTGTATCCCAACTGTTCAACAATATTGTAATCACTCTTGCGGATGATCTTTAGAACTTCTTCCATCTGATTAGAGAGATCTTCAGTAGCCGGTGTTTCAACTTGAACAGGCTCAATCACTGGTCCTTTGCCTCGATCTTCAACATTTGGCCCAGAGTTGGAGATACGAACTGGAGGAGCAACAATCTTTGAAGTGCCTTCTGGAGAGAAAATCCTTCCACTTCGAGTAACCTTACTAGTCCCAACAATAATGTCGATATCAAGATAGTATCTTCAACAGGTATATCAGTTAAAGGTTCTTGCTTGACACCATGTATATAAACATCAGCACCATAATTCCAAGGGATAGCCTTGTCAGAAGAATATGGAATTGGACCAGGAGTAGTAATAATCAGGGGAGCCACTTTTGGCTCAACAGTAATCTTCAAAGGACCCTTAGAAGTGATCCTCATAGGAGTTTTGGTAACTATATACACGTCTTCAAGCTTCAGACCTTGAGACAAACTTTCACATAAACTCCATATAGAAAGGATCTTCTCAAAAAGTATAGTACGATTGTCCATCAAACGATGAATACCTTCTTTCAGCTTCCAACAACCATTGAATTGAGAGGCACAATAATAACAGTCTTCATTGCAGCTGAGAAATAAACTGGCTTGCAGCAACTTCTTTTTAATAATTGACAGAGGAGTAGTCAAATCAACCACATTAGAAACATAAGAACCATCATCAACAACATTAACAGTCTTCTCATGTTTGGGCATAGGAGCGGTAATCACATTAGGAATCTCAGGAGGATCAAACTCAATTTCTCCAACATTAATCATATCCTGAATCTTATTCTTCAACGCCTAACAATTATTAGTATCATGTCCGGGGCAGTTGGAGTGATATTCATACCTTGCATTGGGATTATAACAAGGAGAGGAAGTATTGGGATTCGGAGGTGGGTCCCTCAAAGTAATCAGCTCCCATTTCAACATGTGTTGGAGAGCCTGAGTGTAAACACCCCAAGCATACCATCTCACACTGCATAGTTATTTCACTGCATAAGTTGCATAACTAGGGTTTGTGATCAGGTGAATCTTAGAAGTGGTTTGAGCTATCTCAGAGGACATGAAGCATGCCAAGAAGGTCTTTGAGGGTTCTAAGATCATATTATACCCCAAGTGTTCTTGAAAGTCAAAAGATCTCAGAGGATTTCACAGCTACCCAGACAGGCTTAGGGTTTCCTACACAGATGACCAGGAATTAGGGTTTTGGGTTAGAGGCCCTTATAGTCAAATTTTTTGGCCATCCTTGATTCTATTGGTCTATATGTGTTATAAGGAGCATGTGTGTCAAATTTGAAGCAAAAATTCCTTGTGGAAGTCATCTGATCAAATGGTAACTTGTTGTGCAAGAAAAGTCAGAATCAGGGCATCTGAGGCCACCAACAAGGGTTCCAAAGGGTCATCATCATCAATTTGAGGTCCTATGATCTTTATTTGATCTTAGGAATGCTTGGAAGTTCACAATATTGAAGAATTTTGAGCCATTTGAAAACTTTCTATTTTTGGACATGACTTGTAATGAAAACTTTCCATTTTGGGAAGATTTTCAACCTCCTCTTTCTTGATCAAAAATGCTTCAAATGATATTTCTTCAAACATGAAAGTTGTAGATTGGATCTTCCCATTTTAAAAAAGTACAAGAACTCCTCTTGATTCATCCTAGAACTCAAGTTATGATGGATCAGAGTTGGCAAAAATCACATAATTTTCAAGATCATGCCAAAAAGGGAAATGTGCAATTTTGATTTCCAAGCCTTCTCATGACCTCTAATGCACTTCTACACATCATAGAAACATAATGCAACTTATTTAGACCAGAATTGTGCCAAGAACCAAGGATTTTCAAGACTTGCATCTCAAGAATTCTCAAAGTTGTGAAAATACAAAACACATACAATCTCATGATCCAAGCCTCACAACTCACCACATTTGATCCAAAGGTCATCCTTGAAGCCAGTTGAACACAATCCAGCCAAAAAATCAGCTCTACCATGGCCCATACCTCAAGTACACAAATCTTGACTTTTTTGCATTTCAAGCCATGCCAATCCCACAGTGCCACAACAACTCTTCTAACCAGTGGCATTGTTTATAGAAACCCTAAGAAGAATAAAACATATCATAGCAAGCCTTGAACACACACATAAGCTCAGATTGCAAAAAATCCTCAAAAACTTCATCTCTTTGAAACTCTCAATCCAGCCAACAAAAATCACATTTTCTTTCACCATTCAACTCCTTATCACTCAAGAACAAAACCCACCCATTACCATGACCTGAAACAACCTTAAACACAAACACGATTTCTTCCATATCAGAATTGTATCTCACAAACTAACCAAAATAAACTTCATCCAAGCATCTCAATAGCTTCAGGAGGTCCAAAGGAGTTGGTTTGCACAAAGGGAAGGCCTTGAAAGCTCCAGTTTGAAGAACTCCAGCTCAGGTATCCCTCAAGAACAATTTTTCCAGAACCTTAATTTCTTGTTAAAATGTGAATCTACATGTTATGTTGGTCATGTTGATGTGTTTAAAACTGAAAATGAGTGAAAAATGAGTATGTTATGATGTTCTAAAATTTTGCCCGTGTTTGATGTTTGTTTCGATTTGCTTGATTCTTGTGATATAAATGCCATTTGATTGTTGATTTGAGTTGAGTGATGTTATAGGATCATTTATGGGCAAGATTTATGAGTTTTAGTGGCCTGTAGAAGAAGGTAGGGTTTGGGGTTGGCCGAAGAAGATGACCGGGGCACTGTTCCGGTCATCTGAGAGTAATTAGGTTTAGGGTTTCCAGATTGAACCATAGCCCTAGGATCTTGATTAAGCCAGCGCGTGAATGGACCAGATTGCATCATTAACTTTAATTCTAATTAATTAAGATAATTATAATTAATTTAGTCGGAATGAACCAGGACCCTTGGATCACGCACGAAGCCAATTTTTGAATCTGGACCCTTAGATCCTCATACCCTAAGTCACGCTGACTCACGATCTCAGCCCTTGATCTCCTCAACTTTGCATCTGAACCATCCCTTTTGATTACTTTGCATTTTTATTTTATTTTTTTCATTTTATTTTCCTTTATTTATTTAAAATAGCAAATCATTTTATAAAAATATGATCTTTTGCATTTTATCTTCAAATAATTTTCAGAAACCAAAAACATTTTATTTTTTATTTTTGAATTAAAAATATATTTTTAAATCATTTAATTGTATTATTTAATTAATTAATTCATTTTAATTAATTAAAAATACTTTTAAGTATTTAAAAATCACAAAAAAAATTATGAATCATTCTTACACATTTAGAACAATTTACAAACTCATCTTACAAATTTCATTTAGGGTTTGATCATGTTTTGACAATTAACCATGAATTAGGGTTTCCAAATTTCCTATTTTTCTAACCCTAACTTCAAAAATCCATTTCTGATCAACCAAGATGAGTTTGCACATGGTTCGTTTTGCATCCTTTCATACTTTGCATGTAGTATCTAGGGTATTTAACTCATATTTTTGCATTTCATTTTCCATTTGTTTGGCATTTTTCATGAAGAAGTACCCAAAACCCTAGCCTAACTTAGAAAAACCATAACTTGACTTTGGTATAGCTTCTGACCTCCATCTTTGGGGAGTGGTCTTATGTATGTTTAGGGTTCATTTGGTTGCATTTTCAAATTTTTATCATGTGTATCCTTCTGTTGTGGACATGTGCATCTCATACTTTCTTAAAACCCTAATTTGCCATGTTCATTTGCATTCATCTTTGCATACCTTCATCATATGAACTTGTCATGACATCCCATGAATTTTTATGTCATATTAGATACCTTAGGACATGTATGAACATTGGTTGATCATTGTTGCATCCATTTGGTATGTTTTGCATTCATCATTTCTTATGTGTATTCATGTGATTTCAAGCTTCTAACATGTCTTCCTTTGCATCCCATATATTGTATGATCATGCATAAATATTGTACATGTCTTTGCATCATTTCATAACACATTTGCATTGTGTTTGCACTTCTGGTCTTGATCATTGCATCTTCATTTGCCTTATTTCCTTTTGTTTCACATCTTATGCATTCATACTAACCATTTCATTGGAATCCCCATGTTGAAGCAGCTAAATGACCAGAAATGGGAGGTAATGAACCCTGAGAATAAAAAGAACACAAATGATTAATGATGTTATGATGTTATGTAAGGAAAGGCATATGATCAGTGATGTGTATGTGTAGTGAATCAGGGGATCAAGTGTCTGTGCAAGGCCACAACATCATCACAAGTATCTCTGATCAGGAGTTCATGACTTCAGAATCCACAATTAACAGAACAAGGTCATATCACTGAAGTATACTGGCATACATGGGTATGTTGAAGTTTTGGATTCCTGCAAACCTGTAAACCCCTCCCACTCTCACATGCGTGCTACTCGGGTCAACATCACGGACTCTCAAAGCCGAATAGCAATAATACGTTCACCATTTCCGAGAAATGACTCATGACCAAATCATGGAATCGGTTTGGCATTATATAATACTCAGGGAGGTCTCATCTGAGTCCAAGGAAACAAGCATCCCTCATAAGTCCTCAGCTTCAAGCACTGAATCGAGAAACAATAGTACATTCATCCCGAAGGGTACAATACTATCGTCATACGAACAGTTTTCCTTAACTGGATTCCTATGAGAGAACCAGGCCATCCTATGCAAGTTCCCAGTGGGCCCTCGGATGCGAGTGGGTTTGCCAACAAATGTGGTCTGCCACTATCATCACTGGAGAGGGATTTTTCCACAAAGGTTCTCAATGATCGGTACCCTGACTGCACATAACTATCAAGGTAGTGTATTGCCCCAGAAAGATTCTGGCATCAATACATTCCCGAGAAGGTCACAAGTCAAGGTGTGGAACTCACTACTACCAACATAGCAAGATGCCATGAAGCCAAAGTGATTGTCCACTCTAATTCCTAGGGGGCACTCGAGCCCCGGTTACGAGCTCATCTCACAGTAACCCCATCCCACAGAAAAAATGAAAGCCAAACAGTCCAGCATATGATGCATGTGAAAATAAATACTGAAAGTAGTAAATAAAGCTGTAAAGTAAACTGTAAATGAAAACAGTAAATAAACATAACAGCACACAACACACATATAAACACCCAAAGAAACAAAAACAAACAGGCGCTAGGAGTGACTCTACAAGGGAAACCAGAGATTCTGAGTTCGATCCCCAGCAGAGTCGCCAACTGTCGCTCACGGGATTTTCATCCTAGTACAAACGCGAAAGTGGCGCAGAAAAGGTAGATCGCCAGCCAGACATTTTTATCCCGAATGAATGGGAAAGGTAATGTTGCACAAACCTAAGGAAGAAGGAAAGGACAAGGTCCTGCGAACCAAAGATCTGGGTTCGGGAGTCGGTTACGACTTGGGAAGGTATTAGCACCCCAAATCGTTCGTCGTACCCGACGGGATCCACGCTTGTTTGTTTGTTTCAAAGGGTGAGAAAAATATAACTGATGCTGAACAAATGAACTGCTAATTGGAATGGGAATGGAAATAAGAAAGGGAACTGGAGAAAGAGAATAAAAAGGAAGAATGGAAAAAATGTAGGGAAAATAAAGAATGTGCTCGAACGGGCCCTACCTCGCTGCTTACGTACCTCATCGGGAAAATGAGGATCAGAGTCGACGTAGTTCGCGTAACTAAGGCGGGAACTATTTGTTTGTGTTTTTTATGCGCTGGAACTGCGTATGTCTATGCTCAGGTGTTGCAGGCTCGTCTGGTATGAGTGTGTAAACACCCCAAATTTGCCCTCACCCATTCACACCATGGTTTGTGATCATCCTCATATGCATAAACACAATCATATCATCTCACATTTCATTTTTGATTCACTGGATAGTTTCTAAGTCATCTGCACCTAGGGTTTGTGATCTGAGCAATCCAAGAGCATCTTGAGCCATTCCGAAGGCCACCAATCAACTCAAAGGGGTCCATGTGTGTTATTATATCATGTTTCATCTCCTCAAAGTCAAAATTGCAGAGGAATCACAAGAACTAGGGATTGAGTGGATGCAGAGCCAGGATGAACTGCACAGTTGACTGAAAATTAGGGTTTTGGTTTCAGAGGCCATAACCCCAAATTTTTTGGTCATTCTTGTTCCCATTGATCTCTATATGGTATAGGGAGTAGGCATATCAATTTTTATGAAGAAATTCCATGGGGAAGTCATCTGATCAAGAGTTGACTTTTCAGACAAGTCAGTGCAAAATCAGGGCATCTGAGGCCCCCAATGACCCAACCAATGGGTGATCTTCATCATTTTGAGTGTATGTGATCTTTATTTGATCATGGAAGAAGGTTGAAGTTCATAGAAATCAAGAATTTAGGGTTTTTGCAAAGGTTGACTTTTTGGGCATAGTTGACTTTTCAAGAATGCATCATTTTAGGTCAATTTTCAAGCCTTGATTCATGATCCAAAAAGGCTTCAAATGGAAAAACTTTGGTCATGAAAGTTGTAGATCTCATCTTTCCCTTTTCAAAAAGTACAAGAACATGATCAAACTCTTCTTGGATCAAAAGTTATGGCCATGCAAAGTTGGCTAAAATCATTAATTTTCAAGGCATGCCTCATTTGGAAACTTTGCAAAATCTTGGACCAATGCATCATGTGACCTCTAATTCATTTCAAACCATTACACAAACATTCTCTAAGTCCTAAAAATCAGAATTGGATTGAATTTGCTCATGGCTTGGTTTGTGTAACAAGGCTTTATCACATGTGAACCAAAATATCCCAACTTGCAAAAACCATCATGATCACTTCACCAACTTGATACATTGGCTGCTGAGCTTTGCTAGACCTCTCCCTCATCCTTGCTGCGCCAGCCCATGCCTTGTACTTGCCTAGACTTTGAGCCATGCCTCACTTACACAAAAGTTGACTTTTTGGCAAAAGCAAACATCCCAATCAATAAAGGACATGTCACATCTCCCAGCCACTTGCAATTGTTTATGCTATCCAAATGCTGGCCAAAAACATAAGATACACAAGGCTGAAAACATCTCATTCACAACATACACAAAAACCTCTCATCTTGCAACTTGCTTCGAATTCTTCTCCACAGTCACTAAACATCCAAGCCAACTTCACTAATCATCTCATCTTGCTTCATAGACCTCAAAAAACCCAAAGCACAAGCCTGAAACAGCCAAGAAACCTCACTGCCATTTCTCACTCCATTTCTGCAGTTGCTTTCGAATCTCTTTCCCTAGCTCACAAACAGCCAAACAAACCTTGCAAAGCTTCTCCATACATCATTTGGACCTCAAACCATCATTCACAATGACCTGAAAGAGCCAGAACCTCCATAGCCATTGTTGACTGAGCTTGAAGCAGTTCCTTTCGAAACTCATTATCCAGCCAGCACAAATTCATTTTGAGTATTCAAACATCATCAAGGGGTTCTAAGGAGTAAACTGCACATAAAGAGAAGGCCAGAAAGTCCTCAAGTGGAAAGCTTCACATCTCAGGTAGCCTGAAATTCATTTTTCCAGAAATGACTTTTCTTGTTGCAAATTTGTTCTTCATGTCTTGCTGATCACTCTGGTACCATTGGTTTTGAAAATGGATGTGATTTGAGCATTTAATTTGTGCCTGAAGCTTGCGTGACCTAGTTTTCTTTTTCTTCGATTCAGCTCATTTAGGAAATATAAATGTGTTTTAGGATGGGGGTTTGATTCGTGAGGATGTGAGGATCATTTCCCTGTTTTTGTTTTTCATTTTTGATACGTTTTTAGGAAGTTTGGAATTTTCAGGGGAGGAGGTCACCGGAGAAGACGACCGGAGCTCGTCTCCGGTGACCTGAAAGTAATTAATAATTAATTAGGGTTAGGGCACTGAGTTTGAATCTGGGCCTTTGGATCCTGGTTCCCGCGCGCGAATGAAAGGCTTGGATCGTTTCATTAAGTTCTAATTTTGATTTAATATTTAATTAATCAGGTTTAAGTGAGTTTGAATCCCCACCCTCAGATCGCGCGCGCAGTCAACATGTTCAAACTCTGGATCAATCTCATCCTTCCATTTGCTTGACTTTTTATTTTATTTAATTTTATTCATTTTTCTTTCATTTAACTTGCACAATTAATTTAAAATAGTAAAAAATTCATAAAAATTATAAAACTTTTTCCTTAAGGTTTTATTAATTTTTATGACACAAAAATATTTTTATTTTTATTTTTATCATTAAAAAAGTATTTTTAAATATTTAAAAGATTGTTTTTAATTGATTAATGGGAATTAATTAATTAAAAATACTTTTAGGTATTTAAAAAATACAAAAAAATTCATGAAATGTTCTAAGACATTTAGAAACATTGTCCAACCTTCAAACCAAATTTCTTTTTTGATCTTGATGCATTTTAAGAATTTTTCATTGAATTAAATCATATTTTGTGCATTATTTTGATCATAAGTTCAAAAATTCATTTCTGTCAATTGGTGAAGGTTGAGACATTGATTCTTCTTGCATTGTTTTGTGTTTAGCATGTAGTTCCTAGGATAAAAAGGCCATGAATTGTTCTTGCATTTTCAAATTGTTTGGCATTTGTTTTGTTGAGAACCCTAAAAAACCCTAATAACTTGTAAAATTCATATCTTGAGTTTGGTTGAGAGTTGAGAGCTCCCCTTTGGGCAGTGGTTTATTATAGGTCTAGGGTTTCCTTGGGTATCATTTTCCATTTTTACTTTAGGGTTTTGCTTCTGTTTTTGGTTTGTGTTTGATGTTTGATCCATAAACCCTAATTTGGGCTTTCATTTGCATCCCTCTTGCATTTCTTTGCATAGCATGACTTGTCTTTGCATTTTGTGCATTCTTATGATTCATTTGACATCTTAAGACATGTATAAAGCATCTTTGATCATTGCATTACATATTTGCCATGTCATTTGTTTTGTATGTTTCATAACATTTCATGCTTGTTCATGCTCCTTAGCTTGCATCATTTGCATTCATGATCTTGTATGAACATCCCCATTGTCTTGCCTCATGTTTGCAGCACCTCATAACATCATAATCATCATCAACATGCTTCTGGTTTTGCTTAGCATCATATCATTTCATCTCATCTTGCATTGCATTGCATTTTCTTTCTAACATTGCAGGTGGTAAGTAAACTTGAGAAGTGGATTTGCCTTCACTTCTCATACCTTTTCTTTTCATCTCTCTTGCATCCATTGCTGCATTCTTATTTGTGTTTGAGTTTGAGCTTGCTCATTCTTCTCCTTCCCACTTTCTTTCTTCAAGTGACTTGACTTCTTGAATGAAGCAAGTCATTTTGCTTCTCTTGATCCTGTTCATCTGCTTCCTGGTGGCTCCTTTGAAGATTGTTCTTGCAAACCTCACAAACTTTAGGATCATCCAAGCATGACAATGAATTAGGGTTTTGATTAGTCCCACCATAGTTTTACCTTTGTGTCTCTCTTTGAGTCTTCTCTTCTCACCTCATAATCAGGGACTAAACCCTAAAGGCTTTAAGACTTTGTGATTAAGCTTATGCCTGCATCCTTCTCTTAGGATGGAGTGTATAACTTTAATCCTAAGTCATGAATCCTTAAGTTGTTTAAATCCCTTAATCAATTCACATAATAATATCAAGACATCACACTTGTAACTTGGGCCTTGCATTAGGGTTCTAATTCTTCCTTAAGTGGTTAAGAAGGACTAACCCTAGTGTTAATGGACAAGTCCCCCTCAAGTTGTCTTACAAATCATAAAAAACACTTCATCATCATACCATTAATCTAAATAAAATCCACTTAATAAAGGTTTGTTTTGTCATGGGTTTAATCCCTAATCATGGATTAAGTTGAGGAGTCTTCCTCAGCTTAAACATTCTCATCTATTATCCTTCTTTTAGGATGGTGTAATGGGTCTGTTTAATCCTTGATTATGGCTTAACCTCATTACTCAACACTAAACAAAATCATCAAAAACATCTAAATAATCACAAGTAGGTTAATGATCTTAATCCTACACCAAAGGTGATTAAGTGTGAGAATCTGACTTCACACTTAAGGTAATCCTCATTACCCCTAATCAGAGGGAAGATGTGATGAGTTTACTAAATCCATTGGTTTAGGCTTAAGCTCATTGATTTATGACAAACATCCAAAAGCAATAAAAGACTGAAAGCTCAAAAACAAACAATAATCGTCTCCTCCGGGATTCTTTTCTCATCATCTTCACTCACAAACGAGAACTTTCTTCTTCCGTCTAATGCAAGACAGTAAGCACCTGAGCCAGACAGGTCATACACTTGAGCATTGACAAGCAAGCAGTTCACCAGTCAATTCACCTTTCAGTCTCTTTGGGTCGAACTACGGTGTTCTGACTTCCTCATTGCACGAGAGGATACGTAGGCATAACTTAACAGTTATCGAACAAAAGTCTCTGTATATTCCCCCTCCTTCCAGCTTCACTCTTTTAAGCCTCATGGTCATGAGCATCTCATTCCTTTTCTTACACTGACACTGTACATTTATACACTTCACTTCTCCTACACTGACACCTGTACATTCTTTTCCAGCTATTTTATACACAAATTGCACTGACACTACCCCTTTTAAAACACAAATCTTTTAAGCGTGGATCCCGTCGAGTACGGCGGACAATCTGGGTGCTAATACCTTCCCAGGTTGTAACCAACCCCCTTTCTCAGTCTCTCTGGTTCGCAACCGTCTTATCCATCTTTTTCTAGGCTTATGCAGCATTGCCTTTCCTCCGGGATAAAAATGCCTAGCTGGCGACTCTTTTTTCATCTCCAGTGAGTTCACGGCTGTGTGTCCTCATTGTTCTTTTCGCCGACCGTTCGCGCTTGTACCTGGATGCAAATCTTCGGGAGCGACAGCTTGGCGACTCTGCTGGGGAAACCTTATACTGCAACCAGGGCTTCTGGTTCTTTTTGTGGGTTCCTCCTAGCGCTTGATTGATTTGTGTTTACTGGGGTGTCATGTGCTTGTATGTGCTTGTATTTATTTTTTGTTTATTGCTTTATGTACGGTTGATTTATTGCTTTCTTTATAGCTTTATATTTTTCATACTGTCATACTGTGCTGGCTGGATCTGGTTTTTCTTTGGTGGGTGGGTATTTCATTGAGAGTTAAGGTCCTATACCTGGGACCTGAGTGACACCTAGGCTAGAGTGAATCATATTCTTTCCCATTCCATTTCGGTCTGGTGCGGGAATATGAAACACGGTTCAGATATGGGTTTCTTCTTGAGAACTCTGTGTTGCAGATTTCCTGCAATGCTAGGGCTATCTGGGAAGCTTGCTAAGTCTGGATGACCTTTTAGTATTGACCTTCAGAAACTGAGGTGAATCAGAGGAGGAATTGTTATGGTTATTGTAAACACTGTACCTCCGGGTTAGAAGTGTTTACACTTCTCATAACTGATCCAAGTCTGAGGATCCTTGTTCTAGATCATCACCTGTGAGGGGGTTGGGCTGTTTACAGGTTTGCAGGTACCTTGACCTCAGAATACCCTGTTACTTTGACTTTGTTAAGAATGCTCCATGTTGGATAGTTCTTGTGATTCTAAACCCTGGACATGTGGCTCTTTATTTGAGTCCCCCACCCTGGTTACTGGATTTTTAGACCTCCATCTGGAATTCTTGAACACATGGATCTATACCAAGGCAGTTAATCAGATCCAGCTCAGTCACAAACCCTTGCATTTCATTTGCATACATACTCATTGCATCATATTAACATGTGCTTATTTGTGTTTCAGGGTATCCATTTTCATCTGGTTTTGGTTTTGACCCCATCTGTTATATGGACTTATCTCCACCAGCACTTGCTTCAGTTTGCCAGCCATATACTTCAGTTGCCTGTACTAGCCAGCCAGTGGCCCACTTCTCAGCATCTTCATCAGCACTTATCCTACTCAGTCTTTAGCATCATGGCTCCAAAGAAAAGCAACATCACCTATCATTTCTTCCAACCAGACTTATCAGACATCAGGAGGATCCAAACCCTGATCACTCCAGATCACATACCCTTGTTCAGGGAGAGCTATGGAGATATACTGGACATGGTTATGGATTTGGACCCTTCACAAAGGAGCCTCATCCACACTTGCATTCAGTTCTATGATCCCCCATTGAGATGTTTCACCTTTCAAGACTTTCAGTTGGGTCCTCTTCTGGAAGAATACTCATCATTGATTGGTCTGCCTATTAAGAGGGAAATTCCTTTCAATCCTGAAGTGGTCTTTCCCAGCAATGGAGAGGTAGCAAGGGCTTTGCATCTGGAACCTGTTTTGGTTGAGCAACACATGACCTCTAAAGCTGGGATCCCTGGATTTCATCTGGACTTCCTAATTTCTCAAGCTAGTCTGAAAGCCTCCCTGGGGGAGTGGAAAGCTGTTTGTGCTCTATTGGCCTTAAGTGTATATGGAATTGTGTTGTTTGCAGATGAGCCTCGATTCATCAGCAAGAATGCAATCCACTTATTCATCCTGAAGAACCCAGTGCCAACTTTACTGGGTGATCTCTATTACTCAGTACATCAGAGAAATGAAAAGCAGAGGGGAAGGCTAGTGAGGATTTGTGCTCCATTATTCCATGCTTGGCTCCTCAGGCATCTACCCAGGACAGATGCATTTCTCAATCCTCATCAGCAAAGCAACTGGGCTAAGAGACTCACTGTCCTAACTTCAGCAGATATCAGATGGTGTACTCAGAGCACCAAGGGCAGAGATATGATCACAAGCTGTGGGCACTTTCCCAATGTGCCTTTGATAGGAGTTAAGGGAAGTATTAACTACAACCCTCTGCTGTTCAGGAGACAATTGGGCTATGCACTGGTCCACACTCCTAGGGAACAAGACCTGGTTGAGACCCTCTACTGTGAGAACAAGTTTAGTTTGGCTGTTGTTAGGCAGGCTGCCTGGGCCTGGGATCATGTTCAAACTAAGGGAATTACCATTCTGGGTAAGTGCAATAATGTGGCATCAGTCCAATATTATGAGTGGTCCCATGCTAGGGCCCAATTCTCTGGAATGCCCTTCACCATAGAAGACATGCCTGAGTCATCTTCAGCACCACCCCCTGCCACTATCAGTTTGGAAGAGTTTGAGAGCTTGAAGGAAAGAAATGAGAAGTTAACTCAAGCCTTGCAGAAGACCCTCAGGGAGAGGAGTGAAGGTGTGAGGGAGATTGAAAGATTGGAGAAATTGAGAGTAGAACACTTGACCAAGATTGAAAAGTCTGGAGATTATATCAACAAGTCCAAAGCTGGTGAACAGATTCTGAAGAATGCTTGTAAAGAAGCCCAGTTCCAAAGAGCAAGAACAGACTTGTATTTGAAAGAGAGTCAGGCCAGGTGGGTCCGGATCACTGAGGCCCGTACTCTAGAAGACAAGAGAGTTCAGGACAAGATGGAGCAGACGGAAAAAGCCCTGGCAGCAGCCCAGGAGGAGATATCAGAGCTGAAAATCAAAGCAGGATTGAAGAGGTCTAAGGACCAAAGTCAGAGCAAGAAATTGGCTGCAGCAGTTGCAACAAGAAACCTCCTCATCAGAAGTCTCACGGAGCATCCGGCTGATCCTGTGACCGAAGCACTTCTCAAGGAAGTTCGTGAGGATGAGTTTGGCCTTGGAGTTTGATCATTTGCTTGTTGTTGTTCCTTTTCCATGTACTTTTGCTTTTCTGTGATGTATTTTGGCCCCTTTGAGGGTTTGTGTTGTAAAATGAACAATTTGTATTATTTCACCTTTGTAATATATTTGTTGGTTCACATCAAAAGCAACTTCAACAGCATCATCTTCAAGGGTCTGGAAGGGTCAAAACTGAAGGCCAAACCGGATACCTTGAGAACAAATAAGCATAACTGCATTGCATGCTAACCCTTTTTGTTTGTTTTGTAGGTTTTTGTTTTGTTGTTGCTAACCTCTGTTGTGAATCTCAGGAATTATTGCTCGCCGCCGGGTATTTCCTCTCAACAGGCCTCACAGGTACCCAACTAGAAACAACCTTCCGGGAATTCAGATGGATCAGATGCAGCAGGACCTTACGGAGGTCAGAAACCAGATGGCAAACGAAAGGTTAGAGATGAGAACGCAGATGACGCAGTTCATGGAAGTTATGAACAACATGGCTCAGAGCCAGGAGAGACTGAGGGCCATGGTGGAGAGGCAAAATCAAGAGGAGCCTCATGTAGGAACTGCAGGCACCAGTAATAATGAAAGGGTGCAACCACATGTTACCCCCCCTGTGTTTGGTCCACATCTACATCCTGAGATTAACATTCCTGCAAATGTTCAAGGAACAGCCACAGCAGCCAGAGTACTTCAAGAAGATCCTCAGGAGGACCAGTATACGGTAATGGGTGCTGGGGAGGAAACATATGATAGACGATTGGAAGAAATAGCTGAGAAGTTGAGATCACTGGAGTCTCAAAATTCTTTGGGGTTCGACGTCATGGACATGGGTCTGGTAGAAGGGGTCAGGATTCCCCACAAGTTCAAGCCTCCATGTTTCGAAAAGTATAATGGGACTTCATGCCCCCGAACTCATTTGCAATCATTTCTGGGAAGGCTGAAGGCCTATACAATGGATGAGAAATTGTGGATGTTTTATTTTGAAGATAGCTTGACTGGAGCTTCGAGGGAGTGGTATTCCCATCTGACAAGAGCAACTATTAGATGCTGGAAGGACCTGGCAGAGGCCTTCATCAGACAGTATCAGTATAATCTAGATATGGCACCCAACAGGACCCTCCTAATGGGAATGTCACAGTCTTCAAGGGAGAGCTTCAGAGAATATGCTCAAAGATGGAGGCAATTGGCTGCTGCCGTTCAACCACCAATGTCTGAAAGAGAAATGGCAGACATGTTTATGAACACTCTTCAGGGAACCTATATTGACAGGTTAGCTGCTTTCTCTTCCACTAGCTTTGCGGATGTTGTTATAGCTGGGGAGAGAATTGAAAGCCTGTTAAAGATGGGAAAGATCTCAGACAATGGTGCAAGCTCGTCCAGTGGTACAAGAAAGCCGTTTGTAGGCCCGAGAAGAACTGGCGAGACCAATGCCATTCACATCAACAGGGGTAGGCCCCAATATGCTCAAAGGTCAATAGCAGCAGTCACTATCCCTGCTCCAGCTCATCCACAGCCAGTCTATCAACCTCCTCAACAAAACTTCCAACAACAACCTCAGTATCAGCAGAATCAGTATCCTCCAAGGAATTACAACAACAACAACTCCAACAACAACAATCAACAGAGGCCATTCCAACAGAGGCCATCCCAAGCTAACAGAGTGATCGACCCGATCCCAATGCCATATGCTGCCTTGCTGCCACAACTTCTGAAACTCAACCTGGTTGAGCTAAGAACGTTGGCACCTCCGGATCCCAACAGTCTACCAAGAAACTATGACTCCAATGCTAGGTGTGCTTTTCATTCAAACGCACCTGGTCACAGTACAGAAAAATGCAGGGCCCTGCATATGAAAGTACAAGACTTGGTAGACTCCAAGGCTCTGAATTTTGCACCTCCGCCCAATGTCAATAAAAACCCAATGCCAAACCATGGTGGTCCTCGAATTAATGCTATTGAAGAAGACCAACCGTCTTATTTAATAACTAGTGTGGATCAGATCAGGACACCATTGGTGGAAATCAAAGCTCAACTCCGTGAAAGCAATATATTTCCGGGGTGTGAACTAGGATGTCCCTACTGCAATATCTCATGGAATGGGTGTGAAGATTTGAGGAATGGCATTGACAGCCTTATTCAGAATGGCCTACTACAGATCACTACATCATTCCCGACAAACCCAACAACTTCATCAACAACGGTTTCAGAACCTCCTACAACTACAGCAACTATTGTTCCCGACAATTCATCAGCAACATCAACAAGTATTTCACCTGTCCTTCCAAATGATCGGTTTTCAACAGTTCCTCCTGCTACAACTTCAGCTTCATTCCATTTCGACTCTCCATCAACAACAACAACAGTCCTTCCAACAGAACCTCCTACAACACCAGCAATCAATCATGAAGATGTCTCCACTGTTACCATATTCTACGATCCTGAAAATAACTCCGCTTACCATTCAGAAGGTGCTGCTCCCGCCAGGGCACCAGTTACAATCTTTTATGATCCACAAACCATAACAGTCCCTTCAGCAGCAGCAATCAGTCCAGTCACTGTCACGGTGCCTGGACCAGTACCATATGAAAGCAATAGGGCCATCCCTTGGCACTATGGCTCTGACGTGTACTGCGAAGGAAGAAGAATCACTCTTGAAACGTCAACACCTGCACCACAAGTAGATAATGTGGGGGGAGGCGGAGGCTTCACTCGAAGCGGACGTCTCTTTGCTTCACAAGTTCAAAGACCTACTGCCGAAGCAGAGGCTGCTGCCAAGGCAAAGGGAAAGAGTCCGGTGCAGGAAGATTCAGCTGCCAGAGAAGCCCTGAAGACTCCGTTCGATCAGGAAGTGGATGAGTTTATGCGAATCATCAAAAAGAGTGATTATAAAATTGTGGATCAACTTCACCAGACGCCATCCAAAATCTCCATCCTCTCACTGCTTATGTGCTCCGAAGCCCATCGGAATGCACTACTTAAAGTCCTGCACGCAGCTTACGTGCCTGAGGAGATTACTGTCAACCAATTGGAAACCGTGGTTGGTAATGTTACTGCTAGCAATGGGCTAGGGTTCACCAATTCTGACTTGACAGCGGATGGTCGCAATCACAACAAAGCCTTGCACATAACCCTGGAATGCAAAGGAGCTGTCCTTTCTCATGTGCTGGTGGACACAGGTTCTTCCCTGAATGTCTTACCAAAGAAGGCTCTGGTGAAGCTTGAATATGATGGATTGGCATTGAGACCCAGCAACCTGGTAGTAAGAGCCTTTGATGGTTCTAAGAGATCGGTTCTGGGAGAGATTGAGCTGCCTGTGACAATTGGCCCACAGACCTTTAAAACTATCTTTTATGTGATGGACATTCAGCCCGCCTACAGCTGTTTGTTGGGTAGACCCTGGATTCACGCCGCTGGCGCAATAACGTCTACCCTTCACCAAAAGTTAAAATTTGAGTGGGAAGGCCAAGTTGTCACAATCTGTGGAGAGGAGGACATTTTTGTTAGCCATCTGGCTACTTATAAATACATTGAGATGGATGGGGAGATCCATGAAACAATGAGCCAAGGTTTTGAAGCCTTGAACGTCAATGAAGCATCTGCTGTATCTGGTACTCCAATGTCATCTTATCAACAAGCCCGGAAGGTTGTTGAAGAAGGAACTGCCCTAGGCTGGGGCAAGGTCTTAGCTGTGGAAGAGAAGAAGGACAAGTTTGGGTTGGGTTACAAACCAACTCAACATCAAGCAAAGGCTGCTGCAGAGCCAGGTTTTGTCAGTGGGGGGATGCTTACCCCCGATGCTATCAACTGTTTGGAAGACGAGCTGGAAGAGGAGCGCAATCTGGAGAATTGGATTCGTCCAAAGATCCCGGGGAGCAGTGTCTCGAACTGGTCTTCCCAGGAAATTATAAGTGTTACTCGAGCAGAGTAATTATTATTTCCTGTATTTTTATATAGCATGCATCCAAGTCTTGCATCTTGCCCAAGATGACAAGACTCATTTTGTAACCAGGGCCATCTGTACTTTTGTGCAAACAAGATTAAATTAATGAAATATCAGACATCTTTTTGCAAACGAGTCTCTTTCTTTTCTGCTCACTGTTTTTCCATTTTTCTTTTTGTACAAAATAAATGGCGGTGTTTTCAAAATGATAACTTCATTTCACTTTTCTCTAAAGCAAGATTAAAATCAATCACTAAAATGAACAAACTTAACCCTTGCAGAGAGTGCATTCCTGACAGCACCGACAACAGCACGGCTATGACATCGTATGACTTTGACAATCCAATCAATCAAGCTGATGAAGGGGTTGATGAAGAATATGAGCTTCCTGAAGAGCTAGCCAGGTTGTTAAGACAGGAGGAAAAGGTTATTACTCCTCACCAGGAGGAGATTGAAGTGATCAATCTTGGTACGGAAGAAAATGTGAAAGAAGTTAAAATCGGGGCCTGCCTGCAAGACTCAGTGAAGAGACAGTTGATAGATCTGCTTCAAGAGTATGTTGATGTGTTTGCTTGGTCGTATCAAGATATGCCAGGGTTGGATACCGACATTGTTGTGCATAAGCTGCCTTTGAGGGAAGAATGCCCACCAGTTAAACAAAAGCTGCGCCGAACTCGCCCAGACATGGCTATGAAAATCAAGGAAGAGGTACAAAAGCAATGGGACGCCGGGTTCCTTGCTGTGACTAGCTACCCGCCGTGGGTCGCTAACATAGTACCTGTGCCTAAGAAGGACGGCAAAGTAAGAATGTGTGTTGATTACCGGGATCTGAACAGAGCCAGCCCGAAAGATGACTTCCCATTACCTCACATTGATGTATTGGTGGATAACACGGCTCAGTTCTCGGTATTCTCCTTCATGGATGGATTTTCGGGATATAATCAGATCAAGATGTCACCTGAAGACATGGAGAAGACAACATTCATTACACCTTGGGGCACGTTCTGTTACAAAGTGATGCCATTCGGACTGAAGAATGCTGGTGCCACATATCAACGGGCTATGGTGACATTATTCCATGATATGATCCACAAGGAAATAGAATGTTATGTGGACGATATGATCGCCAAGTCCCTTACAGAGGAAGACCACCTGGTGAATCTGCTCAAATTATTCAAGCGTCTGAGGAAGTACCAATTGAAGCTGAACCCCAACAAATGCACATTCGGGGTGAGATCTGGTAAGCTGCTGGGCTTTATTGTAAGCGAGAAGGGGATTGAGGTTGACCCAGATAAAGTCAAGGCTATACAAGAAATGCCTGCACCGAAAACTGAGAAAGAAGTTCGAGGGTTCTTAGGTCGATTGAACTACATTTCAAGGTTCATATCTCACCTTACAGCAACCTGTGAGCCCTTGTTCAAACTGTTAAGAAAAGAACAAACGGTCAGGTGGAACGAAGATTGCCAGAAGGCTTTTGACAAGATCAAGGAGTATTTACAAGAACCTCCAATCCTTATGCCTCCAGTTGAAGGAAGACCTCTGATAATGTACTTGACAATATTAGAAGAGTCGATGGGGTGTGTGCTGGGCCAGCATGACGAGTCTGGTCGAAAAGAGTATGCAATATACTACCTAAGCAAAAAGTTTACCGACTGTGAACAGCGTTATTCACTGCTTGAGAAAACTTGCTGTGCTTTAGCGTGGGCTGCTCGCCGACTGAGACAGTATATGTTGACCCACACTACCTTATTAATCTCAAAAATGGATCCAGTTAAGTACATTTTCGAGAAGCCAGCTCTTACCGGACGGGTTGCAAGATGGCAGATGATTCTCACGGAATACGACATACAGTACACATCTCAGAAAGCCATCAAGGGCAGTGTACTATCTGAATACCTTGCTGAGCAACCCATTGATGACTACCAGCCAATGAGGTTTGACTTCCCTGATGAAGACATCATGTTCATTAAAGCAAAAGATCACGAAGAGCCTATTCACACTGAAGGGCCTGACCCGGAGGAAGAATGGACTATGATGTTTGATGGGGCTGTTAACATGAATGGCCGTGGTGTTGGTGCAGTACTCATTACACCTAAAGGAGTTCACATGCCTTTCTCGGCAAAACTCACTTTCAACTGCACTAACAACGAAGCTGAATACGAAGCTTGCATTATGGGTCTTGAGGAAGCCATTGACCTCAGGATCAAGACATTGACCGTATTCGGAGATTCAGCTTTGGTAGTCAATCAAACCAACGGGAAATGGTACACCCACCAAGATCATCTGATACCTTACAGGGATTATACGAGAAGGTTACTGACTTTTTTCACAACAGTCAAGCTTGAGTATATCCCTCGAGACGAGAATCAGTTTGCAGATGCTCTCGCTACCATTTCGTCCATGATCAAAGTTCAAGCTGCTAACTTTGTACCTCAGATTTCAGTATCTAGACTCGACAGACCAGCATATGTATTCGCAGCGGATGTTGTAAAAGATGATAAGCCTTGGTTCCATGACATTAAGTACTTCTTGGAGGATCAAACATACCCACCTGGGGCATCTTCCAATGATAAGAAGACTTTGAGAAGGCTTGCTGGTAGTTTCTTTCTGAACACTGATGGGTCTTTATACAAGAGGAACTTTGATATGGTACTCCTCAGATGCGTTGACAGGACGGAAGCGGATTTACTGATGCATGAAGTGCATGAAGGATCTTTTGGTACCCATGCTGGAGGGCATGCCATGGCTAAGAAGTTGTTAAGATCAGGCTATTACTGGATCACAATGGATGCAGACTGTTGTGCTTACGCCAGAAAATGCCATAAATGCCAGATCTATGCAGATAAGGTGCATGTGCCTCCCAATCCTTTGAATATCATGTCTTCACCATGGCCCTTTGCTATGTGGGGCATTGATATGATTGGCAAGATTGAACCAACTGCTTCAAAAGGCCACAGATTCATCCTGGTCGCCATCGACTATTTCACCAAGTGGGTTGAAGCAGCCTCATATGCAAATGTTACAAGACAAGTGGTAGCCAGATTTCTGAAAAGAGATATCATCTGTCGGTATGGAGTGCCCGAGCGAATCATTACTGATAATGGTTCCAATCTAAACAACAAAATGATGGCAGAGCTGTGCCGGGACTTCAAGATCCAACATCACAATTCTTCTCCTTACAGGCCAAAGATGAACGGCGCTATTGAGGCAGCAAATAAGAATATCAAGAAGATTGTGCAGAAGATGGTAATCACCTACAAAGACTGGCATGAAATGCTACCATTTGCCTTACATGGGTACCGCACATCAATCAGAACATCCACTGGGGCAACACCGTATCAACTTGTATATGGTATGGAAGCAGTCCTACCTGTTGAAGTTGAACTACCCTCTCTACGGGTATTGATGGATGTTAAACTGAGTGAAGCAGAGTGGGTTCAGTCCCGATACGAACAACTGAGTCTGATCGAAGAAAAGAGATTGGCTTCAATCTGCCATGGGCAGTTATATCAGAAGAGAATGAAGAGAGCCTTCGATCAGAAAGTCAGGCACCGAGAGTACCAAGTAGGGGATCTTGTGTTGAAAAGAATCCTCCCTCCTCATACAGACCACAGGGGCAAATGGACTCCAAATTATGAAGGACCATTTGTTGTAAAGAAAGTTTTCTCCGGTGGAGCACTAATGCTCAGCACCATGGATGATGAAGATTTCCCATCCCCTGTGAATTCAGATGCAGTTAAAAAATACTTCGCATAAAATGACCCGCTGGACATAAAAACAGAATGTAAGTCCAGGCAAAAATAGGGCATCCCGGCGAGTCAAAAACAGAATAAAAGACTCGGGCAAAAGTAAGGGAAAATAAATAAAAAATGTACACCCGCTGAGTTGAAAAGCCGCATTGGACAGCTCAGGCAAAAATGGGTATCCCGATGGATCGAAAACCCGAAAGGGCGATCCATGCAAAACAAGGGAATAAGCGAACAACTGCATTCTGAATTCGTCTGTATCACCTACGACTTGGTAAGCTCCAAAGGATCAAGCTTCAATCAGAATCAACTCTCTCCAGAAAGCAAGACGAGAAGAACATCATTGTCATACGAGTCATAGCAGAAGAGGAAGCTCCTTGAAAGCGTCGTCAACACCGCCAGCACTTTATTTCTCAATTTGTAACAATCCCCTCATTTCAGGAGATATGTTTCTTTGACTGTATCTTTGCCAATTCAGGGCACATGAATTAATAAAATCAGATTTTCAGTCATGTTTCGTTTTTACGTTTATGTTTTGCAAAGGGTCGTCTGATATTTCTAAAAATACAATTGCATAAGTACAGATGCCTTTCTCTAAAAAATGAAAACACATGCTTGCGGGGAATGTGATTATTCTCGAAGGTACTTAACTCCTATGACGGAATCCAGTAAGGGATACCTCGGGACCTTTTGTACGTTCCATTATCTTTGCAGGATTGCAGGTATCCAGAACGCAACCTGGGGCATGCAAGTTACGTCTCAGCAAACTGGCGAATCATTATCAACTCACATGGCACTGGGAGGTGCCCATTTCCCCAGCTGAGTTGCTTCTTGCTGCTCTCCCTAGCTGAGTAGCTCCCCATTGCCTGCCCCAGCAAAGTTGCCAAATCAACAATACACTCAATCTCAGCATCGGAAATGCTATATCCCCAGCTGAGTTACCTCTTGTTGCTCTCCCCAGCTGAGTTGCCTCTCGCAATTCCCCAGCCGAGTTGCCATTTCATCCTCAGCTGAGTACAGAAATCAGGGAATCATCTCCCCACAGAGTTCCAGCCTCTATCCAGAAGAGCAACGCACGAAGAGATCACAACAGAGTGAAGAAAGCTTCTACAAACCCCAGCTGGGTCCCGTATTATAAGGATATGTCAACCAGTGACATATATCCCCGAGCAGATACATCATCAGATCTACCAATGATCTCATCCCCAGCTGGGATGTTCACTTCAAGCAGATCAACCGGAGATCTTCGCGGCAGCGGGATCCGAATCCCGTATCTGTGCCCCTTTGCATAATCATGGCATCCGCATCATATTCACCCCCCAGAGCGTAGCATTCCGTCTAATACGGAGCATTACGGCAAAAATCAAATGCATCGCATAATCATAAGTCATGTTGTGAATTGAACGCTTGTGAATACAGATTACTTTCCCCCGGAATCCCCATCAGATTCCCAGCAAAAGCAGTTGCCTCACAAATCACAAACACCCGTATATACACCTTTTGGCACCCGTCCGTGTCATCTTTCCCCAGTAAAGTCGCCCGAATACCCTTTACAAATAAACCACCCTCATTACAGATACGTCCTGACACCCGTCCGTGTCATGTCCCAGCAGAAAGCCAAAGACATCCTCTTTGCACTCACATACTTATATACACTTTCTTGACACCCGTCCGTGTCATATCCCCAGCGCAGTCGCCTAGATTTTGTATAGCAGATACTTGTTAATATTACACTTTTCTCTCTTGACACCCGTCCGTGTCATTCTCCCCAGCAGTTAAAACACTCATCATCAGTACAATACTCACTACTCATGGTACACTTATACAGATACTCGCCCGTATCTTGTACACATCATCACTCATATCCCCACAGATTCGGCAGTAGTCCTTGTTCTTTGTTGACCAGTTGGTACTCGTCCGTACCATCATCTCAGAACATCGCGTCTAGTGTTTGTTTCTACATGATACTCGTCCGTATCATAGTCCTAAGGATGCTCGTCCGCATCTTTAATCCATACACCGTGTCAAACACCTTTGTCTTCTTGAATATAGATACTCGTCCGTGTCTATTATTCCCCAGAAGAATCCTTTCAGATGCAACACTCGTCCGTGTTCTTTGTTAACCAGTTGATACTCGTCCGTATCATCATCTCTGAACATGTGTCAGTTTGTTTCTACATGATACTCGTCCGTATCATAGTCTTAAGGGTGCTCGTCCGCATCTTTAATCTATACACAATACCAAACACTTATACCTTTTGTTTCTTGGATGTAAACGCTCGTCCGTGTTTACTATCTCCCCAGTAGATTGCTAACAAATTTTCTTTTTATCTAACACTCGTCCTGTGTTATGATACCTTTGAGAGCAGCCGTACCCTGCTGAGTGGCCGTCCTCCACTTCTTGATGGTCGTCCTCCATCATGCTCATCCGATGGCCGTCCCCATCGTTGTTTTTAGCAGCCGTCCCCTGCTAGGTGGTCGTCCTCCACCTCTTGATGATCGTCCTTCATCAACTTTATCCAATGGCCGCCCCCATTGTTGATTTTGGTTATCTAACACTCGTCCTGTGTTATGACAAACCTCGAGAGCAGCCGTCCCCTGCTGAGTGGTCGTCCTCCACTTCTTGATGGTCGTCCTCCATCTTGCTCGTCCGATGGCCGTCCCCATCGTTGACCTTTCCTATCCGATGGCCGTCCCCATCGTTGATATTTTTCGGCAGCCGTACCCTACCAGGTGGTCGTCCTCCACCATTGATGGCCGTCCCCATCATATTTCTTTTATACCCAACAGAGCAGCCGTCCCCTGCTAGGTGATCGTCCTTCACCTTTGATGGCCGTACCCCATCATCTGTTTATTTCATTCATTCTTTAACCCGATGGCCGTCCCCGTCGTGGTCCCTTTTCCTTTTTAGCCCGATGGCCGTCCCCATCGTTGGTTACTTCGCTTTATGAACTTGATGGCCGTCCCCGTCATGTTTCATTAATCCTCAGAATTTTGCAGCTTTATCTGGATGGCCGTCCCCATCATGATATTTTATTTTCCCCAGCTAGTCGGCCGTCCCCGTCTTAGCTTTACCTTTTATCCCCAGCATGTCGGTCGTCCCCGTCATTGCTTTATACACTTTACCAGCATGTCGGCCGTCCCCGTCATCGCTTTGCTTCACATACCACCTTACCCAGCAGTCGTCCTCTGCTCGACGGTCGTCCTCCGTCGCCCATACTTTACAATATGCTTTATTTTCCTTTACAATCTATATCCCTTTTCTTCTTCATTCTGTGAGTGCAAATTTTGGACTGTCTTTGGTATTCAACCACAAGTTATCTTGTTTGGCGTGTTAAGCCGTCGCTTACATCCTGCACCGCTAACTCATGCTTGAATAGGGGCAGCTGTAAACACCCCAAATTTGCCCTCACCCATTCACACCATGGTTTGTGATCATCCTCATATGCATAAACACAATCATATCATCTCACATTTCATTTTTGATTCACTGGATAGTTTCTAAGTCATCTGCACCTAGGGTTTGTGATCTGAGCAATCCAAGAGCATCTTGAGCCATTCCGAAGGCCACCAATCAACTCAAAGGGGTCCATGTGTGTTATTATATCATGTTTCATCTCCTCAAAGTCAAAATTGCAGAGGAATCACAAGAACTAGGGATTGAGTGGATGCAGAGCCAGGATGAACTGCACAGTTGACTGAAAATTAGGGTTTTGGTTTCAGAGGCCATAACCCCAAATTTTTTGGTCATTCTTGTTCCCATTGATCTCTATATGGTATAGGGAGTAGGCATATCAATTTTTATGAAGAAATTCCATGGGGAAGTCATCTGATCAAGAGTTGACTTTTCAGACAAGTCAGTGCAAAATCAGGGCATCTGAGGCCCCCAATGACCCAACCAATGGGTGATCTTCATCATTTTGAGTGTATGTGATCTTTATTTGATCATGGAAGAAGGTTGAAGTTCATAGAAATCAAGAATTTAGGGTTTTTGCAAAGGTTGACTTTTTGGGCATAGTTGACTTTTCAAGAATGCATCATTTTAGGTCAATTTTCAAGCCTTGATTCATGATCCAAAAAGGCTTCAAATGGAAAAACTTTGGTCATGAAAGTTGTAGATCTCATCTTTCCCTTTTCAAAAAGTACAAGAACATGATCAAACTCTTCTTGGATCAAAAGTTATGGCCATGCAAAGTTGGCTAAAATCATTAATTTTCAAGGCATGCCTCATTTGGAAACTTTGCAAAATCTTGGACCAATGCATCATGTGACCTCTAATTCATTTCAAACCATTACACAAACATTCTCTAAGTCCTAAAAATCAGAATTGGATTGAATTTGCTCATGGCTTGGTTTGTGTAACAAGGCTTTATCACATGTGAACCAAAATATCCCAACTTGCAAAAACCATCATGATCACTTCACCAACTTGATACATTGGCTGCTGAGCTTTGCTAGACCTCTCCCTCATCCTTGCTGCGCCAGCCCATGCCTTGTACTTGCCTAGACTTTGAGCCATGCCTCACTTACACAAAAGTTGACTTTTTGGCAAAAGCAAACATCCCAATCAATAAAGGACATGTCACATCTCCCAGCCACTTGCAATTGTTTATGCTATCCAAATGCTGGCCAAAAACATAAGATACACAAGGCTGAAAACATCTCATTCACAACATACACAAAAACCTCTCATCTTGCAACTTGCTTCGAATTCTTCTCCACAGTCACTAAACATCCAAGCCAACTTCACTAATCATCTCATCTTGCTTCATAGACCTCAAAAAACCCAAAGCACAAGCCTGAAACAGCCAAGAAACCTCACTGCCATTTCTCACTCCATTTCTGCAGTTGCTTTCGAATCTCTTTCCCTAGCTCACAAACAGCCAAACAAACCTTGCAAAGCTTCTCCATACATCATTTGGACCTCAAACCATCATTCACAATGACCTGAAAGAGCCAGAACCTCCATAGCCATTGTTGACTGAGCTTGAAGCAGTTCCTTTCGAAACTCATTATCCAGCCAGCACAAATTCATTTTGAGTATTCAAACATCATCAAGGGGTTCTAAGGAGTAAACTGCACATAAAGAGAAGGCCAGAAAGTCCTCAAGTGGAAAGCTTCACATCTCAGGTAGCCTGAAATTCATTTTTCCAGAAATGACTTTTCTTGTTGCAAATTTGTTCTTCATGTCTTGCTGATCACTCTGGTACCATTGGTTTTGAAAATGGATGTGATTTGAGCATTTAATTTGTGCCTGAAGCTTGCGTGACCTAGTTTTCTTTTTCTTCGATTCAGCTCATTTAGGAAATATAAATGTGTTTTAGGATGGGGGTTTGATTCGTGAGGATGTGAGGATCATTTCCCTGTTTTTGTTTTTCATTTTTGATACGTTTTTAGGAAGTTTGGAATTTTCAGGGGAGGAGGTCACCGGAGAAGACGACCGGAGCTCGTCTCCGGTGACCTGAAAGTAATTAATAATTAATTAGGGTTAGGGCACTGAGTTTGAATCTGGGCCTTTGGATCCTGGTTCCCGCGCGCGAATGAAAGGCTTGGATCGTTTCATTAAGTTCTAATTTTGATTTAATATTTAATTAATCAGGTTTAAGTGAGTTTGAATCCCCACCCTCAGATCGCGCGCGCAGTCAACATGTTCAAACTCTGGATCAATCTCATCCTTCCATTTGCTTGACTTTTTATTTTATTTAATTTTATTCATTTTTCTTTCATTTAACTTGCACAATTAATTTAAAATAGTAAAAAATTCATAAAAATTATAAAACTTTTTCCTTAAGGTTTTATTAATTTTTATGACACAAAAATATTTTTATTTTTATTTTTATCATTAAAAAAGTATTTTTAAATATTTAAAAGATTGTTTTTAATTGATTAATGGGAATTAATTAATTAAAAATACTTTTAGGTATTTAAAAAATACAAAAAAATTCATGAAATGTTCTAAGACATTTAGAAACATTGTCCAACCTTCAAACCAAATTTCTTTTTTGATCTTGATGCATTTTAAGAATTTTTCATTGAATTAAATCATATTTTGTGCATTATTTTGATCATAAGTTCAAAAATTCATTTCTGTCAATTGGTGAAGGTTGAGACATTGATTCTTCTTGCATTGTTTTGTGTTTAGCATGTAGTTCCTAGGATAAAAAGGCCATGAATTGTTCTTGCATTTTCAAATTGTTTGGCATTTGTTTTGTTGAGAACCCTAAAAAACCTTAATAACTTGTAAAATTCATATCTTGAGTTTGGTTGAGAGTTGAGAGCTCCCCTTTGGGCAGTGGTTTATTATAGGTCTAGGGTTTCCTTGGGTATCATTTTCCATTTTTACTTTAGGGTTTTGCTTCTGTTTTTGGTTTGTGTTTGATGTTTGATCCATAAACCCTAATTTGGGCTTTCATTTGCATCCCTCTTGCATTTCTTTGCATAGCATGACTTGTCTTTGCATTTTGTGCATTCTTATGATTCATTTGACATCTTAAGACATGTATAAAGCATCTTTGATCATTGCATTACATATTTGCCATGTCATTTGTTTTGTATGTTTCATAACATTTCATGCTTGTTCATGCTCCTTAGCTTGCATCATTTGCATTCATGATCTTGTATGAACATCCCCATTGTCTTGCCTCATGTTTGCAGCACCTCATAACATCATAATCATCATCAACATGCTTCTGGTTTTGCTTAGCATCATATCATTTCATCTCATCTTGCATTGCATTGCATTTTCTTTCTAACATTGCAGGTGGTAAGTAAACTTGAGAAGTGGATTTGCCTTCACTTCTCATACCTTTTCTTTTCATCTCTCTTGCATCCATTGCTGCATTCTTATTTGTGTTTGAGTTTGAGCTTGCTCATTCTTCTCCTTCCCACTTTCTTTCTTCAAGTGACTTGACTTCTTGAATGAAGCAAGTCATTTTGCTTCTCTTGATCCTGTTCATCTGCTTCCTGGTGGCTCCTTTGAAGATTGTTCTTGCAAACCTCACAAACTTTAGGATCATCCAAGCATGACAATGAATTAGGGTTTTGATTAGTCCCACCATAGTTTTACCTTTGTGTCTCTCTTTGAGTCTTCTCTTCTCACCTCATAATCAGGGACTAAACCCTAAAGGCTTTAAGACTTTGTGATTAAGCTTATGCCTGCATCCTTCTCTTAGGATGGAGTGTATAACTTTAATCCTAAGTCATGAATCCTTAAGTTGTTTAAATCCCTTAATCAATTCACATAATAATATCAAGACATCACACTTGTAACTTGGGCCTTGCATTAGGGTTCTAATTCTTCCTTAAGTGGTTAAGAAGGACTAACCCTAGTGTTAATGGACAAGTCCCCCTCAAGTTGTCTTACAAATCATAAAAAACACTTCATCATCATACCATTAATCTAAATAAAATCCACTTAATAAAGGTTTGTTTTGTCATGGGTTTAATCCCTAATCATGGATTAAGTTGAGGAGTCTTCCTCAGCTTAAACATTCTCATCTATTATCCTTCTTTTAGGATGGTGTAATGGGTCTGTTTAATCCTTGATTATGGCTTAACCTCATTACTCAACACTAAACAAAATCATCAAAAACATCTAAATAATCACAAGTAGGTTAATGATCTTAATCCTACACCAAAGGTGATTAAGTGTGAGAATCTGACTTCACACTTAAGGTAATCCTCATTACCCCTAATCAGAGGGAAGATGTGATGAGTTTACTAAATCCATTGGTTTAGGCTTAAGCTCATTGATTTATGACAAACATCCAAAAGCAATAAAAGACTGAAAGCTCAAAAACAAACAATAATCGTCTCCTCCGGGATTCTTTTCTCATCATCTTCACTCACAAACGAGAACTTTCTTCTTCCGTCTAATGCAAGACAGTAAGCACCTGAGCCAGACAGGTCATACACTTGAGCATTGACAAGCAAGCAGTTCACCAGTCAATTCACCTTTCAGTCTCTTTGGGTCGAACTACGGTGTTCTGACTTCCTCATTGCACGAGAGGATACGTAGGCATAACTTAACAGTTATCGAACAAAAGTCTCTGTATATTCCCCCTCCTTCCAGCTTCACTCTTTTAAGCCTCATGGTCATGAGCATCTCATTCCTTTTCTTACACTGACACTGTACATTTATACACTTCACTTCTCCTACACTGACACCTGTACATTCTTTTCCAGCTATTTTATACACAAATTGCACTGACACTACCCCTTTTAAAACACAAATCTTTTAAGCGTGGATCCCGTCGAGTACGGCGGACAATCTGGGTGCTAATACCTTCCCAGGTTGTAACCAACCCCCTTTCTCAGTCTCTCTGGTTCGCAACCGTCTTATCCATCTTTTTCTAGGCTTATGCAGCATTGCCTTTCCTCCGGGATAAAAATGCCTAGCTGGCGACTCTTTTTTCATCTCCAGTGAGTTCACGGCTGTGTGTCCTCATTGTTCTTTTCGCCGACCGTTCGCGCTTGTACCTGGATGCAAATCTTCGGGAGCGACAGAGTGGATTTACCGTCTTGCATGCGAGACAAGTCGTCGCGAGTTCGCGTTCAGAATGAATGAGATGAGAAAAGAATTTCCGCAGGATAATCGCTTATTGTTTGTTTTTTCCTTTTAAGAGTTTTGCATGAATTTGGCACAAGGAAGTGAATTCAAACTCTTTTCCATGGAATTTGTACTTGCTACTACATTCCAAGATGGAATAATAGAACAAGCAGACCAAGCAAGGAGAATTTTATCCAAGACTTGTTTCCTAGGATTAGGGTTTAAGTTCACTAGCTTGTTGAACTTTATTAAGTGTTTTTGTTGCTTTTGTGAAGAAATGTCTTTTAGATTTTTCTTTGTGAAACAACCCCTTGATGAGACTTGTACATCATGCTAGACAAGCCTACACCACTCCAAGATGGAATGAATGCAAGTGCCCCATGGAATAAGGCTATACACAATGGATCCTCTCATGCATTTATTAAGTCTTTTTGGATTTTGTTTGAAGATGAGGAGAGAAGACTCAAATGGAGAAAAGGAAAAACTAAGGGGGACTAAGACATAACCCTAAGTTATTTATTAAAATGGTGGTCCTAATGGTGAGTGAGGCTTTTATAATCCTAAAGAGCAAAAGGAAAAGAGAAAAGAAAAGGATTCAACTTACTTCCTAAGGAAGATAAGTTGGTCCTAACAAAGGGAAATCTTACCAAACATAAGTATGGAAATAAAAGGATGAATTAAATGCATAAAGAAAATGCATAAAAATAAAAGGATAAGGTGTAAGGAAACATACCTTTCCCTCCCTACAAAACAAACGTTAGTGTGCATTTTTATTTAAAATAATAAAACAAACATACACTAATTAAATCCTAATGACTCTAGGATTCTATCTTAATTCTATTTTAATTCTAGAGAACTAAAAATATGCTAAAACAAAAAATACAGCACCTACTACAGCCCCTAATACACAAACAGCTATGAAAACAATGCACAACACAATGCCATTTTTTACAGCCAGCATGCAGCATGAAAAGGTAGGTGTAAAAAGTCAAATACAACATGCAAACATAACAAACAACATGTATTTTACAGCACCTATATGCAAAGATAGCTATGAAATGCAAAATACATATTTGGTTATTTTCATTTTTAATGCACAAACTCAATGAAACATGTACCAATTCCTCATGAACATGCATTTGAATATGGATCAACATACATAATTGAATGAACATGAGCATTTTTTAGGGATTATGCAAGAATGCACCACATGGTTGATTATGCAACAAGCATGCAAAATATGGCACATGAATTATGGCATATGAACATGATGATCATGGATTATGAACATGCAATATGATAGCTCAACAAGAATGCCAAACCCAATGCAAAATTCAGAATTGAATTAATGTAAATAATATGATCAAGCATGCAACCAAATGTAACCAAATACACATACATACATGATTATGTGAAATGCAACATACATTGATACAATGAGATGCAAAATGACTTAATGCAATGTGAAAGATGTAAAAACAGAATGCAACATGGTTATTCACATATCAAATGATGCATAAACATGGCAACAAAAATGCAAGGAATCAAGCTATACTCAAAGGAATACAAAAATGCATAATATGCAACATGAGCGAAAACGCGTCGAAACGACTCGAAATGGGGAAATGAGATGCTGGAAATGGACCCAAAAATTCCCTAAAATCAATACCTAAACATGTATGAACATTAAAGGAACTAGAAAGCAAGACTAAGCTATCAAATAAGCCAAGAATCCAAAAATTAATAGCGTTAACCGGTTAACCAAATGGTTAACCGGTTAACAGACCTACAACAACAATAATTTGTGGCTAAAACGCACGCGTTAACCGGTTAACCAAATGGTTAACCGGTTAACACTGAACCAGAATGTAAAAAAAGTTTAAACATAAGTGCTTTTGGCCACAAACTCACTTATAATGATCTCTAACACACCTAGGAAAATGTTAACACTAATTTCTACTTAATTGGGGCTTATTTACACATGCTAGATCCTATAACTATCTACACCTTAAATTCTAATCCATTAAAAATCATAAACTGCAAGCAACACATAACGAAACGAAATCGATCACAAGCAAAGCGAAAAGCAATTAAAGAACGCCAAAAGTGGCAAGATGAAGAGAATAACTTAAAGGAGAAGTGATTTAGATCACCAACCTACGAAGCGGAGAAGTGCTTCGGTGGATGTTGCAAGAATCAGAGCTTGATCGAAGAGAAAACCACGAAAACCGCGAACCCGCAAAATAAATGCGTTCTTGATGCTTGAACCTTCGTGCGCTTCCGATAAGCCGAAATCCTCACAAAAATCAATAGCTTTTCTTCCACAATCCACAAATCAATGGAAGTTGGAGGTTAAGCTTCAAGATCTTCAAGTTTCAATGTGAAACTTGAAGAGCTTCTTCAAAAAGCTTTGGTGAAAAGGGAAAATGGAGGAAAAGTGAGAGAGAAAAAGTTATTGTGAGAGAATGAAAAATTTGGAAAATTGTGTGTCTTTGATTTGGATGAAAATGAATTAAATATGGTTTAGGTTTGGGTCCCAAAAATTAGGCTTGGGATCCAAAATTATGGTTTGGTAATGAGATTAGGATTTAGCAATGGAGTTAGGTTAGTAGTTAGTTAGGGTTAGGGTTGGAGAAGGAATATTCCTTGGAATATTCCTTGGAACACTCTAGAAGATGGTAGAACATGGTAGAAGTTTCCAAGGGAAATGGAGTGGAATTGAAATGGAAAAACAAGAGGGAAAGAATGAAAGGAAAAGTGGAGGGAAAAGTGAAATCAACCACTTTTCAAATGATTTTTCTTTTGATTTTGTATGATTCCTCCATCGTTTCTTGACCATGTTTGAGCCATAGGATCATTGTAACCCTAATTTCATGATCTCGATCTTAAAAGTCAGGAGTCGACCTTTTTTTACCTAGCTCGGTTGCCTCTTCCCCGATTCCTCGATTTTCAGTCCTCTGGCCAATTGAACCTCTTCAAAAATGAATTTATGGACGAAGTTTGAACCCTAGGCACTTGACATCATATATGAGACAATGGAATCCTATTTGAATCAGAACTTCATGCAAAAGCCCAGTAGAAGTGAAACCCTAATTTGGCCCTTTTCATCAAGAAATGTAGCACTGCTTGCCTCCTTTGATCAAATCAAATTTTTCCATGGCTTGTGGCTTCAAGTGAAGACTTGTGGGATGTTGTGAATCCTTTTCACAAGGTTGAGAAGCTTTGTGGCCCTTTGGTTGCCTTGTTATAGCCTTCAGTTGCTCCAATCATTGATCACATACCCATGCCTCAGCTATTCTACACATGATGCAATGATTTTGGTTATTTTATGAATCTTATGTATGCAAAATGCTATGCGAAATGTTGGGGAAATGAGAGGGAAAATTTTGAGGTAATACAATCACCAATTGAATCATAATAATAATTCTCCTCGTGATCATAATTCCCCATAGTACCATGTTAATAATTTTCCTACCCAGGTTGATGAAGCCAACTGGTTTTCTGGTCTTCTTCTTCTTCTTCTTGGCCAGGAGTGCCTTTAGCTCTTCTTGTCCCTTGGACAAGTTCAGGATTATCTCTTTAATTTGGGCGTTATGAGCTTGAAGATCTTTGATAGACTCTTCGAGAACCATTTCTGCTGAAATAAACAGCGAGAAGATAAGGAACCTCTTGTGGAAACTTTTTATGCAATGGTATGGTATGTAGATGCATATGCAATGTTTTCAAGGACTAGGTAGGATTTAAATTTATTAAAGGAAAACAAAAACAAAACTCTTATTAGTAGGTTTTAAAATATAATTTCCCCTTGGGCTTAATGAAGGAAAATAAAAAGGTTACAAAGAAAATAGGCATTTGAGACTCGTCTCCTATGGACGCTTCCTCTTTGTATAGAGATATGTATTGAGGTTCCGCTCTTCGTGAAGTTTCCTTGTTAGCTCCAACACTTTCTCTTTGTTAGCATAGAACTGAGTCTCAAAGGTATCCCAACAAAGTTGACCCGGATAGTGTTTCTACGAGCGGAAGCCATAACCTGCAACAAAGAACAAAGATAAATCTTTTGGTCCTTAAAATGGTTAGTGAAAATGCTATGTTATGATGTCATGATATTATGATGCCATGTTCAAACAAGCAGATGGCAAACACAAACAAGTCACACAATGGCCTTAGGTTTAAAGGCTTGCATGAAGTTCATAGGTAAGTACCCTCCCCACTGAAGTTCAATTGGTTCAACCTGTCTTAGCAATAGTAACCGGGTTCTAAGGGATCTCAATATCACTGATTCTTTTCAAAGGCTATTGTTCAGTATGACAACTGACTTGCCAACCAAAACATCCCAAGATTAGAATCTCAATGAGTGTAGCATCAAGTATCAACCAACTTTAGACTTTACCAAAGTCGGCTATCTCACTACTTTCTAATGGCCAAGATGGGTCAATTAGGGTTTTAAAGAGAAGTTAGTGTAAATGACACCACATGGTGGCCTGTTATTATCCTCAACTAACTTGAAGAACATAAGTACCAACCAAAATGTCACATAATTGTAGCTACCAGATCAACCATAGTGGTATACACCGTACAATTTCCTTGGTCTATTGCCACTTACCTAAGGTACACTAGATTCAGGTTAGGATCTTTCTCACAGTAGACACACAACAAGTACCCTTAAAAATAAAGCAATTCATTCAAACAAGTAAGTGTCCTAACTCTAAGGTAACCCCTCTTTTAATTAGTACTCCCCAGTAAAGTCGCTAGTTCTGTAACACGGTGGGAGAACTGACTTAGGCGTTTTTGTTTTTACAAAAACTATGTTGCGGATAGCAAGAGTCGCCATCGACTTTTATTTTATCCAATAAAGAAAGGCATAAAAGAACAGGAAAAACCTTTGAAAAAGAGTTGAGTTCGGGGGGTAAGTTATACAAAGGGAAGGTGTTAGCACCCTTTTTATCCATGGTTATCCATGGGCTCTTAACTGCTTAGCTCACTTTAATTTGTTTGAAAAATAGTGTAGTGTGTGATTAGAAAATATTTTCATAAAGACTTTAACCTTGTAATGATTCTCGTATGAATGTATACAAAGTGTTTAGTTTGAAAGTATTTGAAAATGTGGGGTGTAAAGAGTATTTTGAAAATTTGTGGGCAAGCACTTAAGAACTACTTACCCTAAATTGGAAGGTCTTTCTTGTTATTTCGTTTCTTTAGGGACAAAATTGTCCTTACTATTAGTTAGGAAGTAGTCTTGTCCTTGGATTTGATGGGACAGGCGTAGGGTCATCATATAGTCATGAAAGGAAACAAGTAAAGGTATCTTAGCAATTCGAAGGGACTATCATCGTTTTTCCGTAGGGTCATCGAGGGAAGAGATCATTTATTCGAAGTCAAATCGAAGGGACAACAAGGGACTATCATCTTTATATCGTAGGGACTTGGTGATTTTTTATTCGCAGGAAACCTTGCTAAGATACCCCTATATTCGAGGAACTTGGTCATATTGTAAAACAACAAAGAGGAGAAACCCTAGGGGTGAGTGTGTGAAAAGTGTATTATATTCAGATATTTTGTCTTAGAAATTAGGGTTATCGAAGTCCATTTTTTTATATTCACATGCATTCTTTTTCACACCTTACGTTTACTAACCACGCAATTAAATAATTTATAGAATTTAAAAGCGGAAAATAAAAACCTAAACTATTACATCATAGGGAGGGGGATACATATTGAAATTAGGGGAGTGTGGAAAATAAAGTGAGGAAAAGTAAACCCTAATTAAGCTATTACAAATTAGGAGCAGATACATAATCGAAAAAGTGCGAGAAAATAAATTTTACATGAGTCGTATATCCTATACAATTTTTCTAAGAAATTTAAATAGCAAAATGAAATAAATAAAAAATTTATGAAGAATGTTTTTCTTAGTTCTAAAACCCTAATTAATTAAAAGGAGTTAAAATTTTGATTAAGTGTTAATTAATTGAATTATTTTGTAAAGAAAACAATTTTTTTATGATTTTATTAGTTTAAGCTATTAATTTAATTAATTAAGAAAAAAAAGGTTTGGTATGAAAAATAATAAATGTTGATTTTTTAAGTTAATGATTGGTTAAAAGAATATGTTTAATTAATACTTAAAAGAAAAAATGATTAATTAATCCTAATTAGTTAATTAAGAGAAAATAAGAAAAAAAATAGTAAAAGAAAAAAATAACAAGAAAAAGTCACAAAAAGAATGGAGGAGATCCTGGGAATCGAACCCAGGTCTCTATGCTTCCACACACACGCGTCTCACCACTGGGTTAGCATGCCTGCAACCCAATTAAACGAGAAAGAATAATTATATAATAAAGCAAATATTTAAAAATCAGAAACATGCCAAGACCTTCTTCTTCCTCCTCCGTCCATAGTTTGTACCTACGGTTTCAGTCTCGTCGCTACAATCTATAGTGACGGTTTCATCCGTCACTATAGCACCTGCATTTTTCAAAAATAGCAAATACACAACATAAATTATATCCAAGGGTTCAGATCGATTGTAAATTGTCTTATGAGTTCAATGGAGCCATCAATTTGTCCTGAAATTGCCTCTAAATAGAGTTCCCAAAATCGAAACCTAAAACCCTAACAATGGCGTCTTGTTATACCTGCACTGAAAATCCAATTAACCAATCCATAAAGCATCTAAACATCAATATAAACAACAATATATGATCAAATTCCATTTATGGTGCATACATAATCAAAATCGAAAAATTAAAAATGATGAGTTAAAGTGAATTCGGTTAAGGTGAATGGTGATGCTTTCAATGAAGATGAAGATGGATATGCATTCTAAAGATCCTCGGGAAGATGTTGAGACCTTAAAAACCTCTTGAAAGTGGCTGGAAAGGGAAAAATGAATTTGACTTTGTTCTTGAATTTTTGAAGTTTGATAAGGGCTCTCTTGCTCAGAATTTCGTCCTCTTGGTTTGTGGCCTTGTTGTATACTTATAGAAGATTCAAATTAGGTTAAATTTTGGGCTTTTTGTGTTGGATTTGAGATTGTTTGGGAATGACGTTTCTTCCTTTCTATTTTGGTCAAAATTTGACTTTAAGACCTTCTCTTTTTGTTTGCACGAAATTTGGATCCTTATAATGATCATAAGCACCAAATATTTGATCCTAAAATAATCCTAAGATCAAATATTTGATTTTTCAATTTTTATTTTAATTAAAATTGAATTTAAATAAATTAAATCCAATATAATATAAAATAAATATAAAAAATTAGATATTATGACCTATGGGTCGTGGATTATCTTATGATTAAGTTTGGGTTGGAAAAATATGGGCCCATTTGGAAAAAAAACTTGAGTTTTGGTCATTACTTGCTTCATACACCTCCTCAAAATTGTCCAACTTCAACAATGCATAAATCTCTCAATTTTTTATCCCATGAATATGTTCTTGTACTTTTTAGAAAACTTAGAGTGTCCTATAACTTTTCATTTTGGTCCCATGTCCATTTAATCTTCCATTTTCAAGTTATGAGCTTTTGAAAAAGTTGACTTTTTGTTTACTTTTAAAAGGACATGTAATGTCTTGGCTCATATCTCTCAAATGAAGCATTTTTGGCCTTGTCTCGTGAGATGCAAAGTTGTAGGGAATTGAATTTCCTTCAAAATAAGCTTTGAATAGGAAATTTTTGATCAAACATGTGAAAGTTATGGCTGGTCAAAGTACAATTGACTTTTCCTGCAAAAACCCTAATTTAGTAACTTCTGGTTCTTGATGATTTTGAAGTTTCCTTGATGAATCATGATCAACCCTTGATCAAATGATGAATTTCACCTCATAATATTGATGTTGACCAAAAATCTTGAAGTTTGACTCTATGTTGACAACAATTGACTTTTTGACCAAGTTAACCGATTTTTGGATCATCTGAGCATCTGACTGACCAAACTTGTAGGGTAAGATTTGAAACTTGACATGAGGATCCTTTGAAGTATATGGGACACCATGAAGTCCATTTGAGGCTTTAGAAGTCCAATTTACCTTGGGAAGCTCAAAATCCTAATTTAAGATCCATTGCTTATGAGGAGGTTTTGTTTGATGAAACATGTAATCCTTTTGAGCAATTGAGAATCTTGTGACCATTAGGAGTCCTCTTAAGGTATATTGTATTGAAGATGTGAGGGAAAATTTTGAGGTACAACACATACGCCTTCAACTTTCAACTTAGTGTCAATCCAGGCCAACGTGGTGTGAACAACGGCTCCGACATAATATGCAAATGTACTATATGACATACACAACTCCACAACATAGACAACATAAAAACATCAGCAGCACAAACAACTTATACGACAGGAACAACTTAAAATCAATGTTGGCTTATCAAGCCTCCAACATAAACAACTTAGGAATTTCTTCGTAAACCGGAACAACTTACCAACTCAACTGTACCTACAACTCGACTTTCTAACAACATTTCAACAAAAAACAATACAACAAAATCAACTACTAAACCACTCGACTTACCCCGACGATTTTAGTTAAATTATGGGCAACTAAGTTTTTCGCCTAATTCGGCTACACCGACTAAACCAATATTGTTTTAATATTTTGCGATAAAATACAAAGACTTTATGAAATTTGTCAAAATCCTTTGTTCTGATAAAACTTTATATGTCATAAGATTATATACTCAATTATGTCTTTCTGTTGAAAACCAAACACAATGTTACTACCAATTATTCTGTTTTCTATTCACTACTGTTAATTATGCCCTGCTCCTAATTCTATAACTTAACACTAATTCTGATTTTTAGTAAAAACATGATTCATGAAATTAATATATTTAGAAATATCTTACATATTATTAATTTATAAATTAAAGTCATCAAATTATAAAACAAACTTAAGGTGAATTATTAAAAAAATGATGCATAAAAAGTAATTAAGTGGCCCCTTCCAACACAGGGTGGCTTGCACCACCCATTATTCATGAAAACATGTGGCCAGTGCCACTTTTCTATGTTGGTGGCCATAAAATATGGCCCTCACCACATGAATATATGGCTTGCGCCATACTTATCCAAGGGAGCATGGCTCCCGCCACCTAGTGGCTTCCACCTCATCACATGTGGCTCTCGTCATATGTCATCTCTCAACTTTGGGTGGCTTACGCCACCCGTGCAATTGGCACAGTGTCATCCTCTCCAAAATTTTAATTTTCAGAAAATCAGTAACATACCAAAAAAATCAACATGTTACAGAATTGGCTTACAGGCAACTTATCACCATCAACCAATCAAAAAACTGCACATGACAACGGCGCCAAAAACTTGATCACGACTTTCCGAGTCTAAAGATTCTAACTGCAAGTATACAGCCTAATCACGTAGTAATAAAAGATATTGATCCCACAAAGACTCGATAATCAACCTAGTGATATTATGTGTTACTATGTTTAGATAAGCCGAGTGATATCTTAGGTTTAAAGGGCGAGAAAGCAGGAATTAAGGGTTAAATTAAGTTATAATAATGATATCGGTATGCAATTGACACGCCTTCACAAATTCGATAAAGGTTCGACTTATTAAGGTTTGTCAAGTTATGTTACTATAGAAACTATCGGTTTAAAAGTCGTTGAGTCACACTCTCGTGGTCTTGCCTAATACTATACTCCTAAGTTCAATTGAGTGCTCTCGTTGTGTCAATTCAAGTTAGAAATACTTTTTAGAAACCTAGGAGTTCTAATTGGTTTTAAAGCGCTTCCACTGTATTTAAAAGCAATGCTCGATTTCAGCTATCCGGTTACAATCTCACACTCCAGTGGTCTTAATTCTAACCTTTTATACTTTCTTACTCTCGTAACAAAAGTTGTTTTATAAATAAGAAATCGAAACCAGAAAGTAACTCAAATAAAGGTTTTAGCCTAGGTCTATTAAATTCGTTCTGGTTATACAATCACATACCGATTAAATGGGTTAGCCAGACATATTAAATAAATGCGAAGAAAGGTAGAAGGAGAAATGCATAAAAATCAATAACATAATAATTAAATGGTAAAGCATTAAATTAGGAAACCTGGTTAAAGTACTCTTGATCAATCAATCTTGTAGAAACTTAAACTAAAAATAAAATAAAATGCAGTGGCTAGAAAGAAAATAAATGGTGATAGCTTCCCAAGGAAGGAGACTATCACTTTGGTTTGGTAATGGAATTAAAGTAAATACTTAAAAAAAATACTAGAAAGCACTGAATAAAAAAATACGGCTTCAAACGTAAATTTGACAGTAATTCAATATGGTAAATGAAGCTCTCTTTGGAACTTGTGGTAGCTGTTATTTATAGCTTCTGTAAGTTGAGTTTGTTGAGAATAAGTTGGAATCATAATATTTGGGCCTTGACTAGGAATCATAATTGTTGACTCACACTCTCGTGGTCTTGCCTAATACTATACTCCTAAGTTCAATTGAGTGCTCTGGCTCTGTCAATTCAAGTTAGAAATACTTTTTAGAAACCTAGGGGTTCTAATTGGTTTTAAAGCGCTTCCACTATATTTAAAAGCAATGCTTGATTTCAGCTATCCGGTTATAATATCACACTCCCGTGGTCTTAATTCTAACCTTTTATACTTTCTTTCTCTCGTAACAAAAGTTGTTTTATAAATAAGAAATTGAAACCAGAAAGTAACTCGAATAAAGGTTTTAGCCTAGGTCTATTGAATTCGTTCCGGTTATATAATCTCATACCGATTAAACGGTTTAGCCATACATATTAAATAAATACGAAGAAAGGTAAAAGGAGAAGTGCATAAAAATAAATAACATAATAATTAAATGGAAAATCATTAAATTAGTAAACCTGGTTGAAGTACTCTTGATCAATCAATCTTGTAGAAACTTAAACTAAAACAAAACAAAATACAGTGGCTAGAAAGAAAATAAATGGTGATAGCTTTCCAAGGAAGGAGACTATCACTTTGGTTTGGTAATGGAATTAAAGTAAATACTGAAAAGAAAATACTAGAAAGCTCCGGATAGAAATTACGACTTCGAACGAAAATTTAACAGCAATTCAATATGGTAAATGAAGCTCTCTTTGGAACTTGTGGTAGCTGTTATTTATAGCTTATGTAAATTGAGTTTGTTGAGAATAAGTCGGAATCATAATTGTTGGGCCTTGACTAGGAGTGTGGACTGAGACTGTAGGGTTGAGGGAAAATCTCTATTGAATGAGAATAAGTCGTATACGGCTAACTCTGTTTTTGACTGCACTGAAACGCGCCTTTTAGGTTTCTATTAAATTAATTGGGACGATCATCCAGAAAGTGAGACATATGTTTGGAGTTTGTGACGATTGTCTGAGTGGTGAGATGGTCTTCATATAGAAGAAACATAGAATCTTCATTTTTGTGTCTGTCTGCTTCATTTCTTGGGCTAAAAGTCTTGTTTTTGTCCCATTTTCATTCTTTTCTTCCACAAGTTAAGTATAACTAAATACCTGAAAAAATAAACACAAAATCGCGTAATATTATTCGAAATAAGGGAAATTGTAACTAAAATAAATGAAAACCATGCTAATAAATTGATACAAAATCGTGTTATCACCCTTGCAATGCAAATAAGGATAAAGCACTCTTGCATGCAAATGTATATGAAAATGGGGATAAAATACCCTTGTAAATGTAAAGAATATGAAAAAAAAATGCTGACAACCCGTTTAGACTTTTAGGGGAGTGGAAATCAACAAGATTATACTCTTTTGGGGAGTGATAAAAGATTGAAAGAATGATTCCTCAACACAGGGAACAATGCCAACTCTGCTCGGGGTTTAGAGATGCTGCTCTTAAACATATCTTTGTCACACCAGTAAACTGTATCAAGTTGATAATCTTTTGAGAAAAGTCATGAAAAGCTGCTTGGGAATTCTTGAAGAAAGTTGCCCTAAATTCAATGAATGATGAGGATAAACTAATAATGGCTTCAGTTCTTGACCACTGCTGGAGAAAAATGTCCATGGCTTCAATTCTTGAAATGAATGCTGATAAATAAACCCAGTATAAAACTTGAAAGAGATCTTCTGATTAAACAAATTTGAGAATAACTTGCACTGAGCAACAAATCTTGAACCACTGGATCTGAAAGGAACTTGCCCCTGATAGGGTCACTGACCAAGTTTCTCAACTGTTTAAAATTCCTTGATGAGGAAAGTTTGTCTGTAAATAAATGTGTTTATACAAACATGGTAATTTTAATGCAAAGTTCATGCAAAATTTTGAAATCAAAAATCATTTTTGGAATGAAATTATTGATGTAAAGTAAATAAAAAAACTTGTCAAAACATAGTGGTTTAGACAAAAATGAAAGAGAAAGCAAAACTAAGAAACAAATGACTGGAAACAAACTTGAGAGTCAATTTACGCAACCTTGTTGTAGTATGTTTTTCAAAAGAAACATGGATTCAATTAGGTCTTTTGAAGGTTGTAACACGGTTTATGAAACAAAGGATATAGGCTAAAAGTTTATTTGTATCCAACCCAATTTGCATGATGAACTCCAGTCCAACATTCAATTAATTCAACCTATGCATTCAAGTTTCAAGAAAATTGGGATTGCATAGATGAATATAGTTCATAAGCTATAGGATTTTCAGACAACAATCACTTCTTCCTTTTTGATATTTCTGGTGGGGACTTTGGTCAACTCATCTTGTTTGTATTAAGGATTTTTGGTGACTTCTTGATTGACATTTCTTTATATTATCCCTAACTTTTTCCTGAACTGTGTCATTTGAGCTTACAGTCAGCGGGATTCCCCAATTTTTGCCTAAGTCTCCTTCATAGGTTTTGACTTAGCGGGCTTTGTCATTATTTTCACTTTTTTTCAATATAATTTTTTTTCTTGAAAGATAGTGATTGCCTAACTTAATGATTATGGTGAACCATCACTGGCTTTTGAAATGAAAGACATATTCGAAACTTCTTTGATGTGTGAGAAGGAAAGCTTGAGATTTCAACCTTTATTGAAAGGTTTCTTGAATTTTTCTCTTGTATTTGAATGCACATTCGAATCAATCGAGAACTACCCATTCCCATGTTAAAATTGCAGGGTTTTTTGTATAAAAAGAAACTCCAACTTCAAGACTAAAAAAGGGTTGACAAGGGATTAACTTCCTTATTTATCCAGTGTTCGGGAGTTGAAACAATGCTTGTATATCATCAGCCAAGTTTCAATCGAAAGCATACCAACAAAAATTATGGGTATTTCGTTTTCATCATCCTCCCTCAAATCATTGTAAAAGCTTGATATGGAAAAAAGAATAAGAAATATAAAGCATAAAGATGCACATAGTAAATGTAATTGAATTAAAACATTGCAATGCTATTTCATTAAAATCAACATGAAAGTACAAAGTTTTAAAAGCAAACAAGTCAATACAATTGAAGAAAATTGCAAACAGAAAGAAATAATGGCCTAGTGATCCATCAGCAACAAGGATGAGTTATCCTGTCTGAAAATATTGGCCTTGAATAATTTGACTGTTGAAGTCGTCTGGAAGATTCACTTCCCATGAAATGGAAGAGGATTGTTGACCATATTAGGATTTTTATCCTTAAAGGAAAGGATGTTGTTTCTGATAAGCTCTTGCACTCTAGCTTTCAGTGCAAAGCAGGGTTCCAAGTTATGATCTGTTCCACCTTGATGAAACTTACAATGAAGATCTGTCCTATAGTTAGATGGAAGAGGATTTGGAACAGGAGGCGGAGTCCTAGTAGTAATACAACCATTTTGAATCAAGGAAGGGTACAACTCAGTGTAGGTCATCGGGATAGGATCATAATCTGTCCTATTACGATACTGATTTGGTCCAGCAGCAGGACGAGGAGCTTGAGCTCGAGCTAGTTGAGCATTAACAACAGGAACAACTGCAACTACATATGGTTGAACATATCGTTGTTGCTTGCGATAAGGTTTCCTTCCATTTGAAACAACATAAGCATAACCATCTTTTTTCTTTTGAAAGTTACCATGAGACTTTCTTGCAACATTAGAAGCTTCAACATTGGTAATCTTACCTTTCCTGATACCTTCTTCTAGTCTTTCTCCAACAGTGACTAGGTCAGCAAAACCAGATGATACACTTCCTACCAACAAAATAATGTTTAAAGAGTGTCCATGAATAAACCAGTAAGTTCCTTTTCGGCCAAAGGTGGCTCCATTTGAGCAGCTAACTCTCTCCAGTGTTGAGCGTACTCTTTGAATGATTCTTTCTCTTTCTGAGACATGTTTTGAAGTTGACGGCGATCAGGTTCCATGTCCAAATTTTACTTATACTGCTTTACGAAAGCATCATATAAATCCTTCCAGCTCTAGATATGGTTCTTCTCAAGTCCCATGTACCACTTCATAGAAGCGCCACTCAAACTGTCTTGGAAACAATGAATAAGAAGTTTGTCATTCTTGCTATGTGCAGCCATTTTGCGGAAATATATAAATAGATGGATTTTAGGACAAGTATGCCCCTTGTATTTCTCAAACTCGGAAATTTTAAATTTATCAGGCATAACCAAGTCAGAAAGCAAACACATGTCAATTGCAGCATCACCAAAGACATCTTTTCCCTCTAAGCCCCTTACCCTCTTCTCAAGAGTCAAGCATTATTATTTAACTTCATCAATATATCCAGGTTCACCTTGACTTTAAGCTTGTGGACCAGCAGTATGGTACATGAAAGGAGAGTTCTCATAAGTAGCTTGAGCAGCAGTGTGCACAACAGGTTAAGGTTCGACAAATGTTGAAGCTAAAAAAACTAGTACAATAGATGGAGCAACCATTTGAGTAGTTGTAAAGATTGGCACGTAATCCATAGGTAACTCAAATTCTGGCCAAGTAGAAGCTGGTTGTTGAATCAGAGGAGGGTCAACAACGGTAGTTGATACTTCAGAGATCACAGTCCTTTGAGATGGTTCACCTCTAGCAATCAGAACTTGCATCATTTCAGTAAGCCTGTTCATGCTAGATTTTAACTCGTTGATTTCCATTCTGACTTCCATGTTATGTTGTTCTTGGTTTTCCATTCTCAATCTGACAGCAACTCTAGTTCCGTATTTGTGTTGAGGAAACACCTTGACGGATGACAAACAACTAAAGAAGGAGAAACTGGAATGAGTTCCTTGGACAACTCGAATGAATGAAGATATATGCAAGAATGCAATGACATGCAATGTTCACTTCCATTTCTAGGGAAACAACTTGATTATTTCAAACATGGGTTACATAAAAAATATAGTCATTAAAAATCTTGACAAAAAGGATATTTGCTTTGTCTATATTTGCAATAATCTGAATTATTTTCCTTGAGAAATGGTTGCAATGATGTTTATGATGAATACATAGATGCAACAGCCACAAACAAGATCACACAAAGCACACATGTTCAAAGGTTCAGATCACGAGCATGGAGTTAAGGGATAAGAACCAACCCACAAAGGTATGTACTAAGGTTTGTCTTTATTGTACCTGCAGAAAACCAAGGGGTTCTAACAGAAGTTCCTGGAGTTAACAATCATCCTTCAAATATCATCGGTACGTTGGACTACTCCCCAACCAATAATTTCCTCAAGAGGACCTCGCCCGAGTTTAGTATCGTGTGACAATCACCTTAGGTCTACACCTGGATGACTTCCACGCTATGTTCCTAAAATGGTTTGGATGGGTTAAGGGTTTTTCAGTCCTCAGTATGATAAGCTCAGATTGATAAAGTAATGCCATGATACGACTACTCATCATGGAATCAGTAATCCCAAGGAGCCTAACTGAGTGGTGATTTTCGAATTAACATCGCATAGGACTACTCCACACATATCTCATTGAATATATGATTGTCATATCATAAGTTCACTCAGATCTGGGTACAAGATATATCTCACTCATATAGGATCACCAAACGAGAACAGAACAAGCAATAACAAACAAGTCAAATCAAAGCAATAAATAAATCAAAGTGGGATGAACCCGCTTAGAGATTACTCCCCAACAGAGTCGCTACTTTTCTGTAGCGGTAAAAATCGTGAGTGTAAGCTATTGATTAACTTAACTCAAGATAAACAGAGTCGCCACCGCGCTTTTATTTAATTTCAAAAGGAAAAGGAAAAAAGAGCGAATAAATCCTAAAATTAATCTAAAAGCAAAAAGTTAAAGAAACAGGTAGAGAAATGGTAATGGGGTTGGTTACAAATGGGAAGATATTAGCACCAAAATGTATGTGGTACTCCATAAGAGTCCTTTGAAAAATTTATTACTTTTGGTTTGAAAATGGTTTGTTAAATGAGAGTGAGGGGATGAGAAAAGAATCAATTTTTAATGTTTTTGTGTTTGACGAGACTTTCATCTCATGCCTGCGTACCTACAAAGTGCAATGTAAGATTAAACCCCTGTAGTTTGTGGTACAAATAGTGAAAATAGGTTAGTTTTGATTGACTTTTTAAGTGAATACAATTTGTCATTTTCAATTGGATAAAATCATTATGGGGAGGGCGCCAACTCGGATAAAATCATGAGTATTCCACTAAACCCCCACTAATGACAAAAGGCTCAATTATATCAAACTACAATCATGGAGATTGAGAGACTTGCACCCAACTAGGAAAAATGACTTATTGTCTAAACTTGCAAATAAAACAAAAACAAAGTGCAAAGGCACAAAACAACTTGAATGAGTTTGGTTCTTTTTAATTTTTGATTTGAAGTCAAAATGATTAAGTTCATTGACATTTATTTAAATAAAATAAGAAGTAAAAGTCAAGGTTTGATTATTAAAGTGCTGAAGGTTTTTAAAACAATAATACTTTGAAAAAGAGAGGAAGTTTTGAAAATTGAAGAAGGTGAGGAGATGAAGATGCTATCCTAAAAAATAAAATAAAAGAGATAAAAGGAGGAAAGATCTAACCAACTTGATGATACTTCCAAGCATAAGCACAAGAGTTCCATCCTTAAAAGCATAAACTAGCAAATGGCCAAATAAAGTCCAAGGTACCAACTCCATGATGACCAAAGCAAAGGGAATGTGTCCTAGAATCTAAGTCCAAAACTCCAATTCCAATACAAAGGATAGTAACCATAGTCCAAGATCAAGATCACAAGTTTTTTTAGAGGTTTAATCATTTATTAATATTTTTGTATCCGAATGGACAAAAGAAAAAGAAAAGCACAAAGGTATAATGACATAAACATAAACATGATAATGAATGATAAAACATAATAAAAATAAAAGAGATAAGGGAGAAACAAAGAAATTAAAGAGGATAAGGTACAAGAGGAAAGTAAAATAGTAATATAGTAGTAATAATAATAATATATACATAATAATGAAATGGTGAACTTAATCATCAAAAACCAAGAGAGTAACAAGGCACTTAGTGCCAAAACCAAAAAGGCAACCGATTCCGCTTAGTATCTTACACTATAGTGATTAACCGATGCAATTAGACCCAAATTCGATGAAGACTTGAAATAATATCGAGATACCCAAAACAACTACGCATCAAGCTTCAAAATTTGTGGATCTAATGCAAATGGGGCTTAAAAATAAGAAGAGAGGGGAAGAGGGGGAAAAGGAAGTAAAACAGTCCCAAAAATAAGCCAAAAACTGCCTCTGGATTAGTATTAATTGATTAACACATTAGTTAATCGGTTAACACGTTGAAATTTTGAAATCCTGCGTAATTTTACACTGGTTAATCAATTAACCAGTTTGTACTGCTGCTGGATAATCGATTAACACTGAACCAGAGGCATAAAATTGGCCAAAATTCATCATGACCCTCTTTTAAAACAATTTTCAAACACCTTATGATCATGAACTGAATTAGCACGAACTTTAAAGTAAAAAATACAGTGGAATCCCTGCAATCAAACAAAAATATATGATCCAAAGGATCAACAACAAAGAGCACCAAGGATCTACATCTTGAATGATAATGATGAAGGTGTAACAATGGAGGAAGATGAATTACTAAGAACAAACTCCAAATTACTCCACAAGCAAGCTTGATCTACTGAAATTGATGAAGAAAAATGAAAAGGATGAAGGTTTAGCTCAAATTTAGTCATGAATTCAATGCAAATTCTAGATAACTTTCAAAAGAAGAAAATGAGCTTTGGTGAATTTTATGGTACGAGGAGATATTTTGCAAGGATTTTTTTGGCTCTCTAAAGCTTCAGAAATGAATGAAATGAGGGTGTTATTTAAAGACTTTAGGTATGAAAATTTGGTGGAATGAAGCTTGCTTTGGGAAATCAAAATTAGGCTTGGAAATCAAATTTGGAGGGATTTTCATAAAAGAGTGGTGATTAGTGAAGGTATATGGTGGGAAATGATCATAGTGATGTAGGAGAATAAAACATGTGATCTAGAATATTCCAAATGAGATCAAGGGCTGAGATGATACTGAATTTAAACAAAATATTCAAATTTCGCCTAGATTAATCGATTAACCAAGTAAAAATTTGAATTTTCGTTCTTTTTTATTACATTGTTATTGTTCGGCTCGATTCTTTTGTTTATCGAAAAAGGTATGGAAATAAACATATAAACCTTAGAATTCCTTGAATAAATCAATTAAAACTTGAGGAATCCTTGATCAGATAAATTTGAATTATTTGCAAATCAACTTCGACTTTGTTCTGATAAAATTCATTTGAGCCGTGGAACTGCTATTTTTGGTATTTTTGACCCGTTCTTCCCCTGAAAATGTTAATAAAAGAAAAAAAAATTGGATTTTTATTAGATGTTAGTAAAAATAAACAAATAAAAGACACACAAAAGCAATGGTGATGCACTGTGAGGCATAAACCCGTAACCAAAAGATCGAAGAACTAGTGTGCGATCTTGTTTGTATGCAAAGATGCAAATGAACAATAGGGTAAAAAATTAGGGTGCTACAGCAAGGTTGTAAACCACGTGAAAGCGTTCGTAGTAAGATAACTAGGGAAGTACTTAAGCCTAATGCTTTCGTCATTTGCAATCTCTCCCGCTTTGATCAGGTAATGTGTTACGTATTCGATAGTAGACTCAGTAGTATTCGCTGAGAATTTCGTGAACTTTGGAACCTTCATCCTAGGAGGTAATTATGACTGGAGTATATATTCTACTATTGGTGATGTAAAAGTTGGCCTAGTAAAACCGAAATTCATCCCAATTTGAGCCATTGTCCTTTCGACCATGGCTACTAGATTGTTATATGTTGTTATATTGTTATGTCGAACCTGATGTACAACATTATCAACATCTTGGTTTCTATTTACTAATACTACCCCTTGTTCCCTTTCTTCAGGAATTGGTATTTGGTTCCTAAGAGGTTCGACTATCTCCTGGTTTCCTGGGTTCACCTGTTGAATGGTTTATATTATTTTGACACCCTAATTTCCTCTCATGTATTCCCTTGTTGGGTGTTGAACAGGAGCATGTATTCCCATGAATTCTTCTATGCGCATCATTTGTGCAGCCAATTGTTGGTTAGTTTGGGTAGTATTCTGGATCAAAGGCTGGAAAATTTCTCCCATAGTTTGGGACAAGGTTTGTACCATTTTCATGTTACTCTCGTCCATATGTTGTCTTAAATATGCTATAGAAGTATTTGTCAAATTAGGACCTTGGGTGGAATACCCTAACCCTATAGTTTGGCTATTTCGACCCATGTTTATCCCAGAGTCTGATTCTTGCAATGGCAGAGAAATTATATTCTTTGAAAAAACTGGGGGGGGAGCATTACACGGCTTTTACATCACTTAAGTTGGCATGCCATATGTTGGATTCCTTGGTAATGGTTGTGAGAACCCCGAGGGAGGGAAAGGTCTATACGTCGACGTCCCTGGTGGTGGAGTATGGGGGTTAGACCCCATTGGCCCAATATAGTCCAAAACGAGTTGAGTATAAGCCCTCGTATATGTTTCCCTTGGACCTACTGTCGATGGTATTGGTTCAGATACAATGGTTGGCACTGTTGGTCCTCCTGTCGAAGGGATAGAGGGAGGCACCACATCATTCCTAGGCACATCCTGAGGATTGGTGTTACTAGTTTGAGCATTCAAATTACTCAATTGAGGATTCGACCCACTCAATTGAGGATTTGAATCATTTTACTGATTTGGATTTGATGTCATTTTCCTCGTATATCTTCTTTTTGGTCTATCTTCGTTAACCGTGACTACTTTTCCACTTCTTAAATGCATGCAATGAGATTTTGACAATGTACAGAACCAATGAATGCAAAATTTTCCAAAAGTTATACAACTTGGATTAAGAATTATAACACTGTCCCATTGGGCGTGCCAATTTGTTTACCTTAAAAATGGTAAACAACCGTTGGTCCTCTTAAAACATGAGAAATTCTTAGTTACTTACAAGATCGACAGATTGATCATAGGACATGTGCTAATAGTTTTTTTATTTATTGTCTGGTAAAATGAAGTAAACACTTCGACAATGTTCATAAAAAGGTTTGATATCAAAAAGGTAAAATAAAATGAAATAAAGACTCAAAAGTGTTTAAAATTCGAAAGAGAAAAACAAAAGCAAGTAAATGAAAGCAGGTAAATTGCAGAAAAATAACTTGCATAAAAATTAAAGACAAAAGATAAACTCTTGATGAATAAAACTTAATGAAATTGCATTGAATAAAAGGTGGTGTTTACATCACGTACATTCTTACGCTCACTTGTTTCTCCACTTACAGGTACTTTGAGTGGAAGTTGAGTAACTTGTAAAACATGGATCACACTTTGAATCATATTACTAGAACTCCTATTTATAACAATCAAAACTAATTGCCATTAACGACTAAATACTAGAAATACAACAAGTTTCTCCTTGTATGTCTTCAATCCTTGGATATGCGCCACTTGTCTCTCTTCAAGAAAGGATAAGAACAAAGTTCCCTCCCATATTTGAATTTAAATCACACGCGTTGAACACTGACAGTAACGTTCATTCGAACTCCCTTTCCAAATACTTGGAAATCTTTCTAAGTCCATAAACTTATATCTTCCTGACGCATGCATGCCTTTGACTTAGGCTTCCAGCAAAGGTTCATTCGAAGCCTTTTAATCTCTTCAAGTAATATAATTCTTAAATCATTTTCTCTTAGAAATAATATGAGCGTTAAAATTAGGAGCTAACAGGATACCATTGTCCTTTCAAATCCCGAGTATTTTGATTGTCGACCGTACTTAGAATGTGGTTAGATACTTATCTTCCTCTAAGTACCAACGATTAAACTCGCCTCACAAATTTCATAAGCAAAAACTCTTCTTTAAAATCAACCACAACCAATCAAATTCAATTTTCCGCCTTAGGGCATCTCAAAACCTTTTCACAAAGGACATGTTATTTTTGTTCTATCGCAATACAAACAGCGCTTAAGTCTCCCATGTGTGAGCATACAAGCAACGTTTAACTGCTATAACATGAACGTTAACATTGTTCACTAAAAATAATTAACACACACTTATTTTCTACCCCGAACTACAAAGCACTGATTTCCTTATGGCACTATGAGGATACGTAGACACAGGATTGAAAAATCTTGACGAGCACACTATTTTAAAACCTTATTTTTTTTCCCTTTTACAAGTAACCTTTAGATAATAACACTCATTTACGCATAGAACAATCAAAACGATTTCCATTGAGTACAATGAATGTGAGGGGTGTTAATATATTCCCCTTGTATAATCGACTCTCGAATCCGAATTTGGTTGTGACGACCATCTTCTTTTCTTTAGGAATTTCAACGATATTTTCACTTTCCTTTGAAATAAATAAAGTTCGGTGGCGACTCTGTATTTCAACGAATCAGTATTTCTCTTGTGGATATAAAAACACATATATAAAGATATTCTAAAGAAAATTAAATATGTATTTCTCCTCTGCAATATCTCCATTTAATCAATGGATCAAACTCCTATTAATATGCTCGAACATCTATGTGTTCTAGAGTTTGATCTTTATTGGAGGCTTTATTGTCGAAAATTAAATATACATTTCTCTTGTGGATATAAAAACACATATATGAAGATATTTTAAAGAAAAATTGAAGGAAAGATTTATCAAATGTATAAAAAATGATGGGGAGGAAATACATTATTTATAAAATTTACAAACAAATCAGTAGCCGCTACATGTGACACATGTTGTTCATATGGAATACATGCATATGCATGCATTGGAGTGGCATCATGAGTTATTAAGTTTAAAAATTTAATTGTAATTTTTTATTTTAGTTAAATTACTAATATAAAAATCTCTAGATAATTCCACATCCACGTCATAACTCTATTAATAAATTACAAAATTAAAACATGTAATGAAGAAAATTTATATGATTGAAGAAAATTTAGCTTCTCTTTCAAATATAGGCCAAGTGTCCCTTGAAACCATCACTTACATAGCTCCAAGGTTGAAAAGCAAGCAATCAAAAAAGAAAGAAAACGAAACAATGCAAATCCTTGAATCTAGGCATCCATTTCTCCCCGCCATTTCTTCATCCAAAAATCACATTTTCCACAAACCTTTTCGCTCAAATTCTTCACCAATGGCATGCTATAGTATTCTTCAAACAATTCTTAATTTCGCAGTGCCATACAAACTATGAAAAATGAAGAAATTTGTTTCCTACATTGCACTCTTTTTCCTTTCCTCATTCACTCTCTTACCGAGAATTCATTGTGCCGAAAAGGGCCTTGCCCCGTCCTTTTACACCGATGAAATCTACAAGGAACTTCAGAATATCGCTCTTCTTTTGAATAAGGATATCAAATCAAGTTTAGGTTTCTGCATTAAGGATCCGTGAGTCTCATTTCATCATTTTGTTATTTTCATTCATTCAATCGCACTTGTTTGTTGATCATACTTTTTGCTTTTGTTCAGGAAAAAGGATTGGGAAGAAGCTTTTGATTTTACAGGAAAGTTGGATTTTGTTGAGTCATGTGTTAAGCAAAAAGGAGATTTTAGGGACCGTATATGTACTGCAGCTGAAATAAGGTACTACTTCCATGGTTTCTTGGTACAGGGAGCAGCTACTGACAATTATGTAAAACCTAACAAGAATTGCAATTTGACCTCATGGGTTTCTGGTTGTGAACCTGGATGGGGTTGTAGCACGGCCAATAATATTGACCTAAAAAAGGATACAAAGGAAATTCCAAAGAGAACCAAAAACTGTAAACCTTGCTGTGAGGGTTTTTTCTGTCCTCAAGGATTGACTTGTATGATACGTAAGTAAATGATACCTCTTGAACCGATCATTTTAATTAGGAATTAAGACTGAAACTCGGCTAATGATTAGTTTTTTTATGGATGAAGCTTGCCCGCTAGGTTCTTATTGCCCACTTGCAAAACTGAATAAGACGACTGGACTATGTGACCCGTAAGCTCTACGTTGCTGTTAACTCTTAGTGTCGTTCTCTAAGTTTTATTCCTAAAATGTAAAAACAAATTTGCAGATATAGTTATCAGATACCTCAGGGAGAACCAGATCATGCTTGCGGCAGTGCTGATATTTGGACTGGTGTGGTGAACAATAGTGATATATTTTGTTCTCCTGGATCATACTGCCCAACAGCAACACGTAAAGTTTCTTGTGATCGTGGGTATTGATTTATCCCATTCCTCCTTTTGATGTTGCCTAAATTGTTTAAAATTATTGTCGCACTCACAACCAAACTCTCAAAGATTTCTCAACTTTCTTAACTTTTTTACTCATTATGCCTAAATTGTCCAAAATTATTGTCATAACTAAACTCATACTGCTTTTCATATTCATCACAACCAAACTCAAACTGATTTCTCAACTTTCTTACTCATTATGCATTTCCAATTTCAGATATTACTGCAGGATGGGTTCTACTCATCAGAATCGTAAGTCTTTTTTATTGTTACATATACTACAAGTCTTGTTTATTTGGCTAATTTATGCCATCATTGCATCCTAAATTTGTGCTTGATAAATTAGTAAGATTTTAGGATCTATCATTTGCCTTTCTCTAAATTTCCTCCTCTCCTCACCCAGTGATCATGAAAAATTTAATGGAAATGTTTTGAGAAAATACAAAAATTAGAGCTTCTTTAGGTAAAATTATAATCCTCATACTTTTTTGATTGTTAGAAAAATTATATATGTTTCAGATCGTAAATCTTAAGGAGAAAAAATGTAATCAGATATCTAGTTGCACAACTTACATAAATTTACAGCATAGTTGACACTTGACATGATAAAATGAGCTAGATGCAAACAAACAAAAAAGTTTTATCCACAACTGATTTAATTTTCCTGTATCATTTACACTCTCTAGAGGATACTATTCAGAAGCTTAGTTTGTATTGTTTATTTTTGCAGCATGCTCCAGGTTCAGCCAATGTAATCCAAACACAACAAACCAAAATATGCATGCTTATGGCGCTCTGCTTATTGTAAGTAGAATTCAATGTGACATTGGATGAATTCATTCTTACTTTGGATCGTTTTTCTCTTAAATTTTTCTGAATTTGGTAGAAATTTGGAATACTCCCATTCAACATTACTTTTTCGTTTCACGCTCTATCAGAGTTTTTATTGCATGTTGATTTTGGAATTATTATTCTTGATGATTTGACTCGTAGATTTTGTGGTTTGTCTTACAAACATATTATTAACTCTTTTGTTCCTTGATCTTCTTTGCTCAAATAGTGGTATCTTATCTCATAGTATGAAGAAACACAAGACGAGATAAGCATAAAAATGTCCCAAAGTTTACTTGTTTTTGTTATTTATGCATATATTATGGAAGGGCATGCAACACTTTAAAATATTTTCCAAGCATTCCTTCTTTCTTTTCTAGTTTATCATATTTGGCATCATTAATTTCCCCTTGTAGGTTGCATTGAGTACTGTCTTGATCTTCATTTATAATTGTTCTGATCAAGTTCTAGCTACTCGAGAAAGAAGAAAAGCTAAATCCAGAGAAGCTGCAGCAAGACAGGTAAGAGAAACTGTACAAGCTAGAGAAAGGTGGAAGATAGCAAAAGATGCTGCTAAAAGGAATAAGGGAGGACTGCAAGATCAGCTAGTACGCACTTTTTCTCGCAGAAAATCAATAAAGCAAGGGGAGCAAGCTAATCCTGCTACAGGCAATTCAGTTTTGCCACCTATGCCACCAGAACAACCATCTCCAGCCACAAAAGACCAATCAAAGGAACCTACCAACCTTACTAAAATGTTGAATTCCCTTGAGAATGACCCTAATAGTAATGAAGGATTCAATCTAAAGATAGGGGACAAAAATATTAAAAAACAATTGCCTAAGGGAAAAAATTTACATACACAAAGCCAGATTTTAAGGTATGCTTATGGTCAGATTGAGAAGGAGAAAGCTCAACAAGACAAAAATAACTTGACCTTCTCAGGAGTGATTTCAATGGCCGCCGATGGTGAGGAGGTTAGATCGAGGCCTGCGATCGAGGTAGCTTTCAAAGATTTAACCCTTACTTTGAAAGGGAAAAGAAAACATGTAATGAGGTGTGTGACAGGTAAAATCATGCCTGGTCGAGTTTCAGCTGTGATGGGTCCTTCAGGAGCTGGAAAAACTACATTTCTTTCTGCTCTAGCAGGGAAAATAAGAGGATGCACTATGACAGGCTCAATTCTAATCAATGGAAAACCTGAATCCATTCATTGTTACCAGAAAATTATTGGATATGTGCCACAAGACGATATTGTGCATGGGAACTTGACAGTGGAGGAAAATCTTCGTTTCAGTGCAAGATGCAGGTACCCCACTTTTCATGTAGAACTTAATTTGTACATTTTTATTATGAATGCTTGAAATGTATGTAATTTGTTTATTTTCTTATGAATGGAGTAATCCTTTGTATAAGGGGAAACCTTTGGAGGAGATCTCTATACCTAACTCTTTTTCATTCACTCAATAAAAAATTTCTTTCTTACCCTTCTATTACTTCTTTTTATCCGTTTCTATAAAGAAATGTCATGTCTATTCTGTTAGTAATGGTTAAATATAAGAGAAATATATTTTAGAGTATGTCTTAAGATTAGTTCCTATATTACTTGCTTATTTTTTTATTCCGTATATTATTAAGTTTTTACCTCCTTTCTAATTGTCATTTCATTTGAAATGTCTTCTTATTACTGGAGACTTTCTGATGACCTGCCAAAACCAGATAAGGTTCTGATTGTTGAAAGAGTAATTGAAACCTTGGGACTCCAGGCAATAAGAGATTCCCTTGTTGGAACAGTAGAAAAGCGAGGTATATCTGGTGGGCAACGAAAACGTGTAAATGTAGGGTTGGAGATGGTTATGGAGCCTTCATTGTTAATCTTAGATGAGCCTACAACTGGTCTTGACAGTGCATCTTCCACTTTACTGCTGAAAGCACTTCGTCGTGAAGCTGCTGAAGGAGTAAACGTCTGCATGGTACTTCACCAACCGAGGTAATGTTACCCCTCTCTCTTTCCCAACATAAAGTTAAAATCTTACTTTTGATTTTGTTGTTATACAGCTATACTTTGTTCAGAACATTTGATGATATAATATTTCTAGCAAAAGGTGGTCTTACTGCATATCACGGTCCTGTAAAAAAAGTAGAAGAATACTTTTCTGGCATTGGGATCGTTGTTCCTGATCGTGTGAATCCTCCCGACCATTATATTGACATTTTGGAAGGTTTAGTGAAACCAAATGAAGGTGTGACTTATCAACAACTACCTGTGAGATGGATGCTTCATAATGGTTACCCAGTACCACCAGATATGCTTCATTTTGCTGATGAAATTTCTGCTTCATCTTCCACAAATATAAATCATGCAACTAAGAAGAGTACTGATGAGGCTACCGATCAATCATTTGCGGGAGAGTTTTGGGCGGATATGAAAAGTAATGTGCAATTGCAAAAAGATCATATAGAGGCAACCTTCTTAAAGACCAAAGATTTATCAAACCGAAGAACGCCTGGTATAAGTCGCCAGTATAGATACTACCTTGGGCGGTAAGAAATCCTTCATATCAATCTATGATTTAATATTGACTATTTATTAATGACTTGGTCCATTCCTTCCAGGGTTGGTAAGCAGCAGCTCCGAGAAGCAAAGTCACAAGCAGTTGATTATCTCCTTTTATTAGTTGCTGGTGCTATCTTGGGAACTCTTACCAAAGTAAATGATGAAACATTCGGGTCTCTTGGATATACATATACTGTCATTGCTGTTTGTAAGTTTTAAAGCTCCTACAGAGTACAGAATTGTCTCCTTTTTCACCAACTCAAACTCTTTCGCTTATTTATACTGTATATACGCAGCTCTACTTTGCAAGATTGCAGCTCTGAGATCATTTTCTCTGGATAAATTACAATACTGGAGGGAGAGTGCATCCGGGATCAGCAGTCTAGCTCATTTTTTATCTAAAGATACAATTGATCTTTTCAGTACATTAGTCAAACCTCTTGTTTATCTATCCATGTTTTACTTCTTTAGCAATCCAAGGTCAACCTTCGGAAGTAATTACGCGGTTTTGGTGTGCCTAGTGTACTGTGTAACTGGCATGGCTTACGCATTAGCAATTTATTTCGAGCCTGCTCCTGCTCAGCTGGTATGTATGATATCAATTTATACCACCATTTTCTTACATGGAATTACTCATAAATTAATAACTCTCGTTTATCTCTTGTAGTGGTCAGTGCTTCTCCCAGTTGTTATGACTCTCATTGCAAACCAGACAAGAGATACTCTCTTTATGAAGATCCTTATAAAAATGTGTTACCCGAATTGGGCTTTGGAGGCCTTTATTATTGCAAATGCTGAAAGGTTTGTTTTAATTAGTCACTTCTTGTCCCACTTCTTTTCCAATGAGGTATTAACAACTGTGTGAACATATTCATGCATTTTCTTCAGGTACACTGGGGTGTGGTTGATAACTCGCTGTAGTTCGTTGATGAATAGCAGTTATAACGTCAATGATTGGCCTATATGTCTAATTGTCCTCATTTTTTATGGTATAGTTGCTCGAATTGTGGCATTCATTTGTCTCATAATCACCCAAAAGAAGTGATTTAGGTAGGATGTGAATGTTTAAGATGACATTTACATGTGTCATAGCAACTAGGGATAGTTTTCAATTTTCTACCTGAATATAAGATGCCAGATTCGGCCAAATATTTAGGATTAGCATTAAGTTGTTGATATAGGCTGTTTTTAATTTAAGTACTTTTTCTACAAATGTCTATCTTCTAAGCACACAAGGTGTTTGATGAAATAACAGAACGAAACGTTATGTCATATGCTGTTTAAACAAAATGGATGAATTAAAAACAAACGCCCACCGTGGGGCTCGAACCCACGACCACAAGGTTAAGAGCCTTGCGCTCTACCAACTGAGCTAGACGGGCTGTTGACTGTTTCTTCATTTTTTTAGTAATAACTCATAAAACACATCATATTAGTTGATTAATAATGGACAAATCAGACTTGTGAAAATAATTTGGACCTAGCCTTTTAAAAAGTTTTATTCTTTTAGTTCAGATATTCTAGCATGTCGTTACACAAATGTTCTATGTTAATTCATATTTTTTTTAAACCTGTTTCTAATTTTACATAGAGAAAAAGTGAGGTTTTACTACCACGTACGTATCATGTGAAAATTACTCCAAGAATACTTGGTACTGTATTACAATTTTTTTTTCTTCCGGTATTTCATTTGGTAGCTTTGACATTTATTTTACAGATCATAATCATTCATGGAATTATAAATATAGATTAATAATATATATCAACTGTTATGCATTAATCTAACTAGTATTTTCAAAAAAAATAGAAATATGGCTGAATAAATTATGAAATTATTTGTGTTAACAATAAAAAAAAATCCATTAATAAAAATATTTCTATCAACAATAATTTTTTTCTATTTATAAAAATATTTATATTAACAATATAATTTTTGGATTATAGAAGTATTTGTTTCAACAATAGATTTTTTTTTTCTTTATAAAAATATTTGTACCAATAATACACCATTTTTCTATTTATAAATATATTTGTATCAAATTTTTTCTAATTATAAAAGTATTTGTATCAACAAAGCATTTATTCTCGCTATAAAAATATTTATATCAACAATATATTTATTTTCGTTTATAAAAATATTTGTATCAATAATAAATTTTTTTCTGTTTATTTAAATATTTGTATCAGCAATAAACTTTTTATCGCTCATAAAAATATTTATATAAACAATAGACCGTTTCTCATTTAATAAGAATAAAAAAAAGTATGAAAAAGATTATTAGTATCAAAGGAGTCAAACTTAGGGATGATAATGTGTTGAGTCGGGCGTGGATTCCACACTACCCAAATCCGCACCAGAAATCACTACTTGAACCTGAACCCGAACCCAAAGGTTATTCGGGTGACAAAATAACGCTCACGTCCACACCCGTTGGGTTCAGGTTTTCCACCCAAACTCGTAGCAAAAACACAAAAATACAACTACATTGAAATTTGAAACACAAGAATTTCAGCAAGGTCTCTCAAAGAAATTAAGGAATTAAATTACAATTTTTCATCAAGTTTGGTAACATTACAATTGAAATTAAGGTCTTCAACATCTTAATATTTCAATTAAAATTAAAGTCTATGTTCTACAATTAAAATTAAAATCTACAATTAAAATTAAAATTAAATTCTAAGTGGGTGTAGTTTCGAGCGCGGGTTTCACACTACCCAAACTCGCATCCGAAATATCGGGTGGCACCTGAACCCAGTCAACTCAGGTTTTCACCCGTTGATTCGGGTTTGGGTGTTGGTGAACCCCGTGAATTTGGGTATGTCTGTCATCCCTAGTCAAACTTGTTGCAATAGCATGTTTATGGTTCCATTATTGTTGGATAAGATAAATGAAATAGTGGTTAAAATGTAATTGAGAGATGAGAGTTTTTCTTTTTAATTATTTTTCTCTCTACATTGTTCTCTCTAATTCAACAAAGTTATCATTTTAACTTTTATTTATTATGATGCCTAAAAATCTACTAGTAGAAGCTCTTTCCTTTCAAATTTATCCATCATAACCATTGAAATAAGGGTTAATAGTCATTTTCACCTTTGCCATATAGGCGGTATTCGGAAAAAAAAATCTATAAAAACTTTTGCAAAAAATACCCTAATATTTCCAAAAAAAAAAATCATGTAAGACCTTTACCACGCCACATCACCCAAAATATTGATGTGACATCAATTTTATTATTATTTTTTTATCTGAATTGCCACATGGATTATTGACTGCATGGAGTGACCAAAATACCCCTAATCAAGATCATCTTCCTCGGTAACAAGAACATGATGTCTCAGCTTTCACTTCTTCCTCAAATGTGTCGTTGCATCGTCATGGTATCTTCACCAAAAAACGTTCTCCTTCTTTGATTCTTCTCCCGGCTTCGTTCTCAAACTTTATTTTGTTTTGAATCTCTCTCTCAAATTAATGTGTCGGTACTGTTCATGGGTCTTAGCCGACAAAGTCAACATCCTCATCGTCCAAAACTCTCTCTGCCACGTGTGATTTCGTCATCTCTTTGTCACTCAAGGTCTTGTGTTTCATTCTCTCACCTTCTCGTTCTTCCTTCCCTTTGCATCTGGGTTGCGATTTATGTGATTTTGTTGAGTGTTGAGGGGTTGAAGGATGCAGATTTGTAGATGTTGTTTGGATTTGAAGAAGGATGATTATTGGTGGTGGATGTTGAGTGATAGATTAAAGAGAAGAATGGTGTTTGGATATTGTTGTATTGTTTTTATGAGTGAAGGTTTTGGTTAAGGATGGATATCGCGGAAGTGCTAATGCTACACGATTATTCTTCTTCAAAACTCTCTCTCTCTCTCTCTCTCTCTCTTTGTTTTTGTTAATTGAAAGGGATGAGTGTTGTTGTTGATATTGAAGGAGATGGAAGACTTTCAGTGGTTAGTTTAATGGAGGCGAAGGGAGTTTCTTTGAATCTGAGTTTCCCGGTTGAGGATTTATGGCCGGAAAAATGGAGGTTAAAGGTGATGCAGTTTAGAGTTTATAGATTGTATTATGGTGGTGAGGTAGCAAAAAGTGTATGTTGAAATGGTTAAGTTGAAGATGATGAATAACAAATGAAGTTTTACATGGTTATTGTTTGATGAAAATGAGGTCACAATGTATGTTGTTTGTGAAAAAATGTAGAGAAAATATCAGGTTAATGAGTACATAAGGTGATGAAAGTGAGGAAGATGATCTTGTTTAAGGGTATTTTGGTCACTCCATGCGGTCATTAACCCATGTGTCAATTCAGATTAAAAAAATAATAAAAATTGATGTCACATCAACATTTTGGGTGATGTGGCGTGTAACACCCTTTCTACCCCATCATATTTATAATACCATTAAATCAAATATCAGAGTATAGCTCAAGAAAAGATGTCACATACTTCTAATAACTCCTACATCATAAAACATCATATTGAGTCCTATCCCATAACACGGGTTAATAAAATCATGAAAACACTTTAAATCTCTTTTCAACAAATACGCGGCGGAAAATAAAACATCACCTTTCATCCTTAATAAAATAAAGGATTAAATATGTTTTAGGTCCTTCTAAATATAGCAATTTTCAATTTTAGTCCCTCTAAAATTTTCCTTCAAAGAATAGTCCCTTTAAAATTTTCCATCCACGCAATTGATCCCTGACGTTAAATGTCTCTAACGGAGGATGACCTGACAGTATACGTGGATTAAAATATTATTTTTTTTAAAAAGTTTTTTTTAATTTTTGTTTAAAGGAAATACACGTGTTTTCATTTTTACTATTTTATTAATTTTTTACCTTGTGAATTTACTGAAGCCTTATTACCCTAAATGAGAAATCCTAAATTTGGTGAGATTCATTCCCAAATTCTATACTTCACTCTCAGCTGTCTATCTAATGTTCTTCTCCATTAAAATCTACAAAAAGCTTCACAATGTTTTTGCTCCACTGAAAAATAAACGTCGTCATCTTCATCGTTGTCGGTTTTGATCCTTTGTTGTTCCATTGACGGTGCTAAGAGTTCTCCTGTTGTTCTTGCTATTAACGATCCTTTCTTGTTCGGTTTTGATTATGATTGGTTACTGGATGTGGTACTGGTGGTGGTGGTGTTGGGGGTTGATGATGAAGCGCAATAGCGGTAGAAGAAAACGTCGTCGTCTTCATCGTTGTCGTTATGTGTTGTTGACTTGTTTCGATTTTGCATAATATTGGATTTTTGTGAGAAGAAAAAGTAGAGATCTGGAGTTAATTTATAATTTTGTTATTAATTTTCTACTTGTTTTGATTACCTGTGACATCATGGATCATTGTAAATTAATGATTTATGGAATACAAGTTGACTAATTGTTGTTCTTCTCACTTTTTTTTTAGTTAGAGTTCTAGAATATGTAAAGTTCACTTTTAATTTCTTCCAATTCTAAGGCTCATTTGGAAGAAAAATCATTATTCTCCAACACCCTTAATAGTAGCTCTATCAGACAGTTCATCTGATGGAAGGAAAAAAACATGTTAATTGTATATGGACAGAGTGTGTCTTACGCCTTCGTAAAATGTTGCTGATTTGTTACAATAATATGTAGTTCTCATTAATAATGAAAGCTTGTGTTTCTGCCTTCATTTATGAGATTATCTGACTGCCACAAAAAAAAAGATTTAGTGCTTCCTTCGAAAGAAACTAAAACGAAAAGAAATAAAGTATTTAAAATTTGACTATAGCAGCCATCGAAACAAGCTAACATGTTTTTTGCTTTTATGACAGCCAGTCCTTAACTGCTACAGATATACTTCTTGGCTCTTTTCCTAGGCCACCTGCTGCTTCTATTCTCTACCATAGTCTACATATGCTCTTATTTATTCAAGCTCATGTCCAATGATAGAAAATGTAAAATGTTTTAAAAGCTATCAAATATCCCATGGTCTATTTCTCTTGCTCCTTTTGACCAAATTGAGTAAGAAATGAGGAACAAGCTTCTTAAGACTCCTAAGGAATGTTGCAACACATCTTTTCATGGCAACATATAAAGGGAACTACATCATTGCAAAAATGCTGACGGGAAAAAATGTTGCACAATATGTCAAGCTTGAAATCCGTTTGCTTTTATCTAACTTAATATTCACCCAAAATTGTTGGACTAAACACCAACATGGTTATGGCCATTGAAAATAACAAGGTGATATGAGGATTGATAGGTACATAACCACCGAGGCCAATGAACTTGCAAGTGCCACAACATCCATCACTATGAACACTACAAATATAGGATGATGAACTACTGTTGCAACAAGGATGGCTACCGCAGAACATGACTGAGTTGTATCGTTAACCACTTGCGAGCATCCTTCAAAAGTTGTCCATGCTTTTCCTCAAAGAGATCCTAGCAAGACGACCGACCATATTCAGTTTCTTCAACCTTAGAAAAATTCCTTAACTGCCGATGTTTGACAACCATGTACAATATGTTCTGCTCATCTTCACTCACGAGCTCAATGGACTGAGGATGAAAATGAATTATCACTTCTACAATCTTTATGATTCCATTAGAGATTGTGAATCAAAATTTTAGGTTTTTCTTGGATGTGGTATACTATGTGGAAGGTTATTTCCAAAGGTGCAAGTTGTGATCAATGCTCGTGATACATTTCTCCAAATGAAATATATATTTTTAGAATGTTTTGACATTTTGTTCTATCCTTGTTTAGAATGGAAGGGTATTGTGAATCAAATATTCAGGTTTTTGATTTTACGGAAACAAAAGACATCAAGAAAAAGTTTGTTGTTGACACCCACAATATTTCCCACATCTTGATTTTACGGAAGCAGAAGACATTGGAGGAAGAGAAGGGTGATAGAAATAAGATGAAGAGACAAAAATGGTGGAGCACACAGACGAAAATCGTGGAGAAATAAGGATGAGGCACAGGAGAATTAGATTTCAAATGAAAAGGGGAAACACCTCTTTTATTAAAACATTAACACGCTGGCTACAAAAAGAAATAACAAAATAAATAAATAATCCAGTCATCCTACCACATCAGCAACCATTATAATTGTTTAACGTCAGGGACTCTTAATTGAGACGAAATTTTTTGTGAGGACCAAGCCTTAAAGGAAAATTTTAGAGGGACTAAAATTCAAAATGGTCATATTTACAGGGACCAATAACTTATTTAACCCTAAAATAAAACCTCATAAATTATTCCAAACATCATTTAATCAAAAGTACTCAAAAGAAATAACATCTTAATTCAAATAAAACAAAACAACTCAAGCGAAACTCATCCCGATGTTACTGGACACAGAGCAAGACTCCACTTCTAACTAACAAGACCACTCACTACTCCGAGCTAAACGTGCACCAAGCTAACTTAGATTATCTGCAGGATGACATAATAGACCATCACCAGAAGGCAGGCAGGGTGAGTAAATTCACAATCAATAAAATAATATAGAAATGAGAATTTAAAAACATAAACGACAACAACAAACTCATCATCAATATCTCAATCAAGCACAACGTTAATTTCGTCACATCAGAACATCAATCATTACAACTCATTTATACACCACATCAAATACATCACATCATCATACAAAATCAATGCAAATCATGTTATGTCATTTAGAATGATATGCAACCTCTTATTATGCATGTGGTACCGAAACAACCTCTTATTATGCAACCTCTTATTATACGGTGTAGGTGTATCATGATATCATATCTCTATTCTTTAAGATAAAATGACTCTTCAATCTTTTAAATTATGATGAGATTGAAATATTATATATATATATATATATATATATATATATATATATATATATATATATATATATATATATATATATATATATATATATATAATGAACTCACTTTGAAGAAAATATCTTGGTCAGTTCTTCAATAAAAGTGACATTACTTTTGCACGCATTTTTAGTCTATCTACAGGGACTAAATCTGTGTGCAAAAGTAATTTTAAAGGGACTAAAACTCGACATTTTTTTATGGTGACTAAAAATAAAAATTGAGATATTTATAAGGACTATAAACATATTTAAATAACTTTTAATCTTAATTGTTTAAAGTAAATGAGCTTCATCTTAGTCAAACACAAAATATGTTACATAACATAACTTAATTCAACTTATTAAGTGCTACAAATATTACAACCCCACACAATTTAATAATATAAAAACTACCATCCCAAAAAAGAATAGAATTACATGGAAAGAATTATTATTAAGATACTTTACGCATTAGCTATTTATCAAATTACTGATTGAATGAAAAATCTTGATTATGTTAAAAATAAAATAAGAATTACAAAAGAAGAAAATAATTTATGTCAAGATCTTTCGCATTGAATTCACAATTAACATCTTCAATTATACATCTTGTCGAGATCGTTTCCGCATTCTAATTACCTTTTCTAAACTTTTTAACTTCCTCTTTTCTTTCTCCACGTATCTTAAACTTTTCTCCCTCTCACATAGAAATAGTTCTCAGAGTCATGGATTCTATTTGAAAATATCTTCACCATAACAAATACTCATTAGACAACGATACCCTAAAAATGATCTATTCTGAGTGAGGTTTTTATTCAAACTAAGTGAGACATACATCTCAAAGGCCAACACTATACAACCATCGATCCTAATAACACGTTGAGGGTTCTACACAAAAGGTCCCTAGAGTTTGTTTACCGTGAAAATTGGTAAACAACCGTTGATCTTCCAAATCTAACTTTGATGACTTACATGATCGATCGGATTGATCCTAGGTCATGTGCTAATTGATTCTCTATGTAAATTCTGGAAATTACGATGAATACTTTGGAGACATTCATGAAATAAGAAAAAGGTTTACTTTCAAGATGTAAATAAAATAAGGTGTAGTAGACTTAAAGTCGAAAGGCTGGTAAATAATGACTGATAAAATGAAGAAAGATAACTTACATAAGTAAAGAGAAACTTTAAAATAAAAAGCTTGTTAAATTGCATTGAAATGTAAAGATGGTGTTTCTACAGTGTACGTTCTCTCACACTCTTTTCTCTAACACTAGTACTTTGAGTATTTTGAGTAACACATACACGATTGAACACACCCAATTCTAATACTAGAACTTGTTATTTATAAGAATAAAAAAACAACTGCCATTAGCGACCTACAAACAAAAATGAGATAAATGTCGCTCTGCATGTCTTCAATCCTTGGATATATGTCACATGTCTCTTTCCAGAAATGGATAAGAACAAATGTTCTCTCCTTTATTTGAATTCAAACCTTCTGATCAAAGTACCATCAGTAGCACTTTCGTCGAATGATATCTCCAAATGATTGGAAATATTTCTAAGTCCAAAAGGTAGTTTCTCCTTCTTGTGCAAGGACGATTTCAACTCAACTATCCAAAAAGCACAATTCTGGTTAAAATCTCCCAATTTCCTTCAAGAACTCTTAATTCCTTCAATCCAGTGCAGGTGTCGAACTTAGGAGCTAACAAATTGCCCCCAAAAAATGTTTTTTTCGACATCACTAAAGAAAAGGGAATTTTTTTATGACAACATTCAATGCCTTTTTTCAACCTTAAGAGGCTTTAATGACACTTAGAAATTCCCGCGTTCTAAATTGTTTAGTTTCTTTTAGCTAATTATGTGACATTATGGTCATAATGGCATTTCTGGAACATCTCCTCAAAGCACACAAAATCCACTAGCCACCATCACACCTCATAGAGTCTATGAGATAATGGGGTATAGGCAGTAACTGCTACCGTCCCATCTCTCACTCCAACAGGACACGTGTTCCACTACAACATCAGCTCTTAAATATTGATTTATGACATGTTGGTAATCCACATTTATAAATAGTTTCCCTCTAAAGATATAGGTTAATATTTTTAAATAACTTTTTTTAATATTAATTGTTTAAAGTAAATGATCCCCCTCTTAGTTAAACACAAAATATGTTACACAACATAACTTAATTCAGCTTATTAAGTGCTACAAATATTACAACCCCAAACAATTTCATAAAATAAAAAAATAACATCCAAAAAAAGAATAGAATTACATGGAAAAAATTATTATTATTAAGATACTTTACGCATTAGTTATTTATCAAATTACTGATTGAATGAAAAATCTTGATTATGTTAAAAAAAATAAGAATTACAAAAGAAGAAAAGAATTTATATCAAGATCTTTCGCATTGAATTCACAATTAACATCTTCATTTATACGGCTTGTCAAGATTGTTTCCGCATTCTAATTACCTTTTCTAAACATTTTAACTTCCATGTTTCTTTCTTCACTGTCTTAAACTTTTCTCCCTCTCACATATAAATAGTTCTCAGAGTCATGGAGTCTATCTGAAAGTATCTCCACCATAACAAATACTCATTAGACAATGATACCCTAAAAATGATCTATTCTAAGTGAGGTTTTTATTCAAACTAAGTGAGACATACATCTCAAAGGCCAACATTATACAACCATCAATCCTAATAACATGTTGAGGGTTCTACACAAAAGGTCCCTAAAGTTTGTTTACCGTGAAAATTGGTAAACAACCGCTGATCTTCCATATCTAACTTTGATGACTTACATGATCGATCAGATTGATCCTAGGACATGTGCTAATTAATTCTCTATGTAAATTCTGGAAATTACGATGAATACTTCGGAGACATTCATGAAATAAGAAAAAGGTTTAATTCAAAATGTAAATAAAATAAGGCGTAGTAGACTTAAAGTCAAAAGGCTGGTAAATAAAGACTGATAAAATGCAGAAAGATAACTTGCATAAGTAAAAAGAAACTTTTAAATAAAAAGCTTATTAAATTGCATTGAAATGTAAAGATGGTGTTTCTACCACATACATTCTCTCACACTCTTTACTCTAAAACCGATACTTTGAGTATTTTGAATAACTTGTACTTGATTGAACATGCCCAGTTCTATTACTAGAACTTGTTATTTATAAGAATTGAAAATAACTGACATTAACGACCTACAAAAAAAAATGAGACAAGTGTCGCTCTACATGTCTACGATCCTTTGATATGTGCCATATGTCTCTTTCTAAAAATGGATAAAAACAAATGTTCCCTCCTTTATTTGAATTCAAACCTTCTGGTCGAAGTACCATCAATAGCACTTTCGTCGAATGATATCTCCAAATGATTGAAAATATTTCTAAGTCCAAAAGGTAATTTCTCCTTCTTGTGCAAGGACGATTTTGACTCGACTTTCCAAAAATCACAGTTCTGGTCTAAATCTCCCAATTTCCTTCAAGAACTCCTAATTCCTTCAATCCAGTGCAGACGTCGAACTTAGGAGCTAACAGAGTCACAAATCCTTTTCACAAATATTTTCTCCACAACAAATACTCATTAGACAACAATACCCTTAACTCTCAGTGGGGTCTTTGCTCCAACCAAACCAGATATACATCTCGAAGGATAACATCATCTTAAAATTAGGTTTTCTCTCATAATTGGGTATATAGCCTCACTCACAATGTACCAGTGAAATCACTCAGGGAATTTCAACCACCGTATATATAAGAAATAAAACAGTAAATGAATAAACAAAACATAAACACATAAGAGACAAAAGATATTAGAAGAAAGTAAATAAATAAATCTAGCATTCATTGCAAAGCTAACTAAACCAAGCTTGAATCTCTAGTAATCTTCAAGAGAGCCGCCAACTGTTGCAATGCCAAAAATAGAACACTTGAAATCAACAAAAATATAAAAGAACAAAAATATGGTCATCGCACCCTAATTCAAGTTCGGGAGACAGTTATGTGCAGGGAAGGTGTTAGCACCCATACATCTGTTGTATCCAACGAGAACCATTTAATCGGCTTTGTGAATATATGTGTAAGCATACATTATTTTATTTCTTCTAATTATTAAAAGTATGAAAAGAGAAAGACTATAAATAATTGTTTTATTAGGGTGTTTGACGAGATGTTGAATCTTGCTCTTACGTATCCCCAGGTACGATGAGGAACCTAAAGTTACTTAGTTTCCGGTGAGGAAATAGATTTTTTATTATGGTGTTTGACTAGATGTTAGATCTCTCTTCTATGTATCCCAAGTGCAATGGGGAACTCAAATATATGTATTTCTTTGTAGCAAATGGTTGCGTGTTAGTTGATTTTAGCGAAAAATGTTTAAGTCGCATTCAAGCAATTGAGTGTTGCTTGTTCATTGTACATGGGATGAATGAAATGTTTGCTTGTATTGCGTTGTAATGGATAAAACATCATTCGTTTATGAAATTTTTTGCTTGTCGCACTAATGCAGAAAAGGTATGTTTGATGATTTGAATTTATTTTTAGGTGGATGATGAGTATTCAAAAGGAAAGTTCTACAACTTTTATCCAAATACTCAGGGATCACTGGGATATACATCCAATAGATCCTTTTTCATCCAATTTTAATTAGAAAATATGTGAGACGAATGGACTTACAATTTCTTAATGGAAGACGAGTATTCAAAATACAAGTTATACAACTTATATTAAAATACTCGCGGATCGCAGGGATATACATCCAATATATCATTTTTCATCAGCGAAAGAATGAACTAAATTCGGTTAATTATTGTTTTTGAATGGAATACGAGTATTTGAAAGGAAAGTTATACAACTTATATCCAAATGCCCGGGGATCATAGGGATATACATCCAATATATCCTTTTCATCTGGGTTTGTTGTGAAAAAGAGTTTCAACGTGAATCGAGTTGAGATTCCTCAAAGATGACAAGCACTCTAAAGGCATGCTATAAAACTATTTTCCAATAACTTTATGGGATCAACGGGATATACATCCAATAAATCATTTTTCATCCGCGGAGGAACGAGTTAAATTCAAATATGTTATTTTTTTTAGAGGATGATGAGTATTCGAAAGGTAAGTCATACAACTTGTATATGCCTGTCGCTCCCGGGATTTTCATCATAGTACAAATGCGAAAGTGGCGCAGAAAGGGTAGAGTCGCCAGCCATGCATTTTTATCCCGAAGGAACAGGAAAGGTAATGCTGCACAAACCTGAGGAAGAAGGAAAGGACGAGGCCTTGCGAACCAAAGATCTGGGTTCGAGAGTCGGTTACGACCTGGGAAGGTATTAGCACCTCAAATCGTCCTCCGTACCCGACGGGATCCACGCTTGTTTGATTGCTTCAAAGGGTGAGAAATAACTGCCGCTGAACAAATGAACTGCTAAATGGAATGAGAATGGAAATGAGAAAGGGAATTGGAAAAGAGAATGGAAAGAAAGAGGGAAATGTAGGGAAAATAAAGAATATGCTCGAACGGGCCCTACCCCGCTGCCTACGTACCTCATCGAGATAATGAGGATCAGAGTCGATGTAGTTCGCCTAACTAAGGAGGGAACTGGTTTGTGTTTTTTAGGATGACGTTGCCATAGCTCTAGATCAGGTGTTACTGGCTTTGACTCGAGGGTGTTTACCGTATCGCTACTTGAACTGTCGAGGCAAGTTGAATTCGTCCGCAAAGAGTATGAGGTGAGAAGAGAAGACACGATGTCTTTGTTGATTGTATTTTATGAGAAATGTTTTTGGAGTTTATTGTTTGTGAAGATAGTCTCATGATTAGACTTGTACATCATGCTAGACAAGCCTATACTATTCCAAGATGGAATGAATATGAGTGCCCCATGGAATAAGGCTATGCGCAAGAGACTATTTCAATCCTTTATTAAGTGTCTTTTAGATTTTGTTTGAAGATGAGAGAAGAAGGCTCAAATCGGAAAAAGACAAAAACTAAGGGGACTAAGACCAACTCTAAGTTATTTATTATGCACAAAAGGGAGATCCTAATGGTTTATGAAGTTTTCTAATCCTAATTAGCAAAAGGAAAAGGAATAGAATGCAACTTACTTCCTAAGGAAGTTAAGTTGATTCTATAGAACAAAGGGGAAAATCCTACCAAACACAAATATGGAGGTAAAAAGTGAATTAAATGCATAAAGGAAATGCATTAAAAAAATAAGAGGATAAGGTGTAAGGAAACATACCTTTCCCTCCCTACAAAACAAAGATTAGTGTGCAATTTATTAAAAAGGAATGAGGTAAACACATACCAAACAAATCCTAAGACAACTTGGACCTAAACTAGACTCAATCTTAAGTTTAAGGGTGCCTACACTATGCTAAACTAAAATTCAGCAACTATTTACAGCACTCAAACACACAATCAGCTATGAAAACAATGTATAACACAAATCAGCTTTTTACAGCCAACATGCAACATGAAAAGGTAGGTGTAAAAGGTCAAATACAGCATGCAAACAAACAAAGAACATGTATTCTACAACACCTATATGCAAAGTCAGCTATGAAATGCAAAATACAGATTTGGTTATTTTCATTTTTTATTGCACAAACTCAATGAAAAATGCACCAACTTCATCATGGACATGCATTTGAACATAGGTCAACATACATAAATGAAAGAACATGAACATTTTAGAAGGATTATGCAAGAATGCATCACATGGTTGATTATGCAACAAGCATGCAAAATATGGCACATGAATATGGCAAATGAACATGATGATCATTGATTATGAACATGCAATATGATGGTTCAACAAGAATGCCAAACTCAATGCAAAATTTAGAATTGAATTAATGTGAATGCTATGATCAAGCATGCAACCAAATGCAACCAAATGCACATACATACATGATTATGTGAAATGCAACATATCTTGATACAACGAAAATGCAAAATGACTTAATGCAATGTAGAAGATGTAAAAACAGAATGCAACATGATTATTCACATGCCAAATGATGCATAAACATGGCAACAAAATGCAAGAAATCAAGTTATACACAAAGGAACACAAAAACGCATGATACGCGACATGAACGGAAACGCGTCGAAACGACTCGAAATGGGGGAACGAGCTACTGGAATAGACCCAAAAATTCCCTAAAATCAGTACCTAAACATGTATGAACATTGGAGGCACTAGAAACAAGGACTAAGCTATCAAATAAGCAAAAATTCCAAAATCTAACAGTGTTAACTGGTTAACCAAATGGTTAACCGATTAACGGACCTAAAACTGCACTGGTTTATGGCTAAAACGCACGCGTTAACCGGTTAACCAAATGGTTAACCGGTTAACACTGAACCAGAATGTGAAAAAAGTTTAGAAATAAGTGCTTTTGGCCACAAACTCACTTCTAATGATCTCTAACACACCTAGGAACATGCTAACACTAATTTCTACTTAATTAGGGCTTATTTACACATGCTAGATCCTATAATTATCTACACCTTAACTTCTAATCCATTACAAATCATAAATCGCAAGCAACACATAACGAAAACGTAATCGATCACAAGCCATACGAAAAGCAATTAAAGAACGCCAAAGTGGCAAGATGAAGAGAATAACTTAAAGGAGAAGTGATTTAGATCACCAACCTACGAAGCGGAGAAGTGCTTCGGTGGATATTGCAAGGATCGGAGCTTGATCGAAGAGAAAACCAAGAAAACCGCGAATCTTCAAAATAAATGCGTTCTTGATGCTTGAGCCTTCGTGCACTTCCGATAAGCCAAAATCCTTCACAAAAATCAGTAGCTTCTTCTTCCACAATCCACAATCAATGGAGGTTGGAGGCTAAGCTTCAAGACCTTCAAGTTTCAATGTGAAACTTGAAGAGCTTCTTCAAAAAAGCTTTAGTGAAAAGGGAAAATGGAGGAAAAGTGAGAGAGAAAAAGTGATTGTGAGAGAGTGAAAAATTTGGAAACTTGTGGGAAATGAAAATTGTGTGTGTGAGTCCTTTTGGTTTGGATGAAAATGGATTAAATATGGTTTAGGTTTGGGGCTCAAAAATTAGGCTTGGGATCCAAAATTATGGTTTGGTAGTTAGTCAGGGTTAGGGTTGGAGAAGGAATATTCCTTGAAATATACCTTGGAACACTCTAGAAGATGGTAGAACATGGTAGAAGTTTCCAAGGGAAATGGAGTGGAATTGAAATGGAAAAACAAGAGGGAAAGAATGAAAGGAAGTGTGGAAGGAAAGTGGAAGGAAAAGGGAAAGAAAAGGGAGGGAAAGGTGAATTTTTCCCTTTTTGGTTGGTTAACTTGGAAATGGTTTGGATTATTTTTGGGATATTATTTTTCTCTTGAACTCCAATGTTTGGCAAGCCTCGATCGACCACACACCTCATGCGAAGGATGATGAATGATTTATTTTTCAAATGTGACACAATGATATGCAGAATGATGTAAGAATGAAACGTAAATTGCTCGAGGTTGATAATAAATAAGAGGACAAATTTTGGGGTGTTACAGCTGCCCTTATTCAATCACTATAGACTTGAATGGATGATAGCAGTCGCTTTCAGACATTTGAAGTATGCAGGGATTGAATACTAAAAACAACCAGAAAATTTGCACTCGGTGGAAAAGAAAAGGGAAATAAACCCAACCATCTGAACTCTGCTTGTGGAGAACTCAGATGTGAAGAGTATTGAATTGGTGAATGCTTTAGAATAACGCTGGGAGGTTGCTGATTTGCCACGCTACGGGTGGACTTTTGTTGGGATATTAATGAAATGCCACACAACGGGTGGTCTTCTGAATGCTTTGCCACACTACGGGGGATTTCAATACTCTGCCACTCTACGGGGATACGTTGCTCAGCTACGGGAGACTTTTGAAAATTCGCCACACTATGGGAGCACATTGCTCAGCTACGGGAGAATTTGAAAATTCGCCACACTATGGGGGCACATTGCTCAGCTGCGGGAGACTTTGAAAATTCGCCACACTACGGGGGCACATTGCTCAGCTACGGGAGACTTTGAAAATTTTCCACACTACGGGGGCACTCTTCTTACTACGAGAGACTTTGGTGTTTTGCCACACTACGGGGGATGTTGCTCGCTACGAGAGACTTTGGCTCACTACAGGAGACTTTTGCTCACTACGGGAGACTTTGGAAATTCGCCACACTACGGGGGCAGATTGCTCACTACGGGAGACTTTCAGAAAATTTGCCACACTACGGGGGCACGTTGCTCAACTACGGGAGACTTTTGGAAAATTTGCCACACTATGGGGGCACTCTTCTCACTACGAGAGACTTTGGTGTTTTGCCACACTACGGGGGCTGCTGCTCGCTACGAGAGACTTTGGCTCACTACAGGAGACTTTTGCTCACTACGGGAGACTTTTGCTTTACCACACTACGGGGGCTGCTGCTCGCTACGAGAGAGTTTAAGAATTTGCCACCTAGAGGATGGACTTTGGCCAATCTGCGGTTGGACTCTGGAATTTGCTACCCAGAGGATGGACTTTGGCCAATCTGCGGCTGGACTTTGAGAATTTGTCACCCAGAAGATGGACTTTAACCAATTTGCGGTTGGACTTTGAATAAATTACCACGATGCGGGTGGACTATGGATATCAACCTTGGATTTAATACACACATGCTGAATTGTATGACATGATGCCCCATGGCACTGGGGGATAGGTACAAAGGGAATTCCTGACACGGAAATAACAAATCCTTGTTGACTCTGTGGGGAATATAGATGATTGCCGATATTTCTGTTGGAGAAGAGTGTGACTAACCTGTCTCGACTTACTACCTTTGCCAAAAATAAATTTGACTTTAGATTTGAACACCCTGCTAGGGGATTCCTCAACTGCTGGGGATTGAATCTCACCCCACAGATTTCGCTGGGGAATCGACAACCTTTCGACTTAGCTGGGGGAAGACCTGTCAAGGCTCTGCTGAGGAGAACTCTCTTGTCTACCTAAATTTTCCAAACCTTTGTGGGGAAGGGAACCGTTCAGCTAACTACCGGGAATTTCTGGATTCTTGTAAGAAGTGCTTCACTACAGGAAGACGACTCTTGCTAGGGATGATCCTTATTGCTCTGTTGGGGAAGAAAAGGATTTGGTTTGAGATCTGCTGGGAAATAAGATCAAGGAAACCTGCTGAAGAAAAGTTTGACGACTTTACTGGGGATAACTTCCATGTGTCTGTTGGGGATAATGAAACTGAACCGCGTCCTGCTGAGGAGGAAAGATTTCAAGTAGTCTCGTGCTAGGGATCATTTGCTTTGGTTTGGGATTTACCTAAAGAGAATTTTACAAAAGACTTGGTGTCTTTAAACTCTTCAGGAGTATAATTGCCCCGGTATTCTGAACTTCCGATTATCTATCTTCGGGAAAGAATGAATCCTCATGCGATTGGGGTGACTTGCCTCAGTATGAACCTTTGACCAATTACTCTGGGAGAGATTTGAATCTCGAGGTAATTTCCCCAGTTTGGATGGCTCTTGAGGATATTGCTTGACATAATTGCCCCATATTGGTTGGATCTTACCATGGCGGGTTGGGAAAGTCCTTACTCAATGGAGCTTTCTCGGAAAAGTGCACCTCGACGTGACTGTCTTTCAGAAGCTTTAGACTTCTCAATTTGGCAAGCGTAAGCTTCTGGACTGTATTTCCACATGTGAGCTTTTTATGATGCCAAGCAAATGTATGCAAGCAGAAAAATGTTTATTCTGAGAATGGAAATTCTAATGCAACACACATGTTAATCTCGAAGTTTTGAAAACGTGTCGCAAACCTTTGTGAATGAATCACTGGTTAAGATGCGACATTATTTTTTGAATGAAAGTATGTACATGCAATACCAACAAGGATCTTTTAGCATAACTCATAGGAGTCAGAAACGCGGCCTCGTGGTAGTACGCTCTCAAATTAACCATGTTTCAGTTAGGACTTTTGATGGTTGTATCGTGGTCTGGTTCACGGTTATAGAAACAAAGGATATAGGCTCGAAATTATTTGTGCCCACCCCTCTTCATGATGTCCTTCATTCCTATGTTCAACTAATTTTCATAAGCGCTCACCTTTCATAAGGGTTTCGTGCTGGTTAAGGAACCATTGCTGCTATCGGTTTAGGCACCGATCAAGTTGTTATTTGGAGTCAGTCACCCCTAGGTCTTTCGTGTCTGTGCCACACGACTATGTTCTTTCTTGTGTAGTCCTTTTCGTCTTTCGCTTTTGTGTTATTTTGTTTATCCCTAACTTTTGTCTGGACTGATTCTTGTGAATCTTTGATTGTAAAGTCCAGCGGGATGCCCTAACGTTTGCCTAAGTTGCTTGTTTTCAAGTTTCGACTTAGCGGGCTTTTCATTTCTTTCTTTTTTTTGAACAAATTGTGTGACATTGTTTGTCTTGATTGCTTTGCGAGGGCTGTGACTGCCTCATTATTTGGTCGATGAAGGATAACCATTGTGGTTTCCAGTCTTTAGACCTCTTGATTTGGATAACCATTGTGGTTTATGGTCTTTGGACCTCTTGATTAGCATAGTGGAATGTAATGGATCCTCAAATACACTCCTTTATGAAAGCCTGAACCCTTGGTCCGACTAGCTGACATCTACCCTGCCTCTGGGTTACATGTGAGGGTTTTTCATGCGAGAAGAAACTCCTACTCAAGGCTCAAGGGGGTTAGCAAGGGTCTATCTCCCTTATATCTCCAGTGTTTAGGTATTTGAAACAAAGCCTGTACATCGTCAACAGGGTCTTATTCGAGAGCACACAATTAGAGATTCTTGCATTATTTCTTCGTCATTCTCCCTCATAGAGTTTAAGCATGACAATTGGTATTGCGATGTACATATACAGAATTATAAGTAAATACGAATGAATTACTTCAAGAAAAACATGTGAGTTTTATTATTGATAACATTCAAAAGCAAACAACTTTCATACATGTATACAAATGTTTTGCAAATAAAAGGAACTACAAATGGAAATGCAGTAAAGAAGCTGAATATTGCCGTTGTTGAGGAGGCTTGACTCCGTCTGGACCTGTCAGTCTTGGATACTTTCAGTGATCATTAGCTTTCTCACAGACTTGTAATCTTCAATTTGCAGTTGTATACCCAACCATGGCAATCATACCTCTTCTTCTAATTATTCTGACTCTGACACGAGACGTCTAAAGGAAAGAGTAAAGCTGGAGAGTAAAGTTGTCTTATAAGGTTGCTCGGAAAGACCTGACGATCTTCTGGCTACGTATCTCCATTGACCCATGACCAATGAAAAATCAGAGTGACGTAGTTCCCCTTAATAGGGAAGACAATGCATTGAAGAAAAACAAACAAACATTTGCCATTGTTGAGAGTATCTGGATGCTGATGGATTTATTTGCTTCCTGAAGATTCCATCTTAACGTGGACCATCTGGTAAAACGACCGTGACACCGGCTCTGTTGTGATTAGGCATTAGATTCTGGAGTACATTTGGGTGAGGCACAAAATTGATCACCTTGGAGTCAATTAGGTCTTGTACCTTGTTCTGAAAAGCCCAACATTTCTCAATACTGTGCCCCTGGGCACCCGAATGGAATTCGCATCTGGCATTGGCATCAAAGTTCTGAGGTAGATTATCAGGAGAAGGAGCTCTCATGGTACGAAGCTCGACCATGTTCAACTTTATCAGCTCTGGAAGCAATACAACATATTGTCGCTCCCCGGATTTCCATCCTGGTACAAACGCGAAAGTGGCGCGGAAAAGAATATAGTCGCTAGCCAGGCATTTTTATCCCGAAGGAACGGGAATGGTAATGCTGCACAAACCAGAAGAAAAGAAAAGGAAGGACACAAGTCCTGCGAACCAAAGAGACTGAGTTCGGGAGTCAGTTACGACCTGGGAAGGTATTAGCACCCCAGATCGTCCGCCGTACCCGACGGGATCCACGCTTGCAAAGAAACTGTTTCAAAGGGTGAAGAAATGAAAACTGCTGTGAAGAAAAGGAACTGAACTGAATAAAAGAAACAAAAAGGGAACTGAAAAAAGAAATGAAAAGGAAAAAATGTAGGGAAAATAAAGATTGTGCTCGAACGGGCCCTACCTTGCTGCCTACGTACCTCATCTGAACAATGAGGATCAGAGTCGCCGTAGTTCCCCTAACTAGGGGTAGAAAAGATTGCTTGTGAATTAAGGCTTGAACTGCCTATGTCAATGCTCAGGTGTTGCAGGCTCGGACGACGAGTGCGTAACCGTCTTGCAAAATGACAAGTAGGAGCAAGTTCGCGGATGGAGCGAAGGAGATGAGAAAAGAATTCCCGAAGGAAAGACGCTTATTGTTTGTTTGTGGGTTTTAGAAGCTTTTATGAGTGTGTCACAAGGAAGTGAACTCAAGCTCTTTTCCATGGAATGTGCACTTGTCACTACATTCCAAGATGGAATAACAGAACAAGCACACTCAAGTAAGGAGAAGATCCCCAAAACTTGAATCCAGAGATTAGGGCCTAAGCTCACTAACTCATTAACTTATTAAGTGTTTTTGTATTTACAATGAAGAAGTGTTTTTTTATGATTTTCTTGGTGAAGATGATATCCTGATCAGACTTGTGCATCACAAGACAAGCTTGTACTATCCCAAGATGGGAAGACTACAAGTGTCTCGTGGAATAAGGCTATTGCTCAAGATATCATTTCAATCTTTATTAAGTGTCTTCTTTAGAGTTTTGAGATGAGAAGAGAAGAGAAACCAAAGGATCACAAAGGTAAAAGTCTAATGGGGGACTAATGAATCCTAAAGTTATCATGCATGGAAAATCCTAGGTTAGTGAGGTTTACTATCCTAAAGAAGGAAGAAAGAAGAAGAGAAGGAGAAGATAGAAGAATAGAAGAGGGGGGAAGTAAGGCCTAAGCCCAACAAACACAAGGTTAGAAAAATAATAACAAGAAGAGAAGAGATAAGATTTGGAGATGTGAGAATCACATCCACACCTCTCACTTACCAAAGCCCCTGAAATGGTTAGTGACACAAGTATAAGTGCAATACAAAATGAACATAATGCCATACCAAAGCTACACAAACAGAAGTGAAGTCATAAGCACAAATGCCAAATGCAAACTCAAGGCACAAGAATGAGAAAAGAATCACACAACTTAACATGAAGCAAAATGAATTACCATGGCAAAACAAAGCAAACATGAGAAGATGCAAACGCAAAGTAAACAAATCACAACCTGAAGGTGTAAGACTAGAACCCTAATAATGTTAGAAAAGTGTCTAGGGAACATGTGAGATGAAGAGAAGAAGGGCACATAGTCAAATACTTACATTATGAGAAGGAAGAAGCAAAGGGAATGAAGTGGATATACATAGAAGAAAAGATTTCAAAAGCAACCAAACACAAAATTTCTAGAGGTACAAACCACAACCCAAGATAAGAGGGGTATCAACATCCTAATAAGGCTCTAAACAAGTTGAAGAAGTTGGCACAAGTGCCCTTCTAAGCTAAGGAGAGAACAAATGATCCAAAAGAAGCAAAAAGGGACAAGTGAAGAACCAAAATTCAAATCAATTCAAGTGAGCCTTCAAAAATTCCACAACCTTGCACAAATGACCTTCAATCATACCATAACAACATGCCAAAAGTAGGGAAAGAGAAACAGAAGCTAAGTAAGTCAAATGAGGGTTCAAACATGGATTAGGGTTAGAAAGCTTCACTCACAAGTTAGAGACCAAAATCAATTAAACAAAATTCTAAAAATCAGAACAAAAATCACCCATAAACTACATCTTATCATGAATCCAGAGCAAAAAGAATCACTTAAAAATTCAAAATAATGATCAAGATAGAAAATGGACAAGTCAGCATGCTTAAAAATAGAATAAAAACAATTAAATAAATGAGACAATTAATTTCCACGTGCCAAATAAAAATAAATGGAAAATAAAAATATCAGAAATTAAAGAAAACTCAAAGGAACCTTCATGAATTTTTTTTATAATTTTTAATGACCTAAAACTATTTTTAAAAATTAAAAAGCAAACTGAAATTAAAATGAAAACAAAAAGAAATAAAAATGAAAGAATGAGCCAGGGGGTGTATTCAGCAAGGAATTCCGGCTCAAACTCATTGGGCTCATATGCAGGGGGTGAATAACAGTTATAAGGCCCAAAGGCTCAGCGCAGTTCATAATAGTTATGATGGAAATTCATTTAATTCAGAAAAAACAAAGGACCATTGGATCAAATGAACACGCAGGATCAGTCAACTCATTAAACCAAGTAAGCAAAATGAGTGGCCAGGGAATGAGAGCACAATAACTGTGGTGAGGTACGAAATAAATGGATTAATTCAGAAATTAAGAAGTCACGTGAGAGGGAGAGGGTTTCATTAATGCGTTGGCGCAACCAGGACCATCCAGATGAAACAATCCAAAGGCCACAACATCATCTTCTTCATGAAACTCAGGAAAATCAGAAATGCAGAATCCGGTGACCGGAGCTAGGGATCCGGCACCGGAAAATTCAAATCAAGAACAAATCACAACATAAATGATTCAAAATCTCCAGATCAACTCAATCAAGCATGCTGAATCCAAATATACTCATGAAAATCGCAATGGATCATAAACTTAGCTGGATTGAAGACAAACAGGTCTGACCATAAAACTTTGAATCCACATATCTTAACCAATAATGCATCAAAATCAAATCTAACAAGTGCAGAATACTCAGCAATGTTCACAGATCAAAATGCACATAAGAAAAACAAGTTTCAGATCCATGGATTTCAAGTCATACCTGAGATGGAAGCACTTCAAAATCACCAGAATAGAGCTGCAGATGCTGCAGATCTACTCCTTTTGATCTCCTCTTGCAAAATAAATGCAAGAGGAAGCTTGAAAGATCTTGAATTTGAAGCTTCGAATCAACCTTCCCTTGAATGGCACCTCTCCAATTCTTCACTTTCAGCTTGAATGAGTGGTGGATTAATGATCCTCAAGGTTCAAGGATTCAGAATATGCAAAGAGTTTGTGAAGAGAGTGAGAGAGTGATGAGATTCGAAGAGAAATACTTGAGGTGCAAAAACTCTATAGTGATGAAAATGTGATGAATCTGAGCCAAAAGAAAACCCTAGCTGCTTATATATCATGCCAAATGATCACTGATGAAAAATAAGAGAAAATGCACGTGAGAGGAGAGTGTGAGGATGAAATTACAAAATTGGCAAGATTGGTGTGAAGTCATGAAACACTCGTGCATCCTTCTCATTCTTTGCACATGTTCAATCACAATCCAACCCTTGGTTCAAAACTGAAAGCATCTTGGCCCTTGGATGTGAGGGTCATGCATTTCTCATGATCATGCATTTTTACACCTTATGGAATATTTCTCTTCTCATGCACGAATTTGTTGATATTTTTGGAGCAAACCAATTCTTATGCAATGCCTTGTGACAATGTGATCATATTTGGTTCATGGAATGGCTTGAAAATAAGTTTCATGAAGTTTGGCATTTGGAGGAAGCTTGAATTTCATGCCATGCCCTAGAATTCAAGGGATTTTCGAAGAGCATATCTCTCAAACCACGAGGGCTATGAAAATGCTCGTGTACTTTTTAAAAATGGGAGACCTTAATCTTCAACTTTCATGTTTGATGGCAATTCATTTGAAGCTTTTTTCACCAAGTTATGTTCACTTGAAAATTAGGGCAAAAGGTTACTAAAAATGGAAAATTTCATGACCAATCTTATGCCAAAAATGCAAAACACCTCAAAAACTATTGATTCTTGATATTTGATCTTGCCAAACATCTTCTAAGGTTATAAGAACATTACTTGGCTTAAAAAATGAGGTTGGACCTTTTGAAATTTCACAGTTGACTTCTAGAATGCACAGTTGACCAATTTCTTCATTTACAAGCAACTGAAGAAATACCTGACTTCCACAAGGAATTTTCTCACCAAATTTCATCCCTAGGATCCTCTTAACATATAAGAGAATTTTACCAAATGAAATGGCCAAAGTCAAAAAGTTTTCATGCTTGAAACTCAAACCCTAATTTGGGATCACTGTGTAGGAGCTTTGCCCTAGCTTGAATTACCTGATGATCTTCCCACCTCCTGAGCTTTTGTGGATAATCTTAAACTTGTGAATGCAATGTAGACTCCTCATAGGACTTGAAAAAATCCATTGATCCCCTATTTAAAGCTTGTGATGCTTCAAATCCCTCCACAGATGATCATATGCCTAATGCTAGGTCATGAGAATGTTATGCCTCATCTTTCCATGCTAAGATGCCAAGAATATGATATGCTTATGATGAATATGATATGATATGATGCTTAAAAGGAAGAGGGCAAATTTGGGGTGTTACAAATATGGGAATGGGATGGGATCAAGTTTGCGGTTTCTCGCTCTTGTTCTTTCTTGATTTGGTCTCTGTGCCTGATATTGTTGACCTTGAGGTTGTGGTTGAACCTGTGGCATAATAGTCACTACAGCTGTTTGGTAGTAACCTTGAGAACAACCTATGTCTCGGCCCCTATACACGGCATTGTTCTCGCCTTCTTTTCGTCTTTGGCCATTGCCAAAAGGTTTCTTCACACCAGAAGAACCAGCACTGCTTACATCCTGAATCTTTCCCAATTTCAGAAAGTTTTCTATCCTTTCTCCAGCGATGACAATATCAGAAAAAACAATGGACGGTCAGGCGGCCAGATGATCCAAATAAACACCTTGCAAGGTGCCCATAAACATATCGGCCATTTCCCGATCGAGCAATGGAGGTTGAACCTGTGCAGCCAGCTCACGCCACCTCTGGGCATACTGCTTAAAACTTTCCTTGGGTCCTTGAGACAAATTCTGCAACTGAGTGCGGTTCGGAGCCATATCAATATTGTATTGATACTGCTTGAGAAAAGCTTCAGCTAAATCTTTCCAGCATCGAATAGAGACCCTGCTCAGCTTCATGTACCAGCTCAATGAAGCTCCAGATAGACTATCTTGGAAGAAATGCATCCAAAGTTTCTCGTCATCAGTGTGAGCCGAGATTCTTCCAAAGTATGCATGAATGTGAGTTCTAGGGCACGTGCTGCCGTTGTACTTGTCAAATGATGGCACCTTGAACTTAGGAGGGATTCTAACTCCTGGCACTAACCCAAGACTGGTTACATCGATGCCCAGGGAATTCTGACATTCCATGGCCTTAATCTTCTCCGCCAGCTCTTCATATCTTTGATTGTTGACCTCATTCATATTACCCATATCAACATCCAGTATAGTGAACTGGTCTTCCTGAGTGTCTTCATTACGGGCCGCAGTCCCATTTAGATTTGGCCCTCCGTTACGGGCAGCGTTAGGATCCACATTCTCATTCGGGGTTCCAGTATTAGCATTCCCATGGGGTTGTTCAACCATCAACCTGAGACGCTCTTGATTCTGAGCAATGCCGATCAACATGTCCATGAACTGATCCATCCTCTGTCAGAGCTCATTGAGATCAGTCTGCATTTGTTCAGCCATTCTCACTCGGTTTCTTTTTGTTGGATACCGATGAATTCGTTGACCAGCTATATTTCCTGAAGTTGAATAAGTTAGGAAGTCCAAATGACCTGTAAAAATGCAAAATATGCAAATCATGCAGTAAATGTGTATGATATGTTCATAAGGATGCGGCATGCGACCCTGCAAATGAGTAAGCATGTGTTAGTGATACAAGCATGCAGAGGATGTTATGCAATGCACTGACATGTGGTCAAAGGTCTGGCGATCACTGGTCTGACATTGGTGTTGAGAAGAAATTCATGTGCTATTGAAGAATCGTAATAACAGTACCACCGAAATCCCGGATTTCAAAACAAAAGGACCATGTAGAACCTGATCATAATACTGAACAATGTTGGAAAAGTGGGTATGTTGGAAGTTTCAAGGTTCCTGCAAACCTGTAAATCCCTCCCATCTCACGGGTATGCTATTCCGAGTCAACATCACGAACTCTCAAAGACGAATAGCAATAATACGTTCACCATTTCCAAGAAATGGCTCATGACCAAATCAGGGAATCGGTTTGGCATTATATACTACCCAGGGAGGTCTCAACTGAGTACGGGGAAAACAAGCATCCCTCATAAGTCCCCAGCTTCTAGCACTGAATCGAGAAACAATATAACATTCATCCCAAAGGGTACAATACTATCGTCATACGAACAGTTTGCCTTGACTGGGTTCCTATAAGAGAACCAGGCCATCCTATGCGAGTTCCCAGTGGGACCTCGGATGCGAGTGGGTAACAAATGTGGTCTGCCACTGTCATCACTGGAGAAGGGTGTTTCCACAAAGGTTCTCAATGATCGGTCCCCTGACTGCACATAACTATCAAGGTTGTGTATTAAGCCAGAAAGATTCCGGTATCAATACATTCCCGAGAAGGTCGCAAGTCAAGGCGTGGAACTCACTAATACCAATATAGCAAGATGCCATGAAGCCAAAGTGGAACCACTCTAAGTCCTAGGGTACACTCGAGCCCCGGTTACGAGCTCATCTCACAGTAACCCTATCCCACAGAAAAAATGAAATCCAAACAATCCAGTATATGATGCATGATAAATACTGAAAGCAGTAAATAAATGTCGTAAAGTAAAGTTGTAAAGTAAAACTGTAAATGAAAACAGTAAAGCTAAACTAAAGCACACAGCAACAAACAGATAAACACCGAAAGAAATAAAACAAACAAGCGCTAGGATTGACTCTACAAGGGAAACCAGAGATTCTGTAGTCCCCAGCAGAGTCACCAGCTGTCGCTCCAGGGATTTTCATCCTAGTACAAACGCGAAAGTGGCGCGGAAAGGGTAGAGTCACCAGCCATGCATTTTTATCCCGAAGGAATGGGAAAGGTAATGCTGCGGAAACTTGAGGAAGAAGGAAAGGACGAGGCCTTGCGAACCAAAGATCTGGGTTCGGGAGTCGATTACGACCTGGGAAGGTATTAGCACCCCAGATTGTCCGCCATACCCGACGGGATCCACGCTTGTTTGCTTGCTTCAAAGGGTGAGAAATAACTGTTGCTGAACAAATGAACTGCTAAATGGAATGAGAATGGAAATGAGAAAGGGAATTGGAAAAGAGAATGGAAAGAAAGAGGGAAATGTAGGGAAAATAAAGAATGTGCTCAAACGGGCCCTACCCTGCTGCCTACGTACCTCATCGGGATAATGAGGATCAGAGTCGACGTAGTTCTCCTAACTAAGGCGGGAACTGGTTTGTCTTTTTTAGGATGACGTTGCCGTAGCTCTAACTCAGGTGTTACCGGCTCTGACTCGAGGGTGTTTACCGTATCGCTGTTTGAACTATCGAGGCAAGTTGCATTCGTTCGCAAAGAGTATGAGGTGAGAAGAGAAGACGCGATGTCTTTGTTGATTGTCTTTTATGAGAAGTGTTTTTGGAGTTTATTGTTTGTGAAGATAGTCTCATGATTAGACTTCTACATCATGCTAGACAAGCCCATACTATTCCAAGATGGAATGAATATGAGTGCCCCGTGGAATAAGGTTATGCGCAAGAGACTATTTCAATCCTTTATTAAGTGTCTTTTAGATTTTGTTTGAAGATGAGAGAAGAAGGCTCAAATCAGAAAAGGACAAAAACTAAGGGGACTATGACCAACCCTAAGTTATTTATTATGCACAAAAGGGAGATCCTAATGGTTTATGAAGTTTTCTAATCCTAATTAGCAAAAGGAAAAGGAATAGAATGCAACTTACTTCCTAAGGAAGTTAAGTTGATTCTAGAGAACAAAGGGGAAAATCCTACCAAACACAAATATGGAGGTAAAAAGTGAATTAAATGCATAAAGGAAATGCATAAAAAAATAAGAGGATAAGGTGTAAGGAAACATACCTTTCCCTCCCTACAAAACAAAAATTAGTGTGCAATTTATTAAAAAGGAATGAGGTAAACACATACCAAACAAATCCTAAGGCAACTTGGACCTAAACTAGACTCAATCTTAAGTTTAAGGGTGCCTACACTATGCTAAACTAAAATTCAGCAACTATTTACATCACTCAAACACACAATCAGCTATGAAAATAATGTATAACACAAATCAGCTTTTTACAGCCATCATGCAGGATGAAAAGGTAGGCGTAAAAGGTCAAATACAGCATGCAAACAAACAAACAACATGTATTTTACAACACCTATATGCAAAGTCAGCTATGAAATGCAAAATACAGATTTGGTTTTTTTCATTTTTTAATGCACAAACTCAATGAAAAATGTACCAACTTCATCATGAACATGCATTTGAACATAGCTCAACATACATAAATGAAAGAACATGAACATTTTAGAAGGATTATGCAAGAATGCATCACATGGTTGATTATGCAACAAGCATGCAAAATATGGCACATGAATATGGCATATGAACATGCAATATGATGGTTCAACAAGAATGCCAAACTCAATGCAAAATTCAGAATTGAATTGATGTGAATGCTATGATCAAGCATGCAACCAAATGCAACCAAATGCACATACATACATGATTATGTGAAATGCAACATATCTTGATTCAACGAAAATGCAAAATGACTTAATGCAATGCAGAAGATGTAAGAACAGAATGCAACATGATTATTCACATGCCAAATGATGCATAAACATGGCAACAAAATGCAAGAAATCAAGCTATACACAAAGGAACACAAAAACACATGATACGCGACATGAACGGAAACGCGTCGAAACGACTCAAAATGGGGGAACGAGCTACTGGAAATATACCCAAAAATTCCCTAAAATCAGTACCTAAGCATGTATGAAAATTGGAGGCACTAGAAACAAGGACTAAGCTATCAAATAAGAAAAAATTCCAAAATCTAACAGCGTTAACCGGTTATGGTTAACCGGTTAACGGACCTAAAACTGCACTGGTTTGTGGCTAAAACGCACGCGTTAACCGGTTAACCAAATGGTTAACCGGTTAACACTGAACCAGAATGTGAAAAAAGTTTAGAAATAAGTGCTTTTGGCCACAAACTCACTTCTAATGATCTCTAACACACCTAGGAACATGCTAACACTAATTTCTACTTAATTAGGGCTTATTTACACATGCTAGATCCTATAATTATCTACACCTTAACTTTTAATCCATTACAAATCATAAATCGCAAGCAACACATAACAGAAATGTAATAGATCATAAGCCATACGAAAAGCAATTAAAGAACGCCAAAGTGGCAAGATGAAGAGAATAACTTAAAGGAGAAGTGATTTAGATCACCAACCTACGAAGCGGAAAAGTGCTTCGGTGGATGTTTCAAGGATCGGAGCTTGATCGAAGAGAAAACCAAGAAAACCGCGAATCCGCAAAATAAATGCGTTCTTGATGCCGAAATCCTTCACAAAAATCAGTAGCTTCTTCTTCCAAAATCCACAATCAAAGGAGGTTGGAGGCTAAGCTTCAAGATCTTCAAGTTTCAATGTGAAACTTTAAGAGCTTCTTCAAAAAAGCTTTAGTGAAAAGGGAAAATGCAGGAAAAGTGAGAGAGAGAAAGTGATTGTGAGAGAGTGAAAAATTTGGAAACTTGTGGGAAATGAAAATTGTGTGTGTGAGTCCTTTTGGTTTGGATGAAAATGGATTAAATATGGTTTAGGTTTGGAGCCCAAAAATTAGGCTTGGGATCCAAAATTATTATTTGGTAGTTAGTTAGGGTTAGGGTTGGAGAAGGAATATTCCTTGGAATATTCCATGGAATATTCCTTGGAATATTCCTTGGAACACTCTAGAAGATGGTAGAACATGGTAGAAGTTTACAAGGGAAATGGAGTGGAATTGAAATGGAAAAACAAGAGGGAAAGAATGAAAGGAAGTGTGCAAGGAAAGTGGAAGGAAAAGGGAAAGAAAAGTGAGGGAAAGGTGAATTTTTCCCTTTTTGGTTGGTTAGCTTGGAAATGGTTTGGATTATTTTTGGTATATTATTTTTCTCTTGAACTCCAATGTTTGGCAAGCCTCGATCGACCACACACCTCATGCGAAGGATGATGAATGATTTATTTTTCAAATGTGACGCAATGATATGCGGAATGATGCAAGAATGAAGCATAAATTGCTCGAGGTTGATAATAAATAAGAAGGCAAATTTTGGGGTGTTACACTGTCATACCCCAATTTGTTCTACCTTTAATTTCATTATTCTTTTAGGGTTAAATATGTATATGGTCCTTACAAATATCTCAACTTTCAGTTTTGGTCCCTCCAATTATTTCCTTCAAACTTTGGTCCTTTTAAAGTTTTTCGTCCCTAACTTTGGTCCCTCCTGTTAGTTTCCACTAACGATGGATGGTGTGGCAGACATGTGAAAATGCCAATGTGGCAAAAAATGTCATGTGTTAATTGTTTCCATTTTAATTTTTCTATATTAATATTTCATATAAATGTAACAACCAAATTTGGCAATTGCAATGCAACCATGAGAATGCTATATTCATTCTCTTGGCCGATCCAACGTCATGCTGGTCATTTGGTATTTTTTTTATTATGTTGGTATTAGTTTCTTCATTGCAACTCTCATAAAATCAAACAAGACACACATATGAGACTAAATATTTGGAAAATAATTGAAAAACAATGACTGGTGTGAAACTCCAATAATACAGATTTTAGTTATTGAGGAGACATGCTCATTTTATCATATTGATTGATAATGTTTCATGAATTCACTTTTTTGGTGAAACATTTTTCCTTAATAAGCAAATGTAAATTATTAATGTGTTATGTCTATAGTATGAATCTCTTGACATTCTTTTCAAACTTGTTCAAATGTTTCTCCTTAATCATTTGAATTATGTCATGCCTTGAATATCTCAGTAACACATTTACATTTGATTTTTACATTTCAGGAAAACACTCAGAAAGACTCTTACTGCTTTATAACAATAAGCACATCAAGAATTATTAAACAAATTTTCTAGATTATTTGGTAATACAAGAGCCTGTGTTGATCAACTTATTTTGAGATATTGTGTTCATGATTCTGAAAGTTTTTAAATAAAAAATTGATCTAAACATGTGACAAATGCAACTTTTATAAGATAACTGATTACATTCCATCATAGCAGTAACTGGACATGTATATAGTCCATAAGTTGTTGGTTGGACCTGCAATCCCTTATTTAAATAAAATTTGAGTAACCTACCATATCCCATAAGAGAAATTCATCATCATTGCAAAACTCAACCTATCGCAATGCATATATAATATAAATAAGTAAATAAATCAAATTGGAGAAAAAGAAAATAGAGAACAAATTCTATCAAACAACATGAAAACCTTAAACTATGTAGATGATACACCATAAACCTTAATCTTAGTCCCCAAACTATGTAGATAATACACCACAAACCTTAATCTTAGTCCCCAAAGAACGCCCTGAATTTCATACAAATCAAATCCTAAACTATGTGGAATAGTCCTTCTACAAATTAAATCAAAAGGAACACCCTTGGTTTAGGCTTAAGCTCATTTTCTTATGACAAACCCCAAAAGCAATAAAAGATTGAAAATACCTAAAAAAACAATAATTGTTTCCTCCGGGATTCTTTTCTCATCTCATTCATTCATAATTGAGAACTTGCTTCTTCTGTCTAATGCAAGACAGTTTGCACCCGAGCCAGACAGGTCATACACTTGAGCATAGACAAGTAAGCAGTTCACAAGTTAATTTCATCTTTCAGTCTCTTTGAGTCGAACTACGGTGTTCTGAATTCCTCATTGAACGAGAGGATACGTAGGCATAACTTAACAATTATCAAACAAAAGTCTCTGTATATTCCCCCTCTTCCAGCATTGTTCTTTAAGCCTCATAGTCTTGAGCATTGCATTCTTTCCTTACACTGACACACTTTTATTTCACTTCACATTTCTCTGCACTGACACTTGCATTCTTTTCCAGTTTTGATACACAAATAGCACTGACACTACCCCTTTAAGCACAAATCTCTTAAGCGTGGATCCCGTCGAGTACGACGGACAATCTGGGTGCTAATACCTTCCCAGGTTGTAACCAACCCCCTTTCTCAGTTTCTATGGTTCGCGACCGTCTTGTCCATTTCTTTCCTAGGTTTATGCAGCATTACCTTTCCTTCGGGATAAAAATGCCTAGCTGGCGACTCTTTTCACCTTCATTCCATCTTTCCTTTCACCGACCGTTCGCGCTTGTATCGGGATGCAAATCTTTGGGAGCGACAGCTTGGCGACTCTGCTGGGGACCCTTATACTGCAACCAGGGCTTCTGGTTTTTTTTGTGGGTTCCTCTTAGCGCTTGTTTGGTTTGTGTTTACTGGGGTGTTATGTGCTATGTGTGTTTATTTTTGCTTTATTTATTGCTTTATGTACAACTTTATTTATTGCTTTCTTTACAGTCTTATGCATATTTCATACTGTCATTATCACTGTGCTGGATCTGGTTTTCTTTGGTGGGTGGGGGTTCCACTGAATGATTAAGGTCCTATACCTGGGACCTGAGTGACACCTAGGCTAGAGTGGTTCATGTTCTTTCCCATTCCATTTCGGTCTGGTGCGGGAATATGAAACACGGTTCAGATGTGGGTTTCTTCTTGAGAACTTTGTACTGCATATTTCCTGTAGTGCTAGGGCTATCTGGGAAGCCTGTTAAGTCTGGATGACCTTTATCTATGACCTTCAGAATCTGGGGTGAATTAGAGGAGGAACTTTTATGGTTATTGTAAACACTGTACCTCCGGGTTAGAAGTGCTTACACTTCTCATAACTGATCCAAGTCTGAGGATCCTTGTTCTAGAACATTACATGTGAGGGGGTTGGGTTGTTTACAGGTTTGCAGGAACCCTTGGCCACATCATACCTTGTTACTGTTTTGTTTAAGAGTACCTCACTTTGGACAGTTCTTGTGATTAACCCTGGACATGTGACTCTTTATTTGAGTCCCCCACCTTGTTTACTGGATTTCTGAGCCTCCATCCGGACCTTTGAACATACATGGACTATATATCAAGACAGATAACCAGATCAAGCTCTTGATCACAAACCCTTGCATATCATTTACATATATCATCATTGCATAATTTAACATTTGTTTATTTGTTTTTCAGGGTATCCATCTCATTGTATCTTGGTTTTGGTTTTGACCCCTCCTGTTGCTTAGACCTCTGCTTCAGCTATCTCCTTCAGCATCTCCTTCAGTCTGTCAGATACTCATCAGCATCAGTCTGTCAGAGACTTACTTCTAGCTTCTCAGTCTGTGATCTCCATCAGCATTTTTCTTTAGCTTCCTTCAATAATACTCATGGATGTTCCAAGGAAGAGCAACATATCTTATCACTTCTTTGAGCCCATATTGACTGGTATCAGGCAGGTCCAGTCACTCATCACACCTGACTACATCCCACTGTTTAGAGAGTACTATGGGGGAATTCTGGATATGGTTATGGATCTTGATTCTTCTCAGAGAAGCATGATCCACACATGCTTGCAGTTTTATGACCCTCCACTAAGATGTTTCACCTTTCCTGACTTCCAGATTGGGTCTCTGTTGGAGGAGTTTTTTTTGTTGATTGGAGTTCCTGTCAGAGGAGGGATCCCCTTTAACCCAAAGATGATTGCTCCCAGAAGTGAAGAGATAGCAAAGGCATTGCACTTGGAGCCTGCCCTTATTGAGCAAAGCATGACAACAAAAGTTGGGATCCCTGGTTTACATCTGGACTTCTTGATTTCTCATGCCACCCTGAAGGCTGCATTGGGAGAATGGAAGGAAGTCTGTGCACTTTTAGCCCTCAGCATATATGGGGCTAGATTGTTTGCAGATGAGCCTAAATTTTTCAGTAAGAATGCCATCCACTTGTTTCTGCTGAGGAACCCAGTGCCTACATTGCTAGGGGATTTTTACTACTCCATCCATCAGAGGAATGAAAAACAAAGGGGAAGTTGGTCAGATGTTGTGCTCCTTTGTTCTACTCTTGGCTACTTAGACACCTGCCTAAATCAGATGCTTTCTTGAACCCACATCAGCAGAAGAATTGGGCCAAGAGGTTCATTGCCTTAACATCAGATGATATCATATGGTGCACCCAGAGCACCAAAGGAAAGGACATTATCACCAGTTGTGGGCAGTACCCTAATGTGCCTCTAATAGGAGTAAAAGGTTGCATAAATTACAACCATTTACTGCTTAAGAGACAATTGGGATATGCCTTAGTTCACCCTCCCAGGGGACAGGATTTAGCTGAAACCTTATACTGTGAAGTGCAACCTAATTCAACTGTTGTCAAGCAAGCAGCTTGGGCTTGGGACAACATCCAGACCAAAGGGACATTCATCCTTGGAAGATGTAACAATGTTGCTTCAGCTCAGTACTATGACTGGTCCCGTACTAGAGCTCAGATCACCAGAATGCCTTTCACCTTGGAAGACACACCTGGACCATCTACAGTACAACCTGTAGCAATTGTTAGCCTGGAGGAATTTGAAAAGTTGAAGGAAAGGAATGAGCAGCTATCTCAGGCTTTGAAGAAGAGTCTTTGGGAAAGAAGTGACGGTCGTCTGGACATTGAGAGATTGGAAAAGCTCAAGATTGAGCATCTGACCAAGATTGAAAAGACAGAGGACTACATAAGGAAAGCAAGAGTCAGGGAACAGATATTGAAGAATGCCTGTGTAAACACCCCAAATTTGCCCTCACCCATTCACACCATGGCTTGTGATCATCCTCATATGCATAAATACAATCATATCATCTCACATCTCATTTTTTGATTCACTGCATAGCTTCTAAGGCATCTGCACCTAGGGTTTGTGATCTGAGCAATCCCAAAGCATCTCGAGCTATTCCAAAGGCCACCAATCAACTCAAAGGGGTCCATGTGTGTTCTTACATCATATTCCATCTCCTCAAAGTCAAAAATGCAGAGGAATCACAAGAACTAGGGTTTGAGTGGATGCAGAGCCAGGTTGAACTGCACAGTTGACTGAAAATTAGGGTTTTGGTTTCAGAGGCCATAACTCCAATTTTTTTGGTCATTCTTGTTTCCATTGATCTTTATATGGTATAGGGAGTATGCATATCAATTTTCATGAAGAAATTCCATGGGGAAGTCATCTGATCAAGAGTTGACTTTTCAGACAAGTCAGTGTAAAATCAGGGCATCTGAGGCCCCCAATGACCCAACCAATGGGTGATCTTCATCATTTTGAGTGTATATGATCTTTATTTGATCATGGAAGAAGGTTGAAGTTCATAGAAATCAAGAATTTAGGGTTTTTGCAAATGTTGACTTTTTTGGGCATAGTTGACTTTTCAAGAATGCCTCATTTTAGGTCAATTTTCAAGCCTTGATTCATGACCCAAAAAGGCTTCAAATGGAAAAACTTTGGTCATGAAAGTTGTAGATCTCATCTTTCCCTTTTCAAAAAGTACAAGAACATGATCAAACTCTTCTTGGATCAAAAGTTATGGCAATGCAAAGTTGGCAAAAATCATTGTTTTTCAAGTTATGCACCAAATGAAAATCTTGCAAAGTCTTGAACCAAAGCCAAATGCAGCCTCTAATCCACTTCAAACCAGCATGTGAACATTCTCTAAGTTACAAAAATCAGAATTTGATCTAGTTTGCCCATGGTTTGGTTTGTGTAACAAGGCATTTTCATGAAAATCCATAAAGCTAACCAAGTTGCAAAACACTCATGATCTTCTCACCAACTTGCTGCATTGATCCTTGAGTCAAGCCAGCCTCTCTCCCTCACCTTTGCTGCGCCAGCCATGCCTTGTACTTGCCTAGACCTTGCCCATGCCCTATCTTACACAAAGTTGACCTTTTATGCAAAAGCAAACTTACCTATCATAGCAGGCCATGTCACATCACAAAACCAATCAGATTTGTTTATGTGTACAACTTGCAAGCTAAACATATCACAGGCCAAGGCTGAAACTCTCTCATTCACAACTTACACAAAAACCTCCCATTTTGCAACTTGCTTCGAATCCCTTCACACAGCAAGCAAACACTTCAACCACCTTCATCATTCAACTCAGCACACTTCATAGATCAAAAACCACCCAAAGCCCAAGCCTGAAACAGCCAGAAACTCTCACTGCCATCTCTCACCTCAGTTTGCTGTTTCACTTGAAACTATCACCATAGCTCACAAACACACAAACAAACACCATAGACCTTCTCCATTCATCCTCAGGATCACAAACAATCACTCACCATGACCTGAATGTGCCTGAAACACCATAGCCATTGTTGACTGAGCTTGAAGCAGTTCCATTCGAATCTCCTTCTCCAGCCAACACAAACTCATTTTGAGCATTCAAGCATCTTTGGGGGATCAAGTGGAGTGGTTTGCACAAAGAAAGGTGGCCAGAAAGTTCCTAAACTGAAAGCTTCAAATCTCAGGTAGCCTGAAATTAATTTTTCCAGAAATGACTTTTATTGTTACAAACTTGTTCTTCATGCTTGCCTGATCATTCTGGTACCACTGGTTTTGGAAATGGTTGTGATTTGAGCATTTAATTTGTGTTTGAAGCTTACGAACCCTAGTTTTTCTTTCTTTCGATTCAGCTTATTTAGGTAGAATAAATTTGTTTTGAGAGAGGGGTTTGGTTCGTGAGAGGATAAGGATCATTTCCCTGGTCTTAGATTTCATTTTTGTAACGTTTTGAGGAAGTTGGGTGATTCTCAGGTGAGAGCTGGCCGGAGAAGACGACCGGAGGTCTTCTCCGGCCACCTGAAAGTCATTAGGGCTAATTGTCATTAATTAAGCCAGTTTGAATAATGAGCGTAGGATCAGTAGACCTTGTTGACTTCGCGCGCAGATAGAGGGCCAGGATCCCTTTGATTAGCCCTAATTCATCATTTAGTTTTAATTAATTGTAATTAGCTCAGATGCAATCCTGACCATAAGATCACGCGCCAGTCAACACATTTAAACCCTGGACGCATCCTGACCATCCCTTCTGTTTACTTTTTATTTTATTTAATTTTAATTCATTTTCTCTTCATTTAATTTGCATAATTAATTTAAAATAGCAAAAATGTCTTAAAAATTATGAAACCTTTTCTTTAAAGTTTTAATAATTTTTAAGACCCAAAAATATTTTCATTTTATTTTTTATCATTAAAAAAAGTATTTTTAAATATTTAAAAGATTATTTTTAATTGATTAATGAGAATTAATTAATTAAAAATACTTTTAGGTATTTAAAAATTACAAAAAAATTCATGAAATGTTCTAAGACATTTAGAAACATTGTCCAACCTTCAAACCAAATTTCTTTTTTGATCTTGATGCATCTTAAGAATTTTTCATTGAATTAAATCATTTTGTATGCATTATTTTGATCATAAGTTCAAAAATTCATTTCTGTCAATTGGTGAAGGTTGAGACATGGATTCTTCTTGCATTGTTTTGTGTTTAGCATGTATTTTCAAGGATAAAAAGGCCATGATTTTTTCTTGCATTTTCTAATTGATTGGCATTTGTTTTGTTAAGAACCCTAAAAAACCCTAATAACTTAGAAAATTCATATCTTGAGTTTGGTTGAGAGTTGAGAGCTCCCCTTTGGGCAGTGGTTCATTATAGGTTTAGGGTTTCTTTGAGTGCCATTTTCCATTTTTATCTTAGGGTTTTGCTTCTGTTTTTGGTTTGTGTTTGATGTTTGATCCATGAACCCTAATCTGGGCTTTCATTTGCATCCCTCTTGCATTTCCTTGCATAACATAACTTATCTTTGCATTTTGTGCATGCTTATGATTCATTTGACATCTTAAGACATGTATAAAGCATCATTGATCATTGCATTACATGTTTGCCATGTCATTTGTCCTGTATGTTTCATAACATTTCATGCTTGTTCATGCTCTTTAGCTTGCATCATTTGCATTCATGATCTTGTATGAACATCCCCATTGTCTTGCCTCATGTTTGCAGCACCTCATAACATCATAATCATCATCAACATGCTTCTGGTTTTGCTTAGCATCATATCATTTCATCTCATCTTGCATTGCATTGCATTTTCTTTCTAACATTGCAGGTGGTAAGTAAACTTGAGAAGTGGATTTGCCTTCACTTCTCATAACTTCTCTTTTCATCTCTCTTGCATCCATTGCTGCATTCTTATATGTGTTTGAGTTTGAGCTTGCTCATTCTTCTTCCTCCCACTTTCTTTCTTCAAGTGACTTGACTTCTTGAAGGAAGCAAGTCACTTTGCTTCTCTTGATCCTGTTCATCTGCTTCCTGGTGGGTCCTTTGAAGATTGTTCTTGCAAACCTCACAAACCTTAGGATCAACCAAGCATGACAATGAATTAGGGTTTTGATTAGTCTCCCCTCATAGTTTTACCTTTGTGTCTCTCTTTGAGTCCTCTCCTCTCATCTCATAATCAGGGACTAAACCCTAAAGGCTTTAAGACTTTGTGATTAAGCTTATGCCTGCATCCTTCTCTTAGGATGGAGTGTATAACTTTAATCCTAAATCTTGAACCCTTTATGTGTTTAAATCTCTTAATCAATTCACTTAATAAGTATCAAGACATCACTTGTAACTTGGGCCTTGCATTAGGGTTCTAATTCTTCCTTAATTGGTTAAGAAGGACTAACCCTAGTGTTAATGGACAAGTCCCCCTCAAGTTGTCTTACAAACCATAAAAAACACTTCATCATCATACCATTAAATAAAATCCACTTAATCAAAGGCTTGTTTTGTCATGGGTTTAATCCCTAATCATGGATTAAGTTGAGGAGTTTTTCTCAACTTAAACATTCTCATCTATTATCCTTCTTTTAGGATGGTGTAATGAGTCTGTTTAATCCTTGATTATGGCTTAACCTCATTACTCAACACTAAACAAAAACACCAAAAAACATCTAAATAATCACAAGTAGGTTAATGATCTTAATCCTACATCAAAAGGTGATTAAGTGTGAGAATCTGACTTCACACTTAAGGTATTCTCATTACCCCTAATCAGAGGGAAGATGTGATGAGTTTACCAACCCATTGGTTTAGACTTAAGCTCATTATCTTATGACAAAATCCAAAAAGAAATAAAAGACTGAAAACTCAAAAAAACAAACAATAATCGTCTCCTTCGGGATTCTTTTCTCATCATCTTCACTCACAATCGAGAACTCGCTTCTTCCGTCTAATGCAAGACAGTAAGCACCTGAGCCAGACAGGTCATACACTTGAGCATTGACAAGCAAGCAGTTCACAAGTCAATTCATCTTTCAGTCTCTTTGGGTCGAACTACGGTGTTCTGACTTCCTCATTGCACGAGAGGATACGTAGGCATAACTTAACAGTTATCGAACAAAAGTCTCTGTATATTCCCCCTCTTTCAACTTCATTCTGTTAGTCTCATGATCTTGAGCATACTCTTATCCTTACACTGACACTGTACATTTATACACTTCACATTTTTTTCTTTACACTGACACCTGTACATTCTTTTCCAGCTATTTTACACACAGATTGCACTGACACTACCCCTCTAAAACACAAATCTTTTAAGCGTGGATCCCGTCGGGTACGACGGACAATCTGGGTGCTAATACCTTCCCAGGTTGTAACCAACCCCCTTTCTCAGTCTCTCTGGTTCGCAAACCGTCTTATCCATCTTTTTCTAGGCCTATGCAGCATTGCCTTTCCTCCGGGATAAAAATGCCTAGCTGGCGACTCTTTTCATCTCCAGTGAGTTCACGGCTGTGTGTTCTCACTGTTCCTTTCGCCGACCGTTCGCGTCTGTACCTTCATATGACCCCGTGTCACTTGTCGGGAGCGACAGCTTGGTGACTCAGCTGGGGACCCTTATACTGCAACCAGGGCTTCTGGTTCTTTTTGTGGGTTCCTCCTAGCGCTTGTTTGATTTGTGTTTACTGGGGTGTTATGTGCTTGTTTGTGCTTGTATTTATTTTTGTTTATTGCTTTATGTACAGTTACTTTACTGCTTTCTTTACTGCTTTTATATATCATACTGTCATACTGTGCTGGCTGGATCTGGTTTTTCTTTGGTGGGTGGGTGTTCCATTGAGAGTTAAGGTCCTATACCTGGGACCTGAGTGACACCTAGGCTAGAGTGAATCATATTCTTTCCCATTCCATTTCGGTCTGGTGCGGGAATATGAAACACGGTTCAGATATGGGTTTCTTCTTGAGAACTCTGTGTTGCAGATTTCCTGCAATGCTAGGGCTATCTGGGAAGCCTGCTAAGTCTGGATGACCTTTTAGTATTGACCTTCAGAAACTGAGGTGAATTAGAGGAGGAACTTTTATGGTTATTGTAAACACTGTACCTCCGGGTTGGAAGTGTTTACACTTCTCATAACTGATCCAAGTCTGAGGATCCTTGTTTTAGAACACCACCTGTGAGGGGGTTGGACTGTTTACAGGTTTGCAGGTACCTTGACCTCAGAATACCCTGTTACTTTGACTTTGTTAAGAATACTCCATGTTGGACAATTCTTGTGATTCTAAAACCCTGGACATGTGGCTCTTTATTTGAGTCCCCCACCCTGGTTACTGGATTTATAGACCTCCATCTGGAATTCTTGAACACACATGGATCTATACCAAAGCAGTTAATCAGATCCAGCTCAGTCACAAACCCTTGCATTTCATTTGCATACATACTCATTGCATCATATTAACATGTGCTTATTTGTGTTTCAGGGTATCCACCTTCATCCCTGGTTTTGGTTTTGACCCCATCTGCATCATTTACCTATCTCCACCAGCACTTGCTTCAGCTTGTCAGCCATACTTCAGTTACTTGCACCAGCCAATCAGTGGCTCATTCTTTCAGCATCTTCATCAGCACTCTACTCAATCTTCAGCATCATGGCTCCAAAGAAAAGCAACATCACCTATCATTTCTTCCAACCAGACTTATCAGACATCAGGAGGATCCAAACCCTGATCACTCCAGAGCACATACCCTTGTTCAGGGAAAGTTATGGAGACATACTGGACATGGTCATGGATCTGGACCCATCTCAGAGGAGCCTCATCCACACCTGCATTCAGTTTTATGATCCTCCATTAAGATGTTTCACCTTTCAAGACTTTCAGTTGGGTCCTCTTTTGGAAGAATACTCATATTTGGCTGGCTTGCCCATCAAAAGAGAAATCCCTTTCAACCCTGAAATGGTCTTTCCTAGCAATGGAGAGATAGCAAAAGCTTTGCACCTGGAACCTGTATTGATTGAACAACACTTGACCTCTAAAGCTGGGATCCCTGGATTTCATCTGGACTTCCTGATTTCTCAAGCTAGTTTGAAGGCCTCCTTGGGGGAATGGAAAGCTGTTTGTGCTCTATTGGCCTTAAGTGTATATGGAATTGTGTTGTTTGCAGATGAGCCTCGATTCATCAGCAAGAATTCAATCCACTTGTTCATCCTGAAGAACCCAGTGCCAACTTTACTGGGTGATCTCTATTACTCAGTCCATCAGAGGAATGAGAAGCAGGGGGGAAGGTTAGTGAGGATTTGTGCTCCATTATTTCATGCTTGGCTTCTCAGGCATCTACCCAGGACAGATGCATTTCTCAATCCTCATCAGCAAAGCAACTGGGCTAAGAGACTCACTACTCTCACTTCAGCAGACATCAGATGGTGTACTCAGAGCACCAAGGGCAGAGACATGATCACCAGCTGTGGGCACTTTCCCAATGTGCCTTTGATAGGAGTTAAGGGAAGTATCAACTACAACCCTCTGCTGTTCAGGAGACAGTTGGGCTATGCACTGGTCCACACTCCAAGGGAACAAGACCTGGTTGAGACCCTCTATTGTGAGGACAAGATTAGTCTGGCAACAGTTAGACAGGCTGCCTGGGCCTGGGATCATGTTCAGACTAAGGGAATCACCATTTTGGGGAAGTGCAATAATGTGGCATCAGTCCAATATTATGAGTGGTCCCATGCTAGGGCCCAATTCTCTGGAATGCCCTTTACCATAGAAGATATGCCTGAGTCATCTTCAGCACCACCCCCTGCCACTATCAGTTTGGAAGAGTTTGAGAGCTTGAAGGAAAGAAATGAGAAGTTAACCCAGGCTTTGCAGAAGACCCTCCGGGAGAGGAGTGAAGGTGTGAGGGAAATTGAGAGATTGGAGAAATTGAGGGTAGAACACTTGACTAAGATTGAGAAGTCTGGGGAGTATATCAACAAGTCTAAAGCTGGTGAGCAGATTCTGAAGAATGCTTGTAAAGAAGCCCAGTTCCAAAGAGCAAGAACAGACTTGTATTTGAAAGAGAGTCAGGCCAGGTGGGTCCGGATCACTGAGGCCCGTACTCTAGAAGACAAGAGAGTTCAGGACAAGATGGAGCAGATGGAAAAAGCCCTGGCAGCAGCCCAGGAGGAAATATCAGAGCTGAAAATCAAAGCAGGAGTAAAGAGGTCTAAGGACCAAAGTCAGAGCAGGAAGTTGACTGCAGCTGTTGCAACAAGAAACCTTCTCATCAGAAGTCTCACGGAGCATCCGGCTGATCCTGTGACCGAAGCACTTCTCAAGGAAGTTCGTGAGGATGAGTTTGGCCTTGGAGTTTGATCATTTGCTTGTTGTTGTTCCTTTTCCATGTACTTTTGCTTTTTGTGATGTATTTTGGCCCCTTTGAGGGTTTGTGTTGTAAAATGAACAAATTGTATTATTTCACCTTTGTAATATATTTGTGTTGGTTTCTATCTGGGTTCACATCAAAAGCAACTTCAACAGCAGCATCTTCAAGGGTCTGGAAGGGTCAAAACTGAAGGCCAAACCGGATACCTTGAGAACAAATAAGCATAACTGCATTGCATGCTAACCCCTTTTGTTTGTTTTGTAGGTTTTTTGTTTTGTTGTTGCTAACCTCTGTTGTGAATCTCAGGAATTATTGCTCGCCGCCGGGTATTTCCTCTCAACAGGCCTCACAGGTACCCAACTAGAAACAACCTTCCGGGAATTCAGATGGATCAGATGCAGCAGGACCTTACGGAGGTCAGAAACCAGATGGCCAACGAAAGGTTGGAGATGAGAACCCAGATAACACAATTCATGGAAGTGATGAACAATTTAGCTCAAAGCCAGGAGAGGCTCAGAGTTTTGGTAGAAGGAAGGAATCAAGAGGAGCCCCATGTGGGAACTGCTGGCACAAGTAACAACGAGAGGATCCAACCTCATGTCAATCCCCCAGTTTTTGGACCCCATCTCCATCCAGAGGCCAACATCCCAGTCAACATTCAAGGGACAGCCACAACAGCCAGAGTACTTCAAGAAGATCCTCAGGAGGACCAGTATACAGTAATGGGTGCTGGAGAGGAAACATATGATAGACGATTGGAAGAAATAGCTGAGAAGTTGAGATCACTGGAATCTCAAAACTCTTTGGGGTTTGACGTCATGGACATGGGATTGGTAGACGGGGTCAGGATCCCCCATAAGTTCAAGCCTCCATGTTTCGAAAAGTATAATGGGACTTCATGCCCCCGGACTCATTTGCAATCATTTCTGGGAAGGCTGAAGGCCTATACAATGGATGAGAAATTGTGGATGTTCTATTTTGAAGATAGTTTGACTGGAGCTTCGAGGGAGTGGTATTCCCATCTAACAAGAGCAACTATAAGATGCTGGAAGGACCTGGCAGAGGCCTTCATCAGACAGTATCAGTATAATCTAGATATGGCACCCAACAGGACTCTCCTGATGGGAATGTCACAATCTTCGAGAGAGAGCTTCAGAGAATATGCTCAAAGATGGAGGCAATTGGCTGCTGCCGTTCAACCACCAATGTCTGAAAGAGAAATGGCAGACATGTTTATGAACACTCTTCAGGGAACGTATATTGACAGGTCAGCTGCTTTCTCTTCCACCAGCTTCGCAGATGTTGTCATAGCTGGGGAGAGAATTGAAAGCCTGTTAAAAATGGGTAAGATCTCAGACAACGGTGCAAGCTCGTCCAGTGGTACAAGAAAGCCTTTTGCAGGCCCAAGAAGAGCTGGCGAGACCAATGCCATTCACACCAACAGGGGCAGGCCCCAATATGTTCAAAGGTCAATAGCAGCAGTCACTATCCCTGCTCCAGCTCATCCTCAGCCAGTCTATCAACCTCCTCAACAAAACTTCCAACAACAACCCCAGTATCAGCAGAATCAGTATCCTCCAAGGAACTTCAACAACAACAACTCCAACAACAACAATCAACAGAGGCCATTCCAACAGAGGCCGTCTCAAGCTAACCGAGTGATCGATCCGATCCCAATGCCATATGCTGCTTTGCTGCCACAACTTCTGAAACTCAACCTAGTTGAGCTAAGAACGTTGGCACCTCCGGATCCCAACAGTCTACCAAGGAACTATGACTCCAATGCTAGGTGTGCTTTCCACTCGAACGCACCTGGTCACAGTACAGAAAAATGCAGAGCTCTGCATATGAAGGTACAAGATTTGGTAGACTCCAAGGCTCTGAACTTTGCACCTCCGCCCAATGTCAATAAAAACCCTATGCCAAACCATGGTGGTCCTCGAATTAATGCTATTGAAGAAGACCAACCGTCTTATTTAATAACAAGTGTGGATCAGATCAGGACACCATTGGTGGAAATCAAAGCTCAACTCCGTGAAAACCAAATATTTCCGGGGTGTGAACTAGGGTGCCCCTATTGCAATATTTCATGGAATGGGTGTGAGGACTTGAGGAATGGCATTGACAGCCTTATTCAGAGTGGCTTGCTACAGATCACTACATCATTTCCGACAAATCCAGCAACTTCATCAACTACGGTTTCAGAACCCCCTACAAATGCAACAACTATTGTTCCCGACAATTCATCAGCAGCATCAACAAGTACTTCACCTGTCCTCCCAAATGATCAGTTTACAACAGTTTCTCCTGCTACAACTTCAGCTTCATTCCATTTCGACTCTCCATCAACAACAACAACAGTCCTTCCAACGGAACCTCCTACAACACCAGCAATCAATCACGAAGATGTCTCTACCGTCACCATATTCTATGATCCTGAAAATAATTCCGCCTACCATTCAGAAGGTGCTGCTCCTACCAGAGCACCAGTTACAATCTTTTATGATCCACAAACAATTACAGTCCCTTCAGCAGCAGCAATCAGTCCAGTCACTGTCACGGTGCCTGGACCAGTACCATATGAAAGCAATAGGGCCATCCCTTGGCACTATGGCTCTGACATATACTGCGAAGGAAAAAGAATCACTCTTGAAACATCAACACCTGCACCACAAGTAGATAATGTGGGGGGAGGCGGAGGCTTCACTCGAAGCGGACGTCTCTTTGCTTCACAAGTTCAAAGACCTACTGCCGAAGCAGAAGCTGCTGCCAAGGCAAAAGGAAAGAGCCAGGTGCAGGAAGATCCAGCTGCCAAAGAAGCCCTGAAGACTCCATTTGATCAGGAAGTTGATGAGTTTATGCGGATCATCAAAAAGAGTGACTACAAAATTGTGGATCAACTTCACCAGACGCCATCCAAAATCTCCATCCTCTCACTGCTTATGTGCTCCGAGGCCCATCGGAATGCACTACTCAAAGTCCTGCACGCAGCTTACGTGCCTGAGGAGATTACTGTCAACCAATTGGAAACCGTGGTTGGAAATGTTACTGCTAGCAATGGGCTAGGGTTTACCAATTCTGACTTGACAGCGGATGGCCGCAACCACAACAAAGCCTTGCACATAACCATGGAATGCAAAGGAGCTGTCCTTTCTCATGTGCTGGTGGACACAGGTTCTTCCCTGAATGTCTTGCCGAAGAAGGCTCTGGTGAAGCTTGAATATGATGGATTGGCATTGAGACCCAGCAACCTGGTAGTAAGAGCCTTTGATGGTTCTAAGAGATCGGTTCTGGGAGAGATTGAGCTGCCTGTGACAATTGGCCCACAGACCTTTAAAACTATCTTTTATGTGATGGACATTCAGCCCGCCTACAGCTGTTTGTTGGGTAGACCCTGGATTCACGCCGCCGGCGCAATAACGTCTACCCTTCACCAAAAGTTAAAATTTGAGTGGGAAGGTCAAGTTGTCACAATCTGTGGGGAGGAGGACATTTTTGTTAGCCATCTGGCTACTTATAAATACATTGAGATGGATGGAGAGATCCATGAAACAATGAGCCAAGGTTTTGAGGCCTTGAATGTGAATGAAGCATCTGCTGTATCTGGTACTCCAATGTCATCTTACCAACAAGCCCGGAAGGTTGTTGAAGAAGGAACTGCCCTAGGCTGGGGCAAGGTCTTAGCTGTGGAGGAGAAGAAGGACAAGTTTGGGTTGGGTTACAGACCAACTCAACATCAAGCAAAGGCTACTGCAGAGCCAGGTTTTGTCAGTGGGGGGATGCTCACCCCCGATGCTATCAACTGTCTGGAAGACGAGCTGGAAGAGGAGCGCAATCTGGAGAATTGGATTCGTCCGAAGATCCCGGGGAGCAGTGTCTCGAACTGGTCTTCCCAGGAAATTATAAGAGTTACTCATGCAGAGTAATTATTATTTCCTGTATTTTTTATAGCATGCATCCAAGTCTTGCATCTTGCCCAAGATGACAAGACTCATTTTGTAACCAGGGCCATCTGTACTTTTGTGCAAACAAGATTAAATTAATGAAATATCAGACGTCTTTTTTTTGCAAACGAGTCTTTTCCTTTTATGCTCACTGTTTTTCCGTTTTTTCTTTTTGTACAAAAATAAATGGCGGTGTTTTCAAAATGATAACTTCATTTCACTCTTTTCTAAAGCAAGATTAAAACCAATCACTAAAATGAACCAACTTAACCCTTGCAGAGAGTGCCTTCCTGACAGCACCGACAACAACACGGCTATGACATCGTATGACTTTGACAATCCAATCAATCAAGCTGATGAAGGGGTTGATGAAGAATTTGAGCTTCCTGAAGAGCTAGCCAGGTTGTTGAGACAAGAGGAAAAGGTCATTACTCCTCACCAGGAGGAGATTGAAGTGATCAATCTTGGTACGGAAGAAAACGTGAAAGAAGTTAAAATCGGGGCCTGCCTGCAAGACTCAGTGAAGAGACAACTGATAGATCTGCTTCAAGAGTATGTTGATGTGTTTGCTTGGTCGTATCAAGATATGCCAGGGTTGGATACCGACATTGTTGTGCACAAGCTGCCCCTGAGGGAAGAATGCCCACCAGTGAAACAGAAGTTGCGCCGGACTCGCCCAGACATGGCTATGAAAATCAAGGGAGAGGTACAAAAGCAGTGGGACGCCGGGTTCCTTGCTGTAACTAGCTACCCGCCGTGGGTTGCTAATATTGTGCCTGTGCCTAAGAAGGATGGCAAAGTAAGAATGTGTGTTGACTACCGGGATCTGAACAGAGCCAGCCCGAAAGATGACTTCCCATTACCTCACATTGATGTATTGGTGGATAACACGGCTCAGTTCTCGGTATTCTCCTTCATGGATGGATTTTCAGGATATAATCAGATCAAGATGTCACCTGAAGACATGGAGAAGACAACATTCATCACACCTTGGGGCACGTTCTGTTACAAAGTGATGCCATTCGGACTGAAGAATGCTGGTGCAACATATCAACGGGCTATGGTGACATTATTCCATGATATGATCCACAAGGAAATAGAATGCTATGTGGATGATATGATCGCCAAGTCCCTCACAGAGGAAGATCACCTGGAGAATCTGCTGAAGTTGTTCAAGCGTCTGAGGAAATACCAATTGAAGCTGAACCCCAACAAATGCACATTCGGGGTGCGATCCGGTAAGCTGTTGGGCTTTATTGTAAGCGAGAAGGGGATTGAGGTTGACCCTGATAAAGTCAAAGCTATTCAAGAAATGCCTGCACCGAAAACTGAGAAAGAAGTTCGAGGGTTCTTAGGTCGACTGAACTACATCTCACGGTTCATATCTCACCTCACAGCAACCTGTGAGCCCTTGTTCAAGCTATTAAGAAAGGAACAAACGGTCAGGTGGAATGAAGATTGCCAGAAGGCTTTTGACAAGATCAAGGAGTATTTACAAGAACCTCCGATCCTTATGCCTCCAGTTGAAGGAAGACCTCTGATTATGTACTTAACAGTATTAGAAGAGTCGATGGGGTGTGTGTTGGGCCAGCATGACGAGTCTGGTCGAAAAGAGTATGCAATATACTACCTAAGCAAAAAGTTTACCGACTGTGAACAGCGTTATTCACTGCTCGAGAAAACTTGATGTGCTTTAGCGTGGGCTGCTCGCCGACTGAGACAGTATATGTTGACCCACACTACTTTGTTGATCTCTAAGATGGACCCAGTTAAGTACATATTTGAGAAGCCAGCTCTTACCGGACGGGTTGCAAGATGGCAAATGATCCTTACTGAATATGACATCCAGTACACCTCTCAGAAAGCCATCAAGGGCAGTGTACTATCTGAATATCTTGCTGAGCAACCTATAGATGACTACCAGCCTATGAGATTTGACTTCCCTGATGAAGACATCATGTTCATTAAAGCAAAAGATCACGAGGAGCCTATTCACACTGAAGGGCCTGACCCGGAGGAAGAATGGACTATGATGTTTGATGGGGCTGTTAACATGAATGGTCGTGGTGTTGGTGCAGTACTCATTACACCCAAAGGAGTTCACATGCCTTTCTCGGCAAAACTCACTTTCAACTGCACTAACAACGAAGCTGAATACGAAGCTTGCATTATGGGTCTTGAGGAAGCCATTGACCTCAGGATCAAGACATTGACCGTATTCGGAGATTCAGCTTTGGTAGTCAATCAAACCAACGGGAAATGGTACACCCACCAAGATCATCTGATACCTTACAGGGATTATACAAGGAGGTTATTGACTTTCTTCACAACAGTCAAGCTTGAGTATATCCCTCGGGACGAGAATCAGTTTGCGGATGCTCTTGCTACCATTTCATCCATGATCAAAGTTCAAGCCGCTAACTTTATACCTCAGATTTCAGTGTCCAGACTCAACAGACCAGCATATGTATTTGCAGCGGATGTTGTAAAAGATGATAAGCCTTGGTTCCATGACATTAAGTGCTTCTTGGAGGATCAAACATACCCACCTGGGGCATCTTCCAATGATAAGAAGACTTTGAGAAGGCTTGCTGGTAGTTTCTTTCTGAACGCTGATGGGTCTTTGTACAAGAGGAACTTTGACATGGTACTCCTCAGATGTGTTGACAGGACGGAAGCAGATTTGCTGATGCATGAAGTGCACGAAGGATCTTTTGGTACCCATGCTGGAGGGCATGCCATGGCTAAGAAGTTGTTAAGATCAGGCTATTACTGGATCACGATGGATGCAGACTGTTGTGCTTACGCCAGAAAATGCCATAAATGCCAGATCTACGCAGATAGGGTGCATGTGCCTCCTAATCCTTTGAACATCATGTCTTCACCATGGCCCTTTGCTATGTGGGGCATTGATATGATTGGCAAGATTGAGCCAACTGCGTCAAACGGTCACAGATTCATCCTGGTCGCCATCGACTATTTCACCAAGTGGGTTGAAGCAGCCTCCTATGCAAATGTTACTAGGCAGGTGGTAGCCCGATTCCTGAAGAGAGACATCATCTGTCGGTATGGAGTGCCCGAGCGAATCATTACTGATAATGGTTCCAATTTAAACAACAAAATGATGGCAGAACTGTGCCGGGACTTCAAGATCCAACATCACAATTCTTCTCCTTACAGGCCAAAGATGAACGGCGCTGTTGAGGCAGCAAATAAGAATATCAAGAAGATTGTGCAGAAGATGGTAGTCACATACAAAGACTGGCATGAAATGCTACCGTTTGCCTTGCATGGGTATCGCACATCAATCAGAACATCCACTGGGGCAACACCGTATCAACTTATATATGGTATGGAAGCAGTCCTACCTGTTGAAGTTGAACTACCCTCGTTACGGGTATTAATGGATGTTAAACTGAGTGAAGCAGAATGGGTTCGGTCCCGATTCGAACAACTAAGTCTGATCGAAGAGAAAAGATTGGCTGCAATCTGTCACGGGCAGTTATATCAGAAGAGAATGAAGAAGGCCTTCGATCAGAAAGTCAGGCACCGAGAGTACCAAGTGGGAGATCTTGTGCTGAAAAGAATCCTCCCTCCTCATACAGACCACAGGGGAAAATGGACTCCAAATTATGAAGGACCATTTGTTGTAAAGAAAGTTTTCTCTGGTGGAGCACTGATGCTCAGCACCATGGATGGTGAAGATTTCCCATCCCCTGTGAATTCAGATGCAGTTAAAAAATACTTCGCATAAAATGACCCGCTGGACATAAAAACAGAATGTAAGTCCAGGCAAAAATAGGGCATCCCGGCGAGTCAAAAACAGAATAAAAGACTCGGGCAAAAGTAAGGGAAATAAATGAAAAAATGTACACTCGCTGAGTTGAAAAGCCGCATTGGACAACTCAGGCAAAAATGGGTATCCCGATGGATTGAAAACCCGAAAGGGCGATCCATGCAAAACAAGGGAATAAGCGAACAATTGCATTCTGAATTCGTCTGTATCACCTACAACTTGGTAAGCTTCCGAAGGATCAAGCTTCAATCAGAATCAACTCTCTCCAGAAAGCAAGACGAGAAGAACGTCATTGTCATACGAGTCATAGCAGAAGGGGAAGCTCCTTGAAAGCGTCGTCAACACCGCCAGCACTTTATTTCTCAATTTGTAACAAACTCCTCATTTCAGGAGATATGTTTCTTTGACTGTATCTTGCCAATTCAGGGCACATGAATTAATAAAATCAGATTTTCAGTCATGTTTCGTCTTTTACATTTACGTTTTGCAAGGAGTTGTCTGATATCTCTAAAAATACAATTGCATAAGTACAGATGCCTTTCTCTAAAATAAAAACACATGCTTACAGGGAATGTGATTATTCTCGAAAGTACTTAACTCCTATGACGGAATCCAGTAAGGGATACCTCGGGACCTTTTGTACGTTCCATTATCTTTGCAGGATTGCAGGTATCCAGAACGCAACCTGGGGCATGCAGGTTACGTCTCAGCAAGTAGGCGAATCATTATCAACTCGGTCTATCTTCAACATACAGCATCGAAGGTGCCCATTTCCCCAGCGGAGCTGCCAAATCAGCATACACTCAATCTCAGCATCCGAAATGCTCTATCCCCAGATGAGTTGCTCCCCATTGCTTCCCCCAGCAAAGTTGCCAAATCAACATACAGCATCCGAAATGCTCTATTCCCCAGCTGAGTGGCCTCTTATTGCTTTCCCCAGCTGGGTTGCCTCTCACAATTCCCCAGCCGAGTTGCCATTCTTCCTCAGCAGAATGCAGAAATCAAGGAATCATCTCCCCACAGAGCTTCAGCCTCTATCCAGAAGAGCAACGCATGAAGAGATCACAACGGAGTACAGAAGCTTCTACAAACCCCAGCTGGGTCCCGTACTTTCAAGGTTATGTCAACCAGTGACATATATCCCCGAGCAGATACATCATTGGATCTACTAGTGATCTCATACCCAGCTGGGATGTCCATTTCAAGCAGATCGACCAGAGATCTTCGCAGCAACGGGATCCGAATCCCGGATCTGTGCCCCTTTGCATAATCATGGCATCCGCATCATATTCACCCCCCCCCAGAGCGTAGCATTCCGTCTAATACGGAGCATTACGGCAAAAATCAAATACATAGCATAATCATAAGTCATGTTGTGAATTGAACGCTTGTGATTAGTAACCATTTATCAGGATACAGATTACTTTCCCCCAGAATCCCCATCAGAGTCCCAGCAAAAGCAGTTGCTCCACAATCATAAACACCAGTATACACCTTTTGGCACCCGTCCGTGTCATCTTTCCCCACAGGTCGCCTGGATACACTCTACAAACAAAATCACCCGTACTACAGATACGTCCTGACACCCGTCCGTGTCATGTCCCAGCAGAAAGCCAAAGACATCCTCTTTGCACTCACATACCTTATATACACTTCCCTGACACCCGTCCGTGTCATATCCCCAGCGCAGTCGCCTAGACTTTGTATAGCAGACACTTGTTAATGTTATGCTTTTCTCTCTTGACACTCGTCCGTGTCACTTTCCCCAGCGGTCAAATTACTCATTAATACAATACTCACTACTCATGGTACGCTTATACAGATACTCGTCCGTATCTTGTATACATCACCACTCATATCCCCGCAGATTCGGCAGTAGTCCTTGTTCTTTGTTAGCCAGTTGGTATTCGTCCGTACCACCATCTCAGAACACAGCGTCTAGTGTTTGTTTCTACATGATACTCGTCCGTATCATAGTCTTAAGGATGCTCGTCCGCATCTTTAATCCATACACCGTGTCAAACACTTATGTCTTCTTGAGTATAGATACTCGTCCGTGTCTACTTTTCCCCAGAAGAGTCCTTTCAGATGCAACACTCGTCCGTGTTCTTTGTTAACCAGTTGATACTCGTCCGTATCATCATCTCTGAGCATGTGTCAGTTTGTTTCTACATGATACTCGTCCGTATCATAGTCTTAAGGATGCTCGTCCGCATCTTTAATCTATACACAATACCAAACACTCATACCTTTTTGTTTCTTGGATGTAAACGCTCGTCCGTGTTTACTATCCCCAGTAGATCGCCAACAAAGCAAATTTTCTTTTTATCTAAACACTCGTCCTGTGTTATGATACCTTTGAGAGCAGCCGTACCCTGCTGAGTGGGCGTCCTCCACTTCTTGATGGTCGTCCTCCATCATGCTCATCCGATGGCCGTCCCCATCGTTGTTTTTTAGCAGCCGTCCCCTGCTAGGTGGTCGTCCTCCACCTTTTGATGATCGTCCTTCATCACTTTATCCAATGGCCGTCCCCATTGTTGATTTTGGTTATCTGGCATTCGTCCTGTGTCATGATAAACCCTGAGAGCAGCCGTCCCCTGCTGAGTGGTCGTCCTCCACTTCTTGATGGTCGTCCTCCATCTTGCTCGTCCGATGGCCGTCCCCATCGTTGACCTTTCCTATCCGATGGCCGTCCCCATCGTTGATATTTTTGGCAGCCGTACCCTGCCAGGTGGTCGTCCTCCACCTTTGATGGCCGTCCCCATCATATTTCTTTTATTCCCAACAGAGCAGCCGTCCCCTGCTAGGTGATCGTCCTTCACCTTTGATGGCCGTACCCCATCATCTGTTTATTTCATTTATTCTTTAACCCGATGGCCGTCCCCGTCGTGGTCCCTTTTCCTTTTTAGCCCGATGGCCGTCCCCATCGTTGGTTACTTGACCTTTATGAACTTGATGGCCGTCCCCGTCATGTTTCATTAATCCCCAGAGAACTTCGCAGCTTTATCTTGATGGCCGTCCCCATCATAATATCCTATTTTTCCCAGCTAGTCGGCCGTCCCCGTCTTAGCTCTACTTGTTTTTCCCCAGCTAGTCGGCCGTCCTCGTCTTAGCTTTACCTTTTATCCCCAGCATGTCGGCCGTCCCCGTCATTGCTTTATTTTTATACACTCTCCCAGCATGTCGGCCGTCCCCGTCATCGCTCTTTACCCAGCAGTCGTCCTCTGCTCGACGGTCGTCCTCCGTCGCCCACACTTTACAATATACTTTATTTTCCTTTACAATCTATGTCCCTTTTCTTCTTCATTTCTGTGAGTGCAAATTTTGGACTGTCTTTGGTATTCAACCACAAGTTATCTTGTTCGCCTGTTAAGCCGTCGCTTACAACCTGCACAGCTAACTCATGTTTGAATAGGGGCAGCTGTAAACACCCCAAATTTGCCCTCACCCATTCACACCATGGCTTGTGATCATCCTCATATGCATAAATACAATCATATCATCTCACATCTCATTTTTTGATTCACTGCATAGCTTCTAAGGCATCTGCACCTAGGGTTTGTGATCTGAGCAATCCCAAAGCATCTCGAGCTATTCCAAAGGCCACCAATCAACTCAAAGGGGTCCATGTGTGTTCTTACATCATATTCCATCTCCTCAAAGTCAAAAATGTAGAGGAATCACAAGAACTAGGGTTTGAGTGGATGCAGAGCCAGGTTGAACTGCACAGTTGACTGAAAATTAGGGTTTTGGTTTCAGAGGCCATAACTCCAATTTTTTTGGTCATTCTTGTTTCCATTGATCTTTATATGGTATAGGGAGTATGCATATCAATTTTCATGAAGAAATTCCATGGGGAAGTCATCTGATCAAGAGTTGACTTTTCAGACAAGTCAGTGTAAAATCAGGGCATCTGAGGCCCCCAATGACCCAACCAATGGGTGATCTTCATCATTTTGAGTGTATATGATCTTTATTTGATCATGGAAGAAGGTTGAAGTTCATAGAAATCAAGAATTTAGGGTTTTTGCAAATGTTGACTTTTTTGGGCATAGTTGACTTTTCAAGAATGCCTCATTTTAGGTCAATTTTCAAGCCTTGATTCATGACCCAAAAAGGCTTCAAATGGAAAAACTTTGGTCATGAAAGTTGTAGATCTCATCTTTCCCTTTTCAAAAAGTACAAGAACATGATCAAACTCTTCTTGGATCAAAAGTTATGGCAATGCAAAGTTGGCAAAAATCATTGTTTTTCAAGTTATGCACCAAATGAAAATCTTGCAAAGTCTTGAACCAAAGCCAAATGCAGCCTCTAATCCACTTCAAACCAGCATGTGAACATTCTCTAAGTTACAAAAATCAGAATTTGATCTAGTTTGCCCATGGTTTGGTTTGTGTAACAAGGCATTTTCATGAAAATCCATAAAGCTAACCAAGTTGCAAAACACTCATGATCTTCTCACCAACTTGCTGCATTGATCCTTGAGTCAAGCCAGCCTCTCTCCCTCACCTTTGCTGCGCCAGCCATGCCTTGTACTTGCCTAGACCTTGCCCATGCCCTATCTTACACAAAGTTGACCTTTTATGCAAAAGCAAACTTACCTATCATAGCAGGCCATGTCACATCACAAAACCAATCAGATTTGTTTATGTGTACAACTTGCAAGCTAAACATATCACAGGCCAAGGCTGAAACTCTCTCATTCACAACTTACACAAAAACCTCCCATTTTGCAACTTGCTTCGAATCCCTTCACACAGCAAGCAAACACTTCAACCACCTTCATCATTCAACTCAGCACACTTCATAGATCAAAAACCACCCAAAGCCCAAGCCTGAAACAGCCAGAAACTCTCACTGCCATCTCTCACCTCAGTTTGCAGTTTCACTTGAAACTATCACCATAGCTCACAAACACACAAACAAACACCATAGACCTTCTCCATTCATCCTCAGGATCACAAACAATCACTCACCATGACCTGAATGTGCCTGAAACACCATAGCCATTGTTGACTGAGCTTGAAGCAGTTCCATTCGAATCTCCTTCTCCAGCCAACACAAACTCATTTTGAGCATTCAAGCATCTTTGGGGGATCAAGTGGAGTGGTTTGCACAAAGAAAGGTGGCCAGAAAGTTCCTAAACTGAAAGCTTCAAATCTCAGGTAGCCTGAAATTAATTTTTCCAGAAATGACTTTTATTGTTACAAACTTGTTCTTCATGCTTGCCTGATCATTCTGGTACCACTGGTTTTGGAAATGGTTGTGATTTGAGCATTTAATTTGTGTTTGAAGCTTACGAACCCTAGTTTTTCTTTCTTTCGATTCAGCTTATTTAGGTAGAATAAATTTGTTTTGAGAGAGGGGTTTGGTTCGTGAGAGGATAAGGATCATTTCCCTGGTCTTAGATTTCATTTTTGTAACGTTTTGAGGAAGTTGGGTGATTCTCAGGTGAGAGCTGGCCGGAGAAGACGACCGGAGGTCTTCTCCGGCCACCTGAAAGTCATTAGGGCTAATTGTCATTAATTAAGCCAGTTTGAATAATGAGCGTAGGATCAGTAGACCTTGTTGACTTCGCGCGCAGATAGAGGGCCAGGATCCCTTTGATTAGCCCTAATTCATCATTTAGTTTTAATTAATTGTAATTAGCTCAGATGCAATCCTGACCATAAGATCACGCGCCAGTCAACACATTTAAACCCTGGACGCATCCTGACCATCCCTTCTGTTTACTTTTTATTTTATTTAATTTTAATTCATTTTCTCTTCATTTAATTTGCATAATTAATTTAAAATAGCAAAAATGTCTTAAAAATTATGAAACCTTTTCTTTAAAGTTTTAATAATTTTTAAGACCCAAAAATATTTTCATTTTATTTTTTATCATTAAAAAAAGTATTTTTAAATATTTAAAAGATTATTTTTAATTGATTAATGAGAATTAATTAATTAAAAATACTTTTAGGTATTTAAAAATTACAAAAAAATTCATGAAATGTTCTAAGACATTTAGAAACATTGTCCAACCTTCAAACCAAATTTCTTTTTTGATCTTGATGCATCTTAAGAATTTTTCATTGAATTAAATCATTTTGTATGCATTATTTTGATCATAAGTTCAAAAATTCATTTCTGTCAATTGGTGAAGGTTGAGACATGGATTCTTCTTGCATTGTTTTGTGTTTAGCATGTATTTTCAAGGATAAAAAGGCCATGATTTTTTCTTGCATTTTCTAATTGATTGGCATTTGTTTTGTTAAGAACCCTAAAAAACCCTAATAACTTAGAAAATTCATATCTTGAGTTTGGTTGAGAGTTGAGAGCTCCCCTTTGGGCAGTGGTTCATTATAGGTTTAGGGTTTCTTTGAGTGCCATTTTCCATTTTTATCTTAGGGTTTTGCTTCTGTTTTTGGTTTGTGTTTGATGTTTGATCCATGAACCCTAATCTGGGCTTTCATTTGCATCCCTCTTGCATTTCCTTGCATAACATAACTTATCTTTGCATTTTGTGCATGCTTATGATTCATTTGACATCTTAAGACATGTATAAAGCATCATTGATCATTGCATTACATGTTTGCCATGTCATTTGTCCTGTATGTTTCATAACATTTCATGCTTGTTCATGCTCTTTAGCTTGCATCATTTGCATTCATGATCTTGTATGAACATCCCCATTGTCTTGCCTCATGTTTGCAGCACCTCATAACATCATAATCATCATCAACATGCTTCTGGTTTTGCTTAGCATCATATCATTTCATCTCATCTTGCATTGCATTGCATTTTCTTTCTAACATTGCAGGTGGTAAGTAAACTTGAGAAGTGGATTTGCCTTCACTTCTCATAACTTCTCTTTTCATCTCTCTTGCATCCATTGCTGCATTCTTATATGTGTTTGAGTTTGAGCTTGCTCATTCTTCTTCCTCCCACTTTCTTTCTTCAAGTGACTTGACTTCTTGAAGGAAGCAAGTCACTTTGCTTCTCTTGATCCTGTTCATCTGCTTCCTGGTGGGTCCTTTGAAGATTGTTCTTGAAAACCTCACAAACCTTAGGATCAACCAAGCATGACAATGAATTAGGGTTTTGATTAGTCTCCCCTCATAGTTTTACCTTTGTGTCTCTCTTTGAGTCCTCTCCTCTCATCTCATAATCAGGGACTAAACCCTAAAGGCTTTAAGACTTTGTGATTAAGCTTATGCCTGCATCCTTCTCTTAGGATGGAGTGTATAACTTTAATCCTAAATCTTGAACCCTTTATGTGTTTAAATCTCTTAATCAATTCACTTAATAAGTATCAAGACATCACTTGTAACTTGGGCCTTGCATTAGGGTTCTAATTCTTCCTTAATTGGTTAAGAAGGACTAACCCTAGTGTTAATGGACAAGTCCCCCTCAAGTTGTCTTACAAACCATAAAAAACACTTCATCATCATACCATTAAATAAAATCCACTTAATCAAAGGCTTGTTTTGTCATGGGTTTAATCCCTAATCATGGATTAAGTTGAGGAGTTTTTCTCAACTTAAACATTCTCATCTATTATCCTTCTTTTAGGATGGTGTAATGAGTCTGTTTAATCCTTGATTATGGCTTAACCTCATTACTCAACACTAAACAAAAACACCAAAAAACATCTAAATAATCACAAGTAGGTTAATGATCTTAATCCTACATCAAAAGGTGATTAAGTGTGAGAATCTGACTTCACACTTAAGGTATTCTCATTACCCCTAATCAGAGGGAAGATGTGATGAGTTTACCAACCCATTGGTTTAGACTTAAGCTCATTATCTTATGACAAAATCCAAAAAGAAATAAAAGACTGAAAACTCAAAAAAACAAACAATAATCGTCTCCTTCGGGATTCTTTTCTCATCATCTTCACTCACAATCGAGAACTCGCTTCTTCCGTCTAATGCAAGACAGTAAGCACCTGAGCCAGACAGGTCATACACTTGAGCATTGACAAGCAAGCAGTTCACAAGTCAATTCATCTTTCAGTCTCTTTGGGTCGAACTACGGTGTTCTGACTTCCTCATTGCACGAGAGGATACGTAGGCATAACTTAACAGTTATCGAACAAAAGTCTCTGTATATTCCCCCTCTTTCAACTTCATTCTGTTAGTCTCATGATCTTGAGCATACTCTTATCCTTACACTGACACTGTACATTTATACACTTCACATTTTTTTCTTTACACTGACACCTGTACATTCTTTTCCAGCTATTTTACACACAGATTGCACTGACACTACCCCTCTAAAACACAAATCTTTTAAGCGTGGATCCCGTCGGGTACGACGGACAATCTGGGTGCTAATACCTTCCCAGGTTGTAACCAACCCCCTTTCTCAGTCTCTCTGGTTCGCAAACCGTCTTATCCATCTTTTTCTAGGCCTATGCAGCATTGCCTTTCCTCCGGGATAAAAATGCCTAGCTGGCGACTCTTTTCATCTCCAGTGAGTTCACGGCTGTGTGTTCTCACTGTTCCTTTCGCCGACCGTTCGCGTCTGTACCTTCATATGACCCCGTGTCACTTGTCGGGAGCGACAGCCTGCAAGGAGGCCAAGATTCAGAAAGCTAGGTCTGAGCACTATCTGCAAGAAAGCCAGGCTAGGTGGGCCAGGATCACCGAAGCCCGTGCACAAGAAGACCAGAAGACTCAGGCCATGATTGAGCAGCTGGAAGCCAACAAGAAGAAGCAGCAGGAAGCTTTGTTGGCAGCTCAGAAGGAGATATCAGAATTGAAGCTCCGAGCGGGGTTGAAGAGATCAAAAGATCAGGACAGGCATAAGAAGCTGACTAATGCCATTGCTACCAAGAACCTCCTCATTAGGACCATTATAGAGCACCCAGCTGGTCCGGTGACTGAGGCACTCCTGAAGGAAGTCAGGGAAGATGATTATAGATTGGATGTCTGATTCCTCTTTGCTTGTATTTCTTTTCCTTTGATGTACTTTTCCTTTTTTGTTGTATTTTTGACCCACCAGGGGCATGTTTTGTAAACAGACTATGTATTTTTCATCATTTGTAATATATTTAGTTTGTTTCATTGGGCTTCTTTTCTCAACATCATCAAACATCTCCTCGAGGTCTGGAAAGGTCAAAACCAATAACCAAACCGGATACCTTGGAAAATAAATAAGCATATTGCATTGCATGCTAACCTTTTTCTTTATTTTGTAGGTTTTTGTTTATTATTTTGTTTCTCACTTTGTTGCGCTTTCAGGAAACATTGCTCGTCGCCGAGTGTTCCCTGTCAACCACACACACCGGTACCCAACTCGTAACAACCTTACAGGCATTCAGATGGATCAGGTACAGCAGGACCTGACTGAAGTAAGAAATCAGATGGCAAACAAAAGGGTCGAGATGAGAAACCAAATGTCTCAGTTTATGGCAGTGATGACTGGCTTAGCCCAGAGCCAAGAGAGGTTGAGAGAGCTGGTAGAAAGACAGACACCTGAAGAGCCCCACCTTGGGACAAGAGGGACCAGCAATAATGAACGGGGGCAGCCTCGTATCGACCCACCAGAGTATGGGCCCCATTTGAATCCAGATATTAATATCCCAAGGAATGTTCAAGGCAATACTGTTGGAGGCAGAATCCTACAAGAGGATCCCCAAGAAGAACAATTCACTGTTATTGGGGCTGGAGATGAGGTGTATGACAGAAGACTGGATGAGATTGCTGAAAAGTTAAGATCTTTGGAATCTCATAATTCTTTAGGCTTCGACGTGATGGATATGGGGCTGGTAGATGGGGTGAGAATTCCCCACAAATTCAAACCCCCTTGCTTTGAGAAATATAATGGTACCTCATGCTCGCGTACTCATCTGCAATCTTTCTTAGGAAGACTCAAGGCTTATACCATGGATGAGAAGTTATGGATGTTCTATTTTGAGGACAGCCTGACTGGAGCTTCAAGAGAATGGTATTCACATCTGACAAGGGCCACTATAAGATGTTGGAAAGACTTGGCCAAAGCCTTCATCCGGCAATACCAGTACAACCTAGACATGGTTCCTAATAGAACTCTTCTAATAGGCATGTCTCAGTCTTCAAGGGAAAGCTTCCGGGATTATGCTCAGAGGTGGAGACAGCTTGCTGCTGCTGTCCAACCACCCATGTCAGAAAGAGAGATGGCTGACATGTTTATGAACACCTTGCAGGGAACTTATATTGATAGACTTGTTGCTTTCTCTTCCACCAGTTTTGTTGATGTAGTTATAGCTGGAGAGAGAATTGAGAGTCTTTTGAAGATGTGCAAAATCTCTGACAACGGTGCAAGTTCCTCCAACAATCCTAGAAAACCTTTTGCAGGACCCCAAAGGGCGGGTGAAACAAATGCTATCCATGCAAGCAGGGGCAGACCCCAGTATTCTCACCGATTAGTAGCAGCTGTTACCATCCCGGCTCCGGTTCCACAACAACCACTTTATCCTCAACAACAACAACAACATCACTATCAGCAACAATCTCATTTTCCGCAACAAAGAACTTACAGTAATAACAACAACAACCAGCAGCAGCGCCCCTTTTAGCAGAGGCCATCTCAAGCAAATAGGGTGATTGATCATATTCCTATGCCTTATGTCACTCTACTACCACAACTCCTGAAGCTTAACCTGGTTGAGTTAAGGACGTTGGCTCCACCAGATCCTCTCAATCTCCCAAAGAATTATGATGCTAATGCCAGGTGTGCCTTTCACTCCAACGCACCTGGTCATAATACTGAGAAATGTAGAGCCTTGCAGATGAAGGTTCAGGATTTGGTCGATTCCAAAGCTCTCAATTTTGCACCTCCTCCGAATGTTAACAGAAATCCTATGCCTAATCATGGTGGGCCTAGGATTAATGCAATAGAAGAGGACCAACCATCTACACTGATTGATAATGTTGCACAAATTCAAACACCGCTGGCTGAGGTCAAAGCTCGACTCTTAAGATGCCAAGTGTCCCCGGGCTGTGGGGCCTGCTGTGAATTGTGCAAGACTGCTATTAATGGTTGTGAGAAGATAAGGTTTGGCATAGATGGCCTTATCAGAGATGGAATTTTGCAGATTACCACAACGGTTCCTTCAACAACTCTTTTGTCAGCAACAATGGAATCTCCTACAACATCAACAATTCTTCTTTCAACAGATTCTCCTACAACATCAACAACTATCATTCCCACTGATTCGTCAACAACTCCAGCAATCACTTCATCCATCTTTTCAACAAATCAGAGTTCCACAACATTATCTTCTACAACATCAGCATCCATTTTATCAATAAAAACACCTACAACACCAGCAAAAGCTAGTGAAGATATCTCAACGGTCACGATTTATTATGACCCAGCAAATGTTCATCCCAACAACAATTTCCAACAACAAACTGCAACACCTCCTGTCAGATCTCCGGTTACGATCTATTACGACCCACATACCATCACAGTTCCTTCCGCTGCAGTAATCAGTCCAGTCACTATTACGGTACCTGGATTTGTTCCTTATGAAAGAGGTAATGCCATACCTTGGCACTACGGCTCTGATATCTACTGCAATGGGGAGAAAATCACTCTTAATTTGTCAACCTCTTCACCACAAATTGACAATGTTGGGGGAGGCGGAGGCTTCACCAGAAGCGGACGCCTTTTTGCCTCACAAACGCAAAGACCTAATGCTGAAGCAGAATCCGCTGCTAAGGCAAAAGGAAAGAATGTGGTATCCGAAGAATCAACTATCAAAGAAACTCAGAAGACGTCTTTTGAACAAGATGTAGACGAGTTCATGAGACTAATCAAAAGGAGTGACTACAAGGTGGTGGACCAGCTTCACCAAACACCCTCCAAAATCTCCATATTATCATTGCTAATATGTTCCGAAGCCCACAGGAATGCATTGTTGAAGGTCCTGCACGCAGCATACGTGCCGAAGGAGATTACTGTTAACCAGCTAGAAACTGTGATTGCGAATGTCAACACCAGTCATGGACTGGGCTTTACAAATGCTGATTTAACAACGGAGGGGCGCAACCATAACAAGGCTTTACACATCACCTTAGAATGCAAAGGTGCTGTTCTTTCTCATGTACTGGTAGACACTGGGTCTTCGCTTAATGTTCTCCCAAAGAAAGCCTTGGTGAAGTTGGAATATGATGGTTTGGCATTGCGTCCAAGTAACTTGGTGGTGAGAGAATTTGATGGCTCTAAGAGATCGATGCTTGGAGAGATCGATTTACCTGTGTTGATTGGTCCATAGACCTTTAAAACTACCTTCTTCATGATGGACATACAGCCGGCCTACAGCTGTCTGTTGGGTAGACCCTGGATTCACGCTGCTGGCACTGTTACATCTACCCTTCACCAGAAGTTAAAATTTGAATGGGAAGGCCAGATCATCACAATCTATGGGGAGGAAGATATCTTTGTTAGCCAGCTGGCTACTTACAAATATATAGAGATGGATGGGGAGATCCATGAGACTATGAGTCAGGGGTTTGAGGCCCTTAACATCAATGAAGCAACTGCTGTATCTGGAACTTCCATCACTTCATATCAACAAGCCCGGAAGGTTGTTGAGGAGGGTACCGCTCAAGGCTGGGGCAAGTTGCTGCCAGTAGAAAAGAAAGAAGACAGATTTGGGTTGGGTTACAGACCAACCCGACAAGATCAACCAGAGGCTATAACGGAGCCCAAATTTGTCAGCAGGGGAATGCTAACCCCGGATGTTGTGAACAGTTTGGAAGACGAGAAAGAAGACGAACGCAACCTGGAAAGTTGGATACGTCTAAGGATCCCGGGGAACCAAGTCTCAAACTGGTCTTCCCAGGAAATTATAAGAGTTACTCATGCAGAGTAATTATTATTTCCTGTCTTTAAACATGCATTAAGTCCTGCATCTTGCCCAAGATGTCAGGGCTCATTTTGTAATCGGGTCATCTTGTATTTTATGCAAACGATCAATTAATGAATATCAGGACATCTTTTGCAAATTAGTCTCTTTTTTCCCGCTCACTGTTTTTCATTTTTTATTTTTGTACAAAAATAAAATGGCAATGTTTTTCAAAATAATAACTTCATTTTCACTTTTTCTAAACAAGATAAAACTGATCACTAAAATGAACCAATCTAAACCCTTGCAGAGAGTGCCCTCCAGACTGCACCACCAACGACACTGCTATGACTTCGTATGACTTTGACAATCCGATTAATCAAGCTGATGAAGGGGTTGAAGAAGATTATGAGTTACCTGAAGAACTAGCCAGGTTGTTAAGGCAAAAGGAAAATGTTATCACTCCTCATCAGGAGGAAGTGGAGACAATTAATCTTGGTACCGAAGAAGACTTGAAAGAAGTGAAGATCGGGGCCCGCCTGCAAGATTCAGTGAAGGAACAACTTATTGACATGCTTCGGGAGTATGTGGATGTCTTTTCTTGGTCTTATCAAGATATGCCAGGACTGGATACCGACATTGTTATGCACAAGCTGCCTCTAAAAGAAGACTGTCCTCCAGTAAAACAGAAGTTGCGTCGTACTCGTCCGGATATGGCCATGAAGATAAAAGAAGAAGTACAAAAATAGTGGGATGCCGATTTCCTTACTGTAACTAGTTACCCGTCGTGGGTTGCTAACATTGTACCAGTGCCTAAGAAGGATGGCAAGGTACGGATGTGTGTGGATTACCGGGATCTGAATAGAGCTAGCCCGAAAGATGACTTCCCATTACCTCACATTGATGTATTGGTCGACAATACGGCTCAGTTCTCGGTGTTCTCCTTCATGGATGGGTTTTCAGGATATAACCAGATCAAGATGTCACCTGAAGACATGGAGAAAACAACTTTCATCACACCCTGGGGTACATTCTGTTATAAGGTAATGCCGTTTGGATTGAAGAATGCGGGTGCCACTTATCAACGGGCTATGGTAACATTATTCCACGACATGATCCACAAAGAAATTGAATGTTACGTGGATGACATGATTGCCAAGTCCCTCACAGAAGAAGACCACCTGGTGAATCTGTTGAAGCTATTCAAACGTCTGAGGAAGTATCAGCTGAAGCTAAACCCCAACAAATGCACATTTGGGGTACGGTCCGGTAAGCTGCTGGGATTTATTGTAAGTGAAAAGGGAATTGAAGTTGACCCTGACAAAGTCAAAGCCATTCAAGAGATGCCTGCACCAAGGACTGAGAAGGAAGTTCGGGGGTTTCTAGGTAGATTGAACTACATTTCAAGGTTCATATCTCATCTTACAGCAACCTATGAGCCTTTGTTCAAGTTGTTAAGGAAAGAACAAACGGTCAGGTGGAATGAAGACTGCCAAAGGGCTTTCGAAAAAATCAAGGAGTACTTACAAGAGCCTCCAATTCTTATGCCTCTAGTTGAAGGAAGACCTCTAATAATGTACCTGATAGTGTTAGAATAGTCAATGGGGTGTGTGCCGGGCCAACATGACGAGTCTGGTCGAAAAGAGTATGCAATATACTACCTAAGCAAAAAGTTTACCGACTGTGAACAATGTTATTCACTGCTCGAGAAAACTTGTTGTGCTTTAGCGTGGGCTGCTCGCCGACTAAGGCAGTATATGTTGAACCACACTACCTTATTAATCTCAAAGATGGATCCAGTCAAGTACATATTTGAGAAGCTAGCACTTACCGGGCGGGTTGCAAGATGGCAAATGATTCTCACAGAATATGACATTCAATACACATCTCAAAAAGCCATCAAAGGCAGTGTATTGTCTGACTATCTAGCTGAGCAACCCATTGATGATTACCAGCCAATGAGATTTGACTTCCCTGATGAAGACATCATGTTCATAAAAGCAAAAGATCATGAAGAGCCTATTCACACTGAAGGGCCTGACCCAGAAGAAGAATGGACTATGATGTTTGATGGGGCTGTTAATATGAATGGTCGTGGAGTTGGTGTAGTACTCATTACACCTAAGGGAGTTCACATGCCCTTCTCGGCAAAACTCACCTTTAACTGCACTAACAACGAAGCTGAATACGAAGTCTGTATCATGGGCCTTGAGGAAGCCATTGACCTCAGGATCAAAACTTTAACTGTGTTCGGAGATTCAGCTCTGGTAATCAATCAAACCAACGGCAAATGGTACACTCACCAGGAGCATCTGATTCCGTACCGGGATTATACAAGGAGATTATTGACTTTCTTCACTACGGTCAAGCTTGAGTATATCCCTCGAGATGAAAATCAGTTTGCAGATGCTCTGGCTACCATTTTCTCCATGATCAAAGTTCAAGCTGCCAACTTTGTGCCTCGGATTTCAGTATCCAGACTTGACAGACCAGCATACATATTCTCAGCAGACCTTGCTAAAGATGACAAGCATTGGTTCCATGACATCAAATGCTTCTTAGAGGATCAAACATACCCACCTGGGGCATCATCCAATGATAAGAAGACCTTAAGAAGGCTAGCTGGTAGTTTCTTCCTGAATGCTGATGGTTCATTGTACAAGAGGAACTTTGACATGGTACTTCTCAGATGTGTTGATAAGACAGAGGCATACTTGCTGATGCACGAGGTGCATGAAGGATCTTTCGGTACCCATGCTGGAGGACATGCAATGGCTAAGAAATTGCTAAGAGCAGGTTACTATTGGATCACAATGGATGCATACTGTTGTGCTTATGCCAGAAAATGCCACAAATGCCAGATTTATGCAGACAAAGTGCATGTGCCTCCAAATCCTTTGAATGTGATGTCTTCACCCTGGCCCTTCGCCATGTGAGGCATTGATATGATTGGCAAAATCGAGCCGACTGCTTCAAATGGCCACAGATTCATCCTGGTAGCCATTGACTATTTTACCAAGTGGGTTGAAGCAGCTTCGTATGCAAATGTCACCAGACATGTGGTGGCCCGATTCCTAAAGAGAGACATCATCTGTCGGTATGGAGTGCCCGAGCGAATCATTACTGATAATGGTTCCAATTTGAACAACAAGATGATGGCAGAACTGTGCCGGGACTTCAAAATCCAATATCACAATTCTTCTCCTTACAGGCCAAAGATGAATGGCGTTGTTGAGGCAGCTAACAAGAATATCAAGAAGATTGTGTAGAAGATGGTAGTCACATACAAATACTGGCATGAAATGTTACCATTCGGCTTGCATGGGTACCGTACCTCAATTAGAACGTCCACTGGGGCAACACCGTATCAGCTTGTGTATGGTATAGAGGCAGTCCTACCGGTTGAAGTTGAATTACCCTCTTTACGGGTATTGATGGATGTCAAGTTGAATGAAGCAGAATGGGTCCGATCTCGTTACAATCAATTGAATCTAATCAAGGAGAAGAGATTAGCTACAATCTGTCATGGGCAGCTGTATCAGAAAAGAATGAAGAAAGTCTTCGATCAGAAAGTCAGTCTTCGGGAATACCAAGTAGGAGATCTTGTGCTGAAAAGACTCCTCCCTCCTCATACAGACCACGGGAGCAAGTGGACTCCGAATTATGATGGTCCATTCATAGTAAAGAAAGTTTTCTCTGGTGGAGCACTGATGCTCACTACTATGGATGGTGAAGATTTCCTGTCCCCTGTGAATTCAGATGCAGTTAAAAAATACTTCGCATAAAATGACCCGCTGGACATAAAAACATAATGTAAGTCCAGGCAAAAATAGGGCATCCCGGCGAGTCAAAAACAGAATAAAAGACTCGGGCAAAAATAAGGGAAAATAATCAAAAAAATGTACACCCGCTGAGTTGAAAAGCCACATTGGACAGCTCAGAAAAAAAAGGGTATCCCGGTGGATTGAAAACCTGAAAGGGAAAACCACGCAAAATAAAGGAATAAGCAAACAACTGCATTCTGAATTCGTCTGTATCACTTATAACAAGGCAAGCTACGAAGGGTTAAAGCATCGGTCAGAATCAGCCTTCTTCAGAAAGCAAGATGAGAAGAACGTCAATGTCATACGAGTCATAGCAAAAGAGAAGCTCACTGAAGCGTCATCAACATTGCCAGCACCTTTTGTTTCTCAATTTGTAACAATCTCCTCATTTCAGGGGATTTGTTTCTTTAACTATACTCGCCAATTCAGGGCACACAAATTAATAAAATCAGAGTTTTCAGTCACGCTCCGTCCTGTACATTTTATTTCATTTGCAAAAAATGTCTGGTATCCTTAGTATAATGTTTGCATAAAAACAGATGTGCCTTTCTAAATGCCTACAGGAAATATATTACTCATGTGGGTGTCTAAATTCCTACAACAGAATCTGGTAAGGGATACCTCGGGGTACTTGTGCGTTTCTTTGTCATAACAGGATTGCAGGTATTCAGAGTGTAACATGGGGCATGAAAGGCTTCTCCCAGCAAAGCTGCCAAATCATTATTTCCTCAGCACATCTTCCAAACAGCACCATAGAAGCTCCCTCTCCCCATCGGAGTGGCCAGGCATCACTTCTCCAGCACATCTTCAGAAGCAGCATCCGAAGGTGCTCATTTCCCCAGCTGAGTTGTCAAGTATCATCCTCAGCAGGATCCCCACAAGAAATCTCTAGGAAGATCGTTCAGTGATCTTTTTTCATCCCCATCCAGGTGCTAGACAGGGAACCATCCCCCCAGAGCTCCAGCCTATCCCAGAAAAGCAATGTCTGAATTTCCCGCACAACAAAGTGACGAAAGCTTCCACGTCCCCAGCTGGGCTCCTCATTGCTGAAATAGGTCTATCAGTGACTTATTTCCCCAAGCAGAGCTATATATTAGATCTACCAATGATCTCATCCCCAGCTGGGATACTCCTTCAAGCAGATCGGTCAGAGATTTCCACAACAGCAGGATCCGTATCCCGGATCGGTATCTTTGCATAATCATAGCATTTACATCATATTCCCCCAAAGCGTAGCATTCCGTCTAATATGGAGCATTACGGCAAAAATCAAACATATTGCATAATCACAAGCCATGTTTTGAATCAGTCACCTGTAAATATCAACATTCCATCAGCAATGTATATATAGACTCACAGTCCCTGCAAAAAGCTAAAACATCCCTTTTTGCACCCCTAATCCAGATACATGCTCCTCTCGGCACTTGTCTGTGTCATCCTTCCCCATTAAGGTCGCCAGGACACTCTCTACAAACAGATACTTATACATAGCCTGTTCTTCTCGACACTCGTCTGTGTCATATCCCCAGCAGAAAGCCGAAGCGTCCCCTTTGCACTCTCAAAAACAAATACATGTTCATATACACTCTTCTCGACACTCGTCCGTGTCATCTCATTTCATCCCCTGCAGATATATCTATACACTTTCCTGACACCCGTCCGTGTCACCACTCCCCAACATAGTTGCCTAAACACTTTGTAAACCCAAACACTTGTTTATAATACACTTCTTCCGACACTCGTTCGTGTCATCTTATCCCCATAGATCACCAGGTTACCTTTTACACTTATAAGTTCATAACTTATACACTTTCTCCTTTTGACACCCGTCCGTGTCATACACTCCCCAGCAAGTTGAACACTCGTCTGTGTCTCACTCATGTTTGTTCTTACTCATACAGATACTCGTCCATATCTTGTATACACAATTATTTTTCCCTCAGATTCGACACTCGTCCGTGTTCTTTGTTAACCAGTTGGTACTCCTCCGTACCATCATCTCTGAACATGCGTCAGCGTTTGTTTCTATTGATACTCGTCTGTATCATGGTCCTAAGGATGCTTGTCCGCATCTTTAATCTATACACAACGTCAAACATTTATACCTTTTATTTCTTGGATGTAAACACTCGTCCGTGTTTACTATTCCCCAGCAAATCCTCAGTGAAGTTACTTTTCTCTTATCTGACATTCTTCCTATGTCATGATACTTTTGGCAGCCGTACCCTGCCAGGTGATCGTCCTTCACCTTTTTGATGACCGTCCCTCATCATTCCCCCAACGGAGTCTCCATTATTGGAACCCATTTCTATCCGACATTCGTCTTATGTCGTGATATATAGCAGTCGTCCCCTACTAGGTGATCGTCCTTCACCTCTTGATGATCGTCCTTCATCATTTTATCTGATGGTCGTCCCCATCGTTGATCTTGTCATCTGACATTCGTCCTATGTCATGATAAACCCCGAGAGCATCTGTACCCTGCTAGGTGATCGTCCTTCACCTCTTAATGATCGTCCTTCATCGTGCTTATCCGATGGCCGTCCCCATCGTCGACCTTTCCTATCCGACATTCGTCATATGTCGTGATAATTTCGGCAGCTGTACCCTGCCAGGTGATCGTCCTTCACCTTGGATGATCGTCCCACATCCTTATCCCAGACAGAGCAGCCGTCCCTTGCTAGGTGATCGTCATTCACCTTTGATGACCGTACTTCATCATTTATTTCATTTATACTTTACAAACCTGATGGTCGTCCCCATCATTGACTTTACCTTTAAATCCCCGAAGAGTCTTGTTTCTCTACTTGATGGTCGTCCCCATCATGATCCCTCTATTTCCCCAGCATGTTGGCCGTCCCCGTCGTTGCTTTATCCCCAGCAGTCATCCTCTGCTCGATGGTCGTCCTCCATCGCCCGCACTTTATAATCATACTTTACCTCCTTTTACAATCTATATCCATTTTCTTCTTCTCCTCAGTGAGTGCAAATTTTGGATTGTCTTTGGTATTCAACCACAAGTTATCTTGTTTGTCTGTTAAGCCCGTCGCTTACATCCTGCACAGCTAACTCATGTTTGAATAGGGGCAGCTGTAAACACCCCAAATTTTCCCTCACTAAGTTCACACCATGGCTTGTGATCTTTTCATTTGCATTAGTTTAAGCATACCACATCATATTGCATTTTTGTTCCACTGCATTAGTTCAAGTTCATCTGCATCTAGGGTTTGTGATCTGAGCAATCCAAGGACCATCTGAGCCATTAAAAAGGTCTTCAATCATCTCAAGAGGGTCCATGTATGTTCAATCATCATATTTTATCCTCCAAAGATCAAGGAAGTCAGAAAATCACAAGAACTTGCAAAGCATGGAAGCAGAGCCAAGGTTTAACTGCACAGATGACCTAAAATTAGGGTTTTGGTTTCAGAGGCCATAACTCCAAAAAATTTGGTAATTCTTGTTTCTATTGGTCTCAATATTATATGAGGATCATACATACCAAGTTTGATGAAGAAATTCATTGTGGAAGTCATCTGATCGCTGGGTAGCTTCTTGAGCAAGTCAGAGCCAAATCAGGGCATCTGAGGCCCCCATCAATGGACCCAAAGTGTATTTTTCATCAAATTGAAGTTATATGGTCTTTATTTGATCATTTAAGTGCTTAGAAGATCACAAATTTGAAGAAAAGTGAGCAAAACCAAAAGTTGCCAAAAATGGAAATGACTTGTAATGTAAACTTTCTATTTTGGGAAAGTTTTTCAACCTCCTCTTTCTCAACCAAAAATGCTTCAAATGAAAATTTATTGATCATGAAAGTTGTATATTGGATCATTCCCTTTTCAAAAAGTACAAGAACAAGATCTAATTCATTTTGGAACTCAAGTTATGGCTTTCCAAAGTTGGCAAAAATCACATAATTTCATGTTTCATGCCAAAGAGGCATTTTTGCAAAACCTCTTGCCAAGCCATTTTGTGACCTCAAAGTGACTTCTACACATCATAACATCATAGTGCATGACTTAAAACTCAGAATTGCCCAAATAATTTCACATTTCCATGACTTGAACATGAAGAAATTTCAAAAGGGCCAAAAGTTCACAAAATTGCAAAACCTCCCACAACTTCTCACAAACTTGCTGAATTGCCTCTAAGAGATTTCCATGGCTATCCTTGAATCTTGCTGCACCAGACACCCCTTTGTCCTTGGCCTGAACCAGCCCATACATCAAAGGACAACAAATCTTGACTTTTTGCAAAACAAGCCATACCAATCAGCATAGCCCACACCAACTCCACAGACCTATCACAGCTTGATACATGGGTAAAAGGCAACTCATTTCACACAAGAAGCAAGCCTGAAACCATAACATTACCATAGTTACAAAAAATCACCTCCTTTGCATTTTCATTCTAAACACTCAGCACAAACATCAAAACTTAAAAATTCTTCCACCATTCATCTTCAAATCCATCACTGATCACAAACCAACCTTCACTTTGCCCTAAAAACCACCATACACCAAATACGATTTTCCCCCTTTGAACTAAACCTCACTGAACTTCAAAGAGAGGTCACAAACACTTCAGCAAAGCATCAAAGAAGCTCAAGGGTGATCAGGGGAGAGTGTTTGCACAAAGAAGAAGGCCAGAAAGCCCAGAATTCGAAAGCTCAACCTCAGGTAACATGATGAACAATTTTTCCAGAACCTTGTTTTTTTGTTACAATGGTGTTCTATGTGTTGCCTTGATCATGGGGATGTGTTTATTTTCGAAAAAGAGCCAGAAACAAGCATTTTATGTTGCTCTGAAACTTTTGCCCTAAACTTGTTCTTCTTTGATTCTCTCTGTATGGTTGAAATAAATTGTTTATGATGCTGGATTATTGTTGTGTGATGTTAGAGGATGAGTTCTGGAGATTTTGGCACGTTTTTGTAGCCTGGGGAGTGAGATAGAGTTTTCTCAGGGGAGGTGTGGCCGGAGAAGATGACCAGAGGTCATTTCTGGCCACCTGAAAGTAATTAATTTGTCTAATTAGGGTTAGGGCGTTTTTTAAATATGGGCCGTTAGATCAAGTTTTCCCGCGTGCAATGAAGGGCCTGGATCTTGTGATTAGTTTTTAATTAGGTTTATTGAATTAATTAATTAGAATTAGTTCAGTTTAAATTTGGGTCGTTCAGATGCGCACCCAGTCAACCAGTTTAAACCCAGATTTCATCCTGTCCACCCATTCAGCATACTTCCCATTAAATTAATTTTTATTTCATTTTTCTTATTTTATCTTATACGAATTTTTAAAAAATAGTAAAAATAGCCAAAAAATTCTGAAAATTTTTATCAAACCTTTTATTAATTTTCAGAAACCAAAAATATTTTTATTTCTATTTTTTGCATTAAAAAAGTATTTTTAAATCATTTAAATGTTTTATTTAATTGATTAATGAAAATTAATTAATTAAAAATACATTTAATTATTTAAAAATCACCAAAAAAATCAGAGATCATTCTTGGACATTTAGAAACATTTACAAACTCACCATACAAATTTCTTTTTGGTTTTGATCATGCTTTGACATTTTTCAATGAATTAGGGTTCTTAAAATTGTTCATTTTCTAGCCCTAACTTCAAAAATCCATAACTTTTAAACCAAGTTGAGTTTGTGAATTATTCTTTTTGCATTGTTCTATTCATGACTTCTAGTTTCTAAAAACATTTTTGTTTCATTTTTATCTTGCATTTTCAAATTATTTGGCATTTTGCATTGAAGATCACCCAAAAAAAACCTAGAAACTTAAGAAATTCATAACTCCTTTTAGGTTTAGTTTCTGACCTCCCCCTTTGGAGGGTAACTTAGTATAGGTTTAGGGTTCCTTTTAGTCCATTTTCAATTTTTTATCTTATCATTTGCTTCTGTTTTTGAGTTTTGCATCTCACATGTTCATGTAACCCTAATTTTGCATCTTCATTTGCATTCATCTTGTATATACTTGCATCCATGAACTTTCCATGACATTTTATGCATTCAAATGAAATATAAGATATCCTAGGACACATTAGACTCATGTTTGATCATTGCATCATCCATTTGCCATGTTATGCTTTCATTTCATTCCATGTGCATTCATGAACTTTCATGCTCCTTTCATACTTCATTTGCATCTTCATCACTTGTATGATCATTTGCATCTCTTGGAATGTTTTCATATCATCTCCTAGCATCATTTGCATCATGATTATGCTTCTGGTTTTGGTTTGCATCATTGCATACTTTTCATTTTCATTTCACTTTCATTTCCTTTTACTAACTTTTCAGGTGGTAAGTTGTTTTGAGAAGTGAATTTGCCTTCACTTATCACAATCTCTTATCACCTCTCTTATGCATTCATTTATGCATTTTAATTGTGTATTAGAATGAGCTTGCTCATTAATGTTCCCTCCTCACCTTCTTTCTTCAAGCAACTTATCTTCTTAAGTGAAGTAAGTTGACTTGCTTCTTTCTGCTTCCCCTCCTTCCATCTTTCTTCTTCCTTGGTGGCTTTTCTTTGAAGATCTTCTTGCAAGCCTAATAAACCCTAGGAATACCCAAGCATGGTCACAATTAGGGTTTGATTAATCCCCCATTAGTTTTACCATTGTGTCATCTCTTTGTGTCTCTCTTCTCATCTTTTAATCAAGGACTAAACCTTCAAGGTTTTAAGGCTTTGTGATTAAGATTATGCCTGCATCCTTCTCTTAGGATGGAGTTTATAATTATAATCCTAAGTGTTAGACCCTTAATGTGTTTAAATCCTTTAATCAATTCATCTAATAATAACTAAGACATCATGCTTGTAACTTGGGCCTTGCATTAGGGTTCTAATTCTTCCTTAATTGGTTAAGAAGGACTAACCCTAGTGTTAATGGACAAGTCCCCCTCAAGTTGTCTTACAAACCATAAAATTAACTTCTTAATCTCACCATTAATTAAAATCCATTTTAATAAAGGCCTTGTTTTGTCATGAGGTTAATCCCTAATCATGGATTAAGTTGAGGAGCCTTTCTCAGCTTAAATGTTCTCATCTATCATCCTTATATTAGGATGGTGTAATGGGTCCATTAAACCCTTGATTATGGCTTAAACTCATTACTTAACACTAAACAAAAACTCCAAAAACATCTAAATAAATGCAAGTAGGTTAATGATCTTAATCCTACATCATGGTGATTAAGTGTGAGGTGTTTACTTCACACTTAAGGTATTCTCATTACCCCTAATTAGAGGGAGGATGTGATGAGTTTACTAAACCCTTGGTTTAGGCTTAAGCTCATTTTCTTATGACAAACCCTAAAAGCAATAAAAGATTGAAAATACCAAAAAAAAAACAATAATCGTCTCCTCCGGGATTCTTTTCTCATCTCATTCATTCATAATCGAGAACTTGCTTCTTCTGTCTAATGCAAGACAGTTTGCACCTGAGCCAGACAGGTCATACACTTGAGCATAGACAAGTAAGCAGTTCACAAGTCAATTTCATATTTCAGTCTCTTTGAGTCGAACTACGGTGTTCTGACTTCCTCATTGCACGAGAGGATATGTAGGCATAACTTAACAGTTATCGAACAAAAGTCTTTGTATATTCCCCCTCTTTCAGCATTGTTCTTTAAGCCTCATAGTCTTGAGCATTGCATTCTTTCCTTACACTGACACACTTTTATTTCACTTCACATTTCTCTGCACTGACACTTGCATTCGTTTCCAGTTTTGATACACAAATAGCACTGACACTACCCCTTTAAGCACAAATCTCTTAAGCGTGGATCCCGTCGAGTACGACAAACAATCTGGGTGCTAATACCTTCCCAGGTTGTAACCAACCCCCTTTCTCAGTTTCTCTGGTTCGCGACCGTCTTGTCCATTTCTTTCCTAGGTTTATGCAGCATTACCTTTCCTTCGGGATAAAAATGCCTAGCTGGCGACTCTTTTCACCTTCATTCCATCTCTCCTTTCGCCGACCGTTCGCGTTTGTACCGGGATGCAAATCTTTGGGAGCGACATTAATGCAATATGATTAACCACTTCTGGATTACGCGATCAACAAGAGATCCGGTCCACGAAAGTGAAAGTACCCAAGTAGATTTTTATTCCGAAGTTGGGACACATTTAGGTCTATGTTAAGCAATCGCCGAGTAATTTACGAAGTAATTACCCTAAAAATGAGGCCGGCCACCACCAATTAAGGTGCATAATGTTAGTGCTAATGTATGCGAGATAAACGATATGTAAATCGCTATCCGGACGCAATACCGCACGAAAATAAAGGTGAATGCCAAATTGAGTCACACTCATAGTATTCTTCCATCCTTAAGTTCAATCACTCATCTTGGTGGATTCAAGTATGAAAATGTATCAATAATGCAAAGTACCTTAAATGAATTGAACAATCCACTTAAAGGTAGTTTTAAATTAATGAACATTAACTACTCTAATCTACACCCAAAGTTCATTGAAATTAAGGAGAAATCACTTCTAAAAGTGCTTCCCAAGGTAAAAATAAAAAAAGGAGAAAGAAGAAGAAGAAAAAGGAACCAAGAAGGGGCTTATAACAAGCCAAAAACACCATTCTGTCTTGTGTTAACCGGTTAACCAATTGGTTAACCGGTTAACGCAAGCAGATTTTGAAGCATTTGCGTTGTTTTGAAGATGGTTAACCGGTTAACCAAATGGTTAACCAGTTAACGCTGTACCAGAAGCTGAAAAATGCAGAAAATTCAGCATGATCCATTTTGAAACCTTTTCTCAAACATTGGATGATCATGATCTGAATTTGCACGAATTTTAAAACCAAAATACAGTGAAATCCCTGCAATCAAACAACAAATAAAGATCCAAAGGATCTAGAATCAAAGGAACCAAAGATCTACATCTTGAATGTTGATGGTGAATATGGGTTTATGGAACGAGAGGAATTACCAAAGTCACTTCTTCAAATTGGACCAACACAAGCTTAGATCTACTGAAATTGATGAACAAAAGAATGAAAGGATGAAGGTTTAGCTCAAGTTAATCAAGAATTCAATGTGAATTCTTGATAACTTCAGAAGAAAGAAAGTGAGATTTTGAGAATTTTGGTGTTGAGGGAGTAATTTGCAAGAGGTTTTGTGGCTATCAAAAGCTTGTAGAAATTTTTGCAAGGTGAATTTGGCTCTCTAAAGCTTGTTAAATGAATGAAATTGTGGTCCTGTTTAAAGGCCTTAGGTATGGAATTTTGGTGGAATGGAGCTTGCTTTGGTAATTTGAATTTAGGTTTGGTAATTGAAAATTTGGTGGGAAATGGAAAATAGTGGTGATTAGTGAGGGTTTATGGTAGAAAATGATCAAAGTGATGTAAAGAAATCAGAAACCAATGGATTTAGAATATTCCAATTAAACCAATGATCTAAGGGTGCTAAATTTGAATAAAAAAATTCAAATTTCGCACTGGTTAACCGGTTAACCAAGCTGAAATTTGAATTTTTTATTCAAACATGGTTGCTTGGTTGTTTTGACCCGATTATTGTTGTACGTCGAAGAAGTAAACACATGATCCTTGGAAATCCTTTGAGTGAATCAATTAACTTGGGAAATCTTCGATCAGATAAATCTGAATTATTTGCGGATCAACTTCGACTTTTGTCTGCAAAATGTCGCTCGAGCTGCAGGATTACTATTTTTGGCATTTTCAATGGTTCCTCTTCCTGAAAAAGGTTAGCAAAAGGAAACATAAATATTTTTTTAATTTTGATTAATGGTTAGTAAACATAAACAAATAAAGTAATTAAAGACAACGGTGATCCCCTGCGAGGCATAAACCTAACCCGAGAATAACCGAGTAACCAGTGTGATCTTGTTTGTATGCAAGATGCATATAAAAATGCAAAGAAAAACTTAGGGAAAAAATTAAGGTGCAACAAGAGTTTATCTGGAGCTCAATTGGAATGGTACTATCAACTTGAGAGTACCAATATTCGTACTTGGAATGATCTTGCTGAGGCCTTCTATATGAAATATCAATATAACTCTGATTTAGCGCCGACTCGCATGCAACTCCAAAACATATTTATGGGTTCCATAGAATGTTTCAAGGAGTATGCCTAGAAATGGAGAGATCTTGCAAGCAAAGTTCAACCTCCTTTAACTGACATGGAATTGGTTGACATGTTTATGAGTACACTAACTGGTCCTTTCTACGGTCATCTCATTGGAAGTTCATCATCTGGTTTCACTGAGCTGATAATGATTGGAGAACGCGTGGATAGTGGAATATGAAGTGGTAAGATACAAATGGCTCCCTCTTCAAGTACCACCAAGAAACCCTATAATGGAAAGAAATAATCTAATGTTGTGTATGGCCATCAGGGTCATAATAGGAATAACCAATCTGTGGGAGTGGTCCTAATCTCTAATCCTGCACTTGCACAACAAGATCAGCAACAAAATAGTCAGCCTAAGAAAGTTATGCCTAGGAGACAATTTACAAAGAGCAATATGTCGTTGGCTCAGGCTTTGCAACACATGTTTAAGGGAGAGTTGATTACTTTTAGAGACTCTCCTCAAAATCCCAATACTACCTCTCCTAGTTATAATCCAAATGCAAGGTATGCATATCACTCCAACTGCCCAGGCCATGATACCAATAACTGTTGGGCGTTGAAGAATAAGATTCAGGATATGATTGATGCTGGAGAAATTGAGTTTGATCCTCTTGAGACTCCTAATGTGATTACTGCTCCCATGCCCAAACATGAGAAGACTGTTAACGCTATTGATGATGGTTCTTATGTTTCTATTGTGACTGATTTGACTACTCCTCTGTCTATTATCAAAAAGCTGCTGCAAGCCGGTTTATTTTCGAGTTGTAATGAAGATTGTTTTTACTGTGCCTCTCAACCCAATGATTGTTGGAAGCTGAAAGAAGGTATTCAACGTTTAATGAACAATCATACTATATTGTTTGAGAAGACCCCTTATGTGGAAAGTTTATGTGAAGGTTTGTCTCAAGGTATGAAGCTTGAAGATGTGTATGTGGTTACTAATACTCCTATGAAGATCACTTCTAAGGGTCCTGTGATGATTACGTCTAAAGGTCCTGTGAAGATTACTGTTGAGCCAAAGGTGGCTCCCCTGATTATTACTAATCCTGGTCCAATTCCATATTCTTTTGACAAGGTTATCCCTTGGAATTATGGTTTTGATGTTTATATCCATGGTATCAAGTAAGAGCCTCTAACTGATATACTTGCTGCAGATTATAATCCTGATATCGACAATATTGTTGGGACTAGTAAGGTTACTAGGAGCGAAAGAATTTTCTCTCCATAAGAGACTTCAAAGACTGTTGTTGCACCAGTTCATATCTCCAATCATAGGCCAAGTAATGAAGCTCGGGGAAAAGGACCATTGATTGAGCTTGTTCATGCTCAAACACCATCTACTGAAGACCTCTCTAAGCAGATGGATGAAGTACTGAAGATCATCCGCAAGAGTGGTTATAATATTGTTGAACAATTGGGGCATACTCCCTCCAAGATCTCTATGTTGTCTCTGTTGTTATGCTCTGAAGCACATGCTAAGACGTTTGTGAAATTCCTAAAGGATGCCCATGTACCACATGAGATCTCTATGGACCAGTTCGAAAATTGTGTTGCTAACTTGATAATTGATAATGGCTTAGGCTTTTCTGATGCTGGTTTAACTCCTGCTAAAAGGAACCACAACAGAGCTTTGCAGATCTCCATTGAGTGTAGGGGCATTACTCTGTCTCGTGTTTTGGTGGATAATGGTTCCTCATTAAATTTGTTACCGAAGGAGGTTCTGGACAAACTTAACTTTGAAGATGTTGTGCTAAGACCCAATAATATGGTGGTGAGAGCCTTTGATGGTTCAAGAAGAATGATGCACAAAGAGGTTGATCTTCCAATCAAAGTAGGTTCCCAAGTCTTTGATTCTACCTTCTATGTGATGGATATTCGTCCTTCCTATTCCTACTTACTTTGGCGCACTTGGATACATAGGGCAGGTGTTGTGACTTCCACTTTACACCAGAAGCTGAAATATCTAGTGAAAAGCAAGATTGTCACTGTCTAGAGTGAAGAAGAGTATATGGTAAGTCATGTGAACACTTTCAAGTATGTCGAAATTGAGGGTGAATTTGTTGAGACTCCTTGCCAAACATTATAAGCAGTTCCTCAGATTGTTCCTACTATTGAGTCTGCCCTTACTGATAAACCAGTTCCTGCTACTACTAGAGTACCTCCTACAATGGCCTCTCTGAAGGGTGCTAAAGTTGTAGTTGAAGAAGGTGGTTGTACTATTTGGGGTCAGCTTCCTGACATTCCTTACAAGTCTAACAAGTTTGGTTTGGGTTTACTGCAGAATCTCAGAAGGTTGTTCGTCGTGCTTGTGCTATTCATATCACCAACAATGTAGTTCATAAGGATCAAGTCAATGATGTGGAAGATTCTGATGAAGACTACAACCTGGACAGTTGGATCTTTCCTACCATTGGCAGTGGGCTCAATAATTGGAAGGCTGGACACGTTATTCCTATCTCCTTTAGTTAGGAGTAAATGCTATTTTTGTTTTTCTAATTTTGATTTTGTAATTTGAACAAATAAAACTTTTGAAGCCTTGTGCCTTTCCCGGGGCACAATGGTATGCTTGTTAGGGATGTCATTTCATTTGCATATTCTCATTCAATAAAATCAATGGACGTTTTTGCTTTCGTAAATGTTGTGCTCTTTATCTTTCTTTTATTTTTTCCTTTATCAAAAGCTATGTGTTCTTACACACACCCGCATCACTAAAATGTAGATCCTCATCCACTTTGGATCTCGTTGATAATAGTTATGCTATTACCAATTATAACTTAGAGAATATGATCTATCAAGCCGATGATGGAAATAAGGAAGATTGTGAAGTGCGTGTAGAGCTTGCTAGGTTGCTACAACAAGAAGAGAAAGTTATACAGCCGCATGAAGAATCAATCAAAGTTGTAAATCTGGGAACTGAGAAAGACATGAAAGAGGTTAAGATAAGAGCTGAATTAGAAGACAATGTTAAGAACAGGTTGATCCAGATGCTACATAATTATGTGGAAATCTTTGCTTGGTCTTATGAAGATATGACAGGGCTTGATTGTGGTTCACCGTCTACCAATGAAGGAAGGTTGTCGTCCAATAAAGCAGAAAGTTCGTCGTATGCGTCCTGAAATGGGTTGCAAATGTGGTACCGGTTTCTAAGAAAGATGGTAAAGTACGCATGTGTGTTGATTACAGGGATTTGAACAAAGCCAACTGATAACACTGAATTTCACCGCATTTCTGACTCCGATTTCGCATGCATTCTAGGTTTTTATTGCTATTTTGTTATGTTATTTCGATGTTTTCCTTTGTTTTCAGGTTTTTACTTTAATCGAAGCCTCGACCGAGAAAAGGAACGGAAAAAGAGCTAAAAAGGGCAAAAATCAAGTAATTCAGCATTTTGCACTTGTGGCACCCTCTGTGGTTGGCGCCATGGGGTCAGCCATGACGTGGACACGTCTCAAGACTCTCCCCAACTGCCAATCCCCACGATCTCCACTACTTACACCATTTTGCACTCATGGCGGGCGCCATGAGGGTGTGGCGGGCGCCACAAGGCAAAATGGTTTCCCTCCATTTTTCGGTTACAAAGGGCACCCCCGTCTTTTCTTAGTATTTGTATGCCTATAAATAGGACTTTAGATTTTCATTTTTATCATCTAAACTTAGAATCTCTTAGGCATATATCAGTTATAAAGTGGTAATCACTTCACATCGGAGTGTTGCTACAATCGAGTGATCGAGTCTGTATACGTCGGTGTGATCGAGTCTTGGAGCACTTTGGAAGGAAGTTAATCCTGCCGCCATTTTAATTCCAGTTCGTATTTTATTTTTCTGCACTGCTTTATTTTATTTAATTTATGCATTGCTTTACTTTATTTAATTTCTGCACTCCCACTACTTTATTTTATTTCCGCACTCGCACTACTTTATTTTATTTCCGCACTCGCACTACTTTCATTTATTTCTCGCACTCGCACTACTTATTTTATTTCCACACTTGCACTACTTTCATTTACCTTCCCGCACTCGCACTACTTTTATTTACTTTCCACACTCGCACTAAATACTTTTTATGAGAAATATTAAAATGAACTTTTACTTTACCATGTCTAGCTAATTTTCTAAAGGTTAGAATGTAAGGATCATAATTGAACCGATAATCCATACAACTGTTTGTAGAAATGCTTAAGGACTATTTTGACTTTCAATATAAGTTTCATGTTCTTTAAAGTTCCGTTGGGTAAGATCGAAAGTCTTCCAACGCCTATTTAACTTAATTGTTTTTAACTATTTCAAAAACAGCCAAAAGCGCTTTGTTTAGTTCATTAGGAGTTTTTAGATTAAAAAGAAAAGAGATTTTAAAACTATTTTCGGACGCGTTAAGAAGTTTAGAGTCGGGTTCGTGAGAACCTCTTTTTGCTAGAAAATCCAGGTCAAAATACTTTTCAATTTAGTTAAGATACTATATTTCTTAAAAATAAGTTTACTACTCTAACGCAGTATGCACCTTTTTATCCGTGACAATAGGAGGGTTTGATTATGGAGTACAACTCAATTTTGAATACGCGAAAGCTACAGTTCCCGTTAAATTAGTTCTTTTCAAAGTAGAAAACATTGCCCATAAGTAGTTCCATTAACAAATACTTGATTATCAATTGATTATGTGAATTGCATTTGAACCTGTCTTTATCAATTAATTTAATTTACTATTTTATTTACCATTGCGCACTCTTTAAAACCATTATTTTCAATTGCCTTAGATACACACCATAACAACAGATAACGATAGATTGACACTTGGTCTTTGTGGATTCGACGATCTTTTATATTACTCTGACGTGTTCGTACACTTGCAAAAAACACGCATCAAGCTTTTGGCGTCGTTGCCGGGGACCAATTTCGTCAAATTTCGTACCCTGTAGTTATACCGTTTAGACTAAGGTTGTTACCTGCCGGTCAATGCGAAAGACTCGCAGTACCGGAAGCTTAGTAGACCCTCTAGCTGAACCTAAACGCTACGCTCGCGCACGTTTATTTTTCCATAGAATTAGGAGAACTATGGCCGAAGATCAAAACCGAAGACCTCTTAAGGACTTCGCCCAACCATCAAACGAGGAACCTAGTTCCAGTATAGTAAACCCTGTTATCCCAGCTAATAATTTTAAACTTAAACCATTCATGCTGCAATTAGTACAACAGAGACAATTCGCAGGTCTTGCTACCGAGAATCCAAATCAACATTTAAAAAACTTTCTCCAATTAACAAACACCTTTAAAACTAATGGAGCCCCTCCTGAGGCGATCCGCTTAAGATTATTTCCTTTTCCCTCAGAGATAAAGCCCTATCATGGTTAGATTCCCTTCCACCCAATTCCATAACAACTTGGGAAGCCCTTATAAGAGTATTCCTTGCTAGATATTTTCCCCCGAGTAAGACTGCTATTCTTCGAAACCAAATAACCAGATTTACCCAAAACCAAGGAGAATCGTTGTTCGAAGCCTGGGAGAGATATAAAGAGCTATTAAGAGCATGCCCACATCATGGCTTAGAAAATTGGTTAATCATTCAAACCTTCAATAATGGACTTCACTATAACACTAAGATGACCATCGACGTTGCCGCAAGTGGTGCACTAATGAACAAACCTTACCCTGAAGCTAGAACCCTTATCGAAGATATGGCCCAAAACCATCAATCATGGGGAGTAGAAAGAGCAACAGTGGAAAAGAAGGAAGCCCAAGGAGGAATACATGAGTTAAGCTCTATAGACATGATGCAAGCTAAAATGAATGCGTTGGCCCTTAAAGTTGAACATATGTATACAACTCCGAATATTGTAGCTGCAGTTTCGTCGAATTGAGATATATGGGACGCAAGGACACCAATCCGCAGAATGCAGTTTGTTAAATGAGACCAGCTCTGAACTAGTGAACTACACCCAAGGGAACCCATTTTCAAACACCTACAACCCAGGATGGAGGAATCACCCAAACTTCTCCTATAAAAATAATAACCCTATCCAAAATATCGCACCTCTGAGACAACAAGGTTACCAAGCCCCGGATCAAATCAACCTATGCAACCTGTGCCCCCAAAACCGAGCCTTGAAAAAATTATGGAAAATTTTATCACTGCTCAAACACAATAAAACAAAGAGCTCATGAACCAAAATGTCCATGTTAACAAACTGATTACCCTGTTAGGGACCAAGGTTGACCAAATTATCACTCACAATAAGATGCTTGAAACCCAGATCTTTTAGGTAGCTTTAAACCAAGCCCCTCAGACTACACCTGGAGGACAGTTCCCTGGACAACCTCAACAGAACCCGAAAGGGCAAGCAAATGCCATTACTCTACAAAGTGGGACCGCCTATGAGGAACCCTTAAACCCAAGATTAAGCGAGCCTGGAACTTATAAGAGAAGTGAAGAGAAGGAACCAGAGAAATCTGAAAACCCGGAAAGTCAAGGAAAAGGAGAAGAACCTAAAAACAAAACCTATGTACCGCCCCCGCCATACAAACCACCAATACCATACCCACAGAGACTAAAACAAACCCAAATCAATAACCAATATCAGAAATTCATTAAGGTTATAGAAAAACTTCACGTAGAAATCCCTTTTACAGAAGCCATCACCCAAATACCTTCTTACGCAAAGTTTCTCAAAGACATACTTACCAATAAACGTAGACTTGAAGATCTGAAACCCTTGGAATGTAATTCTATTTCCGAGAATAAGTTAGCAAAGAAAGATAAAGATCCAGGAAATTTTTCCATTCATGGGGAATCATGTCGTCGAAAAAGCCTTTCTAGACTTAGGAGCTAGTGTGAGCTTAATGCCTTTAGCAGTTTGTGAAAGGTTAAACTTAGGAGATTACAACCTACTATGATGTCACTTCAATTAGCCGATAGATCCGTTAAATACCCTATAGACATACTTGAAGACGTCCCTATTAGGATAGGTCAGTTGTTTATCCCTATTGATTTTGTTGTCATGGACATTAAAGAAGATGACGACATACCAATCCTCTTAGGTAGATCGTTCTTATCAACCGCTGGAGCCATAATAGATGTTAAAAAAGGGAAACTAACCTTTGAGGTAGGTAACGAGAAGATCGAATTTATACTCTCGAAATTTCTTATGGCACCTGTAATAGGAGATGCATGTTATGCCTTAGATATCATTGATGAATGCATTAGGGAATTAGAACAAGAAGAAGTAACTGAAATAATAAAGTTGCCATCAACTCTTATTTAGGAAGATGATAATTATAAAAAACCCTACATTGATGATAACTGTAAACACCCCAAATTTGCCCTCACCCATTCACACCATGGCTTGTGATCATTTCATATGCATAAACACAATCATACCATCTCATATCACATTTTTGGTTCATTGCATTGGTTCTAAGTCATCTGCATCTAGAGTTTGTGATCTGAGCAATCCAAGAGCTTCTTGAGCCACTCCAAAGTTCAACAATCACTTCAAAGAGGTCTATGTGTGTTCAAGTATCATATTATATCCTCTCAAAGTCAAGAATGTCAGAGAATCACAAGAACTGAGAATGGCATGGAAGCAGAGCCAAGTTTGACTGCACAGTTGACCTAAAATTAGGGTTTTGGTTTCAGAGGCCATAACTCCAAATTTTTTGGTCATTCTTGTTGTTATTGGTCTCTATATGGTATAGGGAGTATGCATATCAATTTTCATGAAGAAATTCCATGGGGAAGTCATCTGATCAAGAGTTGACTTTTCAAGCAAGGCAGAGCAAAATCAGGGTATCTGAGGCCCCCAATGACCCAACCAAGGGGTGATCTTCATCATTTTGAGTGTATATGATCTTTATTTGATCATAGAAGAGGTTGGAAGTTCACAAAATTCAAGAATCTCAAGTTTTTGCAAAGTTGACTTTTTGGGCAAGTTTGACTTTTAATGAAAAGGTCATTTTATGCAACTTTTTCAACCCTTACTTTTTGATCCAAAAATGCTTAAAATGGAAAAACTTTGGTCATGAAAGTTGTAGAATAGATCTTTCCCTTTTCAAAAAGTACAAGAACATGACCTAATTCATTTTGGATCAAAAGTTATGGCTTTTCAAAGTTGGCAAAAATCACAAAATTTCAAAGTTTCTACCAAAGAGGTATTTTGCAAAATGACTTGATCAAGTGTTCTAAGGCTATCAAATGGACTTCTAATTCACATAACATGATCATGTGACATCTAAAGTTCAGATTGGACCAAAGAATTACATGTTTGTATGGTTTTTGGAACAAGATCTTTTCATGAGAACCAAAGTGAACCAAGTTGCAAAATCCATCATAACATCTCATCCACTTGCTGCCTTGGTTGCTGAACCACCCTAGCCCTCTCCTCACCTCATGCTGCGCAAGACAAGCCCCTTGTACCAAGCTAGCAAAGTAGCCCATGCCCTTCTTACACAAAGTTGACAATTTGCAAAAAGCACCCATACCTATCACAAAAGGACATGTCATGTCATCTGACCAATAGGATTAGTTTATACAAACAAAATGCAAGCTAAACATCACAAGACACAAGCCTGAAACACACAAGAACTCAGCATTCTCACTTTCCACCCTTAGAGCAAAAAGCTTTCGAAATTCTTCATACAAGCCACAAACACTAAAACAAACTTCACAGACCTTCTCAACACATCACCCTGATCACAAAGCACCCCCCAAATCAACCTGAAGCTCAAAGAATCAAGAACACGATTCTCACCTGAGCTTGAACAGAACCTGTTCAAACTCTCAAACCAGCCAGCACAAACCTTCTCTAAACATCCAGAGTTCATAAGGAAGGTCATAGGAGTGGATTGCACAAAGGAGAGAAGCCAGAAAGCTGCAAACTGAAAGCTTCAAAACTCAGGTAGTTCAAGAACTTTTTTTCCAGAAATGAATTTTTAAGTTCTTAATAGCTTCTGCATGCTTCCCTGATCATGAATATGTTGTTGGTTTTGAAAATGGTGAAGAGATGAGTATGTATGCAGTCTCTGAAACTTTTTGCCCTAGAACTAGATTGATTCGATTCTCTTTGTTTAGGAAGGATAAATGTTGTTTGAATGGGGGTTTTGATTCGTTTTTGAGTGGGGATCATTTCTGTTTAATTAGAATTTGTTTTAGATGCGTGTAGAGGGAGTTTGTGGTTTTGGGTGATCGGAGAAGATGACCGGAACACTGTTCCGGTCACCTGAAAGTCATTAAGGGCTGATTAGGGCTAATTAATTAGGGTTAGTGAGTTTGAATGCTGGCCCTTGGATATGGCACCAAGTCAATGCGCGCGCGTGTGAGTTTAAATGAGGACCCTTGGATCTGTTGACTTTTCTTTATTTCAGTTTAAATTCATTTTTATTTTCATTTAATTACATTGTTTTGTACATTTATTTAAAAATAGTAAAACCTTTTCAAAAATTCTGAAATTTTTTGTACAAATTATTATTTAATTTCAGAACACAAAAATATTTTTATTTTCATTTTTTGCATATAAAAATTATTTTTAAATATTTAAAAGTTTATTTTTAATTAATTAATGAGAATTAATTAATTAAAAATACTTTTAAGTATTTAAAAATCACCAAAAAATTCATGAAACATTTAAAAACATTTAGAAACATTTTCCAACCCTCAAACAAAATTTATTTTTTGATCTTGATGCATTTTGAGAATTTTCCATGGAATTAAAATCATTTTGATGCATTATTTTGATCCAAACTTCCAAAAATCATTTCTGCCTAACCATTGAGAGTTGAACTTTGATTCTTTTTGTATTGTGTTTAGCATACCATGTAGTTTATGAGATTAAATGGCCATGATTTGATCTTCTATTTTCCATTTGTTTGGCATTTTTCTTGTTAAGGAACCCTAAAACCCTAGAAAACTTAGAAAAATCATAACTTGAACTAGGTTAAGAGTTGGGACTTCTCCTTTGGGCATTGGGTTAGTATAGGTTTAGGGATCCTTTGAGGGCATTTTCAATTTTTTGTAATGTTGTTTGCTTCTGATTTTGGTTTTTGTTTGATGTATTGTTCATAAACCCAAATTTGGGCTTCCATATGCATCCATCTTGTATTTGCATTCATATCTTGACTTGCCATGACATTTTATGCATTCTTGTGATTCATTTGACATCATAAGACATATTGAAAGCATGTTTGATCATTGCATCTGGAATTTGCCATGTTGTATGCCATTTGCATTTCATAATTTTTCATGAATGTTCATGCTTCTTAACTTGTTTCATTTGCATCCATGAACTCATATGATCATCCTCATGTCTTGATTCATGTTTTCATCATCTCATAGCATCATTATCATCCCATATATGCTTCTGGTTTTGATTTGCCTCATACCATTTCATCTCATTTTGCATTGCATTGCATTCTTTCACTAACTTTTCAGGTGGTAAGCAACTCTGAGAAGTGAATTTGCCTTCACTTCTCACAATTTCTTTTCATCTCCTTTATGCATCCTGGCTGCATTTTGTTATGTGTTTGAGGATGAGCTGGCTCATTCTTCTTCTTCTTACTTTCCTTCCTCAAGTGACTTGGTCTTCTTAAATGAAGCAAGTTACTTTGCTTCTCCCGATCCTTTCATCTGCTTCCTGGTGGTTCCATTGAAGACTCCTCTTGTAAACCTCACAAACCTTAGGAACAACCAAGCATGACAATGATTAGGATTTTGATTAGTCTCCCCTCTTAGTTTTACCTTTGTGTTTCTTTGAGTCTTCTCTTCTCATCTCATAATCAGGGACTAAACCCTAAAGGTTTTAAGGCTTTGTGATTAAGCTTATGCCTGCATCCTTCTATTAGGATGGAGTGTATAACTTTAATCCTATGTGTTAAACCCTTAATGTGTTTAAATACTTTAATCAATTCACTTAAAAATCATCAAGACATCAAGCTTGTAACTTGGGCCTTGCATTAGGGTTCTAATTCTTCCTTAATTGGTTAAGAAGGACTAACCCTAGTGTTAATGGACAAGTCCCCCTAAAGTTGTATTACAAACCCTAAAAAACACTTCATCATCTTACCATTAACTAAAATCCACTTAATAAAGGCTTTGTTTTGTCATGAGTTTAATCCCTAATCATGGATTAAGTTGAGGAGTTTTCCTCAGCTTAAACATTATCATCTATTATCCTTCTATTAGGATAGTGTAATGAGTCTGTTTAATCCCTGATTATGGCTTAATCTCATTACTTAACACTAAACAAAAACACCAAAAACATCTAAATAATCACAAGTAGGTTAATGATCTTAATCCTACATCATGGTGATTAAGTGTGAGAAGCTGACTTCACACTTAAGGTATTCTCATTACCCCTAATCAGAGGGAAGATGTGATGAGTTTACTAAATCCATTGGTTTAGACTTAAGCTCATTAACTTATGACAAAATCCAAAAACAATAAAAGACTGAAAACACACAAAACAAACAATAATCGTCTCCTCCGGGATTCTTTTCTCATCTCATTCGCTCACAAACGAGAACTTGCTTCTTCCGTTTAATGCAAGACAGTTTGCACCTGAGCCAGACAGGTCATACACTTGAGCATAGACAAGTAAGCAGTTCACAAGTCAATTCATCTTTCAGTCTCTTTGGGTCGAACTACGGTGTTCTGACTTCCTCATTGCACGAGAGGATACGTAGGCATAACTTAACAGTTATCGAACAAAAGTCTCTGTATATTCCCCCTCTTTCTAGCCTCATTCTTTTAGCCTCATGATCTTGAGCATTTCACTCCTGTTCTTACACTGACACTTCACTTATATACTTCACTTTTCTCTTACACTGACACCTGTACATTTTGTTTTCCAGCTCTTTTACACACAAATTGCACTGACACTACCCCTTTAAAACACAAATCTTTCAAGCGTGGATCCCGTCGAGTACGGCGGACAATCTGGGTGCTAATACCTTCCCAGGTTGTAACCAACCCCCTTTCTCAGTCTCTCTGGTTCGCAACCGTCTTATCCATCTTTTTCTAGGTCTATGCAGCATTGCCTTTCCTCCGGGATAAAAATGCCTAGCTGGCGACTCTTTTCTTCTCCAGTGAGTTCACTGCTGTGTGTTCTCATTGTCCTTTTCGCCGACCGTTCGCGTCTGTACCTCTATTTGGGCCAGTCCCATTTATCGGGAGCGACAGCTTGGCGACTCTGCTGGGGACCCTTATACTGCAACCAGGGCTTCTGGTTCTTTTTGTGGGTTCCTCCTAGCGCTTGATTGATTTGTGTTTACTGGGGTGTTATGTGTTATTTATGTTTGTATGTGTGTATTTATTTTTGCTTTATGTACAGTTGCTTTACTGCTTTCTTTATTGCTTTATACATATATCATACTATCATGCTGTCTGGCTGGATCTGGTTTTGCTTTTGTGGGTGGGGTTCTACTGAGAGTTGAGGTCCTATACCTGGGACCTGAGTGACACCTAGGCTAGAGTGGTTCATATTCTTTCCCATTCCATTTCGGTCTGGTGCGGGAATATGAAACACGGTTCAGATATGGGTTTCTTCTTGAGAACTCTGTGTTGCAGATTTCCTGCAATGCTAGGGCTATCTGGGAAGCCTGCTAAGTCTGGATGACCTTTAGTATTGACCTTCAGAAACTGAGGTGAATTAGAGGAGGGACTTTTATGGTTATTGTAAACACTGTACCTCCGGGTTGGAAATGTTTACGCTTCTCATAACTGATCCAAGTCTGAGGATCCTTGTTTTAGAACACCACCTGTGAGGGGGTTGGGGCTGTTTACAGGTTTGCAGGTACCATTGGCCTCAGCATACCCTGTTACTTTGATTTGATTAAGGATATTCCATGTTGGAACAGCTCTTGTGATTTTAACCCTGGACATATGACTCTTTATTTGAGTCCCCCACCTTGGTTACTGGACTTATAGACCTCCACCTGGATTTCTTGAACATACCTGGACTTATATCAGAGCACTTGATCAGATCCAGCTCAGTCACAAACCCTTGCATATCATCTGCATACATAATCATTGCATCATTTTAACATTTGCTTATTTGTGTTTCAGGGTATCCATCCTTTATTTTTTGGCTTGGTTTTGACCCCATCATCAGTATAGACCTATCTTCATCAGCATCTACTTCAGTTATTAGCTACCTGCTTCAGTCACCTGCACCAGCCAATCAGTGGCCCATCTTTCAGTGTTATCATCAGCACCTGTCTCAACTCATCCTCAACATCATGGCGCCTAAGAAGAGTAATATCTCCTACCACTTCTTTCAGCCTGAGCTAGCTGATGTCAGGAGGATTCAGACCCTGATTACTCCAGACCATATACCACTTTTCAGAGAACACTATGGAGACATACTTAATGTGGTTATGGATTTGGACCCTTCACAGAGGAGCCTGATTCATACTTGCCTGCAGTTTTATGATCCCCCACTGAGGTGTTTCACTTTTTAGGATTTCCAGTTGGGACCTTTATTGGAGGAATACTCATCATTGGTTGGTATACCTATCAGGGGTGGAGTCCCCTTCAACCCTTAGATGGTTTTCCCAGGTAATGAGGAGATAGCAAAGGCATTGCATCTGGAACCAGTTCTGATTGGGCAGCATATGACTACTAAGGCTGGAATCTCTGGCCTACATCTGGATTTCTTGATCTCTCAAGCTACCCTGAAGGCTTCTTTGGGAGAGTGGAAAGCAGTCTGTGCTTTATTGGCCCTGAGCGTATATGGGATTATATTATTTGCAGATGAGCCTAGATTCATTAGCAAGAATGCAATCCACCTTTTCATCTTGAAGAATCCAGTGCCCACCTTATTGGGGGATTTCTACTACTCAGTGCACCAGAGGAATGAAAAGCAGAGGGGAAGATTAGTAAGGTGTTGTGCTCCTTTGTTCCATACTTGGCTTCTCAAGCATTTGCCCAGGACAGATGCATTTTTGAACCCTCATCAGCAGAAAAACTGGGCTAGAAGACTCACTGCTCTGAATTCAGCTGATATCAGATGGTGCACTCAAAGCACCAAGGGCAGGGATATCATTACCAGCTGTGGGCAGTTTCCCAATGTACCCTTGATAGGAGTTAAGGGTTGTATCAATTACAACCCCTTGCTATTCAAAAGACAACTGGGCTATGCATTGGTCCACACACCTAAGGCACAAGACTTGGCTGAGACTCTTTACTGTGAGAACAAGCCTAATCTGGCAATTGTCAGGCAGGCAGCCTGGGCCTGGGACAATGTTCAGACTAAAGGAGTAACCATTCTGGGGAAGTGCAACAATGTGGCATCAGCACAGTACTATGAGTGGTCCCATGCCAGGGCTCAATTTTCTGGGATGCCCTTCACCATGGAAGATATACCGGGACCATCCTCAGCACCACCTCCTGCCACTGTCAGCTTAGAGGAGTTTGAGAGTTTGAAAGGAAGGAATGATAAGTTGACTCAGGCTTTACAGAAGACCCTCTGGGAGAGGAGTGATGGTAGGTTGGATATTGAAAGGTTGGAAAAATTGAGGTTGGAGCATCTGGCTAAGATTGAGAAGTCTGAGGATTACATCAAGAAGTCTAGGGCTGGAGAGCAAATTCTAAAGAATGCTTGCAAGGAAGCCCAGTTCCAGAAAGCCAGGACAGACTTGTATCTGAAGGAGAGTCAAGCTAGGTGGGTCAGGATCACCGAAGCTCGTACTCTGGAAGATAAGAGGACTCAGGACAAGATAGAGCAGCTGGAAGCTAGTGCAAAAGAGCAGCAGGAAGCCCTGGCAGTGGCCCAGAGGGAGATATCAGAGCTGAAGATCAGAGCTGGAGTGAAAAGGTCAAAAGACCAGAGTCAGCACAAGAAGCTAACTACAGCTGTTACGACCAGGAACCTCCTTATCAGGAACCTCACGGAGCGTCCAGCTGATCCTGTGACTGAAGCACTTCTCAAGGAAGTTCAGGAGGATGAGTTTGGTCTTGGTGTTTGACTTTTGCTTGTTGTTGCTTTCATTTCATGTACTTTTATTTTCTTATGATGTATTTTGGCCCCTTTGAGGGCATGTTTTGTAAAAAGAACAAACTATGTACCATTTGCCTTTTGTAATATATGTATCAGTTTGTTCCATCCGAGTTTCCTTCAAAAGCAACATCAACAGCATCTTCAAGGGTCTGGAAGGGTCAAAACCAAGTACCAAGCCGGATACCTTGGAAACAAATAAGCATACTGCATTGCATGCTAACCCTTTGTTTGTTTTGTAGGTTTTATTTTGTCATTTTCACTAACTCTGTTGTGATGTTCAGGAACTATTGCTCGACGTCGGGTATTTCCACTCAACCGTCCACACCGATATCCAACCCGTAACAACCTTCCGGGCATACAAATGGATCAGGTACAACAGGACCTTGCAGAGGTCAGGAATCAAATGGCCAACGAAAGATTGGAAATGAGAACTCAGATGACGCAGTATATGGAAGTGATGAACAACATGGCTCAGAGCCAAGAAAGATTGAGAGCAATGGTGGAAAGGCAGAATCAAGAAGATCCCCATATAGGGACTGCTGGGACAAGCAACAATGAGAGGGTCCAACCTCATGTCAACCCCCCTGTATTTGGACCCCACCTTCATCCAGAGATCAACATTCCTGCTAATGTTCAAGGGACTGCCACTGCAGGTAGAGTGCTGCAAGAAGACCCCCAGGAGGATCAGTTCACAGTAATGGGTGTTGGGGAAGAAGCCTATGACAGAAGGCTGGATGAAATTGCTGAAAAATTAAGATCCTTGGAGTCTCAAAACTCTTTGGGTTTTGATGTTATGGACATGGGCTTAGTGGACGGGGTCAGGATTCCCCATAAGTTTAAGCCTCCTTGTTTTGAAAAATACAACGGGACTTCCTGCCCACGGACCCACTTATAGTCCTTTTTGGGAAGGTTGAAAGCATATACCATGGACGAGAAGCTATGGATGTTTTATTTTGAGGATAGCTTAACGGGAGCTTCAAGGGAATGGTACTCACATCTAACTAGAGCAACCATTAGGTGTTGGAAGGACTTGGCAGAGGCCTTCATCAGACAATACCAGTATAACTTGGATATGGCACCCAACAGGACCCTCCTGATGGGGATGTCACAGTCATCTAGGGAAAGCTTCCGCGGGTACGCCCAAAGATGGAGGCAGCTGGCTGCTGCTGTCCAGCCACCTATGTCAGAGAGGGAGATGGCAGATATGTTTATGAACACTCTCCAGGGAACATACATTGACAGGCTGGCTGCTTTCTCTTCTACCAGCTTTGCAGATGTCGTTATAGCTGGAGAGAGAATTGAGAGCCTGTTGAAGATGGGCAAGATTTCTGACAACGGTGCCAGCTCATCCAGCAACACGAGGAAGCCTTTCGTGGGCCCAAGAAGAACTGGTGAGACCAATGCTATCCACACCAACAGGGGCAGACCCCAATATGTTCATAGGTCTGTGGCAGCAGTCACCATTCCCGCTCCAATTCATCCACAACCAGCTTATCAACCACAGCAACAAAGTTATCAGCAACAAACTCAGTACCCTCCTCAGAGAAACTACAACAACACCAATCAGCAAAGACCGTTCCAACAGAGACCTACTCAGGCCAATAGGGTGATCGATCCGATCCCTATGCCATATGCCACATTACTGCCACAACTCCTGAAACTCAACCTGGTTGAGCTAAGGACGTTGGCACCTCCAGATCCTGCCAGTTTGCCTAGAAATTATGACTCCAACGCCAGATGTACTTTTCATTCAAATGCACCTGGCCATAGTACAGAAAAGTACAGAGCTTTGCACATGAAGGTACAAGACTTGGTAGACTCCAAGGCTCTGAATTTCGCACCACCACCAAATGTTAATAAGAACCCTATGCCAAACCACGGAGGTCCCAGAATCAATGCTATTGAAGAAGACAAGTCGTCTTACTTGATAACCAGTGTGGGTCAGATTCGGACACCGTTGGTAGAGATCAAAGCTCAACTCCTTGAATGTCAAATGTTCCCGGGATGTGAGCTAGGGTGTGCTTATTGCAACATTTCAGTGAATGGTTGTGATAATTTGAGAGATGGCATAGATGGTCTCATCCAGAGTGGCCTGCTTCAAATCACAACATCAATTCCTACCAACCCAGCAGTCTCATCAGCAACAATTCCCATGTCTTCTACAAATGCAACAACCATTATTCTAAGCAACTCTTCAATCTCATCAATAAATGCTTCATCTGTTCTTTCAACGGACCAGATATCAACAAATATCCCTTCTACAACTTCAGCGCCACTTCATTCAGAAACTCCTACAACAACAACACCCATCCTTCCGACAATGTCTCCTACAACTTCAGCAGTAAATGTCTCAACAGTTACGATTTATTATGATCCTGAAAGCGATTCTGCCTACAACTCACAAAGTGCCACTCCTATCAGAGCACCGGTCACAATATACTATGATCCACAGACTATCACAGTACCTTCTGCAGCCGCCATCAGCCCAGTCACCATCACGGTGCCTGGGCCACTACCTTATTAAAGCAGTAATGTCATCCCCTGGCATTACGGCTCTGATCTATACTACGGAGGACAGAAAATCACTTTTGAATCATCAACCCCTGCACCACAAGTAGACAATGTGGGAGGAGGCGGAGGCTTCACTCGAAGCGGACGTCTCTTCGCTCCACAAATTCAAAGACCCACTGCCGAAGCAGAAGCTGCTGCCAAGGCGAAAGGTAAGAGCTTGGTGCAAGAAGAACAGATAGTTAAGGAAGCTTTGAAAACACCCTTTGATCAAGAAGTTGATGAGTTCATGAGAATCATCAAGAAAAGTGATTACAAAATAGTGGATCAGCTTCACCAGACGCCTTCCAAGATCTCAATCCTATCATTGCTCATGTGCTCCGAAGCTCATCGGAACGCACTACTAAAAGTCTTGCACACAGCTTATGTGCCTGAAGAGATCACCGTCAATCAGTTGGAAGCTGTGGTTGGGAATGTTAATGCTAGTAATGGACTAGGGTTCACCAACACTGATTTGACTACGGAAGGCCGCAACCATAACAAGGCTTTGCACATTACCATGGAATGTAAAGGTGCAGTCCTTTCCCATGTGCTGGTAGACACGGGGTCATCCCTCAATGTCTTACCTAAAAAAGCCCTTGTGAAGCTAGAGTATGACGGATTGGCATTACATCCCAGCAACCTGGTAGTGAGAGCCTTTGATGGTTCTAAGAGATCGGTTCTGGGAGAGATTGAGTTGCCCATAACGATTGGCCCACAAACTTTCAAAACGACCTTCTACGTGATGGATATACAGCCTGCCTACAGCTGTCTATTGGGTAGGCCATGGATTCACGCCGCTGGCGCCGTGACCTCGACCCTTCACCAGAAGTTAAAATTCGAGTGGGAGGGTCAAGTCGTTACTATCTGTGGAGAGGAGGATATTTTTGTTAGCCACCTGGCTACCTACAAATACATTGAGATGGATGGGGAGATCCACGAAACAATGAGTCAAGGGTTTGAGGCCTTGAACATAAATGAAACATCTGTTGTACCTGGAACCTCAATGACATCATATCAACAAGCCCGGAAGGTTGTTGAAGAAGGAACTGCCCAAGGCTGGGGCAAACTGTTACCTGTGGAGAAGAAAGAGGATAGATTTGGGTTGGGTTACAAACCAACTCAACAAGATCAAGCAGAGGCTGCTAAAGAGCCCAACTTTGTTAGTGGGGGGATGCTCACCCCTGATGCTGTCAACAATTTGGAAGACGAGGATGAAAGCGACCGCAACCTGGAGAGTTGGATTCGTCCAAAGATCCCGGGGAGCAGTATCTCAAACTGGTCTTCCCAGGAAATTATAAGAGTTACTCACGCAGAGTAATTATTATTTCCTGTATTTTTATAGCATGCATCAAAGTCTTGCATCTTGCCCAAGATGACAAGACTCATTTTGTAATCGGGCCATCTGTAATTTTTGTGCAACAAGATTAATCAATGAAATATCAGACATCTTTTGCAAACGAGTCTTTTCCGCTCACTGTTTTTTTTTTTCATTTTTCTTTTTGTACAAAAAATAAATGGCAGTGTTTTCAAAATGACAACTTTATTTCACTTTTCTAAACAAGATTAAAATCAATCACTAAAATGAACAAACTGAACCCTTGCAGAGAGTGCCTTCCAGACCGCACCGACAACAGCACGGCTATGACTTCGTATGACTTTGACAATCCGATCAATCAAGCTGATGAAGGGGTTGAAGAAGAGTATGAGCTTCCTGAAGAGCTAGCCAGGTTGTTGAGACAAGAGGAAAAGGTTATCACTCCTCATCAGGAGGAGGTCGAAACGATTAATCTTGGTACGGATGAAGATGTGAAAGAAGTTAAAATCGGGGCCTGCTTACAAGACTCAGTGAAGAGAAAATTGATTGACCTGCTTCAAGAGTATGTGGACGTGTTTGCTTGGTCTTATCAAGATATGCCAGGGTTGGACACCGACATTGTTGTGCACAAGCTGCCTTTAAGAGAAGAATGCCCGCCGGTTAAACAGAAACTACACCGTACTCGCCCAGACATGGCAATGAAGATCAAAGAAGAGGTACAAAAGCAATGGGACGCTGGGTTCCTTGCCGTAACTAGCTATCCGCCGTGGGTTGCTAACATTGTGCCTGTGCCTAAGAAAGACGGCAAAGTAAGAATGTGTGTTGACTACCGGGATCTGAACAGAGCCAGCCCGAAAGATGACTTCCCTTTACCTCACATTGATGTATTGGTGGATAATACGGCTCAGTTCTCGGTATTCTCCTTTATGGATGGATTCTCAGGATACAATCAGATTAAAATGTCACCTGAAGACATGGAGAATACAACCTTCATCACACCCTGGGGCACGTTCTGCTACAAGGTAATGCCATTTGGGCTCAAGAATGCCGGTGCGACATATCAACGGGCTATGGTGACATTATTCCACGATATGATCCATAAAGAAATCGAGTGTTATGTGGATGACATGATTGCCAAGTCCCTTACTAAAGAAGACCACCTGGTAAATCTGCTGAAGCTGTTCAAGCGTCTGAGGAAGTACCAACTGAAGTTGAACCCCAACAAGTGTACATTCGGGGTGCGATCGGGTAAGCTGCTGGGTTTTATTGTAAGCGAGAAAGGGATTGAAGTTGACCCTGATAAAGTCAAATCTATTCAAGAGATGCCTGCACCGAAGACTAAAAAAGAAGTTCGAGGGTTTCTGGGCATATTGAACTACATTTCAAGGTTCATATCTCATCTAACAGCAACCTGTGAGCCCTTATTTAAATTGTTGAGAAAAGAACAAACGGTCAGGTGGAACGAAGACTGCCAGAAGGCTTTTGACAAGATCAAGGAATACTTACAAGAACCTCCAATCCTTATGCCTCCAGTTGAAGGAAGACCTCTGATAATGTACTTGACAGTATTAGAAGAGTCGATGGGGTGCGTGTTGGGCCAGCATGACGAGTCTGGTCGAAAAGAGTATGCAATATACTACCTAAGCAAAAAGTTTACCGACTGTGAACAACGTTATTAACTGCTCAAGAAAACTTGCTGTGCTTTAGCGTGGGCTGCTCGCCGACTAAGGCAGTATATGTTGACCCACACTACCTTATTGATCTCGAAGATGGACCCAGTTAAGTACATATTTGAGAAGCCAACACTTACAGGACGGGTTGCAAGGTGGCAAATGATCCTTACAAAGTATGACATTCAGTACACTTCTCAGAAAGCCATCAAAGGCAGTGTATTATCTGAATATCTTGCTGAGCAACCTATTGATGATTACCAGCCTATGAGATTTGACTTCCCTGATGAAGACATCATGTTCATAAAAGCAAAAGATCATGAAGAGCCTGTTCACACTGAAGGGCCTGACCCGGAGAAAGAATGGACTATGATGTTTGATGGGGTCGTTAATATGAATGGTCGTGGTGTTGGTGCAGTACTCATTACACCTAAGGGAGTTCACATGCCTTTCTCGGCAAAACTCACCTTCAACTGCACTAACAACGAAGCTGAATACGAAGCTTGTATTATGGGTCTTGAGGAAGCCATTGACCTCAGAATCAAGACTTTGATTGTATTCGGAGATTCAGCTCTGGTAATCAATCAAACCAATGGCAAATGGTACACGTACCAGGATCATCTGATACCTTACAGGGATTATACAAGGAGGTTATTGACTTTCTTTACAACGGTCAAGCTTGAGTATATCCCTCGAGACGAGAATCAGTTTGCAGATGCTCTTGCTACCATTTCGTCCATGATTAAAGTTCAAGCCGCCAACTTTATACCTCAGATCTCAGTGTCCAGACTTGACAGACCAGCATATGTGTTCGCAGCATATGTTGTCAAAGATGATAAGCCTTAGTTCCATGACATTAAGTGCTTCTTAGAGGATCAAACATACCCACCTGGGGCATCATCCAATGATAAGAAGACATTAAGAAGGCTTGCTGGTAGTTTCTTTCTGAACACCGATGGTTCCCTCTACAAGAGAAACTTTGATATGGTACTCCTCAGATGCGTTGATAGAACGGAAGCAGACTCGTTGATGCATGAGGTGCACGAAGGATCCTTTGGTACCCATGCTGGAGGACATGCGATGGCCAAGAAATTGCTAAGATCAGGCTATTACTGGATCACAATGGATGCCGACTGTTGTGCCTATGCCAGAAAATGCCATAAATGCCAGATTTATGCGGATAAGGTGCATGTGCCTCCCAATCCTCTGAATGTGATGTCTTCACCCTGGCCCTTTGCTATGTGGGGCATTGACATGATTGGCAAGATTGAACCGACTGCTTCGAATGGCCACAGATTCATCCTGGTTGCTATTGACTATTTCACCAAGTGGGTCGAAGCAGCTTCCTATGCCAATGTTACAAGACAAGTAGTAGCCAGATTTCTGAAAAGAGATATCATCTGTCGATATGGAGTTCCCGAGCGAATCATTACTGATAATGGTTCCAATTTAAACAACAAAATGATGGCAGAGCTATGCCGGGACTTCAAAATTCAACATCACAATTCTTCTCCTTACAGGCCAAAGATGAATGGCGCTGTTGAGGCAGCAAATAAAAATATCAAGAAGATTGTGCAGAAGATGGTAGTCACCTACAAAGACTGGCATGAAATGTTACCATTTGCCTTGCATGGGTACCGCACGTCAATCAGAACATCCACTGGGGCAACCCCGTATCAGCTTGTATATGGTATGGAAGCAGTCCTACCTGTCGAAGTTGAATTACCCTCCCTACGGGTATTGATGGATGTTAAGCTGAACGAAGCAGAATGGGTCAGGTCCCGATACGAACAACTGAGTCTGATTGAAGAGAAAAGATTGGCTGCAATCTGTCATGGGCAGTTATATCAGAAGAGAATGAAGAAGGCCTTCGATCAGAAAGTCAGGCACCGAGAGTACCAGGTAGGAGATCTTGTGCTGAAGAGAATCCTCCCTCCTCATACGGACCACAGGGGCAAGTGGACTCCGAACTATGAAGGACCATTCGTAGTAAAGAAAGCTTTCTCTGGTGGAGCACTGATGCTCAGCACTATGGATGGTGAAGACTTCCCGTCCCCTGTGAATTCAGATGCAGTTAAAAAATACTTCGCATAAATGACCCGCTGGACATAAAAACAGAATGTAAGTCCAGGCAAAAATAGGGAATCCCGGCGAGTCAGAAACAGAATAAAAGACTCGGGCAAAAATAAGGGAAAATAAACAAAAATGTACACTCGCTGAGTTGAAAAGCCGCATTGGACAACTCAGGCAAAAATGGGTATCCCGATGGATTGAAAACCCGAAAGGGCGATCCATGCAAAATAAGGGAATAAGCGAACAACTGCATTTTGAATTCGTCTGTATCGTTTACAACTTGGAAAGCTTCGAAAGGATCAAGCTTCAATCAGAATCAATCTTCTTCAGAAAGCAAGATGAGAAGAACGTCAAATGTCATACGAGTCATAGCAGAAAGGGAAGCTTCTTGGAGCGTCGACAACATTGCCAGCCTTTTGTTTCTCATTTTGTAACAATCTCCCCATTTCAGGGGATTTGTTTCTTTGACTGTATCTTGCTAATTCAGGGCACACGAATTAATAAAATCAGATTTCCAGTCATGTTTCGTCTTGTACATTTTTATTTGCAAAAAATGTCTGATGTCTTAAGAAGAACTAATTGCATGAATACAGATGCTTACCTTCAAAATAAAAGTTACGTGCTTGCAGGAAATATACTTACTCTCAGAAGTGTCTAAACTCCTATGACGGAATCCAGTAAAGGATACCTCGGGATTACTTGTGCGTTTCCCTATCTTTGCAGGATTGCAGGTATCCAAAACGCAACTTGGGGCATGTAAGCTTCGTCTCAGCAAGCTGGCAAATCAGTGCTCGCTCCATCTTAACACTGGAAGTGTTTTCTCCCCAGCCGAGTTGCCATTTCATCCTCAGCCAAATACACGAAGTCAGGAAACCACCTCCCCACAGAGCTCCAGCCTCTATCCAGAAGAGCAGCGCATGAAGGATCACAACAGAGTGAAGAAAGCTTCTTCAAACCCCAGCTAGGTCCCTCAGTACAAGGATAGGTCTATCAATGACCTATATCCCCAAGCAAATGCTTCCCATCAGATCTACCAACGATCTCACCCCCAGCCGGGATGTCTATCTCAAGCAGATCGACCAAGATCTTCGCAGCAACGGGATCCGAGTCCCGGATTGGTATCTTCGCATAATCATAGCATTCACATCATATTCACCCACAAAGCGTAGCATTCCGTTAGTACGGAGCATTACGGCAAAAATCAAACATATAGCATAATCATAAGCCATGTTCTGAATCAAACACTTGTGAATATTGACAACTCCTCCCAAAATCCCCAGCGGAGATTCCCCAGCAAACACAGTTGCCTTGCACCCGTCCGTGTCATATCTCCAGCGGAAAGCCAAAGACATCCTCTTTACACTCACAAATACTCATATATATACATTTCCCTGACATTCGTCCGTGTCATTCTCCCCAGTACAGTAACCTAAACACTTTGTGTACCAGATACTCATTTATACTATACTCTTCTCCTTTGACACTCGTCTGTGTCACACTCTCCCCAGCAGATTAAACACTCATCTATATACCACTCACACTTATACAGGTACTCGTCCGTATCTTCTATACACCATGTATATCCCCTCAGATTCAACACTCGTCCGTGTTCTTTGTTAACCAGATGGTACTCGTCCGTATCATCATCTCAGAGCATGCGTCAAGCGTTTGTTTCTACCTGATACTCGTCCGTATCATAGTCTTAAGGATGCTCGTCCGCATCTTTAATCCATACACTGTGTCCAACACTCACGTCTTTTTAAATATAGACACTCGTCTGTGTCTACCATTCCCCAGAAGAGTCCCTTCAGATTCAACACTCGTCCGTGTTCTCTGTTAACCAGTTGATACTCGTCCGTATCATCCTCTCTGAACACGTGTCAGTATTTGTTTCTACCTGATACTCGTCCGTATCGTAGTCTTAAGGATGCTCGTCCGCATCTTTAATCTATACACAAACATCTAAACACTTACCCTTTTATTTCTTGGATGTAAACACTCGTCCGTGTTTACCTCTCCCCAGGAGATCGCCAACAAAGCAATTTTCTTTTTATCTGACATTCGTCCTGTGTCACGATAAACCCTGAGAGCAGTCGTACCCCGCTAGGTGGTCGTCCTCCACCTTTTTTTTGATGATCGTCCTTCATCATTTTTATCCAATGGCCGTCCCCATTGTTGATTTTGGTTATCTGGCATTCGTCCTATGTCATGATAAACCTTGAGAGCATTCGTCCCCTGCTAGGTGGTCGTCCTCCACCTCTTGATGGTCGTCCTCCATCATGCTCATCCGATGGCCGTCCCCATCGTTGACCTTTTATCCGGCATTCGTCCTATGTCGCGATATTTTCGGCAGCCGTACCCTGCCAGGTGATCGTCCTTCACCTTAGATGATCGTCCCTCATCTTATCCCCAACAGAGCAGCCGTCCCCTGCTAGGTGATCGTCCTTCACCTTTGATGACCGTACCTCATCATCTGTTTATTTCATTTATTCTTTAACCCGATGGCCGTCCCCGTCGTGGTCCCTTTTTCTTTTTCCTGATGATCGTCCTTCATCAGTTTAGCCCGATGGCCGTCCCCATCATTGGTTACTTTACTTTATGAACTTGATGGCCGTCCCCGTCATGTTTCATTAATCCCCAGAGAATTTTACAGCTTTATCTTGATGGCCGTCCCCATCATAATTCTTTTATCCCCAGCATGTCGGCCGTCCCCGTCATTGCTTTATTTTCCGCACTTTTCCCAGCATGTCGGTCGTCCCCGTCATTGCTCTTTACCCAGCAGTCGTCCTCTGCTCGACGGTCGTCCTCCGTCGCCCACACTTTACAATATACTTTATTTTCCTTTACAATCTATATCCCTTTTCTTCTTCATTTTGTGAGTGCAAATTTTGGATTGTCTTTGGGATTCAACCACAAGTTATCTCGCTTGCCTGTTAAGCCGTTGCTTACATCCTGCACAGCTAACTCATGTTTGAATAGGGGCAGCTGTAAACACCCCAAATTTGCCCTCACCCATTCACACCATGGCTTTTGATCATTTCATATGCATAAACACAATCATACCATCTCATATCACATTTTTGGTTCATTGCATTGGTTCTAAGTCATCTGCATCTAGAGTTTGTGATCTGAGCAATCCAAGAGCTTCTTGAGCCACTCCAAAGTTCAACAATCACTTCAAAGAGGTCTATGTGTGTTCAAGTATCATATTATATCCTCTCAAAGTCAAGAATGTCAGAGAATCACAAGGACTGAGAATGGCATGGAAGCAGAGCCAAGTTTGACTGCACAGTTGACCTAAAATTAGGGTTTTGGTTTCAGAGGCCATAACTCCAAAATTTTTGGTCATTCTTGTTGCTATTGGTCTCTATATGGTATAGGGAGTATTCATATCAATTTTCATGAAGAAATTCCATGGGGAAGTCATCTGATCAAGAGTTGACTTTTCAAGCAAGGCAGAGCAAAATCAGGGTATCTGAGGCCCCCAATGACCCAACCAAGGGGTGATCTTCATCATTTTGAGTGTATATGATCTTTATTTGATCATAGAAGAGGTTGGAAGTTCACAAAATTCAAGAATCTCAAGTTTTTGCAAAGTTGACTTTTTGGGCAAGTTTGACTTTTAATGAAAAGGTCATTTTATGCAACTTTTTCAACCCTTACTTTTTGATCCAAAAATGCTTCAAATGGAAAAACTTTGGTCATGAAAGTTGTAGAATAGATCTTTCCCTTTTCAAAAAGTACAAGACCATGACCTAATTCATTTTGGATCAAAAGTTATGGCTTGTCAAAGTTGGCAAAAATCACAAAATTTCAAAGTTTCTACCAAAGAGGTATTTTGCAAAATGACTTGATCAAGTGTTCTAAGGCTATCAAATGGACTTCTAATTCACATAACATGATCATGTGACATCTAAAGTTCAGATTGGACCAAAGAATTACATGTTTGTATGGTTTTTGGAACAAGATCTTTTCATGAGAACCAAAGTGAACCAAGTTGCAAAATCCATCATAACATCTCATCCACTTGCTGCCTTGGTTGCTGAACCACCCTAGCCCTCTCCTCACCTCATGCTGCGCAAGACAAGCCCCTTGTACCAAGCTAGCAAAGTAGCCCATGCCCTTCTTACACAAAGTTGACAATTTGAAAAAAGCACTCATACCTATCACAAAAGGACATGTCATGTCATCTGACCAATAGGATTAGTTTATACAAACAAAATGCAAGCTAAACATCACAAGACACAAGCCTGAAACACACAAGAACTCAGCATTCTCACTTTCCACCCTTAGAGCAAAAAGCTTTCGAAATTCTTCATACAAGCCACAAACATTAAAACAAACTTCACAGACCTTCTCAACACATCACCCTGATCACAAAGCACCCCCCAAATCAACCTGAAGCTCAAAGAATCAAGAACACGATTCTCACCTGAGCTTGAACAGAACCTGTTCAAACTCTCAAACCAGCCAGCACAAACCTTCTCTAAACATCCAGAGTTCATAAGGAAGGTCATAGGAGTGGATTGCACAAAGGAGAGAAGCCAGAAAGCCGCAAACTGAAAGCTTCAAAACTCAGGTAGTTCAAGAACTTTTTTTCCATAAATGAATTTTTAAGTTCTTAATAGCTTCTGCATGCTTCCCTGATCATGAATATGTTGTTGGTTTTGAAAATGGTGAAGAGATGAGTATGTATGCAGTCTCTGAAACTTTTTGCCCTAGAACTAGATTGATTCGATTCTCTTTGTTTAGGAAGGATAAATGTTGTTTGAATGGGGGTTTTGATTCGTTTTTGAGTGGGGATCATTTATGTTTAATTAGAATTTGTTTTAGATCGTGTAGAGGGAGTTTGTGGTTTTGGGTGATCGGAGAAGATGACCGGAACACTGTTCCGGTCACCTGAAAGTCATTAAGGGCTGATTAGGGCTAATTAATTAGGGTTAGTGAGTTTGAATGCTGGCCCTTGGATATGGCGCCAAGTCAATGCGCGCGCGTGTGAGTTTAAATGAGGACCCTTGGATCTGTTGACTTTTCTTTATTTCAGTTTAAATTCATTTTTATTTTCATTTAATTACATTGTTTTGTACATTTATTTAAAAATAGTAAAACCTTTTCAAAAATTCTGAAATTTTTTGTACAAATTATTATTTAATTTCAGAACACAAAAATATTTTTATTTTCATTTTTTACATTTAAAAATTATTTTTAAATATTTAAAAGTTTATTTTTAATTAATTAATGAGAATTAATTAATTAAAAATACTTTTAAGTATTTAAAAATCACCAAAAAATTCATGAAACATTTAAAAACATTTAGAAACATTGTCCAACCCTCAAACCAAATTTATTTTTTGATCTTGATGCATTTTGAGAATTTTCCATGGAATTAAAATCATTTTGATGCATTATTTTGATCCAAACTTCCAAAAATCATTTCTGCCTAACCATTGAGAGTTGAACTTTGATTCTTTTTGTATTGTGTTTAGAATACCATGTAGTTTATGAGATTAAATGGCCATGATTTGATCTTCCATTTTCCATTTGTTTGGCATTTTCTTGTTAAGGAACCCTAAAACCCTAGAAAACTTAGAAAAATCATAACTTGAACTAGGTTAAGAGTTGGGACTTCTCCTTTGGGCATTAGGTTAGTATAGGTTTAGGGATCCTTTGAAGGCATTTTCAATTTTTTGTAATGTTGTTTGCTTCTAATTTTGGTTTTTGTTTGATGTATTGTTCATAAACCCAAATTTGGGCTTCCATATGCATCCATCTTGTATTTGCATTCATATCTTGACTTGCCATGACATTTTATGCATTATTGTGATTCATTTGACATCATAAGACATATTTAAAGCATGTTTGATCATTGCATCTGGCATTTGCCATGTTGTATGCCATTTGCATTTCATAATTTTTCATGAATGTTCATGCTTCTTAACTTGTTTCATTTGCATCCATGAACTCATATGATCATCCTCATGTCTTGATTCATGTTTTCATCATCTCATAGCATCATTATCATCCCATATATGCTTCTGGTTTTGATTTGCCTCATACCATTTCATCTCATTTTGCATTGCATTGCATTCTTTCACTAACTTTTCAGGTGGTAAGCAACTCTGAGAAGTGAATTTGCCTTCACTTCTCACAATTTCTTTTCATCTCCTTTATGCATCCTGGCTGCATTTTGTTATGTGTTTGAGGATGAGCTGGCTCATTCTTCTTCTTCTTACTTTCCTTCCTCAAGTGACTTGGTCTTCTTAAATGAAGCAAGTTACTTTGCTTCTCCTGATCCTTTCATCTGCTTCCTGGTGGTTCCATTGAAGACTCCTCTTGTAAACCTCACAAACCTTAGGAACAACCAAGCATGACAATGATTAGGATTTTGATTAGTCTCCCCTCTTAGTTTTACCTTTGTGTTTCTTTGAGTCTTCTCTTCTCATCTCATAATCAGGGACTAAACCCTAAAGGTTTTAAGGCTTTGTGATTAAGCTTATGCCTGCATCCTTCTATTAGGATGGAGTGTATAACTTTAATCCTATGTGTTAAACCCTTAATGTGTTTAAATCCTTTAATCAATTCACTTAATAATCATCAAGACATCAAGCTTGTAACTTGGGCCTTGCATTAGGGTTCTAATTCTTCCTTAATTGGTTAAGAAGGACTAACCCTAGTGTTAATGGACAAGTCCCCCTCAAGTTGTCTTACAAACCCTAAAAAACACTTAATCATCTTACCATTAACTAAAATCCACTTAATAAAGGCTTTGTTTTGTCATGAGTTTAATCCCTAATCATGGATTAAGTTGAGGAGTTTTCCTCAGCTTAAACATTCTCATCTATTATCCTTCTATTAGGATAGTGTAATGAGTCTGTTTAATCCCTGATTATGGCTTAATCTCATTACTTAACACTAAACAAAAACACCAAAAACATCTAAATAATCACAAGTAGGTTAATGATCTTAATCCTACATCATGGTGATTAAGTGTGAGAAGCTGACTTCACACTTAAGGTATTCTCATTACCCCTAATCAGAGGGAAGATGTGATGAGTTTACTAAATCCATTGGTTTAGACTTAAGCTCATTAACTTATGACAAAATCCAAAAACAATAAAAGACTGAAAACACACAAAACAAACAATAATCGTCTCCTCCGGGATTCTTTTCTCATCTCATTCGCTCACAAACGAGAACTTGCTTCTTCCGTTTAATGCAAGACAGTTTGCACCTGAGCCAGACAGGTCATACACTTGAGCATAGACAAGTAAGCAGTTCACAAGTCAATTCATCTTTCAGTCTCTTTGGGTCGAACTACGGTGTTCTGACTTCCTCATTGCACGAGAGGATACGTAGGCATAACTTAACAGTTATCGAACAAAAGTCTCTGTATATTCCCCCTCTTTCTAGCCTCATTCTTTTAGCCTCATGATCTTGAGCATTTCACTCCTGTTCTTACACTGACACTTCACTTATATACTTCACTTTTCTCTTACACTGACACCTGTACATTTTGTTTTCCAGCTCTTTTACACACAAATTGCACTGACACTACCCCTTTAAAACACAAATCTTTCAAGCGTGGATCCCGTCGAGTACGGCGGACAATCTGGGTGCTAATACCTTCCCAGGTTGTAACCAACCCCCTTTCTCAGTCTCTCTGGTTCGCAACCGTCTTATCCATCTTTTTCTAGGTCTATGCAGCATTGCCTTTCCTCCGGGGAAAAAATGCCTAGCTGGTGACTCTTTTCTTCTCCAGTGAGTTCACTGCTGTGTGTTCTCATTGTCCTTTTCGCCGACCGTTCGCGTCTGTACCTCTATTTGGGCCAGTCCCATTTATCGGGAGCGACAATAACCATCACGAATGTTTATCTCTTACCCCAAATCCTATGCCTTGCCCCATGAAACCAACCGTAAAACTTAAGGAACTGCCTAAGAACCTGAGATATAAGTTTCTTGATGAAGAAATGGACCGTCCAGTTATAGTAAGTGCTACCTTGAACCAAGAGGAAACAAACCAATCGTTAGATGTTTGATGAAGGTACCCCTCAACCTTAGGATATAAGATCTCTGATCTAAAAGGAATAAGCCCATTCGTATGCATGCATCGGATTTTGCTCGAAGAAAATTCAAAACCCTCCAGAGAACACCAAAGAAGAATAAATCCTATGATGAGTGATGTAGTTAAGACTGAAGTTCTTAAGTTACTAGAGGCAGGTATAATATATCAGATCTCGGACAGTAAATGGGTAAGCCATGTGCATGTAGTACCTAAAAAAGGGGGCATCATAGTCGTGCAAAACGAGAAAGGCGAACCTGTGGCAAAAAGAACTGATGGAGGATGGCGTATATGCATAGACTATAGAAAATTAAATAAAGCAACCAGGAAGGACCATTTCCCTTTGCCATTCATAGATCAAATGTTGGAGCACCTAGCCAGACACTCTTACTTTTGTTAGCTAGATGGATATTCAGGATTCTTCCAAATACATATTCACCCCCAAAGATCAAGAAAAAACTACCTTTACATGCCCTGTTAGAACTTTTGCCTACAGACGAATGCCTTTTGGACTCTGCAATGCCCCAGCCACTTTCCAACGCTGCATGATGTCTATCTTTGCAGACTATCTTGATGGAATCATGGAAGTATTTATGGACAACTTCTCAGTTTGTGGATTTGATTTCAAAAATTGTCTTATCAACCTTGAGAAAATCCTGGAAAGATGTGTGGAGGTAAACCTTGTGCTAAATTGGGAAACATGTCATTTCATGGTTACCGAAGGGAAATAAGAAGTTTTCTTGGGCATATCGGATTCTACTGACGTTTTATCAAGGACTTATCCAAAATAAAAAAAACCTACTGGCCTTTTAATGAAAGATGCTGAATTCATCTTTGATGAAAAATGTAATGAAGCGTTTAACCTCCTGAAGCAAGCTTTGATTTCAGCACCTATAATGAAACCCCCTGATTGGTCAGAACCATTTGAGATAATGTGTAACGCTAGTGACTATGTTGTTGGAGTCGTTCTAGGTCAGAGAAAAGATAAAAAAAAGTTACACGTAATTTATTATGCCAGTAGATCCCTAGTCGCTGCCCAGCTCAACTACGCAACAACTGAAAAAGAACTCCTAGCTATAGTTTTCGCTATAGACAAATTTAGATCCTATCTAGTAGGAGCCAAAATTATAGTTTACGCCGACCATGCTGCCATCTGTTACCTACTAAGTATAAAGGATGCCAAACTTAGGTTACTTCGATGGATTCTATTACTGCAAGAATTTGATTTAGATATCCGTGATAAGAAAGGCACTGAGAATGTAGTGGATGATCATCTTTCTAGGTTAGAATACCTGAAGCCTGACTTAATACCCATAAATGACGATTTTGCCTATAATAGACTGATATCCAAACTAGAGACTATTGAAGATGATAACCCAGACGCACATGAGCATTCTAAAGAATCTTTAGTTATAAGTAATGTACCTTGGTATGCAGACTTTGTTAATTATCTAGTCGCTGACATCATACCCCCCGATCTAAAGTACCACCGGAAGAAGAAGTTCTACAGTGATGTAAGAAACTTCTATTGGGACAAACCACTTCTTTTCAAGAGAGGTAAAGATGGCATTTTCCGTTGTTGCGTCCCAGAAGATGAGGTACACAGTATAATTGAGCATTGTCAATCTGCACTCTATGGTGGAGATGCAAGCACCTCTAAGACCTACGCCAAGACTCTTCAAGCTGGCCTATTCTGGCCTACCATGTGGCGTGATGTCCGTGCTTTCATTGTCAAATGTGACAGATGCCAACGTACAGGAAATATTTCAAGACGTAATGAAATGCCTCTAAGAAATATCCAAGAAGTAGAACTCTTCGACATATGGGGTATAGATTTTATGGAACCATTCTCACCATCTTTAGGAAACCAGTATATCTTAGTAGTTGTTGACTACGTGTCTAAGTGGATTGGAGTTATTGCTGCACCCACAAATGACACTAGAGTAGTCATCAAATTATTTAAAAATTATATATTTCCCAGATTTGGAACACCACGTTTAGTCATAAGTGATGGGGGATCACACTTCATATCAAGAATATTTGACAAGCTTTTAAGCAAGTATGGAGTTAAGCATAGAGTAGCAACACCATACCACCCATAGACTAATGGACAAGTGGAAGTATCTAATAGGGAGATTAAACAAATTCTTGAGAAGACTGTCTCTATATCTAGAAAAGATTGGCCGCAGAAACTCCAAGAAGCGTTATGGGCCTACAGAACCGCTTTCAAAACCCCTATAGGAACAACCCCCTATCAACTAGTCTATGGAAAATCATGTCACTTACCTTTTGAGTTAGAGCATAAAGCCTATTGGGCCATTAAAACTTTGAATTTGGATTACCTAACTGTTGGTGAAAAACGTATCCTTGATATCCACAAATTGGAAGAACTCAGACAATCAGCCTACGAAAATTCCATTATATACAAAGAAAGAACAAAAGCTTGGCACGACAAAAGAATCATAAGAAAAGACTTCAAAATAGGCGATCTTGTTCTCCTGTTCGATTCTAGGTTACGACTTTTTCCATGGAAGCTTCGTTCGAGATGGACTGGCCCTTTCGAAGTATCTAAGATTCTAAGATCTGGAGCTATTGAAATTAAGAACCAGACATGTAAACCATTCATTGTCAATGGACAGAGACTGAAGCCCTACGAAGGAGGAGACATTCCAACAACATACTCCAGCCATACTCTAAGTGATCCACCAAATCCTTCGAATGATGTATAAAATCCGGTCGTCAAGCTAACGAAGTTAAACAAGTGATGCATGGGAGGCAACCTGTGGTTTTCTTATCTTATTTACTTTTATTTATTCTTATTTTATTTTGTTTTGTTTTCTTTATTATTCTGTCAGGACTAACATTTGAATGTTTTATGTGATTTCAGGACCATTTGCTAACCTTGTGCAGAATGCAGAATCCCGATGACATGCGCGTGGCCTTCAGAGACGACGCCCAGAGGGAGCGTTACTATGTCCACATGAGGCACCCTATGGCACCTACACGATACCCATACCAAGATTGCATGGATGCCTTGGGGATAGAGCCAAGCTTCAGATTCTTATGCCACCAACTCCAGTGGGACCAGTTCGACAATATGAACAACACTTACAGGAACTTGACTCTAGAGTTTCTCAGCTCGTTCAATTATGACCCCTGGGCTGAACTCGATGGATATGATATTTTCAGGTTGTTCGGAACTGAGTACTCTTTCTCTCACAAAGAGTTTGGTGATTTACTAGGATTCCAGACTACCCCTGATGTTATTCCAGAGACATTGATGGGGTACTTTATGAGCAGAGGAGTGGAGAAGTTTTGTAGTGACATCTCAGGCGGAGGGAGCCAAGATCCTTCCACTCAGTTATCTCAGGCTATCCACAACCATACGTTGAGGTACTTCCAGATGATCCTAGCACACTCTTTCCTCGGTTTTCCAGATACAGAGACTTTGCTTAGTGAGAATGAGATTTTCCTGCTGTTTTGTGTGACTCAGTCACGCCCTGTTGCATGTGGAAACTTTCTGCTAAAGGGCCTTGCCAGTGTCGCCGGGTCATCTGTAGGCATTATAAATGTCAGTGGGATTGTTACTCAGATCGCTACTGCATTGGGTCTGTCTCGCAAATTATTACATCTCAGGACCTTCTGCAGCTATACCACCATAGATGTCGACTTTTTCCTAGATTGATGGTTGATGAGGAGAGGCTCTTTTGATCCTAACATGTTCAGATTACTGATTGACAGCGAGGTGATACACTACTTCACATTACTTGACCCGCTGATGACCAGTGTCCACGACCCGGCTAATTGGAGTTATGCTTTAGAGGGTCATGGAGAAACTGTCGAGGAGCCAAAATCACCTCTTGCCGCTGAGTATACTCTTACACCTCCTTCTCCCAGAGTCATTGTTATGTCTAATAATATGTCTTTGCAGCCGCTTGATTTACAGACCCAGATTTATGAGCTCCTCAAAGAGACTGTCAGGCTTAAACAGGAAGTAACAGACTTAGCTCTACAAATTGAGGTATCCTATCTCACCCACGCCATAGAGGTAGACACTCTATATCAGGAGATTGGAGAGCTTCGGAGGGAGATCACTGAGATTCATGGATCGGACCAGGCAGAGAAGCCTACTACATGATCGTGTTACCCTAACATTATTGCACTAGTATTTAAAATTTTATGTTTTATTTTATTTTTATTTTTCGCATCTCCAGACATATTTTATATTATCGCATATGCTACATTTTCCATGTACTTTGGTTGACAATCATTTATATATATATATATATATCTATCTATATATATATATATATATATATATATATATAGATAGATATATATTATATTTATATATATATATATATATATATATATATATATTATATTTATATATATATATATATATATATATATATATATATATATGTCTAATAACAAAAAAATAATACAAATTTTTTTTATGTTTAATATTTATTCAAGGTTGTGCAAGTATCGTGCCTAAGAAGACGAAAGCAAACACTATTTGGACCCCCGAAGACAAAAAGGTATGCAAAGCCCACTTGGATTTTCAAACTTTGGGCCCAGCCACTAAATGGCCTTGTGGCACCCGCCATGGAAGCATGGCGCCCGCCATGACGTTCCATTAAAATCGGGGCAGATTCATCTCCCCCACCATTTTTGAACCTTCAAACTTCCAAAACCCATTTTTTCCATCTTCCAAAACCCCATTGAACCCCATTAAAGCTCCCACCTTTATCATTCATTCACCATCCATTAAACCCTTCCAAATTCCATTTTTATTTCCATTTATTACAAACCATAAAAATCCCACCTTTACCATTTTCTATTTAAACCACTCTTCACCGCCTTCAACTCATCAAGGAGCAAGAATAATGGAGTTCAACGGATTCATTCTTCGAGACGGAAAGCCCGGGGATAGGCAAAGAAGGATCATTCAAAAGCTTCAGAGTGAGAAATTCTCTCGACTAGGTACGTGGATGATAATTATTTGTATTCTTTGGGTCTGTATCATAGTGTTTATCATTTATTAGATTTTTTAGGCTTGCACAATATTTTTGTGAATCAAGAACCTACCTTTGAGAGGCTGACAATCGAGTTTTTGAGTTCTTTAATATATATTGTCAGTCCTAACACTTCTAGTACAATTGGTACTGTTAGTTTTAGAATGTTTGGAATTGAATACGAATACAGTACCGGCGAAATAACAGGCTGGTTAGGAATCCCTCATTGGGAAGGTGCTATATGTGAGGCCCATTTGGATGCAGAATGGTCGGCCGATGTATTTTCCTTCTGGCAGAGACTATCAAATACTTCAATAAATTCTTTTGAAGGAATACTAGCATCGACCATCCATAACCCGACCATCAGAGTTTTCAGATATCTGTTGGCATGTACTATTTTTGGCTGGGAGAATCCAAATAAGGTAAACGCTAAAGAGCTTTTATTTTTGCATGGAAGCCTCACAAATAGTCATATCAATCCGGTCCCGTTTATGCTCGCACACATGGCTTTAACTATTAATAAAACAGGACCGATTGTTTTTGGAGGACTTGTTGCATCTATTGCTCGGGCCCTTAACCTGAAGAATGAGATAGCCACACTTGAACCCCTACCTCCTCGCACAGTTAACTTAAAATTTATAAAAGACATGAAATTGTGCCGAGTCAGAAGAGCAGGTGGTTATGAATTGATGGTTCATGGTGTAGCTATCCCATCTATTCCTTTTCCTTACAGTAGACGTACCGATGTACGTAATAAAAGGAATTGGACCTATGATTTGAATGCTCCACCTGTTTTAGGTCCACTTCCTTCTAATGTTCCTGATGGGGAGGGACATGACACTGATGAAGAATATGATCGGAGAGAGCAATCTCCCGTACCTCACGTGTCCCCCATCATCCTCCACACCCACACACCGCACCATCTTCCTCTAACCCTGTTGCAGGTGCTACTCTTGGATTCTATATCACTGAGGAGATGTGGTGTGATATGACGGCTAGAGAAGAAAGGTAAGACAACCTACTCTCTACCATTTCACAACAACTGGCGGACAACATGAGCTATATGGAACAATCACGATTGGTTTCAGATCGTGCCTATGGGAACGTTTGCCGCACCTTGACCGATATCACAACAGAGCAGTCCCGTCAGCGAGAAGTCAACCGCCGACACTACCAGCTTATGGAGGCTACTCAGGGTTCCATCCTAGGCAACCTTCGAGAGGTCAGAGATTCCCAGGTTGCCTTATCGGCCTGACTAGACCGGAGAGACCAGCACTGCAGCAGATCCCGTTGTTCCAGGCATCCACCGCAGGACGACGAGGGCACCAGTGGTCCTCCGCAGTAGTTTCATAGGTTACTCTCCTTATCTTATTTCGAAACATTGGGGACAATGTTATATTTAAGTGTGAGAGGGGATTTTATTGCTTTTATTGCTTTCTGTCTTTTCTTTTTCTTAGTTAGTTTATTGCTTTCTATTTTCCTTCTTTTCAGTTAGTTATTTAGGTTAAGTTTTTTTTAGATAATGCATGAGTCTGACGAGTCACCAGTATAGTGTATCTTTAGTGCACCCTCATTTCCCCCATTTCTTTAGCCTTACCAAAAAAATTTCAAAAGAAAACAATGTTGTTCCACGCGTTTTATGTTAAGACAAGTTTGGATTAGGATGTGGTGACTTAGGTAAACTTTTTGAAACATCAGTATCGTTTTAGCACCATAGACTTCATGAATATAGGAATCACTCCTAAACCCCGCATACCATGGCCTTTATTATCATTCAAAAATTGTCCTAAGTAATTTATTCTAGCAGTTAGCTCCGACCTAAGCATGCTCTACGTAGGGGACCGATGAACATAAGTGAATAATCCAGTGCTAATAAAAAAAGAGAAAAAGGCAAACTTTGGGATAGGTGACCCTCACAAAGTCATTTAAACCAAAAAAGAGAAAGAAAAAAAAATTTCCACAAAAAGAAAAAATTGCAGTCACCCATTGTTAGTTGGTTCAGAGGTATCTGGCATTGAACTCGGTAGGGCGGATTACGATTCGATCCCCCACAACTACATTTGGGTCAAATAAAAAGGGTTTACACATGCTTATGTGCCAGAAACGTTATGTTTTGGATCAGAATCGCTAACCGGTCACTCTACTATGAAGCATGTACGGATAACGGGCTTAATGTGATTGCGCCTGAATGAAAGGGACTCAAAAAGAGATGAAAAGATAGGCCTAGGTATTGTCGGATGATATGGGTTGGTTAATATAGGATTGAAGTTTATGTCCGTGTCATTATGATACCCTTGGTTCACTTAGTTAGTACCTGTCACTGCATCCTGGTTTGAACTTAGAAGCCCTTTTAGCCCAAATCACGCGTGACACTAGTTTTCTTCGTTGAGCTTTAAATATTTTACTTGAGGACAAGCAAAAGTCTAAGTGTCGGAGGATTTGATAAAATTGAATTTCACCGCATTTCTGACTCCGATTTCGCATGCATTCTAGGTTTTTATTGCTATTTTGTTATATTATTTCAATGTTTTCCTTTGTTTTCAGGTTTTTACTTTAATCGAAGCCTCGACCAAGAAAAGGAACGGAAAAAGAGCTGAAAAGAGTAAAAATCAAGTAATTCAGCATTTTGCACTTGTGGCACCCTCTGTGGCTGGCGCCATGGGGTCAGCCATGACGGTGACACGTCTCAAGACTCTCCCCAACTTCCAATCCCCACGTACTCCACTACTTACACTATTTTGCACTCATGGCGGGAGCCACAAGGCAAAATGGTTTCCCTCCATTTTTCGGTTACAAAGGGCATCCCCGTCTTTTCTTAGTATTTGTATGCCTATAAATAGGACTTTAAAGTTTCGTTTTTATCATCCAAACATAGAATCTCTTAGGCATATATCAGTTATAAAGTGGTAATCACTTCACATCAGAGTGTTTCTACAATCGAGTGATCGAGTCTGTATACGTCTGTGTGATCGAGTCTTTGAGCACTTTGGAAGGAAGTTAATCATGCCGCCATTTTAATTCCAGTTCGTATTTTATTTTTCCGCACTGCTTTATTTTATTTTATTTCTGCATTTCATTACTTTATTTAATTTTCGCACTCGCACTACTTTATTTTATTTCCGCACTCGCACTACTTTCATTTATTTCTCGCACTCGCATTACTTATTTTATTTCTGCACTCGCACAACTTATTTTATTTTCGCACTCACACTACTTTCATTTACCTTCCCGCACTCGTACTATTTTTATTTACTTTCCGCACTCGCACTAAATACTTTTTATGAGAAATATCAAAATGAACTTTTACTTTACCATGTCTAGCTAATTTTCTAAAGGTTAGAATGTAAGGATCATAATTGATCCGATAATCCATACAACTCTTTGTAGAAACTCTTAAGGACTATTTTGACTTTCAATATAAGTTTCACGTTCTTTAAAGTTCCGTTGGGTAAGATCGAAAGCTGTCCAACACCTATTTAACTTAATTGTTTTTAACTATTTCAAAAACAGCCAAAAGCGCTTTGTTTATTTCATTAGGAGTTTTTAGATTAAAAAGAAAAGAGATTTTAAAACTATTTTCGGACACGTTAAGAAGTTTAGAGTCTGGTTCGTGAGAACCTCTTTTTGCTAGAAAATCCATGTCAAAATATTTTTCAACTTAGTTAAGATACGATATTTCTTAAAAATAAGTTTATTACTCTAACGCAGTACGCACCTTTTTATCTGTGACAATAAGAGGGTTTGATTAGGGAGTACAACTCGGTTCTGAATACGCAAAAGCGACAGTTCCCGTTAAATTAGTTCTTTTCAAAGTAGAAAACATTGCCCATAAGTAGTTCTATTAACAAGTACTTGATTATCAATTGATTATGTGAATTGCATTCGAACCTGTCTTTATCAATTAACTAAATTTACTATTTTATTTACCATTGTGCACTCTTTAAAACCATTATTTTCAATTGCCTTAGATACACACCATAACAACAGATAACGATAGATTGACACTTGGTCTCTATGGATTCGACAATCTTTTATATTACTCTGACGTGTTCGTACACTTGCGAAAAACACGCATCACCAACCCTAAAGATGATTTTCCGCTTCCACATATTGATGTTCTGGTAGACAACAATGCTCAACACAAGGTATTCTCTTTTATTGATGGTTTCTCTGGTTACAATCATATTAAGATGACACTTGAAGATATGGAGAAGACTACGTTTATCACACAGTGGGACCCCTTTTGTTACAAAGTAATGCCATTTGGTTTGAAAAACGCTTGGGCAACATATCAACGTGCTATGGTAGCTTTGTTCCATGATATGATTCACCATGAGATAAAAGTATATGTTGATGACATGATAGCCATATCCCAGACTGAAGAATAACATCTTGATCATCTTCACAAGTTGTTTGAGAGGTTGAAGAAATACAAACTGAGATTAAATCCAAAAAAATGTACCTTTAGAGTTAGATCTGGTAAACTGTTGGGTTTCGTTGTCAGTGGTAAAGGTATTGAAGTTGACCCTGCAAAGGTAAAAGCTATACAAGAAATGTCCGCTCCCCGTACTAAGAAAGAAGTCAAAGGCTTCTTGAGACGTCTGAATTACATTGCAAGATTTATTTTCCAATTAATCACTACTTGTGAGACAATCTTCAAATTGTTGAAGAAAGATCAAGTAATGGAATGGAATGATGAATGTCGGGTAGCTTTTGATGAGATCAAGAAATACCTCCAGGAACCTCCAATATTAATGCCACCGATTGTTGGAAGACCCTTGATTATGTACTTAACAATGCTAGACAATTCAATGGGGTGTGTGTTGGGGCAACATGACGAGTCTGGTCGAAAAGAGAAAGCAATATACTACCTGTTCCGGACTGGGCCTCAAGAATGTATCAGGCTACGGCCCAATAGGTCGAGCAGAGGCCCATATACTCGAGCAGAGACACCTAGCAGACGGGCAGGGGCACCTCACAGTCAAACAAGCTTCTTGTACGACGGGCATACACTCAGGACGGGCAAAGAACAAGTCTGCCAGGTCACTTACCACGTCACCCAACTGTCCCTTATTATCTCCTGAAAGATATGGGCAGTTGGACCAAGGACCAGACCTTTTAGCTAGGTCCTCACGCTTCTCACGCGTTCCTTGGCAGTTCTTCCTTGGGCCTAGCTGATTTAGGCCCAAAGAGGGACCTTGGCCCAGCGCTGGGGGCACACTATAAATACCCTTTTTTGATTAAAGGGTCGGGTATTCTGTTTCATCATAAGTAAACCATTTTTATTCACTGTACCTCTTCTCACTTAAGCATTGGAGTGCCTTGCAGGTACACCCCCCTTTTCTCCTCCCATTTTTTGGTCGTTACATCAAGTCACTGGAAGGCCCTTCTGATCAGGTAAGATCAGTGGCGCCGTCTATGGGAAACTAGGTTCCCCTTCTTCTACGATAGAAGATCAAAGCTCAAACACCATCCTTCCAGCATGTCCGGAGAATAACTCAACGAACGCAACCGTCCCCTCGTCGACTACACGATGGAGGATAATCTGCAGTACCATGAGGCTGACGCACAAGATGGCCGCCCAGCCACCCCGTCTCCTGAACCCGAGAACAATGGGAACCCACCTCAAGTTCAAAACCAGAGGACGAACGCGTTTCAGCCCATCCCCGTTCCCGTCGAATGGGACGCAACCATGATTGCTATGGTGAACACCCTCAACCAGGCCAGCTCCATGCTCTACCAGCAGCACGAGAGAATCATGGCCCTAGAAGCTGATCGACAAGAGGTCCGACCTCAGCAAGAAAGGAGGACGCAACAACGTCCAGAAGCGACAAAGAAACGGGGACGCCGCTCCCCAGAGCCTAACATGAGTAGGGCACGTTCCCGCCATGATTCCGGCCGATCGGGAACCTCACCAAGGCGCGATCGAAGCCCCGACCACAACGAGCTCTCCCCACCGAGGAGCGACAAAGAAGACCTGTATTGCCTCCTGTCACAGGCAATAATGGAAGCTCCACTCCCCAAAGGCATGGAGAAACCCCCAAATCTGGCCATATACGACAGGACCACTGACCCCGACGATCACGTCGACAACGTCAATGCAATGCTCGACTACCGCAACGACATCACCGGGCATCTCAAATGCAGGTTGTTCTCAACGACCCTCAGGAAAGGGGCCATGGCCTGATACCAAAGCTTGGCCCCAGAGTCCATCACATCCTGGAGAGATATGAGATCCATGTTCACGAGGCATTTTACAGCCTCCTGACGCCATCCCAAGACAGAGGCGGCCCTTGAAGCCATAGTACAAAGGAAAAATGAGACATTGCGCTCGTACATCAAACGATTCAACCAAGAGGCTGTCGAGGTGGACACCACAGAACACATGAAGAAATATCTCCTCGAGAGGGGACTTTTACCCGGAAGCGAGCTTAGCCGAGCAGTTGGGATAGAACCCCCACGCACTCTGAATGACCTCCTGCATAAAGCCCAGGCTTACATCAGATACGAGGAGAAGCAGGTAGCCCACAACGCTCGCAGCAGCCGTAGCACCGGGGACACCGATCACCCCAAGCGCGAAGATCCGAACATTCCCCGTCGCAACGGGGACAGGCGAAGGGAAGAGAAACCCCGCGAACCCCGGGAAGGAAGAGGCCTCGCGGGCCGATACAGCGAGTATACATTACTGACAGCTCCCCGCGAGCGCATCCTCGTCGAATGCATCAACTCCGAGTTCAAACAGGGCATGGTGTAACACGGTGGGAGAACTGACTTTAGTTAAATGTTGCGGATAGCAAGAGTCGCCACCGACTTTTATTTTATCCAAAGGAAAGGGCATAAAAGAACAGGAAAGACCTTAAAAGATTTTTTGGGTTCGGGGGGTAGGTTATGTAAAGGGAAGGTGTTAGCACCCTTTACATCTATGGTTATCCATGGGCTCTTAGTTACTTAGCTCACTTTAAACTGTTTTTGAGAAGTGTAGTGTGTGATTAAAAATTTTCTTAAGTACATTATAATGACCCTTGTACTGATATATATAAAGACTTTGTTTTGAAAATTGTTTAAAATGTAAAGTGTAATGAAGTAATTTGATGAAAAAAGTGAGCAAGTACTTAAGAGGAACCTACCCTAAGTTAAATCTTTACTGTTCTTAAATGTTCTTTCAATAGTAAGACTATCTCTATTATTAAGGAATAGGTAGTCATTACCTTGGATGTGATTAAGGGACATTTGTAGAGTCATCTGGATATAGGCAACTGTATGGTGTCTTTAGCAATTCGTAGGGACTTATCATCTTTTATTCGAAGGGACAAGATCATTTATCGTAGGCAACCTCGAAGGGACTTGATCTTTAAAACTATAGGGACTTGATGATATTTATGAAGGGACTTTGCTTTTTAGACACCTTACTTGACCTTTTTATTTAGGCAACATGAGGGATAACCTTAGGAAGTGAGATGGCGATCAAAGATCAACTTACGTGTGTGAGTGTTTATATTCAGGTATTTATCTTATTTTAATTATCTAAGTTCAATTTAATTACATATAAGTTATACACACCCTAAGGTTACTAACCATATAGTAAAATATTTACAAAGAAAATAAAGACGGAAAAGTAAATCTATAAGCTATTACAAGGCTTTGGCAGATACATAATAGTAGGATAAAAATAAATTATAAAGCAAGAATAATAGATATAATAAAATAATAAATAAGCAAATAATAATAATAATAATAATGAAGCAAAAATAATAAAGCAATATTAACAATAAATCAATAATAATAATAATAATAATAATAATAATAAAGTTAAAATAAATTAAAGAAATAACAATTAAACATTTAATTTAAAAAGAAAAAGTTTAAGTTAGACAAGTTAGATTTTAGAAGTTATTAGAATTAGTATAAAAAAAAAGAAATTAAGTTTAGAGAAAAACAATTAAAGATTATTAAGAAGACTTTTAATTATTTACATTATATGATTATTACTATTATAGTACAATTAAGAAAATAATATTATTAATATACAAAACATAAAGTAAAAGAATTATTAAAATTAAAATAATATTTACAAATTAAATATTATAGAAAACTATTAAATTATTAAGTTAGTAGGTTATTTATAAACTATATACAATATTTTAGAATCATAATTATTTAATTATAAAAAAAAAGTCAATTAGATTTTATTTACAATTGTATAAAAGAATGACAAAAAATTTAGAAGTTAAAAGAAGAATTAGAAAATTTGATTATTTGATTATTTACTTACAAAATATAATTATGATAAAAATTATATACAAAATACTATTATTATTATAAGAAAAAGTTTATTGATTAATTAGTCGTTTTTTTTAATTAATGATTTAAGTCCATATTGATTTTCATTCAGTTCTTGGCACGCCCTAAATTACTAACCACGTAGGGAATAATAAAAATAAATAAGGGCAGAAATTTAAAGGCAGAAAATAAAAATTCCTACACTATTACATGGCTGAGGCAGTTACATAATTATATGGCGAAAAGTAAAACTGAAAATATTACAAGTTAAAACTTAAAATATTACAATGGTGAAGCAATTACAGTGTATGAATAACATAAACATGAGTAAATATAAGAAATAATAACAGGGTTGTTAAGGTTTGTGAAAATGTTTATGGTTTAAAGGAAATAATACAGTTAAAAACGGTTAAAGTTTTAGGTTTGAAATTTAGAGTTTGTGGCGGAATTGTCAAGTTTTAGGAAAAAATCAAGGTAGTTAGTTATCTGTACAGATCTAAATATATAACATAAAAGAAAATGGAAAAAACAAAAACGACGTTGCTAACGCAAAAAATGCGATCATCGCAATTGGATCGGATCAACATAAGTGTCACGCCTCATACACATAAAATGTGCGAACAGCGTATCGACACGATCCGATCTGAACATTAAAAAAAATTAGAATTAACAATATTAAAACAAAACTGTAAAAACAAAATAAATAAAAACTTTATATATATATATATATATATATATATATATATATATATATATATATATATATATATATATATATATATATATATAACGAATATGCAGCCAATTCTATATATGTATACATAAAAACAACGTTTTATGTTCTTTGTTACCTGTGATGTATTAACAAAATAAGAGCAACAAATATATATATTAACAAAAGCAACGTTAGTTAAGATATTAACAAAGTGTAACAAAAGCAACAAATATATATATTAACAAATATATATGTATATATAAAACATATGAATGTTATAGGAATTTATATATATATTACGTACCAATCAAAGTGCAATTGGAAAGTAAAGCTGTTGCAGGAATGTTTTTCTTCTCTCTTTTCTGTCTTTCTTCGGTCCCCTCTTAACAGCAATAACACGTTAGGTATATATAGGGACCAATTAGGGTTAATGTAAATGGGCCTAAATATTTATTTTGGAATCCAATAAAATATTAATATAAATAATTAAATAAAGTTTAATAAAAATAGTTAAAACTAAAATAAAAACTAATTAACCTATTTATTTATTCTAGACCCAATAAAATATTAATTTAAAAAACAAATAAAGTTTTAATAATTAAATTAGTTAAAATAAAATAAAAAACTAATAATCATATTTATTTATTCTAGACCCAATAAAATATTAATTTAAAAAACAAATAAAGTTTTAATAATTAAATTAGTTAAAATAAAATAAAAAACTAATAATCCTATTTATTTATTCTAGACCCAATATAAAAATAAATAGACTCAAAAAAATAAAATTCGGGCACCAAAATGCTCGAAAAAATAAAATGAATACGTCAAAATAATCAGCGTGAAATAAATGACTCGGAAAAATATAGCGTTTGGTCGGATTTTGAAATAAAAAATTATGACCGTTTAAACTGCTCAGACTGATCAACATATGACCAAAAATAGTCGTAAAAATATTTTTAGCATGTCAAATTAAACCACGTGAACCGCAAATTAATGTTACCGACATTTGCAAACTTAAACTTGACATTTTTTCGTCGACTAATTTTAGGCATAGTTAAAAAGTTAATTTGACCAGTCTGTTTGTAAATTCCGAGAAATTATTCCGGCTAATATTAAGACAGAAAAAAAATGTTATGCTATGATGATGATGCAAATGAATGTGAAACAAAAAAAATTGGTTAGAGTTAAAAAAAATAGAGGGCAAATTTTGGGGTGCAACAGCTGCCCCTGTTCAATTTTCTGAAACCTGAGGGGTTAGATTGGTATCTGTACCATTCGTGACCTGGAAGGTTGAAGGGGATTGAACACAAAAGCCCAAAAATTTGCACTCGCCGGTGTGTAGAAGAACACTGTTGGTTGGTAGTATTGCTTGAATGAGTTTAAAGATATCATTCGGAGAAAAGTTCTTCAAATATACTTCTTGGAGAATAAAGTAGTCCAAAGTGTGAAAATATAGCTTTTGGGAAAATAAAAGCCAAGTTGTGATGATATAGTTCTTAGGAAGATAAACAACGTCCCAATGTTTGATAATACTTTTGGGAAGATAAACAACGACCCAAAGTAGTGATATGATTTCTTGGGAAGATGAACAACGGCCCAAGGTAATGATATAGTTTTTTGGGAAGATAAACAACGGCCCAAAGTCATGATATGATTCTTGGGAAGATAAACAACGGCCCAATATTTGATAATACTTTTGGGAAGATAAACAACGGCCCAAAGTAATGATATGATTCTTGGGAAGATAAACAACGGCCTAAGGTCATGATATGATTCTTGGGAAGATAAACAACGGCCCAAGGTCATGATATGGCTTTTGAGAAGATAAACAACGTCCCAAGATAGCCTTCGGGAAGATAAACGACGTCCCAAGATAATGAGATAACCTTTGGGTAGATAAACGACGACCCAAGGTAATGATATGGCTTTTGAGAAGATAAACAACGTCTCAAGATAGCCTTCGGGAAGATAAACGACGTCCCAAGATAATGAGATAACCTTTGGGAAGATAAACAACGGCCCAAGGTAACAATATGGCTTTTGAGAAGATAAACGACGTCTCAAGACAGCCTTCGGGAAGATAAACGACGTCCCAAGATAATGAGATAACCTTTGGGAAGATAAACAACGGCCCAAGGTACCAATATGGCTTTTGAGAAGATAAACGACGTCTCAAGATAGCCTTCGGGAAGATAAACGACGTCCCAAGATAATGAGATAACTTTTGGGTAGATAAACAACGGCCCAAGGTAACAAGTTGTTGATGAAGTTTGTCTGCTGGAGAGTTAATCTGAAAAACAAGATTAGTTCGATGCAAATATCATGATGTATATAACATTCTGCAAGATAATATTAGTTTATGCATTATGTATGCATGTATAGTATGATGCACTTAAGTAATGTATTATGTACTTATGGATATATATGTTATGGTATGATGTAAATGATGTATGTATGCATCATGCAGCTTGAAGCGTCTGGATATCTTCGTATAACAACTGTTGGCCAGGGAAAATAAATCCCGATTTGTAGCTGAAGAATATGAGGAACTCGTTCCCGCCTCGTTTGATAATATAATGAAGAATATGAGGAACTCGTTCCTGTCTCGTTTGGTAGTATAGTATTCATAACCTCTCATCTTCGTTCGTCGTACTCCTATTGAAAGAATAAATTCCCGACTATCCGTTTGAGGATAAAAGAGATGGATATAAATTCCAGGGGAGATGTGACTCGAAGTATTTATGAAGATGGATTTGTCCTACTGGGGGACTTGTAGCTGTCTGGTGGGGATGAATCGGCGAAGCTTCGTTGAATTCCTTCCCTTGTTTGTCCTTAGTAAATACTATTACTGCATTTTCATGCATTTCTGGTAAACATCAATCATATTAAGCATTTTATGCATTTCTGGTAAACATCAATCATATTCAAAAGCATACATAAATTCAAACACAACCAATGGACGTTTCGCTTATGTAAATAGGGTAAAAGTAAATCTGGATTCAAAGATGGAATTTTATTTATATCACAAAATGACCTATACATAGGCAAGTTTGTACAAGGAGACAGAAATCCTAGTAAGAGGAATTCGTCGTAAAACTTTACAAAACAAAGAAAATCAGCTATGTGAGAAATAATCCTATTAAGTTTCAATTCTACTATTGCCATTATCTTCAAGTATCTCATCTTCTGGTGTTGAGACGGAAACAATTGGATTGAGCTTTATCTGTTCGAGCTTGATTAAGTAGCACAACTGGTTGTAGTTACATGGGTGATCCAAACGAGACATAGTCATACGCTTTAATCCCTAACTTTTGCCTGGATTGCCCTTTCAGGTTTTCAATCCACCGGGATACCCTTTTTTGCCCAAGCCGCCTTTTCAGGTTTTCGACTTGTCGGGTGTACATTTTTTATATATATCCCTAATTTTTGCCCGAACCCTTTTGGTTCGCCGGGATGCCCTTATTTTTGCCTTGGCCAGTCAACCTAGCGGGTCTCTTTTTATGCGTAGTATTTTTTAACTATGTCTGCATTTACAGGCTGTGAGAAGTCTTCACCGTTCATAGTAGTAAGTATCATGGCACCTCCTGAGAATACTGTCTTGACTACAAAAGGTCCTTCATATGTAGGGGTCCACTTGCCCCTAGGATCACCCTGTGGTAATATGATACGCTTGATTACCAAGTCACCGACCTGATATACCTTTGGCTTAACCTTCTTATTAAAAGCTTTGATCATTCGTTTCTGGTACATCTGGCCATGACAAACTGCTGCTAACCTCTTCTCATCAATCAAATTTATCTAGTAAAGTCGAGTCTGAATCCATTCATCTTCATCCAAGCCTGCATCCTTCATAATTCTTAAGGAGGGAATCTGAACTTCAATGGGCAGAACTGCTTCCATACCATATACTAAGGAGAATGGGGTTGCCCCTGTTGAAGTGTGTATTGTAGTACGATAACCATGAAGAGCAAATGGTAACATCTCATGCCAATCCTTGTAAGTAACAGTCATCTTCTGTATAATCTTCTTAATGTTCTTATTAGCAGCTTCAACTGCCCCATTCATCTTCGGACGATACGGAGAAGAGTTGTGATGCTTAATCTTGAATTGCGTACAGAGATCAGTAATCATAGTGTTGTTCAGATTAGAGCCATTGTCAGTAATAATCCTTTCAGGGATGCCATACCTACATATGAGATTATTCTTAATGAATCGATCCACCATATTCTTCGTAACAGATGCAAATGAAGCTGCCTCCACCCATTTTATAAAGTAATCAATAGCAACCAGGATGAAACGATGCCCATTAGAAGCAGTAGGCTTGATCTCACCAATCATATCAATGCCCCACATGGCAAAAGGCCAAGGAGCAGTCAACACATTCAATGGTGATGGAGGTATATGTACTTTGTCAGCATAGATTTGACACTTGTGACATGTTCTAGAATGTTGGTAGCAGTCAGCTTCCATGGTAGACCAATAGTAACCTGCTCTCAATATCTTCTTTGCCATGGTGTGACCACTAGAATGAGTGCCAAAGATCCCATCATGCATGTCCCCCATACTCAGTTGCTTCCTTCTTATCCACACAACGAAGCAAAGTGGAATCATGATTGCGTTTGTACAAAATCCCATTACTCAAAAAGAACTTAGCAGAAAACCTCCTCAGAAACTTCCTATCTTTGACAGATGCCCCTTCAGGGAACTCCTGGGCTTCAAGATATCTTTTTACTTCATAAAACCAAGGCTTCTCCTCTGCTTCTTCAGCGTCAATCTCATTGCAGTATGCAGGCTTCTCAAATCTATCAATGGTAATCTTAGGAGCTTCATCATCCCAGCTAATCTCAAACATAGATGCCATGGTGGCTAATGCATCTGCCAACTGATTCTCTCTTCGTGGAATATTTCCAAAGGTAATCTCTTTAAAATGTGGGATCAAAGACAACACATGCTCTCTATAAGGAATGATATTATCATAATTGGTATCCCAATCTCCTTTGATCTGACTTACTACCAGGGCTGAATCTCCATACACGTCAAGGAACTGAATCTTCATATCAATGGCAGCTTTGATACCCAGGATACATGCCTCATACTCAGCCATGTTATTGGTACAATAGAAACAAAGTCTGGCAGTAATCGGGGTATGACAACCTTCAGGGGAACTGATCACAACACCAACACCATTACCATGTGCATTAGAAGCTCCATCAAAAACCATAGTCCATCGGGATCCTTGTTCAGGTCCGTCATATTGTCCAGGTTCTTTGGTAATAATCATAATATCTTCATCAGGGAACTCAAAACTCATTGACTGATAATCATCCACTGCTTGATGAGCCAAATGATCATCTACCACACTTCCTTTAATGGCCTTCTGAGTAGTATACTGTATATCATATTCTGTTAAGATCATTTGCCATCTTGCAATTCTTCCGGAGAGAGCAGGTTTCTCGAATATGTACTTGATTGGATCCATCTTTGAAATCAATAAGGTAGTATGAGGCAACATATACTGTCTTAGTCGGCGAGCAGCCCATGCCAAAGCGCAGTAAGTTTTCTCGAGCAGTGAGTATCTTGTTTCACAGTCGGTAAACTTTTTGCTAAGGTAGTATATTGCTTGCTCTTTTCGACCAGACTCGTCATGTTGCCCCAACACACACCCCATTGAGTTGTCTAATACTGTTAAGTACATAATCAAGGGTATTCCATCAACTGGTGGCATCAAAATTGGAGGTTCTAACAAATATTTCTTGATTTCATCAAAGGCAATCTGGCATTCATCATTCCATTCCATCACCTGATCTTTCTTCAACAACTTGAAGATTGGCTCACAGGTGGCAGTTAATTGGGAAATAAATCTTGCAATGTAATTCAATCGTCCCAAGAAACCTCTAACTTCCTTCTCAGTGCGGGGAGCTGGCATCTCTTGTATAGCTTTCACCTTTGCAGGATCCACTTCAATACCTCTTCCACTGACAATGAAACCCAGGAGTTTACCAGACCTAACTCCAAAAGTACACTTGTTTGGGTTCAATCTCAACTTGTATTTCTTCAACCTCTCAAACAACTTATGCAGATGATCAAGATGTTGCTCTTTATTCTGGGACCTGGCTATCATATCATCCACATACACCTCTATCTCATGATGAATCATATCGTGAAATAAAGCCACCATAGCGCGCTGATATGTTGCCCCGGCATTCTTCAAACCAAATGGCATCACTTTATAACAAAAAGTGCCCCACTGTGTAACAAATGTTGTCTTCTCCATATCTTCAGGCGCCATCTTGATCTGATTGTAACCAAAGAAACCATCCATAAAAGAAAATACCTTGTGCTGAGCAGTGTTGTCTACCAGAACGTCAATATGAGGAAGTGGAAAGTCATCTTTGGGGCTGGCCTTGTTCAAATCCCTGTAGTCTACACACATACGTACCTTACCATCTTTCTTAGGTACCGGTACCACATTTGCAACCCATCGAGGATAAGAAGTCACAGCTAAGAACCCTGCATCAAACTGTTTCATTACCTCTGCCTTAATCTTCTCTGACATTTCAGGACGCATGCGACGAACCTTCTGCTTCTTTGGATGACAATCTTCTTTTACTGGTAAACGATGAACCACAATGTCTGTATCCAACCCTAGCATATCTTCATAGGACCAAGCAAAGATCTCCACATAATCATGTAACATCTGAATCATCCTGCTCTTGACACTATCCTCTAATTCAGCCCCTATCTTGACCTCTTTCCTGTTGTCTTCAGTTCCCAGATTCACAACTTCGACTGGCTCTTCATGTGGATGTATAGATTTCTCTTCTTGTTGTAACAACCTAGCAAGCTCTACAGGTACTTCACAATCGTCCTCATTTCCATCTTCAGCTTGATAGATCGGATTCTCGAAATTATAATTGGCAATAGTATAACTGTTATCAACAGGATCCAGAGTGGATGAGGATCTGCATTTTAGTGATGTGGGTGTGTGTAAGAACACATAGCTGATAAAACAAAAAGAAAAGAAAAGAAAGACAAGGAACACAATATTTACGAAAACAAAACGTCCACTGATTTTTATTGAATGAAGTATGCAAATGAAATGACATCCCGTAATAAGCCCACCATTGTGCCCCGGGTAAGGCACAAGGCTTAAGAGTTTAATTGTTCAAAAATTACAAACTTAAAAGTAACAACACAGTAATAGTATTTACTCCTGACTAAAGGAGATATGAATAACATCTTCAGCCTTCCAATTATTGAGCCCAGCACCCACAGTAGGAAAAATCCAAGCATCCAGAATGTAGTCTTCATCATAGTCACCCACAGCATTGATCTGATTCTTCTAATCCCCTGATTGGTGATACGAACAACACGAGCACGACGAACAGCTTTCTGGGACTCTGCAGTGAAACCCAAACCAAATTTGTCAGACTTGTAAGGAATGTCAGGAAGCTGACCCCAAATAGTACAACCACCTTCCTCCATCACAGCTCTAGCATCTTTGAGGGAGGCCATTGTTGGAGGTACTCTGGTGACCAGAGGAACTTTCTTGACAATAGGAGGAGCTTCATAATTATTAACAACCCACGAAACCACTTCGAACGTCTGGCACAGAGTTTCAACATATTCACATTCCACTTCAAGATATTTAAAGGTGTTCACATGGCTAACTATATATCCTTCCTCTCTGTAAACAGTGACAACTTTTCCTTCTACCGGATATCTCAGCTTCTGATGTAAAGTGGAGGTTACAGCACCTGCCCCATGGATCCAGGGACGCCCAAGCAAACAAGAATACGAAGGACGAATATCCATCACATAAAAGTAGCATTGAAGACCTGAGAACCTACTTTTATTGGGAGATCAATTTCTCCATGCACCACTCTTCTTGAGCCATCAAAAGCCTTCACCACTATATTACTGGGCTTCAACACAGCATCTTCAGGACTAAGCTTATTCAGCACTTCTTTGGGAAACACATTCAGCGAGGAACCATTGTCTATTAACACATGAGACAGGGTAGTGCCCCTACATTCAATAGAGATATACAGAGCCCTGTTATGATCCCTCTTGGACGGAGTCAAATCAGCATCGGAGAAACCTAACCCATTATCATAGGTCAAGTGTGCAACACAATTTTCAAACTGGTCTACAAAAATTTCATTTGGTACGTGAGCAGTCTTCAAAAACTTGATCAAGGCTTTGGCATGAGCCTCAGAACACAACAATAAAGATAACATAGAAATCTTGGAGGGAGTATGCCCCAATTGATCCACAATGTCATAATCACTCTTGTGAATGATTTTCAATACTTCTTCCATCTGCTTAGCAAGATCATCAGCAGCTGGCACATCAGTTTGTATAGGTTCAATAATAGGACCTTTGCCCCGAGCATCAGAATTAGAGGTAGTAGTTGGAGTAACTGTATTCTTGGAAACAGCCGGAGAAGAGAAAACTCTTCCACTTCGTGTGATCTTACTAGATCCAGCAATATTGTCAACATCAAGGTTTTTATCAGCAACAGGTGTCTCAGCTAGGGGTTCCTGCTTAACACCATGAATATAAACATCGGACCCATAATGCCAAGGCACAGCTTTATCAGAAGTATATGGAATAGGACCAGGAGTGGTAATGATCATAGGAGCCACTCTAGCTTCAGCAACAATCTTCACAGGGCCTTCAACAGTAATTTTAATTGGACCCTTACGAGTGATTTTTACAGGTCCCTTGGAAGTAATCCTTACCGGCACTTTATCAACCATATCCACCTCTTCAACCTTCGCACCTTTAGTTATATGTTCAACCATGCTCTCCACAGAAGGTGTCCTCTCAAACAATATTGTATAATTGTCCATGAGGCGTTGAATTCCGTCCTTCAACTTCCAGCAACTATCCGGTTTATAAGCACAATAGAAACAATCTTCATTACAACCTGGAAAGAACCCAACTTGTACCAACTTCTTCTTAATAACAGACAATGGTGTAGTCACATCTGCAACTGTGGAAATATGTGAAACTTCATCAATGGCATTAACAGTCTTTTCATGATTTGGCATGGGAGCAGTAATCACATTTGGAGTACCCGGAGGGTCGAACTCAATTTCTCCAGCATCAATCATATCCTGAATCTTATTCTTCAATACCCATCAACTATTGGTATCATGTCCCTAACAATTTGAATGATATGCACATCGTGCATTAGGATTGTACCTGGGAGAGGTAACATTGGGATTCTGAGGAGGGTCCCTCAAAGTGATAAGTTCACCCTTCAACAAGTGTTGCAAGGCTTGGGCCAGTGACATGTTGATCTTAGTGAACTGCCTTCTAGGCCTCTGTTGATTGCCCTGTGGTGGCTCTGGTGTTGCAGGAGTAGGATTGGAGATGTGAACTGCACTCACGGATTGATGCATCCTATTACGATCAGATTGACCATAAACAGCATTCAACTCTTTCTTCCCACTAGGGGGCTTCTTTGTAGTACTGGATGAAGAAGCACCCACTTGGATCTTGCCACTCCTTATACCATTTTCTACGCGCTCTCCTGTCATTATCAACTCAGTGAAGCCAGATGATGAGCTTCCAATAAGATGACTGTAAAAAGGACCATTCAACGTACACATGAACATATCCACTAACTCCCGGTCAGTTAGAGGGGGTTGTACTCTTCCAGCCAAGTCTCTCCACTTCTGAGCATACTCCTTGAAATTTTCTTTAGCACCCATAGACATGCTTTGTATTTGCATACGAGTAAGGGCTAGATCAGCATTGTATTGATATTGCTTATAAAAAGCCTCAGCAAGATCATTCCAATCACGGATGTTGACACTCTCCAACTGATAGTACCATTCCAATTGAGCTCCAGACAAGCTCTCTTGGAAGAAATGGATCCACAACTTCTTATCAGCAGTATGGGGTTGGATTCTCCGGACATAAGACCTCAGATGCATCTTGGGACAAGAGACACCATCATAAACTACGAAAGTAGGAACCTTGAAACCAATGGGTATGACCACCCCAGATATTAAACTCAGGTCTTCAAAATCCAGCCCAGAAGACTTTCGCAATTCCATAGCATCCATTCTATCCACCAGCATTTTGAATTTATCTTCAGTAGGATCATGATAGTAGTTAGCTTCAGAATCAGAGTCCCCCATTGTATTATGGAGACTGCCTCCCTCTTTCTCAGACTCTTCAGACTCATAATCTTCAACCTGTTCTTTGGTCTTGACAGGACCTCTGAACCTTCTTCCCATGTTGATCAGGCCTCCTGACCTTCTAGTCTTCTTAGTCTTCTTGGCCAGCAGTGTCTTCAATTCATCCTGCCCCTTGGACAAGTTCAGGATCAGCTCTTGGAACTGTGCATTTTGTGCCTGGAGATCTTTAACTGTTTGTTCAAGAGCCATTGCTGAAATAAACAGCGAGAAGATAAGAAACTTGTGCACAATAAACCTGTGATGCAGTGATATGATATGTAAATGCGTATGTAATGTTTTCAAGGACCGCAAGATTTAAATTTCCTTAAACAATCAAGAAGGTAAACTTTTATTAGTAATAAATTTGTTTGCCCCTTGGGCTTACAATAAGAATGAAATGAAATAAATACAAAAGATGGGGTTTTAAGTCTCCCATGGACGTTTCCTCTTTGTGTTGAGGTATGAGTTGAGATTCCGCTCCTCGTGAGGTTGCTTTGTTAACTCCAGAATTCTTTCTTGACTTACTTTGTAATGAGTCTCTTACAAAGCTGGTCCTGATAGTATTCCTACGAGCAGAAGCCATGACCTACAACAAAGAACAAAGATAAATCCTTTGGTCCTTGAAATGGTTAGTGAAAATTCTATGCTTATGATGCATGATGATGCTATGATGTTATGCTCAATCACAAACATGTGGCACACACAAACAAGTAACACCATAGCCCTAGGTTTAAAGGCTTGCATGAGGTTCAAAGGTAAGTACCCTCCCCTGAAGTTTAGATGGTTCATCCTGTCCTATAAAAGTAACCATGTTCTAAGGGATCTCAATATCATTGATCCTTCACAAGGGTGGTTGTTCAGTAGGCAACTTACTTGCCAACCAAAACCCTCCAAGTTTAGAATCTCAATGAGCGTAGCATCGAGTATCAACCAACTTCAGTCTGCACCAAAGCCGGTTATCTCACTACTTTTCTAAAGGCCAAGATGGGATAACTAGGGTTCTAAAAGTTAGTTAGTGCATTGACAACATATGGCAGCCTCATATTATCCTCAACTTGACTTAAGGAACATAAGCACCAACCAAGAAGTCACACTAACTATGGCCACCAGATCAACCATATCGGTATACGCCGTACAGTTTCCTTGGTCTATTGCCATTTACCTAAGGTACACTAGATCCGGGTTAGGATCTTTCACACATAAGAGCACCCCAACAGATAAGTATAAAGCAAACAAGGCAAACAATTTTAAAGTGATCTAATTCCTAAGGGTACCCCTCTTTAATTTAAATCCCATGCAGAGTCGCCAGTTCTGTAACACGGTGGGAGAACTGACTTTAGTTAAATGTTGCGGATAGCAAGAGTCGCCACCGACTTTTATTTTATCCAAAGGAAAGGGCATAAAAGAACAGGAAAGACCTTAAAAGATTTTTTGGGTTCGGGGGGTAGGTTATGTAAAGGGAAGGTGTTAGCACCCTTTACATCCATGGTTATCCATGGGCTCTTAGTTACTTAGCTCACTTTAAACTGTTTTTGAGAAGTGTAGTGTGTGATTAAAAATTTTCTTAAGTACTTTATAATGACTGATCAGTCACCATTTATGCTAGACATTCCACTATTTAACCGTAAATAAATCAGGTAAACTGTGTAAACTGAAGCATTTTTCGTTAGAAATAAGCTCAATTCCATGATAGTAAGTGTGTTGTTACTGATGAGTTTCTTGAGGATATTTTACACTTTTTGGTATGTCAGCAGGTAAAAAGCTAGTTTGGAAGCTCAGGGGATCAAACGTCAGATGAGAAATCGAGCCCGAGCAAGAAAACGGAAGAAAAAGTCAATTTTTGGAGAACCTGTTGTCCATACGCGTATGACCTTACTTGATACGCGTATGGACCTTCCAGTACGCGTACCATACGCAAATGACCAGAGGGAAGGAAAATTCAGCCAAAATACAAGCTTCTGGTGATACGCGTAACAACTTGGTGATACGCGTAACAATTTGGGCAATACGCGTAACAGGCTGGCCAATACGCGTACCAGATGCTGTGTTACGTCCAATACGCGTTTCCTACTAGGCAGTACGCGTATGGGACAGCGCAGTACGCGTATGGAGCACAAATTCAGGAAAAATCCAACTGAATAGCTATTAAAAGGCCAGACCACAATTTTCCGGGGGTTGGAGATTTTTGGGAGAAAATATACGCGTTTTGAGAGCTGGAGACTCAAGGAAGATCACGGGATTCATATGTTCAAGAGTTTTCCAACTATTGAAGATTGATTCCTCACGAAATTTTGTAATGACAACAATATTAATCTTTGTTTTTACTTTTATTATGAGTAGCTAAACCCCCATTGCTAGGGGGTGACCCTGATTCTGAATGTGACAGTATTGATGTTTATGAAAGTATTGCTTATTTCTTCTTTTCCATTAATTTGTTCTTATCGCCGTTCTTTATGCGTTATTTGTCGGACCAACGAATGATGATTCTTATGAATAGTGTAAGCGGGACAGCAATTATTCATTGACCTGGATAAGAACTTTGGATAGTAAAAATAACCTAGGACTAGGGATTTTCTATCTGACCGGTAATTCTTGATATGTGAATGCTTGAGTATGAACTTAATTGTCTATGGACATAGTAATTAGGTTACATAATCAAAGGTCTATTACTAAGGACTTAAGAATAGATACCCTTGAGGACCGGAATTAATTTGACAGGAATAGCTCTACGCCGTCATAAATTATATCTGTTACAAGAAGTTTCATTCACCGAACCCTAGCAATCTTCTCTCATTTGTATCTCGTTCAACCTTTTTACTTGTTTTATTTATTCGCAATTGGTAGTATAATTACACCACAACGCAAAAACCAAAGGCTTTTGTCTAATTGAAACAATCTATAAACTCTGTATCGTCAAGCAGTCCTTGAGATCGACAAACGGGGAATTTCCCTTTTATTACTACAGTGAGAAAAATAGTACACTTGCTATTTTCACATCAAGTTTTTGGCACCGTTGCCGGGGACTGCCAAAGATAGTAGAGTTTATTAATTTATTTTCAATTAGAATTTTGTTGCTCTGCATCCAAAATTTTATTTATTGTTAATTTTATTTTTATTATTATAATAACTAACTTCTTCTAATCAGTGAATGCGAGGTAAGGCCTCAGCTCATTTTCATTTTGGCGCAGAACCAGAGAGAACACTGCGCAAAAAGCTCAGAGAACCAAGAAGAAAGAAACTAGCCAATTCTGACACCGAAGAACCGGCCACACCTGTCACTCCAGTTTCTGTTCACTCCGAAAACATGGCTGCAGACCCACCTCCAGCAGAGAGACTTTTAGGTGATTATGGCAGACAGAATAACCCAGCAGTGCGGTTGACCATTGTTAACCAACCTGTTAATGTTGCTCACTTCCAGTTACATCCCTCAACCATCCGCCAGTTAGAAAGTAAACCTTTTGCAGGAAAAATCAATGAGGATGCAAACAAGCATCTGCAGAGGTTTCTGACTATGACCACATCATTAAAAATTGATGGGCATTCTGAAGAGGCAAAGAGATTGGTCATGTTCCCATTCACCTTATCTGAGGACGCTGAGGAATGGTTCTATTCCCTACCCGCAGGAAGCATTACTACTTGGCAACAAATGGAAACAACATTCTTGAACGAGTATTTTCCTGCTTCTGTGTATATCCGTAAGAGGTATGACATTGTGAATTTTAAACAGAAAGACGGAGAGACACTTGGAGATGCATACAAAAGATTCAAGAGATGTTTAGTTGCATGTCCTACACATAATTTGGATGAAACTGAACAAATGCAGAATTTTGTAAACGGGCTGAAAATGAAAACTAAGCAACTCATTGATACAGCTGCTGGTGGCTCATCTAATTTTTCAACAGCAACCGGTATCAAAAAGATCATCGAAGCTATTGCAGCAAATGAGCATTTGGAATTATATGACCGCACTGTGAATCAGCCGGAAGGAAAAATTGACTTGAAATTAGCAAATCAGGTAGTGAAAATGGAAGACCAAATTGCAGCTGAGGTTGAAAGAAGATTGAAAGCTATGAATATAGGTACCCAGACTGTTGCTCAAGTGCAATCGGTTCCGACCATGATTTGTGAGATTTGTAGTGGACCACATTTTACCATGCATTGTGTTGCAACCGCAGAACAAGTGCAAGCTATAAATTACCTGAGACAGAATAATCCCTACTCAAATACTTATAATCCGGGGTGGAAAAATCATCCTAATTTCTCTTGGAAAGATCAGCAAGGTAATATTCAAGGACCTCCACAACAACAACCACCGTACCAACAGCAACCTTATCAGCAACAGGTACCGAAGAAAGCGGATTGGGAGATTGCTATAGAGAAGATGGCAACTCATAATATGCAATTTCAGGAGGAAACCAGAAATAATCAGAAAAGCACCAATGCATCAATTAAAAATCTGGAGATTCAATTGGGTCAGATAGCACAACAGATAACAAATTCCCAAATACCAGGCGCATTACCGAGTGCAACAGTGACAAATCCAAGGGAGCACAATAATGTGAGTGCGGTAACAACAAGAAGCGGAAAATCTGTTGAAGATCTTAAGAAGAAGGATGAAGAAGAAGATACATTGTGTGAAGTGGACCTGGAAATCTTAGAGAATAAGACACCACCTGAGGAAGAAAGTGTGAAAATGCCGGTGGTACAAGAAAAGCTACCTGAACCAAAACCCATCATTAAGCTTCCTTTCCCACAAAGAAACAAAAAGAAGAAGCAAGATGAGAAAATTTTTCAGAAATTCATGGAATTGTTCAAGAAATTAGAAATCAATATTCCATTCTCTGAGGCACTCGAGCAGATTCCTATCTATGCGAAGTTCATGAAAGACATCATCTCCAAGAAGCGCACCACTGACGCTGACCCTGTTATATTAACTGAAACTTGTAGTGCTATTTTGCAGGGTATGAAGATTCCAGTAAAGAAGCCAGATAGAGGGTCTGTGACCATCCCGTGTACCATTGGAGATAGGTCTTTTAAAAGGGCGCTGATTGATTTGGGTGCTAGTGTTAGCCTTATGCCTTTGTCTATTTACAGGAAGCTGGGAATTGGCAATGTTCAGGATACCAGAATGACACTTCAGTTTGCTGACCACTCAGTGAAGAGACCTTTTGGGGTGGTTGAGGATGTTCTGGTCAAAGTTGATAAATTTGTTTTTCCTGTTGATTTTGTAATTTTGGAAATGCCAGAAGATGAAGAGATACCTCTGATTCTGGGAAGACCGTTCTTAGAAACAGGTAGATGCATGATAGACATTGAGGGAGGTACCTTGACCCTAAAGGTATATGATGAAGAGCTCAGAATTGATGTCCGGGATACTATGAAACATAAAGAGGAAATGTGTACAAACCACTCTGTTGAAGTAATTGATCAAATAGTGACTAGCACAATGCAAAGAAAGTTCCCTGAATTACCATTGGAAAGAGTTCTGAGTCTGTCAGTCAGAGAGATTGAAGAGAATGATGATGAAAAAGAAAAAGAAGTGCTTGCCATGCTGGATACACAACCTCTTTGGATGAAATCCAAACCACGTCGGTGGGAGGACCTGAGATCTTCACCAGAATTAGAAAATGAAAAGGTAAGTAAACCAGGTATAAATTTTGAATTAAAACAATTGCCGGTAAATCTTAAATATGTCTTTCTAGGATCTGGGACAAATTATCCTGCTATTATCAGTTCTGAGCTAAATGCCATAGATGAGGAAAAGTTAATACAGGTACTAAAGAAGCATAAGAGTGCTATTGGGTGGACTATTGAGGATTTAAAAGGTATTAGCCCCACAGTATGCATGCATAAGATACTGATGGAGGATAATCAGAAACCGGTAGTGCAACCACAGAGGAGGTTAAACCCAGCAATGAAAGAAGTGGTAAGGAAAGAGGTTGTAAAGTTGTTAGATTCGGGAATGATTTACCCAATTTCTGACAGCTCGTGGGTGAGTCCAGTGCATGTGGTACCCAAGAAAGGAGGAACCACAGTAATTCTAAATGAAAAGAATGAATTGATCCCAACTCGCACAGTGACAGGGTGGCGAGTATGCATCGATTACAGAAGACTGAACACTGCAACAAGAAAGGACCATTTTCCTCTCCCATTTATTGATCAAATGTTAGAAAGACTTGCAGGTCATGAGTATTATTGCTTTCTGGATGGATATTCGGGATACAACCAAATTGCTGTAGCCCCGGAAGATCAGGAAAAGACGGCATTTACATGTCCTTATGGTATTTTCGCTTACAGACGAATGCCATTTGGGCTGTGCAATGCCCCAGCGACTTTTCAGAGGTGTATGACATCTATATTCTCCGACATGCTTGAAAAGTATATGGAGGTGTTTATGGATGATTTCTCTGTGTTTGGTTCTTCTTTTGATAATTGTTTAGCTAACTTGTCTCTTGTTTTGCAAAGATGTCAGGAAACTAACCTTATTCTCAATTGGGAGAAATGTCATTTCATGGTGCAGGAAGGAATTGTGCTAGGACACAAAATTTCCCACAAAGGAATAGAAGTGGATAAAGCCAAAGTGGAGGTGATAGCTAACCTTCCACCTCCTGTGAATGAAAAAGGGATAAGGAGTTTTTTGGGTCATGCAGGTTTTTATCGCAGGTTTATCAGAGACTTCTCAAAAGTCGCCAAACCGTTGACTGATTTGCTAGTCAAAGACAAGCAATTTAATTTTGATAAAAACTGCATGATAGCTTTCGAAACTTTAAAGAGTAAGTTGATCAGTGCACCTGTTGTCATCGCCCCCGATTGGTCATTGCCTTTCGAAATAATGTGTGATGCAAGTGACCTTGCTATGGGGGCTGTCCTAGGACAGAGAAAGGACAAATTATTGCATGTGATTTATTATGCTAGTCATGTCCTTAACCCGGCCCAAATGAATTATGCAACTACCGAAAAGGAGTTGTTGGCCGTGGTTTATGCTTTTGACAAATTTAGATCATATTTGCTTGGTTCAAAAGTCATTGTGTATACTGACCATGCTGCTTTAAAGTATTTGTTTGCTAAGCAGGAATCGAAGCCGAGACTTTTGAGATGGATCCTCCTCCTTCAGGAGTTTGATTTGGAAATCAAAGACAAAAAGGGATGCGAGAACATGGTCGCGGATCACTTATCTCGCATGTCCCCAATCAAAGAAACTGAGGAGGAACATCCTATTCAGGACACATTCGTTGATGAGAAAATACTTGCTGTTCAAGAGATACCATGGTTTGCTGATTATGCAAATTATGTAGTAGGTGGGGTTATACCTGATGACTTTAATTCTCACCAAAAGAAAAAGTTTCTTTATGATTGCAGGTTATACTTATGGGATGATCCATTTCTTTACAAAAAGGGAGTGGATGGTTTGATTAGAAGATGTGTTCCAGAAAGAGAGCAAGCCGACATTCTGAAAGCTTGTCATAATTCTGAGTATGGTGGACATTTCAGTGGAGATAGAACTGCAGCAAAAGTCCTCCAATCGGGTTTGTATTGGCCGTCGCTATTCAAGGATGCAAATTCTATAGTCCGAGAATGTGATAGGTGCCAACGAATAGGTAACATTACAAAACGGAATCAGATGCCACAAAACTCCATGCTAGAAGTTGAGCTGTTTGATGTTTGGGGAATTGATTTTATGGGACCCTTTCCGCCATCATCTGGTAAGAATTACATATTGGTTGCGGTCGATTATGTGTCAAAGTGGGTAGAAGCTGTGGCATTACCAACTAATGATGCTAAAGTGGTGGTGAAGTTCTTGAGGCATAACATCTTCTCTAGGTTTGGGGTACCAAGGGCTTTAATTAGTGACCGAGGTACGCATTTTATAAATAGACTCTTTGAGAATCTGTTGAAGAAGTATAATGTAAAACATAAGATAGCCACACCATATCACCCCCAGACGAGTGGGCAAGTGGAGGTATCTAACCGTCAAATAAAGCAAATCTTGGAAAAGACGGTAAGTGCTTCCCGGAAAGATTGGTCAGTAAAGCTGGATGATGCATTGTGGGCATACAGGACTGCATTTAAAACACCAATAGGTATGTCTCCCTATCAATTAGTTTACGGTAAGGCTTGTCATTTACCACTCGAACTCGAGCACAGAGCCTTCTGGGCCTCCAAATTCCTTAACTGTGATCTTTTCAAAGCTGGTGAATCCCGAATTCTTCAACTTCACGAGTTGGAAGAATTCAGGAATCAAGCTTATGAAAATGCCAAAATTTACAAAGAACAAACAAAAAAGTGGCATGATAAAAAGATCCAGAAAAAGGAATTTCGGGAGGGACAACTTGTACTTTTGTTTAATTCCAGGTTGAAGTTGTTCCAAGGGAAATTGAGGTCAAGATGGTCTGGACTGTTCGTCATTAACAAAGTACTTCCTTATGGAGCAATAGAGCTTAAAAATGAGAAGAATGGTGACACTTTCAAAGTTAATGGTCAGAGGTTAAACCCATACAATCCCGGTGAAGGGGGGCCAATTGAATCCGTTAAATTCCTCTGAGTATGAGGTGTCCCGTCGAGCCATGCGACGTTAAACGAAGCGCTGCTTGGGAGGCAACCCAAGGGAGGTTTGATTCTTTCTTTCGTTTGATTGTTGTTTCTGTACTTTTGGTTTTATTTGTTTAATTTTTGTTTTTTTTTAGTTATGCAGTTTAATTTCTGTTGCTTTGATGTAACCACCTATTATGGGTTGGCGAATTCTAATGAATGTGATTTGGTTTATCTCAATTTTCCTGTTTATTTCATTAGATACGTGACTATGTCTGGCTATTGGTTTCGCGATCACTTACACCAACTATTTGGGCATCCTCCCTTTCAGTCCCCTGACGTTAGATACTGTTGTTTATGATTGGACGCACTGGTTAAGATTAACATCAGAACCACGAGCATGAGCTTTGAACTCAGAGGTATGATAGAACAAGTCAGCTTACCCCGTCCTGGTGAGTTCATAAAAAGCCAAACACTTATTATCATATGAGCGATATCAGGTATGTCTTTATCAATCTTGGTTTGCGTACGTTCTTTTGTTATTATTAGCTGTACGAATACACACACTGAGGCATGTTTTTGTTATCACCTAGAGCCTTTCTAGTCATCCCATTATTATCATTATTATCCATTGTTTTACCCCGTTGAGCCTTTAATCATTTATTGTTGATATACCCGTTTTTTTTTTTTTTTTTCTCTAAACCCATGACCCTGGACCTATCTTACCCTGTTCAGAGTATGTGAGAAGTGATTTCATATCTACGTTTCTATCTAAGTTTGGGGTTGCTGTTGGTATAGCAACCTTTAAGTTTGGGGTAGCTTTGCAGTCAATGAATAGTAAGTGAATGTCGTATAAAAAAAAAGTAATAATAACCAAAAGAAAGAAAGAGAAAAGCGAAGAACAGCTTTTGAAAGATGCTACATTCACTAGAAATAAAAGGAAAAGAGGATTGCATAACCCTACAGGAATAATAACAAAGAAACGTAGTAAGAGAATGATTTCATGTACTCTGAACCAAAAAAATAAAAAAAAATAAAAAATAAAAATAAATATAATAAACATAAACCTTAGGTTCCACCTTCATAGCCTACCTAAACCCAAGCCCCGTTACAACCCTAAAAGACCTCAAAAAGTGTGTGTGATTGTACATGTTGATAGGATGAGAGAATTTATTCAAACTGTTGATTTGATATTGCATATTGTGATTTGAGAGTGATAAAACTTTAACCCAGAGAGACTTGGTGAGAGTGTGATATAAGCTGACAGGTGAAGTCATATCTCTGAGGGAAAGAGTTTCTAGCTCGTTGGCTATGTGGAAGAATCAGAAAACCTGAAAAACATCAAGAGGTCCAGTGCGAAAGATTTCAGCAGTATTGTGGTAAGAACTGTTTTACAGTAAGTTTGGGGTGACATGAGTTTTGAAGGTAATAAGATGTTACTTGAGGACAAGCAACAAGCTAAGTTTGGGGTTGTGATCAGTCACCATTTATGCTAGACATTCCACTATTTAACCGTAAATAAATCAGGTAAACTGTGTAAACTGAAGCATTTTTCGTTAGAAATAAGCTCAATTCCATGATAGTAAGTGTGTTGTTACTGATGAGTTTCTTGAGGATATTTTACACTTTTTGGTATGTCAGCAGGTAAAAAGCTAGTTTGGAAGCTCAGGGGATCAAACGTCAGATGAGAAATCGAGCCCGAGCAAGAAAACGGAAGAAAAAGTCAATTTTTGGAGAACCTGCTGTCCATACGCGTATGACCTTACTTGATACGCGTATGGACCTTCCAGTACGCGTACCATACGCAAATGACCAGAGGGAAGGAAAATTCAGCCAAAATACAAGCTTCTGGTGATACGCGTAACAACTTGGTGATACGCAATGTTGCGGATAGCAAGAGTCGCCACCGACTTTTATTTTATCCAAAGGAAAGGGCATAAAAGAACAGGAAAGACCTTAAAAGATTTTTTGGGTTCGGGGGGTAGGTTATGTAAAGGGAAGGTGTTAGCACCCTTTACATCCATGGTTATCCATGGGCTCTTAGTTACTTAGCTCACTTTAAACTGTTTTTGAGAAGTGTAGTGTGTGATTAAAAATTTTCTTAAGTACTTTATAATGACCCTTGTACGGATATATATAAAGACTTTGTTTTAAAAATTGTTTAAAATGTAAAGTGTAATGAAGTAATTTGATGAAAAAAGTGAGCAAGTACTTAAGAGGAACCTACCCTAAGTTAAATCTTTACTGTTCTTAAATGTTCTTTCAATAGTAAGACTATCCCTATTATTAAGGAATAGGTAGTCATTACCTTGGATGTGATTAAGGGACATTTGTAGGGTCATCTGGATATAGGCAACTGTATGGTGTCTTTAGCAATTCGTAGGGACTTATCATCTTTTATTCGAAGGGACAAGATCATTTATTGTAGGCAACCTCGAAGGGACTTGATCTTTAAAACTATAGGGACTTGATGATATTTATGAAGGGACTTTGCTTTTTAGACACCTTACTTGACCTTTTTATTTAGGCAACATGAGGGATAACCTTAGGAAGTGAGATGGCGATCAAAGATCGACTTACGTGTGTGAGTGTTTATATTCAGGTATTTATCTTATTTTAATTATCTAAGTTCAATTTAATTACATATAAGTTATACACACCCTAAGGTTACTAACCATATAGTAAAATATTTACAAAGAAAATAAAGACGGAAAAGTAAATCTATAAGCTATTACAAGGCTTTGGCAGATACATAATAGTAGGATAAAAATAAATTATAAAGCAAGAATAATAGATATAATAAAATAATAAATAAGCAAATAATAATAATAATAATAATAATAATGAAGCAAAAATAATAAAGCAATATTAACAATAAATCAATAATAATAATAATAATAATAATAATAATAATAATAATAATAATAATAAAGCAATTATAATAATAATAAAGTTAAAATAAATTAAAGAAATAACAATTAAACATTTAATTTAAAAAGAAAAAGTTTAAGTTAGACAAGTTAGATTTTAGAAGTTATTAGAATTAGTATAAAAAAAGAAATTAAGTTTAGAGAAAAACAATTAAAGATTATTAAGAAGACTTTTAATTATTTACATTATATGATTATTACTATTATAGTACAATTAAGAAAATAATATTATTAATATACAAAACATAAAGTAAAAGAATTATTAAAATTAAAATAATATTTACAAATTAAATATTATAGAAAACTATTAAATTATTAAGTTAGTAGGTTATTTATAAATTATATACAATATTTTAGAATCATAATTATTTAATTATAAAAAAAAGTCAATTAGATTTTATTTACAATTGTATAAAAGAATGACAAAAATTTTAGAAGTTAAAAGAAGAATTAGAAAATTTGATTATTTGATTATTTACTTACAAAATATAATTATGATAAAAATAATATACAAAATACTATTATTATTATAAGAAAAAGTTTATTGATTAATTAGTCTTTTTTTTAATTAATGATTTAAGTCCATATTGATTTTCATTCAGTTCTTGGCACGCCCTAAATTACTAACCACGCAGGGAATAATAAAAATAAATAAGGGCAGAAATTTAAAGGCAGAAAATAAAAATTCCTACACAATTACATGGCTGAGGCAGTTACATAATTATATGGCGAAAAGTAAAACTGAAAATATTACAAGTTAAAACTTAAAATATTACAAGGGTGAAGCAATTACAGTGTATGAATAACATAAACATGAGTAAAAATAAGAAATAATAGCAGGGTTGTTAAGGTTTGTGAAAATGTTTATGGTTTAAAGGAAATAATACGGTTAAACACGGTTAAAGTTTTAGGTTTGAAATTTAGAGTTTGTGGCGGAATTGTCAAGGTTTAGGAAAAAATCAAGGTAGTTAGTTATCTGTACAGATCTAAATATATAACATAAAAGAAAATGGAAAAAACAAAAACGACGTTGCTAACGCAAAAAATGCGATCATCGCAATTGGATCGGATCAACATAAGTGTCACGCCTCATACACATAAAATGTACGAACAACGTATCGACACGATCCGATCTGAACATAAAAAAAAAATTAGAATTAACAATATTAAAACAAAACTGTAAAAACAAAATAAATAAAAACTTTATATATATATATATATATATATATATATATATATATATATATATATATATATAACGAATATGCATCCAATTCTATATATGTATACATAAAAACAACGTTTTATGTTCTTTGTTACCTGTGATGTATTAACAAAATAAGAGCAACAAATATATATATTAACAAAAGCAACGTTAGTTAAGATATTAACAAAGTGTAACAAAAGCAATAAATATATATATTAACAAATATATATGTATATATAAAACATATGAATGTTATAGGAATTTATATATATATTACATACCAATCAAAGTGCAATTGGAAAGTAAAGCTGTTGCAGGAATGTTTTTCTTCTCTCTTTTCTGTCTTTCTTCGGTCCCCTCTTAATAGCAATAACACGTTAGGTATATATAGGGACCAATTAGGGTTAATGTAAATGAGCCTAAATATTTATTTTGGAATCCAATAAAATATTAATATAAATAATTAAATAAAGTTTAATAAAAATAGTTAAAACTAAAATAAAAACTAATTAACCTATTTATTTATTCTAGACCCAATAAAATATTAATTTAAAAAACAAATAAAGTTTTAATAATTAAATTAGTTAAAATAAAATAAAAAACTAATAATCCTATTTATTTATTCTAGACCCAATAAAATATTAATTTAAAAAACAAATAAAGTTTAAATAATTAAATTAGTTAAAATAAAATAAAAAACTAATAATCCTATTTATTTATTCTAGACCCAATATAAAAATAAATAGACTCAAAAAAATAAATTCGGGCACCAAAATGCTCGAAAAAATAAAATGAATACGTCAAAATAATCAGCGTGAAATAAATGACTCGGAAAAATACAACGTTTGGTCGGATTTTGAAATAAAAATTATGACCGTTTAAACTGCTCAGACTGATCAACATATGACCAAAAATAGTCGTAAAAATATTTTTAGCATGTCAAATTAAACCACGTGAACCGCAGATTAATGTTACCGACATTTGCAAACTTAAACTTGACATTTTTTCGTCGACTAATTTTAGGCATAGTTAAAAAGTTAATTTGACCAGTCTGTTTGTAAATTCCGAGAAATTATTCCGGCTAATATTAAGACAGAAAAAAAATGTTATGCTATGATGATGATGCAAATGAATGTGAAACAAAAAAAATTGGTTTGAGTTAAAAAAAAATAGAGGGCAAATTTTGGGGTGCAACACATGGTAAGGTTCCCAAAATCGTCTGCACCCAAGCCTCACACCGACAAGTCCAAATACTGCAGGTTCCATAGAAGCCACGGACATGTGGCTGAAGACTGCGTTCACCTGAAAGACGCAATAGAGATCTTGATCCAAGAAGGGCATCTTAAGCAATACACTAGGAGGAACGAAACCTCCAAACACGAAGAGCCAGAAAAGAAGAAACCCCGGGAGGACACTCCCCCCGACGAGTCTTCTTATTAGGTGGCCCTTTGCATATCACGACCAGAAGATTTCAGCTTCCCCGGGACACCACCCGAAGGGCGGATCACTGCTCTCAGCCCCTGGGAAGACTTTCTGACTGCCCTCGTCATATCAGGCGGAGGGATGAACGGCGAGGCCGCCGCCCTTTCGGTAAAACGCAAATTCGACGAGCTCCTTCTGACTGCACCCGAGCAAAAGGCAACGCTGACAAAGTACCGGGGCAAATCCAACCCAATATCTTTCTTTTTGGAGGAGCTTCCGGGTGGTTCCCCAAACTCGGGCATCCCATTGTTGATTAGAGCCAAGATGGCTCAATTCGACGTCAGACGCATTTTGGTCGATCAAGGCAGCTCGGTGGACATCATGTACGTCCACCTTTTCAAGACTCTAAAATTAGACAAGACCAACCTATCTCCCTACGTCGGGTCCGACCTCCAAGGATTCAACCTCGTCACCTTCGGAGAGCAAGAGACGGCCAGAGAAATCAAGATCCAGTTCCTGGTCATAGAATGTCCCTCTCTTTACAATTGCATCCTCGGCCGCCCGAAGTTAGCTGAGCTGACCACGGTCCCGTCTACCGTCCACCTGAAGATGAAATATTACACCAAACTAGGCCGCGTAGTCACCATCCACAGTGACATCGAAGCTGCCCGAAGGTGTTACGATGCTGCAGTAAAAGGACAGGCCACAGTCAATACAAAGAGCAACAAAAAGCCCAGGGCCGAGGATCCTCCCCTCCAGGGAATCAACGCCATCGACCTCGATTGCCGCATCGGCCAGGACGAAACTGAAGAATGAAACTCACCAAGGAGCAGATTCCCGCTCACGCGTTCCGCCCAGTCCCGGACGGAGAGTTCGAACTCATCCCCCTGGGTGACAACCCTGACAGAACAATGAAAATAGGCAAGGGTTTGCCCGAAGAAACAAGGAAGCAGCTCGCGATGTGCCTCAGGGAGAACTCCGATCTCTTCGCATGGAACGCCGCGGAAATGCCCTGCTTAGACCCCGAGGTCGCTTGTCACCAATTAGCTTTAGACCGGGCAGTCAAGCCCATAGCACAGCGTAGGCGCAAGTAGTCCCCCGAGAAAGCGGAGGCTGCCGAGCGAGCTGTAAAAGACCTCTTAGAGGCAAAATTTATTTCTGAAGCCCAGTACACAACCTGGCTCTCTAATGTAGTCCTCGTTAAGAAAAATAATGGAAAATGGCGCATGTGTGTTGATTATACTGATCTTAATAGGGCTTGACCCAAAGATGCTTTCCCTCTCCCTAACATAGATAAGCTCGTTAACAACTCTGCAGGTTTCAAACTCTTGTCCTTCATGGATGCATACAGTGGATATAATCAAATCCCTATGTCGGACACGGACAAGAGACACACGGCGTTCATGACCCCGACCGGCAATTACTACTACAATGTAATTCCCTTCGGACTCAAGAACGCCGGGGCCACATACCAGCGCATGATGAACAAAGTCTTCCGAGGAGAAATCGGGGATATGCTCGAGGTATACATGGACGACATGATCATCAAATCACACAAGGAGACCGACCACGCTTGACACCTCTACAAAGTCTTCTAACGGGCGAGGCAATGCAAAATGAGGGTTAACCCTGAAAAGTGCACGTTCGGCGTCCGGGCAGGAAAATTCCTAGGGTTCTACCTCACCGAGAGGGGAATCGAGGCCAACCCCGACAAATGTCGGGCATTCTCGGAATTTCCGACCCCGAAATCTAAAAAATCCATCCAATCCCTCAATGGGGTGCTCGCCTCGCTCTCCCGTTTCATCGCCAAATCTGCCCAGCACGCGCTACCTTTCTTCAGACTCCTCCGTAAAGAGGCCAACTTCGAATGGACCGACGAATGTGAACGGGCACTACTCCATTTGAAGAAGGTCCTCTCCGAACCCCCGGTCCTATCACGACCATTAGAAAGGGAGACCTTATACCTGTATCTGTCCGTGGTAACCGAGGTCGTCAGTGTCGTTCTAATCAGAGAAACCGACGAGGGACAAAAACCCATCTATTTCACGAGCAAAGCACTCTAAGGCCCCGAGCTCAGATACCAACAAATCGAAAAGGTTGCATTGGCTCTCATAAACGCATCGAGGAGATTACGTCATTACTTCCTCGCTCACACGGTCAAGGTGAGAACCGATCAACCGATAAAACAACTCCTCGGGCGACCAGACATGGCCGGCAGAATGCTAAAATGGTCGCTGGAACTTTCCGAATTCGATATACAGTACAAGAACAGAAAGGCTCTGAAGGCTCAAGCTCTGGCCGACTTTGTCGCAGAAATGACTCATAGCCCGGTACCGGCGAACGGCGCCCATAGATGGACGGTCTTCATCGACGGCGCCTCCAGCACGACGGGCAGCGGGGCCGGGATCATCCTCGAGAACGAGGACGGAATCCTGATTGAGGTCTCATTAGCATTAGCTTTCCCAACATCCAACAACCAAGCCGAATATGAAGCTTTCATCGCCGACCTGAGACTGGCCGAGGACTTAGGAGCAAAAGAAGTAAAAATATCAACAGACTCCCAGCTCGTAGCATCACAAGTACGGGGAGAGTACCAAACCAAGAACGACAACCTCATCGTGTACTTGGCCCTAGTCAAAGAAAGACTCGAAAAATTTGAGAAGTGGGAAGTTCAACACGTACCTCGCGAGCACAACACATGAGCAAACATCCTATCGAAACTAGCTAGCACGAGAAAGAAGGGCAGAAACAAATCAGTAATCCAGGAGATCATTCCTCGACCTAGTATCGAGAAGCCGCCTCCCCCATTTGAAGTTAACGTGATCGGGGATACTCATTGTTGGATGACGCCCATCTATAATTACCTCACGAAGGGCGAACTCCCCACTGACCCTAAAGAGGCGACCGTCACCAAACGTAGTGCATGATCGTACATCCTCCTCGAAGGGAAACTCTACCGTAGAGGGCTTTCCATCCCGTTACTCAAATGCGTCGAAGAAGAGAAAGTTCCTGACATATTGGGGGAAATGCACTGAGGAATCAACGCCCAACATCCCGACGGACGATCACTCGCACGAAAGGCTCTTCGAGCAGGCTACTATTGGCCGACTATGCAACACGACTCCAAGGAACACGTCAAAAAATGCGACAAATGTCAACGACACACTGACATGCACCTTGCATCCCCGAACAAACTTAAAACACTCTCCTCTCCTTGGCCCTTCGCGTGGTGGGGCATGGACATCCTCAGACCCTTCGTAACCGGATCATACCAGAATAAATACCTCATCGTAGGGGTAGACTATTTTACCAAATGGATCGAAGTAGAAGCGCTGGCTAAAATAACAGCACAGAACATTCTCCGATTCTTCAAACGAAATATCCTCGCTCGGTTCGGCATACCTCAGGTCCTCATCACGGACAACGGGACGCAATTCACAGATGGAGGATTTCAGGACTTTGTGGCTAGCTTAGGTACTAAACAACATTTCACATCTGTCGAGCACCCTCAAACCAACGGGCAAGCAGAAGCGGCCAACAGGGTAATCCTGCGCGGGCTGAAGTGCAGACTCGGCGAGGCAAAAAGGGCATGGGTCGAAGAATTACACAGCGTCCTGTGGGCATACCGCACGAAACCACACTCCACGAGCGGGGAGACCCCATTCCGACTAACATACGACACCGAAGCAGTCATCCCAGTAGAAATACGAGAGCCGACGAGATGCGTAGAGGAACCCCTAGACGAGGAGATGAACGACGAGGCACTTAGAGCCGAGCTGGATCTCGTCGACGAGATCCGCTCTGAAGCAGCCCTTAGGGAAATATCCCTCAAACAAAAGATAGCCTTGCGCCACGACGCGAAGGTCATAAAGAGAGAGTTCCAGGTGGGCAACCTGGTCCTCAGAAGAAATCAAAAAAACCCAAGAGAGGGTAAACTGGCTGCCAACTGGGAAGGTCCCTACCGCGTCCGCGACAAGACGAGCAACGGGGCATACTATCTAGAAAACCTACAAGGTGAAGAACTCGCTCGACCATGGAACACAGAGAAACTTAGACAATATTACAGCTGAATATGTCACGGGGAGACGTGGGAGGTACGACCACGCTCTTCACCACCAAAACTACAGGGAGGAATCATGCTACCCGGGGACGAATACGACCCCTCCAGCGGACACAACCCTCCCCGATAGTTGGGACCTCGATCGAGCCCCAGCGTCTCAGTACCAATATTGGCAGGGCACCCAACTCGCGATGGGAAGGCCCAAGCCCCGAGGTCAGAGTCCTCTAATCGCGAACTCGGCTTCGATTTTAGACGAGCACAACACCCGCTACCTCGTCGGTTCCCTAAACCGGCGAGACAAACATAGTCGAGCATAAAACAGTTCACAAAAATACAACGAATATAAACTGAATAAAACCGAGCAAGGTAACAGCTAAAAACAAAACATTCATTCATACGCGGCCGTAGCCGATGAAAGGACAAGTATGCCCAAAGGCCAATATTCATACAAACTAGGCACACTAGCCATACAAATTAGGCACGCAGGCCATACAAATAAACAAAATAAAATACAAAGACTCCGCTCGGAGATACTCTTCCTCTTCTCCCAGCTCCTCCTCCGCTTCGAAGGGACACACAATCTCCCCGTCCTGGACGCAGTAATTGTGGGCTGACCCCTCCGTCGCCAACTCAGGGTTCAGTATCTTCAGCTGGTCGACAGCGTTGTCAAACCCTTCTTTAAATACGGACACCAGATCCTGGTTGAGCGAACGGATGTGTCCCACCAGCTCACTTCGGGAACGGAGGACGAGCTCCTCTTCACTCTCATCCGCCAAGGGACGGACAATATCCTCAAGCAGAGCAAGACGAGCACGAAACGCAGCATTCTCCTCAGCCACCTTCTTATGCTCAGCGGCTTGCTCCTCCAGGCTCGCCTTTTCCGACAGGTCCTTTGACAACTTGTCATTTTCAGAACGAACCTTCACAAGGGCATCCTCCAGGGAAGCCGTGGACACGGAGGTATCGGTCAGAACCATGGCCGTTTCCATCACCCGGATGACTGCATCCAGATCCTTCGCCAATTCCTTTCGCCGGACACCAGCCTCCTGGCTCAAAATGGCCTTCGCCTCGGGCGCTGGCACAGCAATAAAATCTTCAGTTTTGAAAAAATCCTGCTCTATGTAGCAGGGAGGCAGCAAATAGCTCCTGGGGCCACCCAGACTGCTGCCCCCCAGAGCGGACCTAGCAAGTGTCCCATCCGGGCGCTTCCGCTTATGGAGAGGGGAGGTACATGGAGGTGGGTTTTCTGGGATGTCGATCGGAGAGGGGCGCGGAGGAGAAGTGGGAACTGGGCTCGCCGTGTTAGAGGTCCCGGCCCCAGAATCACCAGCTACCTCCTGGACACGAGGAGTTGTCTTCTTCTTCTTCTTGGGGACCCTGTCCGGGGCTCCTGCCTGATTTGCAAGCTTAAGAACTCGGTCGCGAGTAGAGGGCATAACACCTGTAATACAGAGACACAAACATCAGCGGGCAAAACATAAGACAAAATAACATAGGAATAAAAGAACACCTACTTAATAAATCCATGGTCTGATCGTCAGTATCACATTCGAGCAGAGCCTTCGTGTTGATGAGACGGGGTTCGCAAAGCGGCATCCCGGCCTCATCGACATAAGGGACACCTTTTCGGTCAACCCAGACCGCTAGGTTGAAACTCTGCACGAACTCCACCAGCTTCTTGTAAGCGAGTCTATCCTAAACACCCAGGCTCGAGAACTTGACCCGGTAATGGCTGGTGGAAAGATCAAAGTGGTCGGGCTGCCACCTCAATGGTATCCTCGACATGAGCTTCTCCTCCCCGTCTGCACCTCTCTTGTAATAATAAAGAGAATGCAGGGCGACACGGGTGATCAGCCTCACTACATACCATCACCCTTTGAAGTGTCGGGCGGAATCCACGTACGTCTTGAACAGCCTCACTGGCTGCTTGAAGGAGACCCAACTATGATGCCCCCGAAGCCCGGACCGCTGAAGGTGGAAATGTGGAAGAAGAGAGCTCGGGTACATCCGATGCCGAGGAAGCGACAAACTAACTCGTACGCCCGCATGAAAGCGATGGCATTGGGGTGCAACTGTGACAGCGCCAGTCGAAGCCACTTGAAGATCGACATTTGAAAGGAGTTGAAGGGTAGCCTAACCCTCGCCTCTCGAAAAGCGAACTCGTACATGGCAAATTGCTTCCTCGGGAAGCGATGACATATCCGATCCGCCTCTTTGGGAGCACGGCACTGCCAGTTTTTAGGGTCCTCGGGACCCCGATCTTCCACCACGGCATAAGCACGGGTCGACTCGTCGCAAAAATAGGATTCTTCGTCCAAGGGTTCGTCCGCAACCCAAGAAAGGTCATTTTGCCCAGACGAGGAGACGTGTTCAGTGCCCCCCATCACTTCCCTCCTCGACATTCAAACGCGCGACATCTGCTTCCACGGGCCGTGGTTCAGTATCTTCTCCTCTGGGTTGAAGACGTCCGGTCGCACCTGAAACGCAGACAGAGAGTGAATTCGACATCGTATCAAATCCACCCTTCCACCGCAAGTCAAGTGAAAGGGCGTAGGACTAAAAACGCACGCCCCGAAACATGACTATTGGTCTAGGACTGGCGAAGGGACGCATGCCCCGAAACATGACTATTGGTCTAGGACTGGCGAAGGAGCGACCTTCCCGAGCAAATGAAATCATGGCCCGCGAAGCGACACCGACGCAGACTCTATACCCGCGACCACCAGGCCTCATTTGGGAAAATTCACACATGCTCGCAACAGTCATAGACATATGAATTTTTAGCCCGGGTCATTCATATGCATATGAAATTTCTGCCCGGTTCATTCATACACATATGAAACTTCTGCTCGGGATAACCTAACACTAACGAAATTTTTCACATTTATAACCTATTAAACTGTTTCTATGCTAATTCTACCTATTCTACACAAATAAATCATGCAATCCTAGCTACCAAACGCAGAAAACATGAAAAAACAGAGGGTTAGAAGTAAGATCAGTACCTGACATAGTGGAAACAAGAGAATGGGACGGCGGCGCTCGGGCAACAACGGCATTTCAGGTGGCGAGACGGGTCGAGAGAGGAAATTTCTTCAGAGCTCCCGGTGAACGTCTGAGCGAAAAAAGTTCAAATGAAATAGTTCACCCCCTTTTTATAGCCACAAGCGCGTGGATTGACGCGTCAAGTCATCATTACCTACTGCCTACGCTGCCGTTTGCACAATAAACGAAGCGACACATCATTAATGTTGAAACATGTCAATCCATAAGGAATCTTGAACGACGCCGAGCAACCATACGCCTCCCCGACTCTATGAAACGTCCTCGACCCCGTAAGACCTCCTCGACTCTCTTAAACGTCATGTGTCCGTCGAGGACTTTCATACTCGAATCTACGAGACGTCCTCGACCCCGTGAAACATCCTCAACTCTGTTGGGCGTCACATGCCCGACGGAAAAGAATACTACAGTCAACTCTATAAACGTCATGATTGACTCGACCATACGCCCGCTGCTTTATCCATTGTGCTTGCGCCCGACCACATTACATTTCATCGCTCCAACTCGGAGACTCGACTTGGGGGGCTCCTGTTCTGGACTGGGCCTCAAGAATGTATCAGGCTACGACCCAATAGGTCGAGCAGAGGCCCATATACTCGAGCAGAGACACCTAGCAGACGGGCAGGGGCACCTCACAGTCAAACAAGCTTCTTGTACGACGGGCATACACTCAGGACGGGCAAAGAACAAGTTTTTCAGGTCACTTACCACGTCACCCAACCGTCCCTTATTATCTCCTGAAAGATAGGGGTAGTTGGACCAAGGACCATACCTTTTATCTAGGTCCTCACGCTTCTCACGCGTTCCTTGGCAGTTCTTCCTTGGGCCTAGCTGATCTAGGCCCAATGAGGGACCTTGGCCCAGCGCTGGGGGCACACTATAAATACCCTTTTTTGATTACAGGGTCGAGTATTCTGTTTCATCATAAGTAAACCATTTTTATTCACTGTACCTCTTCTCACTTAAGCATTGGAGTGCCTTGCAGGTACAACCCCCCCCCCCCTTTCTCCTCCCATTTTTTGGCCATTATATCAAGTCACTGGAAGGTCCTTCTGATCAGGTAAGATCACTACCTTAGAAAAAAGTTTACCGACTATCAAACAAGATACTCACTGCTCGAGAAAACTTGTTGCACTTTGGCATGGTAATTTCGGGAAGTCCAAGATATCTCTCATCCCATAGCTCGTGGGAAGCCTTCCCTTCTGCAATGGTATTTTCGGGGGGAGGATTCAACAAGATTACCATCGGTTCCGTGAAAAGGAAATTCGATCAGTTGATTGCAAAGGGACCAACCCAGAACGCCACTTTGGATCTGCCCAGAGGCGACTCAGTGCCTATTTCTTTCTAGGGTTAAATATGGTTTTGGTCCCTATAAATATCTCAATTTTGATTTTGAGTCCCTATAAAAAATACGTCGAGTTTTACTCCATATAAAATACTTTTGCACGCAATTTTAGTCCCTCTAAAAGGACTAAATTTGCATGCAAAAGTAATTTTATAGGGACTAAAACTCGAAGTTTTTTTTATAGGGACTAAAAATCAAAATTGAAATATTTATAAGGACCAAAAACATATTTAACCCTTCTTTCTACAAGGAGGAACTACTGGGAGGGGCACCCGACTCCAGCATCCTTTTGCTCGTCTGGGCTCAGATGGCCAATTTTGACGTTCGCCGGATTTTGGTCGATCAAGGCAGTTCGTGCGACATCATGTATTCACAATTGTTCTCAACGCTTCAACTGAACGAAACTCACCTAACACCTTACGTAGGATCCGACCTACAGGGCTTCAACGGTGTCGTATCTCGACATCATTTTTACATTTGGAGCAGCGGAGACCGCTCTATCCGTCCGCGTCCAGTTCCTGGTGGTTGACTATCCATCCCTTTACCAGTACATTCTAGGCCGCCAACGTTGGCCGAACTCATTGTTGTTCTGTCAACTGTTCATCTAAAAATGAAATATTATACAATGTCGGGGAAGGTGGCCACCCTACACGATGATGTGGAAGCTGCCTGTCGTTGCTTTGAGGCAGCCTCTAAAGGCCTCAGATAAATCTTATATCAGTCAAAGTCCTCCACCGCAGCATTTCCCGATAGCTCAGAGGTACCCAGGCATCTCCCTCAGGTCGACTCTATCGACTTAGACTGCAGGTTCCCAGACAAAGGCGAAAGCTCTCAGCAACCCTCGACTTCACTGGCCCGACCAGTCCCAGACGGCGAGTTTGAGCTAATTCCTCTGGGGGAAGATCTAAACCGATGCGTGAAGGTCAGGGCTCACCAGCCCGACTTGGCGAAGAGACAGCTGGAAACATGCCTAAAAGGAAATGCCGACCTATTTGCTTGGAGCGTATCGGAGATGCCCGGACTCGACCCGAATGTAGCCTACCACCACCTCTCCATTGATCCAGCTCACAAAGTTGTTGCCCAGCGCAGGAGGAAGCAGTCGGCCGAGAAGACCGAAGTAGCCGAAATAGCTGTAAAAGACCTCCCAGAGGCAAACTTTGTAATAGAGGCCAGATACACAACCTAGATCTCAAACGTTGTACTCGTTAAAAAATCAAATGGAAAATGGAGAATGTGTGTTGACTATACCGATTTTAACTAGGCTTGCCCGAAAGACGCTTATCCTTTGCCAAATATTGACAAACTGGTTGACAATTCGACCGGTTTCAAACTATTATCGTTTATGGATGCTTACTCGGGATACAATCAAATCCCCATGGTCGTGACCGACAAAATGCACACGGCCTTCATGACCAAATCGGACAATTACTACTATAACATTATGCCTTTCGACCTAAAAAACTGGGGCACTACTTATCAGCACATGATGAACAAAGTTTTCCGAGCAGAAATCGGAGACATGCTCGAAGTATACATGGACGACATGATCGTTAAATCTCAACAAGAGACAGATCACGCTTCCCACCTTCGAAAAGTATTTGACCAAGCTTGAAAGTGCAAAATGAGTTTTAATCCTGAAAAATGCATGTTTGAAGTTCGGGTAGGCAAGTTCCTCGGTTTTTACCTGACCGAGCGAGGAATCGAAGCAATTCCTGACAAATGTCGAGCATTTACAGAGATTCCTACGCTAAACTCTAATAAATCTTAACAATCGTTAAATGAAGTGCTCGGTTCGCTCGTTCGGTTCGTTACTAAATCTGCCCAGCACGCTCTTCCATTCTACAAGCTCCTTCGCAGGGAGGAAGCTTTCGAATGGACAGACGAATGCGAGCAGGCCTTAGCCCATTTGAAAAAAGCATTATCCGAGCCTCCAGTACTTTCCAGGCCTAACGAAGGTGGAATTCTATACCTTTACCTCGCAGTCACAAACGAGGCCGTGAGCGCAACTCTCATCCGCAAATTGCCCGAGGGGCAAAAACCAATTTACTTCACGAATAAGGCCTTGCATGGCCCAGATGAGGTATCAACATATCAAAAAGGTAGAGTTGGCCCTCCTCTTTGCAGCAAGAAGGTTTAAACATTATTTCTTGGCTCAAACAATTGTCGTAAGAACTGACCAACCCATTAAGCAGCTGCTCGGAAGGCCAGACATGGCCGGACGAATGCTAAAATGGTCATTGGAACTATCTGAGTTCAACATTAAGTGTGAAGGTAGACAATCTCTTAAGGCCCAAGCCTTTGCCGATTTTATAGCGGAGCTCACCTTCCTCGAGAAGACACCAACATCCACATCCAAGTGGACCATTTTCGTGGACGGGGCTTCTAGCTCAACAGGCAGCTGGGCCGGGGTTATGCTGGAAAACGAGGAGGGAACCATCATCGAGGTATCCTTGACTCTATCTTTCCCCACTTCCAATAATCAAGCGGAATACGAAGCCTTCTTGGCCGGGTTGCACCTAGCAGACGACCTTGGTGCAGAGGAAATTATAATATGTATGGACTCCCAGCTGGTCGCCAACCAAGTGAGAGGAGATTTCCAAGCTAAAAATGACAACATGTCTGAATACTTATCCTTGGTCAAAAAGAAACTAAAGCGATTTGCCTCCGTAGAAGTCAGGCACGTTCCGCGCGAAAACAATACCCGAGCGGATATCTTGTCCAAGTTAGCCAGTACCAAGAGGAAGGGGGAAATAAGTCGGTCATACAAGAGATACTCCCCCGACCTAGCATCAGACAATCTTCGTCCCAGGTAGATGTCAATATCGTGGGCGACGTTAATTGTTGGATGACTCTGATGTTCAATTATCTGACCAAAGATGAGCTATCGGCAGATCCAAAGGCAGCCAGTACCGTTTGACACAGAGCTTGCTCGTACGTCATGGTCAGAAGAAAGATGTACCATAGAGGTTTCTCTACGCCTCTCCTCAGATGTGTTGAAGAAGAAAACATACCACACATATTGAGAGAAGTCCACGAAAGAATCAACGCACAACATCCGAGCGGGAGATCGTTAGTGCGTAAAGTCTTATGAGCAGAATATTATTGGCCAACGATGCAGAGTGATGCAAAAGAACATGTCAAGAGATGCAATAAATGCCAACGACACAGTGACATACATGTGGCACCTCCTACCAAGTTGAAGTCGATATCTTGCCCATGGTTGTTCGCCTGGTGGGGGCTGGATATCCTAGACCCTTTTGTCATCGGTTCAGGTCAAAATAAATACCTCATCGTAGGCGTCGACTAATTCACTAAATGGATGGAGGCAGAGGCTTTGGCCAAAATCACTGCACTCAACATTCTACGCTTTTTCAAGTGAAACATCCTTGCTCGGTTTGGGGTACCGCTCGCCATCGTAACAGACAATGGAACCCAATTCACTGACAAGCATTTCCAGGAGTTCATGGCCTCAGTAGGAACCAAACAACACTTCGCCTCAGTCGAGCATCCCCAAACTAACGGGCAGGCAGAAGTTACGAACAGGGTGATCCTAAGAGGACTAAAACGAAGACCGGACAAACATAAAAAAACGTTGGATCGAAGAATTGCATAGCGTACTTTGGGCGTACAGAACCACACCTCATTCAACAACCAGGGAATCCCCATTCTGACTAACCTATGGGACCTAAGCGGTTATATCCATAGAGATGCACGTCCCATCCAGGCGGACAAAATCACCTATGGACCAGGACACTAACTCTGAGATGCTTCAAGAGGAGCTCGACCTGGTCGAAGAAATCTGGTCAGGAGCTGCTCTTCGAGAGGCCACCCTCAAACAAAAAATAGCAGCTCGACATGACGCCAAGGTCATCAAACGAGCATTCGAGGTTGGTAGTCTCGTCTTGAGGAGGAACTGTAAGGACTCCCAGGAGGGGAAGCTGGCCCAAAATTAGGAAGTTTCATATCATGTCCGAGCAAAGACCGGAAATGGAGCATATTACTTAGAAAATCTACAAGGGTAAGAGCTCGCTCGGCCGTGGAACGCCGAGAAAAGCAAACAGTACTATAGCTAGTACAAATGTCACCCTGCTCGACTCCAAGGCGAAGAGCAGACGGTCCGACCCAACCTGCATCGCTAGGTACAAGCATTGCAGCACAATACTTTTTAATCATCAGGACCCCCTCACGCACGAGGGAGGTAACTGTTGCATGAACGGATACTCAAACGAATCCATCGTTGCCTAAGTACCACGACCAGGTAGAACCCCAACTCGCGATGGGACGTTCAAGCCACGGAGCTCGAGCCATAATCTTGACTTGGGCACCGCATCGGAGCAAGCATCCGCACATCTGTTCGGTTCCCCTAACCAACAGATCACACATTCCAATGAGCATTACCCCCCTTATTCGAGCAAGTCCTCATATTTCTGTACTTTGGCATCACGCCTAAATTCGAATATATAATACGGTCAAACAAGTCCCGGGTATAAAATACTTAGTGAAAAAATCATACATTCAAGATAAAGGTCCTCCGACGGACGAGCAGTTATATATAACAATAAAAACACTGCAGAAATAACAAACGACCGCCAAGGTCAGAAATTGTGATTAAAAGGTTGCGCCCCCGAAGGGACGACTTGCTCAGAATTACTTTAAACGGGGACCATGTCCCCGAGCAAAAACAAAATTACAATGTAACGACATGTAGGTCGGACTAATTACCCTCCTCCATGAGGACATCAGGCTGACCTTCACTATGGATAGGTTGGTCCTCAGTCTGGACAGGCTGGACATGCTCGTCAGGCTGAGTCTCATCAATGATCATGTCGTCAGGGACGATGATCTAACCTTCCTCGACCTTGTATAGATAGTTGATCTGATCAGTATCGAGATCCATTTCTGGATGGAGTACATTGATCTAATCAATATCATTCTGGAAACTCAACTTGGTCAACTCCCGCAGCTCCTCCAAATCCTGGTCCAACCTAGCAAGAAAATGCACCCGAGTCAGCAGGCCCTTGGTGTCCTCATCCTCGTCCTCCTTAGGCATAAAGGCATCTTTTAGCCTTTTGTTATGATCGAGCGCCTTCCTCTTGTCCACTTCCAGCTTGACTATCACCTCCGCATGCTCTTTGAGCGACTTAATCGCCTCCCCAGCATCCTTCTTAGCATTCTCTTCAAACGCCGCCAGGAGGGACTTCAAACGATTGACTTCCCGCTCATGCTCGGGATTCCTGTCGTTTTCATTCAGCCTGTCCCCAACCTGGACGAACTCACTCACCGGTGTGTCATAGTGAAAAGGACCCTATGAGAAAGGGAACATCCAAATATGTCAAGGGATTTCCCTCCCTCGGGCGTCAAGCTTGGGCACCCCATTCGCGTCAGTATCGGTCCCGAGGAAACTGATCGACCTGGTTGCGCCCGTGGTCGCCGATTCAACCAGGAAATAATCATCCTTGAATAATCAGATGGATTCTGGATGTGCTTTGAAGATCTTAGCCCGCTGCTTGATCGAGATAAGGCCCTTCCGAGCACCTCCTCTCCCAACCTGGCGTTGTAGAGAGAATAGCTGGAAGAAGAGAGGGAGAGTAGCCCCAGCACCAAGGTGTGTGCACGTCAATTCGAACGCCCTTATGAAAGCATAAGAATTGGGATGCAGCTGCGAGGGCGCCACCCCCAAATGGCCTAACACCGAGCAGATCAAGTCGTTAAACGACAGTCTGACCCCCAAAGTTGTAAACACGTAGTCATACATTGAGAACTTTGTCTCTCCAAAATCGGAGTAGATCCCGTCATCATCGCCCGGGCATGTCATGACCCAGTGTGCGGGGTCCCCCACCCCGGGAAACAGTTTTGTCCGTGGTCGAGCATAACTTGAAACTTTGTCCAGCAGGTCCTCCATTACCCACTCTACGAGCGCCGATACCTTTTCTTCTTCATCGGAAGCCTCCTGAGCGCCTGCCGCTCCCCAAGAAGTTGTGGCTGTATCACCCACCTCGGTAGCTTCAGAGTCCTTGGAGGAACTGTCAGAGTCGCTCGGGACAGTAGCAGAGGAACCAGAATCCTCTCGTGTATCTTCCTCGAACGAGATTTCGTACGGGTCGAAAATCACTCCTTCACCTGAAAAGTATAGGAAAGGCGTCAATGAATTCGATCAAGGCATCAAATTCACCCTTCCACTACCTATCAAATGAAAGGGCGTGCGACGGCCAAGAGACGAGGTCCCCGGCCAAAGGCCTCAAGGGGTCTACTTACCTAGAACTGTCGACCACACTCAATAAAAAGCATGACAAGGAAGGGACCTCACAACGACCAAATGGTCGCTACTGTCCCGAACCCAGGACTCCGGTTGAACTTCAACCAAAGCCACCGCTTGACGCAGGTTAGGGTTCCAGCGCGAGCAGCGCCACAACCATGACCAAGGTACTCGTGAGAAACCATGGGAGGGAGATTCGCCACCAGAAAACAGTTTGTCACCACAACAACCTAAGGGATTATTTAGACTACCCTAATCTACCTCCTAAAACCAAAACCTAATCACATGCATGTCTACTCATAGAAAAAATTAATACATAAATGGATAAAAATGCTTACCAGGTGCTTGAGACATGATTAGAATGGTTTTGAGAGAAAGTCGCATGGTGGTCGAGAGTCGATTTGCGGTGGTCGACAGTTGCAAGTGGCAGCCGGAGAACAAAAGTGACGTCGAGCAAGGAAGCAGAAGCAGAAAAGTGTGAAAATGAAAAGTGTAGATGTTTAAGAATTGGCAGAATTTTTGACCAAACAAGAAATGTTAAATTCAGTTCAGAATGTCCTATCAGATGTTGGGACATTAGCAAACAGAGTATGTGAACTTATTTCAGGATGTCCTACCAGATGTTGGGACATTGTGTAAATGACTAAGTTCAGTTTTGTCAGGATGTCCCAACAGATGTTGAGACATCTCAGACCTGCTACCAGAATTAATTATTGATTAACAGATCAGAGATATTTAAGGAGAACTATCTGGAATTAATTAATGCTGGATAAAAACAGAACAAGGCGCATCTGTAGGGAGTTTTAAATTGAAGATTCAGATTAAAACAGAAGACCTAATGCACCTAGAATATAGGAGGTAACAAACCCTAAATTCAAGGTGACAGTTGCTGCACATTAGGGCTGGATCATTCTACAGAAAGCCCAAAATTCAGATACCTATTTAAACAACAGAAACTCATAGAATTGTGCACGAATTTAAGAAGACTAAATAGGGTGTCTAGTGTTTTAATAGCAGGCTGTTTTTATGTACCACTTTATGAGCTTTTAAGCAAAAGTGCATTTGTGACTTGATTGAAACTGTGAAGTAAGATCAAGCTGTTTTGTTTGAAGTGTGACTTCACTTTAATTAAACTTGTAAACAAAATCACTGGGTGATTGAGGGGGAGTGAGTAGGGTACTCTTATCTAAGTGAGTCTTAGGTAGAAATTGCATTGGGTAAGTATTAAGTGATAGATTAAACAGGGTGGTTTAAGTCTAGAATTAATATTACTAATAGTGGATTTCCTCCTGGCTTGGTAGCCTCCAGATGTAGGTGTGGTTATACACTGAACTGGGTTAACAAACTTCTGTGTTGTTTATTTTTCCTGCTGTTTAAAGTTTTGATTAAATTTGTCAAATGTCCTATTAAGTGTTGGAACATCTCTTAGGACATCTCATTACAGAATTTCAATTGGCATCAGAGCAGGCACCCTGCCTGTTTATACTGGGTGAGATCTAGGGAAAACAAATTCTGTAACATGGACAGAGACATAGGGTCAGTAAATAGACCACCTATACTGGATGGTTCTAATTATGACTACTGGAAGCCAAGAATGATTGCATTCTTAAAGTCACTTGACAACAGGGCATGGAGAGCAGTAAAAGTTGGATGGAAACATCCTGTTCAAAACACCAAAGATGGATCAATAGTTCTGAAACCTGAAGAAGAATGGAGTAAAGAGGAAGAAGATTCAGAACTAGGCAACTCAAAAGCCCTAAATGCTTTATTCAATGGCATTGATAGAAATATTTTCAGACTGGTGCATCATTGTGAGCTGGCCAAAGATGTGTGGGATACCCTCAAGACAACTCATGAAGGAACATCAAAAGTAAAAATGTCAAGACTTCAACTTCTCACCACCAAGTTTGAAAACTTGAGAATGAAGGAAGATGAATCAATTCATGAGTTCTACATGAACATCTTGGATATAGCCAATACTTCTGGAGCCTTGGGAGAAAAGATGACTGATGAAAAGCTTGTAAGGAAGATTCTCAGATCTTTGCCAAAAAGATTTGACATGAAAGTCACAGCAATAGAAGAAGCACAAGACATATGCTCCATGAAAGCTGAAGAACTAATTGGTTCCCTTCAAACTTTTGAGATGGGAATGAATGACACACATGCTAAAAAGAACAAAAGCATTGCCTTGGTTTCAAATGCAGATGAAGAAGAAGATGATGAACTAGCAAATGATAAAAGCTTATCAGAAAACCTTGTATTGATTACAAGACAGTTCAAACAGATTCTCAGAGGTATGGAAGGTAAATCAAATTCCAGTGGAAGATTCACAAACTCTTCTGAAAACAAGAGAACCTATGATGCTAACAGAAGATCAAATCTTGCTGAAAAGACCAGTCAAGAAAAAGGAATCAAGTGCCATGAATGTGAAGGATATGGACACATCAAGAAGGAATGTCCTAACTTCTTAAAAAGACAAAAGAAGGGACTATCTGTAACCTGGTCTGATGAAGACTCAGGAGATTCAGAAGAAGAATCAGCTAAGCACATTGCTGCTTTAGCTGGACTGTGTGAATATGATAGTGATTCCAGCTGTGGAGAGCTTACTTATGCAGATCTTGAGCAAGCCTTCAAGGATCTGTACAAGAGTAGTACTGAAGTATGCAGTGAGGTCATAAAGCTAAAGAAGCAGAATGAAGTACTAGAAGAAGAAAAAGCAAGTGATCAAGTAATCATTGATACCTTAAAAAGTGAAGTAACTCTTCTCAATTCTAAGCTGGAACATATGTCCAAATCTGTGAGAATGATGAACAGCAGCTCAAATACACTGGATGCTATTCTCTGCAATAATAAACATTCTGGGGACAAAAGTGGACTGGGATATAACAGAGATGAAGCCAGCTCTAGCAAAGCTACTTCAAAAATTACACAGTCAAACAAGATGTCCCAACAGATGCTTCAACATCAGAACACAAAGACAAACATAATGTTCCAACAGATGTCTCAACATTCTGAAAAGAACAAGATGAAGAAGAAGTATCAAAGATGGAGATGCCATCACTGTGGAAGATTTGGACATATCAAACCTCACTGTTATAAGCTACATGGATATCCAAATCAGATGTATCAGCAACCCTCCAAACAGAAAGAAGAAGGTACCAAGAAAGTGCTTAGACATCAAAGAAATCAGCAACCTCCTAAGCAGAAGACAGAGGTCATCAAGAAGGTTTGGAGACCAAAAGCTGACATTCAGACTGATCAAAGCCACAGTCCCAAGAACCAGATCAACAATCAAGCTTTGAGATCAGCTGAACAACACACAGGGCAGAGGCATCAAAAGAAATCTCAACTCATCTGGTCAAAGAAAAGTACTGCATACATAGCACATACATCACTGAAAGTATCAGCTAAAGAAGACTGGTATTTTGACAGTGGATGTTCAAGGCACATGACTGGGTTGAAGAATCTGCTAGTGAACTTAAAATCACATTCATCCAGGTATGTAACTTTTGGAGATGGAGCTAAAGGAGAGATCAAAGGAGTTGGAACCTTGGACTGTCAAGATGTTCCAAGACTAGATGATGTATTGCTAGTTAAAGGTTTAACTGCTAACCTGATCAGTATAAGTCAACTATGTGATCAAGGATACAGTGTAAACTTTACAAAAACTGAATGCATAGTGACTAACCAAGAGCAAGAAGTTGTCATGAAAGGTGCAAGGTCTAAAGACAACTGTTACATGTGGGAGCCATTAGACTTCAGCCCCACTTCAACTTGTTCTCTAGCTAGAGAAGAAGAAGTAAAACTATGGCACCAAAGGCTAGGTCATCTTCATTTCAGAGGCATAAAGAAGATCATATCTATGGATGCTGTAAGAGGTATCCCTAAACTGAAGATTGATGATGGCAAAATCTGTGGTGAATGTCAAATAGGCAAACAAACCAAGATGTCCCATCCAAAGCTCCAACATCTGACAACTTCCAAAGTTTTGGAATTGTTACATATGGATCTCATGGGACCTATGCAAGTTGAAAGCCTTGGTGGTAAGAGGTATGCATATGTGGTGGTTGATGACTTTTCAAGATATACATGGATAAATTTCATTAAAGAAAAGTCAGATGTCTTTGATGTATTCAAGGAATTATGTCAAAGATTACAAAGGGAAAAATCCAGCTGTGTGATCAGAATTAGAAGTGATCATGGAAAGGAATTTGAGAATCAAAAATTCTTAGATTTCTGTTCTTCAGAAGGAATCAATCATGAGTATTCTTCTCCTATCACTCCTCAACAGAATGGGATTGTTGAAAGAAAGAATAGAACTATTCAAGAATCAGCAAGAGCTATGATCCATGCTAAAAAGTTACCTCTGTATTTCTGGGCTGAAGCTATGAACACTGCCTGCTACATCCATAACAGAGTTACCTTGAGAAAAGGAACTTTGTCCACAATATATGAAGTATGGAAGGGCAGAAAACCCACAGTGAAGTATTTTCATGTATTTGGAAGTAAATGCTATATTCTGGCAGATAGGGAGCAAAGGAGAAAAATGGATCCTAAAAGTGATGAAGGAATTTTCCTTGGATACTCTATAAACAGCAGAGCATATAGAGTATTTAACTACAGAACAAATGTTATCATGGAGTCCATAAATGTGATAATTGATGATGCTCCTACAGATGTCCCAGAAGATGTTGGAACATCTGTTGATATCAAGATTGAAGCTGAAGAAAAGAATGATCAATATAACTTCACTCAAAATGATACAAGGTCAGAAGATTCAAGCAAACCTCCCTCCATCAGAATACAGAAGGATCATCCCAAAGATTTAATAATTGGTGATCCCAACAGAGGTGTGAGCACTAGATCAAGAGAAGTGATTTCAGGTTCTTGTTTTGTTTCCAAAATAGAACCTAAAAATATCAAGGAAGCTCTCACTGATGAATACTGGATTTGTGCTATGCAAGAGGAATTAGGTCAATTCACAAGGAATGAAGTGTGGAATCTTGTTCCTAGACCTGATGATATAAATGTAATTGGAACAAAATGGGTGTATAAGAACAAGTCAAATGAACAAGGAGTTGTTACAAAGAACAAAGCTAGACTTGTAGCTCAAGGATACACTCAAATTGAAGGGGTGGACTTTGATGAAACATTTGCACCAGTAGCAAGGCTAGAATCAATCAGACTGTTGTTAGGAATTGCTTGTATCTTGAAATTCAAGCTATTTCAAATGGATGTGAAAAGTGCCTTTTTAAATGGCTACCTTAATGAAGAGGTATATGTAGAACAGCCTAAAGGATTTGTTGATCCAAGCTGTCCAAATCATGTGTACAAACTCAAGAAAGCACTTTATGGTTTGAAGCAAGCTCCAAGGGCATGATATGAAAGACTTACCACATTTCTTATCAAGCAAGGATACAGAAAAGGTGGGATTGATAAAACCCTGTTTGTTAAAGAAGAAAAAGGAAATGTCATGATTGCTCAAATATATGTTGATGACATTGTGTTTGGTGGGATGTCTGATAAGATGGTCAAACATTTTGTCAAGCAGATGGAATCTGAATTTGAAATGAGTCTAGTAGGTGAATTAACCTATTTTCTTGGTCTGCAAGTTAAGCAAATGGAAGACTCAATGTTCATCTCACAAAGCAAGTACTCCAAGAACATAGTGAAGAAATTTGGAATGGAAAATGCTTCTCATAAAAGAACTCCTGCTCCTACACATTTAAAGCTAACTAAAGATGAGAAGGGTGAGAATGTAGATCAAAGTTTATATAGAAGCATGATTGGAAGCTTGTTATACTTGACTGCTAGCAGACCAGACATTGCATTTGCAGTAGGAGTTTGTGCAAGATATCAAGCTGATCCAAAAGTCAGTCATCTCAATCAAGTCAAGAGAATTCTTAAATATGTTAATGGTACTTGTGACTATGGCATAATGTACTTTCATGGTTGCAAACCTATTCTCACTGGCTTCTGTGATGCTGATTGGGCAGGAAGTGCTGATGACAGAAAAAGCACTTCAGGAGGATGCTTCTTTCTAGGAAACAATCTGATTTCTTGGTTCAGTAAGAAGCAGAATTGTGTATCTTTATCTACAGCTGAAGCTGAGTACATAGCAGCAGGTAGCAGTTGTTCTCAGTTGGTTTGGATGAAGCAGATGCTCACTGAGTACAATGTCCCACAGGATGTCATGACATTGTACTGTGACAACTTAAGTGCAATCAACATATCTAAAAATCCTATTCAACACAGCAGGACAAAGCATATTGATATCAGACATCATTTCATCAGAGATCTTGTAGAAGAAAAGGTGATTTCATTGGAGCATGTAGCTACAGATCTGCAGTTAGCTGATATCTTTACCAAGGCATTGGATGCTACACAATTTGAGAACTTAAGGGGCAAACTTGGAATCTGTTTATGTGATATCTAGCAGTTAATGAGATGTGCCAACATGTCATATGACATTGCATGGCATAAGTTCCAGATGGCAAAGCTAGTCTGGACTAAATCCTTGGGAATTTCATTCCTAATCATTTGGACTGTAACGACTACTTATTTGGTAATTCTTTATAAGCAGCTATCATGAGTCTCATCACATCATCACAAGCGAATCACATTAACTAGTAATCCTTCAGAAATCTTAAATCCTAAAGCTGCACATTCATCTTCCTCAACAATGTCTCAAAACCCTAAAACAGCTGAAGAAGTTCTCAACCAGGAAGACGTGGTTCATGCCACTCCTATTTCTATGGTGCCAATGCAATCAACACCATTAGACGAGCTCAGGGGAAATGCCTCTCACACTAAGAAGGCAAGAACACCAAAAAGAGGTTTTCTCTGAACAAAGAGTAGTGAAAGGAATCTCTGTTCCCTTGAACACCATTCCTGCACCTCAAGAAGAACCTGCTCAAGATACAAAGAACACTGCTGTAGAACAAGATGTCCCAACGGATGTTGGAACATATGCAGATGAGAAAGCAATCTCATCTGATGCTGATACTGAACAGACTGAGGACAAGAAAGAGGTCTCAAGTGAAAGTGATAAAGAAGTTTCTATGGAACAGGCTAAAGACTCAAATGAAGATCAATCTTCTACTGATCAACAAGCTGATGAGGAGACTGCTCAATCCCCTCCAATAGTCAATCTGGAACAGGATTCTGATGCAGAGATCATATCATCTGTGAATCCCAGCATTGCCAAAAGGCTAAGGTCCAGGAAAGGAAAGATGCAAGATGAACCTGTCATTCCTGAGAAGAAGAAGGCTAGTCCAAAGAAAGGCAAGGCTAAAGCCACTTTTGGTCCAGCAAAACCATGGAGCAAGGTTCAAACTCAGAAGAGAAAAGCTGCAACACCATCAGATTCAGATGTTGGATCAGATGTCCCAACATCTCCTCCCAAGAAAAGACCAACATCAGCAAGAGCTTCAACTGCTGTTCCAGAAGCTCCATTGGACAACATATCATTTCATCGTGTATCTAGTGTCAACAGATGGAAGTATGTGTTCCAAAGAAGGGTTGCCCTGGAAAGAGAACTGAGCAGCAATGCACTTGAGTGCACAGAACTCATTGACCTAATCTCTGCTGCAGGACTATTCAAGACAGTCTCAGAGTTCTCTCCCTGCTATGAACTTCTTGTCAAAGAGTTCATTGTGAATCTTCAGGAAGATTGCTCAAATGGTCAGTCCTCAGAGTTCAGAAAGGTGTTTGTAAGAGGTAAGTGTGTTGAGTTCTCTCCCCAAATCATTAATCAGTATCTAGGAAGGGACACAGATGGACCCAATGAGCTAGGGAAAACAGATAATCAAATCTGTAAGGTGATCACTGCAAACCAGGTCAAAGCTTGGCCTGTGAAGGGAAAGCTCTCTGTGAGCATGCTTACTAGAAAGTATGCCATGCTTAACAGGATTGGAACTGCAAACTGGGTGCCTACCAACCACACTTCATCAATCTCAACTGGTCTGGCCAGATTCATTTTTGCTGTGGGGACTCAAACCAAGATGGATTATGGAGAATATATTTTTGATCAGACTATGAAGCATGCCAGCTCTTCTGCAACAAAGCTGCCAATAGCTTTTCCATCATTGCTGTGTGGTATTGTACTCAATCAATATCCTGGGATTTTAACTGACAAGGATACTGCCTGCAAGAGAGGGAGCCCCCTGGTTTTTCACTACAAGTTATTCCTCAGTCATCATGCTGCAGATGTTGAAGCTCCTTCTGGGACATCTGCTGGTCCATCCACTGTTAAGAATCCAATCTCCAGGAAGACTTTAATTGCTGAACTCAAAAGCACCTGCAAAGAGCTTGAAGCTAGAAAGCAGAAGCTTGAGGAAATAATTCAAAGGTTGGAGAATGAAGAAGATCTGAAAGCAAACTCTGATGAAGACAGTGCTGCTGATGAAGAAACAGAAGCTGATGAAGATACAGAAGTTGAGGAGGGAACTGAGAGTGATGATTCTGAGTGATCAAATGTAATGACAGCAATGTAATGACTGCAATAGTGTCTTTGGCCCCTAATTTTGTGTCTACCAAGGGGGAGAACAACATCAAATAACATCAAATGTAATTGCTGTTTAAATGAATGAAATCTGTTTGTTTCTGCCTGAACTGAATAAGTGTGAATATTTCTGTTGAAACAAGACTGGACTCATATATGTTTGAGGGGGAGTAAAACTCAAATATGAATCAACAGAAAAGTAATGATATACTCTGATAAAAAGAACTTCTGCTGCACTCTGAAAACCAGGAAAGATGTTAGCCAAAAATTAGCCAAAGGGGGAGTTTGTAGATGTTTAAGAATTGGCAGAATTTTTTACCAAACAAGAAATGTTAAATTCAGTTCAGAATGTCCTATCAGATGTTGGGACATTAGCAAACAGAGTATGTGAACTTATTTCAGGATGTCCTACCAGATGTTGGGACATTGTGTAAATGACTAAGTTCAGTTTTGTCAGGATGTCCCAACAGATGTTGAGACATCTCAGACCTGCTACCAGAATTAATTATTGATTAACAGATCAGAGATATTTAAGGAGAACTATCTGGAATTAATTAATGCTGGATAAAAACAGAACAAGGCGCATCTGTAGGGAGTTTTAAATTGAAGATTCAGATTAAAACAGAAGACCTAATGCACCTAGAATATAGGAGGTAACAAACCCTAAATTCAAGGTGACAGTTGCTGCACATTAGGGCTGGATCATTCTACAGAAAGCCCAAAATTCAGATACCTATTTAAACAACAGAAACTCATAGAATTGTGCACGAATTTAAGAAGACTAAATAGGGTGTCTAGTGTTTTAATAGCAGGCTGTTTTTATGTACCACTTTATGAGCTTTTAAGCAAAAGTGCATTTGTGACTTGATTGAAACTGTGAAGTAAGATCAAGCTGTTTTGTTTGAAGTGTGACTTCACTTTAATTAAACTTGTAAACAAAATCACTGGGTGATTGAGGGGGAGTGAGTAGGGTACTCTTATCTAAGTGAGTCTTAGGTAGAAATTGCATTGGGTAAGTATTAAGTGATAGATTAAACAGGGTGGTTTAAGTCTAGAATTAATATTACTAATAGTGGATTTCCTCCTGGCTTGGTAGCCTCCAGATGTAGGTGTGGTTATACACTGAACTGGGTTAACAAACTTCTGTGTTGTTTATTTTTCCTGGTGTTTAAAGTTTTGATTAAATTTGTCAAATGTCCTATTAAGTGTTGGAACATCTCTTAGGACATCTCATTACAGAATTTCAAAAAGGATCCCCCTATTTATAGGATTGGGAACACGTGTATTTAGGCGTGACCCTTATCCCTAGGAAATCATGGGCTATGCGCTAGCCCCTATACTAGCCACTAGAGGCATTAAATTAGCACAACTTCCAAAACATGTTACCTCTTTGTTTCTTCTTCCTCGGCACTGACCACCCAATGGGTTGCCCGACTACCAAGCTCTCTTGCTCCCCCAAGGAAGACCGTTTCATTGAGTGAAGTAGTATTCTATCAATATTGAAGACAATTTCGAGCAGCTAGCCGCCCTTAAGTCATCACTTCTTCGACCAGAAGCAACGACTTGGGGGTTCCTGTTCCGGACTGGCCCAATTTTTAGACTCGGGCCCAATCCATCTTTTGGCCCCAGACAGCCCAATAACTCTTTGGCACCCAATACATCCTCAGTACTTCTGGAAAGTTCCTTCCGACCGGCCACCAGTGCCACCGATCATGATTTGGACCCAGCAAGGGTCGAATCCCCCAAGATCAGCCGAGCAACGCTTGCCGACAAGCCTTTCGCTTGGTATTAACGTCATTTTACCAGGGTCTCGTCCGAGCAGTCCAAGCGTCACTCCAACGGCTAGTTTCTGGCAGTTATCGATTATTGTGGGATCCACGATCCAGGCCCAATAATAGGGACCAATAGCCATGCGTTGGGGGTATTATATAAACCCTCTCATATGAGAGGGTCAGGTATTCAATTCTCACTCTAAAATCTCGTACTTGCTCACTCTTTGCTCGGTTCCTTACTTTAGCATCGGAGTGCCTTGCAGGTACACCCCTTCCTTTCGCCATCAATCGTGCTTCAACCACGCTCGACGACAACCACATTGGATCTTGATCTCCAGGTATGATCAATTATATTAAATTTTAAACATTTAAATTCAATTTTAATTGAAATAAATTATGAAAAATAAAATATTTGATCTAAGTTTTATTTTTGGATCAAATATTTGTTGTTTAAAGTGATTGATCATTGTCAAATTCGTACAAAACCAATATAGCATGATAAACAATACATAAAACCCACCTAAAGGCCCAATCTTCTTAACCTAAATATCTCACTACATATACACAACAAAGGCATAAGGATTGAGGACGGAAAATTCAGAAAATAGAGCACTTTCAAACTTTAAAAAAATCAAGAAAACTTGAAATTTGGTTTTGTGGTTTCAAGCTGTTTCCAGGTGATTTGAAGGTGGTAAATCAATCTTTGAGACTCTTTAAACCTATCTCAATCATCATAACCATCAAACTCATGCTCCATTGCCATAATTGAATCTCACTTATTCTTGTTTTTACAATTTTCGATTCTCATAAATTTACTTGTTATAAACTAAATTTAACAATTGATTTGTGTTTGTTATGATGCAAGGATGTTTTCTAGACTATTTGTGTGAAGTTCCATGGTCAGAATCGAGTAGTCCCATTGTTAGGGTTTTAAGCTCGAATTTGGGGCTTTATGATTTATGCTATTTAAAAACTTTTGAATGACATGTTTGAATTGTACAGGTTATGGGAAGTCTTTTGGTGTTCTTAATTTGATCTAATTGTACGTGTTGATGATGTTTAAGAAAACGCAAGATTTCCTACACACAAAAATTCGCAGCAAAGCTTGTAGCAATTCTCGCAGGAAATTTCGCAGGCTAGAGGTTGAAGACGACCAAGCTTGCGCGCGTTTCTGAATTTTCAAAAAAATGGTTTATTTTATATATTATTGTTATTGTTTCTAATCACCAACGCGCTGCTAGCCCAGTGGATGAGGAGCGTACGCGTGAAGTAGAGGGGAGGGGATCAAATCCAACCTCCAGTTTTTTTTTTAAAAACTAATTTCTTTTCATTTGTTTTATCTTATTATTATTAACTTGCGTTTGATTATCATCTCCATGCAGGTAGCTTAATGGATAAAGGCAAGGCGTATGAGGCAGAGGGAAGGGGATCGAATCCAGCCTCCAACCCTTTTTTTGTAGAGTTTGATCCTTTTATTTCTTTTCTTAATTTTTTTAATTTTTTTCTTAATTAATTAACTTATAAACCTAATTAACTTAAAATTGACCTAAAATCAAACTAACTCCCCTGATTTTTTTTCCTAAACCCTAATGATTTTGCCTCAAACCCCGATTTCGCCACAAACCCTAAATTTTTTTACCAAACCTTAAACCTTAAATTTTTTTTCATTAAAACCTTAAACCCTAATTTTTCTCTAAACCCTATTTTTTTATTTTTTTTTAAAACCTCAAATCTAATTCTTTTTCAAACCTAATCTTCTCAAACCTTAAAATTAAATTATTATAAACTCGTAATATCTTTTTTTTATTTAAATTGTTTTTTTAGGAAATTGTATGGGTCGTCTTATGTTATTTATATTCCGCTCTTCTTATGTAATTGTTTCTTATATGTAATTAACTAAGGTTTTTTCTTTTTCGCATTGATTATTATGTAACTGCCCCTAAGCCATGTAATAGCGTAGGAACTTTTAAATTATGCCTTTAAATTTCTTTAAATATTTAAAATTGCGTGGTTAGTAATTTAGGGAGTGCAAAGAGTAAATGAAAAATAATATGGACTTATATCACTAACTATAAGATAAAATAATTAAAAATAATATTCACACACGTAAGTCGATCGTTCTACGATCACCATCTGCACCTCCTAAGGTTTCCCCTCTTAGTTGCCTTAATAAATGGTCAAGTCCCTCGAACGTGGGGGTGTCTTAAAGCAATGTCCCTACAGATAAAAATCATCAAGTCACTTCAAAGTTAAAAGATCATAAGTCCCTTCGAAGTTGCTTACGAAATAATGATCTCGTCCCTCGATGACCCTACGGCAAAATGATGATACTCTCTATGAATTAATAAGACACCTCTACAAGTTGCTTACTATGACCATACAATGACCATACGCCCGTCCCTTATCATATCCAAGGTAATGACTACTTACTCCTTAATCGTAAGGACAGTCTTACCCTTGAAAGGAAATAGAAAAACATGAAAGACCAACTTAGGGTAAGTATCACTTAATTACTTGCTCACTCTTTCAAAATTCTTTTCACACCCCACTTTCAAAATATTTTCAAACTTAAGACTTTGTATACATCCATACGAGGATCATTACAAAGACTTCTGAAATTTTTCTAAACACACACTGCACATTTTTCAAACAAGTTAAAGTGAGCTAAGTAACTAAGAGCCCATGGATAACCATGGATACAAAGGGTGCTAACACCTTCCTTTTGTATAACCTACCCCCGAACTCAAAATCCTTTTAAGGTCTTTCATGTTCTTTTATACCCTTTCCTAAATTGGATAAAATAAAAGTCGGTGGCGACTCTTGCTATCCGCACATGTTTTTGTCAAACAAAAACACCCAAGTCAGTTCTCCCACCGTGTTACACTTCTATAGTTAAAGTTCTCTTATTTTATATATATATATATATATATATATATATATATATATATATATATATATATATATATATATATATATATTCTAAAAGCCTTACTTGAAAGAGAGTAACCAAGAAATATACCTTCATCCGACTTTTCGTCGAACCTACCAAGATTATCTGTGTCGTTGTTCAAGACAAAGTATTTGCATGTAAAGATGTGAAAGAATGATATGTTTGGTTTCTGATCCGCGTGTCGCGCACGGATCAAAAACGAGTGATTTAAAAATGTAGTTACGGTAACGACAACTCGAGTATCGTCTCACAAGGATTCTTGATCTTATTAACTAATGATAGTAACGATTAATGGGGGTTGATTTTAATTTGAAGAAAAAGCAATTAAAATAAAAAGTGATTATCAAAATAAGCTAAAACGGTTAATCTGCTGTTTTGATTTGGCAACTTACCATCAACCCAAATAATTCTCAATTCCTAAGCGGACTCTATTTCCTTTTCGATTATAATAACAATCAAACAAGCGTAATTGATATTATATGATAAATATTCCTAATTTCTGAATTAAGCAAACAGATGAAATATATCAATCGTGAATTAAGCAAACACGATAAACATACGCGGATTAAGCAAACGCGATTAAAGTATAGGAACATGCAATTATCGAAATAAATCAATCTAACCTTAGATAAATCGAATTAAGCAAACAAGATATCAAGATTAGAATTGAAAAGAAATAAATTAATTGGAAAATATAAGAACCTCAAAGTGTCGGCGAAAACCGATCACAACAGATTAATCCTTGAAATTAGTTCTCCATAATTCGTCTCTTCGAAAGTAAAAAATAAAATCGTAAGAAGTGTATATTGAACAGTTGCGGCTGCTAGGTTAAATAGAAAAACCTAAGAAACCTGTTTACAACCCAACTGGGTCAAATACATAACCCATGCCCAATTCTAAATGACCTGAAACTAAATAAAACTAATGCAGTAGCTTCAAACGAAATTCTGGAAAATATGACTCCGAATCTGACTTCGACTCCAACAAGAAAGTTGTAGCTCGATCTCTTAGCTTTCCATCGACTGGTAGAACGCCTCAATCAAATTCCTGGAACTCCAGTTATGATCATTTCCGTAAAAGCTGTTAAAGCTGAAAATTAAGTACACAAATCACATTAAACCAAAAATAAAATAAATTAGAAAAACAAATTAAAATATAAAAATAAACAAATAAAACTAAAGAAATGCTTAAGTGCAATCATGTAGGAATGTGCACCAAAATACACTGATCAAATTCCCCCACACTTGAACTTTTGCACTCCGAGCAAAAAATAAACTCAAGACTCAAGAAACATAACATCATTCAGATACTCATTTTAGGCTACAAACTCTTCTTCGATTAAGATAGCATTGATAAGTACTAATCTTACACACTAAGGATATCGTAAGAACACAAATCCGCAATTGTGCGGTCATAAGTCTCCATCATATACAAACCATTTTGAATCATGTTATTATGCCTAAGCCTAACTTACTCATCCTCCCTTTTGCTCTCTTTCATTCTAGTGCAATCACATTAAGCCCATTATCTATTCATACACATGGTAAATAAGCCTGTTAGTGATTATGATCCATACTTGACAATATTTTAAAGTTACTTTAGTAACAACAAATTATTATTATTATTATTATTATTATTATTATTATTATTATTTCTTAAGGTTTCACATCCATTAGGCTAAATGACCGGGTGAGGGTCACCTAACTTAAAAGGCGGATTCCTATTCAGATTTCTTTTTAAGCGCAAGATCATTCACTTATTTGCATCAACTTAATTACTTAGTGTGTGATTTCTAGATGGTGTTGACTGCTTGATAAACTACTTAAGAGATATTAAAGGATGAGAACTCAAGGCTATGACATAACAAGTATTCAAAAAAAATTTCCATATTCAGGAGATTTAAGGTATTAAAACGATACCGATCTTGTGAACTTTTCCCAAGTCTCCACACTAACCTCAAAACAATCTATAGCCTAAAACTTTCGGGAAAAAAATGTCTAGTGTTTCTAAAACAAAACAAAACAAACAAAAACAAAGAAAATAAATTATTCCCTCCCTCGCACTTAAAACAAGCATTGTCTTCAATAAAATGACATAAATATAAAATAAGAGGGAGATAAAGGAAAGAACACACCCGAGTAGTCAAGGTGGATATGTGATCACATAAGCCGTATTTCCTAAAGAGAGCTCTTCTACAGTCTCTTCTTCCAAAGTGGGGATCTCATAGAGTAGCTTTAGGTAGTATCCATTAATATTGAAGTTTTTATTAGTGTCTTCGCCTTTTATTCCAGGATCAAAGAAGAATCTTTGATAAGTAAAAGTGTTGAATGTGAACATGATAGTGATCTCCTTTTCAACAACTTTAAGAATCAAAGGATTAAGGGGATGCCTCGCTACTTTTGTTTCATCTTCAAATGAGATCCTATGCATACTCATGGATGGGCTAATATCACAAGTGTCAACCAAATTCCATCCAATTCCCTTCTTATGTTCCTGTAATGATTTCTCTTCCTGCACAAATTCAAATAAATTATTAGGAAGTGACTTCAGCTCTAAAGAGGGTGATTTCTCGATGGATGGTTTGTTCCAGGAAGCCGGGGTGTCGAGAGCTTCATTGACATGAACAAATTCATCTGCAACCTCATTTGCAGTAAGAATATCAACTTGCAAGGCAACCTCAACTTCAGCACAAACATAACAAATTTTAGTGTCAGTACAAACATCACAAGAGTAAACATCATTAAAATCAGACAATGATGGAAAATCAGCTGCAAACAAATTAATACAAGTATCATCAACAGTTTTAGAAGGCAACTCTATTTGAAAAATAGAATGTTCTTCCGAAGGTTGTTGGTTTGATCCTTGAGCTTGCTGCATGACATTTATCGAAGTGGTAAGTTAATCAAGTTGTATTTGCAAAGTCCGAAAATTAGAATCTATTTGTTGTTGATTCTTGATATTATTTGTAGCCATTTGGTTTACAAGATCCTCTAGTGAAGGTTCAGAAGGTGCAGAGCACACAACCTGAAATTCATTCATATGCTTATGTGGATCCTCACCTGCAAAACCATTAAAACTTGGCAACAAGTGTGTTAAACCAAATTTCAATTCGAAAGGTGCATCAACAACAAGATATTCAATACATAAAGCATTATAATTCACAAGTTCAGCCAGTTCTCTCAGAGTTCTTTGATCAGTCATGATATGATTATGAATTTCAACACAATATTAAATAAAATCAATACAGATTTAAAAAGAATGGAAAAAAAGAAAAGCGATTAAAATAAAATATAAAAAATATAAAAATAACGCTAAAATTCTAATTAAATCAAATAAAGCTCGCACAAAAAATTTCAGATTTTTTTGAAAATATGAAAAGAGAAAATAAATCAAATAAAATAGAAAAACGCAAAATTTGCAATTTTGAGGGTTGAAATCTTTTAGAATTCTATTCTAAAAGAGTATTGTTCTACGATTTAATTCTGATTTTCTAGAAAACAATCGGAGCAAATCGAAACAATAGCTTCCAACTTACCTGAAAGGCTGGAAAACTTATCACTATACTGCAACCGGTATTGCAACCCTGAAAATAAAAAAAAATAAAAAAAAAACTAGCAAGAAAACTATAAAATTTGTTAATAACAACAAGAATCCCCGGCAACGGCGCCAATTTGATCCGTGTGTCGCGCACGAATCAAAAACGAGTGATTTAAAAATGTAGTTACGATAACGACAACTCGAGTATCGTCTCACAAGAATTCTTGATCTTATTAACTAATGATAGTAACGATTAATGGGGGTTGATTTTAATTTGAAGAAAAATCAATTAAAATAAAAAGTGATTATCAAAATAAGCTAAAACGGTTAATCTGCTGTTTTGATTTGACAACTTATCATCGACCCAAATAATTCCCAATTCCTAAGAGGACTCTATTTCCTTTTCGATTATAATAACAATCAAACAAGCGTAATTGATATTATATGATAAATATTCCTAATTTCTGAATTAAGCAAACAGATGAAATATATCAATCGTGAATTAAGCAAACACGATAAACATACGCGAATTAAGCAAACGCGATTAAAGTATAGGAACATGCAATCATCGAAATAAATCAATCTAACCTTAGATAAATCGAATTAAACAAACAAGATATCAAGATTAGAATTGAAAGGAAATAAATTAATTGGAAAATATAAGAACCTCAAAGTGTCGGCGAAAACCGATCACAACAGATTAATCATTGGAATTAGTTCTCCATAATTCGTCTCTTCGAAAGTAAAAAATAAAATCGTAAGAAGTGTATATTGAACAGTTGCGGCTGCTAGGTTAAATAGAAAAACCTAAGAAACCTGTTTACAACCCAACTGGGTCAAATACATAACCCATGCCCAATTCTAAATGACCTGAAACTAAATAAAACTAATGCAGTAACTTCAAACGAAATTCTGGAAAATATGACTCCGAATCTGACTTCGACTCCAACAAGAAAGTTGTAGCTCGATCTCTTAGCTTTCCATCGACTGGTAGAATGCCTCAATCAGATTCCTGGAACTCCGGTTATGATCATTTCCGTAAAAGTTGTTAAAGCTGAAAATTAAGTACGAAAATCACATTAAACCAAAAATAAAATAAATTAGAAAAACAAATTAAAATATAAAAATAAACAAAGAAAACTAAAGAAATGCCTAAGTGCAATCATGTAGGAATGTGCACCAAAATACACTTATCAATTTCCTCTCTTTCAAAAGTTCATATGGGATTTTCTTTATAATATGCCTAATGTTGACACGATTACTTACAAAACAAGTCGTGCTCACCGCATCTGCCTAAAAATATTTAGAAAGGTTTGAATCACTTAGCATTGTTCTTGCTAGTTCCACTAATGACCTATTCTTCCTTTCTACAACACCATTTTGTTGTGGAGTTCTTGGTGCCGAGAAGTTGTGAGCGATTTCATGTTCTTCACAAAATTCTTCAAATAAAGCGTTTTGGAATTCTCCACCATGGTCGCTTATAATGGAGGCAATTGTAAGAGACTTATCATTTTGAATTTGTTTTGCATACTTCTTGAATGCCTTGAAAGCTTCACTTTTCTGCACTAAGAAGAAAGTTCAAGTGTATCTAGAAAAATCATCTACAATTACTAATGCATAAGCATTACCTCCGAAGCTCTTTGTTTTCGATGGACTAAAAAGATTCATGTGTAACAATTGTAGTGGCCTTGTTATGGACACCACGTTATTGGATGTGAAAGTTGATTTAGTTTATTTCCCTTTTTGACAAGTATCATATAGTCTATCTTTGATGAATTTGATCTTTAGCAATCCAACGACTAAGTCATATTTGATCAATTTATTCAAGTGCTCCATGTGAATGTGAGCAAACCTCTTGTGCCATAACTATGACTCGTTGTTGTTTGCCATAAGACATTTAACCTTCAAAGACATTCTATCAAGGAAAATAATAAATATGTTATTAATTCTATTACCTTTTAACATTACCTCTTGAGTGACGTCGTCTTCTATCAAACATTCATCTTTAGTGATTTTGATTTTGAATCCTTTGTCACATAATTAGCTAATGCTAAGTAGGTTATACTTTAGTCCTTCCATATAAAGGACATCACCAATAGTTGTGAAATATGGTGTACTAATAGTGCATAGGCCAAGGATCTTTCCTTTGTTGTTATCACCATAGGTTACATATCCTTTGGCCTTAAGAGTTAGATGTGAAAATTTGCTTAGGTCACTCGTCAAATGCCTTGAACACCCACTATCAAGATACTAATGGTTTGAATAGGTCTTCAAGCATACCTAAAAAAATAGGTTTCATTAGGTACCCAAATTGCCTTGGGTTCTTCATAGTTAGTTCCTTTCTTGACCCATACATAATAGCCTTGAGCAACACTAAACTTTCTTACGTAACATGCATTAAGAGTATGACCAATTATGCCACAATAAAAACATGTTGGCTCAAAATTACTTTTGTACCTAGGAACATAATACTTTTTCTTAGTAAATCTCTTTTTCTTAGGATGGCTATGAACTTCTTTAGGCTTTGTCACTTTCTTTTCAAATGTTTGGTCACTTGCTTTTACAAAGATCATTTTATTGGAACTTGGTTTAATTTTTTTTGAATATCCAAGTCCACTCTTGTCATTAGAATATCTTTGTTGGGTAAGTACCATTTCCTATCCAACTTGTCCTTTTTCATATCTTTCTAGGACTCGTTTCAATTGAATAATTTGAAAAGATAATGACTCACATTTTTTGCAAATAAAATTTTGTCTTTCTTCAAGAATCATTTTATCTTTGTCATCCTTGTTATCTTTTTCAATGTTGATAATTTTATCTTTCAAGGATGTTATTTGTTTCTTTTGAAAAGCAATTGTTTTATATAATGTTTTGCATTCGCTTAAAAGTTCATTAATAGCCCCTTGCGTATCGTCGTCATAAATAAAGAAAGGATTATTTACCTTATCGCTTTCATCTTCGGAGTGGTGAGACACCATTAATGCTAAGTTTACGCTTTCATCACTCTCTGATTCTGATGATGAACTAATCTCGTTGTCATCCCATGCAATGTATGCCTTCTTATTCTTAAAGTCTTTCTTGATTTTGAAACCTTCCTTCTTTAAAAGCTTTGGACAATCGGGTTTGATGTGACCTTGTTTCCCACATTCATAGCAAGTAACATCTTGATTTGATGTGGAAGCCTCCCTTTTCTTGAAGTTTTTCTTTCCCTTTGAGAAGTTGAAGTTTTTGTTATTTTTGCCAAAGAATTTTCCAAGTCTTCTAACTAGAAGCATAAAGTTTTCGTCTTCGGAATGTGCATCATCAATTTGGTCATCTTTTGATTCAACCTTTAAAGCAATTCCTTTTGTCTTCTTTTCTTGATGTTCATGCTTTTCAAGTCTTCCAAGTTCAAGTTCATGTTCTTGGAGTTTTCCAAATAGTGGATGCCAATGTCATGGTTGATAGACTTTTCTTTTCTGAAATTGTCGTCACTTTTGGTTGCCATTCCCGAGTCAATGATCTTAGAAATTTAAGATTCAAGTCGTCTTTTATAAAAGTATTCCCGAGAGCAATTAAGTGGTTAGTAAGATGAACAAATATTTTTTGAAATGCAACAATGGATTCTCTGGGCTACATTCTAAGAATTTCATATTCTTGACTTAGAGTATTCAATCTTGATCTTTTAACTTCGATGGTGCCTTCATGGGTTTCAACCAAGGTGTCCCATATTTATTTTGTCGATGTACATTGAGATACTCGAAAAAATTCATCCATACTTAAAGCACTTTGTAGGATGTTAATTGCCTTCTTTTCATTTAAGACTCTTTTCTTATCATCTTCATCATATGAAGTCTTAGTCTTAGGAGTGCCAACACCATTGATCACACTAATGGAATTATGCAGACCATTTTCAACGACTTCCTATATACCATCTCCTTGCGCTTCTATATGTGTCTTCATTCGAATCTTCCAAAAATCAAAATACTCTCCAGAAACTAAAGGGGCTTGTTGCTACTACCACCATATTTGAAAATCGGGATTGCGAAAGCCTTATTGGATCGATAGGAACAAGTTGCCTATAACCTGCTCTGATACCAATTGTAACTTAGAAATGCGCCTAAGAGGGATGGAGGTTGAATTAGACTTTAGAAATTTCTTCGAAGATTTTTTTGGTTTTTTGATTCTTTACTTTCTTACGAAATCTAAGTGCGGAAATGATAAATGTGGAAAGTAAAAGAGACACGATGATTTATCCTGGTTCCCGCCACAATCCGAAGGTACATCCAGTCCCTTTTCCAAATCGAAAGAGATTTTCACTATATGTTAGAAACCTAGAACAAGACAAACCCAGTCCTTTCTAATTCCAACATCCAATAACACACCTCTTGGATTTACAACAAGTTTAAAGTTCGATCGAGATTCAACTTCTCACAAACAGACCTCTTATGTCCACAATCTGGATTACAAGGGTAACCTTACTAACTTATCTCTAACAATCTTAAAGATAAGTAGTAATAAAAAAGAATAAATTCTGAATTTTGCATAAGTGTAGGAAGATGAATCTTTGAATCTTTTATCAATATAAATATTAATTTCTCCTTTAATATTTTTCACTTACAAGATGAATACAAGTGTTCTATAATGAATGAGATGAAACTACAATAATTTCTTTGGAATTTATGAAAAGTTTCTCTCAATGTTTTTTTTTGTGTAAAGAACACTTGGAAATATTTTTGAAAGATGAAGAATGTGAGTGAATTTTTTTTTATGAAAAATTGTTAGGAGGCAAGTTCAAATTATGGAAAAATATGGTTTATATAATGTCCAAAATACCTCTTCAAAAGGGTGCAAAGTTATGAAGCAATGTCATAATTTAAAAACAAGAAAAAAAGAATTTTCCATGAAAATATGCAAATTCCGTGCCTGCAAGCAGTGGTAATCGGTTACTCCCAGGTGGGTAACCGGTTACTTAATTGAAACGTTGCATGAAAATTCAAATTTTGAAAGGTGTAACCGATTACTACCATGTTGGTAACAGGTTACTCAAGGCAATTTTTGAAAAATTCTGTAGAACAGAATGTTCGAAAGACGTGATAAAGCAATGAAAATTTTATGTTTTGTGGCATATATGAACTCTATTAAGAACACTTGTATGTAAAATGCTCATGAAATAATTTGTGATACCTTCGATCAATTTGTTTGATGTTATTTCATGTCTTGACACAATGTGCAATATTTGTCCAATTATTGAAAGCCTTTGATCCAATCTTTTGAGCTTGCATACTTTGCTATTAAATGCGTTGTTGTCGTCGTCAAAATAATTTGAGAAGCCATGTCTTCACATTATTCTCCTTGATTTGTATATCACCAAGTCAACCACTTATAAAAAGTTCAATGTTTAAGCTCCTTAACTAGCTGCTTAGGGAAGCCACATTGATCTTCATGACCTTACACTCCCACCGGTCCTATTGTAATGCTTAGTACATCCTTTTAGGTTCTTCGAGGTTAACATTGGTTATGACCGGTTTACCATGAAAGTTTTGGAATTTGAGCTTGAGGTGGACTGGTGAGGCCACGATGTTGAGGTCTGCCAATAATGTAGTTGTAGACACTCTTGCAAGGGACCAAAAGGAATTGCAAGTTCATGGTTTGTACGTCCCTTCTTTCTCCTACATATACCATCAATTCGACATATCCCCATGGACAGGTTGTTGTGTCGCTAAATGCTTGCAAGTCAGACCTTTTGTATGACCATATATTTTCTTTCTTGAGGTCCATATTTTTAAGCAACTCTTAATACATTATATCACGAGAGTTGCTATCGTCGATCATGATCTGGGAGACATTGAATGACCATTGTAGTTACGACTATGTGAAATATCTCATTTGGGGTCCCCATAACTTGCTCGCCGTTACGTAACCTGAGCAATGACCTATCAAGGGTCTTGGTTGATACACTCTTTTCCCTCTTATGACAACCATCAATTCAATAATTTTTCTCTTCAACGTCCCCTTGGAAGGGATGTTTGACCAAGGCGCACCTTAAGTGATAACAACAATGTGCAAGCAGTTCCCTTTACCTGCTCCTTTTATCTTTGACAATGGTTCCTTTCTCGTTGATCAGAACATCCACATCTTTAGAGGGGGAGTTGCACTTGGGAGAATCTTATCTACCTTTCTTACCATCCTTGTTATAATCAGATAAGTATCCCATATTTATTAGACCCTCGATGACATCCTTCAGCTGAAATGAAATCATTAGTGTCGTGAACATGACTTTTGTGGAAACGACAATATTTTGTCTTATCAATAATGGAAGACTCTCTAACATGAACGAGGTTTCTGACCTCGCCATTCCAAAATTATGTATTGGCATAATCTATGTAAATATTGGAAAGTGTTCAATGGAGCATGCTTATTGTATCAACCCTAAGTTCCCCAATCAGACTTATCCCTCCGCCTATGGAAGTCTCTCCCAAAAGATCGACCCTAACTTGTGTTTGCTACGGTCGAGTTGTCAAACATGGAATTAAATTTCTCCTCCAAGTTAATAAAAGGTTATACGCTATTCAACAATTATTTCACATTGTGGGCCTTTTTGCACCTTAACTTATCCTTGAAGGAACTATCATGCCTTAAGCCATTCTCAAAGATCAAATACTTAGGCTTTTCTCATTTCCTTCTACTTCCATATCTACCTGCGTGAAATGGTTGTTATATGACGATAACTGTTTTTCTCCCCTGCATTATCCCACCCAGGACTATTTATGAGTGCAATTTTCCGTTAGATGTATTTTTAATGATGTCAAAACTATGATACTTTAGCGTTAATGTATATTGGACAACATCCTCTGATTCTATATGTGAATTTTAGCATTAGGAAGCATTAAATGTTTTGGAAAAGTTTCATACTTAAAAAATGCATTAAAAACAAAATTTTATGAAAAACATTCAGTATGTGTTGACACATAGAACCTTCAGGTCATCACATAACATGAAACAATTTCCATGTGTCGACACATCCATTCTTTAGGTCGACACACATGTTGCATTGGTAAATCTTGTAGGCTTTGTCTATGTACTGACTCCTATACATCGACACAAAACCTTTATAGGTCGATCTAAGACCTTCATAGGTCTACTTATAACTTTCATAGGTCGACTCATATGATGCATTTTTCCAGAATTCATAATTTTCAATTATTTTGCATTCCTTTTGCTTCCAAACTTCCATACATATAAATACTTGATACATGCATCATTTATAGTAAGGTTATAGAGTAAACCTATATGAAATCATGATTTCAAAACATTCTCATCATCTCCAACCTCTCTTTTATACATACACATAATCAGACTACACATAATCATTTTTTGATTGCGTGACCATCTAAATTAGAGTTGATAACATCCAATTAGGTTATTGCACCATTGATATTGGGTTGAGAACTTCTAGGATTTCAAAAAGAAAACCAAGATGGGGTTTTATTTCAAGATTATCGAGGATTTGAAGGTTTTAGACAAGATTACGCAATTCAGATCCGATCGTGTGAAAGCCTTGGGACAAGGGGTGCCTTGCAAGGGAGTAACATGAGACGGTGGATCATGTTGGTAAATCTTGGGTTTCAAAAAGTGTATACTTGGGATTAATTTTACTAAGTTAAAACCTTGAAACAAGGAGTGTCTTGCAAAGTAGTAGCAATAACATGTGAATTGAAGCGAAATTGTTGATTACTTGATAAATCTTTGATCAATGGTTTTGGAGATGGTTAAATAAACAACAAACCTAGGGTTTGTAGGCTTATATGCACACATTTGCAAAGCAAGATATATTATAATATTTTAATTCGAATTCAAATTGAGGCAGATGTACCCATAACGAGGTCGATTGGGGAACTGCCTAAACAAATCCTTGTGTACTTTTTATTTCCCTCTCTCCCTCCCTCTTTTAATTTTGTGTCTACAAATTGTTGAATTCATTGTTCGTTTGATCAATTCATTTGGAAATAATTTTTGATCACATTTTGAAATAGGTTTTGTTGATATAATCACAATCCATTTGATTGTGATTGGTTTTTGAGATCAACAAAACAAAGCAAATTTCCAAACAATATTGATTGCACAAAAGGTGTTAGATAAATTGTCTTATTGTGTTTTTGCGTGTTTTGATTATTGGAATAAACTCTAATTATAACTTTGCATTCAATTGTTTATGATTAATAGTTGTTGAATAATTTGTGTTCATTATCATATGTTTGTGTACCTTTATGCATATTTGAGCTTTTCGATAGAGGTTCGGGTAGACAATTTGATTTTGGTTGTTTTTTGTTGTGCCATAAAACTTTTCAAAATAGTTTTTGCCAAAAGTATTTAACTTGTAATCTATTCATCCCTTATAGACCGAAGTCTATCGTCTAACACTATTATCACTAGTTGTCGAGTAATGAAGTATGCATCAAGCTCTTGCATAGATTGGTCAGAGACTCAATGCTTCCGTCCAAAAGGGATTCGAGCCAGAGTCTAGAGGATCCTGTCAAAGTGAGTGCAAATAATTTTCACTTTATTGCCTCATCAATGTGGAAGTAGTTCAAACATTCATCAACGAGTTGTACACGTTCGTTAAGATCTCTCTTCCTATCGCACTCTTTTAATTTCAGAGGTCTCTCCAATAATTTCGATATATGAGTCGCTAAGATAAAGAAACAAAGGGCATGCTTATATGATTTCTCTACTGGAGGTTTATTCACCAGTTCCTCGACAAGAACATGATTGCCCTGATCCTCTATTGGATTGTAGGGAGAAGTTTATTGCCTATGCTTCTCAGGTAATTAGGAGATCTCAAAACTACACCTCTTGTGATGTGGTTGACTCAGGCACGATTGTTTGGTTTCTTCTAAAATCGACTTCCTGCATCATGTTTCCCTTCAAAAGCTCATCATATAAGCTTTCTTCCAACTGAAGCAATCTTTCTTACATTGACAACGAGTTTTGTTGCCAAACTATCTTATACATACTATTCAACAACTCATTAGCATCTTGTACTTCGAGGTTAGAATGCAACAACTGGAAACCAGGCAATGCTTCGAATCTTGAGGCTGTTGGTGGTACTAGAGGCCTGAGCGAAAGTTTATATTGTCAGAGCTATAGAGAAGAACCTACAAAATGAGAAAGTTAGAGTAAATTTGGATGCAACAAAGGGTTGACAATATTTTAACCTACATTGACTTGAGGAGGATGAAGAGGCGACCAATTTCTTGCAACGAAAATGGTGGTTGCTTCGCATAAAGTGGCAAAGCGAATGACTTTAGATCTAACATCTTCAGAGGATTTTGAGATCGAAAATTCATGAATTATGGAAATCAGAGTAGATCCGCTATCGAAATAGATCGAAGATAGTGAATTTGAAGTTCTATCTTATGAACTCTGATATGATAGGTTGAGAGAGCTTACAATCGATGAATCAAAGTGAGAATGTAGGAATTGTGAAAAACACGAGAATCAAATGTAGATTCTCAAAGACGACACTTTTGTTTCGATATAAAATTACAATTAATCAGAGAACGAAGGTTGAAAAAAATAACACATGATGATAATCGTGAGATACTACTGATTTACAAGCATAAAAATTTAACTGTTAAATAATTTATTAATTAAATTTATCATATATATTTTTTATATATTTCAAATATAGTTGATTAGTCTTTTCATAATATTATATTTTGATATATTAAGTATTATCTTTTCATAAAATTTAAAACTTTACATAAAGATTTTAAATATCAAATTTTGTAATGAATCTTTTTATGCTTATTGTTATTTTGTTTATCAATAATAAAAGAAATTAAATTTTAGCAATTTTTATTCACAATGTCTTAAATTTGTTTTATTACTAATAAATAATTTTATTTTTAGTATTCAAGTTACTTAGAAATATGAGAAGCCACTACAGGCTACAGCTATATCCCCTCATTTTTATGTCTTATTTTATATTATATTTCTTGGACTTTTGCCATTTTTCTGGAAAAAAATACACTTTGACACGAGAAAAATTCAACATAACGGCGTCGTATAACTCGTCGAGTCAAGTAGAGTAATCTTGACAGCCTTAAGACAGAGAGAAGACCACAGTCTACAGCGCCGCGCGTAAGAAAGCAACCACAAGCAAATCCACTGGATCCCCTCCACGTGTCTTTCTCAGCACTCGAATTGCACAATCTCGATAAAAACCGGGTTTAACAAAAAAATCATAAAAAAGAAATAAATAACCAGTAGAATATCTTTTTGACTGAATTAATTAAAAAACTGAAATTAAAATCACATTTTATTTGTTTTCCAATTTTTTCCATCGAATAAAAACACCGCGTCTTGCATCGCTCCGTTTCGTGTCGCCTCTTGGCGGTTTTAACCTTTATTTTTCTTTTCGGTTTCGAACATTCACTCTCTCACTCCTCTCTCTTTCTATCTCTTCAATTCACCACTGTGAGAGATTCCATTTCAAAAACCTAGTTCTTCATCTTCTCTCTCGTTTCCGCTCTAAGGTTAGATCTCGATCTTCACTCTGTTCTTAGTTTTTATCCTTTCGTATTTTATTTTCTCAGTTCACGGATCGATTCGTTCGAGGTTTTTTTCTTTTACATTTCGATTTTGTTCTTCGTTTCTACTATCTCAATAACTTTGCATGCAGTTTTTCAGTTTACTCGTCGATTGATTCATTACCGCAGCAACAGTAGTGCTTTTCACTGTTTACATGTCAATCGGAGATATACATTTTTCCGAGAAACATTTAGCTGGCGATGATGTTTATTGATATGTTCTTCGCGTAATGCTGTCAATTGAAAGCTTCCTTTAGCATTGTTTTTCTTTTTAATATTTTTTTTTAATATTGGATAACATGTTTTTTATTTATTTATTGCAGTGCTTAGTTTTAATCTGGTTTATGTTTGTAGTTATTGATGTGATTTAATATTAGCAGAGATGATTGTGGTTATTTCAGTAGGTCTTAGTGTGACTGAGTGTGTTGTTTGAAGAAAAAAATTAATTGTATTTTGATCTTTGATTTTAGGGGACTGTTTCTTAGAAAATGTAGTATCTAGAAGTCAATTTAGTCATTCTGTGGAACAGTTCGATAAATTCTGATGAATCTGGATCGAGAGATATAGATTTATCAAAGGATTAAACGAATTTCTGGAAACATGTTTTGGCTGATCGTGCCCTAAGTATTGTGCCATCACGATATTTCTAACTACATTTGATGACAGAGACTAAATTGATTGATGATGGTTTTTCAATTTCAGGGATAAATTTTGCATTTCATAAATTTAACGAACTGCATTGTCTAACCCTTACAGTTTCCTGGAATAAAATGATACTCAAAAAATGTTATGGGTGTGACAAGGAAGGGAATAGTTATTGAGCAACAAATGGATTATCGATAAGTTTTGTGTTTGTAGTATTTCTGTGTGGTCTCTGTATGCTGGGGGTAAAATGTTGTTGGAATCCATTGATTTTGTGTGAAAAGAAAAACACTGACAAATAGCTAGTAGGTAATCCGAGATATGAAAATTGTGAATCGGGTAATCTAGTCAGAGGGCTTCCCGGGAATTATTTTAGAAGTGAAATAGACGAGCTTTTCTGTGGTATGCACTCTTGATTCGAGGAGATTAGTTTACAGCATTGCTTATGGACTAGATTTACTGCACAGATACTGATCTGAGATTCCGTGATGGACTTTTTTTATTGTCTCACTTCCGATAATTAGAGTTAGTGATGTCCTGCTCTGGCAATAAAGACTGGAAGGATTAAGGACAGGGGCCGTCCCTGCAAGATGTATTGATGCTCAGATAATTACACGGGCTTATGGTAAAGTGGATGGATCCTTAGATGCCAAAACTAGGACCCATAGATTTGTTTGTGTAGATGGAATGGTGTGGTTCATGAGTAGGTCCTCCTGATCTTATACGGCAGAAATGCAGTTACAGAGGTGGGTCATTTGTATAGAAGAGGCTTATCTTGGGTTATTGGGAAATGGTGTTTAATCCCATGTAATCAGGTTTTAGCCATGCAGGGCCATAACAAACACTAATACAAAATTTGTATACACACATTTTTGTCTCGGGATATACAGATTAACTAGTCTGAAGCTACATGCTTCCAAACACTCATATACGAATGTTGAAAATAATTCTTCATTTTTTGCATTTCATTTAAGTTTACCAAACAGTTTTACCGCGACTGCTTCTTATTTTCAAGTTTCCTCCCAACAGTTTGTATGCACGAGTAATGTATACTTTTACACATCAGTGTTATTTTGCATTTTTATTTATGAACACATATATGTTAATGTTATTCCATGCTTCTGTTCTTGTCTTCGTAGACAATTATTTTATGTGGGGGTACAAACAGGTGAAAAAGAATAAACTGATTCATTTTGAAATTGTAGGTTAATATTCAAGAGAGTATGCGATGGATCGGGAAGAATATTTGCGGAAGTGTTCCAATATGAAATGCCAAAGAGTAAGGATTTCAGTTATTATTTTCACACCTTTAAGCTAATTGATCATATAACCAATGTTGTTAAATAGCTGATTTTGAACGAATTGCTATTGTTCCTCAATACACTATTTAGTACAAAATGCTGTCAAATAGTGGCTATGGAAGTGCTATAACCTATAGCACTGTTTTGTAACTGAACTTAAACAACCTGCTATTTTCTGTGATTCATGACTGACAGTTGTACATATGCTCAAATATTTATTCCCATTTCCCCATATTTTGCCACATTTAAGCAAGTATCTAAGTTGTTCATGTATGATTATCTATATTGTAAGTCGTAACTGTATCTAATTTTGCAAGTTATAAATTAATTTGGTATTAAGCGGGACTATGATTGCAGCTATTTTAGTTCATTTCATGGATGGGAATAATTCAACACTTTGATTTATGTGTTCTGATGACTATGCCAATTTTCACATGTTTGGGTATGCAATAGAAATTTTATGATCGTACAACATTAATATGCTATTTGAGGCTAAAGATTATGATCATTTCCATACTTTGAGAACTTCATTCAATCTGTTTTGGAAAATGTCAAATGGGAGATTGTTGAATTGCACACTGTTGTTGAATATATGATGTGAAAAATAAGTGTTTTCAATTTAGTGTTTTTTCTTAATTCAATATACTAGATCCTCGCAAGCTTTATATTTTGAAACAAGTGTTTTTAAGTTGTTTATTTCTGGACACTTGTGTATATTTATGTCATTTATTCGCATTGACTTATTTTGCTATTTAAATAAACTGTAAGTTTCAATACGGTAATGCTTAAAGCATATTATTTATGATATCTTTTTGATTTTCCTAGATTCAGGTGGATGAATCATACGCGCCTTCCCTTCAAGACGATGAAATGGGAATTGAGCATTTGCTTGAAGAACCTAGAAGTGATCATGTTTCATTGGATGGTATGTTGTATTTTATAGAGAATAAGTATTTATGATTCTGAATTTTCAAATGACTGAAAGTTTTTCTTTTTGATTCTGTCACTTGAGTCCATTTATTAGTAAACGGAGTTTTAGTTTGACTATTTGTGCTAATCTTTTTTATTTGGCCTGTATCTTGTTACTGAACAATGGGATAATTGAAGTTATTAGCAAGGTGAAAAATGGAAGAAGCCAGCTAGTTTAATGTGAGCCTGAGTATTGTTAATGGAGATTGCTTAGGAGTTCAGAACTAATGTTGCATCTTTCGAAGAATCAAATATTTTCTTTACATTTAAAGTATTATGTTTGGTTGATATAATATTTTCTTTGAAGCTTTGGTAGCAATTTTCCTATTTGCTTTTGATGTTATATCTCACCCTTGCGTGCTAACCTTCACCAGGCAGTTTAGCTTCTGATACAACTTTGAATGACAAGAATGATTTGGAACTGGAGGTACTTGTCTAAACTCGGTTACTGTTGGAGTGATATTGAAGCTAGTAGTTCATGTACTTTTCAATTTAATCTGCGAATATTAATTATTTGTTGCTCGAGTCTATCCTTGTGCCTAATCTAATGTCAATTGCATGATATTTCCCTTGCTTCTGTTTAAACTGTTGTGTCCTTTTGTGTGGGTGTGAATATCTTCGATAAAATATACTGTTAGGTCCTTGACGGATTCCTGGACGAGGGATTCCTGGATGATGTTGACATCAATGATCTTGAAGGAACTGATGGTTTCACCGATGTATGTGGAGGGTATTTCTTAGGTAAAATTATCAACTATCACGGTACTATCTTTTCTACGATGCTTTCATTGGAAAAAAAGGATTAGCTTCTGCTTCCTCTTTTTAGTTACTCCTTTCTGTTTTTCACATTATAATTTTTTTCCAATCTTCAGATTTTGATTTTGCCAAAGTTGAGTTACTAGGCTCTGGTGCTTATGAAGACTCAGTTTTGGAAAACTCAAATTTGGAAAGTCAATCTCCAGGATTAAGTGGAAGTAGCACTGTTAGTGGGATATCGGAATCAGCAAAAGCACCCAATAGTACACAATCTGAATGCAAAATTGAATCTCTAGATGAAACAGTCACCCATGATACACATGGTGTCTTCATGAACAATCAAAGTCAACCATCAAATGTAGGTTGCATGTACAACATTTCACTTGATATACAGCATCTGCATGAGCTGAATAATGGTTATCCTTTAGGTGGCAGTATATTGTCTTGTAAGACAGAAAATGTTACTGTTGAAAATTGCCAATCTGCTCCACCTAGAGAGAAGAGATTCCGAAAGCCTACTCGGAGGTATATCGAAGAATCTTCAAATTTGAGGTCAAAAGAAAAAGTACCCACTACAGGTGTGAAATACAAACGACGGAGTCTGTCATCATGTAATGAGCTTACAAAAATTAACGGATTGAATAATATTCCAAGCGAAAAGTCTACTAATGGTAATAATGATGTAACGCCTACCGAGTCTCAACACTGTAAGAAGCTGCCAAAGAAAGAGGTACGCTTTTCTTTTTGGGGCATTTATTTTCTCGAGTAAATGAAGCTTTTTTCTGAATAACCTCCCTCCCTTTGAAGTCACAGGGAGGGATAGAGACAAATATTCTTTAGTTGCATCTGTATAATTATGTATTTGTTAGTTTTATGTTTTCTATCTCCTGGTTTTGAATACTTTTGTGTGATAACCATATTTGATGGTCATTGTGAATTATATATATATTTTATTTATCAACTTGTATTCCTGGTAAATCTAGTCTACTGACTCCTAATGTATTGGTTTGTGAAGTTTGTGTTAATTTTATGTTTGACATGAATTTGCTCTGTTATGCCTCCCTCCTCTCTTTGCTCAAAGTGGTCCTTGGCTTCCCTGTACATATTTTGCAGTTGCAGGGGAATATTAATCATCTTAACTGTTGTAGTACATTCTTGTATCATTAAAGCGGTATTCAAGTATAGATTCTGCAGTTCGGAATGTCCGGAATTGATTTGTAATAGGACAAATTGGAACGGAATGGTTCCATGGTAACAGCATGTATGTTTTCATACATGATTAAGTTGTTCTTATGTTGTGAAATGTATGTTTAGAGATGATAACCACGTATTAATACAATTGCCTAAAATATTTGTGTCCAAGTCTGCTTGTCTGAATTATTCTGCATTGTTCGATATAAACCGATTGTTTTTTGTAGGAACTTGAGTATGACAATGAGCCTTTTTCATCGGAGGAGTTTGATGATGAGTTTGAGGATGAACGTTCGACACCAAAAAGAAGTAGATCGAAAGATCGAAGAAAGCATCAAAGGATGTGGACGACTGCTGAAGTGACGAAGTTGGTTGATGGCATATCTGAATATGGAGTCGGTCGATGGACTGATATACAGAGGTTTTTGTTTTCGGCTTCAGGCTACCGAACTCCCACAGATATCAGGGTACTTTACCAAACTTCACATATTCAGTTGTAACCTTTCTTCCAAATCTGTTTCCTAAATATGATTTATGCAGGACAAGTGGCGTAACCTTCTCCGAGCCAGTTCTGCACAAAAATTCATCCAGAAAGAGGTAACTTTCTATTTTCCTTTTCTGAAACTATTCTATTAATCTGATATTCACCAGTCATGGGAACTACATTTGGTACTAATACTTAATGTGACATGGTACTTTGCAAAGCTATTTCTGTAAATCTTCTATATTTCTGAGGTAAATTATTGAGGATAAGTTAATGTAACCAATTATTTGGTGATTGTAGGGTGAGGAAAATGACAAGATTACCCCACGGTCCTTGCCTGTCAGTGTGGCAAGTCGGGTGCTGGAATTGGCTAAAATTCACCCTTACCCAAAGCGACGAAACTCAAAGAGATCGTTTGATAGCCAAGTCGGATCTTCTGTCACTGCCAGTCAAAGCAGTGGTTCTTCTATTAGTCTTGGCAGAAGAAATGTTCGTAGGAAGAAGTGTAGTACTTAGAAGCAAATTCATGTGTAAAACTGTCCAGTGAATCATAGTCAAAAGAATTGCTGAATTTTCGGTAACATTTGCACAATTTTGTACTTTCAAGTAATTTATGCTTGTATATCTACAGAGGCATAGAAATTTTAAATTGTAAACTCTAGGAATCGTTGGTTAGCTTACAGAAGTTTGCAATCTTTAATGCCAAACCCCTCAGTATTATGTTAAGGTTTGCAGAGATTTATCATATTGTTTCTAACTGCTTGATAAAAACACCTTTAAACTCGACTATTTTTTGATGTAGAAACTAAATTTTTTTTGGCACAAAATACTTTTAGGAATTGAATTCTTTTTAAAACTCTACTGTCTTAAATAAAAAATTCAAAGTATAAAAATATTGCATTCTAAAACTTGAGGCTCCGATTCGGTTTAATTTGTGATTAGGTTATCCTTTTCCTACTATGTAATTTTTTGAAAATAATAAAAATTTTAAACTCTGAATTTATAACTTTAGAAATTATTTATCTATTACCAATACTATTGCACGGGTTTATTATAAACGTGTGTTGTTATGTATTTGTAATAAATAAGATCTATAATATATTTAATTAAATAAATAAATTAAATTTTAATTGATAAAGTTGAATTAATTGACTTATTTATATTGTAGAATTGATTATAATAATATTTATTTATGTTTGTATCTATGATAAATTATTGTTTATATATATATATATATATATATATATATATATATATATATATATATATATATATATATATATATATATATATATATATGATCTCACCATATCAGAATGTAACTTTCATGGCTAACGCATCTCATGTAGTTGAAGAGGAGGATGGGGTATACCTTTCATGGCTAGCACATCTCATGTAGTTGAAGAGGAGGAGGGGGTATACCTGCAATATATTCTGATGTCAAAGTAAGAATAAGAAAGGTAACAATGTAGAGTGTTTAGAATATCTGACCCTCTAGTGAAATATGGTATTTATAGAGTGCCCCCAGTGCTGGATAGGATATGCGAAGAAGCCAGAGAAGAACTAGCACGTGGTCTTCATCCTAGTTCAATCGTCCCTTGATTCTAGGAGTAGTAGGAGACTATCTCGCAGGGGAGTGGTTGACTGCACGCCCGTGGTGAGCACGTGGGGGAGACGTCCCCAACGACTATCTAGGTTTGGACCTCAAACATTAGGCCTTTCATTGTGGATGAGGACTAGGCCGTGTCCTACGGTAGGGAAGCTTAAGGCCCAGTCCAGAATAGGAGCTCCCAAGTCTTTGTTACAATGTGGAACGATGACTTAAGAATCAACTTGCTGAATGGAAAGGTGTAATATTCGATCGGCCGTCGTCGTTGTCGTCGCAGGTGACGTCCCCTTTCGGGCAGAAATTGCAGGGGTAACCCAATGAGGTAGGAAATCTTATCGAGGAGAGCAAATTATCTTCGTTGATTCGAGGAAGGATGGTGCTCGAGGGGGCATATCTTGTCGTCATCTCCGCGGGAAGAAAAAAGGTCCCCGAAGAGAGTCTTGACATTACTGGCGCGAGGAGCCACATATGCTTGGGGAGAGTTTATTGGCAGCGTTTGCGCGAGGAGCGATACGTGTTAGGGGAGAATTTCTTGCCATTGTTTGTGCGAGAAGAGATGTGTGTCAGACACCTTGGGGAATGAAAAGCATGGGAGTTTTGGGAAGTCCAATCGCCACGCATGCTGTCTCTTCGTTTTACGCTTGACGTCGCATTAAATGTGCCATCATTTCCTTGGAGAATCTCATGGTCAACTCCTTCGGGAATCTCCTCCAACCCCGTACTCCGTCACCATTTGCCAAGTAAGTTCATCCCCTTTGCTCTGAATAGCCATAGGCTTTGTTAGTGACGAACATCGTCCTAGGAACGTATGCGGTTCCCAACGATCAAAGTTGTTCCGATGAATTTTTTGACAGCTCTATGCAGTTTCTGATGCATATTCATCGGACTTCGGTCGAGGAGGACCTTCCTCGCCCATTTACCTTTAAACGTTCCTTGGGTTTGTGTCGAAGAGGGGTCTCCTCGCGCACCTAATTTTCTAGAGGGGGCCCGAGGATGCCTATCCCCGTGGGCGACGTTTTTTATTTTTATTATTTTTGTCGCGTACCCTTTGTCCCTGATAATGGGTTCTCGTTGTGGGTGTGGCTTCGGGCTTCTCCTCGCCCTTTCACTTGAACTGCGGTGGAAGGGTGACTTTGACATCAAAGTCAAATCCACTATTTTCCTATGCTTTTTAGGTAAAATGGACCAGCGCGAGGTTGATGAGGACATGCCCGATGTCAATGCACTGAACCCCTTGACCACCATGTATATTGCGTCTGACTTATCCTGGGTTGGGGACGAGCCTTCGGAAACACATTAGCGTTTCGTTTTTGAGTCCGAGCGTGCCTTTAGTGTCTTGGAGGATCTAGAAAAAGGAGCCCCTTCGAATTGGGATTGTTATGCTCCCCGACACAGTTAGCGGTTCTGCTCAGTGTTTACGGGGACGCTTTTTTTGATGTACGATTTTCCTTCAAGGAAGACAAACTCTGACTTCCTTTCAGCGGTTTTTAGGCGGGCGTTTTCCGCTGGCTGACCTGGCCCCTTCTCAACTTCACCCCAATGTCATTGCGTTCGTGCGGGCATTCGAGCTCATGTGCCAGTACCTTCAGATTGACACCACCCTTCCATTGTTCTTCCGTATCTTCTACCTCCAGCGGTCATCTGTGAATGGGAAACATAACTGGTTTTCCTTCAAGCAGCCGAAGAGGTTGTTCAAGAGGTACATCGACTATGTCCGGTCTTTTAAGGACACGTGGTTCATAGTGAAACCCCTTACTCCTAAGGCGATCAACTTCATCTATGTCGAGAAGCGGGATCCTAGAGGTGAGATGCACCTTCACTCGACGATGCCTCTTGAATGGCAGAGGGGTCACTTCGACCGTTCGATGGACCAGGTCCTCGTGAAGCCTGAGAACATGGGGGTCGACGACACATTTTCCTACAAGAAGCTGGTGGCCTTCATTTACGGCTTTACCCCGACCAAGTGCGTGGACAAGGATAATAAGTATCTTAATACTGAAATCGGGGAACATGTCTACGGTCCTTGGCTGATTAACACCAAGGCGCTACTCGAGTGCCGTGATGACCAAGAATCACTTAGGCTGTTAGGCAAGTGTGGTTGACTAGTGTCTTTGGTTAACATTTTGTACGAACAGATGATCATGTATGTTTTTCTTATGCAGGTGTAATGGCTACCTTTAGGAGCATGTGCTAAAGTTGGCAAATTCTAAGGGTCAGAAGAAAGGACCCAAAGGGCGCGTCGACAATATTGTCGGTCAGGAGATAAGTTGCTCTTCGACTCCTCATCCCCATACTCCTTCAGCCACTCAGTCACTCATACAAGAGGATACAAACCCATTCAAGCGCAAGCACGATGTGTACACATCCATCGTCGACCTTACCGAGTCCGCAGAGACTTTCATGCTGCCCCATTTCCATCTTCGCAGGGGGATATTTGACGAGGTAGACTCTCTGGGCGTGCCCAAGGTGGACGCGAAGGCTATCATGGGTTTGGACAAGGCGACTAGGAGGAAGAACTTATCCCAAAACATAACTGCCATGATGAGGGTCATGGAGATGACCTGGTCCTAAACGACGACGCTTGCTCGACCACCAAAATAAAGGTGTTGTGGGAAAAGTTGGAGACTGCTCTGGGCAAGAAGGACAACTCAAGAGCGACTTTGAGGAGTATAAAAACAGGTACGGGGTTCAGGTCAGACTGATCACCGAACTGAACAAGACCATGACTGCCTTGGAGAAGGAAAAGGAAGAGAGTGAGACCCTCAAATTTAAGGAGACCACGCTCATTACAACAACTGAAGAGAATGAGACCTTTTGGGCAAGGGTTGCTGAGCTGGAAGAGGTGACCGCTCCTGTTGAGGAGGAGTCTGATGACGAAGTTACCTTGAGGACTTGTGGTGGAATGATTGCTCGAATACAAATACTCGAGCAAGACTGTTTGGAAACCCTCAAGATGGGGTTTACAAGTGCCGTAGAGCAGCTTCGTATCGTCAATCCCAGGGTTCAGCTTGTGATTGTCGGGACCGGGAATTCGTTTCAGGTGGTCGATGAATGGATAGTTACCTTGGATGGCATCTCCCAACCTTCAGCCGAGGAGGACTGTTAGATTTAGGTTTCCTGCGTGCCATTTTTCTCTTGTAATGTTCGGGCGTAGCTCCCATTTCTTTTGTAATGTCAGGCATAATCCCTTTTTGTAATGTTGGGCATAATCCCCTCACTGTTATGAGCAATGTCAACCTTCATGGTCAACAATATTAATGCATGTTTAGTTAAGTTTTTGTGTTTTTATTCCTTGTTTGTCGAAATGTTTTATTTTATCGTATTTATATCTAAAGTTTGGGAACCTTTGCTCGATGAAAGCTTGATAGTTTAAGGAACTTGTCGAGGAGGCAGAATTAGCTTCCGCGATGTAGTGGGACTAAGACCTCGGTTGAGGCCCTGATCCCGCGGCTTGGACTTTCCCATTGCGAGCTGGGTATCCTGCCGATATGGTACTGCGACGACGGAGCTTAGTCGAGGTATCCCCGTCGGGATGAGGTCCTGCTCGGTTTGATTGGAGTAGGGACCCGCCTTTTGTTCTAACGTGAGGGATCGCGTCCGTACCACAACACGACCATGTGGTCGAACTTAGTCTATCCTCAGGGACTAAGGAATCGTTGGTCGTCTAGCTATAGTACTGCTTGAGTTTTTCTGTGTTCCATGGTAGAACAAGTTCTTCACCGTTTAGGTTTTCGAGGTTGAAATTCTGTAATGAGATGTCCTAAGAGATGTTCCAACACTTAATAGGACATTTGACAAATTTAACCAAAACTTAAACAGCAGGAAAAATAAACAACACAGAAGTTTGTTAACCCAGTTCAGTGTATAACCACACCTACATCTGGAGGCTACCAAGCCAGGAGGAAATCCACTATTAGTAATATTAATTCTAGACTTAAACCACCCTGTTTAATCTATCACTTAATACTTACCCAATGCAATTTCTACCTAAGACTCACTTAGATAAGAGTACCCTACTCACTCCCCCTCAATCACACAGTGATTTTGTTTACAAGTTTAATTAAATTGAAGTCACACTTCAAACAAAAAAACAGCTTGATCTTACTTCACAGTTTCAATCAAGTCACAAATGCACTTTTGCTTAAAAGCTCATAAAGTGGTACATAAAAACAACCTGCTATTAAAACACTAGACACCCTATTTAGTCTTCTGAAATTCGTACTCAATTCTATGAGTTTCTGTTGTTTAAATAGGTATCTGAATTTTGGGCTTTCTGTAGAATGATCCAGCCCTAATGTGCAGCAACTGTCACCTTGAATTTAGGGTTTGTTACCTCCTATATTCTAGGTGCATTAGGCCTTCTGTTTTAATCTGAATCTTCAATTTAAAACTCCCTACAGATGCGCCTTGTTCTGTTTTTTATCCAGCATTAATTAATTCCAGATAGTTCTCCTTAAATATCTCTGATCTGTTAATCAATAATTAATTCTGGTAGCAGGTCTGAGATGTCTCAACATCTGTTGGGACATCCTGACAAAACTGAACTTAGTCATTTATACAATGTCCCAACATCTGGTAGGACATCCTGAAATAAGTTCACATACTCTGTTTGCTAATGTCCCAACATCTGATAGGACATTCTGAACTGAATTTAACATTTCTTGTTTGGTCAAAAATTCTGCCAATCCTTAAACATCTACAAACTCCCCCTTTGGCTAATTTTTGGCTAACATCTTTCCTGGTTTTCAGAGTGCAGCAGAAGTTCTTTTTATCAGAGTATATCATTACTTTTCTGTTGATTCATATTTGAGTTTTACTCCCCCTCAAACATATATGAGTCCAGTCTTGTTTCAACAGAAATATTCACACTTATTCAGTTCAGGCAGAAACAAACAGATTTCATTCATTTAAACAGCAATTACATTTGATGTTATTTGATGTTGTTCTCCCCCTTGGTAGACACAAAATTAGGGGCCAAAGACACTATTACTGTCATTACATTGCTGTCATTACATTTGATCACTCAGATTCAGCACTCTCAGTAGCTTCCTCCACTTCAGTGTCTTCATCTTTATCAGCTTCACTTGCAGCTTCACTGTCTTCATCAGATGCAGCTGTCTGATCTTCTTCACTTTCCAACCTCTTAATTATTTCCTCCAGCTTCTTCTTTCTAGCTTCAAGCTCTTTGCAGGTGCACTTTAGCTCAGCAATTAATTCTTTCTTGGAGATTGGATTCTTAGCAGAGGAGGGACCAGCAGATGTCCCAGCAGGTGTTTCAACATCTGCAGCATGGTGATTGAGAAATAATTTGTAGTGAAAAGCCAGGGGGCTCTCTCTCTTGCAGACAATGTCCTTCTCAGTTAAAATTCCAGGGTATTGACTTAGAACAATACCACACAGCAATAATGGAAAAGCTATTGGTAGCTTTGTTGCAGTAGAGATGGCATGCTTCATAGTCTGATCAAAAATATATTCTCCATAATCCATCTTGGTTTGAGTCCCCACAGCAAAGATGAATCTGGCCAGACCAGTTGAGATTGATGAAGTGTGGTTGGTAGGCACCCAGTTTGCAGTTCCAATCCTGTTAAGCATGGCATACTTTCTAGTAAGCATGCTCACAGAGAGCTTTCCCTTCACAGGCCAAGCTTTGACCTGATTTGCAGTGATCACCTTACAGATTTGATTATCTGTTTTCCCTAGCTCATTGGGTCCATCTGTGTCCCTTCCTAGATACTGATTAATGATTTGGGGAGAGAACTCAACACACTTACCTCTTACAAACACCTTTCTGAACTCTGAGGACTTACCATTTGAGCAATCCTCCTGAAGATTCACAATGAACTCTTTGACAAGAAGTTCATAGCAGGGAGAGAACTCTGAGACTGTCTTGAATAGTCCTGCAGCAGAGATTAGGTCAATGAGTTCTGTGCACTCAAGTGCATTGCTGCTCAGTTCTCTTTCCAGGGCAACCCTTCTTTGGAACACATACTTCCATCTGTTGACACTAGATACACGATGAAATGATATGTTGTCCAATGGAGCTTCTGGAACAGCAGTTGAAGCTCTTGCTGATGTTGGTCTTTTCTTGGGAGGAGATGTTGGGACATCTGATCCAACATCTGAATCTGATGGTGTTGCAGCTTTTCTCTTCTGAGTTTGAACCTTGCTCCATGGTTTTGCTGGACCAAAACTGGCTTTAGCCTTGCCTTTCTTTGGACTAGCCTTCTTCTTCTCAGGAATGACAGGTTCATCTTGCATCTTTCCTTTCCTGGACCTTAGCCTTTTGGCAATGCTGGGATTCACAGATGATATGATCTCTGCATCAGAATCCTGTTCCAGATTGACTATTGGAGGGGATTGAGCAGTCTCCTCATCAGCTTGTTGATCAGTAGAAGATTGATCTTCATTTGAGTCTTTAGCCTGTTCCATAGAAACTTCTTTATCACTTTCACTTGAGACCTCTTTCTTGTCCTCAGTCTGTTCAGTATCAGCATTAGATGAGTTTGCTTTCTCATCTGCATATGTTCCAACATCCGTTGGGACATCTTGTTCTGCAGCAGTGTTCTTTGTATCTTGAGCAGGTTCTTCTTGAGGTGCAGGAATGGTGTTCAAGGGAACAGAGATTCCTTTCACTACTCTTTGTTCAGAGAAAACTTGGTTGACAATCTCCTTGATGGAATCATCAACATATTTGGAGTATTTAACATGTGAAGGAATTTCTTTAGCTTTGCTTCTGATTTGATCTTTACCTCTTTTTGGTGTTCTTGCCTTCTTAGTGTGAGAGGCATTTCCCCTGAGCTCGTCTAATGATGTTGATTGCATTGGCAGCATAGAAATAGGAGTGGCATGAACCACGTCTTCCTGGTTGAGAACTTCTTCAGCTGTTTTAGGGTTTTGAGACATTGTTGAGGAAGATGAATGTGCAGCTTTAGGGTTTAAGATTTCTGAAGGATTACTAGTTAATGTGATTCGCTTGTGATGATGTGATGAGACTCTTGATAGCTGCTTATAAGGAATTACCAAATAAGTAGCCGTTACAGTCCAAATGATTAGGAATGAAATTCCCAAGGATCTAGTCCAGACTAGCTTTGCCATCTGGAACGTATGCCATGCAATGTCATATGACATGTTGGCACATCTCATTAACTGCTAGATATCACATACACAGATTCCAAGTTTGCCCCTTAAGTTCTCAAATTGTGTAGCATCCAATGCTTTGGTAAAGATATCAGCTAATTGCAGATCTGTAGCAACATGATCCAATGAAATCACCTTCTCTTCTACAAGATCTCTGATGAAATGATGTCTGATATCAATATGCTTTGTCCTGCTATGTTGAATGGGATTCTTTGATATGTTGATTGCACTTAAGTTGTCACAGTACAATGTCATGACATCCTGTGGGACATTGTACTCAGTGAGCATCTGCTTCATCCAAACCAACTGAGAACAACTGCTACCTGCTGCTATGTATTCAGCTTCAGCTGTAGATAAAGATACACAATTCTGTTTCTTACTGAACCAAGAAATCAGATTGTTTCCTAGAAAGAAGCATCCTCCTGAAGTGCTTTTTCTGTCATCAGCACTTCCTGCCCAATCAACATCACAGAAGCCAGTGAGAATAGGTTTGCAACCATGAAAGTACATTATGCCATAGTCACAAGTACCATTAACATATTTAAGGATTCTCTTGACTTGATTGAGATGACTGACTTTTGGATCAGCTTGATATCTTGCACAAACTCCTACTGCAAATGCAATGTCTGGTCTGCTAGCAGTCAAGTATAACAAGCTCCCAATCATGCTTCTATATAAACTATGATCTACATTCTCACCCTTCTCATCTTTAGTCAGCTTTAAATGTGTAGGAGCAGGAGTTCTTTTATGAGAAGCATTTTCCATTCCAAATTTCTTCACTATGTTCTTGGAGTACTTGCTTTGTGAGATGAACATTGAGTCTTCCATTTGCTTAACTTGCAGACCAAGAAAATAGGTTAATTCACCTACTAGACTCATTTCAAATTCAGCTTCCATCTGCTTGACAAAATGTTTGACCATCTTATCAGACATCCCACCAAACACAATGTCATCCACATATATTTGTGCAATCATGACATTACCTTCTTCATCTTTAACAAACAGGGTTTTATCAATCCCACCTTTTCTGTATCCTTGCTTGATAAGAAATGTGGTAAGTCTTTCATACCATGCCCTTGGAGCTTGCTTCAGACCATAAAGTGCTTTCTTGAGTTTGTATACATGATTTGGACAGCTTGGATCAACAAATCCTTTAGGCTGTTCTACATATACCTCCTCATTAAGATAACCATTAAGAAAGGCACTTTTCACATCCATTTGAAATAGCTTGAACTTTAAGATACAAGCAATTCCCAACAGTAGTCTTATTGATTCAAGCCTTGCTACTGGTGCAAAGGTTTCATCAAAGTCTACTCCTTCAATTTGAGTGTATCCTTGAGCCACAAGTCTAGCTTTGTTCTTTGTAACAATTCCTTGTTCATTTGACTTGTTCTTATACACCCATTTTGTACCAATCACATTTATGTCATCAGGTCTAGGTACAAGATTCCACACTTCATTCCTTGTGAATTGACCTAATTCCTCTTGCATAGCACAAATCCAGTATTCATCAGTGAGAGCTTCCTTGACATTTTTAGGTTCTATTTTGGAAACAAAACAAGAACCTGAAATCACTTCTCTTGATCTAGTGCTCACACCTCTGTTGGGATCACCAATTATTAAATCTTTGGGATGATCCTTCTGTATTCTGATGGAGGGAGGTTTGCTTGAATCTTCTGACCTTGTATCATTTTGAGTGAAGTTATATTGATCATTCTTTTCTTCAGCTTCAACCTTGATATCAGCAGATGTTCCAACATCTTCTGGGACATCTGTAGGAGCATCATCAATTATCACATTTATGGACTCCCTGATAACATTTGTTCTGTAGTTAAATACTCTATATGCTCTGCTGTTTATAGAGTATCCAAGGAAAATTCCTTCATCACTTTTAGGATCCATTTTTCTCCTTTGCTCCCTATCTGCCAGAATATAGCATTTACTTCCAAATACATGAAAATACTTAACAGTGGGTTTTCTGCCCTTCCAGACTTCATATATTGTGGACAAAGTTCCTTTTCTCAAGGTAACTCTGTTATGGATATAGCAGGCAGTGTTCATGGCTTCAGCCCAGAAATACAGAGGTAGCTTTTTAGCATGTATCATAGCTCTTGCAGATTCTTGAATAGTTCTATTTTTTCTCTCAACAATCCCATTCTGTTGAGGAGTGATAGGAGAAGAGTATTCATGATTGATTCCTTCTGAAGAGCAGAAATCTAAGAATTTTTGATTCTCAAATTCCTTTCCATGATCACTTCTAATTCTGATCACACAGCTGGATTTTTCCCTTTGTAATCTTTGACATAATTCCTTGAATACATCAAAGACATCTGACTTTTCTTTAATGAAATTTATCCATGTATATCTTGAAAAGTCATCAACCACCACATATGCATACCTCTTACCACCAAGGCTTTCAACTTGCATAGGTCCCATGAGATCCATATGTAACAATTCCAAAACTTTGGAAGTTGTCAGATGTTGGAGCTTTGGATGGGACATCTTGGTTTGTTTGCCTATTTGACAGTCACCACAGATTTTGCCATCATCAATCTTCAGTTTAGGGATACCTCTTACAGCATCCATAGATATGATCTTCTTTATGCCTCTGAAATGAAGATGACCTAGCCTTTGGTGCCATAGTTTTACTTCTTCTTCTCTAGCTAGAGAACAAGTGGGGCTGAAGTCTAGTGGCTCCCACATGTAACAGTTGTCTTTAGACCTTGCACCTTTCATGATAACTTTTTGCTCTTTGTTAGTCACTATGCATTCAGTTTTTGTAAAGTTTACACTGTATCCTTGATCACATAGTTGACTTATGCTGATCAGGTTAGCAGTTAAACCTTTAACAAGCAGCACATCATCTAGTCTTGGAACATCTTGACAATCCAAGGTTCCAACTCCCTTGATCTCTCCTTTAGCTCCATCTCCAAAGGTAACATACCTGGATGAATGTGACTTTAAGTTTACTAGCAAATTCTTCAATCCAGTCATGTGTCTTGAGCATCCACTGTCAAAGTACCAGTCTTCTTTAGCTGATACTTTCAATGATGTATGTGCTATGTATGCAGTACTTTTCTTTGACCAGATGAGTTGAGATTTCTTTTGATGCCTCTGCTCTGAGTGTTGTTCAGCTGATCTCCAAGCTTGATTGTTGATCTTGTTCTTGTGTATGTGGCTTTGATCAGTCTGAATGTCAGCTTTTGGTCTCCAAACTGTCTTGATTACTTCTGTCTTTTGCTTAGGAGGTTGCTGATTTCTATGCAGCACTTTCTTGGTACCTTCTACTTTCTGCTTGGAAGGTTGCTGACACATCTGACTTGGATATCCATGTAGCTTATAACAGTGAGGTTTGATATGCCCAAACCTTCCACAGTGATGACATCTCCATCTTTGATATTTTTTCTTCATTTTGTTCTTTCCAGAATGTTGAGACATCTGTTGGAACATTATGTTTGTCTTTGTGTTCTGATGTTGGAGCATCTGTTGAGACATCTTGTTTGACTGTATAGTTTTTGAAGTAGTTTTGCTAGAGCTTGCTTCATCTCTGTTATATCCCAGTCCACTTTTGTCCCCTGAATGTTTATTATTGCAGAGAATAGCATCCAGTGTATTTGAGCTGCTGTTCATCATTCTAACAGATTTGGACATATGTTCCAGCTTAGAATTGAGAAGAGTTACTTCACTTTTTAAGGTATCAATGATTACTTGATCACTTGCTTTTTCTTCTTCTAGTACTTCATTCTGCTTCTTTAGCTTTATGACCTCACTGCATACTTCAGTACTTCTCTTGTACAGATCCTTGAAGGCTTGCTCAAGATCTGCATAAGTAAGCTCTTCACAGCTGGAATCACTGTCATATTCACACAGTCCAGCTAAAGCAGCAATGTGCTTAGCTGATTCTTCTTCTGAATCTCCTGAGTCTTCATCAGACCAGGTCACAGAGAGTCCTTTCTTTTGCCTCTTTAAGTAGGTAGGACATTCAAACTTGATATGTCCATATCCTTCACATTCATGGCATTTGACTCCTTTATCTTGACTGGTCTTTTCAGCATATTTTACTCTTTTGTTAGCATCATAAGGTCTTCTGTTCTCAGAGTTTGTGTTTCTTCCACTAGGTTTGGATTTTCCTTCCATTCCTCTGAGAATCTGTTTGAATTGTCTTCCAATCAATGCAAGGTTTTCTGATAAGCTTTTATCATTTGCTGGTTCATCATCTTCTTCTTCATCTGTATTTGAAACCAAGGCAATGCTTTTGTTCTTTTTAGCATGTGTGTCATTCATTCCCATCTCAAAAGTTTGAAGGGAACCAATGAGTTCTTCAGCTTTCATGGAGCATATGTCTTGTGCCTCTTCTATTGCTGTGACTTTCATGTCAAATCTTTTTGGCAAAGATCTGAGAATCTTCCTTACAAGCTTTTCATCAGTCATCTTTTCTCCCAAGGCTCCAGAAGTATTGGCTATATCCAAGATGTTCATGTAGAACTCATGAATTGATTCATCTTCCTTCATTCTCAAGTTTTCAAACTTGGTGGTGAGAAGTTGAAGTCTTGACATTTTTACTTTTGATGTTCCTTCATGAGTTGTCTTGAGGGTATCCCACACATCTTTGGCCAGCTCACAATGATGCACCAGTTTGAAAATATTTCTATCAATGCCATTGAATAAAGCATTTAGGGCTTTTGAGTTGCCTAGTTCTGAATCTTCTTCCTCTTTACTCCATTCTTCTTCAGGTTTCAGAACTATTGATCCATCTTTGGTGTTTTGAACAGGATGTTTCCATCCAACATTTACTGCTCTCCATGCCCTGTTGTCAAGTGACTTTAAGAATGCAATCATTCTTGGCTTCCAGTAGTCATAATTAGAACCATCCAGTATAGGTGGTCTATTTACTGACCCTATATCTCTGTCCATGTTACAGAATTTGTTTTCCCTAGATCTCACCCAGTATAAACAGGCAGGGTGCCTGCTCTGATGCCAATTGAAATTCTGTAATGAGATGTCCTAAGAGATGTTCCAACACTTAATAGGACATTTGACAAATTTAACCAAAACTTAAACAGCAGGAAAAATAAACAACACAAAAGTTTGTTAACCCAGTTCAGTGTATAACCACACCTACATCTGGAGGCTACCAAGCCAGGAGGAAATCCACTATTAGTAATATTAATTCTAGACTTAAACCACCCTGTTTAATCTATCACTTAATACTTACCCAATGCAATTTCTACCTAAGACTCACTTAGATAAGAGTACCCTACTCACTCCCCCTCAATCACACAGTGATTTTGTTTACAAGTTTAATTAAATTGAAGTCACACTTCAAACAAAAAAACAGCTTGATCTTACTTCACAGTTTCAATCAAGTCACAAATGCACTTTTGCTTAAAAGCTCATAAAGTGGTACATAAAAACAACCTGCTATTAAAACACTAGACACCCTATTTAGTCTTCTGAAATTCGTACTCAATTCTATGAGTTTCTGTTGTTTAAATAGGTATCTGAATTTTGGGCTTTCTGTAGAATGATCCAGCCCTAATGTGCAGCAACTGTCACCTTGAATTTAGGGTTTGTTACCTCCTATATTCTAGGTGCATTAGGTCTTCTGTTTTAATCTGAATCTTCAATTTAAAACTCCCTACAGATGCGCCTTGTTCTGTTTTTTATCCAGCATTAATTAATTCCAGATAGTTCTCCTTAAATATCTCTGATCTGTTAATCAATAATTAATTCTGGTAGCAGGTCTGAGATGTCTCAACATCTGTTGGGACATCCTGACAAAACTGAACTTAGTCATTTATACAATGTCCCAACATCTGGTAGGACATCCTGAAATAAGTTCACATACTCTGTTTGCTAATGTCCCAACATCTGATAGGACATTCTGAACTGAATTTAACATTTCTTGTTTGGTCAAAAATTCTGCCAATCCTTAAACATCTACAGAGGTAATAATCCCCATTGTCCGTTTTGCATGGACACGGTAGGGGCCTTTTCAGTTTACAACCATCTTGCCCTCGCGCGGTATCTTCTGGTTTCTCCGGAGGACTAGGCTGCCGACTTGGAATTCACGTTTTATGACTTTGGCGTCGTGGCGTAAGGTTATTTTCTGTTTTAATGATGTCTCGCCAAGGGCTTCTTCAGATCAAATCTCTTCGACCAGGCCGAGTTCTTCACGAAGAGCCTCGTCGTTCATTTCCTCGTCTAATGGAGATTCTGTTCGTCTTGATGGCTCTCTGATTTCTACGGGGATGAATGCCTTGGTGTCATAGGCTAACCGAAAAGGAGTCTCCCTGGTGGTCAAGTGGGGCCTCGTGCGGTAGGCCTAGAGTATGCTTTGCAGCTCCTCGACCCATCCTTTTTTGGCTTCCCCAAACCTTCATTTCAAGCCTCTCAGAATTACCTGTTGTCCGCTTCGGCTTGCCCATTCGTTTGGGGGTACTCGACGGAGGTGAATTGCCGTTTGGTCTCTCTTCTTTGCATGATTGTCTTGTAGAGGAGGCTCGCTCCTCTTAGTGTACTATTTTAGGTGTCCTTTCTTGATGAGTATTTCAATTTCTTCCTTTAGATGGATGCAGTCTTCCGTGACGTGACTGTGACTCCTATGAAAACTAGAATATTTGGACTTGTCAGTATTGGGCTTGGGTGTTGTCGACTTGATCAAGCGAACCATACCTGGCTTGAACTCTGAGTTGATACACTCGTCCAAGATGCGCTCGCAGGGAACAGTCAACAATATATTCGAAGAAACGACCCACGGGTCCTTTGTTCATGCAGGACTCAAGAAGTTTGTCTTTCTTTCTTCTTTCCACGCCCCGTCGAGGAGCGGTGGAATCTTCGTATATGGAAGTCTTGAGGTCGTCCTGATTGTGGTGGTTCCTGGTGCTATGCGCGTCCTGCTTTTCCTCGTACCTGATGTACTCCTGTGCCTTGTGTAGCAGTTCCTCCAGCGAACGAGGAGGCTCGATCCCGACAGCTTCAGAGAATTCACTATGAGGGAGAAATCCTTCGTCGAGGAGATATTTCTTCATGTAATCTGATGTGTCGACCTCAACAGATTCCTGGATAAACCTTTCAATGTAAGCTCAGAGCGTTTCATTCTTCCCCTGGATGATGGCTTCGAGCGTAGCTTCAGACTTTGGGTGACACCTGGAGGTAGTGAAGTGTCTGGTGAATGCCGACCTCAAGTTTCTCCACGAGGTGATGAACTATGGGGACAAGTTTTTGTACCAGGCCATGATGCCCTTCCTCAGTGTCATGGAGAACAAACTACATTTGGTGGCTCCCCCGACATTATGGTAGTCGAGCATGGAATTGATGTTCTCAATATGGTCGTCCGGGTCAGTTGTTTCATCGTAAGTTGAGAGGTTTGAAGGTTTCTCCATTCCAACAGGAATTTGGATCTCCATGATGGCTCAAGACAGTGGGCATCGAGGATCTTCCTCATCTCTCCTTATTGGTGAAAGAGGAGGATCTTCCTCGGGACTCCTTCTATATGCCGAGGAGAGTCTCTAGGTCGACTCTTTGGCTTGTCGGGACGTCTTATGGGCTTGTTTTTCTTAGGATCCGGGGAGCACTGCTCCTTGTGAGAGGGAGATTGACCACATTTTTTGGTGGCCGTGGGCTGAGTTCTCTCTAAGCGTGGCCATCGTCCCTGTTGGCGGGGTGATGGACTCCGGGACATGTCCGTTGCTGTCTCCGTGGAGGAGAACGTGATCGAGGCTCTTGTCGTCACAGGGACGGGCTTCACGATTGTGACAGGCGATTTTTACACTAAGGAGAGGTAGAGTGACGATCGACTTCCAGCAGGGAGATTCTTTCGTTCTGTTGGAACAACATGATGTTCGACTGATTGAGGGCGTTAATCATCGCCGCCAATGTAAGGTCAGCATTGACGGGCACGAGGATAAGGCTTCATGGATCATGTACTGGTGGATGGTTCCATTGGCCACAAGCTCAGGAGTGGGAGTTGTAGTTCGCCCGTCCCTAGAGTCAACTTCGTGGACCACGTGGGGATTGTTATCCTCACCGGTGGGGAAGTTGACGAGAGTGGCATCGTGGTTGTCACCGTGTTCACTAGTTATGATGCCCGGTTGATTGAAGTACTGATGCTTTGGTCTCTCTTTCAAGGAAGAAGGACGGGGGAGCAGAGTGTTTCCATAGACGGCACCACTGATCTCACCTAATCATAATGGACCTTCCACGGCTAGCACAACTCTTGTAGTTGAAGAGGAGGAGGGGGTGTACCTGCAAGGTACTCTGATGTCAAAATAAGAATAAGAACGGAGAAAGTAAGTACAAAAGGTAAGAATGTGGAATGTTTAAAGTATCCGACTCTCTAGTGAAAGAGGGTATTTATAGAGTGCCCCCAGCGCTGGGACAAAGTTCTCATTGTGGGATGGATTCCCAAGCCCACAATGAGAACTACCATGATCTGCGAAGAAGTAGGGGAAGACCTAACATGTAGTCTCCATCCTCGTTCAATCGTCCCTTGATTATAGGAGTAATGAGAGACTATCTCGTAGGGGAGCGATTGACTACACGTTCGTTGTGAGCACGTGGAGGAGAGGTCCCCAACGACTATCTAGGTTTGGGCCTCAAACATTGGACCTTCCATTGTGGAGGAGGATTGGACCGTGCCCGACGATAGGGCAACCCAATGCCCAACTAAAATAATATAAATTATAATATTTCTTCCGTATTTTTATATTAATCGATCAAAAATATTTTTTATGTTTTTTTATGGATCAATGATAAATATTTATTCCTTATATTTTTATACTGCACATTTTTTATGAATCAATGATAAATATTAGTTTTTTGCTTTTTATACTACGTTTTTATATATCAATGAAAAATATTTGTTCCAAAGTTTATTTATATCATTTCTTGACCAATAGCGATTCAAGTTATGTTCTAAAATTTGAACCGATCATCGATCCAATCAAAATAATGTAGAAATAATGAAATTTATACTATAAATAATGTAAAAGTATAATTTTATTTTTCTTTTGATAATATGATTTATTTTCAAAACTATTGTTAATTTATAATATTATTATATCATATAATTAATTTTCTAACTTTTTAAAATTTATTATATTATTATGTTGTAGGATAAGTAATAAATAAATGTAACAAGAATCACTAGAGAGAAATAAAGTAATTATAGAATATATAACTTTCTTCTCTTTGAACAAATTAAACATAAAGAGATTTATTCTATAATCGGTAAAATTATAATCCTAATAATTATGAAAGTTATAAGTTCGATTCTTAAAATTTGACAATTTATTTTTAATTTTTTAATTTTAACATTAGTTTTATTATAAATAATTAACTTGATTATAAATATTAATAAAATTGGATTTTAAAACAATGACACCAAAACTTAAGAAAAATCAAAATAGAAGGATCAAATTATAATTAAATTAGAAAACAAATATAAAAAGATCAATTCACTAAATCAAGATACCTACAGGTTTATTAATCTGATCAATGAATCAGTCAAATCACAATGATTTTTATCAGTTCCTATGACATATATACTTTCTTAAATTAAGTGATGTGAATTAGTACGGGTATTAATTAGAGGATGAATTAAAAGATAAAAATTAAAATTGTATTGAAAACTAAAAACAATACTTATTTTAAAATAAATAATATTTTCTCCATTCATATTTATAAACAAATTTTAACTTTTAAGATTCATTGAATAATTGATATATCTAATCTATATGTAGTCCAAATACATCATTTATTCAATGAACCTAAAAAGTCAAAATTTATTTATAAATAGAAATGGAGGGAGTATTTAATAATGTGACATTTATTTGAGTTGGATGGAGTATTTTATTTATTTTTTATTTTTTGGTTTTCAACTTCTAATTCCTTAATAGAAATTCATTTACCACTCCAAACTAAATACTTGGTTAGTCAAAGGAATAATTATATCTTCATATTTGCACGTTTAAATGAATACTTATTTTTGATTCTTTAAAAAAATAAAATAAACATCGTAACATGCGTATGGCATGGTTGCCTTTTTTTTTTTTTATGTGTGAAGGGAAGGGAATGGCAATATTGTTAAACAATCAAATAGAAATTAATATAATGACATAAGAATATAAATATTAACACATGAAATAAATACAAGTGAAGGAGAAAATAATAGTAATATAAACAAAGTTAAAAATTTATGGTACACTTAATCATGTTAGTCTTGATTTTTTAATCATGTTACCCGTCCCACACCCATCCCGTCCGATCTTATGAATATATTTTAATATTTTTATTTAAATTATTTTATTACTATTTAAAACAAATCATTTTTTTTCCGGGTGGGGGATGGTGCAGGCAAACCCGATGAGATAACACTAAAGACTTAAAACGTCTCCAATCTAAAGCAACACTTCAGATGAGAAAGCAGAAGACTGAACTATTATCTTTGTTTGATTTAATCCTTTGAAATATAAATATGAAATTCTGGCGCGCAGATACCATATGTCGAGACAGATGTCACAACAATGGGATAAAAAACAGTTTGAACACATAACAAACAAAACACAGTAAATAACAGAAGATAAATAACACCATAATTGTTAACCCAGTTCCGTGCAACTCACTTTTATCTGGGGCTATCAAGCTAGGAAGGAAATCTAATAATAGTATTAGTTCAAAGTTAAACTCCTTTGTTTACAACTTATCACCTAATCACCATCCGTGAAAATTTTACCTAGGAACTCCTAGATATGAGAATCCCCTTTCACTTCCTAATCACCTCAATGATATCAAACAATCCCAATCCCAGTGACTGTATAAACAACAACCTAAAAAGAAGATCACACTTCCAAGACAATACTTGATTTTGCTTAAAAGCTTCAACCAAGACAATACACTATTTCTTTAAAAGCTTTGAGTGAACAATGACCAATCAGTCAAATCAATGCATCAAACGTGACACAAGAGTGACATACAAACAAAAACACTAAACCCTAAAGGAATAACCAAAACACGGCTAACCCTAATTTTCCCCAAATTCTTCAATGTGTGGTCCATGTTCTTTAGATTTAGCTCCACTCTTTAAATAACCTCCAGACCTTGTGGGCTTGGGCTTCCTAAATCGATAAAACACCAGGAATCAACTTCCAATCATTAGCATAATTACTTGCACAAAATTAGGAACATATACAAACTATCCTAAAAAAGCTCAACGATCCTTTTTAAGAAAATCAACACAATCTGTAAAAACAGAAGTTCCCAACATATCCTTCCTTGGATATTGAAAACATGTGAATTAAATCACACTCAAAATACACGCCAAAACAATCCAGCCCTAGGGTTCTGGTATAACACGCCATGACACATGTCAAGACATCCTATTGAACATGATGTATGACTGACATCACAAAACATACAGTTTAACATCTGCATGTTTTACCAAAATGAATGCCAATTCAAAAGCCACAGAACTTACAATCTTCCATTTTGGAAAATTTTGGCTAAAACATCCCTAGCACGTATCAGAGGTACACACAATAGAACTAACAACAACCTCACACAACCAGAACCACAATCCCACTGTCAACGCAATAAAGCACACCAGACAACACAATGTCAAGACATCATGTCTGATAACATAATATTACCAGAGTTATAAGAACACAAGTTGTCTAAGAGCATTCAAGCTTTGTATAGGTTGCAACAATGCAGCTACATCAAAGATAGGCACATAGCTCCACCTGTCACACATTCATCACTTTCTCTCAAGGAGAAAAACCAAACCACAGAAGCATCACAACATCTTCACACCCAATATCACTTCTTATGAAGACCATAACTCACTACAGAGACAAATGAATTCTCCCAAACACACAATGAAACAATGTCAGAACATACAAAATGACATCCCAACACCACCAGCACAATCATCCCCGCATCACAAAGGAGAATCTAGAAGTAAAAATATAATTCTCATGATGATTTCTCCAAGATCTTTTTCCTTTCTCATCACTGACATCCACAACACCACTCCCCATTTTTAGACACAAATTTGACAACAACTCCTTCTTCTTGTCCGTGTCATACATAATCAAGGCTAATTTCTATAATTCCTGAAAAATGCAAATGCCCAGCGCACTTCTACGTTTCACAAATTGATTTTCATCCAAAGCCTTAGTAAAAATTCCAACTAGTTGCTTCTCAGTGACAACATGCTCAAGAGTAACTACTTTTTCCTTAACAAGATCCCTGATAAAATGATGATGAATGTAAATATTTTTTGTCCTACTATGTTGAATAAGATTCTTGGAAATGTTGATAGCACGCAGGTTGTCACAATACAATGTCATGATATCTTTCTTGATATGGTACTCCTTTATGATCTGCTTCATCCCAAAGTAGCCGAGAACAACTGCTTCATGCTGAAATATATTCTACTTCAACAGTGGATAGAGACACACAATTATTCTTCTTACTAAACCATGAGATAAGGTTGGTTCCCAAGAAGAAACATCCACCAAAGGCGCTTTTCCTGCCATCAACACTACATGCCCAATATGCATCACAAAACCCAACCAACATGGCATCAGAGCCATGTGAATACAACATACCATAGTCACTAGTTCCATTGACATACTTCAAAATCCTCTTTACTTGATTGACGTGACTGGTTTTGGGCTCAACTTGATATCTAGCACTAGCACAAACCCCAACGTCAAATGTAATATCATGTATGCTATCAGTTAGATACAATAGACTACCTATCATGTTTATGTAAAGACTTTGATACACATACACACCATTTTCATCTTTTGAAAGCTTCAAATGAGTAGGTGCAGGAGTCCTTTTGTTACTAGCATTCTCCATCCCAAACTTTTTGACTATGTTCTTGGCATACTTGCTTTGAGATATGAAGATAGAATCTTCCATTTGTCTTACTTGAAGACCAAGAAAGTAAGTCAATTGTCCTACTAGACTCATTTCAAATTCATATTGCATTTGCTTGACAAAATGTTGGACCATCTGGTCTGACATTCCACCAAAAATAATGTTTCAACATATATCTGAGTAATCATCAAATTTCCATCCATTTCTATAACAAACAAGTTCTTGTTAATTCCTCCCTTTTTGTATTCATTACTGACAAGAAATTTTGTCATCCTTTCATACCAAGCCCTATGAGCTTGCTTTAAACATAAATATCCCTTTTAAGTCTATACACATGATTTGGAAAGGTGGGATCAACAAACCCTCTAGCTTGTTCAACATACACCTCTTTATGTAAGAGACCATTCATAAAGGAACTTTTGACATCCATCTGAAACAACTTAAACCTTAGTAGACATGCCACTCATAGCAAGAGTCTTATAGAATCGAGACGAGCAAATGGAGAATTTTTTTCATCAAAGTTAACACCCTCTATCAGAGTGTATCCTTGTGCCACAAGTCTGGCCTTATTTCTAGTGAACACTCCACTCTCATTAAATTTATTCTAGTAGACCCACTTAGTTCAAATAATATTTTTTCCCTCACGTCTAGGAACCAAATCCCAAACTTCATTCCTCTTGGATTGCTCCAGTTCTTCTTGCATGGAATTTATCCAAAATTCATCAGTCAGAGCGTCTTTCACATTTTTTAGTTCAATCTTTGAGACAAAGCATGCATTGGATATTACCTATCTATATCTGGTAATAATCCCATCATTTGGATTTTCTATTATAAATTCCTTTGGATGATCCTTCTAAATTAAAAGGCCCTTTATTTGCTTGATTTTCATTATCTTCCAGTGTAACAAGCTCATTGATGGTGTTGTTAACAACATCATTTTCTTTAGTGACAATTACTATAGGTGATGCTTCAACATTATTTTCAATATCAAGTTGTCTTTCAATGGGTGAGTAATCTATCACCACATCATTAGACTCCATCATAACCTTAGTTCTAGTGTTAAACACTATAACACCCCATTTCTACCCGATAATTAATTATAAAATCAGAGTATAAAAATTTCAACAACACAAATGGAATGATACATTTTCAACTTAAATAACAACATGAAATCACCCAATTAGTCTTTAAAGAAAGTACTTCATTACTACGCAGCGGATTCATAATATTCAACTTAAATATCACAACTTGCTTTCAACATCGAAATAACTTAAAAAATCAAATCTTTTAACGAAAGCAACTAAAATCCAACAACATATTAAAATCCAACATCAAAAGAAAACATGCGTTATCCCCCCCCCCAGAGTGCTACATATCTGAGCGACAATACCGACTCAAATCTACTAAGGTACTCCACTCTACTCTGGATTACCTGCACGTTACCAACATATGGCAACATTCAAACAGAAGGGGTGAGATATCGAAAGGTATACACAAAAGTATGATAATCAATACATTAGAATAGAATCATACAATTCCACCACCATCCAACAACAACAAACAACAATCAACATAAAACGTATAATATAAAACTCAAATGCGACTCAACTATGCGTATGCATGTGGTACCATTGGAGTAGAATTCCCAACTTAGAAAGTGCCAGTTTATCGAGGCAACAACAAGGCATAAGCCTTCAACTTCAACTTATAATTCCTTGCCAATCCAGGCCAACGTGGTTGAGTATTAGCTCTAACTTAGAAAATGCAATGTATGCAACTATTATGAATGACATACTACAACAACAACATATGCATCAACTGCAACAACTTAAATTAACATCGTCATCAGACTTACAACTCAAATATGTCCATATATCGGGACAAATCAACTTATTCAAAAGTACATACAATTCCATGTATTCGAATAGATTCCAACAAAATAAACCAACCAAAATCACCTACTAGTTTATATCAACTACCCCGACAAATTTCAATTAATTCCCGACGACTAATTTCTTACGCTTAATCCCGCTTATTCGACTAAATCAACACTATTTTACACCCTGCTATTACTACCAACAAGTTCACTAATTAGGATAAATCTTAACTTACTGATACATACATTTTATGCTACAATTTCCTTACTGTCATCAAATTCAATTATGATACAAAATACTGATATCTGCTAATTTATGGTTTCCTGCTAAAATCTCACTGCTGCTATTGTATTATTCTTATTCGTCTTCTTAATACATACTACTGATTAATTAATCAGTAATTCAATCACATATAACCATTAACTATTTAATTCACTATCTATTTCGTTTAACTAATTTACTTATGCCCACAACTAAACTAAATAACTAAGAAGTACACATGTATAACCATTAATTAATGTATTCATTACCTAATTCATTAACTATACCTAGTAATAAAATAAAGTGGTCCCACACTTTCATCATGTGCCTCTCACCACACCATATGGTGGCTTGCGCCACCTTTTGGGCTCCACCAGGTGGCTTGCGCCACCTTCATACCAAATGGGCGTCACTCCCCAAGTGGCGTGCGCCACCCTCCTTTGTGCGTCACCGAATTTTTTTCAGTTTCCTCTCCATTTTCAATTTTCTTTCATTTTTCTATATTTCAGTTTTAGTAATGTTTTCGACTACATAATACACCTAATTACAACCAAATTCCTCCCTGTTCAATACCAGTTCCTAATTCACAAAATCGATCCCCACATAAACGATCCTCAACATAAAATCAACATTGTATAATTTTTACAGAAACAATAACAATTAATCAACACAAATCAACAGTAGAAAATCATATAATTCCCAATCCTACATATCAATTATTGTATTCCCGGTTATAAAATTCAAACCCCACCCTTACCTTGGATTAAAGGTAGCTCGAATTTCTCGATCGAATATGAACTTGGCTTTTGGTAGCAACCTCTTACATTCTCTCTTCTCCAACTCTTGTGCCTCCAAACTTGATTTCCACAACTTGCTAAAAATACGTGACCTAACTTACTTTTATATTCTTGTTTGCTGCATAACTCCACTACTCAATCTAATCACTTAATTAAACTAATGGTTTTATTAATCCTCTTAATTGGCCTACTACACAATACCCCCAACTTTGCTATTTCTCACACATAACTTAACTCAAACAATTTAATTAATATTCTACTAAATTAATATTATTTCTAATATTAATTTCTCCTGACTAAATCGACTATTTACCTAATTATCAACTTATCAGCTCAAACAACTTATTCAACATATTCAACAAATATTCGGAAAATACTCAATAACATCTAATTAAAATATTTAATTAAATACAGGCGTTAAAACTCTCCCCCACTTAGAATCTTTTCGTCCTTGAAAATTTACCTGGTTCAAATAACTTGGGATATGAGTCTCGTATCTTGCTCTCGAATTCCCAGGTCATGCTTTCTCCGGCAGCTCCTAACCAAACTACTTTCACCAACACAATCTCCTTTCCTCTCAGAGTCTTCATTTCACGATCTGCAATCCGCACCGACATCGTCTCAACATTAAGATTATCCCGTACTTGCACATCGTCCATACTAATCACATGAGACGAATCTGAGATGTACTTCCAGAGTTATGACACATGAAACACATCATGTAAATTCGAAATATTGGGAGGTAAAGCCACTCTATAAGCAACACTTCCATCTCTATTTGAAATCTGATATGGACCAATAAAACGAGGAGTAAGCTTCTTAGACTTCAAAGCTCGCCCAACACCAGTCACAGGCGTGACTCTCAAAAACACATGATCACCTGCTTGGAATTCTAAGTCTTTCCTCCACTTCTCATGATAACTTTTCTGTCTACTTTGAAAAACCTTCATCTTCTCTCGAATCAACTTCACTTTCTCAGTAGTTTCTCGAACTATTTCCGGCCCAAGTACTACACTTTCTCCATATTCATGCCAACATAACAAAGTTCTACACCTCCGACCATACAACGCCTCAAAAGGTTCCATTCTGATACTAGAATGGTAACTGTTATTATAATTGAATTCTATCAACGGAAGATAAGTGTCCCACGAACCTCCCTGTTCAAGAACACAAACTCTCAACAAATCCTCTAGGGATTAAATGGTCCCCTTAGTCTGACCATCTGTCTGAGGGTGATACGCTGAACTCAACCTCAACTTAGAACCTAACGCTTCTTGTAGACTCTTCCAAAAATCATAAGTGAACCTTAGATCTTTGTCCGACACAATACACAAAGGAACACCATGCAACTTTACAATTACCCTAGTATAGATCTTTGCCAACTTAGACACATGAAATCTAATATTAATAAGAATAAAATGAGCCGACTTAGTAAGCCTATCAATAATCATCCAAATCGAATCTTGTCCTCTTGAAGTATTAGGTAATCCTGTCACAAAATCCATAGAAATGCTATCCCATTTCCATTATGGAACTTCTAACGGTTGCATCAACCCTGTAGGCTTCTGATGTTCAACTTTCTACTTCTGACAAATTAAACATGCATACACAAATTGTGCCACATCATGCTTCATCCCAGGCCACTAAAACAAGTTCTTCAAATCTTGATGCATTTTTTTAACGCCCAAATGGATACTCAAATTGCTTCTATGACTCTCCTCGAGAATCACTTTCTTCATCTCTGCATCCTCATGAATACAAATTCGATTACGGAATCTCAACACACCATGCGTATCTAATATGTAATCCTCCTCCTTAAATTGATCGACTCCAACCATCACATCTACCAGTTTCACATCTAGCTTCTGAGCCTCCTTGATATTGTCTAGAAAATCATTGTTAATCTTCAACATTCCCAACATAACACTCTGTGGTGTCAACTCGAAAACCAAACTCAGATCTCTAAACTGTTCAATTAATTCCAACTCTTTAACAATCATGGTCGACAAATGCAAAGTCTTCCGACTTAAAGCATCAACTACAACATTATATTTACCCGGATGATAATTCAAATCGAAATCATAATCCTTTAATAACTCCAACCATATTGGTTGTCTCATATTCAGCTCCTTCTGATCAAACAAATACTTTGAACTCTTGTGGTCACTAAACACTTAAAATCTAGAACCATAAAGATATTGCCTCCAGATATTTAACACAAAAACAACTGCAACAAGTTCTAAATCAAGCGTAGGATAGTTCTTTTCATGAGTTCTCGACTGTCGTGACGCATAAGCAACTACCTTATTATTCTGCATAAAAACGCCTCATAAACCCATCATCGAAGCATCACAATATACCACAAACAGTTCTCCTGAAAAACTCTTCTTCAATTCTGCAAAACTCTCTTCGCACTGGACATCCCACACAAAAGATTTACTTTTACAAGTCAACTTAGTTAACGGAAGTTCCAACTTAGAAAATCCTTCAATAAACCTTCTGTAATAGCCAGCTAGTCCTAAAAAGCTTCTAATCTCGGTAGCCTACTTTGGAGTTTCCCATTGCAACACAACATCTACTTTAGACGAATCCACAACAATGCCACTACCTGAAATGACATGCCCGAGAAAACTAATTTCCTTCAACCAAAACTCGCACTTAGACAACTTCACATACAACTGTTTCTCCTTCAAAACTTGCAAAACCAGTTTCAAGTGTTTTGCACGCTCTTCTTCCAAATTAAAATAAATCAAAATATCATCAATGAATACAACCACAAAACGATCCAGATAAGTATGAAAAATACATTTCATGTATTCCATGAATACTCCCGGCGCATTAGTAACATCGAAAGGCATCACCGAATACTCATAATGTCCATAACGTGTTCTGAACAACATCTTCTGAATATCCTCATCCTTCGCTTTAATTTGGTGATAGCCCAATCTCAAATCGATCTTGCTAAACACACTAGCCTCCACCAATTGATTTATCAAATCATCTATTCTCTGAAGCGGATACTTGTTCTTAATCGTTACCTTATTCAAATGTCTATAATCAACACAAAGTCTCATACTTCCATCTTTCTTCTTTACTAATAAAACTGGTGTTCCTCATGATGATACACTCGGTCTCACAAACTTCTTCTCAAGTAACTCTTCCAATTGTTTCTTTAATTCCGACAATTCAGATACAGACATTTTGTACGGTGCCATAGACAAAGGTCTAGTACCAGGTACAAGATCAATCACAAATTCAACTTCCCTATCTGGTGGTATACCAGGAATTTCACCAGGGAAAACTTTAGGAAATTCTTGCACCACTTGCAGTTCCTCAATCTTAGCTTTACTTTCAATAGACAACGTCGCCATCAATGTAAACATCCGAGCTCTTTCTTTCATCAACTTCTGCAACTCTCTAAAAGATAACAACCCAACCCCTCTTCTTCAGGAGTAGAAAACCTCATTGACTTTCTATAGAAATTTATATGAACATAGTTATACTCTAACTAGTTCATACCCAGGATTACATCCATTCCAGTCAACAGTAAACACACCAAATCAACATAAAAGTATTTATCGAAGATTGACAAAGGACACTTTAAACACACAAGAGAAGTAGTCACTGATCCCTTAGCCGAAATCTCTATGACCATTTCTCAATTCATAGCAGACAACATAAGACCCAATCTTCTAACACAATCAAAAGAAATAAAACAATGCGTAGAGCCAATATCAATTATAGTATTTAAAGGAGTACTATTAATGAAACATGTACCTCTGAGGAGTCTGTCCTTGCTAGTTGTATGAGTTCCAGCCAAAGCAAACATTTCCCCACCATTTTGTGTCTTCTTTGGTTTCTGAAACTGACGACCAATATTCCCTTCTTCACCATAGTCAAAACATATAATCTTTTTATGCTTGCAATCAAATATTGCATGCCCAGTCTTACCACAACGGAAACACCTCTTTACCTCAGCATTATAAACATTACTCTTGTGACCATCTTGTCCACATTTGAAACAAACTATACCAGCAGGAGCACCTCCCCCATTATTCCTCTGACTCAGAGCAACTCTTTTTTTACCTTTTCCAGCTGGAGTATCATAAGGCTTTCCACGATTCTGTTGATGTTTGCCTCTCCTATCACTAACAATCTTGTAATGATCATTATTATCCTCTTCATAAATTCTGCAACTATCAACAAAATCAGGAGAGAAACGAATCTTCTGATACCCAACAACCTTCTTGATTTCAGAGCATAATGTGTTTTCAAACTTGATGCACTTTGAAAATTCAGCACCTGCTCTGTCATAATATGGATAGAACTTAGCCAACTCAACAAACTTTCCATCATAATTAGTAACCGAAATGTTTCCTTGCTTCAGCTCAAGGAATTCAATTTTCTTCTTACCACGAACATCCTCTGGATAATACTTCCTCAGGAATTCCCTACAAAACATAATCCAAGTGATCTCCTCACCTGAAACATCAAACCTCTCATGAGTCTCTAGCTACCAATCATCAGCCTCGACTATTCAATTTTCTTCTTACCACGAACATCCTCTGGATAATACTTCCTCAGGAATTCCCTACAAAACATAATCCAAGTGATCTCCTCACCTGAAACATCAAACCTCTCATGAGTCTCTAGCTACCAATCATCAGCCTCGACTGCAAGCATATGAGTCCTATACTGAACCTTCTGCGTTGGAGTGCAGTCCATCACACAGAAGATTCTCTCAATCTCTTTCAACCATCCCAATGCCGCATCAGGATCATGCTTACCCTTAAATATAGACAAATTCTCTCTTTGAAAAGTCGCCAAACTATGAGATCCATCATCCTTACCAGCGTTCGGAAAATTCTACACAGCCCGAGCCATCGCTTGCATTGCAACATCGTTCCTTCCAGCCATCTCAATTTCCCACTACAACAATAAATAAAGGTTATTACTAATTAACAATACTCGATTGTTAAACAAAACTAAGACTCAACAACTTGGCCGGCCGGCCGGACCTGCTCTGATACCACTAATGTAACACCCTATTTCTACCCGGTAATTTATTACAAAATCAGAGTATAAAAATTTCAACAACACAAACTGAATGATACATTTTGAACTTAAATAACAACATGAAATCACCCAATTAGTCTTTAAAGAAAGTGCTTCATTACTACGCATCGGATTCATAATATTCAACTTAAATATCACAACTTGCTTTCAACATCGAAATAACTTAAAAATCAAATCTTTTAACGAAAGCAACTAAAATCCAACAACATATTAAAATACAGCATCAAAAGAAAACATGCGTTATCCCCCCCAGAATGCTACATATCTGAGCGACAATACTGACTCGAATCTACTAAGGTACTCCACTCTACTCTGGATTACCTGCACGTTACCAACATATGGCAACATTCAAACAGAAGGGGTGAGATATCGAAAGGTATACACAAAAGTATGATAATCAATACATTAGAATAGAATCATACAATTCCACCACCATCCAACAACAACAAACAACAATCAACATAAAACGTATAATATAAAACTCAAATGCGACTCAACTATGCGTATGCATGTGGTACCATTGGAGTAGAATTCCCAACTTAGAAAGTGCCAGTTTATCGAGGCAACAACAAGGCATAAGCCTTCAACTTCAACTTATAATTCCTTGCCAATCCAGGCCAACGTGGTTGAGTATTAGCTCCAACTTAGAAAATGCAATGTATGCAACTATTATGAATGACATACTACAACAACAACATATGCATCAACTGCAACAACTTAAATTAACATCGTCATCAGACTTACAACTCAAATATGTCCATATATCGGGACAAATCAACTTATTCAAAAGTACATACAATTCCATGTATTCGAATAGATTCCAACAAAATAAACCCGATTATTCAACTAAATCAGCACTGTTTTACACCCTGTTATTACTACCAATAAGTTCACTAATTCTGATAAATCTTAACTTACTGATACATATATTTTTTGCTACAATTTCCTTACTGTCATCAAATTCAATTCTGATACAAAATACTGATATTTGCTAATTTATGGTTTCCTGCTAAAATCTCACTACTGCTACTGTATTATTCTTATTCGTCTGCTTAATACATACTACTGATTAATTAATCACTAATTGCATCACATATAACCATTAAATAATTAATTCACTATCTATTCCGTTTAACTGATTCACTTATGTCCATAACTAAACTAAATAACTAAGAAGTACACATGTATAACCATTAATTAATGTATTCATTACCTAATTCATTAACTACACCCAATAATAAAATAAAGGGGTCCCCACCCTTTCATAATGTGGCTTGCACCACTTTTTGGTGGCTCTCACCACACCATATGGTGGCTTTCGCCAGCTTTTGGCCTTCACCAGGTGGCTTGCACCATCTTCATACCAAAAGGGTGGCCACTCCCCAAGTGGTATGCGCCACCCTCCTTCGTGGCCCCCGTCACCGAAATTTTTCCAGTTTCCTCCCCGTTTCCAGTTTTCTTCCATTTTTCTATATTTTGGTTTCAGTAATGTTTTAGACTACGTAATACACCTAATTTCAACCAAATTCCTCCCTGTTCAATACCAGTTCATAATTCACAAAATCGATCTCCACAAAAACGATCCTCAACATAAAATTAACATTGTACAATTTTTCATAGAAACAATAACAATTAATCAACACGAATCAACAGTAGAAAATCATATAATTCTGAATCCTAGATATCATTGATCATATTCCCGGTTATAAAATTCGAACCCCACCTTGGATTGAAGGTAGCTCGAATTTCTTGATCGAATCTGAACTTGGCTTTTGGCATCAACCTCTCATATTCTCTCTTCTCCAACTCTTGTTCCTCCAAACTTGGTTTCTACTACTTGCTAAAAATACGTGACCTAACTGCCTTTTATGTTCTTGTTTGCTGCATAACTCCACTACTAAATCTAATCACTTATTTAAACTAATGGGTTTATTAATCCTCTTAACGAGCCTACTACACAATACCCCCAACTTTGCTATTTCTCACACACAACTTAACCCAACCAATTTAATTAATATTCTACTAAAATAATATTATTTCTAATATTAATTTCTCCCGACTAAATCGACTATTTACCTGATTATCAACTTATCAGCTAAAACGACTGATTCAACATATTCAACAAATATTCGGAAAATACTCAATAACATCTAATTAAAATATTTAGTTAAATACGGGTGTTACAACACTCTATAGGCTTTGTTGTTTGTGGAGTAGCCTAAAAATACCCCTTCATCACTTTTGGGATCCATTTTCCTTCTTTGTTCTCGATCAACTAGAATATAATATTTGCTTCCAAAGACATGAAAGCACTTGACAATAGGCTTTATTCCCTTCCATAATTCATAAAGAGTAGTTGAGGTACCGGTTCTCAAAGTAACTTTATTATGAATGTAACAAGCAGTATTCATAGGTTCAGCCCAAAAATGATATGGAAGATGCTTAGCAGAAAGCATCACTCTAGTAAACTCCTGAAGAGTTTTATTATTTCTCTTAACAACTCCATTTTGTTGAGGAGTGATTGGAGAGGATAATTCATGATTGATACCTTCTGAAGGGCAGAAATCAACAAACTTGCTATTTTCAAACTCCTTTCCATGGTCACTTCTAATTCTGATAATTTTACTTTCTTTTTTCTCTTTAAAGTTTTAGACACAATTCTTCAAACACTTCAAATACATCATATTTCTCTCTTATGAAATAAATCCACGTGATTCTTGAATAATCATCAACCATAACATAAGCATACCTTTTTCTTCTAAGGCTTTCAACCTGCATACGACTCATCAAATCCATGTGAAGAAGTTCCAACACTTTGGAAGTAGGCAAACTTTGGACCTTAGGGTGAGACATCTTGATATGCTTCCTAATCTGACACTCACCACAAATTCTTCCTTCTATTCCGAGCTTGGGAATTCCTCTGATGGCTTTTGTAGACACAATCTTTTTCATACCTTTCAAGTGTAAATGGCCAATATTTTGGTACCATAGTTTAACCTCATTCTCTTTTGAGATCAAACATGTAAATGACCCTTTTGATAGAGGAACCCATAAGTAGCAATTATCTTTTGATCTGAATCATTTTATCATGGCTTCATCTTTCCTATTAGTAACCACATACTCTGACTTAGTGAAATTGATTTTCAGCCCTTGATCACATAACTGACTTATGCTTATCAAGTTGGTAGTCAATCCTTTTACTATAAGCACATTTTCAAGACTAGGAAATCCCGAACCTGATAGTTTTCCAATTCCTTGAATTTATCCTTTGTCCCCATCCCCAAAAGTAACATAACAAGTAGAGTGAAACCTGATGTTGACCAGAAAGTTTTCTACACCAGTCATGTGTCTAGAGCACCCACTGTCAAAATACCAGTCTCTTATAGATGAAGCTCTGAGGGAAGTATGCACAATAATAGTAGTGACATATTCTTTAAGAACCCATTTCTTGTGAATTCAAGCTTCTTCAACATGATGTTTTGATGAAGATAACTACTATGTACATTTATCAAATGATGAGAAAAAACATCATGAAGCAATATTGCTATGGATTAAGAATGCAACATTATGAAGACTGGCATTGATATTTATTTATTGAGGTATAAGAATGAAATATATATTAATAAAACAGTGCTCAAAATAATCTTCAAAATTCACTTGCATGCATGGTTCATTTGGTTGAAAATATATTACTATTTCTAATTTTTTTTTATCATACATTTAAAAATTTATCTTTCATATTTGAACCATGTTAAATCACTTTTAAATATAATCTATTGACTTGGATAAGTCAATAGATGATGCATAAGATTGGTTTAAATATTTAGACAAATTTTTTAAACATGCAGATTTTGGTAAATTATGGCGTTTTGAACGGCCGTAACAACACTAAAAACCGCCATAGAGGCCAATAATTTTGGTACTTGTATCGAATTATTTATTAATAATAAAAGGTATTTCTTTATTATGTTTGTTTTTCCAAAATAATAAAGTCCCTAGAATAGCTAGTTCGTTTAATGAAATATTAAGTGTGACTTAATCATGAGATTCCATTAAACATAATGACACTATTCTTAAAGCATCCATAGTTGGGCTTTAATGTGAAATGGGATAGCCTTAAAGCATTAAGACTATTATGTAGATATATGATGATCACATCTCATGGATAATGGATAAGGAGTTATCAAGTCTTGACATAAGTATGAATATTAGGAGTAATATTTATACTAGATTGATCCACTATGAGAGTACTACATAGAATGTTATGCAAAGTGTCATAAGTTACTCTCATGGTGATAATGGAGTATACCACCCTTCGACCTGAAACTACTATGGACCCTAGATGTAGAGTCAAGTACTTTATTGCTGATCAATCGTTGTCCGTAACTAGATGATCATAAAGACAATTGATGGGTACTTCATGAAGCATGCTGAGGGACATGAGTAGCCTAGATGGAATTTGCCCATCCTGCATAACATGATAAATTCCTAAGGGACCAATGTTGAACTAGACAAGGATGACACAGTATATGCCTTGTGTTCAATATAGACATAAGGGCAAAAGGGTAATTGTACACAAATACTATCACAAAAGGTTTTGTCAGATCACATGACAATTTTGTGACTTGGGTAGTAATGATATGTTGCTAGATACCGCTTACTATTTATTATATTAAATACATGATTTAATATCATTACCAACGTCGCGAAATACTACAGGATCACACACATAAGGACAGTTAGAGAAGAGGTGGAATGAATAAGGCACACTGTAAGGTACAATGCACTTGTATGGAATACGAACTATGGTAAGGTACCATATGATATAATAATAATTATTAATTTTATAATAGTTATAAAATATAATAATAATAAAATTATGGTTATTATAATAATAGTTATTATAATAATATAATAATAATATTATTGAGTTGGGCTTTTAGCTTGAAGTCCACACAAGTAGTTCTATAAATAGAAACCTTGTGAAAAAGCTCAAATGTTGTTATTTTTGAAACCCTGACCGTATTCATTTTTTTTCTTCTCTTTCACTCTAAATCTTCAATCATAACCAGCTAGCACTATGAATGAAGGAAGTTGTTCGTGTGGACTGAGTAGAGGCGATGTTCGTCGTACAACGCTCGTGATCAAATCGGAATCAAAGATTTCAAGCGCCATAAGAGGTAAATATTCTATAACAGATCTGACCTTTCATAAGGATCTCTATGAGAAATTTTTGTTTTCCGTTGCATTTATATCGCATATTTCCCTTCAGTGGTATCAGATCTACTTACGAAACCATGAGTCTGGTAATTATTTACTTTCTGTCAATTTTGATTTAATTGGATTAAAACATGTAAAATTAAATCAAATCCGGATATTGAATTTTTGGCATCAGATTTTGTACGGTATGAATGGTTGATATTGACTATGCTTTGGAATCCGACAATAGTATGGTGAAGTAGCGATATGTAAATCATCCATAAGTTACACATATATAATCGATATAATTCATATGTGATATGATTGATTTTGATGCAAAAATGGTATATTGGATATACTATTTTATTTAATCAGTTCAAATCACGTAATGATTATCATTCAGTTGTGCAATCTGTGATTATCTGCTTCAGAATCCGAATTTAGTATGGTGAAGCAATAACATACGGATCAATCATACAAAATTATTAATCATGGTGGTTTGATAGTATGAGTTTGTTGCGTTAAATATTGTGACGGAACAAGGGTTACACCGTCAATGAGGTCTGTGCTTAACGTCATGCATTCTGAATGTGTGACGGTCGCCATGTGATATGTGACGGTCGTTATAGGCATAAAACTTGTGACGATCGTCATTGGAGTTGTGACGGGCATCATGGACATTGGACGATGCAAGGGTTGCGTCAATGATGTCTGCAGTAATAATAAAAGGGTTTATTATTATTTTGCTGAAAAATTAATTTGATTTATTTAATTAACATGATTTAAATTAATAATAATAAAATTTGTTTATTATTTTCTTGTGGTGATCAGTTATGGCCTTAGTTTAATTTTCTTTGTTTTGAATTTTATAAATACGACTTGCGTGTCGTGTGTCTCTCCTATTCTCATCATGTAACTTCTTTTCTCATCTTACTCCCTGGTATGTAAAACGAGTTTCCATTATGTAATGTATTATTATGAAGAATTTGAAGACTACAAAACAAAGAAGGACATCCTTGGAGATCTTGCTTGGAGAAGTGAAGATCATTATTAAGTTTAGCTTAAGTTCTCTCATTGGCTTGGGAGAACAATTGCGCTAGGGGGCCATAACTGTTTCATTTGTTTGTATGTTGATATATATTGTATGTATGTTGATGCATGTGTGAGGAACGATTTATATGATAAATAAGCCGTGAGATCAAACTAATTAAAATTCTTTCAAAACTAATATTAAGTTTTTGCTTTCCAAGTTTTAGAACTCATCAAGACTAGTATTGAATATTGTAGGTTTCGCCTAACGCGAGGTGCATGTTCTATATTAGTAAGGTGCGATGGGATAAATGTAATATCCAATTTCTAAAAAAATGGGTCAAACTTAACTGAACAAAATATAATAAGTTTATATATGTTTAGAAGCAAGAGCTGGGAATGATCCATATGATGGATTGGAATAAGGAGTTATTCACCCAACTAGAATATTTGAGAATTGTATTAGATGCAATTGCAAGGAGTTCCTACCTAAATAGTCGAGTTTTGTGTAATAGCCTAACGTTGACTTAAAATAAAGCGAAATATGGATCTCGATCCACTAGAAAATCTTCCAACGGGATTTTTCGAATCAAATAACGAGGATCATTTGTTTTGAGTAAAATAGTGGGAGCATATTTATTTAAAGGCCTAATTGATATGTTTAATGATACTAATATCTCCACCATCTTTTAGTGTAGATAACCATGACAACAAACACATATAATAACATTTTGTGAACAATCCTGGATAAGGAAAAATTGTTTGGGACAAATTTTCTAGATTGGCACCGAAATTTGAGGATTGTCCTCAAACATTAAAAAAAGCTGTATGTCTTAGAGACTCCTATTCCTGATGAGGAACCTCCTAGTTCTGCTCCTAAGGATGAAAGAGATGCTTATAAGAATCATGTCGATGATGCCAATAAAACTGCCTGCCTCATGCTGGCAACCATGAATTATGTATTGCAAAAGCAACATGAAAACATGGCAGTGTTTGATATGATCGAACATATGAAGACGCTATATCAAGAGCAGGCAAGACATGAGAGGTTTGAAGTTTCGATAGCCCTTTTCAAAGCCAAGCTAGCTGAGGGAAGCCCAGTAGGTCCCCATGTACTCAAGATGATTAGGTATGTGGAGAATCTTGAAAGATTGGGATTTCCCCTCAAGAAGGAGCTTGCAACTGATTTGATCCTGCAATCATTACCGGAGAGTTTCGATTAATTTGTCCTTAATTTCAACATGAATGATATGGAAAAATCTCTTCCTGAATTGCTAAGCATGTTAAGAACTGCTGAGCAAAATCTGAATTCAAAAGGGAAATCCATTCTGATGGTCAGTAATGGAAAGAAGTAGAACAAAAGGTCAACCAAGCAGGGTGGTAAAAGGAAAGGCAAGGAAGTTTCCAAACCCAAAAATACTGCACCTGTTTTGAAGCCTAATGGAGCCATAGATAAGGATGACACTTGCTTCTATTGCGGTAAGACCGGACACTGAAAGAGAAACTGCCCAAAGTATCTGGAAGATAAGAAGAATGAAGTGGAGACTTCAACTTCAGATATTTTTGTTATAGAAATTAATTTATCTACTTCAACATCATGGGTATTAGATACTGGATATGGTTCTCACATTTGTACCAATGTGCAGGGACTAAAAAGGAGTAAAGATTTGGAAAAAGGTGAAGTTGACCTACGAGTTGGAAATGGAGCAAAGGTTGCTGCTTTAGTCGTAGGAACTTATGTTTTGACTTTACCTAATGGTTTAATAATTTAGTTAGAGAACTGTTATTATGTACCTGCAATTAGCAGGAATATTATTTCCGTTTCTTGTTTGGACAAGTTTGGTTTTTCATTTATAATAAAGAACAATTATTCCTCTATTTATTTTAATGATATATTTTATGCTACTGCACAAATGAACAATGGAATATATGTCATTGATCTTGAAATTCCAATTTATAACATTAATACTAAAAGGATGAAACCTAATGAGTTAAATCCAAGTTACCTTTGGCATTGTCGCTTAGGCCATATAAATGAGAAACCCATTTTCAAACTCCATAATGATGAACTATAGGACTCTTTTGATTACGAATCTTATGATACATGCAAATCTTGTTTAATTGGAAAGATGACAAATACCCCATTCACAGGAAAAGGTGAAAGGGCAAATTATCTTTTGGCCCTCACACATACTGATGTATGTGGACCGTTGAACATATCTGCCATATGAGGTTTTCAATACTTCATCACATTTACTGATGATTTCAATAGATATGGTTATGTGCATTTAATGAAACACAAATCTGAATCCTTTGAAAAGTTCAAGGAGTTCAAGAATGAAGTACAAAACCAATTAGGTAAGAATATTAAAAATCTTTGATCAGATCGAGGAGGTGAATATTTAAGCCTAGAGTTTGATAACCATCTCAAAGAATGCGGGATTTTATCCCAACTCACTCCTCCTGGAACACCACAATGGAATGGTGTATCTGAGAGAAGAAATCCAACCTTGTTAGACAAGGTCAGATCCATGATGAGTCACACCGATCTTCCAAACTCCTTTTGGGGACATGCACTACTGACAACAGCTTACACACTTAACCGTGTTCCATCCAAAAAGGTAGAAAAGACACCATATGAGATATGGAGTGGTAAGAAACCAAATATGTCTTACATGAAGGTTTGGGGTTGTGAAGTTTATGTGAAACGACAAATTTCAACTAAGCTTGAGCCCAAATTTAACAAATGCTTATTTATGGGGTATCCTAAAGAAACAAGAGGAAATTACTTCTATAATCCTTCTGAGGGCAAAATGTTTGTCGCTCGAACTGGAGTCTTCATGGAAAAGGAATTTATTTCCAAAGGAATCAGTGGGAGGAAAGTAGAGCTTGAAGAAATTCAAGAATCACAAAGCATTGATACACCTATGGAGGAATTAGAGCAGAAATCATAAACAATTGTGGAAGAGAAACCTGGTCAAGTAGAACAAAACTAGCGTAGGTCGAGCAGGATACATCACCAACTAGAGAGATATGGATATCTCATAAATGATCAAGGTGATGTATTACTCATGTATCAATATGAGTCTGTAACCTACCAAAAAGCCATAACTGGTCCTGAGTCTGAGAAGTGGCTAGAAGCCATGAAATTTGAAATGGATTCCATGTACATAAACCAAGTTTGGACCTTGGTAGAACCTCCTATTGGAGTTAATCCCATAGGATGCAAGTGGATCTTCAAGAAGAAGACTGACATGGATGTTAAGGTACATACATATAAGGAAATATTTGTTGATAACGATTTTACACAAATTCATGGGATAGACTATGATGAAACCTTTTCACCAGTTGCAATGCTTAAATCTGTTCGGATTTTACTTGCTATCGCTGCATATCATGATTATGAAATATGGAAGATGGATGTCAAAACTTATTTCCTTAATAGGAATCTTATTAAGGATGTGTACATGACACAACCTGAGGGATTTGACATACCTGAAGAAGCCCAAAAGATATGCAAGTTACAATGATCAACCTACAGATTGAAGAAAGCTTCTAGAATCTGGAATCTTTGTTTTGATGAAATTGTAAAACAATATGGATTCATAAAGAATGAAGACGAGCCTTGTGTCTATAATAAGGTTAGTGGGAGCATGATCGTTTTCCTGGTATTATGTGTAGATGTCATATTACTCATTGGAAATGATATCCCTACCTTGCAACAAGTAAAAGCTTGGTTAGGGATTTTCTTTTCTATGAAGGACCTTGGTGAAACAACCTATATATTAGGAATCAGGATCTATAGAGATAGATCACAAAAACTTCTTGGCCTATGTCAGAGTACATACATAGACAAAGTGTTGAGATGCTTTAATATGCATGATTCCAAGAAAGGATTCATACCTATGCAACATGGTCCGTGTCTATCAAAAACACATTCCCCTTCAACTAAGGAAGAAAGGGATCGCATGAATAAGATTCCACATGTATCTACAATATGATCTATCATGCATGCCATGTTATGTACTCGACCATATGTATTGTATGCTTTAAGTGCAACGAGTAGGTACCAATCTGATCCCGGTGATGCTCACTGGGTAGCTGTTAAGAGTATCCTTAAGTACATGAGAAGGAATAAGGATACATTCTTGATATATGGAGGTAAGAAAGAGCTCGCGGTAATTTGTTACACCGATAATAGCTTCTAGACATATAAGGATGACTTCAGATCGCAATCTGGTTATGTGTTTTGCCTAAATGATGGCGATGTGAGCTGGAAAAGTTCAAAGCATGAGACAGTTGCTGATTCTATAACCGAGGCCAAGTATATTGCTGCCTCAAATGTAGCAAAGGGGGCTGTTTGGATCAAGAAGTTCATCAGTGAACTTGGCATAATCCCTAGCATTGTGGATCCCATTGATCTTTATTGTGATAACAATGGTGTCGTCGCACAAGCTAAGGATCCTAGATCTTACCAACGATCCAAACAAGTACTTAGGCGTTATTATCTCATTCGAGAGATAATAGACCATGGAGATGTGAAGATATGCAGAGTACCTACACTTGACAATATTGCTGAACCACTAACAGAACCTCTTGCGCAACAGAAGCATGATGGTCACACTAGATCTATGGGTATTAAGGGTATGCCTGATTGACTCTAGTGCTATTGGGAGATTGTTGGTGTAAGTCCTAGAGGCCAATACGTTTGGTACTTGTATCGAATTATTTATTACTAATAAAAGGCATTTCTTTATTATGTTTGTTTTTCCAAAATGATAAAGCCCCTAGAATAGCTAGTTCATTTAATGAAATATTAAGTGTGACTTAATAATGAGATTCCATTAAATATAAGGACACTATTCTTAAAGCATCCATAGTCGAGCTTTAATGTGAAATGGGATAACCTTAAAGCATTAAGACTATTATGTAGATAGACTGGTGATCACATCTCATGGATCATGTATACGGAGCTATCAAGTCTTGACATATGTATGAATATTAGGAGTAATATTTATATTGGATTGACCCACTATGAGAGTACTACATAGAATGTTATGCAAAGTCTCATAAGTTACTCTCATGGTGATAGTGGTGTATACCACCCTTCGACCAGAAACTACTATGGAACCTAGATATAGAGTCAAATACTTTATTACTTATCAAATGTTGTCCGTAATTGGATGATCATAAAGACAGTTGATGGATACTTTACAAAGCATGCTGAGCGACATGAGTAGCCTAGATGGGATTTGCCCATCCTGCATAACAGGATAAATGTCTAAGGGCCCAATATTGAACTGGACAAGGATGACACAATATATGCCTTATGTTCAATATAGACATAAGGGAAAAAGGGTAATTGTACACACAAATACTATCACAAAAGGTTTTGTTAGATCACATGAAAATTTTGTGACTTGGGTAGTAGTGATGTGTTGCTAGATACCACTCACTGTTTATTATATTAAATACATAATTTAATATAATTACCAACGTCGCGAAATCCTATAGGGACACATATAAGGACAATTAGAGAAGAGGTGGAATAAATAAGGCACACCGTAAGGTACGGTGCACTTGTATGGAATACGAAATATTATAAGGTACCATATGATATAATAATAATAGCTATTATTAATTTTATAATAGTTATAAAATATAATAATAGTTATTATAATAATATAATAATATTATTATTGAGTTGAACTTTTAGCTTGAAGCCCACACAAGTCGGGATGGAAATAGGCTAGGCTTTATAAGGCCGGAGCCTGACCTACGATAAACTTAAAAGGTATGAGCCTGGTCTATGGCCTATTATAGGCTCACTTTTTTGGCCTGGCCTGGCATTTTTAAAAGCCTGGCCTGAAAGCCTATTTACAAGCCTTTTTCTAATTAAGGTTCTCAATTATTCCGTATTACCTAAGAATATTTATAGGCTAGCCTATATATGAATATATAAACCGACCTATTTAGCCTTTGTTCTATTATATATACATATATAAGTCAACATATGTATCCTTCATTCTAATATACATGCATATATAGGATAACCTATTTAGCATATTTTTAATATATATATATATATATATATATATATATATATATATATATATATATATATATATATATATATATATATATATATATATATATATATATATATATATATATATATATATATAGGCAGGCCTATATGGTTTCATAGGATTTTTTAATAGCTTAAGCCTGACCTATTTAATTAAGTAGACTTTTAAAAAAGACTAAGCCTGACCTTTTTATTAAAAAAGCCTGACCTGGCCTGGCCTTAAGTAGCCTAGGCTATAGGATCCTGTAGGCCAGTCTGGCCTATTCCCACCCCTACACATAAGCATTTCTATAAATAGAACCCTTGTGAAGAATCTCAAATTTTGTTGTTTTTGAAACCCTGGCCGTATTCCTTTTTTTCCCTTCTCTTTCACTCTAAACCTTCAATCGTAACCAACTAGCATTGTGACTGAAGGAAGCTGTTTGTGTGGATTGAGTAGAGGCTCTGTTCTTCGTACAACGCTCATGATAAAATCGGAATCAAAGGTTTCAAGCGCCACAAGAGGTAAATATTCTATCACAGATCATGACCTTTCGTAAGGATCTCTAAGGGAAATTTTTGGTTTCCGTTGCGTTTATATCGAATATTTCCCTTCAGTCATTGGTAACCTGTTCCTAAAAGATCCAGAATGGCTTCCGCAATCTCGATTTTCAACGGTGGTGGTAGTAGCAACAAGCCCCCTATATTCTTTGGAGAGTATTTTGATTTTTGGAAAATCTGAATGAAGGCACACATAGAAGCACAAGGAGATGAAATATAGGATGCTTTCCAAAATGGCCCTTTCGTTCCTTCAACGGTTGTTAATGGTATTAGTTCTACAAAGCCTAAAGGTTCATGGGATGATGATGATGAAAAGAAGGTTATCTATGACAAAAAGGCAATTAAAATTATACAAAGTGCACTAAGCATGAATGAATTCTTTCGTGTCTCAACATGTACATCGATAAAACAATTTTGGGATACTTTGGTGGAAACTCATGAAGGAACCGCTGAAGTTAAAAGATCTATATTGAACACGTTAAGTCTGGAATAGGAGTTTTTCAGAATGCAACCAAAAGAATCAATCCTCGATTTCCAGAAAATATTCGTGCACTTAACAAATCATTTGACGGTACTTGGTAAGACTTTAAATAACGATGAACTTAATCTTAAAGTGCTTAGATCCTTGTCTAGAGAATGGCAACCCAAAGTGACAATAATATCCGAAAAGAAAAGTCTATCCACGATGACATCAACTACTTTGTTTAGAAAACTTTAAGAGCATGAATTATAACTTGAAAGATTGGAGAAGCATGAAATTAAAGTAAATGATTCAAAAGATTTCTCATTAAAGACAAGAGTAAAAAATTATGATAGCAATCAAGAGGATGAATCCGATAGTAATGAAGATGATGAACTTATCAAGAAATTTGAAAATTTTATGAGAAAAGAAAGAAAAAAAGAAATCATTAAAGAAGAAGCACCTACAAGGAAGATTAAATGTTTTGAATATGGAGAAAAAGGTCATGTTAAAAGTGAATTTCCTACACTTAAAAAGAAGGATAAATACTTAAAAACAAATAAGGACAAAAGGCCAAAGAAAGCATATGTTGCATGGGATGACAATAAAATAAGTTCATCTTCATATGGAGATCATGCAAACAAGGCTTTGATGGTCTCACATAATTCAAGTGATGAAGAACATGAGGTTAGCAATAATTTTTCAATTTATGATAGTGATGCTCAAGGAGAAATTGATGAACTATTAAGTGAATGCAAAATTCTGTACAAAATAATTTCATCACAAAAGAAACAAATCTTAACTTTATAAGAAAAGGTTAAGACCATGGAAAATGATTTCAAAGATGAAACAAAAAAATTAATTAGTGATCAAAAAAAAAATTTTGTATGCACAAAGTGTGAGTTACTTTCATTACAAATTGTCCAACTAAAAAGAGTCCTTGAAAGGTATGAAAAAGGACAAATTGGATTGGAGTGTGTTCTTAGTCAACAAAGGTATTCAAATGATAAGAGTGATCTTGGTTACTCAAAATTTTCTAAACCATGTTTAACATGACCATATTTGTAAAATCTAGTAAACAAATTCCTAAAGTGAAAGTGGATAAACCTAAAGTGGTTCATCAATATCCTAAAAGAAAAAGATTTGGTAAGAATAAGTCTTATGTTCCTAGGTATAAAAGCAACTTTGAACCAACATGTTTTTATTGTGGAATAAGTGATCATACACCTAATGAATGCTGTTGTACCCCAAAATTTTCCCTCCCAAAATCAAATCAATGTGTCCCTAGGGTTCTCTCAAGGTTCACAAGGTTCACAATTGGTCAGAAAGTTTGAGAGTTCCCTCAGACAAAGTCTCCTCCTAAGCAATGGATCCACAACTAGGGTTTTGAGTTTACCTAAGCTAAATGGACTTCCGAGGCCTTAAGTGAGCTTCATAACATCCCACATGACTTCAAGAATCCATATTTCAAGTTTCAGAGCTTTCCCAATAAGTTTGACCAGTCAGAGGATCAGATATGCAAAAATCAGTCAAAGTGGTTAAAAAGTCAAACTGGGGTCAACTGTGGTCAAATTAAAGTCAAACTTCAAGATTTTTTTGCCAACATCAAGGTTATGAAGTAAAATTCATAATTTTATCAAGGGTTGATCATTATTCATCAAGAAAATCTCAGATCATCAAGAATCAAGAAGTTTCTAAATTAGGATTTCATAGTAAAAGTCAACAGAACTTTGACCAGCCATAACTTTCACATGCTTCATCGAAATTTTCCCATCCAAATCTCATTTTGAAGGAAATTTAATTCTCTACAACTTTGTGTCTCTCAAGCCAAGCCTAAAAATGCTTCATTTGGAGGGTATGAGCTAAGACATTATAGGTTATTTCAAAAGTCAACAAAAAGTCAACTTTTTCTAAAGAGCATAATTTGAAAATGGTAAAAGACATGGACATGAGACCAAAGAGGTTTGTTATAGGACTCTCTAAGCTTTCCAAAAAGTCTAAGATCACTCTCATAGCCTTAAAATTGAGGGATTTATGCCTTGTCAAAGTTGGGAAATTTTTAAAGGGTGCATTGAGCAAAAAGGGTCTCAAATCCATTTTTTTCCAAATGGGCCCATGAAATTGCAATCCAATCTTCACAATAATATCAAGCACGACCCAATTCCAATTATTTCTGATTTTTATAATTGATTTATTATTTATTTGGATTTTAATCATTAAAATTCAATTTAAATATATATATATAAAATATGAAAAATCAAATAATGTGTGAAATATTTGATTGGAGATCATGGAAATCATATTTGGAAGGTTTAGACATGATATGAAATCAGATTGAATCAAATATGGCAAGAATAAATGGAAATTTCAAATATTTGAAACTTGGAAATCTTCACCATCAAGTTATCTAAAAGCCCAAACAATCCACCAATTTTTTGACCTAATTTCATTCACCATATATGTACAAACCTAAAGAATGCAAGGGACACGGATTTTGCAGACCAAAAAGAGGTTTTCAACTTCAATTTTTTTCAAAAAAACAATTTTTCGGTTTTGGTATTTGAGGTTGTTTCAAGGCAATTTAAAGGTTGTTATAGATTCCTTGATACTCAGTGAACGTATCCCAATCATTTATATCATCAAACAATCATGAATTTGCATAAACCGATTGCAATTGTTCTTGTTTTTTCTTGAAATTCGATTTCGATTATACACACGTTCTAACTCCAATTTGATTATGTAATATTGTTTAGAATGATGATTAGAATGTTTCTGGGCTGGTTGATTGAGTTTTTGCGCAGGTTTATGGATATGCCATTTTTGGGGTTCTTGAAGTTGAAATTAAGAACTTCTTGAAGAAGCGATTTAAGGACAAATTGGTGTTCCCATAAGACTCACAGGACCTCTTTTAATAGGTCTACATAATTAGAATGAATTTATATGGTGTCTCTAACATTTCGTAATGTGCAGGTCTTCTAGTGACAGATAAAAACCGTCACTAGAACCTTTAGTGACGAAAAAGTGTCACTAAAAGGAAACCAGACGGACCAACGAAGAAGACGACCCCCTGGCGCGAATTTGTAATTTTGAAAAATAGATTTATTTTATATATTTTTGTTTCTATTTCATTAACACACACAAACGTGTGTCCCAGTGGCTGAGACTATACTTTGGAGAACTTGGGGGGACGGGTTTGATTGCCAAGTCCCCCATTTTTTTTATAACTTGTTTTATTTTTCAGATTTCTCAAATAATATTTGTTATTCATTCCATTAACAAACTACGCGCTTGGCCTGGTGGTAAGGAGGTTGGACCAAAGCTGGAAAAGCCTAGGGCGTGGGTTCAAATCCCACCCCAGGTATTTTGTTTTTTTAATCATTTTCTTTTCTTTTATTTATTTCTTTTCACTATTAATTTAATCCTAATCAATTTATTAGTTTTTTTACAAAATAAAAAAAATAAAACTTTCTTAATGAAAACTTTACTATTTTTTAAATATTAATAATATCATTTCATAACTTAATTTAATTTGTAAATAAATTAATAGTCTAATTAATGTTTTTTTTAACAAAAACTCTTAACCTTATTTTATTTTAATCCCTAATTATTTCTTTAATCATAATTGTGAACATAATTAAATTTTCTTTACATTTTCATAAGTTAATATTTAATGTTTTTGTATATTAATAATTAATTTAATTCTCTTTAATAGAAAATCTAAATTTAACCTAAAAACCTAATTTATTTTTTCTAACCCTAATTTGTCTAACCTAAATATAATCTTTCTTAATTAAAACTTTAACATAATTTTTAACTTTAAATTTTAATTTTAATTTTCTTTAATTTATTTTTCTTTTATTTCCCTCATTTAATTTTTATTTATTTATCATATTAGAAAAATGTATAAGTTGTAATTATTATAATTTATTTTCCGTCTGATTATATTGTATCTGCCCCAAAGCCTTGTAATAGCTTAAGAATTTATTTTTGTTTTTTTATCTTAGTAAATATATTAATTGCGTGGTTAGTAAATAAGGAGTGAAAAGAATTAACTGAAAATTAATCTGGACTTAGAAAACTAATTAAAAAGAATAAATATTTGAAAATAAACACTCACACACGTAAGTCGATCTACGATCGCTGTCTGTACCTCCTGGGGTTATCCCTCTTGGTTGCCTTATTAAACAGTCAAGTCCCTCAAAAGTAGGGTGTCTTAAGCAAAGTCCCTCCAGGAAAATAAATCATCTTGTCCTTCCCTTCGGTTAAAAGATCAAGTCCCTACGGTGTTGCCTAATTGATCTTTCCCCCTTCATATTAAAAGATGATAGCCCCTCCCAAATTGCTAAAGACACCCCTCCAGTTGCCTTCTTTGACCATACGATGACCCTACGCCCGTCCCTCAAATAAAATCCAAGGTAATGACTTCCTACTCTGAAATTCTGGGATCAGGTACGTGATGTCGAATGAGATGTTTAAACACTTGAAGACTTAAACAAAACTTAAAGTGCAGGTAAATTAAACAACACAGGAAATTGTTAACCCAGTTCAGTGTATCTCCACACTTACATCTGGGGGCTACCAAGCCAGGAAGGAAATCCAATATAAGTAATATTAATTCTAGACTTAAACCACTCAGTTTAATCTTTCACTTAATATCTACCCAAGGAAATTGCTACCTAAGACACAACTTAGATATGAGTATCAACTCACTCCCCCTCAATCACACAGTGATATGTTACAATGTTTAATAAAATTGAAGTCACACTTCAAACAAAACAACTTGATTTTACTTCACAGTTTCAATCAAGACACAATACACTTTTTGCTTAAAAGCTCATAAAGTGATACACATATAAAACCTGCTACTAAAACACAAACACCCTATTTTAGTCTTCTTAATTTCATACTCTATTATGAGAGTTTCTGTTGCTTAAATAGATGCTTGGATTTTGGGCTTTCTGTAGGTTATCCAATCCTGATACGCATGCTGTCATCACCTTGTATTAGGGTTTGTTACTTCCTTGATTCTAGGTGAGTCAGTTCTTCTGTTATACTGAAATCATATAACCAATCTCCCTACAGATGCGCCTTCTACTGTTTTATCCATTCACAATTAATTCCAGATAAATTCCCTGAATTTACTCAGTTCTGTTAAGCATTATTTAATTCTGGTAGCAGGTTTGAGATGTCACAACATCTGGTGTGACATCCTGAAATCTGAACTTACTTCATTAACTTATACAATGTCACAACATCTGGTGTGACATCCTGAATTAAGTTCATTAACTTATACTCTGTTTGATAATGTCACAACATCTGATGTGACATCCTGAACTAAGTTCAACACTTCTTGTTGGTCAAAAATTCTGCCAATTCTAAACATCTACAAACTCCCCCTTTGGCTAATTTTTGGCTAACACAATCTTCTGATTTTATCAGAGTGCAACAGAGTTTCATTAATCAGAGTGCAACAGTTCTTTTCTGTTGAGTCATGTGTGAGTTTACTCCCCCTCAAACCTGTATGTGTTCTGACTTGTTCAACAAATTTTTTTCATTAAAAACAACTTAGTTCAGAAGCAGACATTAAACAGACAAAAGGCCTTTTTCATTAATCAGTAAGCTGCAACAGACATTGTTGTTGTTCAGTTCTCTTTCATTAATCATTAAGCTACATCAGACATTGTTGTTGTTCAGTTCTCTTCTCCCCCTTGTTAGACATAAATTGGGGCCAAATTTTACATAGTCATAGAGAAATACAAAATTACAAAACCAAAATACAATGCTGAAGCAGACAGTACACATTCCTCACACATTTTCACTCAGAATCTTCATACTCAGTATCTTCCTCTTCTTCAGATTCATCATCAGAGTTAGCAGCCTTCTGAGCACTCTCTTCCATTTCCAGCCTTTGAATAATTTCCTCAAGCTTTTGCTTCCTGGCATCCATCTCTTTGCAGGTGTTCTTCAGTTCAGCAATCAAAGCAGCTTTGGAAATGGGAGTCTTTGCTTTTGAAGGTCCAGCAGATGTCCCAGTGGGAGCTTCAACATCAGCAGCATGATGGCTTAAGAACAACTTGTAGTGGAAAGCCAAAGGACTTTCTCTTTTGCAGACTGAATCCTTCTCAGTGAGGATACCTGGATACTGACTGAGGATGATTCCACAGAGCAGAGATGGAAAGGCAATGGGAAGCTTTGTTGCTGATGTTCCTGCATGCTTCAGTGTTTGATCAAATATGTAAGCCCCAAAGTCCAGCTTTGTTTGGGTGCCCACAACATAAATATGCCCAATCCAGTTGCTATTGAAGAGGTATGGTTGTTAGGGACCCATTTTACAGTACCAATCCTATGCAACATTGCATACTTCCTTGTTAGCAAGCTAACAGAAAGTTTCCCCTTGACTGGCCAAGCTTTGACTTGATTGGCAGTGATGACCTTGAAAACCTGGTTGTCAGTCTTCCCCAGCTCATTAGGCCCATCAGATTCTCTCCATAGGTAATGATTGATAACCCTAGGAGATAATTCCACACATCTCCCTCTTACATAGACTTTTCTAAATCCTTCAGACTTTCCATCAGCACAGTCTTCTTGCAAGTTGACAATGAACTCCATGACTAGCAGCGCATAACAGGGTGAAAAGTTTGAAACTGTTTTGAATAAACCAGCAGATGATATGAGGTCTATTACCTCAGTGCACTCCAGTGCATTGCTGCCCAACTCTCTTTCCAATTCCACCCTTCTTTGGTAGACAAATTTCCATCTGCTCACACTTGACATATGATGGAATGATATATTGTCCAGAGGAGCTTCTGGAACAGCAGAGGAAGACCTTGAAGGTGCTGGTTTCTTCTTTGGTTGGGATGTTGGGACATCCTCTTCAACATCTGAATCTGGTGGAGTAACAACTTTCCTCTTTTGTGTACTTACTTTGCTCTATTGTTTGGTAGGTCCAAATGACACTTTGGCCTTGTCTTTCTTTGGAGTAGGCAGTTTGTTTTCAGGAGTTGCATGTCCTGCAGTCTTCTTTTCTTTCCTAGCCCTAAGCCTTTTGGCTATGCTAGGGTCCATAGAAGCAATGATCTCTGTGTCAGAGTCATTATCTATGTCTTCAACAGGAAGAGGTTGGGTAGTCTCCTCTTCAGCAGGTGGATCAACAGAAGCTTGATCATCAGTGGCTTCATCATCATCATTAGTTGAGGCCTTGTTCTGGTCCTCAGATGTTTCAACATCTATTGGGACATCCTGTTGAGCAGGAGTGTCCTCTTCAGCCTTATTGCTCTGTTCTTCTTGTGGAGCTGGCATGGTGTTCAGGGGAACATATATACCACTCATAACTCTTTGTTCAGATAGAATCCTGCTCACAAGATGCTTGATGGATTCATCCACATAGTCAGAAGCTTTGGGGGTGGTGTTTGAGGCTGAAGGAACCCCTTTGCTTTTGCTGAACACATGTTCCTTTGCTCTTCTCACATTTGGAGTTCTAGGATTTTGAGCAAGAGGGACACTTCCTCTGATTTTGTCCATGGGAGTAGTATCCATTGGAACCATGGAGATTAGGGTTGCATGCACGACATCTTCTTGGTTGAGATTTTCATTCATGATGTTAGGGTTTTGATGTTGAGACATTTTCGAATGTGGTGAAGGAAGAGTTTAGGGTTGATTGATTTTGATGAGCTCAGAGAAACAGATTTCGCATGCAATAGGTTTTGAGGAGATAATAAGGAGATGAAGAGCTGAGAGCAGGCTTGAGCTTTTATAAAAGCCGTTACTTGGAGAATTTTAAAGAGTGGAATACACAGAGTTTTTGACCAGACTAGTGTTGCCATCTGGTGATCATGCCACACGATGTCATAGGACATGTTGGCACTTCTCCATAACTGCTATATTTCACATAAGCAGATTCCTAATTTACCCCTTAGGTTTTCAAATTGGGTAGCATCCAAAGCTTTAGTAAATATATCAGCCAATTGCAGATCTATGGCTACATGTTCTAATGAGATTACTTTCTCTTCCACAAGATCTCTGATGAAATGATGCCTGATATCAATGTGCTTGGTCCTGCTGTGTTGGATAGGATTCTTTGATATGTTAATAGCACTTAAGTTGTCACAGTACAATGTCATGACATCCTGTGGGACATTGTATTCTGTGAGCATTTGCTTCATCCAAACCAACTGTGAGCAACTGCTACCAGCTGCAATATATTCAGCTTCAGCAGTGGATAAGGATACACAATTTTGTTTCTTACTGAACCAAGAAATCAAATTGTTTCCTAGAAAGAAGCATCCTCCTGATGTGATCTTTCTATCATCAGCACTTCCAGCCCAGTCAGCATCACAGAAGCCAGTGAGAATTGGTTTACATCCATGAAAGTACATTATGCCATAGTCACAAGTACCATTGACATATTTCAAAATCCTCTTAACCTGATTTAGATGACTTACTTTTGGCTCAGCTTGATATCTTGCACATACACCTACTGCAAAGGCTATATCTGGTCTGCTAGCAGTCAGATATAATAGGCTTCCAATCATGCTTTTGTATAAGCTTTGGTCTACATTCTCACCCTTGTCATCCTTTGTCAGCTTTAAATGAGTGGGGGCAGGTGTTCTTTTGTGAGTAGCATTGTCCATCCCAAATTTCTTGACAATGTTCTTTGCATACTTGCTTTGGGATATGAACATGGAGTCCTCCATTTGCTTGATTTGCAGTCCAAGAAAGTAGGTTAGTTCTCCTACTAGACTCATCTCAAATTCAGATTCCATTTGAGTGACAAAATGTTTAACCATCCTGTCTGACATCCCACCAAAGACTATGTCATCTACATATATTTGAGCAATCATGACATTTCCTTCTTCATCCTTCACAAACAAGGTTTTGTCTATTCCACCTTTCTTGTACCATTGCTTTATGAGAAAAGTAGTCAGTCTCTCATACCATGCTCTTGGTGCTTGCTTCAGACCATAGAGAGCCTTCCTTAGTTTGTAAACATGCTCTGGACAGCTTGGATCAACAAATCCCTTAGGCTGCTCCACATATACCTCCTCATTAAGATACCCATTTAGAAAGGCACTTTTAACATCCATTTGAAATAGCTTGAATTTCAGGATACAAGCAATTCCTAAAAGTAGTCTGATTGGTTCAAGCCTTGCTACTGGTGCAAAGGTTTCATCAAAGTCTACTCCTTCAATTTGTGTGTATCCTTGAGCTACAAGTCTAGCCTTGTTCTTTGTAACAACTCCCTGCTCATTTGACTTGTTCTTATACACCCATTTAGTGCCAATCACATTTATGTCATCAGGTCTAGGAACAAGATCCCACACTTCATTCCTTGTGAATTGGCCTAATTCTTCTTGCATAGCACAAATCCAGTACTCATCATTAAGAGCTTCCTTGATGTTTTTAGGTTCTACTTTTGAAACAAAACAAGAACCTGAAATCACCTCTCTTGATCTAGTGATTACACCACTGTTGGGATCACCAATTATCAGATCTTTAGGATGATCCTTCTGGATTCTTATGGAGGGAGGTTTGCTGGATTGTTCTGTCCTTGCCTCAGTTAGAGTGAAGTTAGGATGATCACTCTTTAGTTCAGCTTCAGTCTGACTGTCAGCAGATGTTCCAACATCATCTGCAACATCTGCAGGGGCATCATCAATTATCACATTTATGGACTCCATTATAACCTTGGTTCTGGAGTTAAATACTCTATAGGCTCTGCTATTTATGGAGTATCCAAGGAAAATCCCTTCATCACTTTTAGGATCCATTTTTCTTCTTTGATCCCTATCAGCCAGAATGTAACAATTACTTCCAAACACATGGAAGTACTTGACAATAGGTTTTCTCCCCTTCCAGACTTCATATATGGTGGACAAAGTTCCTTTTCTTATAGTGACTCTGTTGTGAATGTAACAAGCTGTGTTCATAGCTTCAGCCCAGAAGTACAGTGGTAACTTCTTAGCATGGATCATAGCTCTTGCTGACTCTTGGATAGTTCTGTTCTTCCTCTCAACAATTCCATTCTGTTGAGGGGTGATAGGAGAAGAGTACTCATGATTGATTCCTTCTGAAGAACAGAAATTTGAGAATTTTTTATTCTCAAACTCCTTTCCATGGCCACTTCTTATTCTGACCACACAGCTTGCTTTTTCTCTTTGTATTCTTTGGCACAGATCTTTGAATACATCAAACACATCAGACTTTTCTTTGATAAAATTTATCCATGTATATCTTGAAAAGTCATCAACAACTACATAGGCATACCTTTTTCCCCCAAGACTCTCAACCTGCATTGGTCCCATAAGATCCATATGCAATAACTCCAAAACTTTGGAAGTTTTCAGATGTTGGAGCTTTGGATGGGACATCTTGGTTTGCTTGCCTATTTGACATTCACCACATACTTTGCCTTCATCAATCTTCAGTTTTTGAATACCTCTTACAGCCTCCATAGAAATGATTTTCTTTATCCCTCTGAGATGAAGATGACCCAGTCTTTGGTGCCAAAGCTTTACTTCTTCTTTTTTGGCTAAGGAGCAAGTTGAAGTGAGACTGAAGTCTTGAGGTTCCCACATATAATAGTTGTCTTTAGATCTGGCTCCTCTCATGACAACCTTTTGTTCTTTATCAGACACTATGCATTCAGTTCTGGTAAAGTTTACACTGTAACCTTGATTACATAATTGGCTTATGCTGATTAAGTTAGCAGTCAATCCTTTTACCAGCAATACATCATCTAGTCTAGGTACATCTGGGCAGTCCAAGGTCCCAAATCCCTTGATTTCTCCTTTAGCTCCATCTCCAAAGGTTACATATCTGGATGAATGTGACTTTAAGTTTACCAGCAGATTCTTCAATCCAGTCATGTGCCTTGAGCATCCACTGTCAAAGTACCAGTCTTCCTTAGCTGATACTCTGAGAGATGTATGAGCTATATAGGCAACACCCTTATTTGACCATTTTTGCTTGTTGTGAGGTTTCCTTTGATGCCTCTGCCCTGTATAGTGTCTATCTTTAGAGCTCCAAGGTTGTTTGTTGAACTTGTTCTTGGGCATGTGGCTTTGATCAGCATGAAGACTAGCTTTAGGTACCCATACTTTCTTGATGACCTCTGTCTTCTGCTTAAGGGGTTGCTGATATCTTTGATTTTGATGTCCATGCAGCACTTTCTTGGTGACCTTTATCTTCTGCTTAGGAGGTTGCTGATGAATCTGATTTGGATATCCATGCAACTTGTAGCAATAAGGTTTGATGTGACCAAACCTTCCACAATGATGACATCTCCATCTTTGATACTTCTTTTTCATCATGTTCTTTTCATGATGTTGGGACATCTTGTTTGACTTTATGGGATTTGAAGTAGTTTTGCTGGTGCTAACCTCAACCTTTTGAGCTTTGTTAAATCCCAGTCCAGTTCTATCCCCTGAATGCTTATTGTTGTTGAGAATGACATCCAGTGTGTTTGTGCTACTGTTCAGCATTCTAACAGATTTGGACATGTGTTCCAATTTGGAGTTGAGAAGACTTACTTCACTTTTTAAAGTGTCAATGATTTCTAGATTACTTGTCTTTTCAACCTTTAATGCCTCAATCTGCTTCTTCTGCTTTATATTCTCCATGCATATTTCAGTGCTCCTTTTACACAGTGTAAACACCCCAAATTTGCCCTCACCCTTTCACACCACGGCTTGTGATCTTTTCATGTGCATAAGTTCAATCATAGCATCTCATGTTGCATTTTTGATTCACTGCATTGATTCAAAGTCATCTGCATCTAGGGTTTGTGATCTGAGCTATCCAAGAGCCATTTGAGCCACTCCAAATGTCTTCAATCACTTCAAAGGGGTCCATGTATGTTCAAGCATCATATTATATCCCCATAAAGTCAAAAAGTCAAAGAATCACAAGAACTGAGAAAGGCATGGAAGCAAAGCCAGGTTTAACTGCACAGATGACCTAGAATTAGGGTTTTGGTTTCAGAGGCCATAACTCCAAATTTTTTGGTCATTCTTGTTTCTATTGGTCTCTATATGTCATAGGGATCATGCATATCAATTTTCATGAAGAAATTCCATGGGGAAGGCATCTGATCAAGAGTTGACTTCTTGAGCAAGCCAGTGTGAAATCAGGGCATCTGAGGCCCCCAATGACCCAACCAAAGGGTGTTCTCCATCATTTTGAATGTGTATGATCTTTATTTGATCATAGAAGATGTTGGAAGTTCACAAAATTGAAGAATTTCAAGCCATTTGCAAAGTTGCCTTTTTTGGGAAAATGACTTGTAACAGAAACTTGCCATTTTGGGAAACTTTTTCAACCCTTTCTTTTTGTTTCAAAAATGCTTCAAATGGGAAAACTTTGGTCATGAAAGTTGTAGAATGGATCATTCCCTTTTCAAAAAGTACAAGAACTCATTCTAATTCATTTTGGATCAAAAGTTATGGCTTGTCAAAGTTGGGAAAAATCACATAATTTCAAGTTTTGTACCAAAGAAGCATTTTGCAAAATGGTATGATCAAGCATTCTAAAGACTTCAAATGTGCACAACCTCCCCACAACATGTTCATGTGACTTCTAAAAATCATAATTGGCCCAAGAAGTATGCATTTTGATACCTTGAACTTCATGAATTTCCAAAAGGGCCAAAAAGTCACAAAGTTGCAAAACCTATCACAAACCCTAATCCACTTGCTGCATTGCCTCTAATCCTTTTCCATGGCTCTCCTTGATTCAAGCTGCAGCCAAGCCATGCTTTGTACCTTCACTGCTATAGCCCATACCTCTCTTACACCTAGACTTGACTTTTTGCAAAAACCCCCATACCAATCCCACAGTGCCACACCAACTATTCTGACCAATCAAGACTTTACAAACACACTTCAAGCAAGCCATTTCATATCATCTTGAAGCTTGAACACACACACAAGCCAGCATACACAAAAATCCCTCCCTTTGCATTTTCTATCGAATCTCTCAACTCAGCCATTCAAACTTAAAAATTCTTTCACTAATCAACTCACCATGATCCACTGATCATTTCCCACCCCTCACTTGTCCCTGAAACCACCACAATCAAAAACACGATTTCAACACTCCCTTGACCTGAGCTTCTGCAAACTTTCTCTGGAGGCCATATAAACTCTAGCTAAGTGTCAAAAGCTTCTAAGGAGGATCATTGGAGCTTGTTTGAACCAAAGAAGCAGCCAGAAAGTCCCTGTTTCGAAAGCTCAAGCTCAGGTAGCCATGGCATTTATTTTTCCAGAACTTCCATTTTTAGTTTCTAAATGCTTCCTTATGCTTCACTGATTATCATGATGTGATTTGTTTTGAAAATGAGTGAAAAATGACCATGTATGCTTGTTCTGAAACTTTGCCCGTGAAATGCTTTTTGGTTTGATTCTTGATTTTGAGTGAAAATAAATGATTTTGATTGCTGGATTCTTGTTTAGAGTTGTCTAATGATTGATTCTGGAGAGTTTAGTGGAGTTTTATGGCGTATTGAGGGAGATTGAGTGAGAGGCTTGCCGGAGAAGATGACCGGAACACTGTTCCGGTCACCTGAAAGTCATTAGGGCTTCTGATTAGGGCTTAATCATAATTAGGCAAGTTTGAATGTGGGCCGTTCGTTTGCACGCCAGGTCAATTCTCGCGTCCCCAAGTTTGAACCTCAGCCTTTGATCTGTTTGACTTTCTCATTTTTTCTTTTAAATTTCATTTAATTTCATTTGTTTCATATTTAATTTATACGAATTATTAAAAATAGTAAAAATCATTTAAAAATTATGAAATTTTTTGTCAAAGATTTAATTGATTTTCAGAACCCAAAAATATTTTTATTTTTATTTTTTTGCATTAAAAATTATTTTTAAATCATTTAAATGTTTATTTTTAATTAGTTAATGAAAATTAATTAATAAAAAATACATTCAAGTATTTAAAAATCACCAAAAAATTCAAATTTCATTTAGAAACATTTAGAAACATTGTCCAACTCTCAAACCAAATTTCTTTTTTGTTGATGCATTTTAATCATTTTCATTGGATTTAATTTCATTTTAAGACAATATTTTGGTTCAACCTTTGAAAATTTCATTCTGCCTAACCATTGAGAATTGGATGATGATTCTTTTTGCATTGCACCTTGCATAGCATGTAGTTTATAGGATAAAATTGGTTTGAATTGATCTTCCATTTTCAATTTGTTTTTCATTTTTCATGATGAGGTACCTTAAAACCCTAGCAATCTTAGGAAATTCATAACTTTCATTAGGTTAGGAGTTGGATCCTCTCCTTTGGGCAGTGAGTTTGTATAGGTTTAGGGTATCTTTGTTTGCATTTTCAAATTTTTATCATGTCATTTTCTTCTGGTTTTGGATTTTTTTTGCTTTGTATGATGCATATAACCCTAATTTGTGCCTTCCTTTGCATTCATCTTTCATTTGCTTGCATCCCATGACTTGCCATGACATTTTGTGCATCCACATGATTCATGACACATCTTAGGACATATTAAACTCATGTTTGATCATTGCATCATTCATTTGCCATGTTGTATGTCCATTGCATTTCATAACTTTTCATGTACATTCATGGTTCAATGCATGCCTCATTTGCATCCATGTGTTTGTATGATCATTCTCATTTCTTGTCATGTGTTTGTATCATCTCTTAGCATCATTAACATCATGTAATTTCTTCTGACTTTGGTTTGCATCATGACATTTCATTTCATTTGCATTGTATTTCATTTCTTTTTGCTAACTTTTCAGGTGGTAAGTTGTTTTGAGAAGTGAATTTGCCTTCACTTCTCACAATCTCTTCTCATCTCTCTTGCATCTTTGCTGCATTTTGTATGTGTATTAGAGTGAGCTTGCTCATTCATGTTCATCTCTTACTTTCTTCCTTCAAGCAACTTGTCTTCTTAAGTGAAGCAAGTTGTTTTGTTTCTCTTTGCTCCTTTCATCTGCTCCCTTCCTGGTGGTTTCTTTGAAGATCTTCTTGCAAACCTCATAAACCCTAGGATCTCCAAGCATGATAACAAATTAGGGTTTGATTAGTCCCCCATTTAGTTTTACCTTTGTGTCTTCATTGAGTCTTCTCTTCTCATTGTAACACGGTGGGAGAACTGACTTTTAGTTATGTTGCGGATAGCAAGAGTCGCCACCGACTTTTATTTTATCCAAAGGAAAGGCATAAAAGAACAGGAAAGACCTTTTAAAAGATTTTTGGGTCCGGGGGGTAGGTTATGTAAAGGGAAGGTGTTAGCACCCTTTACATCCATGGTTATCCATGGGCTCTTAGTTACTTAGCTCACTTTAAAATGTTTTTTGAAATGTGAAGTGTGTGAATAGAAATTTTCTTAAGTATTTTATAATGATCCATGTACGGATGTATATAAAACCTTTGTTTTGAAAATTTGTTTGAAAATATGAAGTGTTTGAAATGTTTTGAAGAGTGAGCGATTATCTAAGAGGAACCTACCCTAAGTTTAAGTCTTTTCTGTTCTTGAATCCTTTAAGTGGTAAGACTATCCCTATTATTAAAGAATAGGTAGTCATTACCTTGGATGTGAGGGACAAGTGAAGGGACATCTGTTATTTAGGCAACTGTGGGGTGTATAAGCAATTCGAAGGGACTTATCATCTTTATTCGAAAGGGACAAGATCATTACGAAGGCAACATTCGAAGGGACTTGATCTTTTTATCTGTTAAGGGACTAGATGATGTGAGGTGAGGGACTTTGATTTATACACTCTACTTGACCTTTTGTTTTAGGCAACATGAGAGGTAACCCTAGAAAGTGAGATGGCGATCAAAGATCGACTTACGTGTGTGAGTGTACAATTTTAAATATTTATCTTTTTTAAATTAGTGATCTAAATTAATTTTAAAATACAAACATGTTTCACTCCCTATTTTACTAACCATAACATTTAAAATAAATAATAAATATTACTACTAAATATTACATAAAGGAAACAATTACATAATAATAATAATTAAAGCAAATTAAATAAATAAGCAAAAATAAATAATAATAATATAATTGGGTTAGTAAAAATAATAATAATAAATCACAATATATAAATGGGGTTAGTAATAATAAAATAAATATCATATGAAAATAAACATAATTAATAATATAAACAAAAATATTAGCATAATAATTAAAAGATCAATTTTTTATATGAACAATTATTTTTTAAGATTAAGAAGAAAATATAAACAATTATATACTAATTATCATAAAGTTTTAAATTATTTACAAATTATAAAAATTAGGTTAATTATAAACATATTATGAAAATAAATTAAATTTACAAAATTAAATTAGCAAATTTTAATTATTTTTAAGCATATACTAAAAATTATTTACATACAAAAATTAAATTATAAACAAATTATAAAATATATATATATTATGAAAATAAGGTTAACTATAATTGAATAGTCATATTATTATATTTACAAAATTAAATTAAAAATTTTAATTACTTTAAGCATATTTATATACAAGAATTATATTAAATAATAATTATAAATAAATTATAGAAATATGTACATGATTAAGGTTCATAATAATTAAAAGTTATAATAGAATTAAATTTTAGGTAAAAGAAAATTAGGGTTTGTGAAAATTATTAGGGTTTTTTTTTTAGAAAATTAGGGTTAATTAATAACTATATAAAATTTTACAATATTAATAATTTACAAAAATAAATAATTTTTCTAAAAGACTTAAATCAAAAAGATGAGTTCTAAAATATAATAATATAAACATCCTATTTATTTTCCATTATTTGAATTTATTTAAATTTATTCAACTATAATATAAATTAAATAAATAAGGAAAACAGAAAAAGAATGAAAAAAACAAAAACTTACCTGGGCTGGGATTTGAACCCAGCCCCTAAGCTTTCACAATATCTGGACCAATACACCAGCCACTGGGCCATGCGCGCGCAGGCGTTAGGGAAGGAGCAGCATCAGGTTTTGTTTCTTCTCCTGTAAATAATCATAGCAAAAATAAAACAACATAAAAGTAGCAAAAATAAAACAACATAAAAGGGCCTGGGGGGATTCGAACCCAGGACCCTTACACAACACACAAGCATTCTTTCCATCCAGCCGGGAGGGTGCTACTGATAACATAATCACCATAATGCATAATATATTAAACCTGTTAATTAAATGGAAAAACAAGAAAAAGTTGCTGAGCCCAGGATTCGAACCAAGGCTCTAAGGTCATACGCGTGCGTCCCTCACCACTGGGCTAGCTCTGCAGCTGTGATATAATTCAATAAACAATTCTAAAAATATTATAACAAAATTTAAATTTGAAATATGGCGCGCTGGCTTCATCTTCTTCCTTGGATTTTCGCAGGTTTTCCTGCGAAATTTCCTGGGAAATTTCCTGCGATTTTTCCTGCACTCAAGACCTGCCAATTCCATATCATCATAAATACGTACAATTTCATCAAATTGATCACATTTTCATGATCCCCAGACATCACACAGTTCATTTATAGTTTTAGAATTGATTTATATTAACTAAATCGAAAGATCCTAAATTCCATTCAAAAACCCTAGCCATGGCATCTTGCGGTTTAGGGCCTGGTTCTTCAATCTTTTTGTCCAGAAATCATCTAGGCATCATACTCAACACAAATACATGGTTAGAATACATTATTACTACACAAATAATGAAAATCGAAAAAAATATAAACAAGAGCAATGTTGGTTCGGTTTATGCAATATAGGGTGCTTTGGATGCAAATGAGTATTGAGAATGATTCAAGGATGTCCAATAAACATGTTTACACCTTCAAAACTTTTTGGAATGACCTCTAGGGAAGAATCCGAATTTGAGATTTTGTGATGAATTTTTGAAAGTGGCAACTTACTCTTGAGGCAGGGAATTCGTGTCCTATGCATTGGGATAACTTGTATACTTATAGTACAATGGAATTAGGTCAAAAGATTGGATCCTTACATGGACTTTTTGATTTTTTAAGATTGAAAAAGATTAGAGTTTAAATTTCAAATATTCTTGAACAAGACCTTTCTATTTCAAGCCAATCTTCATCAATGTTGTATCAATTCAATCCAAATTATATTTATGACCTTCTAGAAGAGAAATATATTTTAAATTTTCACATTTGATATTTTATTTAAATTTAAAATGATTTTTTAATATAAAAATCATAATAAATAAATTAAATAAAATAAAATTATGAAAATATTAAATAAATTTCGTGGATGATGTCATGGATCACTTTGGGTCACCAAAAGTTCAGCCCATTTAGAAAAATTTGGCTCTAAGACCCTATTTCCTTCATAAACCATCCAAAAATTTCCCAACTTTGCAAGGTCACACATCCTTCAATTTTAATGCTATGAGGGTGTTCTTGGACTTTTTGGAAATCTTGAAGAGTCCTCTAACCAACCCCATTGGTTTCATGTTCATATCATTTACCATTCTCAAGTTATGCCCTTTTGAAGTTGTTGACTTTTTGTTAACTTTCAAAAGGACCTATAATGTCTTAGCTCATACCTTCCAAATGAAGCATTTTTGGGCTTGGCTTGTGATACACAAAGTTTTAGAGAATTCAATTTCCATAAAAATGAGCTTTGGATGGAAAAAATGTGATGAAGCATGTGAAAGTTATGGCTGGTCAAAGTTCAGTTGACTTTTCCTGAGGAAACCCTAATTTAGAAACCTATGATTCTTGATGATCTGAAATGTCCTTGATGAATCATGATCAACCCTTGATCAAATGATGAATTTTACTTCATATAATTGATGTTGGCAAAAAAATCATGAATTTTGACTTTGGTTTGACCACAGTTGACCTCAGTTTGACTTTTTAACTGCTTTGACTGATTTTGACCTATCTGATCATTTGACTGAGCAAACCTTTGAGAAAAGTTCTGAAATTTGTCATGGGGATTCTTAGACACATATAAGATGCTATGAAGCTCACTTGAAGTCTTGGAAATCCATTTAGCCTGATTAAAGTCAAAACCCTAGTTTTGGATGCACTGCTTAGGAGAATGCCTTGCCTGAGGGATTTGTCAAATCTTCTGACTATTTGTGAACTTTGTGAACCTTGTGAACCATCATAAGATGTCTTGTAAACTTCATGAACCTCATGAAAGGTCTTGTGAACCTTGTGAACCTCATAAAGTGTCTTGTAAACTTCATGAACCTCATGAAAGGTCTTGTGAACCTTGTGAACCTCATGAGAGGTCTTGTGAACCTTGTGAACCTTGTGAACCTTCTTAGCACACAAAGTCTTGTATTGTGAGGGCAAATTTTGGGGTGCAATAGCTGCCCCTGTTCAATTTTCTGAAACCTGATGGGTTAGATTGGTATATGTGCCAGTCGTGACCTGGAAGGTTGAAGGGGATTGAACACAAAAGCCCAAAAATTTGCACTCACCGGTGCGTAGAGGGATACTGATGACTAATTGAATATGCTTGAGTGGGCTTAAAGATGCCACGTGGAGAAAAGTTCTTCAAATACATCTCTTGGAGGATAAAGCAGTCCAAAATATGATAGCTTTTAGGAGGATAAACAACGTCCTGAGGTATAAGTATAACTTTTGGGAAGATAAACAACGACCCAAAGTCATGATATGCTTTTAGGAGGATAAACAACGTCCTGAGGAAATGATAGCTTTCAGGAGGATAAACAACGTCCTGAGGTATGAGTATAATTTTTGGGAGGATAAACAACGGCCCAAAGTCATGAGATGCTTTCAGGAGGATAAACAACGTCCTGAGGTATGATGATAGCTTTCAGGAGGATAAACAACGTCCTGAGGTATAAGTATAACTTTTGGGAAGATAAACAACGGCCCAAAGTCATGATATGCTTTCAGGAGGATAAACAACGTCCTGAGGTAAGGAGTAACCTTTGGGAAGATAAACAACGGCCCAATGTCATGATATGCTTTCAGGAGGATAAACAACGTCCTGAGGTATAAGAAGCTTTCAGGAGGATAAACAACGTCCTGAGGTATAATGATGTAACCTTTGGAAAGATAAACAACGGCCCAAGGTCATGATATGCTTTCAGGAGAATAAACAACGTCCTGAGGTATAAGAAGCTTTCAGGAGGATAAACAACGTCCTGAGGTATGAGTATAACTTTTGGGAGGATAAACAACGGCCCAAAGACACAATTTGTAGATGAAGTTTGTCTGTTGGAGAATTAATCTGAAAAACAAAATTATAACATTCTGTATGATAATATTAGTTTATGCATTATGTATGCATGTATAATATGATGTACTTAAGTAATGTATTATGTATCTATGTATATGTATGATATGATGTAAATGATGTATGTATGCATCATGTAGCTTGAAGCGTCTGAAAATCTTCGTATAACAACTGCTGGCCAGGGAAAATAAATCCCAATTTGTTGCTGGAGAATATGAGGAACTCGTTCCCGTCTTGCTTGATAATATAGTATATATAACCTCCTGTCCTCGTTCGGTAATAAGATATCCATAACCTCCCGTCTTCGTTTGATAGTAGGGTATACATAACCTCCCGTCTTCGTTCGGTAGTAAGATATCCATAACCTCCCGTCTTCGTTTGATAGTAGGTATACATAACCTCCCGTCTTCGTTCGTCATACTCCTATTGAAAGAATACATTCCCGACTATCCGTATGAGGATAAAAGAGATGGATATAAATTCCAGGGGAGATGTGACTTGAAGTATTTATGAAGATGGATTTGCCCTACTGGGGGTTTTGTAGCTGTCTTGTGGGGATGAACCGACGAAGCTTCGTTGAATTCCTTCCCTCGTTCGTCCTTAGTAAATACTATTACTGCATTTTCATGCATTTCTGGTAAACATCAATCATATTAAGCATTTATGCGTTTCTGGTAAACATCAATCATATTAAAAAGCATACATACATTCAAACACAACCAATGGACGTTTCGCTTATGTAAATAGGGTAAAAGTAAATCAGGACTCAAAGATGGAATTTTATTTATATCAAAAAGTGACCTATACATAGGTAGGTTTGTACAAGGAGACAGAAATCCTAGTAAGAGGAATTTGTCATAACAAGTTTTACAAAACGAAGAAATTCAGCTATGTGGGAAATAATCCCATTGAGTTTCAATTCTACTATTGCCATTATCTTCAAGTATCTCATCTTCTGCTGTCGAGACGGAAACAATTGGATTGAGCTTTATCTGTTCGATCTTGAGTAAGTAATACAACTGGTCGTAGTTTCATGGGTGATCCAAACGAGACATAGTCATACACTTTAATCCCTAACTTTTGCCTGGATTGCCCTTTCAGGTTTTCAATCCACCGGGATACCCTTTTTTTCCCAAGCCGCCTTTTCAGGTTTTCGACTTGCCGGGTGTACAATTTTTTATATATATCCCTAATTTTTGCCCGAACCCTTTTGGTTCGCCGGGATGCCCTTATTTTTGCCTAGGCCAGTCAACCTAGCGGGTCTCTTTTTATGCGTAGTATTTTTTAACTATGTCTGCGTTTACAGGCTGTGGGAAGTCTTCCCCATCCATAGTAGTGAGTATTATGGCACCTCCCGAGAATACTATTTTGACTACAAATGGTCCTTCATATGTAGGAGTCCACTTGCCCCTAGGATCACCTTGTGGTAATATGATACGCTTGATTACCAAGTCACCAACCTGATATTCCTTTGGCTTAACCTTCTTATTAAAAGCTTTGATCATTCGTTTCTGGTACATCTGGCCATGACAAACAGCTGCTAACCACTTCTCATCAATCAAATTTATCTGGTCAAGTCGAGTCTGAATCCACTCATCTTCATCCAAGCCTGCATCCTTCATAATTCTTAAGGAGGGAATCTGAACTTCAATGGGCAGAACTGCTTCCATACCATAGACTAAGGAGAATGGAGTTGCCCCTGTTGAAGTACGTATTGTAGTACGATAACCATGAAGAGCAAATGGTAACATCTCATGCCAATCTTTGTAAGTAACAGTCATCTTCTGTACAATCTTCTTAATGTTCTTATTAGCAGCTTCAACTGCCCCATTCATCTTTGGACGATATGGAGAAGAGTTGTGATGCTTAATCTTAAACTGCGTGCAGAGGTCAGTAATCATAGTGTTGTTCAGATTAGAGCCATTGTCAGTAATAATCCTTTCAGGTATGCCATACCTACATATGAGATTATTCTTAATGAATCGAGCCACAACATTCTTGGTAACAGATGCAAATGAAGCTGCCTCTACCCACTTCGTGAAGTAATCAATAGCAACCAGGATGAAACGATGCCCATTAGAAGCAGTAGGCTTGATATCACCAATCATATCAATGCCCCACATGGCAAAAGGCCAAGGAGCAGTTAACACATTTAATGGTGATGGAGGTATATGCACTTTATCAGCATAGATTTGACACTTGTGACATGTTCTGGAGTGTTGATAGCAGTCAGCTTCCATGGTAGACCAATAGTAACCTGCTCTCAATATCTTCTTTGCCATAGTATGACCATTAGAATGATTGCCAAAGATCCCATCATGCATGTCTTCCATAATCTCTGTTGCTTCCTTCTTATCCACACAACGAAGCATAGTTGAATCATGATTGCGCTTGTACAAAATCCCATTACTCAAAAAGAACTTAGCAGAAAACCTCCTCAGAAACTTCCTATCTTTGACAGATGCCCCTTCAGGGAACTCCTGAGCTTCAAGATATCTTTTCACTTCATAGAACCAAGGCTTCTCTTCTGCTTCTTCAGTGTCAATCTCATTGCAGTATGCAGGCTTCTCAAATCTATCAATAGTAATCTTGGGAGCTTCATTATCCCAGCTGATCTCAAACATGGATGCCATGGTGGCTAAAGCATCTGCCAACTGATTCTCTCTTCGTGGAATATGTCCAAAGGTAATCTCCTTGAAATGTGGGATCAAGGACAACACATGCTCTCTGTAAGGAATGAGGTTATCATGCTTGGTATCCCAATCTCCTTTGATCTGACTTACTACCAGGGCTGAATCTCCATACACGTCTAGGAACTGAATCTTCATATCAATGGCAGCTTTGATACCTAGGATACATGCCTCATACTCAGCCATGTTATTGGTACAATAGAAACAAAGTCTGGCAGTAATCGGGGTATGACAAACTTCAGGGGAACTGATCACAACACCAACACCATTACCTAGTGCATTAGAAGCACCATCAAAAACCATAGTCCATCGGGATCCTTGTTCAGGTCCGTCATATTGTCCAGGTTCTTTGGTAATAATCATAATATCTTCATCAGGGAACTCAAAACTCATTGACTGATAATCATCCACTGCTTGATGAGCCAAATGATCAGCCACAACACTTCCTTTAATGGCCTTCTGAGTAGTATAATGTATGTCATATTCTGTCAAGATCATTTGCCATCTTGCAATTCTTCCGGAGAGAGCAGGTTTCTCGAATATGTACTTGATTGGATCCATCTTCGAAATCAACAAGGTAGTATGGGTCAACATATACTGTCTTAGTCGGCGAGCAGCCCATGCCAAAGCACAGCAAGTTTTCTCGAGCAGTGAGTATCTTGTTTCACAGTTGGTAAACTTTTTGCTAAGGTAGTATATTGCCTGCTCTTTTCGACCAGACTCGTCATGTTGCCCCAATACACACCCCATTGAATTGTCTAACACTGTTAAGTACATAATCAAGGGTCTTCCATCAACTGGTGGCATCAAAATTGGAGGTTCTAGCAGATATTTCTTGATTTCATCAAAGGCAGTCTGGCACTCATCATTCCATTCCATCACCTAATCTTTCTTCAACAACTTGAAGATTGGCTCACAGGTAGCAGTCAATTGGGAAATAAATCTTGCAATGTAATTCAGTCGTCCCAAGAATCCTCTAACTTCCTTCTCAGTACGGGGAGCTGGCATCTCTCGTATAGCTTTCACTTTTGCAGGATCCACTTCAATACCTTTTCCACTGACAATGAAACCCAGGAGCTTACCAGATCTAACTCCAAAAGTACACTTGTTTGGGTTCAATCTCAACTTGTATTTCTTCAACCTCTCAAACAACTTATGCAGATGATCAAGATGTTGTTCTTCATTCTGGGACCTGGCTATCATATCATCCACATACACCTCTATCTCATGATGAATCATATCGTGAAACAAAGCCACCATAGCACGCTGATATGTTGCCCCTGCATTCTTCAAACCAAATGGCATCACCTTATAACAAAAAGTGCCCCACTGTGTAACAAATGTTGTCTTCTCCATATCTTCAGGTGCCATCTTGATCTGATTGTAACCAGAGAAACCATCCATAAAGGAGAATACCTTATGCTGAGCAGTGTTGTCTACCAGAACATCAATATGAGGAAGTGGGAAGTCATCTTTGGGGCTAGCCTTGTTCAAATCCCTGTAGTCCACACACATACGCACCTTACCATCTTTCTTAGGTACCGGCACCACATTTGCAACCCACTGAGGATAAGAAGTCACAGCTAAGAACCCTGCATCAAACTGTTTCATTACCTCTGCCTTAATTTTCTCTGACATTTCAAGACGCATGCGACGAACCTTCTGCTTCTTTGGACGACACTCTTCTTTCACTGGTAAACGGTGAACCACAATGTCTGTATCCAACCCTGGCATATCTTCATAAGACCAAGCAAAGATCTCCACATAGTCACGTAACATTTGAATCAATCTTCTCTTGACACTATCCTCTAATTCAGCCCCTATCTTGACTTCTTTCCTGTTTTCTTCAGTTCCCAGATTCACAACTTCGACTGGCTCTTCATGTGGCTGTATAACTTTCTCTTCTTGTTGTAACAACCTAGCAAGCTCTACAGGTACTTCACAATCATCCTCATTTCCGTCTTCAGCTTGATAGATCGGATTCTCGAAATTATAATTGGCAATAGTAGAACTGTTATCAACAGGATCCAGAGTGGATGAGGATCTGCATTTTAGTGATGTGGGTGTGTGTAAGAACACATAGCTGATAAAACAAAAATAAAAGAAAAGAAAGACAAGGAACACAATATTTACGAAAACGAAACGTCCACTGATTTTTATTGAATGAAGTATGCAAATGAAATGACATCCCATAACAAGCACACCATTGTGCCCCGGGTAAGGCATAAGGCTTGAAAGTTTAATTGTTCAAAAATTACAAATTTTAAAAGCAACAACACAGTAATAGTATTTACTCCTGACTAAAGGAGATAGGAATAACATCTTCAGCTTTCCAGTTGTTGATCCCAACACCCACAGTAGGAAAAATCCATGCATCCAAGTTGTAGTCTTCATCATAGTCACCCACAACATTGATCTGGTTCTTCATAATCCCCTGATTGGTGATACGAACAGCACGAGCACGACGAACAGCCTTCTGGGACTCTGCAGTGAAACCCAAACCAAATTTGTCAGACTTGTAAGGAATGTGAGGAAGCTGAACCCAAATAGTACAACCACCTTCATCCACCACAGCTCTAGCATCTTTGAGGGAGGCCATTGTTGGAGGTACTCTGGTGACCACGGGAACCTTCTTGACAACAGGAGGAGCTTCATAATCATTAACAATCCAAGGAACCACTTCAAATGTCTGACACGGAGTTTCAACATATTCACCTTCCACTTCAAGATACTTAAAGGTGTTCACATGGCTAACTATATATCCTTCCTCTCCGTAGACAGTAACAACCTTCCCTTCTACTGGATACCTCAGCTTCTGATGTAAAGTGGAAGTTACAGCACCTGCCCCATGGATCCAGGGACGCCCAAGCAAACAAGAATATGACGGACGAATATCCATGACATAAAAGGTAGCATTGAAAACCTGAGAACCAACTTTGATTGGGAGATCAATTTCTCCATGCACCACCCTTCTCGAACCATCAAAAGCCTTCACCACTATATTACTGGGTTTCAACACAGCATCTTCAGGACTAAGCTTATTCAGGACTTCTTTGGGTAACACATTCAAAGAGGAACCATTGTCTATCAATACATGTGACAGGGTAGTGCCCCTGCATTCAATGGAGATATGTAGAGCCCTGTTATGATCCCTCTTGACCGGAGTCAAATCAACATCGGAGAAACCTAACCCATTATCATAGGTCAAGTGTGCAACACAATTTTCAAACTGGTCAACAGAAATTTCATTTGGTACATGAGCAGTCTTCAGAAATTTAATCAAGGCCTTGGCATGTGCTTCAGAACACAATAGTAAAGACAACATAGAAATCTTGGAGGGAGTATGCCCCAATTGATCAACAATGTCATAATCACTCTTGCGAATGATCTTCAATACTTCTTCCATCTGCTTAGAAAGATCATCAACAACTGGCACATTATTTGGTATAGGTTCAATAACAGGACCTTTGCCCCGAGCGTCAGTGGTGGAGGTAGCAGCTGGAGTAACTGCATTCTTGGAGGTAACTGGAGGAGAGAAAACTCTTCCGCTTCGTGTGATCTTACTAGATCCAGCAATATTATCAACATCAACAGGCATATCAGCTAAGGATTCCTGCTTAACACCATGGATATAAACATCAGACCCATAATGCCAAGGCACAGCTTTATCAGAAGTATACGGAATAGGACCAGGAGTGGTAATAATCATAGGAGCAACTCTAGCTTCAGCAACAATCTTCACAGGGCCTTCAGTAGTAATCTTAATTGGACCCTTATGAGTGATTTTGACAGGACCCTTGGAAGTGATCTTCACCGGCACCTTATCAACCATATCCACCTCTTCAATCTTCGCACCTTTAGTTATATGATCCACCATGCTTTCCACAGAAGGTGGTGTCCTCTCAAACACTATGGTGTAATTATTCATGAGGCGTTGAATTCCATCTCTCAACCTCCAGCAGCTATCCGGCTTATAGGTACAATATAAACAATCTTCACGACAACCTAGAAAGAACCCAGCTTGTACTAGCTTCTTCTTGATAACAGACAATGGTGTAGTCAACTCTGCAACTGAGGAAATATGTGAATCTTCATCAATGGCATTGACAGTCTTCTCATGATTTGGCATGGGAGCAGTGATCACATTTGGAGTACCCGGAGGGTCAAACTCAATCTCTCCCGCATCAATCATATCTTGAATTTTGTTCTTCAATACCCAGCAACTATTGGTATCATGTCCCTGACAGTTCGAATGATATGCACATCGTGCATTAGGATTGTACCTGGGAGAGGTAACATTAGGATTCTGAGGAGCATCTTTCAGAGTGATAAGTTCAGCCTTCAACAAGTGTTGCAATGCTTGGGCCATTGACATGTTGATCTTAGTGAACTACCTTCTAGCCCTCTGTTGATTTCCCTGTGGTGACTCTGTTGTTGCAGGAGTTGGGTTGGAAATATGAACTGCACTCACAGACTGATGCCTCCTATTACGATCAGGTTGACCATAAACAGCATTTGACTCTTTCTTCCCACTGGGAGGCTTCTTTGCAGCACCTGATGAAGAAGCACCCACTTGAATCTTGCCACTCCTGATACCACTTTCTACACGCTCTCCTGTCATTATCAACTCAGTGAAGCCAGATGATGAGCTTTCAATGAGATGACTGTAAAAAGGACCATTCAACGTACACATGAACATATCAACTAACTCCCTGTCAGTTAGAGGTGGTTGCACTCTTCCAGCCAAGTCTCTCCACTTCTGAGCATACTCCTTGAAGCTCTCTTTAGCACCCATAGACATGCTCTGAAGTTGCATGTGAGTAGGGGCTAAATCAGCATTGTATTGATACTGCTTATAGAAGGCTTCAGCAAGATCATTCCAATCACGAATGTTGACACTCTCCAACTGATAATGCCATTCCAATTGAGCTCCAGATAATCTCTCTTGGAAGAAATGAATCCACAACTTTTTATCAGCAGTATGGGGTTGGATTCTCCGGACATAAGACCTCAGATGCAGCTTGGGACAAGAGACACCATCATAAACAACAAAAGTAGGAACCTTGAAACCAATAGGTATGACTACCCCAGATATCAAACTCAGGTCTTCAAAATCTAGCCCAGAAGACTTTTGCAACTCCATAGCATCCATTCTATCCACCAGCATCTTGAACTTATCTTCACTAGGCTCATGATAGTAGTTAGCTTCAGAATCAGAGTCCCCCATTGTGTTGTGGAGACTGCCTCCCTCTTTCTCAGACTCTTCAGATTCATAATCTTCAACTTGTTCTTTGGTCTTGATAGGACCTTTGAACCTTCTTCCCATGTTGATCAGGCCACCTGACCTCCTAGTCTTCTTAGTCTTCTTGGCCAGCAGTGTCTTCAATTCATCCTGCCCCTTGGACAAGTTCAGGATCAACTCTTGGAACTATGCATTTTGTGCCTGAAGATCCTTAACTGTTTGTTCAAGAGCCATTGCTGAAATAAACAGCGAGAAGGTGAGAATCCCGTACACAAGAAACCTGTGATGCAATGATATGGAATGTAAATGCGTATGCAATGTTTTCAAGGACCGCATGATTTAAATTTGCTTAAACAAACAAGAAGGTAAACTTTTATTAGTAATAAATTTGTTTTGCCTCTTGGGCTTACAGAAAATGAAATGCAATAAATACAAAAGATGGGGTTTTAAGTCTCCCATGGACGCTTCCTCTTTGTGTTGAGGTATGAGTTGATATTCCGTTCCTCGTGAAGTTGCTTTGTTAGTTCCAGGATTCTTTCTTGGCTTGCTTTGTAATGAGCCTCGAAGGTATCCCTTTGCTCCTTCAACTGGATCCAGGATCTCTGTAAATCTTCCATGTCAGTAGGCATGTCTGGGTGAAGGATGGTATAAGGAGTATCTCCTTCAGCAACAGGTTCCATGGTAACTGGCAGGATAGCAGGATATGGCATCATGAGAGTCTGAGCACGAGATCGCACCCATCTGAGATAAGCTTCCATAAGAATAGTGTACTTAGGCTCCAGAGTCTTGTTGTCAACCTTGTTCACTTTTCCCCATGCTCGTATGAACCTCTGACGGTAACCTTGAAGATCGTTGTCATAGTCAAACACAATACCCTGAATCAACATATCATGTGGACCATCACTCCGAGCGTAACCAAACTGTCGTAAAGCTAAAGAAGGGTTGTAAGTAATGCCTCCTCTTATGCCTAGAAGTGGCACATTAGGAAACTCCCCACAACAGTCAATGATAGTAACGTTCTCCATAGATCTGGAGCACCAATGAATATCTGAATGCGAGAGTGACATGATCCTCTTGGACCACCTGAACCCTTGTTCATTCTTCATCACTGAACGAGGAAGGTGAGAAATAAACCACCTAGATAGCAAAGGTATGCAACACATCAGAGTTCCTCTTGCTTTTGTAGTACGAGTGTGAAGAGAGTGCAGGATGTCTCCAAGCAATGTAGGCACTGGATTGTGACTCAAGAATATATTGATGGCATGAACGTCTATGAACTGATCAGGATTGGGGAATAACACTAAGCCATAGATCAGCAAGGCTAAGATCTCCTCAAAAGCATCATAGCTCATAGCCTTCAAGAACACTTGAGCTTTTTCTATCAACACCTTAGCAAGAATACCCTTAACTCCGCTTCTCGTTTCTAGAACAATGTCAGACTTCTTCAGATATAGAGCTGCAGCAATAACCTCAGGTTTAGGCTCTTTCTCCAAGCCAGTGAATGGTTTCTGATCAAGTACAGGTATACCCAGAAGTTTAGATAACTCTTCCATTGTTGGAACCAGCTGATAGTCGGGGAATGTGAAGCAATGATGTTTAAGGTCAAAGAACTGAAATAGGACACTCATCATGTCTTCATTGAACCCTGAAGCAACTAGATCCAATAGGTGACCATGTCTCTTGATGAACCGGGAGTTTTCAGAAACTTGAGAGATCAATTCCTTAAGCTTAGGAGGTATTCCTACAAAGTTGATCCGGATAGTATTCCTACGAGCAGAAGCCATGACCTGCAACAAAGAACAAAGATAAATCCTTTGGTCCTTGAAATGGTTAGTGAAAATGCTATGCTTATGATGCATGATGATGTCATGATGTTATGCTCAATCACAAACATGTGGCACACACAAACAAGTCACACCATAGCCCTAGGTTTAAAGGCTTGCATGAGGTTCAAAGGTAAGTACCCTCCCCTGAAGTTTAGATGGTTCATCCTGTCCTACAAAAGTAACCAGGTTCTAAGGGATCTCAATATCATTGATCCTTCACAAGGGTGGTTGTTCAGTAGGCAACTTACTTGCCAACCAAAACCCTCCAAGTTTAGAATCTCAATGAGCGTAGTATCGAGTATCAACCAACTTCAGTCTGCACCAAAACCGGCTATCTCACTACTTTTCTAAAGGCCAAGATGGGATAACTAGGGTTCTAAAAGTCAGTTAGTGTATTGACAACATATGGCAGCCTCATATTATCCTCAACTTGACTTAAGGAACATAAGCACCAACCAAGAAGTCACACTAACTATGGCCACCAGATCAACCATATCGGTATACGCCGTACAGTTTCCTTGGTCTATTGCCATTTACCTAAGGTACACTAGATCCGGGTTAGGATCTTTCACACATAAGAGCCCAACAAGTAAGTATAAAGCAAACAAGGCAAACAATTTTAAAGTGATCTAATTCCTAAGGGTACCCCTCTTTTATTAAATCCCCAGCAGAGTCGCCAGTTCTGTAACACGGTGGAAGAACTGACTTTTAGTTATGTTGCGGATAGCAAAAGTCGCCACCGACTTTTATTTTATCCAAAGGAAAGGCATAAAAGAACAGGAAAGACCTTTTAAAAGATTTTTGGGTCCGGGGGGTAGGTTATGTAAAGGGAAGGTGTTATCACCCTTTACATCCATGGTTATCCATGGGCTCTTAGTTACTTAGCTCACTTTAAAATGTTTTTTGAAATGTGAAGTGTGTGAATAGAAATTTTCTTAAGTATTTTATAATGATCCATGTACGGATGTATATAAAACCTTTGTTTTGAAAATTTGTTTGAAAATATGAAGTGTTTGAAATGTTTTGAAGAGTGAGCGAGTATCTAAGAGGAACCTACCCTAAGTTTAAGTCTTTTCTGTTCTTGAATCCTTTAAGTGGTAAGACTATCCCTATTATTAAAGAATAGGTAGTCATTACCTTGGATGTGAGGGACAAGTGAAGGGACATCTGTTATTTAGGCAACTGTGGGGTGTATAAGCAATTCGAAGGGACTCATCTTTATTCGAAAGGGACAAGATCATTACGAAGGCAACATTCGAAGGGACTTGATCTTTTTATCTGTTAAGGGACTAGATGATGTGAGGTGAGGGACTTTGCTTTATACACCCTACTTGACCTTTTGTTTTAGGCAACATGAGAGGTAACCCTAGAAAGTGAGATGGCGATCAAAGATCGACTTACGTGTGTGAGTGTACAATTTTAAATATTTATCTTTTTTAAATTAGTGATCTAAATTAATTTTAAAATACAAACATGTTTCACTCCCTATTTTACTAACCATAACATTTAAAATAAATAATAAATATTACTACTAAATATTACATAAAGGAAACAATTACATAATAATAATAATTAAAGCAAATTAAATAAATAAGCAAAAATAAATAATAATAATATAATTGGGTTAGTAAAAATAATAATAATAAATCACAATATATAAATGGGGTTAGTAATAATAAAATAAATATCATATGAAAATAAACATAATTAATAATATAAACAAAAATATTAGCATAATAATTAAAAGATCAATTTTTTATATGAACAATTATTTTTTAAGATTAAGAAGAAAATATAAACAATTATATACTAATTATCATAAAGTTTTAAATTATTTACAAATTATAAAAATTAGGTTAATTATAAACATATTATGAAAATAAATTAAATTTACAAAATTAAATTAGCAAATTTTAATTATTTTTAAGCATATACTAAAAATTATTTACATACAAAAATTAAATTATAAACAAATTATAATATATATATATATATATATATATATATATATATATATATATATATATATATATATATATATATATATATATATATATATTATGAAAATAAGGTTAACTATAATTGAATAGTCATATTATTATATTTACAAAATTAAATTAAAAATTTTAATTACTTTAAGCATATTTATATACAAGAATTATATTAAATAATAATCATAAATAAATTATAGAAATATGTACATGATTAAGGTTCATAATAAATTAAAAGTTATAATATAATTAAATTTTAGGTAAAAGAAAATTAGGGTTTGTGAAAATTATTAGGTTTTTTTTTAGAAAATTAGGGTTAATTAATAACTATATAAAATTTTACAATATTAATAATTTACAAAAATAAATAATTTTTCTTAAAGACTTAAATAAAAAAGATGAGTTCTAAAATATAATAATATAAACATCCTATTTATTTTCCATTATTTGAATTTATTTAAATTTATTCAACTATAATATAAATTAAATAAATAAGAAAAACAGAAAAAGAATGAAAAAAACAAAAACTTACCTGGGCTGGGATTTGAACCCAGCCCCTAAGCTTTCACAATATCTGGACCAATACACCAGCCACTGGGCCATGCGCGCGCAGGCGTTAGGGAAGGAGCATCATCAGGTTTTGTTTCTTCTCCTGTAAATAATCATAGCAAAAATAAAACAACATAAAAGGGCCTGGGGGATTCGAACCCAGGACCCTTACACAACACACAAGCATTCTTTCCATCCAGCCGGGAGGGCGCTACTGATAACATAATCACCATAATGCATAATATATTAAACCTGTTAATTAAATGGAAAAACAAGAAAAAGTTGTTGAGCCCAGGATTCGAACCAAGGCTCTAAGGTCATACGCGTGCGTCCCTCACCACTGGGCTAGCGCTGCAGCTGTGATATAATTCAATAAACAATTCTAAAAATATTATAACAAAATTTAAATTTGAAATATGGCGCGCTGGCTTCATCTTCTTCCTTGGATTTTCGCAGGTTTTCCTGCGAAATTTCCTGGGAAATTTCCTGCGATTTTTCCTGCACTCAAGACCTGCCAATTCCATATCATCATAAATACGTACAATTTCATCAAATTGATCACATTTTCATGATCCCCAGACATCACACAGTTCATTTATAGTTTTAGAATTGATTTATATTAACTAAATCGAAAGATCCTAAATTCCATTCAAAAACCCTAGCCATGGCATCTTGCGGTTTAGGGCCTGGTTCTTCAATCTTTTTGTCCAGAAATCATCTAGGCATCATACTCAACACAAATACATGGTTAGAATGCATTATTACTACACAAATAATGAAAATCGAAAAAAATACAAACAAGAGCAATGTTGGTTCGGTTTATGCAATATAGGGTGCTTTGGATGCAAATGAGTATTGAGAATGATTCAAGGATGTCCAATAAACATGTTTACACCTTCAAAACTTTTTGGAATGACCTCTAGGGAAGAATCCGAATTTGAGATTTTGTGATGAATTTTTGAAAGTGGCAACTTACTCTTGAGGCAGGGAATTCGTGTCCTATGCATTGGGATAACTTGTATACTTATAGTACAATGGAATTAGGTCAAAAGATTGGATCCTTACATGGACTTTTTGATTTTTTAAGATTGAAAAAGATTAGAGCTTAAATTTCAAATATTCTTGAACAAGACCTTTCTATTTCAAGCCAATCTTCATCAATGTTGTATCAATTCAATCCAAATTATATTTATGACCTTCTAGAAGAGAAATATATTTTAAATTTTCACATTTGATATTTTATTTAAATTTAAAATGATTTTTTAATATAAAAATCATAATAAATAAATTAAATAAAATTATGAAAATATTAAATAAATTTCGTGCATGATGTCATGGATCACTTTGGGTCACCAAAAGTTCAGCCCATTTAGAAAAATTTGGCTCTAAGACCCTATTTCCTTCATAAACCACCCAAAAATTTTCCAACTTTGCAAGGTCACACATCCTTCAATTTTAATGCTATGAGGGTGTTCTTGGACTTTTTGGAAATATTTAAGAGTCCTCTAACAAACCCCATTGGTTTCATGTTCATATAATTTACCATTCTCAAGTTATGCCCTTTTGAAGTTGTTGACTTTTTGTTGACTTTCAAAAGGACCTATAATGTCTTAGCTCATACCTTCCAAATGAAGCCTTTTTGGGCTTGGCTTGTGAGACACAAAGTTGTAGATAATTCAATTTACTTCAAAATGAGATTTGGATGGAAAAAATGTGATGAAGCATGTGAAAGTTATGGCTGGTCAAAGTTCAGTTGACTTTTCCTGAAGAAACCCTAATTTAGAAACCTCTGATTCTTGATGATCTGAAATGTACTTGATGAATCATGATCAACCCTTGATCAAATGATGAATTTTACTTCATATACTTGATGTTGGAAAAAAAATCATGAAGTTTGACTTTTGTTTGACCACAGTTGACCTCAGTTTGACTTTTTAACTGCTTTGACTGATTTTGACCTATCTGATCATTTGACTGAGCAAACCTTTGAGAAAAGTTCTGAAATTTTTCATGGGGATTCTTAGACACATATAAGATGTTATGAAGCTCACTTGAAGTCTTGGAAATCCATTTAGCCTGATTAAAGTCAAAACCCTAGTTTTGGATGCACTGCTTAGGAGAATGCCTTGCCTGAGGGATTTGTCAAATCTTCTGACTATTTGTGAACTTTGTGAACCTTGTGAACCATCATAAGATGTCTTGTAAACTTCATGAACCTCATGAAAGGTCTTGTGAACCTTGTGAACCTCATAAAGTGTCTTGTAAACTTCATGAACCTCATGAAATGTCTTGTGAATCTTGTGAACCTCATGAGAGGTCTTGTGAACCTTGTGAACCTTCTTAGCACACAAAGTCTTGTATTGTGAGGGCAAATTTTGGGGTGCAACACTCATCTCATAATCAAGGACTAAACCCTAAAGGTTTTAAGGCTTTGTGATTAAGGTTATGCCTGCATCCTTCTATTAGGATGGAGTGTATAACTTTAACCCTAAGTGTTAAACCCTTAATGTGTTTAACTCCTTTAATCAATCCACCTAATAATCATTAAGAAATCAAGCTTGTAACTTGGGCCTTGCATTAGGGTTCGAATTCTTCCTTAATTGGTTAAGAAGGACTAACCCTAGTGTTAATGGACAAGTCCTCCTCAAGTTGTCTTACAAACCATAAAAATCACTTCTTCATCTTATCATTAACTAAAATCCATTTAACAAAGGCTTTGTTTTGTCATGAGGTTAATTCCTAATCATGGATTAAGTTGAGGAGTCTTTCTCAGCTTAAATGTTCTCATCTATTATCCTTCTATTAGGATGGTGTATTGAGTCCATTAAATCCTTGATTTGGCTTAAACTCATTACTTAACACTAAACAAAAACAACAAAAACATCTAAATAATTACAAGTAGGGTAATGATCTTAATCCTACATCATGGTGATTAAGTGTGAGGTGCTTACTTCATACTTAAGGTATTCTCATAACCCCTAATCAGAGGGAGGATGTGATGAGTTTACTAACCCTTGGTTTAGGCTTAAGCTCATTTTCCTATGACAAACTTCAAAAAGCAATAAAAGACTGAAAACTCAAAAACAAACAATAATCGTCTCCTCCGGGATTCTTCTCTCACCTCATTCACTCATAAATGAGAACTCGCTTCTTCCGTCTAATGCAAGACAGTTTGCACCTGAGCCAGACAGGTCATACACTTGAGCATAGACAAGTAAGCAGTTCACAAGTCAATTTACCTTTCAGTCTCTTTGAGTCGAACTACGGTGTTCTGACTTCCTCATTGCACGAGAGGATACGTAGGCATAACATAACAGTTATCGAACAAAAGTCTCTGTATATTCCCCCCTTTTCCAGCATTATTCTTTAAGCCTCATAGTCTTGAGCTTCACACTCTTGTTCTTACACTGACACTTCTCTTATACACTTCACATTTCTTTTACATTGACACTTGCATTCTTTCCAGCTTTGATACACAAATTGCACTGACACTACCCCTTTAAAACACAAATCTTTTAAGCGTGGATCCCGTTGAGTACGACGAACAATCTGGGTGCTAATACCTTCCCAGGTTGTAACCAACCCCCTTTCTCAGTCTCTCTGGTTCGCGACCGTCTTATCCATATCTTCTTAGGTCTATGCAGCATTACCTTTCCTTCGGGATAAAAATGCCTAGCTGGCGACTCTTGTCTTTCTGAGTTCACCCTTGTGTGTTCTCACCTCCCTTCGCCAACCGTTCGCGTTTGTACCCCTTCTGACCTAGGTGTCATTTTGGTGGGAGCGACAGCTTGGCGACTCTGCTGGGGACCCTTATACTGTAACCAGGGCTTCTGGTTCTTTTTGTGGGTTCCTTCTAGCGCTTGTTTGATTTGTGTTTACTGGGGTGTTATGTGCTAATTGTGTTTATATATTTGCTTTATTTACTGCTTTATGTACAGTTGTTTATTGCTTTCTTTACAGTTTTATACATCATACTGTCATACTGTCATCTTGCTGGATCTGGTTTTTGTTTTGGTGGGTGGGATTCTATTGAGAGTTTAAGGTCCTATACCTGGGACCTGATTGACACCTAGGCTAGAGTGGTTCATATTATTTCCCATTCCATTTTGGTCTGGTGCGGGAATATGAAACACGGTTCAGATGTGGGTTTATTCTTGAGAACTCTATGCTACAGATCTCCTGTAGTGCTAGGGCTATATGGGAAGCCTGCTAAGTCTGGATGACCTTTATTATGACCTTCAGAAACTGAGGTGAATTAGAGGAGGATCTTTTATGGTTATTGTGAACATTGTACCTCCGGGTTAGAAGTGTTTACACTTCTCATAGCTGATCCAAGTCAGAGGATCTTTGTTTTAGAACACCACCTGTGAGGGGGTTGGGCTGTTTACAGGTTTGCAGGTACCATTGGCCACATCATACCCTGTTACTATTTGGTTTAAAAGTACCTCACTTTGGGACAGTTCTTGTGATTTGAACCCTGGACATGTGACTCTTTATTTGAGTCCCCCACCTTGGTTACTGGATTTCTGAACCTCCATCTGGACTTCTTAAACATACATGGACTTATATCAAGGCAGTTAATCAGATCCAGCTTGATCACAAACCCTTGCATAATCATTTGCATACTCATCATTTGCATCATTTAACATTTGTTTATTTGTTTTTCAGGGTATCCGTATTGTATCTGGTTTGGTTTTGACCCCTTCATCTGCATAGACCTCTGTTCATCAGTCATCTGCTTCAACTATCTTCATCAGTTGCCTGCTTCAGCTACTTTTATTACCAGCTTCAGCCTATCAGTGGCTCATCTCCAGTATCAGTCTTCATCATCAGCACTTGTTTTCAGCTCTTCATCAGCAGTCATGGCACCCAAAAAGAGCAACATTTCTTACCATTTCTTTGAGCCTGTGCTGACTGGCATCAGGCAGGTCCAGACACTCATCACTCCAGACCACATCCCATTATTCAGAGAGCATTATGGAGGCATCCTTGATATGGTCATGGACCTGGACCCTTCTCAGAGGAGTATGATCCACACTTGCCTACAGTTCTATGACCCTCCTTTGAGATGTTTCACTTTCCAGAACTTTCAGCTAGGACCTCTGCTGGAGGAGTTCTCATCATTGATTGGAGTACCTGTCAGGGGTGGTGTCCCCTTCAGCCCAGAGATGACTTCTTCCAGCAATGGAGAAGTGGCAAAAGCACTGTACCTGGAGCCCATTTTGATTGAGCAGAACATGACCACAAAGGCTGGGATCCCTGGTCTACACTTAGATTTCTTGACTTCTCAGGCCATCCTGAAGGCCTCCTTGGGAGAATGGAGGGCAATTTGTGCATTGTTAGCCCTCAGTATATATGGGTTTATACTATTTGCAGATGAGCCCAAGTTTATCAGCAAGAATGCCATTCATCTTTTCCTTCTAAGGAACCCAGTACCCACCTTGCTGGGAGATTTCTATTATTCCATTCATCAGAGGAATGAAAAGCAAAGAGGAAAATTGGTGAGATGCTGTGCTCCCCTATTTCATACCTGGCTGCTCAAACACTTACCAAAGACTGATGCCTTCTTGAATCCTCACCAACAGAAGAATTGGGCTAAGAGACTTATTGCTTTGACTTCAGATGACATCAGATGGTGCACCCAGAGCACCAAAGGCAGGGACATAATAACTAGCTGTGGGCAGTACCCCAATGTACCTCTAGTAGGAGTGAAGGGTTGCATCAACTACAATCCTTTTCTGTTTAAGAGACAATTGGGCTATGCTTTGGTTCACCCTCCTAGAGTGCAAGACTTGGCTGAAACCCTGTATTGTGAGATAAAACCTAATCTAGCTGTTGTCAGACAAGCATCCTGGGCTTGGGACAACATCCAGACCAAAGGGATGGCCATTCTTGGGAGGTGCAATAATGTGGCTTCAGCTCAGTATTATGAATGGTCTCATGCTAGAGCTCAGATTTCTGGGATGCTTTTCACCATTGAGGATGCACCTGGACCATCCACAGTACCACCTCCAGCCACTATCAGCCTGGAAGAATTTGAGAAGCTGAAGGAAAGGAATGAGAATCTGTCTCAAGCTCTGAAGAAGACCCTCTGGGAGAGGAGTGATGGTCGTCTAGACATTGAGAGGTTGGAGAAGCTTAAGGTGGAACATCTGGCCAAGATTGAGAAAGTAGAGGGCTAGATCAAGAAATCAAGAGCTGGGGAGCAAATATTGAAGAATGCCTGTAAGGAGGCCAAGCATCAGAAGGCTAGGACTGATCTCTATCTGCAAGAAAGTCAAGCTAGGTGGGTCAGGATCACTGAAGCTCGTACTCAAGAAGATAAGAGAACTCAAGCCAGGATTGAGCAGTTAGAGGCCAATGAAAAGAAACAACAGGAAGCTCATCTAGCAGCCCAGAAGGAGATTTCAGAATTGAAGCTTAGGGCTGGTCTGAAGAGGTCAAAGGACCAAGACAGGAACAAGAAGCTGACCACTGCTATTGCCACCAGAAACCTTCTCATCAGGACTATTACAGAGCGTCCGTCTGGTCCTGTAACTGAAGCACTTCTGAAGGAGGTTAAGGAGGATGAATTTGGACTTGATGTCTGACTTTTTGTTTGTTGTTGCTTTCATTTGATGTACTTTTCTTTTATGTTGTATTTTGACCCCTCAGGGGCATGTGTTGTAAAAACAAACTATGTGTTATGCACCGTTTGTAATATATTTGTTAGTTTGTTTCCATTTGGGGCTTTTTTTTCCTCAAGCAACACCAAAGCATACTCCTCAAGGTCTGGAAAGGTCAAAACTAAGAACCAAGCCGGATACCGTGGAAAGCAAATAAGCATGCTGCATTGCATACTAACTTTTGTTTTGTTTTGTAGGTTTTGTTATTATTTTGTCTGTTTCTAACTCTGTTGTGGTTCAGGAAATATTGCTCGCAGAAGGGTGTTCCCTCTCAACCGTCCGCACAGGTATCCTACTCGCAACAATCTTCCGGGTATCCAAATGGATCAAGTACATCATGACCTGAATGAGGTCAGGACACATATGGCTAACGAAAGAGTGGCGATGAGAAACCAAATGGCCCAATTCATGACTGTAATGACTGGCTTGGCTCTGAGTCAGGAAAGGCTGAGGGCATTGGTAGAAAGACAAAACCCCGAGGAACCTCATCCTGGGACTGGAGGAACTAGTAATAATGAGGGAGGTCAGCCTCATGTTAACCCACCAGTATTTGGACCTCATCTAGATCCGGAAGTCAATATCCCAAAAAATGTACCGGGCAACACTGCTGCAGGCAGGATCTTGCAAGAAGATCCTCAAGAGGAGCAGTTTACTGTCATGGGAGCCGGTGATGAAGTCTATGATAGGAGGTTTGATGAAATTGCTGAGAAGTTGAGATCTCTGGAGTCTCAAAATTCCCTGGGTTTTGATGTCATGGATATGGGGTTAGTGGATGGGGTAAGAATTCCCCACAAGTTTAAACCCCCGTGCTTCGAAAAATACAATGGAACTTCCTGTCCACGAACTCACTTACAGTCCTTCCTGGGAAGACTTAAAGCATACACCATGGATGAAAAACTGTGGATGTTTTACTTTGAAGATAGTTTGACTGGGGCTTCAAGGGAGTGGTATTCACACTTGACAAGAGCTACTATCAGATGCTGGAAGGACCTAGCTGAAGCCTTCATCAGGCAGTACCAATACAATCTGGACATGGCTCCTAACATGACCCTCTTGATGGGAATGTCTCAGTCCTCCAGAGAAAGCTTAAGGGAATATGCCCAGAGGTGGAGACAGCTTGCTGCTGCTGTCCAGCCACCCATGTCGGAAAGAGAAATGGCCGACATGTTTATGAATACTCTGCAAGGAACATATATTGATAGGCTAGCTGCCTTTTCTTCCACCAGCTTCGCAGACGTAGTTATAGCCGGGGAAAGGATTGAAAGCCTTTTGAAAATGGGTAAGATTTCTGATAATGGTGCAAGTTCGTCCAGTAACTCTAGGAAGCCTTTTGTGGGACCTAGAAGAACCGGCGAGACAAATGCCATTCGTGCTAGCAGGGGCAGACCTCAGTGTGTCCATAGATCAGTAGCAGCTGTCACTATTCCAGCTCCGATTCCTCAGCAACCAACATATCAACCATAACAACAACCATATTATCAACAAGTTCAGTATCCGCCACAGAGGACCTACAACAACAATAACAACAATCAGCAGCAAAGACCCTTTCAGCAAAGACCATCACAGGCAAATAGGGTGATTGACCCTATCCCCATGCCTTATGCTGCCTTATTGCCACAACTCCTGAAACTCAACTTGGTTGAATTAAGGACATTGGCACCACCAGATCCCTCTAATCTTCCAAGGAATTACGATGTCAACGCCAGATGTGCTTTCCACTCCAATGCACCTGGCCACAATACTGAGAAATGCAGGGCTTTGCAAATGAAAGTCCAAGACCTGGTGGATACTAAAGCCCTCAACTTTGCACCCCCTCCAAGTGTCACCAAGAATCCCATGCCCAATCATGGAGGACCAAGAATTAATGCCATTGAGGAAGACAAGCCATCTTTCTTAATCACCAATGTCAGACAGATTCGAACACCTTTGGTCGAAATTAAAGCTCAGCTCCTAGAGTGCCGGTTGTTCCCCGGGTGTGAGCTTGGTTGTGGGTATTGCAACATTTCGGTCAACGGGTGTGATAATTTGAGAAGCGGCATAGATGGTCTTATCAAAAGTGGTATACTTCAGATCTCAACAACGGCGCCTACAAATCCAGCAATCCCTTTGACAACAATTCCTGATTCTCCTACAACTGCAGCAACAATCATTCCGACCAATTCATCAATATCATCAACAATGGCTTCATCCATCACTTCAACAAATCAAATGTCAACAACCATTTCTTCTACAACATCAGTATCCTTTTATTCAGCAGAATCTTCTACAACACCAACAGAAATTAATGCAGATATCTCAACAGTCACCATCTACTATGATCCGTTAAATGTTCCTCCAAACAACAACTTTCAGCAACAAACAGTGGCACCTTCTGCCAGGCCACCAATCACCATTTACTACGATCCGCACACCGTTACAGTACCCTCCCCTGCAGCAGTCAGTCCAGTTACCATCACGGTGCCTGGACCAGTTCCATATGAAAGCAGTAATGCCATACCTTGGCATTATGGCTCTGACCTCTACTGCAACAGGGAGAAAATCACTTTGGACTCTTCAACTTCTTCTCCACAGATTGATAATGTTGGGGGAGGCGGAGGCTTAACCAGAAGCGGACGCCTTTTTGCCTCACAATTGCAAAGACCTAATGCCGAAGCAGAAGCTGCTGCCAAAGCAAAGGGGAAGAGTGTGTTATCTGAAGAACCAATTATCAAAGAAACTCAGAAGACATCTTTTGAGCAAGATGTAGATGAGTTCATGAGAATTATAAAGAGAAGTGATTACAAGGTGGTGGATCAGCTTCACCAAACTCCCTCAAAAATCTCCATATTATCCCTGTTGATGTGTTCTGAAGCTCACAGGAATGCATTATTGAAAGTCTTGCACGCAGCATACGTGCTAGAGGAGATCACTGTTAATCAGCTATAAACTGTGGTGGCAAATGTCAACACCAGTCATGGACTGGGCTTTACCAATGCTGACTTAACAACTGAGGGACGTAACCACAAAAAGGCTTTACACATCACTCTAGAATGCAAGGGTGCTGTTCTATCCCATGTACTGATGGACACTGGGTCTTCACTCAATGTTCTACCAAAGAAAGCCTTAGTGAAGCTGGAGTACGATGGCTTGGCACTGCGTCCAAGTAATTTAGTGGTGAGAGCATTTGATGGCTCTAAAAGATCAGTGCTTGGAGAGATTGATCTGCCTGTGATTATTGGCCCGCAGACTTTTAAAATTACCTTCTATGTGATGGACATTCAGCCGGCCTACAGCTGTTTGTTGGGTAGACCTTGGATTCATGCCGCTGGCGCTGTTACGTCTACCCTTCACCAGAAGCTGAAATTCGAGTGGGAAGGCCAGATCATCACCATCTGTGGTGAAGAAGACATCTTTGTTAGCCATCTGGCTACGTACAAGTACACCGAAATGGATGGAGAGATCCATGAAACTATGAGCCAAGGGTTTGAGGCCCTGAACATAAATGAAGCATCTGCTGTACTGGGAACCTCCATGACGTCTTATCAGCAAGCCCGAAAGGTTGTTGAAGAGGGGACTGCCCAAGGCTGGGGCAAGCTGCTGCCCGTGGAAAAGAAGGAAGACAGATTTGGGTTGGGTTACAGACCAACTCAACAAGATCAATCAGAGGCTGCCAAGAAGCCCAATTTTGTCAGCAGGGGAATGCTCACCCCAGATGCAGTGAACAACTTGGAAGACGAGGAAGAAAGCGACCGCAACCTGGAGAGCTGGATACGTCTAAGGATCCCGGGGAGCCAAGTCCTTAACTGGTCTTCCCAAGAAATTATAAGGGTTACTCCTGCAGAGTAATTATTATTTCCTTTATTTTTTAAGCATGCATCAAGTTTTGCATCTTGCCCAAGATGACAAGACTCATTTTGTAATCGGGCCATCTTGTAATTTTGTGCAAACAGATCAATCAATGAATATCGGACATCTTTTGCAAATGAGTCTTTTCCTTTTCCGCTCACTGTTTTCCATTTTTCTTTTTGTACAAAAATAAAATGGCAATGTTTTCCAAAATGATAACTCATTTCACTTTTTCTAAACAAGATTAAAATTGATAACTAAAATGAACAATCTAAACCCTTGCAGAGAGTGCCTTTCAGACTGCATCGACAACAACACTGCTATGACTTCGTATGACTTTGACAATCCAATCAATCAAGCTGATGAAGGGGTTGAAGAAGATTATGAGCTACCTGAAGAGCTAGCCAGGTTGTTAAGGCAAGAGGAGAAGGTTATCACTCCTCATCAGGAGGAGGTCGAAACGGTTAATCTTGGTATGGAGGAAGACATAAAAGAAGTTAAGATCGGGGCCTGCCTACAGGATTCAGTAAAAGAGCAACTGATTGACATGCTTCGGGAGTATGTGGATGTTTTTTCTTGGTCTTATCAGGATATGCCCGGGTTGGACACCGATATTGTCATGCACAAGCTGCCTTTAAAAGAAGATTGCCCACCGGTAAAACAGAAGCTGCGCCGTACTCGCCCAGATATGGCAATGAAGATAAAAGAGGAGGTACAAAAACAGTGGGACGCCGACTTCCTTGCTGTAACTAGCTATCCGCCGTGGGTTGCTAATATTGTACCTGTGCCTAAGAAAGACGACAAAGTGAGAATGTGTGTGGACTACCGGGATCTGAACAGAGCCAGCCTGAAAGATGACTTCCCTTTACCTCACATTGATGTATTGGTTGATAATACGGCTCAGTTCTCGGTGTTCTCCTTCATGGACGGATTTTCAGGATATAATCAGATCAAAATGTCACCTGAAGACATGGAGAAGACAACTTTCATCACACCCTGGGGCACGTTCTGTTATAAGGTGATGCCATTCGGACTGAAGAATGCTGGTGCAACTTATCAACGGGCTATGGTAATGTTATTCCACGACATGATCCATAAAGAAATTGAATGTTATGTGGATGACATGATTGCCAAGTCCCTCACAGAAGAAGACCACCTGGTGAATCTGTTGAAGTTATTCAAGCGTTTGAGGAAATACCAACTGAAGTTAAACCCCAACAAATGCACATTCGGGGTGCGATCCGGTAAGCTGCTGGGATTTATTGTAAGTGAGAAAGGGATTGAAGTTGACCCTGATAAAGTTAAAGCCATTCAAGAAATGCCTTCACCAAAAACTGAGAAAGAAGTTCGAGGTTTTCTAGGTAGATTGAACTACATGTCACGGTTCATATCTCACCTTACAGCAACTTGTGAGCCTTTGTTCAAGCTGTTAAGAAAAGAACAAACGGTCAGGTGGAATGAAGACTACAGAGGGCTTTTGACAAGATCAAGGAATATTTACAAGAGCCTCCGATCCTTATGCCTCCAGTCGAAGGAAGACCTCTGATAATGTACTTGACGGTATTGGAAGAGTCAATGGGGTGTGTGCTGGGCCAGCATGACGAGTCTGGTCGAAAAGAGTATGCAATATACTACCTAAGCAAAAAGTTTACCGACTGTGAACAACGTTATTCACTGCTCGAGAAAACTTGCTGTGCTTTAGCGTGGGCTGCTCGCCGACTAAGGCAGTATATGTTGACCCACACTACCTTATTGATCTCAAAGATGGACCCAGTTAAGTACATATTTGAGAAGCCAGCACTTACCGGACGGGTCGCAAGATGGCAAATGATCCTCACAGAATATGACATCCAGTACACATCTCAGAAAGCCATCAAGGGCAGTGTACTATCTGATTATCTTGCTGAGCAACCTATTGATGATTACCAGCCTATGAGATTTGACTTCCCTGATGAAGACATCATGTTCATAAAAGCGAAAGATCATGAAGAGCCTGTTCACACTGAAGGGCCTGACCCGGCAGAAGAATGGACTATGATGTTTGATGGGGATGTTAATATGAATGGTCGTGGTGTTGGTGCAGTACTCATTACACCTAAGGGGGTTCACATGCCTTTCTCGGCAAAGATCACCTTTAACTGCACTAACAACGAAGCTGAATACGAAGCTTGTATTATGGGTCTTGAGGAAGCCATTGACCTCAGGATCAAGACTTTGACGGTATTCGGAGATTCAGCTCTGGTAGTTAATCAAACCAACGGCAAATGGTACACACACCAGGATCATCTGATACCTTATAGGGACTACACAAGAAGGTTATTGACTTTTTTCACAATGGTCAAGCTTGAGTATATCCCTCGGGACGAGAATCAGTTTGCAGATGCTCTGGCTACCATTTCATCCATGATCAAAGTTCAAGCTGCCAACTTTGTACCTCGGATCTCAGTATCCAGACGTGACAGACCAGCATATGTATTTGCAGCAGATGTTGCCAAAGATGATAAGCCTTGGTTCCATGATATCAAATGCTTCTTGGAGGATCAAACATACCCACCTGAGGCATCTTCCAAGGACAAGAAGACATTAAGAAGGCTAGCTGGTAGTTTCTTCTTGAATACTGACGGTTCCCTATACAAGAGAAACTTCGATATGGTACTTCTCAGGTGCGTTGATAGAACAGAAGCAGACTTGTTAATGCACGAGGTACACGAAGGATCCTTTGGTACCCATGCCGGAGGGCATGCCATGGCCAAGAAGTTGCTAAGATCAGGTTATTACTGGATCACAATGGACGCCGACTATTGTTCCTATGCCAGAAAATGCCATAAATGCCAGATTTACGCGGATAAAGTGCATGTGCCTCCCAATCCTCTGAATGTGATGTCTTCACCTTGGCCTTTTGCTATGTGGGGCATTGATATGATTGGCAAGATTGAACCGACTGCTTCAAATGGCCACAGATTCATCCTGATAGCCATTGACTATTTTACCAAGTGGGTTGAAGCAGCTTCCTATGCAAATGTCACAAGGCAAGTGGTAGCCCGATTCCTGAAGAGAGACATCATCTGTCGGTATGGGGTTCCCGAGCGAATCATTACTGATAATGGTTCCAACTTAAACAACAAAATGATGGCAGAACTATGCCGGGACTTCAAAATCCAACACCACAATTCTTCTCCTTACAGGCCAAAGATGAATGGCGTTGTTGAGGCAGCTAATAAGAATATCAAGAAGATTGTGCAAAAGATGGTGGTTACCTACAAAGACTGGCATGAAATGCTACCGTTTGCCTTGCATGGGTACCGTACGTCAATCAGGACATCCACCGGGGCAACACCGTATCAGCTTGTGTATGGTATGGAGGCAGTCCTACCTGTTGAATTCGAATTACCCTCCTTGCGGGTACTAATGGATGTTAAGCTGAATGAAGCAGAGTGGGTCCGATCCCGATACGAACAACTGAATCTGATTGAAGAGAAGAGATTGGCTGCAATCTGTCATGGGCAATTGTATCAGAAAAGGATGAAGAAAGCCTTCGATCAAAAAGTCAGGTTCCGAGAGTACCAAGTAGGAGATCTCGTGCTGAAAAGACTCCTCCCTCCTCATACAGACCACAGGCGCAAGTGGACTCCGAACTATGAAGGGCCATTCGTAGTAAAGAAAGTTTTCTCTGGTGGAGCACTGATGCTTAACACTATGGATGGTGAAGACTTCCCGTCCCCTGTGAATTCAGATGCAGTAAAAAAATACTTCGCATAAAAAATGACCCGCTGGACATAGAAACAGAATGTAAGTCCAGGCAAAAATAGGGCATCCCGGCGAGTCAAAAACAGAATAAAAGACTCGGGAAAAAATAAGGGAAAAATAACAAAAAATGTACACCCGCTGAGTTGAAAAGCCGCATTGGACAACTCAGGCAAAAAAGGGTATCCCGATGGATTGAAAACCTGAAAGGGCGATCCATGCAAAATAAGGGAATAAGCAAACAACTGTATTCTGAATTCATCTGTATCACTTACGACTTGGTAAGCTTCGAAAGGATCAAGCTTTTGTCAGAATCAACTTTCTTCAGAAAGCAAGACGAGAAGAACGTCAAATGTCGTACGAGTCATAACGAAAGGAAGCTCCTTGAAGCGTCATCAACATTGCCAATATCTTTTGTTTCTCAATTTGTAACAATCTCCTCATTTTAGGGGATTTGTTTCTTTGACTGTATCTTGCCAATTCAGGGCACACGAATTAATAAAATCATATTTTCAGTCATGTTTCGTCTCGCACATTTTATTTTCTTTTGCGAAAATGTCCGATGTCTTTAAAATACTGATTGCATAAATACAAATGCTTCTCTTCTAAAAAATACGTGCTTGCAGGAAATATACTTACTCCCGGGAATGTCTAAACTCTTATGATGGAATCTGGAAAGGGATACCTCGGGATTACTTGTGCGTTTCTCTGTCTTTTCAGGATTACAGGTATTCAAAGCACAACATGGGGCATGAAAGCTTCACCCCAGCAAGCTGGAAAATCATTATCTACTCAGTCTTAGCACCGGAAGTGCTTTCTCCCCAGCTGAGTTTCCATTTATTTTTTCCTCCTCAGCCAAATACAAAAGCCAGGGAACCATCCCCCCACAGAGTGTCAACCTCTATCAAGAAAAGCAACGCGCAAAGAAATCACAACAGAGTGAAGGAAGCTTCTACAAACCCCCAGCTGGGTCCCTCATCACCAAGACGGGTCTATCAGTGACCTATTTCCCAAGCAGAGTCATACATCTTAACATATCTACCAAGGATATCACCCCCAGCCGGGGATGTCTACTTCGATCAGATCAGCCAGAGATCTCCACAGCAACGGGATCCGAATCCCGGATCGTTATCTTTGCATAATCATAGCATTCGCATCATTTTCTCCCCACAGAGCATAGCATTCCGTCTAAAACGGAGCATTACGGCAAAAATCAAACATACTGCATAATCATAAGCCATGTTCTGAATCAAACACTTGTAAATACCGACAATCCGTCAACGATATATAGAAAACTTCCCAAATTCCCCGGCAGAGGGCCAAGGCATTTCTCCTAAAGATATAGGTACTCCATGACACCCATCCGTGTCATGTCCCCAGAAGAAAGCCAAAGCGTCTCCTTTGCACTCGCAGATACATATCTATACAAATTCCCTGACACCCGTCCGCGTCACCTTCCCCAACATTATTACCTAAACACTTTGTAAATCATACAAATCCCCTCAGATTCGACACTCGTCCGTGTTCTTTGTTAACCAGTTGTTACTCGTCCGTATCATCATCTCAGAACATGCGTCAAGGGTTTGTTTCTACTTGATACTCGTCCGTATCATAGTCTTAAGGATGCTCGTTCGCATCTTTAATCCATACGCAATATCAGTTACTGCTACCTCTTTTAGAATTTAGACACTCGTCTGTGTCTATTATTCCCCAGAGGAGTCCCCTTAGATCAGACACTCGTCTGTGTTCTTTGTTAACCAGTTGATACTCGTCCGTATCATCATCCCTGAACACGTGTCAGTGTTTGTTTCTACCTGATACCCGTCCGTATCATAGTCTTAAGGATGCTCGTCCGCATCTTTAATCTATACACAACGCCAAACACTTATACCTTTCATTTCTTGGATATAAATGCTCGTCCGTGTTTACTATTCCCCAGCATAGTCCCCCAACAAAGCTTGTTGAACTATTTCCTTATCAGACATTCGTCTTATGTCGTGATACTTTTAGCAGCCGTATCCTGCTAGGTGATCGTCCTTCACCCTTTTTGATGATCGTCCTTCATCATTCCCAGTGGAGTCTCTATTCATTAGAACCCCTTCTTATCCGACATTCGTCCTATGTCGTGATATTTTTAGCAGTCGTCCTCTGCTAGGTGATCGTCCTTCACCTCCTGATGATCGTCCTTCATCACTTTATCCGATGGCCGTCCCCATCGTTGATCTGGTTATCTGACATTCGTCCTATGTCATGATAAACCCTGAGAGCAGCCGTACCCTGCTAGGTGATCGTCCTTCACCTCTTGATGATCGTCCTTCATCATGCTTATCCGATGGCCGTCCCCATCGTCGACCTTTTTATCCGGCATTCGTCCTATGTCGCGATGCTTTTGGCAACCGTACCTTGCCCGGTGATCGTCCTTCACCTTAGATGACCGTCCCTCGTCTTATCCCCAACAGAGCAGCCGTCCCTTGCTAGGTGATCGTCTTTCACCTTTGATGACCGTACCTCATCATTTATTTCATTTACCTATAATCCCCAGAGAGTCTTATAGCTTTATCTGATGGCCGTCTCCATCACAATCTCTCATATCCCCAGCTTGTCGACCATCCCCGTCATAGCTTTATTTCCCGCACCTTCCCCAGCATGTCGGTCGTCCCCGTCATTGCTTTTTCCCCAGCAGTCGTCCTCTGCTCGACGGTCGTCCTCCGTCGCCCGCACTTTATAAATACTTTATTTTCCTTTTACAATCTATATCCCTTTTCTCCTTCATTCTGTGAGTGCAAATTTTGGACTGTCTTTGGTATTCAACCACAAGTTATCTTGTTTGAATGATAAGCCGTCGCTTACATCCTGCACAGCTAACTCATGCTTGAATAGGGGCAGCTGTAAACACCCCAAATTTGCCCTCACCCTTTCACACCATGGCTTGTGATCTTTTCATGTGCATAAGTTCAATCATAGCATCTCATGTTGCATTTTTGATTCACTGCATTGATTCAAAGTCATCTGCATCTAGGGTTTGTGATCTGAGCTATCCAAGAGCCATTTGAGCCACTCCAAAGGTCTTCAATCACTTCAAAGGGGTCCATGTATGTTCAAGCATCATATTATATCCCCATAAAGTCAAAAAAGTCAAAGAATCACAAGAACTGAGAAAGGCATGGAAGCAAAGCCAGGTTTAACTGCACAGATGACCTAGAATTAGGGTTTTGGTTTCAGAGGCCATAACTCCAAATTTTTTGGTCATTCTTGTTTCTATTGGTGTCTATATGTCATAGGGATCATGCATATCAATTTTCATGAAGAAATTCCATGGGGAAGGCATCTGATCAAGAGTTGACTTCTTGAGCAAGCCAGTGTGAAATCAGGGCATCTGAGGCCCCCAATGACCCAACCAAAGGGTGTTCTCCATCATTTTTAATGTGTATGATCTTTATTTGATCATAGAAGATGTTGGAAGTTCACAAAATTGAAGAATTTCAAGCCATTTGCAAAGTTTCCTTTTTTGGGAAAATGACTTGTAACGGAAACTTGCCATTTTGGGAAACTTTTTCAACCCTTTCTTTTTGTTTCAAAAATGCTTCAAATGGGAAAACTTTGGTCATGAAAGTTGTAGAATGGATCATTCCCTTTTCAAAAATTACAAGAACTCATTCTAATTCATTTTGGATCAAAAGTTATGGCTTGTCAAAGTTGGGAAAAATCACATAATTTCAAGTTTTGTACCAAAGAAGCATTTTGCAAAATGGTATGATCAAGCATTCTAAAGACTTCAAATGTGCACAAACTCCCCACAACATGTTCATGTGACTTCTAAAAATCAGAATTGGCCCAAGAAGTATGCATTTTGATGCCTTGAACTTCATGAATTTCCAAAAGGGCCAAAAAGTTACAAAGTTGCAAAACCTATCACAAACCCTAATCCACTTGCTGCATTGCCTCTAATCCTTTTCCATGGCTCTCCCTGATTCAAGCTGCAGCCAAGCCATGCTTTGTACCTTCACTTCCATAGCCCATACCTCTCTTACACTTAGACTTGACTTTTTGCAAAAACCCCCATACCAATCCCACAGTGCCACACCAACTATTCTGACCAATCAAGACTTTACAAACACACTTCAAGCAAGCCATTTCATATCATCTTGAAGCCTGAACACACACACAAGCCAACATACACAAAAATCCCTCCCTTTGCATTTTCTATCGAATCTCTCAACTCAGCCATTCAAACTTAAAAAGTCTTTCACTAATCAACTCACCATGATCCACTGATCATTTCCCACCCCTCACTTGTCCCTGAAACCACCACAATCAAAAACAAGATTTCAACACTCCCTTGACCTGAGCTTCTGAAAACTTTCTCTGGAGGCCATATAAACTCTAGCTAAGTGTCAAAAGCTTCTAAGGAGGATCATTGGAGCTTGTTTGAACCAAAGAAGCAGCCAAAAAGTCCCTGTTTCGAAAGCTCAAGCTCAGGTAGCCATGGCATTTATTTTTCCAGAACTTCCATTTTTAGTTTCTAAATGCTTCCTTATGCTTCACTGATTATCATGATGTGATTTGTTTTGAAAATGAGTGAAAAATGACCATGTATGCTTGTTCTGAAACTTTGCCCGTGAAATGCTTTTTGGTTTGATTCTTGATTTTGAGTGAAAATAAATGATTTTGATTGCTGGATTCTTGTTTAGAGTTGTCTAATGATTGATTCTGGAGAGTTTAGTGGAGTTTTATGGCGTATTGAGGGAGATTGAGTGAGAGGCTTGCCGGAGAAGATGACCGGAACACTGTTCCGGTCACCTGAAAGTCATTAGGGCTTCTGATTAGGGCTTAATCATAATTAGGAAAGTTTGAATGTGGGCCGTTCGTTTGCGCGCCAGGTCAATTCTCGCGTCCCCAAGTTTGAACCTCAGCCTTTGATCTGTTTGACTTTCTCATTTTTTCTTTTAAATTTCATTTAATTTCATTTGTTTCATATTTAATTTATACGAATTATTAAAAATAGTAAAAATCATTTAAAAATTATGAAATTTTTTGTCAAAGATTTAATTGATTTTCAGAACCCAAAAATATTTTTATTTTTATTTTTTTGCATTAAAAATTATTTTTAAATCATTTAAATGTTTATTTTTAATTAGTTAATGAAAATTAATTAATAAAAAATACATTCAAGTATTTAAAAATCACCAAAAAATTCACATTGCATTTAGAAACATTGTCCAACTCTCAAACCAAATTTCTTTTTTGTTCTTGATGCATTTTAATCATTTTCATTGGATTTAATTTCATTTTAAGACAATATTTTGGTTCAACCTTTGAAAATTTCATTCTGCCTAACCATTGAGAATTGGATGATGATTCTTTTTGCATTGCACCTTACATAGCATGTAGTTTATAGGATAAAATTGGTTTGAATTGATCTTCCATTTTCAATTTGTTTTGCATTTTTCATGATGAGGTACCTTAAAACCCTAGCAATCTTAGGAAATTCATAACTTTCATTAGGTTAGGAGTTGGATCCTCTCCTTTGGGCAGTGAGTTTGTATAGGTTTAGGGTATCTTTGTTTGCATTTTCAAATTTTTATCATGTCATTTGCTTCTGGTTTTGGATTTTTTTGCTTTGTATGATGCATGTAACCCTAATTTGTGCCTTCCTTTGCATTCATCTTTCATTTGCTTGCATCCCATGACTTGCCATGACATTTTGTGCATCCACATGATTCATGACACATCTTAGGACATATTAGACTCATGTTTGATCATTGCATCATTCATTTTCCATGTTGTATGTCCATTGCATTTCATAACTTTTCATGTACATTCATGGTTCAATGCATGCCTCATTTGCATCCATGTGTTTGTATGATCATTCTCATTTCTTGTCATGTGTTTGTATCATCTCTTAGCATCATTAACATCATGTAAATGCTTCTGAATTTGGTTTGCATCATGACATTTCATTTCATTTGCATTGTATTTCATTTCTTTTTGCTAACTTTTCAGGTGGTAAGTTGTTTTGAGAAGTGAATTTGCCTTCACTTCTCACAATCTCTTCTCATCTCTCTTGCATCTTTGCTGCATTTTGTATGTGTATTAGAGTGAGCTTGCTCATTCATGTTCATCTCTTACTTTCTTCCTTCAAGCAACTTGTCTTCTTAAGTGAAGCAAGTTGTTTTGTTTCTCTTTGCTCCTTTCATCTGCTCCCTTCCTGGTGGTTTCTTTGAAGATCTTCTTGCAAAACTCATAAACCCTAGGATCTCCAAGCATGATAACAAATTAGGGTTTGATTAGTCCCCCATTTAGTTTACCTTTGTGTCTTCATTGAGTCTTCTCTTCTCATCTCATAATCAAGGACTAAACCCTAAAGGTTTTAAGGCTTTGTGATTAGGGTTATGCCTGCATCCTTATATTAGGATGGAGTGTATAACTTTAACCCTAAGTGTTAAACCCTTAATGTGTTTAACTCCTTTAATCAATCCACCTAATAATCATTAAGACATCAAGCTTGTAACTTGGGCCTTGCATTAGGGTTCGAATTCTTCCTTAATTGGTTAAGAAGGACTAACCCTAGTGTTAATGGACAAGTCCTCCTCAAGTTGTCTTACAAACCATAAAAATCACTTCTTCGTCTTATCATTAACTAAAATCAATTTAACAAAGTCTTTGTTTTGTCATGAGGTTAATTCCTAATCATGGATTAAGTTGAGGAGTCTTTCTCAGCTTAAATGTTCTCATCTATTATCCTTCTATTAGGATGGTGTATTGAGTCCATTAAATCCTTGATTATGGCTTAAACTCATTACTTAACACTAAACAAAAACAACAAAAACATCTAAATAATTACAAGTAGGGTAATGATCTTAATCCTACATCATGGTGATTGAGTGTGAGGTGCTTACTTCATACTTAAGGTATTCTCATAACCCCTAATCAGAGGGAGGATGTGATGAGTTTACTAACCCTTGGTTTAAGCTTAAGCTCATTTTCCTATGACAAACTTCAAAAAGCAATAAAAGACTGAAAAATCAAAAACAAACAATAATCGTCTCCTCCGGGATTCTTCTCTCACCTCATTCACTCACAAACAAGAACTCGCTTCTTCCGTCTAATGCAAGACAATTTGCACCTGAGCCAGGCAGGTCATACACTTGAGCATAGACAAGTAAGCAGTTCACAAGTCAATTTACCTTTCAGTCTCTTTGAGTCGAACTACGGTGTTCTGACTTCCTCATTGCACGAGAGGATACGTAGGCATAACTTAACAGTTATCGAACAAAAGTCTCTGTATATTCCCCCCTTTTCCAGCACTATTCTTTAAGCCTCATAGTCTTGAGCTTCACACTCTTGTTCTTACACTGACACTTCTCTTATACACTTCACATTTCTTTTACACTGACACTTGCATTCTTTCCAGCTTTGATACACAAATTGCACTGACACTACCCCTTTAAAACACAAATCTTTTAAGCGTGGATCCTGTCGAGTACGACGGACAATCTGGGTGCTAATACCTTCCCAGGTTGTAACCAACCCCCTTTCTCAGTCTCTCTGGTTCGCAACCGTCTTATCCATATCTTCTTAGGTCTATGCAGCATTACCTTTCCTTCGGGATAAAAATGCCTAGCTGGCGACTCTTGTCTTTCTGAGTTCACCCTTGTGTGTTCTCACCTCCCTTCGCCGACCGTTCGCGTCTGTACCCCTTCTGACCTAGGTGTCATTTTGGTGGGAGCGACACACATCTCTTTGTATGATTCTTCAAGCTCTTCAAAAGTCAGCTCCTCATCACTGGATCCACTTTCAGATTCACATACTCTAGCTAGAGCAGTGATGTGCTTTGCTGATTCTTCTTCTGAATCACATCCCGAGTCTTCATCAGACCAGGTCACAAAGAGACCTTTCTTCTGCTTCTTTAGATAGGTAGGGCATTCATTTCTGATGTGTCCATATCCTTCACATCCATGACATTTAATCCCTTTTTCTTGATTGGTCTTTTCATCATAATATGACCTTCTATTAGCATCATAAGGTCTTTTATTCTCAGAAGAGTTTGAGTTTCTTCCACTTGGTTTGGATCTGCTATCCATTCTTTTGAGAATCTTGTTGAATTGTCTTCCAAGCATAGAAATTGTTTTTGATAAATTTTCTTCAGGGTCTGCTTCATGATTTTCTTCTTCTTTATCAGTATTTGAAACCAAGGCTATACTTTTGTTCTTCTTTACAATTGTATCATTCATTCCCATCTCAAATGTTTGAAGGGAACCAATGAGCTCTTCAACCTTCATTGTGCATATGTCTTGAGCTTCTTCTATGCTGTAACCTTCATGTCAAATCTTTTTGGTAAAGATCTGAGAATCTTTCTTACCAGCTTTTCATCACTCATCTTTTCTCCTAAAGCACCAGAAGTATTAGCTATTTCCAAGATGTTCATGTAGAACTCGTGAATTGTCTCATCTTCCTTCATTCTCAAGTTTTCAAACTTGGTGGTGAGAAGTTGAAGTCTTGACATCTTCACCTTTGATGTTCCTTCATGAGTGGTTTTGAGAGTCTCCCAAACATCTTTGGCCAGCTCACAGTGATGCACAAGTCTGAATATGTTTCTATCAATGCCATTGAATAGGGCATTTAAGGCCTTGGAATTTCCAAGTGCTGAATCTTCTTCCTCCTTGCTCCATTCTTCTTCAGGTTTCAACACTTTTGCCCCATCCTTATTGTCTTGGACAGGGTGCTCCCATCCTTTGTTGACTGCTTTCCAAGCCCTATTATCAAGTGATTTTAGGAATGCTACCATTCTTGGCTTCCATTAGTCATAGTTTGATCCATCCAATATAGGTGGTCTATTCACAGATCCTACATCTCTGTCCATGTTCCCAAAATTTGCAGTCCCTAGATCTCACCCAGTTAAACAGGCAGGGTGCCTGCTCTGATGCCAATTGAAATTCTGGGATCAGGTGCGTGATGTCGAATGAGATGTTTAAACACTTGAAGACTTAAACAAAACTTAAAGTGCAGGTAAATTAAACAACACAGGAAATTGTTAACCCAGTTCAGTGTATCTCCACACTTACATCTGGGGGCTACCAAGCCAGGAAGGAAATCTAATATAAGTAATATTAATTCTAGACTTAAACCACTCAGTTTAATCTTTCACTTAATATCTACCCAAGACAATTTCTACCTAAGACACAACTTAGATATGAGTATCAACTCACTCCCCCTCAATCACACAGTGATATGTTACAATGTTTAATAAAATTGAAGTCACACTTCAAACAAAACAGCTTGATTTTACTTCACAGTTTCAATCAAGACACAATACACTTTTTGCTTAAGAGCTCATAAAGTGATACACATATAAAACTTGCTACTAAAACACAAACACCCTATTTTAGTCTTCTTAATTTCTTACTCTATTCTGAGAGTTTCTGTTGCTTAAATAGATGCTTAGATTTTGGGCTTTCTGTAGGTTATCCAATCCTGATATGCATGTTGTCATCACCTTGTATTAGGGTTTGTTACTTCCTTGATTCTAGGTGAGTCAGTTCTTCTGTTATACTGAAATCATATAACCAATCTCCCTACAGATGCGCCTTCTACTGTTTTATCCATTCACAATTAATTCCAGATAAATTCCCTAAATTTACTCAGTTCTGTTAAGCATTATTTAATTCTGGTAGCAGGTTTGAGATGTCACAACATCTGGTGTGACATCCTGAAATCTGAACTTACTTCATTAACTTATACAATGTCACAATATCTGGTGTGACATCCTGAATTAAGTTCATTAACTTATACTCTGTTTGATAATGTCACAACATCTGATGTGACATCCTGAACTAAGTTCAACACTTCTTGTTGGTCAAAAATTCTGCCAATTCTAAACATCTACATACTCCTTAATAGTAGGGACAATCTTACCCTTGAAAGAATATAAAAGAGCATGAATGACTTAGTCTAGGGTAGGTACCTCATAGTTACTTGCTCACACTTTAAAAACACTTTTCACACCTCACTATTTTCAAATATTTTCAAAACAAAGACTTTGTATACGTCCATACGAGGATCATTACAAAGTACTTAGAAAATTTTCTAATCACACACTTCACCTTTTTAAAACAAATTAAGTGAGCTAAGTAACTAAGAGCCCATGGATAACCATGGATATAAAGGATGCTAACACCTTCCCTTTGTATAACCTACCCTCCGAACTCAAGTCTTTTAAAAATAGGTCTTTCCTATTCTTTTATGTCCTTTCCACATGGAGAAAATAAAAGTTGGTGGCGACTCTTGCTATCCGCAACATTTATAGAAAGTCAGTTCTCCCACCGTGTTACAGAACTGGCGACTCTGCCGGGGAGTTACTAAGTAAAAGAGGGGTACCCTTAGGAATTAGATCACTTAAATTGTTTGCTTTGTTTGCTTTATATTATCTGTTGGGATTTTGTGTGAAAGATCCTAACCCAGATCTAGTGTATCCTAGGTAAATGGTAATAGACCAAGGAAACTGTACGGCGTATACCGATATGGTTGATCTGGTGGCCATAGTTAGTGTGACTTCTTGGTTGGTGCTTATATTCCTTAAGTAAGTTGAGGATAATATGGGGCTGCCATATGTTGTCAATACACTAACTGACTTTTAGAACCCTAGTTATCCCATCCTGGCCTTTAGAAAGTAGTGAGATAGTCGGCTTTGGAGAAGTCTAAAGTTGGTTGATACTCGATGCTATGCTCATTGAGATCCTAAACTTGAAGGATTTTGGTTGGCAAGTAAGTTGCCTACTAAACAACCACCCTTGGGAAAGATCAGTGATATTGAGATCCCTTATAACCCGGTTACTTTTATAGGACAAGATGAACCAACTAAACTTCAGGGGAGGGTACTTACCTTTAAACCTCATGCAAGCCTTCAAACCTAGGGATATTGTGTGACTTGTTTGTGTGTGCCACATGTTTGTGATTGAGCATAACATCATGGCATCATGACATCATAAGCATAGCATTTTCACTAACCATTTCAAGGACCAAAGGATTTATCTTTGTTCTTTGTTGCAGGTCATGGCTTCTGCTTGTAGGAATATTATCCAGATCAATTTTGTAGGGATACCTTCTAAGCTTAAGGAATTGGTCTCTCAAGTTTATGAAAAATCCCAATTCATCAATAAGCATGGTCACCTATTGGATCTAGTTACTTCAGGGTTCAATGAGGACATGATGGGTGTCCTATTCCAGTTTTTTGATCCTAAACATCATTGCTTCACATTCCCCGACTATCTGCTGGTACCTACAATGGAGGAGTTCTCCAAACTACTGGGTATACTTATCCTTGATTAGAGACCCTTCACAGGATTAGAGAAAGATCCTAAACCTGAAGTCATTGCTGCAGCCCTACATTTGAAGAAATCAGACATTGTCCTAGAAACGAGAAGCAGAGTTAAGGGTATTCTTGCTAAGGTATTGATAGAGAAAGCTAAAATGTTCTTGGATGTTATGAGCTATGATGCTTTTGAGGAGATATTAGCCTTGTTGATCTATGGCTTAATGTTGTTCCCTAATCCATACCAGTTCATAGACGTACACATCATCAACATATTTCTGACTCGCAAACCAGTGCCTACATTACTTGGAGATATCTTACACTTTCTTCAGACTCATACTACGAAGGCGAGGGGAACTATGATGTGTTGCATACCTTTATTGGGTAGGTGGTATATTTCTCACTTTCCTCAATCAGTGATGAATAATGAACAAGGGTTAAGGTGGTCTAAAAGGATCATGTCACTTTCTCATATAGATATTCACTGGTGTTCTCGATCTATGGAGAATGTTACTATCATTGACCGTTGTGGGGAGTTCCCTAATGTGCCACTCCTTGGAATAAGAGGGGGCATTACCTACAACCCTTCTTTATCTCTACGTCAGTTTGGTTATGCTCAGAGTAATGGTCCTCATGACATGCTTATTCAGGGTATTGTGTTTGACTACGACAATGATCTTCAAGGTTACCGTCAAAGGTTTATACGAGCTTGGAACAAAGTGAACAAGGTTGATAGCAAGTCTTTGGAACCAAAGTACTCCATTCCTATGGAACTTTATCTCAGATGGGTGCGATCTCGTGCTCAAACTCTTATGATGCCATATCCTGCTATTCTACTGGTTACTATGGAGCCTGTTGCTGAAGGAGATGTTCCTTATACCATCCTTCATCCAGACATGCCCACTGATTTGGAAGAGTTGCAGAAGTCTTGGATTCAATTGAAAGAGCAAAGGGATACTTTTGAGACGTATTTCAGAGCTAGTCAAGAAAGAGTTCTGGAGCTGACAAGACAACTTCACGAGGAGCGAAACCTTAACACATATCTCAACACAAAGAGAAAGCGTCCATGGGAGACCTAAGTCCCATATATTTATTTCTTTGTATTTTGATCTTATTTCCATTCATTGTAAGCCCAAAGGGCAAATTATATTAAACATTTACTAATAAAAATTTGTTTTTGTTTTTCTTTAAACAAATTTAAATCCTGCGGTCCTTGAAAACATTGCATATGCATATACATACCATATCATTACATCACAGGTTTCTTAATAAACAAGTATCTTATCTTCTCACTGTTTATTTCAGCAGAAATGGCTCTCGAACAAACTGTTAAGGAACTCCAGACTCAGAATGCCCAATTTCAAGAGATGATTCTGAATTTGTTCAAGGGGAAAGATGAGCTAAAGGCACTCATGACTAAGAAAAAGAAGAAGACCAGAAAATCAGTTGGCTTCGTCAACCTGGGTAGAAGATTCAGAGCTACAATCAAGATAGATGATAAGGTGGAAAACCCTGGAGATAAAAGTTCTACAGAAGAGGAAAGGAGTCAACATGGTACTACTGTGGATTCTGATCATGAGGAGAATTATTACCATGATTCGGCTAGTGAAGAGAAGTATAAGATACTGGAGGACCAGATGAATGCTATAAAATTACAGAAGACTTCTGGGTTTGACTTTGAAGATTTGAGCTTGATTTATGGAGTCTCCATCCCTATAGGTTTCAAAGTTCCTACTTTTGTGGTGTATGATGGTGTGTCATGTCCAAAATTGAATATGAGATCTTATGTCAGGAGAATTCAACCACATACTCCTGATAGGAAGTTATGGATGCATTTCTTTCAAGAGAGTTTGTCTGGGTCCCAAATGGAATGGTATTATCAACTGGAGAGTACCAACATTCGTAATTGGAATGATCTTGCTGAGGCTTTCTATAAGCAGTACCAATATAACTTTGATTTAACACCAACTCGCATGCAACTCTAGAGCATGTCCATGGGTGCTAAAGAAAGCTTCAAGGAGTATGCTCAGAAGTGGAGAGATCGGGCAAGTAGAGTTCAACCCCCTTTGACTGACAGGAAATTGGTTGATATGTTTATGAATACGTTGACTGGTCCTTTCTATAGTCATCTCATTGGAAGATCATCCTCTAGTTTAACTGAGCTGATAATGACTGGAGACGTGTAGAGAATGGGATACGAAGTGGAAAGATTCATATGGTTGCTTCTTCAAGTGCCACCAAGAAGTATTCCAATGGGAAGAAAGAATCCAATGTTGTGTATGGACAACATGGTCGTAATAATCATAACCAATATGTGGGAGCTGTTTTGATTTCTAATCCTGCACCTGCACTACAAGAGCATCAGAACAGTCAGCCCAAGCCTAGGAGGCAATTTACGAAGATCAATATGACGTTGGCTCAAACTTTGTAACACATTTTGAAAGGAGAATTGATTACATTTAGGGACCCTCCTCAGAATCCCAACACTTCCTCTTCTCGCTACAATCCCAATGCAAGGTGAGGATATCATTCTAATAGTCTTGGCCATGATACTAACTGTTGTTGGGCATTGAAGAACAAAATTCAGGATATGATCGATGTAACACCCCAAAATTTGCCCTCATATCTATAACCATCTAAATGGCTTTATGCCTCACATTCATCAATGTATGCATGTTACTGGGAGCAATGGTCTGGGAGAATTAGGGTTTGTAGTACCCCGTGATGTGTTCTCTTTTGCAGGTTTGGTTCCTTGGAAAGTAATAGGATTATTGATTAGGGTCGTCCCTTTCAGAGAATTCTCAAGTACATCAAGTAGCATTGTGGAGTTGAGATGAAAAGGTAGCATGGAGTGCATTTTGTTATGAACGACAATGGTTGATTCAAGGTCTTAAGGTCGTGATTTATTGATATTTGGCTCATGGCTCCCTCTGAGTGGTTTCGGGGTATACAAGCTTCAGAGGAATATATTATGATTTCAAAATGTTCGAATCATCGTCATTTGTTCAAACCATTTGGTTCAATGTCAATTCAAAGCCCAAATGTCCTTTTTTAAAACCTATTTATAAGTATTTGGTCAACCCACTTTCTAAAACCCATGTCTATTAAGTATAACTTTTATACCCTTGTCCAATGAAAAAAATCAATCTCATTATCATATTGTTACAATTCACTAATCCCATTATAATCCATTTATCACATCCTCACATATCAACTTCCTGTGGAATATCCAAGCATGATTCAATGGATGGCTGATTTACTTGGTCTTTACAAAATATCCGAGGATACCGAGTGGACCAAAATGTGTCCCAACTTTTCTCTCATACTTGAATGGATAATGACGTATTTCATTAAATCTCATTTGGAGGAGATGTGTTTTGTTATTTCCAGTACATATTGTAACTTAACTAAGCAACTTTTTCCCTCTAAGCATTCGTTTTTATGCGTGAATCAAGATCTGGCGTGAGGGACACAAATGTTTTATTCAGAAGTAGCTTTATTCAAACTCTAATAAATCCTCTCCATAACAGAATAAAAAAAAGAAACACAAGGATATCACCAAAATTGCTTCATCAAATTCTTTAAAAGGAAAAGCTTGCAATAGAAACAATAGAAGAAACTCAGAATATTTATGAGTCAAAAACTTCGGTAACATCGATTTACATCTTCAACAAGCATATTACAGAAACAAAATTCGGAGAAAAGAAAACTATAACAGAAGAAGAAACTACAATAATTTCAGTTACAAAATTCCCAACAGAAAGCTAACAAAAAATTTCTAACCGAATCCAAAAGAAATCTTAACCGAAAACTTCCAGAATCTACCGAGTAATCTCTATATACATTTGGATTCACTCACTCTTCAAAAAAAGATCTTCACTTTCATTCCCCCACCCTCCATTTCAGAACCTTCTTTTGTCTTCTTCAGTCCTCATTCATAAGCTTCTTCATCCTTCAAAAAACCTTCATCAATCTCATTCATCTCTCACTCTTCCTCGCACATCATTCTGCAACCTTTGATCGATCTTTCTTCAACTTCATCACCTCCGCAACATGAATTTCGGATAACTGAATTCACCTTCTTCATCAGTTCATCACACATTCTTCAAATCTTCATCATCACTCATGGAACCTGCAGATTCAACCAATAACAAGCAGAGGGAGAAGTGCGATTTGGAAAAAGAGTCGAAGAATCCTATAACATAACAGAGAAAATCACAACAAGAATGAGATAAACTGAAACCGAAATCATTACCTTCATCGCATAGCTCATTCGAAAAGCTCCACCTTCGATCATCATCACCACCTTATATGTACAGCTTCGCCTTCGATCGTAGTCGCCTCTTCCGTCCTTATCAACCGTCCTCAATAACAACCTGCAAGAAAATGAAATCACCCTCATCAACAAGAGCACAGCAGCTGTAACATCAATATTCTCAGGAGATTCACACCAACAATGAAGGGGAATAAATTGCAGAATCAAATGGCAACGAGAAATCGAAATTCGAGTCTACCTGGTTAATCTCATCACGAAAGCTTCATCAACATTCTTCATCATCAGCCTCAACGCATTCACATCTTCTTCACACATCATTAACCACACATGCAATAAGCATTTTCATCAAATCAGAACGTGAACTCTTCAATAACAACAACCTGTAATCGATCAACGATTCAAGAATTTGACAACTAAATCATAACTCCACGCGAATTCTATTGCAATCACTGAAAAGAGGAGAAGAAGCAGAGATCAGAAATTTCACAAATACGCTTCAAGAACAACACAGGTAGGGTGAAAAAGTATTACCTTGAAGGGTCATCGTCATCCGTGCAATTTGTGTGAAAGAAGAGTCGACTGTTGAGGACCATTGATGGCGAAACAGAAACAAAGACAATGTCATCTTCAAAGACGCGATGCCGAAGTGTAGTAGCGTCCGAAACAATGGCATTATGAGAGAGGATTTGCCAAGGCTGAGGATCGACGATACGATTGCGAGTTTTAGAATCTCACTCATCAAATGAAGCCGCAAGTAGAGAGATGGTTGGCAGCAAGGATACGCGATTGTTCATGAAGAAGATAACGACGCTGTGGACCAATTTTCTGTTGAAGAACGACGCAGAGGAGGCTTCAACTGTGTCGGTGGTGGCTTATCTCGCTTTCCGACGATGAAGCTTTGATGAAGACGATGATGACGATGAATAGAGGGCTAGGGTTCGAGACAAGGGAATCACGGCGCCGACAAGGATTCTGTGTGGCTTTCGACGGAGTGTTTACGTCGTGTGGCTCCGATGAAGATGATGATTCATTATGATGAGAGAGACGAGAGGTTGCGGAGATAAGAAGAAGATGGCGATGCAGCGGCGACGGTGAAGAAGGGAGGAACCTAGGGTTTGTTATTTCTTCTTTTTTGTGCTGATGGCCTTTAGTTCTTTTTGTCGTTGTTTGTAAAGTTTAATCAAATAAATTTGGAAAACTCAATAGACTTTAAGAATAATAATTTGTTATTAGAATATTAAGAGGATATTAATCCACATTAATCTCAATTAATGGTACGTTACGTTTTCATGGAGATAAGCGGATAAGATTGCAATTCCCCCAGCCACACCGGCGGTGACCCTTGTCACCGTCCGGTAGGCTCTTTGTGCGGTAAATGTCCTATGTAGCGGTACACCATAGTTCTCGTGGTCACGCGCCTGTGAATCTCTTGATTAGAATACCAATATAAGACTTTAGATCCAGTGGTTCGTATTGAAGTCAAAGGTTGACTGAAGGTGCATGATATGCACCCTTTAAGTCTAACGCTAGTGGGCCTTGTTCAAATTTCTACCCGCACCCCCCAGGTTAAGCCCATCTCATCATTTAACTGAAAAAATCTACTTTCTACACCCCTTTCCTATTTCTAATGTGTTTAAATTTCTATTTTGTACCTTTTCAATTTAAATCTATAAAAAATACTAAAATTCATAATAAAATTCCCCAAAAATTATAGTAGTTTTTAAACTCATTTTAGAACTTTTATACATTTTTACTTTCTAAATTTTGGTATTTTTCAATTTAATTTCTATTTTCCATTTAATTAGTTTTATATCAAATTCTTTCATGAACACTTTATTTTGTACACTTTATTTCAACCACTTCCTGTTTGATTCTTGTCTCATTCTTTTTGCTATGATTAGAGGACTTATAATAGAACCTGGAATAATTTTTGTTATATTTTTTAGGCCATTTTATCCACTGTTTTGATAGTATTGTTTGTGTAAATTTGTGGTTGAATCTTAGGTAGATTTAGGTGACCATTTGACATAGTTAAGTTATGAATTTTTAGGATATTTTTTAACACAACATTAGTTCCTGGATAATGACCTTAGAGAATTAATTTCATAATTTTTCCAGACCTATATCTATTTTTCTTAGATCCTTAGTTGCATTAAGTTTTTTTCTTGTAAATTCACCTTGAATTCTAGGTTTTTATGGTTACATTAGAATATAGTTTGCTTAGGTTTGATTATAGAACCTTGTAAGGAATTGATTCGATTTAGCTACTGAATTTAGAAGCTTGTTATCATTTAGGATCCTTTAGTTTTAGGACTTAGGCTTAGAATTCCCTTAAGTGTGTTTCCATGAAGCGATTAGCCTTTATTTCGGTTTTATGCCTTATATGCTTTAGAAATTCTTGCAACTTTTTTACCTTAATTCATTTTGGCCATATTTTTGCATCCTCATCTTCATTTCATTTACTAACATCTTCTTTTTGTGCAAGGTATTTTTTCGAGGATTCCCTTATGGATTTGGATTATATTCTATTCATTTTGCTTTGTATCTTTATGGTTTGTACTTTGTGATGTAATAGTTAGAACTTTATATGTGATGCCTATAATTAGGATAGAAAAGATAAAAATGAAGCGTTAGATGACCAATTTTCAAAAATAAGGAAAAGGAGTTATTCGACCCAAAATCGAAGAATTTCCAAACAAAAAATAAATAAATAAAGTTTCATGTGACTTTAGGATTCCTCGATTACCATCGCTCCACTCCATTACACCAAAAGCAAGCCTTATATGTTACACAACCATAAGTCGTGCGTCTCAACACCATGCAATCGATCCACCCGATCCATCATTTCATCTTATTTACGATTCATACACGTTTTTATCCACCATTACGTAGGAGGGCTATATTATTCATTATTTACTTTTTGTACTCGCATTTCTAGTCTAATATCCTCCTAGGTAGCTTTAATCTTTCAAGCTTCACTAACCATAGGTCACCTTTAAACTCAATTAACTTAGGGTAAAGTCTAGTTTCTCTTAGAGTTTTTCCTTCGCAATTTGAGTCTCACTTCTCACCTTTAAAGAAAAGTCAAAAATATTTAAAAGGGAAAGTAGGTACAATACGCCACGAGCCTTAAGCCATATGGGAAATGATTAGTGGAGGTCTCCTCCACTCTTCTAGAATGCTTTACAAACGTTCCACTGGGGGCGATCTTGGAAAGTATTCGCTCCTGTATCATAGTCTTTAGTGTTGTACCCACGATAAACATAAAGTCAAAACATTTCTTCTAAAAAACAATAAACCAACAAGACAACACGTCTTCTCTTCCCATCTCATACTCTTTGCGGACGAATTCGACTTGCCTCGACAGTTCAAACAACGATACGGTAAACACCCTCGAGTCAGAGCCGGTAACACCTGAGCTAGAGCTATGGCAACGTCATCCTAAAAAACACAAACCAAGTTCCCGCCTTAGTTAGACGAACTACGGCGACTCTGATCTTCATTTTCCCGATGAGGTACGTAGGCAGTGAGGTAGGGCCCATTCGAGCACATTCCTTATTTTCCCTACATATTCCCCCTTCGTTCCATTTTCTTTTCCAACTCCTTTCCTCATTTCACTTCCATTCCAGATAGTCATTCTTTCATTCAGCAGCATCTTATTTCTCACCCTTTGAAACAGACTAACAAACGTGGATCCCGTCGGGTACGGCGGATGGATTGGGGTGCTAATACCTTCCCAATTCGTAACCGACTTCCGGACCCAGATCTTTGGTTCGCAAGGCCTCGTCCTTTCCTTCTTCCTTAGGTTTGTGCAGCATTACCTTTCCCATTCATTCGGGATAAAAATGCCTGGCTGGCGACTCTACCTTTTCCGCGCCACTTTCGTGTTTGTATTAGGATGAAAATCTCGGGAGTGATAATCGAGAATGGAGAAATTGAGTTTGACCCTCCTGAAACTCCTAATGTGATTACTGCTCCTATGCCCAAACATGAGAAGACTATTAATGCTGCTGATGAGGTTTCTTATGTTCGTACCGTGGCTGAAATAACTATTCCTCTATCCATTGTCAAGAAGAAACTTGTGCAAGCCGGTTTATTTCCGGGTTGCAATGAAGATTTTTTTTACTGTGCTTACAAACCTGATAGTTGTTGGAAGCTGAGGGCTGGTATTCAACGCCTGATAGACAACTATACTATACTATTTGAGAAGACCCCTTCTATAAAGAGTTTATTTGGAGGTATGGCTCAAGATTCGAAGATTGAAGATGTGGCTATGGTTGATAAGACTCCTGTGAAGATTACTTCCAAAGGTCCATTAAGGATCACTTCTAAGGGTCCTGTGAAGATTACTACCGAGCCAAAGGTAGCTCCAATGATTATTACCACTCCTGGTCCTATCCCATATACTTCTGATAAGGCTATACTATGGAATTATGGTTCTGATGTTTATATCCACAGTGTCAAGCAAGAGCCTTTAACTGATACACCTGTTACTGATGTTAATCTTGACGTTGACAATATTGTTGGGTCCAGTAAGGTTACCAGGAGTGGAAGAATTTTCTCTCCAAAAGACACCTCAAAGGCTGCTGCTACTCCAGTCCATATCTCTAACTCTGGGCTAAGTAATGAGGCTAGGGGAAAATGACCAGTGATTGAACCTGTTCAAGCTGAGGCACTAGTTAGTGAAGATCTCTCTAAGCAGATGGAAGAAGTACTGAAGATTATCCGCAAGAGTGATTATGATATTGTTGTCCAGCTGGGGCACACTCCCTCTAAAATCTCCATGTTATCTCTGCTATTATGTTCTGAAGCCCATGCCAAGGCTTTAATCAAATTCCTAAAGAATGCTCATGTGCCACATGAAATCTCTGTGGACCAGTTCGAAAATTGTGTTGCTCATCTGACTAGTGATAATGGTTTAAGTTTTTTTGATGCTGATCTGACCCATGCTAAAAGAAACCATAATAGAGCTCTGCACGTCTCCATTGAGTGTAGAGGCACTACTTTGTCTCATGTGTTGGTGGATAATGGTTCTTCATTGAATGTATTACCCAAGGAGGTTATGGACAAACTCAACTTGGAGGATGTGGTGTTAAGGCCAAGTAATGTGGTGGTGAGGGCCTTTAATGGTTCAAGAAGAATGGTGCATGGAGAGGTGGATCTCCCAATCAAAGTAGGCTCTCAAGTCTTTGATTCCACTTTCTATGTGATGGATATTCGTCCCGCATACTCCTGTTTGCTTGGGCGCCCCTGGATCCATGGGGCAGGTGCTGTAACTTCCACTTTACATCAGAAATTGAAGTATCCAGTAAAAGGAAAGATTGTCACTGTTTATGGTGAGGAAGAATACATGGTCAGTCATGTGAATACTTTCAAATATGTTGAGATGGAGGGTGAATTTGTTGAGACTCCTTGCCAGACATTTGAAGTGGTTCCTCAAGTTGTTCCTGCTACTGAATCCATCCCTACTACTAAACCAGTGCCTGTTGTACCTCCTACAATGGCCTCTCTCAAGGATGCTAAAGCCGTGGTTGAAGAAGGTGGTTGTACTATTTGGGGTCAACTTCCTAACATTCCTTACAAGTCTGACAAGTTTGGTTTGGGTTTTACTGCAGAATCTCAGAAGGTTGTTCGTCGTGCTCGTGTTGTTCGTATCACTAATAAAGGAATCATAAAGGACCAAGTCAATGTTGTGGGAGATTATGATGAAGATTACTACCTGGATGATTGGATCTTTCCTACTATTGGTGATGGACTCAACAACTGGAAGGCTGAAGACGTTATTCCTATCTCTTTTAGTCAGGAGTAAATGCTATTTTTTGTTTTTCTAAATTTAAATTTTGTAATCTTGAACAATTAAATACTTTTGAGCCTTGTACCTAGCCCGGGGCATAAAGGTTTGTTTGTTGGGGTTGTCATTTCATTTGCATATTTTCATTCAATTAAATCAATGGGTGTTTCTCGCTTTCGTAAATATTGCGCTCTTTGTTTTTTTTTACTTTTTCGTTTTATCAAAAAGCTATGTGTTCTTACATACACCCACGTCACTAAAATGCATATCCTCATCCACTATGGATCCTATTGATAATAGTTATGCTATTTCCAATTATGACTTCGAAAAAACAATCTATCAAGCCGAGGATGGAAAGGAGGAAGATTGTGAAGTACCTGTAGAGCTGGCTAGATTGCTACAACAAGAAGAGAAAGCTATACAGCCACATGAGGAACCAATTGAAGTTGTGAATCTAGGAACTGAGGAAAACAGGAAAGAGGTCAAGATAGGTGTTGAATTGGAAGATGTTGTTAAGAACAAGTTGATTCAGATATTACATGACTATGTGGAAATTTTTGCTTGGTCTTATGAAGATATGCCATGGCTGGATACTGATATTGTGGTTCACTGTCTACCAGTGAAAGAGGATTGTCGCCTAATAAAACAGAAATTGTGTCGTATGCGTCCTGAAATTTCAGAAAAGTTCAAGGCATAGGTGATGAAACAATTCAATGCAGGGTTTCTAGCTGTTACTTCTTATCCTCAGTGTGTTGCAAATGTGGTACCGGTGCCTAAGAAAGATGGTAAGGTACACATGTGTGTAGATTAAAGGGATTTGAACAAAGCCAACCCCAAAGATGATTTTCGACTTCCACATATTGATGTTCTGGTAGATAACACTGCTCAACATAAGGTATTCTCTTTTATGGATGGTTTCTCTGGTTACAATCAGATTAAGATGGCACCTGAAGATATGGAAAAGACTACATTTGTTACACAATGGGGCACTTTCGGTTATAAGGTGATGCCATTTGGTTTGAAGAATGCTGGGGCAACATATCATCGTGCTTTGGTAGTTTTGTTCCATGATATGATTCACCATGAGATAGAGGTATATGTGGATGATATGATAGCCAGATCTCAGACTGAAGAAGAACATTTTGATCATCTGCGCTAGTTGTTTGAGAGGTTAAAGAAATACAAATTGAGATTAAATCCAAACAAGTGTACCTTTGGAGTTAGATCTGGTAAACTTTTAGGTTTCATTGTTAGTGGTAAGGGTATTGAAGTTGATCCTGCAAAGGTAAAAGCTATACAAGAGATGCCTGCTCCTCGTACTGAGAAGGAAGTTAGAGGTTTCCTGGGACGACTGAATTACATTGCAATATTTATTTTCCAGCTGATTGGTACTTGTGAACCAATCTTCAAGTTGTTGAAGAAAGATCAAGTAATGGAATGGAATGACGAATGCCAGGTAGATTTTGATGAGATCAAGAAGTACCTACATGAACCTCCTATATTGATGCCACCAGTTGAAGGAAGGCCCTTGATCATGTACCTGACAATATTGGATAACTCAATGGGGTTTGTGTTGGGGAAATATGACGAGTTTGATCGAAAAGAGCAGGCAATATACTACCTTAGCAAAAAGTTTACCGATTGTGAAACAAGATACTCACTGCTCGAGAAAACTTGCTGCACTTTGGCATGGGCTGCTCGCCGACTAAGACAGTATATGTTGTCTCATACCACTTTATTGATTTCAAAGATGGATCCAATCAAGTACATATTTAAGAAACCTGCTCTCTCCGGACGAATAGCAAGCTGGAAAATGATCTTAACAGAATATGACATACATTATACTACTCAGAAAGCAATTAAAGGAAGTGTAGTAGCTGATCATTTGGCTCATCAGGCAGTGGATGATTATTAGTCTATGAATTTTGAGTTTTCGGATGAAGATATTATGATTGTTACTAAAGAACCTGGACAATATGAAGGACCTAGACAAGGATCCCGATGGACTATGGTTTTTGATGGAGCTTCTAATGCACTTGGTAATGGTGTTGGTGTTGTGATTATCTCTCTTAAGGGTTGTTATACACCAATTACTGCAAGAATTTGTTTTAATTGTACCAATAATACGGCTGAGTATGAAGCATGCATAATGGGTATCAAGGCTGCTATTGAGATGAAGATTCAGTTTTTGAATGTGTATGGAGATTCAGCCCTGGTAGTTAGTCAAGTTAAAGGAGACTGGGACACCAAGCATCCTAATCTCATCCTTTACAGAGAGAATATGTTGTCTTTGATCCCGTACTTTGAATAGATCACCTTTGGACATATTCCACGAGAAGAAAATCAGTTGGCAGATGCATTAGCCACCATGACATCTATGTTTGAAATCAGTTGGGATGATGAAGCTCCCAGAATTACTATTGATCGATTTGATAAACCTGCATACTGCAATGAGGTGGGTACTGAAGGAGTAGAGGAAAAGCCTCGGTTATATGAAGTGAAAAGGTATCTTGAAGCTCAAGAGTTCCCTGAAGGGGAATCTGTCAATGATAAGAAGTTTCTGAGGAGATTTTCTGCTAAGTTCTTCCTGAGTAATGGAATTTTGTACAAGCGCAATCATGATTTAACTTTGCTTCGCTGTGTGGATAAGAAAGAAGCAGTAGAGATTATGGAAGACATGCATGATGGGATATTTGGTACTCATTCTAGTGGGTATACTATGGCTAAGAAGATCCTGAAAGCAGGTTATTATTGGTCTACCATGGAAGCTGATTGCTATCAACATTCCAAAACTTGTCACAAATGCCAGATTTATGTTGATAAAGTGTATGTGCCTTCAGTTCCGTTAAATGTTCTGACTGCTCCTTGGCCTTTTGCCATGTGGGGCATTGATATGATTGGTGAGATGAAACCTGTTGCTTCCAATGGACATCGTTTCATTCTTGTTGCCATTAATTACTTCACAAAGTGGGTAGAGGCAGCTTCATTTGCTTATGTTACCAAGAATGTTGTGGCTCAATTCATCAAGTATAATATTATATGTAGGTATGTGTAAGCACCCCAAATTTTCCCTCACTAAGTTCACACCATGGCTTGTGATCTTTCATCTTTGCATAAGTTCAATCATAATGCATTTTTGCTTCACTGCATTGGTTCAAGTCATCTGCATCTAGGGTTTGTGATCTGAGCAATCCAAGGATTCATCTGAGCCACTCCAAAGGTCTTCAATCATTCCAAGAGGGTCCATGTATGTTCTATCATCATTTTATATCCATCAATGATCAAGGAAGTCAAAGAATCACAAGAACTGGGAAAGCATGGAAGCTGAGCTAGGGTTTCACTACACAGATGACCTGAAATTAGGGTTTTGGTTTCAAGGGCCATGACTCCAATTTTTTTGGTCATTCTTGTTTCTAATAGTCTCAATATATTATAAGGATCATGTGTACCAAGTTTGATGAAGAAATTCTTTGTGGAAGTCATCTGTTCACTGGGTAACTTCTTGAGCAAGTCAGAGCAAAATCAGGGCATCTGAGGCTCCCATCCATGGAACCAAAATGAATTTTTCATCAAAATGAAGTTATATGGTCTTTATTTGATCATTGAAGTGCTTAGAAGTTCACAAATTTGAAGAAAAATAAGCAAAACCAAAAGTTGCCAAAAATGGAAATGACTTGTAATGTAAACTTTCCATTTTGGGAAAGTTTTTCAACCTCCTCTTTCTTAACCAAAAATGATTCAAATGAAAAATTCTTGGTCATGAAAGTTGTAGATTGAATCATTCCCTTTTCAAAAATTACAACAACAAGATCTAATTCATTTTGGAACTCAAGTTATGGCTTTCCAAAGTTGGCAAAAATCCCATAATTTCATGTTTCATGCCAAAGAGAATTTTTTGCAAAACTTCATGCCAAGCTATTTTGTGAATTCAAATTGACTTCTACACATCATATTATCATAGTGCATGACTTAAAACTCAGAATTGGCCCAAGAATCTCAAGATTTCATGACTTGCATATGAAGAAATTTCAAAAGGGCCAAAAGTTCACAAATTTGCAAAACCTCCCACAACTTCTCACAAACTTGCTAAATTGCCTCTAAGTGGTTTCTATGGACATCCTCAATCCCAGCTGCACAAGACTCCCCTTTGTCCTTGGCCTGAACCAGCCCATACCTCAAAGGACAACAAATTTGACTTTTTGCAAAACAAGCCATACCAATCAGCATAGCCCACACCAACTCCACAGGCCTATCACAGCTTGATACATGTGCAAAAGGAAACTCATTTCACACAAGAACCAAGCCTAAACTCTCCCATAACTCAGCATTCACAAAAACTCTCCTCTTTGCATTTTCTATCGAAACACACAACTCAGCCATTCATTCTTCAAACCAACACCATCATTCATCTCAGCATCAATCACTAAGCATTTCCCTCCCTTCACTTTGCCCTAAAAGCCACCATACACAAAACACAATTTCTTCCCCCTTTGAACTGAACTTCATCAAACTTCAAAAGGAGGTCACAAACACTTCAGCAAAGCTTCAAAGCTTCTTCAGGGAGGTCATTGGAGGCATTTTGAAGCAAGAAAGCAGCCTGAAAGCTCTAGGGTTGAAAGCTTCACCTCAGGTAGCCATGCGAATTTATTTTTCCAGAAGCTTTGTTTTAAGTTCTCAAATGGTTAAGTTTGTTCCCATGAGTACACTGAACCTTTTATTTTTGAAAATGATGAAGAATTGAGAATGTATGGTTGGTCTGAAATTTTCACCATTTTTGTTCATTGCTTCGAATCTTGTTTATGGCTGAAAATAAATGGTTTTTGAGGGTGGGGTTGATCTTAGGAGGGTGAGAGGAATCAATCTGGAGCTTTAGAGCTCCAGAAATGGCCTAGGGAGTGATTTGGGATATTCTCAGGGGAGAGGTGGCCGGAGAAGATGATCGGAGGTCATTTCCGGCCACCTGAAAGTAATTAGGGTTTTTAATCAGGTTTAGGGCATTGTTTGAATCTGAGCCGTTAGATCATCCTTTCCCGCGTGCATTGGATGGCTGGGATCTTGTCATTAGTTTTAATTTAGGATTAATTAATTAATTAATTAGGTTTAGTGAGATTTAAATGTGGGCCGTAGGATAGCGCGCCAGTCAACCCTCCCAAAGCCCAGATTGAATCCTGCCCATCCTTTCATCATACTTTTCCATTTAATTTGTTTTTATTTCATTTTTTCTATTTTAATTTGTACGAATTTTTAAAAATAGAAAAATACATCAAAAAATTCTGATTTTTTTTATCCAGCCGTTAATTAGTTTTCAAAACCCAAAAATATTTTTATTTTTATTTTTTGCATTAAAAAATATTTTTAAATCAATTAAGTGTTATTTTTAATTAGTTAATGAGAATTAATTAATTAAAAATACATTTAGGTATTTAAAAATCACAAAAAAATTCAGAGAGCATTTTCAAACATTTACAAACATTTACAAACTCACCACACAAATCTCTTTTTGGTTTTGATCATACTTTGACATTTTTCAATTAAATTAGGGTTCTTAAACTTGAATATTTTTAACCCTAACTTCAAAAATTCATAACTTTTGAACTAAAGTGAGTTTGTGAATGATTCTTTTTGTATTGTGCTATGCATGGTTTCAAGCATCTAAAAACATTTTTGTTTCATTTTTATCTTTCATTTTCAATTTGTTTGGCATTTTACCTTTAGGATCACCCTTTAAACCTTAGAAACTTAGGAAATTCATAACTCCCTTAGGGTTTAGCTTCTGACCCCCCCTTTGGATGGTGAACTAGTATAGGATTAAGGTTCCTTTGAGTCCATTTTCAATTTTTTATCTTATGTTTTGCTTCTGTTTTTGAATTGTGCATCTCACATGTTCATATAACCCTAATTTTGCATCTCATTTGCATCCATATTGTATAAGCTTGCATACATGAACTTGACATGATATTGTGTGCATCCACATGACATATAAGACATCTTAGGACACATTGAAATCATGTTTGATCATTGCATCATCCATTTTCCATGTTATGCTTTCATTTCATTTCATGTGCATGCATGAACTTTCATGCTTCCTTAATGCTTCATTTGCATTCCCATCCATTGTATGATCATCTTCATCTCATGACATACATTTATATCATCTCTTTGCATCATTAGCATCATGAACATGCTTCTGGTTTTGGCTTTCATCTTTGCACTTCATTTCATTTTTATTTCATTTCATTTTCTTTTGCTAACTTTTCAGGTGGTAAGTCTTTGGGAAGTGAATTTGCCTTCACTTCTCACAATCTCCTCTCACCTCTCTTATGCATTCATTGCTGCATTTTACTTTTGTATTAGAGTGAGCTTGCTCATTCATGTTCATCATTCACTTTCTTTCTTCAAGTAACTTATCTTCTTCAATGAAGTAAGTTAACTTGCTTCTTTGTGCTTCTCCTCCTTCCATCTTTCTTCTTCCTTGGTGGCTTTTCCTGAAGATCTTCTTGCAAGCCTCATAAAACCTAGGAATACCCAAGCATGATAACAATTAGGGTTTGAATATTCCCCCATTAGTTTTACCTTTGTGTCATCTTTGTGTCTTCTCTTCTCATCTCATAATCAAGGACTAAACCCTTAAGGTTTTAAGACTTTGTGAATAGAGTTATGCCTGTATCCTTTTATTAGGATGGGGTGTATAACTTTAATCCTAAGTGTTACACCCTTAATGTGTTTAATTCCTTTAATCAATCCACCTAATAATCACTAAGACATCAAGCTTGTAACCTGGGCCTTGCATTAGGGTTCTAATTCTTTCTTAATTGGTTAAGAAGGACTAACCCTAGTGTTAATGGACAAGTCCCCCTCAAGTTGTCTTACAAACCATAAAATTCATTTCTTAACCTTACCATTAACTAAAATCCACTTTAATAAAGGTTTTGCTTTGTCATGAGGTTAATCCCCAATCATGGATTAAGTTGAGGTATCTTTCTCAGCTTAAATGTTCTCATCTATTATCCTTCTATTAGAATGGTGTAATGAGCCCATTAAATCTTTGATTATGGCTTAAACTCATTACTTAACACTAAACAAAAACTCCAAAAAACATTTAATTAATTGAAAGTAGGTTAATGATCTTAATTCTACACCATGGTAATTAAGTGTGAGATGTTTATCTCATACTTAAGGTATTCTCATTACCCCTAATCAGAGGGAAGATGTGATGAGTTTACTAACCCTTGGTTTAGGCTTAAGCTCATTCTTCTATAACAAACTCCAAAAAGCAACAAAAGATTGAAAACTCAAAAACAAACAATAATCGTCTCCTTCGGGACTCTTTTTCTCACCTCATTCACTGACAAACGAGAACTTGCTTCTTCCGTCTAATACAAGACAGTTAACACGTGAGCCAGACAGGTCATACACTTGAGCATAGGCAAGCAAGCAGTTCACAAGTCAATTTTATCTTTCAGTCTCTTTGAGTCGAACTACGGTGTTCTGACTTCCTCATTGCACGAGAGGATACGTAGGCATAACTTAACAGTTATCGAACAAAAGTCTCTGTATATTACCCCCCCTCCAGCATTATTCTTTAAGCCTCATAGTCTTGAGCTTTGCATTCTTTCCTTACACTGACACTTCTTCATTTCACTTCACACTTCCAACAATTACACTTGTATCTTTTTCCAGCTTCTTGCACATAATATAACACTGACACTACCCCTTTAAGCACAAACTTTCAAGTGTGGATCCCGTCGAGTACGACAGACAATCTGGGTGCTAATACCTTCCCAGGATGTAACCAACCCCCTTTCTCAGTTTCTCTGGTTCGCGATCGTCTTATCCATCTTTTCTTAGGTTTATGCAACATTACCTTTCCTTCGGGATAAAAATGCCTAGCTGGCGACTCTTTTCAGTTCACCCTCGTGTTCTCCCTTCGCCGACCGTTCGCGTTTGTACCCCTTTTGGCCAGGTGTCATTCGGTGGGAGCGACAGCTTGGCGACTCTGCTGGGGAACCTTACTGCAACCAGGGCTTCTGGTTCTTTTTGTGGGTTCCTCCTAGCACTTGTTTGATTTGTGTTTACTGGGGTGTTATGTGCTAATTGTGTTTATTTATTTTACTTTATTTATTGCTTTATGTACAGCTTTATTTACTGCTTTCTTTACAGTTTTTTTATACATCATATTGTCATTATCATTGTTGGATCTGGTTTCTGTTTTGGTGGGGGGGATTCCACTGAGTGATTAAGGTCCTATACCTGGGACCTGAGTGACACCTAGGCTAGAGTGGTTCATGTTCTTTCCCATTCCATTTCGGTCTGGTGCGGGAATATGAAACACGGTTCAGATGTGGGTTTCTTCTTGAGAACTCTGTGCTACACATTTCCTGTAGTGCTAGGGCTATATGGGAAGCCTGCTAAGTCTGGATGACCTTTATTATGACCTACAGAATCTGGGGTGAATTAGAGGGGGATCCTTTATGGTCATTGTAAACACTGTACCTCCGGGTTAGAAGTGTTTACACTTCTCATAACTGATCCAAGTCTGAGGATCCTTGTTCTAGAACATTACATGTGAGGGGGTTGGGTTGTTTACAGGTTTGTAGGAGCCCTTGGCCACATCATACTGTCGCTCCCAAAGATTTGCATCCAGGTACAAGCGCGAACGGTCGGCGAAAAGAACAATGAGAACACACAGCCGTGAACTCACTGGAGATGAATAGAGTCGCCAGCTAGGCATTTTTATCCCGGAGGAAAGGTAATGCTGCATAAACCTAGAAAAATATGGATAAGACGGTCGCGAACCAGAGAGACTGAGAAAGGGGGTTGGTTACAACCTGGGAAGGTATTAGCACCCAGATTGTCCGTCGTACTCGACGGGATCCACGCTTAAAAGATTTGTGTTTTAAAGGGGTAGTGTCCGTGCAATCTGTGTGTAAAATAGCTGGAAAAGAATGTACAGGTGTCAGTGTAAAGTGTATAAGTGATGTGAAGTGTATAAGAGAAGTGTCAGTGTAAAAAAGGAAGAGAAAGAGGTGAAATGCTCATGATAATGAGGCTAAGAGAAAGATGCTGGAAAGAGGGGGAATATGCAGAGACTTTTGTTCGATAACTGTTAAGTTATGCCTACGTATCCTCTCGTGCAATGAGGAAGTCAGAACACCGTAGTTCGACCCAAAGAGACTGAAAGATGAATTGACTTGTGAACTGCTTACTTGTCTATGCTCAAGTGTATGACCTGTCTGGCTCAGGTGCGAACTGTCTTGCATTAGACGGAAGAAGCAAGTTCTCGGTTGTGAGTGAATGAGATGAGAAAAGAATCCCGAAGGAGACGATTATTGTTTGTTTTTTGTGTTTTCAGTCTTTTATTGCTTTTGAAAGTTTGTCATAAGTTAATGAGCTTAAACCTAAACCAATGGATTTGGTAAACTCATCACATCTTCCCTCTGTTTAGGGGTAATGAGAATACCTTAAGTGTGAAGTCAGCTTCTCACACTTAATCATCTATGGTGTAGGATTAAGATCATTAACCTACTTGTGATTATTTAGATGTTTTTGGTGTTTTTGTTTAGTGTTGAGTAATGAGGTTAAGCCATAATCAGGGATTAAACAGACTCATTACACCATCCTAATAGAAGGATAATAGATGAGAATGTTTAAGCTGAGGAAAGCTCCTCAACTTAATCCATGATTAGAGATTAAACTCATGACAAAACAGGCCTTTGATTAAGTGGATTTTATTCAATGGTTATGATGATGAAGTGTTTTTTTATGATTTGTAAGACAACTTGAGGGGGACTTGTCCATTAACACTAGGGTTAGTCCTTCTTAACCACTTAAGGAAGAATTAGAACCCTAATGCAAGGCCCAAGTTACAAGTGTGATGTCTTGATGATTATTAAGTGAATTGATTAAGAGATTTAAACACATTAAGGGTTTAACACTTAGGATTAAAGTTATACACTCCATCCTAATAGAAGGATGCAGGCATAAGCTTAATCACAAAGCCTTAAAGCCTTTAGGGTTTAGTCCCTGATTATGAGATGAGAGGAGAAGACTCAAAAGAGACACAAAGGTAAAATCTAAGTGGAGAACTAATCAATATTCACATGCTCGGATGGTCCTAGGTTAGTGAGGCTTACTATCCTAATGAAGGAAAAGAAATAAGAAGAGAAAGATGAAAGGAGAAGCTCCATGGTGGCCTAGGCACACCTTAAGTCGAGGAAGAATAAGAGAAGATGAGGAATAAGATAAGATGAATAAGAAATAAGATAAGGAAATGAGAAATGCAAAAAATGGAGATAAGATGAGTAATGAACAAACAGAGCCTACACCAGTAGGACTTCCAGATGCAACAACATGTAGTAATTAAAATCGGGTCATAGCGTTACCTAACGGAGAAGGTCTGTTGCCTCTTCAATAAGCGCAAGAAGAAATCCAAAGAATAAGTATCAAGAAAATTCACACAATTAAATCCAGAATAGATTTCAACAATCAAGCGCAATTGTCAATATCGTGATGTCAAACAAAAGTCAAATGTGAGCTTCCAGTATCCAGAATTAAGACCACGAATTAGTCCGTGCGAAATCTAAGTTCAAATTTGTGTCTCAAGATCTCATCGGTCCCAAGAAAGATTATGAACATGGTAAATCACGAGGCCATCGTCAAGCAGCGTCCACCATCATCAACATCGAGCAATGAGTCTACAAAACATCAAACAAAAACTACAACCAAGATTAAACGAAATCAAACTTAATTAAACAAAATTGAAATGAAAGACCCAATTCTAATCAAATTCTTAACTAAAAAAAAAAAAACTTAAAATTAATTAAGAACTAATTAGCTATTAATAAAATTCTAAACTGAAATTCTAACAAAACGACTATTAATAAAATTCTAACCCAAATTTCCAAGCAAAAATAAACCAACATCTAATCAACAAAACCAAAAAAAATAATAATAATCTGAACTAAACATCCTAATTAATATTCCTAACCTACTAATTAAAATAAAATCTCACAATGTTAAGGATAAAAAATAAAATATCATGGGATTAATAAGACAAATAAAACCAAGTAGATAATCAAATAATTAAAAAACACAAAAAGAGAGGTCCAGGAAGCAGTCTTGGGGTGCAATCATCGGTCCATTGGGAGGTCCTAAAGCCCAATCCGATTGACTCCTTCTTGCTTTGACCTAAAGAGAAAAAGATAAACCAGCATCGACACACCTCTTCTTCTCTTTGAGGCTCACGGTAAACTCTTTTCGCCTTTCTCCTTGAAAACTTTTGCCGAAACTAAACATCATCACCGCTTCCTTTCTCCGCAAAAACTCACGCAAATCAGCTTGCCATTGTTCAAGCGAAGACTCCCTCCTTGGTCATTCCGTTGTCGTCGTTAAAGCTAGAAAGGCATGACGACTTCGAGTTCGTCATCTCCGATCCAATCTCTCTCGTTCGCGATCCACGATGTCGTCTCAAATCATCTCAAGCGCCAACGTCGGAGCTTCAAGTTGCGATCTCGTAAAATCCGAAACTCACGGTACGCTATCTCTTCTCCTATTCTGTGCGTTTCAGTTTCGAATCTCAAGCCTCTTCATCTCCTTCTCTGTTCTGAATCTGCGGATTTGTTGTTGTTGTTGTTGTTGATTTGCAGTCGTGGAGGCGGTGGTTCGGTGATTGATGAGGGTGAAAGTGAGATGGAGCTATTGTTTATGAAAGGTGTGAAGGAGATTTTGTCGAAGGTTGCGTATCAGTCGCGGTTTGTGTTTGGGATGGAGGTTTGTTGTTGTTGCTGATGTGATGAAGGTTTGAGCGGAGGTTTAGATGTGACGTGGTTTGAGATGAAGAAGGTGGGCACGGTTTGGTTGAAGGCTGAGCTTGAGTAAGGTGAGCGAGGTGTCTTGTTGTGGCTGAAGATTATTGGGTGGTGTGAGTGATGAAGGAATGGTTGGTGATTTGTTTGGGGGAGCTTTCTTTCACTGATGTTGGTATGTTGAAAGTGAGTAGAAGGTGATTGTTTCCGTGTTGACAGTGGTGAGAATATTGTTGTTCACGGTTTATTGCGACCTGTTATTCAGAAATTGTCAGTTTGCGTTTTATGTGAGTCGAATGAGAGATGATGATGGTTGTTGTTGAGATGTTGTTGCAGTGATTGAAGGTGAAGAGTTGGGTGTTGTGATATGACGAAAGGTGATGTTAAGTGAAAGAGGGTCGAGAGGTTATTTTGTGCTTGCAGGAAGAAAAAGAGTTTTTGCTGAAACGAGTATGTGTCTGTGCGTTTGCAGAAGAGATTTGTGGTGTTGGTGATTGTTCTGTTTGTTTGAAGCTTGCAGGGTGCAGGGTGATGGCTGTTGGATGTGTGAGTGTTGCGGGTTGCGTGATGCTCAAATCTGCCTCTCTTCTTGGCTGAGCTTTTTTTTGTGTGATTATAATGGAAAATGTGAATTCAAAGAAAATGAGTGGTGAAAATGGTGGAAGGATTCAGCGGCGGTTGTATGGTGAGGTGGTGATTGTTGTTTGAGAGATGTTTGTGTGTATTAAGTGTGGCTGCCAGGTTTTGCAAGGTGAGCAAAGTGATGTTTTGATAGAAGTGATAAAGAAATAGTTTAGGAGATGTATGGAAAATTGTTGCTGTGAATGGAGGCGCCACTTTTCTTGTTGATATCTTTTTCTTTATGACCATGTCCCTTTTCTTTTATATCTAGGTCAAGGTCTCCTTTTATGACTTTGTTTGGTAAATGGGCCAAGATAGACACAAAAAGGATAATATGGGCTTAATGAAATTCTTTTATTTTACAATGTTTTTTTTGTTTAATGATAATGTGAATTGGACTTGGTGAATAAATATAAGACAATGGCTTATGATATGTACTTTGGAGTTTTGAATGTAAATTTGAATAGAAAAACAAATGGATAATGGTTAGGAAAATGGTCTTATTTTGAACTTGGATAAATGGATAAAAGTGTGATTTTGGATAATAACAATATTAATATGGTATATAGATGTAAATGGTAAATGGAAAATATGGATGGGAATTAGAATGAATAAAAAAATAAAATGGATTCGGTAGATGGTTTATGGAAATGGATAAAAAATAAATGATGAGAAATGGATAGAAAATGGGTTAATCAAACAAAGAATGTAAATGGGCCCAAACTAGTATTCACACTTCTTGATTTGCACAAATCTTGAATCTGACATTCTTGAATTACTTGGAATTCTTGTATATCTCCATATGAACTTGATTTTCTGAACCAAAACTTCGCACAAACCACTGCTTTGATAACCTGAAGAATCTCACATCACAACCTTGGATACACACTGCCCGAGAAGCCCACCACTGAAACGAATAACTCTCTGAATTAATCATCCTCTGACAAAATAATTCTTGGATCACTTTGAATAATCTGAATTAACCTCTTGAAAAATAAATTCACAGAAGAAGCATAGAATAACTGATAGTCTAATTTCCTGAACCAAACTTCTCATGAATCACAACTCGATAATTTGATAAATTCAGCACACAACACAACTTGACTTGAACATGCACTGTTTGAGAAATCAACCACTGAATTGATGACGGCCCAGATGCATAGCAAATAGTCCTTTCAGACGTGAAATCCTTGACTACCGCTAAATCAGGGAAATAAACCCTAATTTAGTGTCAGGAACAATAAGAGAATGATACCAATGAAGCGGCATAGCCAAGACCTTGAATTTTTTCTGATAATCTACAAACAATGGCGTGAACCCTAATTCTTCCGATGATCTTGATCCCATGTCTTAGGAACTTATGCAAATGGTATGCAAAATGCGTATGAATGCAAAACGAAAAGCTGACAAAGACAGAAAAGCCAGAGGGCAAATTTAGGGTGTCTACAGCTGCCCCTATTCAAGCATGAGTTAGCTGTGCAGGTTGTAAGCGACGGCTTAACGGGCAAACAAGATAACTTGTGGTTGAATACCAAAGACAGTCCAAAATTTGCACTCACAAAAATGAAGAAGAAAAGAGATATAGATTGTATATGAAAAATAAAGTATATTGTAAAGTGTGGGCGACGGAGGACGACCGTCGAGCAGAGGACGACTGCTGGGTAAATAGCAATGACGGGGACGGCCGACATGCTGGAAAAATGTGAAGTAAAGCGATGACGGGGACGGCCGACATGCTGGGGATAAAAGGTAGAGCTAAGACGGGGACGGCCGACTAGCTGGAAAAAGTAAGATATCATGATGGGGACGGCCATCAAGATAAAGCTGTAAAACTCTCTGGGGGTTAATGAAACATGACGGGGACGGCCATCAAGTTCATAAAGGTAAAGTAACCAACGATGGGGACGGCCATCGGGTTAGAAGGAAAAGGGACCACGACGGGGACGACCATCGGGTTAAAAGGAAAAGGGACCACGACGGGGACGGCCATCGGGTTAAAGAATAAATGAAATAAACAGATGATGGGGTACGGCCATCAAAGGTGAAGGACGATCACCTAGCAGGGGACGGCTGCTCTGTTGGAGATAAAAGAAATATGATGGGGACGGCCATCAAAGGTGGAGGACGACCACCTGGCAGGGTACGGCTGCCGAAAATATCAACGATGGGGACGGCCATCGGATAGATAAGGTCAACGATGGGGACGGCCATCGGACGAGCATGATGGAGGACGACCATCAAGAAGTGGAGGACGACTACTCAGCAGGGTACGGCTGCTCTCGAGGTTTCTCATGACATAGGACGAATGCCAGATAACCAAAAAATCAACAATGGGGACGGCCATTGGGTAAAGTGATGAAGGACGATCATCAAAGGGTGGGGGACGACCACCTAGCAGGGGACGGCTGCTAAAATCAACGATGGGGACGGCCATCGGATGAGCATGACGGAGGACGACCATCAAGAAGTGGAGGACGACCACTTAGCAGGGTACGGCTGCTCTCAGGGTTATCATAACACAGGATGAGTGTTAGATAAAAAAGGAAATTTGCTTTGTTGGCGATCTACTGGGGAACAGTAAACACGGACGAGCGTTTACATCCAAGAAACAAAAGGTATAAGTGTTTGGTATTGTATAGATTAAAGATGCGGACGAGCATCCTTAAGGCTATGATACGGACGGGTATCATGTAGAAACAAACTGACACATGTTCAGAGATGATGATACGGACGAGTATCAACGGGTTAACAAAGAACACGGACGAGTGTTGAATCTGAAGGGACTCTTCTGGGGAAAAGTAGACACAGACGAGTATCTATGTTCAAGAAGACAAGAGTGTTTGACACGGTGTATGAATTAAAGATGCGGACGAGCATCCCTAAGACTATGATGCGGACGAGTATCATGTAGAAACAAACACTAGACGCAATGCTCTGAGATGATGGTAGGGACGAGTACCAACTGGTTAACAAAGAACAAGGACTACTGTCGAATCTGTGGGGATATGAGTGATGATGTATACAAGATACGGGCGAGTATCTGTATAAGTGTAACATGAGTAGTGAGTATGAGTATTGTATAGATGAGTGTTTAACCTGCTGGGGAGAGTGACACGGACGAGTGTCAAGGGAGAAAAGTATAGTATAAACAAGTATCTGATATACAAAGTGTTTGTGTAACTGTGCTGGGGAAGGTGACACGGACGGGTGTCAAGGAAATGTATATATATGTATATCTGTGAGTGCAAAGGGGATGTCTTTGGCTTTCTGCTGGGGATATGACACAGACGGGTGCCACAAGGAGCATATACTGATGTTTGGGAGTGTAAGGAAACTGTTTTAGCTTTAGCTCTCCGCTGGGGAATTTGGGAAGCATTATGTATGCTGCTGACGGGTTGAAAGCTTTTAACTCTGATGGGAACGAAGTGTTGGCAACCTGATGCTTGTTGGAGAGGTTTTCACTGGAGGAAAGACGACTCTGCGTGAGGTATACCTCGTTTAACTGCTTTGAACATTTGCTGAGGATCTGATCATCCTACTCTGACTCCACTGGGGAGAATTTCTTCTTGCTCTGCTGGGGAAATCCCTTGGAAATGAGAATCCCGATGACTCTATGGGGAAAGATCATCTTTAGACTTGGCTAGGGAAGATCCTTGATCACACAACCCTGCTGAGGAGAGAATTCTGATAATTTTAACTTTGTGGGGAAGCAAGGCCTTCAGCTGCCTGTTGGAAAAAATTCGCTGTGGAAAGATAAATCCGCTTGGGGATGAGAACGATTCAATTAGCCTTGAAGTTCTGTTGGGGTTATCATCTGTTCCAACTCAGCTGGGGATGTCAACCTTCTGGCATGGTTGAGAAAAGATTTGGCAATGCTCTGCTGAGGAGAGACTTTGCTGGAGAATCAAAATATGCCCCGAGTGTAGTATAACAGCTGTGTTGGGAAGATATGCCAATGAAAATTGGCTTTGACTGAATGCGAATAACCAACTCCTCATGAGGGAATCTTGTCGGCTGAAAGAAGATCTTTATGCTCGGGGAAGAAATAAACTTCCAATGCCCTGCTGGTAAAATGAATACCAGACACTCCCTGAGAATTAACACAGTGCTTCAAACTTCTGAGCTCAACAAAAGCATTACTGATCATCCTGAGTGAACCATCATTCCCTTAACTCCTCAATTATACCACACTGTATCATCCATAAAAAGATCGTCTTCAGAGGATTTTACAGAAGACTTGGCATCCAGAATTGCCCCAGTGTCTTCAAACTCTCGCGGAAATTCAACAAGTCTTGAGATAACTGCCCCAGACTACGTCTTGAAACGATTCCCGCCCCACATCAGAGCTAAAACAAGAACCATGCGGTATGAAGATGCAATGCAAATGATGTATAATGCAGACGTATGCTCAATGCCAAGGATATGAGACAAGGATGGTTGGGCGCTAGGGCCAGGTTGATAGATATATATATTTTGGTTGCCAAGCAATTGGACTTTTGAAGGTGAATTACCAGGCGAGAACTGGTTTATTGAAGGTAGGCCAACAGACAAGAACTGATGGGCAAAGAATAAGTCGTCAGACGAGAACTGACTCCTTGGGTTCATTGTCAAACGAGAATTGACTCTGAAAAAGAATGAATACCAGACGGGAACTGGCGTTCAATGGGTTAAATGAAAAAGTGACCAGACGAGAACTGGTATTTGAAATTGATTTGCCAGACGAGAACTGGACTTTAAATGGTTTGCCAGACGAGAACTGGGCTTTGAAAAGGCTTGCCAGACGAGAACTGGACTTTGAAAGGTTGATAAATTGGGGTTACCAGGCCCTGGATGAGATCTGATGTTGCGGGGATTATGCTCAATGCAATGATGATGCATATGCTTTATATGCGACATGAATAACGTATGCAAATGATTTATGCCATGATTATGAAAGGCCAGAAAAACTCCCGAGGTGGGAAGAAAGGTCTTAGTGACAAGGCTTCTGGTTGAGAAGGGTGACAAAGGCGACGGTGGGTAGCATGATTTCCCGACACTCGCCTTGAACTCGGAGATCACTGATATAACCTGCTCTGTGTAGCTAAAGTTGCCCCTGTTGGGTGAGTCTCTGAACAGACTATCACTGATTATACAAACCCTGGAACAGCGGACCTGGATGTTCTTTCGAGGAGAGTTGCACTTAGTGATCTCTGGAAGTGTCCTGCCCCGGTATGAGCGTGGAAGCGACTTGACTCATTCTGACTGAGCATTGGAAGAATATATCTTTGGACAACAGAAATTAGGGCGGCCTGCCCCTGCTTGGTAGACTCAGCTCTGTTCAACTGACTTTGAGTGACGTTCCTCGATCAACTGATGCTTGGGAACTCTCTTTACCCTGACAGACTCCTTGGTCAACAAAACCACTAGATAACATGCCCCTGATTCATAGGCCTGCACGATGCGCTTGATTCTGGTCATCATTGTTGAATAATCAAGTTTTCTCGTGATTGCTCTTTGTAGGAACTTCCCTGGTGTCACAAACTAACTTGCAATTAAAACCGTACATTCACAAATGGTAATTTTAATGCAGTACACATGCAAGTTTTTTTTTTGAAAATTTATTTACTTTGATGCTGTGACAGTGTGTGACGAATGGACGATTAGTCCAAACGTAGTGTTGAGTTAGTAAATCGTTAGGAGTCAGTTTACGCAACCTTGTCGTAGTATGCTTTCAGAATTGAACCTGATTCAATTAGGACTTTCAAGGGTTATAACGCGGTCTGGTTCACGGTTTTAGAAGGAAAGATTTATGGCTCAAAGTTTATCTGTGCCCACCCATTCTCCTTGATGTTCTCCAGTCCTATGTTCAGCTAATTCGACTTAAGCGCTCGCTTCTCACAAGGGTTTTGTAATGATTGAGGAACCAATGACGTTGATGGTTTAAGCACCAATGAGGTTTCTTGGAGTAACAGTCACCCATTCTGACTTTGTGTCTGGTCACACGATTTTGTTCTCATGGAAGATTCTCTTTCATCATTTTTTTTTTACTCCCTAACTTTTGCCTGGACTGATTCTTTTTGAATTTTTTTGATTTTGAAGTCCAGCGGGATGCCCTAACTTTTGCCTAAGTCATTGGTTTTCACATTTTTTGACTTAGCGGGCTTTATTTCTCTTTTTTTTTTCTTTGATTTTTGTTGAACAAATCGTGTGACACTGGCTTGTCATGACTTGCTTGAAAGGGTTGACTGCCTCATTCCTTTGTTGGTGAGGGGTAACCATTGTGGTTTCACGTCCCTTGACCTCTTGAGGTGCGATGAATAAAGGTAATGGATCCTCGGATGCACACTCCTTTGGAAATTTGAACGCTCGGTCAAATTAACTGATAACTACCCTGCCCCGGGTTGAATGTGAGGGTTTTTTCGTTCAGAAAAGAAACTCCTGCTTCAAGGCTCAAAGGGGGTTGACGAAGGTCTATCTCCCTTATATCTCCGGTGTTTGGGAATTGAAGCAATGCCTGTACATCGTCAACATGTTCTACTCTGAAAGCATACCTTCAACAATTATGGGTATTCAGTTGTCATCATCCTCCCTCAAACCTGCTAAACAACAGTGAAATAAATGGGAGGTAAATGGATGCAATTTTTATTTCTTTTTTCAATGCAAGTAAAGAAAATGAGCGAATGCGACATAATTGATTCAAAAGTGCAAGATCGCTACATTAACATTACCATTTAAAATAACAATGCTTAAAAGACAAGTAGCTGCTAACAGGAAAGAAACTACAATGCAAATGATAAAAGGATACAGTAAACACCAACTCTGATGACAATTTGTCCGAGCCACTGAATCAGGAGACGCTTCTTCGAAGTCTTGGAACTCAATCAGGTGAAAGGTTGACGTGCACAACCAAGCTTCCTTCTGGAAAGGAGATGTAGCCCTTGTCGATCAATTGTTGTACTTTGGCTTGAAAAGCTTTGCAATCTTCAGTTGAATGCCCCGTTGATCCACCATGATACCCACACTGCTCATGAGGATTGTACCCTGGAGGGTACGGCCCTGGTAACGGCTTGAGAGGCTTAGGAACCACCAAAGAGCTCTGAACTAGATGTGGCAAGAGTTCACTGTATGCCATGGGGACTGGATGGAGAGGAGAAATCCTTCTTTCCAGGTTGTTACGAGGCCTAGGCTGGCTCTGAAGTTGATTCCGAGGTCTTCGACCATGAAGTTGCAGATTTGGACGAGGAGGAGTCCAGGACTTCTGATATGGTGCTTTGAGCATTGCCGAATGCCCGTAAGAGTGGCCAGACACGGGAATAGATGATCTCTGAGAAGATGTTGTTCTAGAATATTCGATATTTGCCATGACTGCACTGACGTCATTCCATTCTTCCTCTTGGGAGCTAACAACAGACTCACCTTCACTAGCTGGGATATTCGAAAAGTCCTGGATCTTTCCACTTTTGAGCAGACTCTCAATGCGTACTCCAACTATCATCAAATCAGAGAAGCTTGTCGTCCCAATGCTACTCATTCTTTCCAAGTATGGACCCTGCAAGGTGCCCACGAACAGGTCAATTAATTCTCTGTCTGAAAGTGGTGGTTGCACTTGGGCTGCCAATTCTCTCCACCGCTGTGCATATTCTCTGAAAGATTCACCACTCCTCTGGGATAGGCTCTGCAAGTGCGTGCGATTGGGCGCCACGTCCATATTGTACTGGTATTGCTTTACGAAAGCTCTGGATAAATCATTCCAAGATCGAATATGACTGCTTTCCAAATCCAAGTACCAACTCAAAGATGCCCCACTTAAACTGTCCTGAAAACAGTGAATCATCAGCTTATCATTGCGGGCATGAGAAGTCATTTTTCTACAGAACATCACCAAATGATGCTTCGGGCAACTGACACCAGTGTATTTCTCAAACTTCGGAGTTTTGAAATCTGGAGGAATGACAAGACCAGGCACCAAACACAGGGTTAGAGCATCAAAACCGAAGGCATCAGGATCCGCTAAGGCTTTGAGTCGCTCGTCCAACACACGAAATCTTTCAGCAGGATCAATAACTTGTGGTCCCTTGGTTTTCACAAGAGGGGTTGCCCCTTGGAAGTCTGGCATAGGGAAGGCAAAACTCTGATAATTCGCAGTATCAGTCGAAGATGAAGGTCCACCTCGGACAGCAGATGGTTCAGGTATACTCTGATTCACGATCGGGGTCTGTGCAGGCTGAGCTTGAGCAAGATTGTTCACTCGTGGAAGATCTTCATCAGGAGAAAGACCATACAGAGGATTGGTCATTGAAGTGAAACCAGGTGGAAACTCAACATTCTGACGGTTGTTCTCTGACATAGCTACTGATGGCTTTCAAACTGACCCTTTACCTCTTGACACTGCTCAATCTAGCTTCACACACTCTGTCGTCTTCCAACAGTTAACACTTGTTCAAACTGAGTACCGGGAAATCAGCTGGCTGGTCATGGACAAAAGAGGAAGGATGAGCTCTCTGGAGGAGGAAAATGCAATGTAGATGCAAATGCAAAATGCAATATGATGATGCAAAAGATGCAAAGACATGGGATCACAGCTGGAAACTGCCTGGAATCTGGAATGCCGGACCAAGAATCGAGTGTCTGTAACCACAAGATCCCTGTATAGTAACCCGAAATAGTAACTGAAAACCAGAGGTCAATAACTTCAGGATCATAGTGACCGGATCAAACAATTGTACTGTAATGAGGGTATGTTGAGGTCAAGGGTTCCTGCAAACCTGTAAACAGCCCGACCCCCTCACAGGTGGTGTTCTAAAACAAGGATCCTCAGACTTGGATCAGTTATGAGAAGTGTAAACACTTCTAACCCGGAGGTACAGTGTTTACAATAACCATAAAAGTTCCTCCTCTAATTCACCTCAGTTTCTGAAGGTCAATACTAAAGGGTCATTCAGACTTAGCAGGCTTCCCAGATAGCCCTAGCATTGCAGGAAATCTGCAACACAGAGTTCTCAAGAAGAAACCCATATCTGAACCGTGTTTCATATTCCCGCACCAGACCGAAATGGAATGGGAAAGAATATGATTCACTCTAGCCTAGGTGTCACTCAGGTCCCAGGTATAGGACCTTAACTCTCAATGGAACACCCACCCACCAAAACAAAAAATCAGATCCAGCCAGCAGTAATGACAGTATGATATAAATAAATGCAATAAAGAAAGCAGTAAAGTAACTGTACATAAAGCAATAAACAAAAATAAATACAAGCACATAACACCCCAGTAAACACAAATCAAACAAGCGCTAGGAGGAACCCACAAAAAGAACCAGAAGCCCTGGTTGCAGTATAAGGTTCCCCAGCAGAGTCGCCAAGCTGTCGCTCCCAAAGATTTGCATCCAGGTACAAGCGCGAACGGTCGGCGAAAAGAACAATGAGAACACACAGCCGTGAACTCACTGGAGATGAATAGAGTCGCCAGCTAGGCATTTTTATCCCGGAGGAAAGGTAATGCTGCATAAACCTAGAAAAATATGGATAAGACGGTCGCGAACCAGAGAGACTGAGAAAGGGGGTTGGTTACAACCTGGGAAGGTATTAGCACCCAGATTGTCCGTCGTACTCGACGGGATCCACGCTTAAAAGATTTGTGTTTTAAAGGGGTAGTGTCCGTGCAATCTGTGTGTAAAATAGCTGGAAAAGAATGTACAGGTGTCAGTGTAAAGTGTATAAGTGATGTGAAGTGTATAAGAGAAGTGTCAGTGTAAAAAAGGAAGAGAAAGAGGTGAAATGCTCATGATAATGAGGCTAAGAGAAAGATGCTGGAAAGAGGGGGAATATGCAGAGACTTTTGTTCGATAACTGTTAAGTTATGCCTACGTATCCTCTCGTGCAATGAGGAAGTCAGAACACCGTAGTTCGACCCAAAGAGACTGAAAGATGAATTGACTTGTGAACTGCTTACTTGTCTATGCTCAAGTGTATGACCTGTCTGGCTCAGGTGCGAACTGTCTTGCATTAGACGGAAGAAGCAAGTTCTCGGTTGTGAGTGAATGAGATGAGAAAAGAATCCCGAAGGAGACGATTATTGTTTGTTTTTTGTGTTTTCAGTCTTTTATTGCTTTTGAAAGTTTGTCATAAGTTAATGAGCTTAAACCTAAACCAATGGATTTGGTAAACTCATCACATCTTCCCTCTGTTTAGGGGTAATGAGAATACCTTAAGTGTGAAGTCAGCTTCTCACACTTAATCATCTATGGTGTAGGATTAAGATCATTAACCTACTTGTGATTATTTAGATGTTTTTGGTGTTTTTGTTTAGTGTTGAGTAATGAGGTTAAGCCATAATCAGGGATTAAACAGACTCATTACACCATCCTAATAGAAGGATAATAGATGAGAATGTTTAAGCTGAGGAAAGCTCCTCAACTTAATCCATGATTAGAGATTAAACTCATGACAAAACAAGCCTTTGATTAAGTGGATTTTATTCAATGGTTATGATGATGAAGTGTTTTTTTATGATTTGTAAGACAACTTGAGGGGGACTTGTCCATTAACACTAGGGTTAGTCCTTCTTAACCACTTAAGGAAGAATTAGAACCCTAATGCAAGGCCCAAGTTACAAGTGTGATGTCTTGATGATTATTAAGTGAATTGATTAAGAGATTTAAACACATTAAGGGTTTAACACTTAGGATTAAAGTTATACACTCCATCCTAATAGAAGGATGCAGGCATAAGCTTAATCACAAAGCCTTAAAGCCTTTAGGGTTTAGTCCCTGATTATGAGATGAGAGGAGAAGACTCAAAAGAGACACAAAGGTAAAATCTAAGTGGAGAACTAATCAATATTCACATGCTCGGATGGTCCTAGGTTAGTGAGGCTTACTATCCTAATGAAGGAAAAGAAATAAGAAGAGAAAGATGAAAGGAGAAGCTCCATGGTGGCCTAGGCACACCTTAAGTCGAGGAAGAATAAGAGAAGATGAGGAATAAGATAAGATGAATAAGAAATAAGATAAGGAAATGAGAAATGCAAAAAATGGAGATAAGATGAGTAATGAACAAACAGAGCCTACACCAGTAGGACTTCCAGATGCAACAACATGTAGTAATTAAAATCGGGCCATAGCGTTACCTAACGGAGAAGGTCTGTTGCCTCTTCAATAAGCGCAAGAAGAAATCCAAAGAATAAGTATCAAGAAAATTCACACAATTAAATCCAGAATAGATTTCAACAATCAAGCGCAATTGTCAATATCGTGATGTCAAACAAAAGTCAAATGTGAGCTTCCAGTATCCAGAATTAAGACCACGAATTAGTCCGTGCGAAATCTAAGTTCAAATTTGTGTCTCAAGATCTCATCGGTCCCAAGAAAGATTATGAACATGGTAAATCACGAGGCCATCGTCAAGCAGCGTCCACCATCATCAACATCGAGCAATGAGTCTACAAAACATCAAACAAAAACTACAACCAAGATTAAACTAAATCAAACTTAATTAAACAAAATTGAAATGAAAGACCCAATTCTAATCAAATTCTTAACTAAAAAAAAAAAAAAACTTAAAATTAATTAAGAACTAATTAGCTATTAATAAAATTCTAAACTGAAATTCTAACAAAACGACTATTAATAAAATTCTAACCCAAATTTCCAAGCAAAAATAAACCAACATCTAATCAACAAAACCAAAAAAAATAATAATAATCTGAACTAAACATCCTAATTAATATTCCTAACCTACTAATTAAAATAAAATCTCACAATGTTAAGGATAAAAAATAAAATATCATGGGATTAATAAGACAAATAAAACCAAGTAGATAATCAAATAATTAAACAACACAAAAAGAGAGGTCCAGGAAGCAGTCTTGGGGTGCAATCATCGGTCCATTGGGAGGTCCTAAAGCCCAATCCGATTGACTCCTTCTTGCTTTGACCTAAAGAGAAAAAGATAAACCAGCATCGATACACCTCTTCTTCTCTTTGAGGCTCACGGTAAACTCTTTTCGCCTTTCTCCTTGAAAACTTTTGCCGAAACTAAACATCATCACCGCTTCCTTTCTCCGCAAAAACTCACGCAAATCAGCTTGCCATTGTTCAAGCGAAGACTCCCTCCTTGGTCATTCCGTTGTCGTCGTTGAAGCTAGAAAGGCATGACGACTTCGAGTTCGTCATCTCCGATCCAATCTCTCTCGTTCGCGATCCACGATGTCGTCTCAAATCATCTCAAGCGCCAACGTCGGAGCTTCAAGTTGCGATCTCGTAAAATCCGAAACTCACGGTACGCTATCTCTTCTCCTATTCTGTGCGTTTCAGTTTCGAATCTCAAGCCTCTTCATCTCCTTCTCTGTTCTGAATCTGCGGATTTGTTGTTGTTGTTGTTGTTGATTTGCAGTCGTGGAGGCGGTGGTTCGGTGATTGATAAGGGTGAAAGTGAGATGGAGCTATTGTTTATGAAAGGTGTGAAGGAGATTTTGTCGAAGGTTGCGTATCAGTCGCGGTTTGTGTTTGGGATGGAGGTTTGTTGTTGTTGCTGATGTGATGAAGGTTTGAGCGGAGGTTTAGATGTGACGTGGTTTGAGATGAAGAAGGTGGGCACGGTTTGGTTGAAGGCTGAGCTTGAGTAAGGTGAGCGAGGTGTCTTGTTGTGGCTGAAGATTATTGGGTGGTGTGAGTGATGAAGGAATGGTTGGTGATTTGTTTGGGGGAGCTTTCTTTCACTGATGTTGGTATGTTGAAAGTGAGTAGAAGGTGATTGTTTCCGTGTTGACAGTGGTGAGAATATTGTTGTTCACGGTTTATTGCGACCTGTTATTCAGAAATTGTCAGTTTGCGTTTTATGTGAGTCGAATGAGAGATGATGATGGTTGTTGTTGAGATGTTGTTGCAGTGATTGAAGGTGAAGAGTTGGGTGTTGTGATATGACGAAAGGTGATGTTGAGTGAAAGAGGGTCGAGAGGTTTTTTTGTGCTTGCAGGAAGAAAAAGAGTTTTTGCTGAAACGAGTATGTGTCTGTGCGTTTGCAGAAGAGATTTGTGGTGTTGGTGATTGTTCTGTTTGTTTGAAGCTTGCAGGGTGCAGGGTGATGGCTGTTGGATGTGTGAGTGTTGCGGGTTGCGTGATGCTCAAATCTGCCTCTCTTCTTGGCTGAGCTTTTTTTTGTGTGATTATAATGGAAAATGTGAATTCAAAGAAAATGAGTGGTGAAAATGGTGGAAGGATTCAGCGGCGGTTGTATGGTGAGGTGGTGATTGTTGTTTGAGAGATGTTTGTGTGTATTAAGTGTGGCTGCCAGGTTTTGCAAGGTGAGCAAAGTGATGTTTTGATAGAAGTGATAAAGAAATAGTTTTGGAGATGTATGGAAAATTGTTGCTGTGAATGGAGGCGCCACTTTTCTTGTTGATATCTTTTTCTTTATGACCATGTCCCTTTTCTTTTATATCTAGGTCAAGGTCTCCTTTTATGACTTTGTTTGGTAAATGGGCCAAGATAGACACAAAAAGGATAATATGGGCTTAATGAAATTCTTTTATTTTACAATGTTTTTTTTGTTTAATGATAATGTGAATTGGACTTGGTGAATAAATATAAGACAATGGCTTATGATATGTACTTTGGAGTTTTGAATGTAAATTTGAATAGAAAAAAAAATGGATAATGGTTAGGAAAATGGTCTTATTTTGAACTTGGATAAATGGATAAAAGTGTGATTTTGGATAATAACAATATTAATATGGTATATAGATGTAAATGGTAAATGGAAAATATGGATGGGAATTAGAATGAATAAAAAAATAAAATGGATTCGGTAGATGGTTTATGGAAATGGATAAAAAATAAATGATGAGAAATGGATAGAAAATGGGTTAATCAAACAAAGAATGTAAATGGGCCCAAACTAGTATTCACACTTCTTGATTTGCACAAATCTTGAATCTGACATTCTTGAATTACTTGGAATTCTTGTATATCTCCATATGAACTTGATTTTCTGAACCAAAACTTCGCACAAACCACTGCTTTGATAACCTGAAGAATCTCACATCACAACCTTGGATACACACTGCCCGAGAAGCCCACCACTGAAACAAATAACTCTCTGAATTAATCATCCTCTGACAAAATAATTCTTGGATCACTTTGAATAATCTGAATTAACCTCTTGAAAAATAAATTCACAGAAGAAGCATAGAATAACTGATAGTCTAATTTCCTGAACCAAACTTCTCATGAATCACAACTCGATAATTTGATAAATTCAGCACACAACACAACTTGACTTGAACATGCACTGTTTGAGAAATCAACCACTGAATTGATGACGGCCCAGATGCATAGCAAATAGTCCTTTCAGACGTGAAATCCTTGACTACCGCTAAATCAGGGAAATAAACCCTAATTTAGTGTCAGGAACAATAAGAGAATGATACCAATGAAGCGGCATAGCCAAGACCTTGAATTTTTTCTGATAATCTACAAACAATGGCGTGAACCCTAATTCTTCCGATGATCTTGATCCCATGTCTTAGGAACTTATGCAAATGGTATGCAAAATGCGTATGAATGCAAAACGAAAAGCTGACAAAGACAGAAAAGCCAGAGGGCAAATTTAGGGTGTCTACACATACCCTGTTACTGTTTTATTTAAGAGTACTCCACTTTGGACAATTCTTGTGATTAAACATGGACATGTGACTCTTTATTTGAGTCCCCACCCTGGTTACTGGATTTCTGAGCCTCCATCTGAACCTTTGAACATACTGGACCTTATATCAAGACAGATAATCAGATCCAGCTCTTGATCACAAACCCTTGCATATCATTTTCATATATCATCATTGCATCATTTAACATTTGTTTATTTGCTTTTCAGGGTATCCATCATATTATATCTTGGTTTTGGTTTTGACCCCTTCTATTGCTTGGACCTCTACTTCAACTGTCTTCTTCAGTTATCTGCTTCAGTCATCTCCATCCTCACCAGCATCGGTCTGCCAGAGACTTACTTCCATCTTCTCAGTTTGTGATCTTCATCAGCATTTGTCTTCAGATTCTTCAGTAGCACTCATGGCTACTCCCAAAAAGAGCAACATATCTTATCACTTCTTCGAGCCTTCTTTAACTAGTATCAGGCAGGTCCAGTCACTTATCACACCTGACCACATCCCACTGTTCAGAGAACACTATGGGGGTATCTTGGATATGGTTATGGATCTTGATTCTTCTCAGAAAAGCATGATTCACACATGCTTGCAGTTCTATGACCCTCCACTCAGGTGCTTCACCTTTCCTGGCTTTCAAATGGGGCCTCTATTGGAAGAGTTTTCTTCATTGATTGGAGTACCTATCAGAGGAGGGATCCCTTTCAATCCAGAAATGACTGCTCCCAGAAGTAAGGAGATAGCAAGGGCATTGTACTTGGAGCCTGCCCTTATTGAGCAAAGCATGACAACAAAAGCTGGGATTCCTGGTTTACACCTGGACTTCTTGATTTCTCAGGCCATCCTGAAGGCTACCTTGGGAGAATGGAGGGCAGTCTGTGCACTTTTAGCCCTCAGCATATATGGGGCCATATTATTTGCAGATGAGCCTAAATTTGTTAGTAAGAATGCCATCCACTTGTTTCTACTGAGGAACCCAGTGCCTACATTGCTAGGGGATTTTTACTACTCCATCCATCAGAGGAATGAAAAACAAAGGGGGAAGTTGGTCAGATGTTGTGCTCCCTTGTTCTACTCTTGGTTACTCAGACACCTGCCTAAATCAGATGCTTTCTTGAACCCACATCAGCAGAAGAATTGGACCAAGAGGTTCATTGCCTTAACTTCAGATGATATCAGATGGTTCACCCAGAGCACCAAAGGCAAGGACATTATCACCGGCTGTGGACAATACCCAAATGTGCCTCTGATGGGAGTAAAAGGTTGCATCAACTACAACTCTTTGCTATTTAAGAGACAATTGGGATATGCCTTAGTTCACCCTCCCAGAGGACAGGATCTAGCTGAGACCCTGTACTGTGAAGTTCAACCTAATTCAGCTGTTGTCAGGCAAGCTGCTTGGGCTTGGGACAACATCCAGACAAAAGGGATCGCTATCCTTGGAAAATGTAACAATGTTACTTCAGCTCAGTACTATGACTGGTCCCGTACTAGAGCTCAGATTACCATAATGCCTTTCACCTTGGAAGACACACCTGGACCATCTACAGTACAGCCTGCAGCAACTGTTAGCCTGGAGGAGTTTAAAAATTTGAAGGAAAGGAATGAGCAGCTATCTCAAGCCCTGAAGAAGACTCTTTGGGAAAGAAGTGACGATCGTCTGGATATTAAGAGATTGGAAAAGCTCAAGGTTGAGCATCTGACCAAGATTGAAAAGACAGAGGACTACATAAGGAAAGCAAGGGCTGGGGAACAAATATTGAAGAATGCCTGCAAGGAGGCCAAGATTCAGAAAGCTAGGGCTGAGAACTATCTGCAAGAGAGCCAGGCTAGGTGGGTCAGGATCACCGAAGCCCGTGCACAAGTAGACCAGAAGAATCAAGCCAAGATTGAACAGCTGGAGGCCAATGAGAAGAAGCAGTAGGAAGCTTTGTTGGATGCACAAAAAGAGATTTCAGAATTAAAGCTTCGAGCAGGGTTAAAGAGATCAAAAGACCAGGACAGGCATAAGAAGCTGACTACTGCCATTGCTACTAGGAACCTCCTTATTAGGACCATTACAGAGCGCCCAGCTGGTCCGGTAACTGAGGCACTCCTAAAGGAAGTTAGGGAAGATGACTATGGACTGGATGTCTAATTCTCCTTGCTTGTTGTTCTTTCCTTTTGATGTACTTTTCCTTTTGTTGTATTTTTGGACCACCATGGGCATGTATTGTAAACAAACTATGTATTTTTCATCATTTGTAATATATTTAGTTTGTTTTCATTGGGCTCCTTTTCTCAACAACATCAAGCATCTTCCTCGAGGTCTGGAAAGGCCAAAACGAAGAACCAAACCAGGATACTTTGGAAAAAAAAATAAGCATACTGCGTTGCATACTGACCTTTTTTATTTGTTTTGTAGGTTTTGTTTATTATTATTCTGTCTAACTTTGTTGTGATCTAAGGAAACATTGCTCGTCGCCGAGTGTTCCCTGTCAACCGCACACACCGGTACCCTACACGTAACAACCTTCCAAGCATTCTGATGGAGCAGGTATAGTAGGACCTGAATGAGGTCAGAAATCAGATGGCAAACGAAAGGGTCGAGATGAGAAACTAGATGTCTCAGTTTATGGCTGTCATGACTGGCTTAGCCCAGAGTCAAGAAAGACTGAGAGAGCTGGCAGAAAGACAAACACCTGAGGAGCCCCATCTTGGAACAGGGGGAACCAAAAATAACGAACGAGGGCAACCTTGTATTGACCCTCCAGAGTATGGGCCTCATTTGAATCCGGATGTTAATATCCCAAGAAATGTTCAAGGTAATACTGCTGGGGGCAGAATCCTGCAAGAGGATCCCCAAGAAGAACAATTTACTGTTATAGGGGCTGGAGATGAGGTATATGATAGAAGATTGGACGAGATCGCTGAAAAATTAAGATCTTTGGAATCTCAGAATTCTTTGGGCTTCGACGTAATGGATATGGGACTAGTAGATGGGGTGAGGATTCCCCACAAATTCAAACCCCCTTGCTTTGAGAAGTATAATGGTACCTCCTGCCTGCGTACTCATTTGCAATCTTTCCTAGGAAGACTCAAGGCTTATACCATGGATGCGAAGTTATGGATGTTCTACTTTTAGGACAGTCTGACTGGAGCTTCAAGAGAATGGTATTCGCATCTGACAAAGGCCACCATAAGATGTTGGAAGGACTTGGCCGAGGCTTTCATCCGGCAATACCAATACAACCTAGACATGGCTCCCAATATAACTCTTCTAATGGGAATGTCTCAGTCTTCAAGGGAGAGCTTCCGGGATTATGCTCAGAGGTAGAGACAGCTTGCTGCTGCTGTCCAGCCACCCATGTCAGAAAGGGAGATGGCTGACATGTTCATGAACACCTTGCAGGGAACTTATATTGATAGACTTGCTGCTTTCTCCTCTACCAGTTTTGCTGATGTAGTTATAGCTGGCGAGAGAATTGAGAGTCTTTTGAAGATGGGCAAAATATCTGACAATGGTACAAGTTCCTCCAGCAACCCTAGAAAACCTTTTGCAGGACCCCGGAGGGCGGGTGAAACGAATGCTATTCATGCAAGAAGGGGAAGACCCCAATATTCTCACAGATCAGTAGCAGCTGTTACCATCCCAGCTCCGGTTCCACAACAACCATTATATCCTCAACAACAACAACAACAAAAAAAACATCACTATCAGCAACCATCTCATTTTCCGCAACAAAGAACCTACAACAACAACAATAGCAACCAACAACAACACCTTTTTCAACAGAGGCCATCTCTGGCGAATAGGGTAATTGACCCTATCCCTATGCCTTATGCTGCCTTATGGCCACAACTCCTAAAGCTTAACCTGGTTGAGTTAAGGAAGTTGGCACCACCAGATCCTCTTAATCTCCCAAAGAATTATGATGTTAATGCCAGGTGTGCCTTTCACTCTAACGCACCTGGTCACAATACTGAGAAATGCAGAGCCTTACAGATGAAGGTTCGGGAATTTGGTCGATTCCAAAGCTCTCAATTTCGCACCTCCTCCGAACGTTAACAGAAATCCTATGCCTAATCATGGTGGGCCTAGGATTAATGCCATTGAAGAAAACCAACCATCTACACTAATTGATAATGTTGCACAGATTCAAACACCACTGGCTGAAGTCAAAGTTCAACTTTTAAGATGCCAAGTGTTCCCGGGCTGTGGGGCCTGCTGTGAATTGTGCAAGACAGCTAGTAATGGTTGTGAGAAGCTAAGGTTTGGCATAGATGACCTCATCAAAGATGGAATCTTGCAAATTACTTCAACAACTCCTTCAGCAACTCTTGTTTCAACAACAATGGATCCTCCTACAACACCAACAATTCTTCCTTCAATAGTTTCTCCTACAACCGCAACAACTATCATTCCTTCTGATTCTTCAACAACTCCAGGAGTTCTTCCATCCATTATTTCAACAGATTTGAGTTCAACAACTTTTTCTTCTACAACATCAGCACCCATTTTGTCAATGGAATCTTCTACAACGCCAAAAAACATTAATGAAGATGTCTTAACGGTCACAATCTATTATGACCCAGCAAATGTTCACAACAGCAACAATTTCCAACAACAAACTGCAGCACCTCCTGCCAGATCTCCAGTCACGATCTACTACGATCCGCACACCATCACAGTTCCTTCCGCTGCAGCGATCAGTCCAGTTACCATTATGGTACCTGGGCCTGTTCCTTATGAAAGCAGTAATTCCATACCTTGGCACTACGGCTCTGATCTCTACTGCAATGGGGAGAAAATCACTCTGAATTCATCAGCCTCTTCACCACAAATTGACAATGTTGGGGGAGGCAGAGGCTTCACCAGAAACGGACGCCTTTTTGCCTCATAAACACAAAGACCTAATGCTGAAGCAGAAGCTGCTGCTAAGGCAAAAGGAAAGAATGTGGTATCCGAAGAGCCAACTGCTAAAGAAACTCAGAAGACATCTTTTGAACAAGATGTAGACGAGTTCATGAGAATAATAAAAAGGAGTGATTACAAGGTGGTGGACCAGCTTCACCAAACACCCTCCAAAATCTCCATATTATCATTGTTAATGTGTTCCGAAACTCACATGAATGCATTGTTGAAAGTCCTGCATGCAGCATACGTGCCAGAGGAGATTACTGTTAATCAGTTAGAAACTGTGGTTGCAAATGTCAACACCAGTCATGGACTGGGCTTTACAAATGCTGATTTAACAACGGAGGGGCACAACCATAACAAGGCTTTGCACATCACCTTGGAATGCAAAGGTGCTGTTCTTTCCCATGTACTGGTGGACACAGGGTCTTCACTCAATGTTCTCCCAAATAAAGCCTTGGTGAAGTTGGAGTATGATGGCTTGGCATTGCGCCCGAGTAATTTGGTGGTGAGAGCATTTGATAGCTCTAAAAGGTCGGTTCTTGGAGAGATCGATTTACTTGTGTTGATTGGCCCGCAGACCTTTAAAACTACCTTCTTTGTGATGGACATACAGCCGACCTACAGCTGTCTGTTGGGTAGAACCTGGATCCACGCCGCTGGCACTGTTACGTCTACCCTTCACCAGAAGTTAAAATTTGAGTGGGAAGGCCAAATCATCATCATTTGTGGGGAAGAAGATATCTTTGTTAGCCAGCTGGCTACGTACAAGTACATAGAAATGGATAGGGAGATCCATGAGACCATGAGTCAGGGGTTTGAGGCCCTTAACATCAATGAAGCATCTGTTGTGTCTGGGACTTCCATCACTTCATATCAACAAGCCCGAAAGGTTGTTGAGGAGGGTACCGCTCAAGGCTGGGGCAAGTTGTTGCCGGTAGAAAAGAAAGAAGACAAATTCGGGTTGGGTTACAGACCAACTCGACAAGATCAAACAGAGGCTGCAATTGAGCCCAAATTTGTCAGCGGGGGAATGCTTACCCCGAATGTTGTGAACAGTTTGGAAGACGAGGAAGAAGACGAATGCAACCTGGAAAACTGGATATGTCCAAGGATCCCGGGGAACCAAGTATCAAACTGGTCTTCCCAGGAAATTATAAGAGTTACTCCGGCAGAGTAATTATTATTTCCTGTCTTTAAGCATGCATCAAGTCCTGCATCTTGCCCAAGATGTCAGGGCTCATTTTGTAATCGGGTCATCTTGTATTTTGTGCAAACGATCAATTAATGAATATCAGGACATCTTTTGCAAATGAATCTCTTTTTTCTCGTTCACTGTTTTTCATTTTTCATTTTTTGTACAAAAATAAAATGGCAATGTTTTTCAAAATAATAACTTCATTTTCACTTTTTCTAAGCAAGATAAAATCGATCACTAAAATGAACAAATCTAAACCCTTTGCAGAGAATGCCCTCCAGACTGCACCGACAACAACACCGCTATGACTTCGTATGACTTTGACAATCCGATTAATCAAGCCGATGAAGGGGTTGAAGAAGATTATGAGCTACCTGAAGAATTAGCCAGGTTGTTGAGACAAGAGGAGAAGGTTATCACTCCTCATCAGAAGGAAGTTGAGACGGTTAATCTTGGTACAGAAGAAGACTTGAAAGAAGTTAAAATCGGGGCCCGTCTGCAAGATTCAGTGAAAGAGCAACTTATTGACATGCTTCGGGAGTATGTGGATGTTTTTGCTTGGTCTTATCAGGACATGCCAGGTCTGGATACCGACATTGTTATGCACAAGCTGCCTCTAAAAGAAGACTGTCCTCCGGTAAAACAGAAGTTGTGTCGTACTCGTCCGAATATGGCAATGAAGATAAAAGAAGAGGTACAAAAACAGTGGGACGCCGGTTTCCTTGCTGTAACTAGTTACCCGCCGTGGGTCGCTAACATTGTACCTGTGCCTAAAAATGATGGCAAAGTACGGATGTGTGTGGATTACCGGGATCTGAATAGAGATAGCCCGAAAGATGACTTCCTATTACCTCACATTGATGTATTGGTCGACAATACGGCACAGTTCTCGGTATTCTCCTTCATGGATGGATTTTCAGGATATAATCAGATCAAGATGTCATCTAAAGACATGGATAAGACAACTTTCATCACACCCTGGGGCACATTCTGTTATAAGGTAATGCCGTTCGGAATGAAGAATGCTGGTGCCACTTATCAACGGGCTATGGTGACATTATTCCACAACATGATCCACAAAGAAATTGAATGTTATGTGGATGACATGATTGCCAAGTCCCTCACAGAAGAAGACCACCTGGTGAACCTGTTGAAACTATTCAAGCGTCTGAGGAAGTACCAATTGAAGTTAAACCCCAACAAATGCACATTCGGGGTGCGATCCGGTAAGTTGCTGGGATTTATTGTAATTGAAAAAGGGATTGAAGTTGACCCTGATAAAGTCAAAGCCATCCAAGAGATGCCTGCACCAAAGACTGAAAAAGAAGTTCGGGGGTTTCTAGGTAGATTGAACTACATTTCACGGTTCATATCTCACCTTACAGCAACCTGTGAGCCCTTGTTCAAGCTGTTAACAAAAGAACAAACGGTTAGGTGGAATGAAGACTGCCAAAGGGCTTTTGACAAAATCAAGGAATACTTACAAGAGCCTCCAATTGAAGGAAGACCTCTAATAATGTACTTGACAGTATTAGAAGAGTCAATGGGGTGTGTGTTGGGCCAACATGACGAGTCTGGTCGAAAAGAGTATGCAATATACTACCTAAGCAAAAAGTTTACCAACTGTGAACAACATTATTCACTGCTCGAGAAAACTTGTTGTGCTTTAGTGTGGGCTGCTCGCCGACTAAGGCAGTATATGTTGACCCACACTACCTTGTTGATCTCAAAGATGGATCTAGTCAAGTACATATTCGAGAAGCCAACACTTACTGGACGGGTTGCAAGATGGCAAATGATTCTCACAGAATATGACATTCAGTACACATCCCAAAAAGCTATCAAAGGCAGTGTATTGTCTGATTATCTAGCTGAGCAACCCATTGACGATTACCAGCCTATGAGATTTGACTTCCCTGATGAAGACATCATGTTCATAAAAGCAAAAGATCATGAAGAGTCTGTTCACACTGAGGGGCCCGACCCGGAAGAAGAATGGACAATGATGTTTGATGGGGCTGTTAATATGAATGGTCATGGTGTTGGTGCAGTACTCATTACACCTAAGGGAGTTCACATGCCTTTCTCGACAAAGCTCACTTTTAACTGCACTAACAATGAAGCTGAATATGAAGCTTGCATCATGGGTCTTGAGGAGGCCATAGACCTCAGGATCAAGACTTTAACTGTATTCGGGGATTCAGCTCTGGTAATCAATCAAACCAACGGCAAATGGTATACTCACCAGGAGCATCTGATTCCATACCGGGACTATACGAGGAGATTACTGACTTTCTTCACTACAGTCAAGCTTGAGTATATCCCTCGAGATGAAAATCAGTTTGCAGGTGCTCTGGCTACCATTTCATCCATGATCAAAGTTCAAGTTGTCAACTTTGTGCCTCGGATTTCAGCATCCCGACTTGACAGACCAGCATACGTATTCTCAGCGGACCTTGCTAAAGATTACAAGCGTTGGTTCTACGACATCAAATGCTTATTGGAGGATCAAACATACCCACCTGGGGCATCTTCCAATGATAAGAAGACATTAAGAAGGCTAGCTGGTAGTTTCTTCCTGAATGCTGATGGTTCCTTGTACAAGTGAAACTTTGATATGATACTTCTCAGATGTGTGGATAAGGCAGAGGCAGACTTGTTGATGCACGAGGTGCATGGAGGATCTTTCGGTACCCATGATGGAGGACATGCAATGGACAAGAAATTGATAAGATCAGGCTACTACTGGATCACAATGGATGCAGACTGTTGTGCTTATGCCAGAAAGTGCCACAAATGTCATATTTATGCAGACAAAGTGCATGTGCCTCCGAACCCTTTGAATGTGATGTCTTCACCTTGGCCATTTTCCATGTGGGGCATTGATATGATTGGAAAATTTGAACCAACTGCTTCAAATGGCTACAGATTCATCCTGGTAGCCATTGACTATTTTACCAAGTGGGTCGAAGCAGCCTCGTATGCGAATGTCACCAGGCAAGTGGTAGCCAGATTCCTAAAGAGAGACATCATCTGTCGGTATGGAGTGCCCGAGCGAATTATTACTGATAATGGTTCCAACTTGAACAACAAAATGATGGCAGAACTATGTCGGGACTTCAAGATCCAACATCACAACTCTTCTCCTTACAGGCCGAAGATGAATGGTGCTGTTGAGGCAGCTAATAAGAACATTAAGAAGATTGTGCAAAAGATGGTGGTCACCTACAAAGACTGGCTTGAGATGCTACCATTTGCCTTGCATGGGTACCGTACCTCAATCAGAACATCCACTGGGGCAACACCGTATCAACTTGTGTATGGTATTGAGGCAGTCCTACCTGTTGAAGTTGAATTACCCTCCTTACGGGTATTAATGGATGTCAAACTGAATGAAGCAGAATGGGTCCATTCTCGGTACAATAAACTGAATCTGATCGAAGAGAAAAGATTAGCTGCAATTTGTCATGGGCAGCTATATCAGAAAAGAATGAAGAAAGCCTTCGATCAGAAAGTTAGGCTTCGGGAATACCAAGTAGGAGACCTTGTGTTGAAAAGACTCCTTCCTCCTCATACAGACCACAGGGGCAAGTGGACTCCGAATTACGATGGTCCATTCATAGTAAAAAAGGTTTTCTCTGGTGGAGCACTGATGCTCACTACTATGGATGGTGAAGATTTCTTATCCCCTGTGAATTCAGATGCAGTTAAAAAATACTTCGCATAAAATGACCCGCTGGACATAAAAACAGAATGTAAGTCCAGGAAAAAATAGGGCATCCCGTCGAGTCAAAAACAAAATAAAAGACTCGGGCAAAAATAAGGGAAAAATAAAAAAATGTACACCCGTTGAGTTGAAAAGCCGCATTGGACAGCTCAGGCAAAAAATGGTTATCCTGGTGGATTGAAAACCCGAAAGGGCGATCCACGCAAAATAAGGGAATAAGCGAACAACTGCATTCTGAATTCGTTTGTATCATTCACAACATGGCAAGCTTCGAAAGGTTCAAGCATCGGTCAGAATCAGCCTTCTTCAGAAAGCAAGATGAGAAGAATGTCAATGTCATACGAGTCATAGCAAAAGGGAAGCTCACTGAAGCCTCATCAACATTGCCAACACTTCCATTTTTCTCAATTTGTAACAATCTCCTCATTTCAGGGGATTTGTTTCTTTGACTGTACTTGCCAATTCAGGGCACACAAATTAATAAAATCAGATTTTCAGTCACACTTCGTCTTGTACATTTTTTATTATTTATTTCATTTGCAAAAATGTCTGATATCCTTGATAAAATGGTTGCATAAAAACATATGTGCTTTTCTAATCACATGCTTGCAGGAAATATATTACTTACTCCCGGGAGTGTCTAAACTCCTATGATGGAATCCGAAAAGGGATACCTCGGGGTACTTGTGCGTTTCTTTGTCTTGACATGATTGCAGGTATTCAACGCGCGACATGGATCATGAAAGGTTTTTACCAGCAAGCTGCCAAATCATTTCCTCGACACATCTTCCAAACAGCACCAGGGAAGGTCTCTCTCCCCACCAGAACAGCCAAACATCACTCTCCAGCATTTCCTTCAGAGCAGCATCAGAAGGTGTTCATTTCCCCAGCTGAGTTGTCAGATATTATCATCCTCAGCAAGATCTATACAGAAATCTCTAGGAAGATCATTCAGTGATTGTTCCTCCCCAGCCGAGTGCTAGACAGGGAACCATCTCCCCACAGAGCTTCAGCCTCTCCAGAAGAGCAACGTCTGAAAATCTCACAACGAAGGGACGAAAGCTTCCACAGCCCCCAACTAGGTTCCTCATTACCAGGATTGGTCTATCAGTGGCCTATTTTCCCAAGCAGAATCATCTGTATCAGATCTACCAATGATCTCATCCCCAGCTGGGATATTCTTTCAAACAGATCGGTCAAAGATCTCCACAACAGCAGGATCCAAATCCCGGATCGGTATCTTTTGCATAATCATAGCATTTACATCATATCTCCCCTCAGAGCGTAGCATTCCGTTTAATATGGAGCATTACGGAAAAAATCAAACATATTGCATAATCACAAGTCATGTTCTGAATCAAACACTGGTGTATACCAACATTCCGTCAGCAATGTATACAAGGACTCACGGTCCCAGCAGAAAGCCAAAGCGTTCCCTTTGCACTCGCTAATACATATTAATATATACTCTCTTCGACACTCGTCCGTATCGTATCATTCCCCTGTAGATATAAGCCACAAACAAATATGTTTACACACTCCTTGGACACTCGTCTATGTCACCTTTCCCCAGCATGGTTGCCTAAACACTTATTGTACAACAAACACTCTTATTTATAGTACACTCTCATCGACATCCGTCTGTGTCATCCAATCCCCACAGATCACCAGATATCTTTTACACTTATAAGTTCATAACTTATACGCTTTCTCTTATGATACTCATCTGTGTCATACTCTCCCCAACAAGCTGAACACTCATCTGTGTCTCACTCATGCTTATTTTTAACTCATACAGATACTCGTCTGTATCTTGTATACACCACTTATCTCTCCTCAGATTCAACACTCGTTCGTGTTCTTTGTTAACCAGTTGATACTCATCCGTATCATCATCTCTGAACATGCGTTAGCGTTTGTTTCTACTGATACTCGTCCGTATCATAGTCTTAAGGATGCCCATCCGCATCTTTCATCTACACACAACGTCAAACACTTATACCTTTCCTTTCTTGAATGTAGACACTCGTCTATGTCTACCATTCCCCAGAAGAGTCCCCAACAAATCCCAGTAAATTATTTCTTTTCTATCTGACATTCATCCTATGTCATGATACTTTCGGCAGCCGTACCCTGCCAGGTGATTGTCCTTCATCCTTTGATGACCGTCCCTCATCATCCCCCCAGCGGAGTCTCCATTATTGGAACCCTTTTCTATCTGACATTCGTCCTATGTCGTGATATTTTAGCAGCCATACCCTTCTAGGTGTTTGTCCTTCACCTTTTGATGATCGTCCTTCATCATTTTATCCGATGGCCGTCCCCATCGTTGATCTTGTTATCAGACATTCGTCCTATGTCATGATAAACCCTGAGAGCAGCCGTACCCTGCTAAGTGATCGTCCTTCACCTTCCTGATGATCGTCTTTCATCATGCTTATCTGATGGCCGTCCCCATCGTCGACCTTTACTATCCGGCGTTCGTTCTATGTCGTGATATTTTCGGCAGGCGTACCCTGCCAGGTGATCGTCCTTCACCTTAGATGACCGTCCCTCATCTTATCCCCAACAGAGCAGCCGTCCCCTGTTAGGTGATCGTCCTTCACCTTTGATGATCGTACCTCATCATTTATTTCATTTATGCTTTGAACCTGATGGTCGTCCCCATCATTGCCTTCACCTTTTATTCCCAGATAATCTTGTTCTTTGCTTGATGGTCGTCCCCATCATAATCTCTTTATTCCCCCAGCATGTCGGCCGTCCCCGTAATTACTTTATCCCCAGCAGATGTCCTCTGCTCGATGGTCGTCCTCCATCGCCCGCATTTTTATAATCATACTATACTTCCTTTTACAATCTATATCCCTTTTCTTCTTCACCCAGTGAGTGCAAATTTTGGACTGTCTTTGGTATTCAACCACAAGTTATCTTGTTTTCCTGTTAAGCCGCTGCTTACATCCTGCACAGTTAACTCATGTTTGAATAGGGGCAGCTGTAAACACCCCAAATTTGCCCTCACTAAGTTCACACCATGGTTTGTGATCTTTCATCTTTGCATAAGTTCAATCATAATGCATTTTTGCTTCACTGCATTGGTTCAAGTCATCTGCATCTAAGGTTTGTGATCTGAGCAATCCAAGGATTCATCTGAGCCACTCCAAAGGTCTTCAATCATTCCAAGAGGGTCCATGTATGTTCTATCATCATTTTATATCCATCAATGATCAAGGAAGTCAAAGAATCACAAGAACTGGGAAAGCATGGAAGCTGAGCTAGGGTTTCACTACACAGATGACCTGAAATTATGGTTTTGGTTTCAAGGGCCATGACTCCAAATTTTTTGATCATTCTTGTTTCTAATAGTCTCAATATGTTATAAGGATCATGTGTACCAAGTTTGATGAAGAAATTCTTTGTGGAAGTCATATGTTCACTGGATAACTTCTTGAGCAAGTCAGAGCAAAATCAGGGCATCTGAGGCTCCCATCCATGGAACCAAAATGAATTTTTCATCAAAATGAAGTTATATGGTCTTTATTTGATCATTGAAGTGCTTAGAAGTTCACAAATTTGAAGAAAAATAAGCAAAACCAAAAGTTGCCAAAAATGGAAATGACTTGTAATGTAAACTTTCCATTTTGGGAAAGTTTTTCAACCTCCTCTTTCTTAACCAAAAATGCTTCAAATGAAAAATTCTTGGTCATGAAAGTTGTAGATTGAATCATTCCCTTTTCAAAAAGTACAAGAACAAGATCTAATTCATTTTGGAACTTAAGTTATGGCTTTCCAAAGTTGGCAAAAATCCCATAATTTCATGTTTCATGCCAAAGAGGATTTTTTGCAAAACTTCATGCCAAGCTATTTTGTGACTTCAAATTGACTTCTACACATCATATTATCATAGTGCATGACTTAAAACTCAGAATTGGCCCAAGAATCTCAAGATTTCATGACTTGCATATGAAGAAATTTCAAAAGGGCCAAAAGTTCACAAATTTGCAAAACCTCCCACAACTTCTCACAAACTTGCTAAATTGCCTCTAAGTGGTTTCTATGGACATCCTCAATCCCAGCTGCACAAGACACCCCTTTGTCCTTGGCCTGAATCAGCCCATACCTCAAAGGAAGAAAGCAGCTTGAAAGCTCTAGGGTTGAAAGCTTCACCTCAGGTAGCCATGCGAAATTATTTTTCCAGAAGCTTTGTTTTAAGTTCTCAAATGGTTAAGTTTGTTCCCCTGAGTACACTGAACCTTTTATTTTTGAAAATGATGAAGAATTGAGAATGTATGGTTGGTCTGAAATTTTCACCATTTTTGTTCATTGCTTCAAATCTTGTTTATGGCTGAAAATAAATGGTTTTTGAGGGTGGGGTTGATCTTAGGAGGGTGAGAGGAATCAATCTGGAGCTTTAGAGCTCCAAAAATGGCCTAGGGAGTGATTTGGGAGATTTTCAGGGGAGAGGTGGTCGGAGAAGATGACCGGAGGTCATTTCCGGCCACCTGAAATTAATTAGGGTTTTTAATCAGGTTTAGGGTATTGTTTGAATCTGAGCTGTTTGATCATCCTTTCCCGCGTGCATTGGATGGCTGGGATCTTGTCATTAGTTTTAATTTTGGATTAATGAATTAATTAATTTGGTTTAGTGAGATTTAAATGTGGGCCCTAGGATAGCGCGCCAGTCAACCCTCCCAAAGCCCAGATTGAATCATGTCCATCCTTTCATCATACTTTTCCATTTAATTTGTTTTTATTTCATTTTTTCTATTTTAATTTGTACGAATTTTTAAAAATAGAAAAAGACATCAAAAAATTCTGATTTTTTTATCCAGCCTTTAATTAATTTTCAAAACCCAAAAATATTTTTATTTTTATTTCTTGCATTAAAAAATATTTTTAAATCATTTAAGTGTTATTTTTAATTAGTTAATGAGAATTAATTAATTAAAAATACATTTAGGTATTTAAAAATCACAAAACAATTCAGAGAGCATTTTCAAACATTTATAAACATTTACAAACTCACCACACAAATTTCTTTTTGGTTTTGATCATACTTTGACATTTTTCAATTAAATTAGGGTTCTTAAACTTGAATATTTTTAACCCTAACTTCAAAAATTCATAACTTTTGAACCAAAGTGAGTTTGTGAATGATTCTTTTTGCATTGTGCTATGCATGGTTTCAAGCATCTAAAAAAATTTTTGTTTAATTTTTATCTTTCATTTTCAATTTGTTTGGCATTTTACCTTTAGGATCACCCTTTAAACCCTAAAAACTTAGGAAATTCATAACTCCCTCAGGGTTTAGCTTCTGACCTACCCCTTTGGATGGTGAACTAGTATAGGATTAAGGTTCCTTTGAGTCCATTTTCAATTTTTTATCTTATGTTTTGCTTCTGTTTTTGAATTGTGCATCTCACATGTTCATATAACCCTAATTTTGCATCTCATTTGCATCCATCTTATATAAGCTTGCATACATGAACTTGCCATGATATTGTGTGCATCCACATGACATATAAGACATCTTAGGATACATTGAAATCATGTTTGATCATTGCATCATCCATTTGCCATGTTATGCTTTCATTTCATTTCATGTGCATTCATGAACTTTCATGCTTCCTTAATGCTTCATTTGCATTCCCATCCTTTGTATGATCATCTTCATCTTATGACATACATTTATATCATCTCTTTGCATCATTAGCATCATGAACATGCTTCTGGTTTTGGCTTTCATCTTTGCACTTCATTTCATTTTTATTTCATTTCATTTCCTTTTGCTAACTTTTCAGGTGGTAAGTCTTTGGGAAGTGAATTTGCCTTCACTTCTCACAATATCCTCTCACCTCTCTTATGCATTCATTGCTGCATTTTACTTTTGTATTAGAGTGAGCTTGCTCATTCATGTTCATCATTCACTTTCTTTCTTCAAGTAACTTATCTTCTTCAATGAAGTAAGTTAACTTGCTTCTTTCTGCTTCTCCTCCTTCCATCTTTCTTCTTCCTTGGGGGCTCTTCCTGAAGATCTTCTTGCAAGCCTCATAAAACCTAGGAATACCCAAGCATGATAACAATTAGGGTTTGATTAGTCCCCCATTAGTTTTACCTTTGTGTCATCTTTGTGTCTTCTCTTCTCATCTCATAATCAAGGACTAAACCCTTAAGGTTTTAAGACTTTGTGATTAGGGTTACGCCTGTATCCTTCTATTAGGATGGAGTGTATAACTTTAATCCTAAGTGTTAAACCCTTAATGTGTTTAATTCCTTTAATCAATCCACCTAATAATCACTAAGACATTAGCTTGTAACTTGGGCCTTGCATTAGGGTTCTAATTCTTCCTTAATTGGTTAAGAAGGACTAACCCTAGTGTTAATGGACAAGTCCCCCTCAAGTTGTCTTACAAACCATAAAATTTATTTCTTAACCTTACTATTAACTAAAATCCACTTTAATAAAGGTTTTGCTTTGTCATGAGGTTAATCCCCAATCATGGATTAAGTTGAGGTATCTTCCTCAGCTTAAATGTTCTCATCTATTATCCTTCTATTAGGATGGTGTAATGAGTCCATTAAATCTTTGATTATGGATTAAACGCATTACTTAACACTAAACAAAAACTCCAAAAAACATTTAATTAATTGAAAGTAGGTTAATGATCTTAATCCTACACCATGGTAATTAAGTGTGAGATGTTTATCTCATACTTAAGGTATTCTCATTACCCCTAATCAGAGGGAAGATGTGATGAGTTTACTAACCCTTGGTTTAGGCTTAAGCTCATTCTTCTATAACAAACTCCAAAAAGCAACAAAAGATTGAAAAATCAAAAACAAACAATAATCGTCTCCTTCGGGACTCTTTTTCTCACCTCATTCACTCACAAACGAGAACTTGCTTCTTCCGTCTAATGCAAGACAGTTAGCACCTGAGCCAGACAGGTCATACACTTGAGCATAGGCAAGCAAGCAGTTCACAAGTCAATTTTATCTTTCAGTCTCCTTGAGTCGAACTACGGTGTTCTGACCTCCTCATTGCACGAGAGGATACGTAGGCATAACTTAACAGTTATCGAACAAAAGTCTCTGTATATTACCCCCCCTTCAGCATTATTATTTAAGCCTCATAGTCTTGAGCTTTGCATTCTTTCCTTACACTGACACTTCTTCATTTCACTTCACACTTCCAGCACTGACACTTGTATCTTTTTCCAGCTTCTTGCACACAATATAACACTGACACTACCCCTTTAAGCACAAACGTTCAAGCGTGGATCCCGTCGAGTACTACGGACAATCTGGGTGCTAATACCTTCCCAGGTTGTAACTAACCCCCTTTCTCAGTTTCTCTGGTTCGCGATCGTCTTATCCATCTTTTCTTAGGTTTATGCACCATTACCTTTCCTTCGGGATAAAAATGCCTAGCTGGCGACTCTTTTCAGTTCACCCTCGTGTTCTCCCTTCGCCGACCATTCGCGTCTGTACCCCTTTTGGCCAGGTGTCATTTGGTGGGAGCGACAGTATGGCATCCCTAAAAGGATTATCATAGATAATGGTACTAATTTAAACAATACTATGATTACTGACCTCTGCACGTAAATCAAGATTAAGCATCACAATTCCTCTCCATATCGTCCAAAGATAAACGACACAGTGGAAGCTGCCAACAAGAATATAAAGAAGATCTTGCAAAATATGACAGTTACATATAAGGATTGGCATGAGATGTTACCATTTGCTCTTCATGGTTATCGTACCACAATACGTACTTCAACAGGGGCAAGCCCATTTTCCCTTGTCTATGGTATGGAAGTAGTTTTACCCATTGAAGTTCAGACTCCTTCTTTGAGAATTATGAAGGATGCATGCTTAGATGAAGATGAATGAATTCAGACTCGACTTGACCAGATAAACTTGATTGATGAGAAAAGGTTGGCAGCTGTTTGTCATGGTCAGATGTATCAAAAACGTATGATCAAAGCCTTCAATAAGAAAGTTAAGCAACAAGTATATCAGGCTGGTGATTTGGTGATCAAGCGTATCATATTACTGTCGCTCCCACCTGATGACACAGGGCCAAGAGGGGTACAGACGCGAACGGTCGACGAAAGGGAGAGAGAACACACAAGGGTGAACTCAGAAGAAAAGAGTCGCCAGCTAGGCATTTTTATCCCGAAGGAAAGGTAATGCTGCATAGACCTAAGAAAAGATGGATAAGACGGTTGCGAACCAGAGAGACTGAGAAAGGGGGTTGGTTACAACCTGGGAAGGTATTAGCACCCAGATTGTCCGCTGTACTCGACGGGATCCACGCTTAAAAGATTTGTGTTTTAAAGGGGTAGTGTCAGTGCAATTTGTGTACCAAAGCTGGAAAAGAATGCAAGTGTCAGTGTAAAAGAAAAGTGAAGTGTGTAAGAGAAGTGTCAGTGTAAGAACAAGAATGAAATGCTCGAGACAATGAGGTTAAAAGATTAAAGCTGGAAGAGGGGGAATATACAGAGACTTTTGTTCGATAACTGTTAAGTTATGCCTACGTATCCTCTCGTGCAATGAGGAAATCAGAACACCGTAGTTCGAACCAAAGAGACTGAAGATAAATTGACTTGTGAACTGCTTACTTGTCTATGCTCAAGTGTATGACCTGTCTGGCTCAGGTTCAAACTGTCTTGCATTAGACGGAAGAAGCAAGTTCTCGTTTGTGAGTGAATGAGGTGAGAAAAGAATCCCGGAGGAGACGATTATTGTTTGTTTTTGAGTTTTCAGTCTTTTATTGCTTTTTGTGTTTGTCATAATAAAATGAGCTTAAGCCTAAACCAAGGGTTAGCAAACTCATCACATCTTCCCTCTGATTAGGGGTAATGAGAATACCTTAAGTATGAGGTAAGCACCTCACACTTAATCACCATGGTGTAGGATTAAGATCATTAACCTACTTGTAATTATTTAGATGTTTTTGGTTGTTTTTTTTTAGTGTTAAGTAATGAGATTAAGCCATAATCAAGGATTTAATGGACTCATTACACCATCCTAATAGAAGGATAATAGATGAGAACATTTAAGCTGAGGAAGGCTCCTCAACTTAATCCATGATTAGGGATTAACCTCATGACAAAACAAAACCTTTATTAAGTGGATTTTAGTTAATGATAAGATTAAAAAATGAATTTTATGGTTTGTAAGACAAATTGAGGAGGACTTGTCCATTAACACTAGGGTTAGTCCTTCTTAACCATTTAAGGAAGAATTAGAACCCTAATGCAAGGCCCAAGTTACAAGCTACTTGTCTTAGTGATTATTAAATGGATTGATTAAAGGATTTAAACACATTAAGGGTTTAACACTTAGGATTAAAGTTATACACTCCATCCTAATAGAAGGATGCAGGCATAAGCTTAATCACAAAGCCTTAAAACCTTTAAGGTTTAGTCCCTGATTATGAGATGAGAGGAGAAGACTCAAAGAAGACACAAAGGTAAAAGCTAAATGGGGGACTAATCAAACCCTAATTGTGATCATGCTTAGGTATCCTAGGGTTAATGAAGCTTGCAGGAGATCTTCAGAGAAGCCACCAGGAAAGAAACAGATGAAAGGAGAAAGAAGCAAGGAGAAGCAAAACAACTTGCTTCACTCAAGAAGACAAGTTGCTTGAAGAAAGAGGGTAGGAAGAGAACATGAATGAGAAAGCTCACTCAAATACAAAGACAAAATGCAGCAATGATGCATAAGAGAGATGAAGAGAGATTGTGAGAAGTGAAGGCAAATTCACTTCTCAAAACAACTTACCACCTGAAAAGTTAGCAAAAGAAATGAAATGCAATGCAAATGAGGTGAAATGTCATGATGCAAACCAAAGTCAGAAGAATAGGCATGATGTTAATGATGCTAAGAGAGAATGAAAACACATGACAAGAGATGAGAGTGATCAAACAAGCATAAGAATGCAAATGAAGCATGCCTTGAACCATAAGGATTCATGAATGTTTATGAAATGAAAATAACATGGCAAAGGAATGATGCAATGATCAAACATGATTCTAATATGTCCTAATATGTATTATGAATCATGTGGATGCACAAAATGTCATGGCAAGTCATTGGATGCAAGCAGATGAAAGGTGGATGCAAGTGAAAGCACAAATTAGGGTTTACATACAACATACAATGCAAAATTCAAAATCAGAAGCAAATGACATGAAAAAAAATTGAAAATGGGATCAAAGGAACCCTAACCCTACATAAGTTCACTGCCCAAAGGAGGGGACCTAACTCTTAACCTAGTGCAAGTTATGAATTTCCTAAGTCAATTAGGGTTTTAAGGTACTTCATCATGAAAAATGCAAAACAAATTGAAAATGGGAGATCAATTCAAACCAAATTTGTCCTATAAACTACATGCCATGAAGGATGCAATGCAAGAAGAACCATCATCAAACTCACAAAGGTTAGGCAGAATGGATTTTTCAAAGTTTGCACAAAAATATTGCCTTAAAATGAATTTAATTCCAATGAAAATGATCAAAAGGCATCAAGAACCAAAAAGAAATTTGCTTTGAGAGTTTGATAATGTTTCTAAATGTTTTAAAATGCAATGTGAATTTTTTTGGAATTTTTAAATACCTAAATGTATTTTTAATTAATTAATTTTCATTAACTAATTAAAAATAAACATTTAAATGATTTAAAAATAATTTTTAATGCAAAAAATAAAAATAAAAATATTTTTGGGTTCTGAAAATTAATGAAATGTTTGACAAACATTTTCAGAATTTTTAAATGTATTTTACTATTTTAAATAATTCGTGCAAATTAAATGAAAAGAAAATGAAATAAAATTAAATGAAATGAAAAGTATGAAGATCCTGAGGCTGAGATTCAAAGTCAGAGGGCGGGAGTTGACTGGCGCGCGTTTCAGTGGCTAGGATTGGTTCTGGAAAATTCAAATTTTAATCATAATTAATTAATGTTAATGACTGGATTAGGGCTAAATCAAAGGATCTGGGCCGTTCACAGCGCGCGGGAAGCTGGATCCAAAGGCCTGCGTTCAAACTCAGCTAAACCCTAACCCTAATTTAATCACCTTCAGATGACCGGAACAGTGGTTCCGGTCATCTTCTCCAGTGAGGCCAACAGGCTAACTTCTCCTATAAGCAAAATCAAGAGCTCTAAAGCTCCAGATCGTACCTCCTAACCACCCTAAAGATGAATCAAGCATCAAAACAAATTTCTACAACCTACATCTCAAGATATGGATCAAAACAGAAAAACTAGAAAAATTTCAGAGCTTCGATACAAGCTTATTTCTTCACCATTTCAAAAAGTAAAAACACCAGAGTGATCAACAAAGCATAAGCAACAATTCTATAGCATAAAAAGCAATTTCTGGAAAAAAAGTTCTTGAGGTACCTGAGCTTGAGCTTCCTCAGTTTGCAACTTTCTGGGCAAGTCTTTGCTTCAAATCACCCCCAATGATCCCCCCAAGTGTTTGTGATGCTTAGCTGGAGTTTGAATGGCCTATAGAGAGAGTTTGCAGAATCTCAGTTCATGGAATGTTGAAATCGTGTTTTTGATTATGGAGATTTTAGGGCAAAATGGAGGGTGGGAAATGATCAGTGAGGTTTATGGAGTTGAATGATGGAAAAAGTTTGAAGGTTTGATGGCTGAATCAAGAGATTCGAAAGCTTTTGCAAATTTGGGGATTTTTGAGTATGCTGTGTTCTTGGAGCTTCAGGCTGTATTGTTATGTGCTTTTGCTTGCATTTGATCCACATAAAGAAGTGTGATAGGTCAGAGAGTGGGTGCTGGCCTATGCTGATTGGTATGGGCCATTTTGCATAAAGTCAACTTTTTGTGTAAGAGAGGTATGGGCTATGGCAGTCAAGGTACAAGGCATGGCTTGGCTGCAGCTTGAATCAGGGAGAACCATGGAAATGGATTAGAGGCAATGCAGCAAGTGGATTAGGGTTTGTGAGAGTTTTTGCAATTTCACAAAGTCTTGGCCCTTTTGAAGTTTCTTAATGCACAAGTCATGAAATTGGACAATTCTTTGGTGCATTCTGACTTTTAGGTCATGGTTCATGTTTGTGCAAAGGTTAGAAGTCACATTGAAGTCACATTTTTCCTTGGCAAGAGGTTTTGCAACTTTGCCTCTTTGGTGTAAAACTTGAAATTATGTGATTTTGTCCAACTTTGTCTAGCCATAACTTTTGATCCATAATAAATTAGAATGAGTTCTTGTACTTTTTGAAAATGGGAGGATCCATTCTACAACTTTCATGACCAAAGTTTTCTCATTTGAAGCATTTTTGAATCAAAAAGAAAGGGTTGAAAAACTTTCCCAAAATGGCAAGTTTGCATTACAAGTCACTTTCCCAAAAAGGCAATTTTGCAAATGGCTTGAAATTCTTCAATTTTGTGAACTTCTAACATCTTCTATGATCAAATAAAGATCATACACATTCAAAATGAGGGAGAATCCCCTTTGGTTGGGTCATTGGGGGCCTCAGATGCCCTGATTTTGCACTGACTTGCTCAAGAAGTCAACTCTTGATTAGATGCCTTCCCCATGGAATTTCTTCATGAAAATTGATATGCATGATCCTTATAACATATAGAGACCAATAGAAACAATAATGACCAAAAAATTTGGAGTTATGGCCTTTGAAACCAAAACCCTAATTCTAGGTCATCTGTGCAGTCAAACCTGGCTCTGCTTCCATGCCTTTCTTAGCCTTTGGAGTGATTAATAGCCTTTGGAGTGGCTCAAATGGCTCTTGGATAGCTCAGATCACAAACCCTAGATGCAGATGACTTAGAAGCAATGCAGTGAATCAAAAATGTGACATGAGATGCTATGATTGAACTTATGCAAATGAAAAGAATCACAAGCCATGGTGTGAACTGGGTGAGGGTAAATTTGGGGTGTTTATAGATGCCCCTATTCAAACATGAGTTAGCTGTGCAGGATGTAAGCAACGACTTTAACAGGCAAACAAGATAACTTGTGGTTGAATACCAAAGACAGTCCAAAATTTGCACTCACAGAATGAAGAAGAAAAGGGATATAGATTGTAAAAGAAAATAAAGTATGATTATAAAGTGCGGGCGACGGAGGACGACCGTCGAGCAGAGGACGACTGCTGGGAATGAAGCAATGACGGGGACGACCGACATGCTGGGGATATAAGAGATTATGATGGGGACGGCCATCAAGTAAAGCTATAAGACTCTCTGGGGGTTTATAGGTAAATGAAATAATGATGAGGTACGGTCATCAAAGGTGAAGGACGATCACCTAGCAGGGGACGGCTGCTCTGTTGGGGATAAGATGAGGGACGGTCATCTAAGGTGAAGGACGATCACCTGGCAGGGTACGGCTACCGCAAGTATCACGACATAGGACGAATGTCGGATAGAAAGAGTCGACGATGGGGACGGCCATCAGATAAGCATGATGAAGGACGATCATCAGGAGGTGAAGGACGATCACCTAGCAGGGGACGGCTGCTGAAAATATCATGACATAGGACGAATGTCGGATTGGAAGGGGTTCTAATGAATAGAGACTCCACTAGGAATGATGAAGGAAGATCATCAAAAAGGTGAAGGACGATCACCTGGCAGGGTACGGCTGCCGAAAGGTATCATGACATAGGACGAATGTCAGATGGAAAGAAACTAGTTTAACAAGTTTTGTTGGGGACTCTCCTGGGGAATGGTACACACGGACGAGTATCCAAATTCAAGACCATAAGTGTTTGACACGGTGTATAGATTAAAGATGCGGACGAGCATCCTTAAGATTATGATACGGACGGGTATCAGGTAGAAACAAACGCTTGACGCATGTTCAGAGATGATGATACAGACGAGTACCAACTGGTCAACAGAGAACACAGACGAGTGTCGAATCTGAGGGGATATAAGTGGTGTATACAAGATACGGACGAGTATCTGTATGAGTAAAAAGTGTGAGTAACAAGTATGAGTGAAACACAGACGAGTGTCTAACTTGCTGGGGAGAGTGCGACACGGACGAGTGTCGGAAAAAGTGTATTATAAACAAGTGTGTGGCTTCCAAAGTGTTTGGGTAACTATGCTGGGGAAGGTGACACGGACGAGTGTCAAGGAATTGTGTATATATATGTATCTGTATAGTGAGTGCAAAGGGGACGCTTTGGCTTTCTACTAGGGATATGACACGGACGGGTGTCAGGAAGTATCTGTATCTTTAAGGAAAATGCTTTGGCTCTCTGGTGATGAATTTGAGAGGTATTTGTATATTGTTGATGGAAAGCCATTATTTACAAGTGTTCAGTTCGACACATGGCTTATGTTTATGCAATATGTTTGATTTTTGCCGTAATGCTCCGTATTAGACGGAATGCTATGCTCTGTGGGGAAAATATGATGTGAATGCTATGATTATGCAAAGATAACGATCCGAGACTCGGATCCCGTTGTTGTGAAGATCTCTGACTGATCTGCTTGAAGTGGACATCCCAGCTGGGGATAAGATCATTGGTAGATCTGATAAGATGTATCCGCATGGGGAAACAGATCACTGATAGACCCATCTCAGCAATGGGGGACCCAGCTGGGGTTTGTAGAAGCTTTCTTCACTCTGTAGTGATTTCTTCACGCGTTGCTCTTCTGGATAGAGGTTGAAACTCTGTGGGAAGGTAGTTCCCTGGTTGGCACTTGGCTGGGGAAGAAGAAAGATCACTGGAAGATCCTCCTAGAGATTTCTGTAGGGATCCTCCTGAGGATGATACTCGACAACTCAGCTGGGGAGAAAACATCTCTGGTGCTAATCTGGAAGACGGATTGAGTAGATAATGATTTGACAGCTTGCTGGGGAGAAGCTTTCATGCCCCATGCCGTGCTTTGAACACCTGCAATCCTGCATGACAAAGAAACGTACAAGTATCCCTAGGTATCCCTTACTGGATTCCATCATAGGAGTTTAGACACTCCCGGGAGTAAGTATATTTCCTGTAAGCATGTAATTCAGGAAAGACACATCTGTATTTATGCGATCAACAAATTAATGACATCAGACATTTTTGCAAATAAAAGAGTACGAGACAGTGTGTGATTGAAAATATGATTTTATTAATTCGAGTGCCCTGAATTTGGCAAGATACATTCAAAGAAATGGATCCCCTAAAATGAGGGAATCGTTACAAATTGGAAAAAAACAAAAAGGTGCTGGCAATGCTGATGACGCTTCAAGGAGCTTCCCTTTTGCTATGACCCGTATGACTTTTGACGTTCTTCTCATCTTGCTTTCTGAAGAAGGATGATTCTGACCGATGCTCGAACCTTTCGAAGCTTACCATGTTGCAAGTGATACAGATGAATTCAGAATGCAGTTGTTCGCTTATTTCCTTATTTTGCATGGATCGCCTTTTCAGGTTTTCGATCCACCGGGATACCCATTTTTTCCTGAGTTGTCCAATGCGGCTTTTCAACTCAGCGAGTGTACATTTTTTATTTATTTTCCCTTATTTTTCCCGAGTTTTTTATTCTGTTTTTGACTCGCCGGGATGCCCTATTTTTGCCTGGACTTACATTCTGTTTTTATGTCCAGCGGGTCATTTTATGCGAAGTATTTTTTAACTGCATCTAAATTCACAGGGGACAGGAAGTCTTCACCATCCATAGTGCTGAGCATCAGTGCTCCACCGGAGAAAACTTTCTTTACTATGAATGGACCATCATAATTCGGAGTCCACTTGCCCCTATGGTCTGTATGAGGAGGGAGGAGTCTTTTCAGCACAAGATCTCCTACTTGGTATTCTCGAAGCCTGACTTTCTGATAGAAGGCTTTCTTCATTCTTTTCTGATACAGCTGCCCATGACAAATTGCAGCCAATCTCTTCTCTTCAATCAGATTCAGTTGTTCGTATCGGGATCGGACCCACTCTGCTTCATTTAGCTTAACATCCATTAGTACTGTTGCACCCCAAAATTTGCCCTCAAAATTTAAGACTTTGTGTGCTAAGAGGTTCACAAGACCTTTCATGAGGTTCATGAAGTTTACAAGACACTTTATGAGGTTCACAAGGTTCACAAGATTCACAATACATACAAGACCTTCCATGAGGTTCACAAGGTTCACAAGACCTTCCATGAGGTTCACAAAGTTCACAAGACATTCCATGAGGTTCACAAGGTTCACAAGACATCTTATGATGGTTCACAAGGTTCACAAATAGTCAGAAGAGTTGATAATTCCCTCAGACAATGCACCTCCTAAGCAGTGCATCCAAAACTAGGGTTTTGACTTCAATCAGGCTAAATGGACTTCCAAGACTTCAAGTGAGCTTCATAACATCTTATATGTGTTTAAGAATCCCCATGACAAATTTCAGAACTTTTCTCAAAGGTTTGCTCAGTCAAATGATCAAATAAGTCAAAATCAGTCAAAGCAGTTAAAAAGTCAAACTGAGGTCAACTGTGGTCAAACCAAAGTCAAACTTCATGATTTTTTGCCAACATCAAGTATATGAAGTAAAATTCATCATTTGATCAAGGGTTGATCATGATTCATCAAGGAGGTTTCAGATTATCAAGAATCAGGGGTTTTTAAATTAGGGTTTCCTCAGTAAAAGTCAACTGAACTTTGACCAGCCATAACTTTCACATGCTTCATCACCAAGTCTCCATACAAAGCTCATTTTTAAGGAAATTGAATTCTCTACAACTTTGTGTCTCACAAGCCAAGCCCAAAAATGCTTCATTTGGAAGGTATGAGCTAAGACATTATAGGTCCTTTTGAAAGTCAACAAAATGTCAACAACTTCAAAAGGGCATAACTTGAGAATGGTAAATGATATGAACATGAAACCAGTGGGGTTGGTTAGAGGACTCTTCAAGCTTTCCAAAATGTCCAAGAACACCCTCATAGAATTAAAATTGAAGGATGTGTGCCCTTGCAAAGTTGGGAAATTTTTGGTTGGTTTATGAAGAAAATGGAGGTTTAAAACCAATATTTTCTAAATGGGCTTGCCATATGATGACCCAATCCATACCATTACCTCATGCACGACCCAAGTCTCTAAAAATCAGATTTTTTCATCATTTTATTTTATTTATTTTGATTTAATTCATTTTAAATCATTTTAAATTAAAATAAAATATAAAAGTCAAAGATTTAAAAGGGATTGAGCTTCTAGAAATTCATAAAGGTGATTGGTATCAAAGTGGTAAGAGAATCATGATGATTGGCTTGAAATAGAAGGTGTTCATACAAGAATATTTGAATTTTAAAGCCTTATCTTTTTGAATCTTTTCTAATCAAATCTTTCATACAATGATCAATTTTTTCTGACCTAATTCATTACACTATAAGTATAGAACATAACCCTACTCATTGCACACGAATTTGAGCCTCCAAGAGTAAGTTTCAATCTTCAAAAATTCACCTAAAATTCATAATTCGGTTTCTTGGTTGGAAGAGATATCAAAGCATTCTAATGGTTCAAACACATTCCTTGAACATCTCTAATGCGATCCCAATCCTTATTTGCATCCAAAACCTCATGAATTGCATAAACTGAATTCATATACTTCATTTTTTTTCAATTTTCGATTCTGCTCATTTGACTATTATAAATTGTTTTTGTGTTGTTAATATTGTTTGTTGTGATGCCTAGATGGTTTCTGGATAAAAGGATTGAAGAACTAAACCCTAAACCGCAAGTTGCCATGGCTAGGGTTCTTGATTTGAATTTGGGATCTTTTGATTTAGCTAACATAAATTAATTCTAAGACTATAATTGAACTGTGTGATGTCTGGGGATTACGAAAATGTGATTAATTTGATAAAATTGTACATGTTTATGGTGATACGAAATTTGCAGGGTTTGTGCGCAGGAAAAGTCCCAGGAAAATCCCTGGGTAAATTCGCAGGAAAACCTGCGAATCCTGAGGAAGAAGATGATCCACAGCGCGCCAAGTTCTGTTTTTGAAATTTGTTATAATATTTTATGTTATATTGTGTATATTTTATCAGCGTTGGTTGGCTGGCTCAGTTGGTTAGAGGAGGCGCATATAAAGCTTAGGTCCAGGGATCGAATCCTGGCCTCAGCAATTTTTTCCTTTTTTCTAGTTTAACAATTGAACTTCATATATTATTTATTATAGTCACCATACTAACAGGTGCGCTCTCCCAGCTGGATTGGTTAAGGTGATTGTGTGATGTTTGAAGGTCCTGGGTTCGATCCCCCCAGGCCTTTTGTTTTTCTTTCTTTTTCTTTGATTTTTTCAGGATACACAACAAAACCAATTGAACCCTTGATCTTAGCACACGCGCGCAGGCTGGCCTAGTGGATAGAGACAAAGCTGGAGAGTGAAGGGACCAGGGTTCAAACCCTGCCCTCAACATCTTGGTATTTTTGCATTTTTTTTATTTTAATTTGTTTTATTATATTAATTCTTCTTTTTTTAAAACTAGTACAGATAATTTCTCAATAATATCATAATATTTTCCTCATATCTTAAAAAATTATAATTCATGGTTATTAAAAAAAAAACTTTAAATTTATTTTATATTAAGTATATAGATATTATATTATTTGTAAATAAATGTATTTGTTTTGTATAAATAAATTAACCCTAAAAAATATATTTTTCCTAAAACCCTAATTTGTTTTGACAATCCCTAATTTTCTTCTGTCTAAAATTTAATTCTATTATAATTTATAAATCTTAATTATGTATATATGTATTATATAATTTGTTTATAATTAATTTATTGTATATAAATAATTGTTTTATTATATTTAAAAATAGTTAAAAAAAATTGTTAGATTAATTTTATAATTATAATCTTATTTTCATAATATGTACATAATTAATTTAATTTTATAATTTACATATAACTTAAAGTTTTATAATAATTGTTCATATTTTCTTATTAAGCTTTAAAATTTTTTGTTTATTATAATATTCTTGTTTATATCATTATTATTATTAATTTGTTTATTACTAACCCCATTAATTTGGTATTATTTTTATTATTATTATTATTTTCACTAACCCAATTATAATTATTTATTTATTTTGCTTATTATATTTAATTTTGCTTAATCATTATTATGTAATTGCTCCTTGGTGTAATATTTATTTATAATGTTTATTATTTATTTTATGCTATGGTTAGTAAATAGGGAGTGTAAATATCCTTGTAATTTAAAATTAATTTAGATCATTTAAATTTAAAGATAAATATTAAAAATTGTACACTCACACACGTAAGTCGATCTTTGATTGCCATCTCACTTCCTTAGGGATACCTCTCATGTTGCCTATTCAAAAAGGTCAAGTAGGGTGTATAAAGCAAAAGTCCCTCAAAATAAAGTCATCTAGTCCCTTAACGAATAAAAGATCAAGTCCCTTTCGAATGTTGCCTTCATAATGATCTTGTCCCTTTTCGAATAAAGATGATAGTCCCTTCAAAATTGCTTATACACCCTACAGTTGCCTACATAAACAGATGTCCCTTCAATTGTCCCACACATCCAAGGTAATGACTACCTATTCCTTAATAATAGGGATAGTCTTACCATTTAGAGGATTCAAGAACAGAAAAGACTCAAACTTAGGGTAGGTTCCTCATAGTTACTTGCTCACTCTTCAAAACTTTTCAAACACTTCACAATTTCAAACAAATTTTCAAAATAAAGGTTTATACGCATCCGTACATGGATCATTATCAAACTCTTAAGAAAATTTTTGTTCACACACTTCACATTTTAAAGTGAGCTAAGTAACTAAGAGCCCATGGATAACCATGGATGTAAAGGGTGCTAACACCTTCCCTTTACATAACCTACCCCCCGGACCCAAAAATCTTTTAAAAAGGTCTTTCCTGTTCTTTTATGCCTTTCCTTTGGATAAAATAAAAGTCGGTGGCGACTCTTGCTATCCGCAACATAACTAAAGTCAGTTCTCCCACTGTGTTACAGAACTGGCGACTCTGCTGGGGATTTAATAAAAGAGGGGTACCCTTAGGAATTAGATCACTTAAATTGTTTGCTTTGTTTGCTTTACTTTACTTGTTGGGTGCTCTTATGTGTGAAAGATCCTAACCCGGATCTAGTGTACCTTAGGTAAATGGCAATAGACCAAGGAAACTGTACGGCGTATACCGATATGGTTGATCTGGTGGCCATAGTTAGTGTGACTTCTTGGTTGGTGCTTATGTTCCTTAAGTCAAGTTGAGGATAATATGAGGCTGCCATATGTTGTCAATGCACTAAATAACTTTTAGAACCCTAGTTATCCCATCTTGGCCTTTAGAAAGTAGTGAGATAGCCGGCTTTGGTGAAGACTGAAGTTGGTTGATACTCGATACTACGCTCATTGAGATTCTAAACTTGGAGGGTTTTGGTTGGCAAGTAAGTTGCCTACTGAACAACCACCCTTGTGAAGGATCAATGATATTGAGATCCCTTAGAACCTGGTTACTTTGTAGGACAAGATGAACCATCTAACTTCAGGGGAGGGTACTTACCTTTGAACCTCATGCAAGCCTTTAAACCTAGGGCTATTGTGTGACTTGTTTGTGTGTGCCACATGTCTGTGATTGAACATAACATCATAACATCATCATGCATCATAAGCATAGCATTTTCACTAACCATTTCAAGGACCAAAGGATTTATCTTTGTTCTTTGTTGCAGGTCATGGCTTCTGCTCGTAGAAACATTATTAGGATCAACTTTGTAGGCATACCTGCTAAGCTTAAAGAGTTGGTTTCTCAAGTGTCTGATCACTCCCAGTTCATCAAGAGACATGGTCACCTATTGGATCTAGTCACTTCAGGGTTCAATGAAGACATGATGAGTGTTCTGTTTCAGTTCTTTGACCCTAAGCACCATTGCTTTACATTCCCTGATTATCAGCTGGTTCCTACAATGGAAGAGTTTTCTAAACTTCTGGGTATACCTGTTCTTGATCAAAGACCCTTCACAGGCTTGGAGAAGGAGCTTAAACCAGAGGTTATTGCTGCAGCTCTACATCTGAAGAAGTCTGACATTGTTCTAGAAACGAGAAGCGGGGTTAAGGGTATTCTTGCCAAGGTGTTGATAGAGAAAGCTCAGGTGTTCTTGAAGGCCATGAGCTATGATGCTTTTGAGGAGATCTTAGCCTTGCTGATTTATGGCTTAGTATTGTTCCCCAATCCAGATCAGTTCATAGACGTTCATGCCATCAACATATTCCTGAGTCACAATCCAGTGCCTACATTGCTTGGAGACATCCTACATTCTCTTCACACCCGTACTACAAGGGCAAGAGGAACTTTGATGTGCTGCATACCTTTGCTTTCTAGGTGGTTTATTTCACACCTTCCTCGCTCAGTAATGAAGAATGAGCAAGGGTTCAGGTGGTCCAAAAGGATCATGTCACTCTCGCATTCAGATATCCATTGGTGCTCCAGATCTATGGAGAATATCACTATCATTGACCATTGTGGGGAGTTTCCTAATGTGCCACTTCTAGGCATAAGAGGAGGCATTACCTACAACCCCTCTCTAGCTTTACGACAGTTTGGTTACGCTCGGAGTGATGGTCCACATGACATGTTGATTTAGGGCATTATGTTTGACTACGACAACGATCTTCAAGGTTACCGTCAGAGATTCATACGAGCCTGGGGAAAAGTGAACAAGGTTGACAGCAATACTCTGGAGCCTAAGTACACTATTCCTATGGAGGCTTATCTCAGATGGGTGCGATCTCGTGCTCAGTCTCTCATGATGCCATATCCTGTTATCCTTCCAGTTACCATGGAACCTGTTGCTGAAGGAGACACTACTTATACCATCCTTCACCCAGACATGCCTACTGACATGGAAGACTTGCAAAGATCCTGGATCCAGTTGAAGGAGCAAAGGGATACTTTCGAGGCTCATTACAAAGCAAGCCAAGAAAGAATCCTGGAACTAACAAAGCAACTTCACGAGGAACGGAATCTCAACTCATACCTCAACACAAAGAGGAATCGTCCATGGGAGACTTAAAACCCCATCCCTTGTATTTATTTCATTTCATTTCTGTAAGCCCAAGAGGCAAAACAAATTTATTACTAATAAAAGTTTACCTTCTTGTTTGTTTAAGCAAATTTAAATCCTGCGGTCCTTGAAAACATTGCATATACATTCGCATATCATTTCATTGCATCACAGGTTTATAATTGTGCACAGGTTTCTCACCTTCTCGCTGTTTATTTCAGCAATGGCTCTTGAACAAACAGTTAAGGATCTCCAGGCACAAAGTGCACAGTTCCAAGAGCTGATCCTGAACCTGACCAAGGGGCAGGATGAATTGAAGACGCTGCTGGCCAAGAAGACTAAGAAGACTAGAAGGTCAGGTGGCCTGATCAACATGGGAAGAAGGTTCAAAGGTCTTGCCAAGACCAAAGAACCAGTTGAAAACTATGAGTCTGAAGAGTCTGAAAAAGAGGGAGGCAGTCTCCACAACACTATGGGAGACTCTGATTCTGAGGCTAATTACTACCATGAGCCTAATGAAGACAAATTCAAGATGCTGGTGGATAGAATGGATGCTATGGAGTTGCAGAAATCTTCTGGGCTGGATTTTGAAGATTTGAGTCTGATATCTGGGATAGTCATACCCATTGGTTTCAAGGTTCCTACTTTTGTTGTTTATGATGGGGTCTCTTGTCCCAAGCTGCATCTGAGGTCTTATGTCAGAAGAATTCAACCCCACACTGCTGATAAAAAGTTGTGGATCCATTTTTCCAAGAGAGCTTATCTGGAGCTCAATTGGAGTGGTATTATCAGTTGGAGAGTGTCAACATCAGGGATTGGAATGATCTTGCTGAAGCTTTCTATAAGCAGTATCAATACAATGCTGATTTAGCCCCCACTCGCATGCAGCTGCAAAGCATGTCTATGGGTGCCAAAGTTTCAAGGAGTATGCTCAGAAGTGGAGAGACTTAGCTGGAAGAGTACAACCCTCTTTAACTGATAGGGAGTTAGTTGATATGTTCATGTGTACGCTGAATGGTCCTTTTTACAGTCATCTCATTGGAAGCTCATCACCTGGCTTCACTGAGTTGATAATGACAGGAGAGCGCGTGGAAAATGGTATAAAGAATGGCAAGATTCAAGTGGGTACTTCTTCATCAGGTACTGCAAAGAAGCCTCCCACTGGGAAGAAAGAGTCCAATGCTGTTTATGGTCAACCCGATCGTAATAGAAGGCATCAGTCTGTGAGTGCAGTTCATATTTCAAATCCAACTCCTACAACACCAGAGCAGCCACAGGGCAACCAACAGAGGGCTAGAAGGAAGTTCACTAAGATCAACATGTCAATGGCTCAGGCATTGCAATACTTGTTGAAGGCTGAACTTATTACTCTGAAAGAGGCTCCTCAGAATCCTAATGTTACCTCTCCCAGGTACAATCCAAATGCACGATGTGCATATCATTCGAATTGTCAGGGACATGATACTAATAGTTGCTGGGTCTTGAAGAACAAAATTCAAGATATGATTGAGGCTGGAGAGATTGAGTTTGACCCTCCGGGTACTCCAAATGTGATTACTGCTCCCATGCCAAATCACGAGAAGACTGTCAATGCCATTGATGAAGATTTACATATCTATTCAGTTGCAGAGTTGACCACACCATAGTCTGTTATCAAGAAGAAGTTAGTGCAAGCTGGGTTCTTTCCAGGTTGTCGTGAAGATTGTTTGTATTGTACCTATAAGCCGGATAGTTGCTGGAGATTGAGAGATGGAATTCAACGTCTCATGGATAAATATACCATAGTGTTTGAGAAAACTCCATCGTCTATAGAAAGTATGGTGGATCATATTACTAAAGGTAGGAGGACTGAAGAGGATGACATGGTTGATAAAGTACCGGTAAGGATTACTTCAAAGGGACCTGTTAAAATCACTCATAAGGGTCCAATTAAGATTACTGCTGAAGGCCCTGTGAAGGTTGTTGCTGAAGCCAGAGTGGCTCCTATGATCATTACCACTCCTGGTCCTATTCCATATACGTCTGATAAAGCTGTGCCTTGGCATTATGGGTCTGATGTTTATATCCATGGTGTTAAGCAGGAACCCTTAGCTGATGTACCTGTTGATGTTGATAATATTGCTGGGTCTAGTAAGATCACACGAAGTGGAAGAGTCTTCTCTCCTCCAGTCACTTCTAAGAATGCAGTTACTCCTGCTGCTGCCTCCACCACTGATGCTCGGGGCAAAGGTCCTGTTATTGAACCTATACCTACTGATGTGCCAGCTGCTGATGATATCTCTAAGCAGATGGAAGAAGTATTGAAAATCATTCGCAAGAGTGATTATGACATTGTTGATCAGTTGGGGCATACTCCCTCCAAGATTTCCATGCTGTCTTTGTTGTTATGTTCTGAAGCTCATGCCAAAGCTTTGATTAAGTTTCTGAAGACTGCTCATGTACCCAATGCAATTTATGTTGACCAGTTTGAGAATTGTGTTGCTCACCTGACCTATGATAATGGGTTAGGGTTTTCTGATGCTGATTTGACTCCTGCCAAGAGGGATCATAACAGGGCTTTGCATATCTCAATTGAATGCAGGGGCACTACCCTGTCACATGTATTGATAGACAATGGTTCCTCTCTGAATGTATTGCCCAAAGAAGTCCTGAATAAGCTAAGTCCTGAAGATGCTGTGCTGAAGCCCAGTAATATAGTGGTGAAGGCTTTTGATGGTTCTAGAATAGTGGTGCATGGAGAAATTGATCTCCCAATCAAAGTTGGTTCTCAGGTTTTCAATGCTACTTTTTATGTCATGGATATTCGTCTGTCGTATTCTTGTTTGCTGGGACGTCCCTGGATCCATGGGGCAGGTGCTGTAACCTCTACATTACATCAGAAGCTAAGATATCCGGTGGAAGGAAAAGTTGTTACTGTCTACGAAGAGGAAGAATATTTTGTTAGCCATGTGAACACCTTTAAATATCTTGAAGTGGAGGGTGAATACGTTGAAACTCCGTGTCAGACATTTGAAGTGGTTCCTTGGGTAGTTAATGATTATGAAGCTCCTCCTGTTGTCAAGAAAGTGCATGTAGTCACCAGAGTACCTCCAACAATGGCCTCCCTTAAAGATGCTAGAGCTGTGGTGGATGAAGAGTCCCAGAAGGCTGTTCGTCGTGCTCGTGCTGTTCGTATCACCAATCAAGGGGCTATGAAGAACCAGATCAATGCTGTGGGTGACTATGATGAAGACTACAACTTGGATGCTTGGATTTTTCCTACTGTGGGTGCTGGGCTTAACAACTGGAAAGCTGAAGATGTTATTCCTATCTCCTTTAGTCAGGAGTAAATACTATTACTGTGTTGTTGCTTTTAAGTTTGTAATTTCTTGAACAATTAAAACTCTCAAGCCTTGTGCCTTACCCGGGGCACAATGATGTGCTTGTTACGGGCTGTCATTTCATTTGCATACTTCATTCAATAAAAATCAGTGGACGTTTCGTTTTCGTAAATATTGTGTTCCTTGTCTTTCTTTTCTTTTATTTTTGTTTTATCAGCTATGTGTTCTTACACACACCCACATCACTAAAATGCAGATCCTCATCCACTCTGGATCCTGTTGATAACAGTTCTACTATTGCCAATTATAATTTTGAGAATCCGATCTATCAAACTGAAGACGGAAATAAGGACGATTGTGAAGTACCTGTAGAGCTTGCTAGGTTGTTACAACAAGAAGAGAAAGCCATACAGCCACATGAAGAGCCAGTCGAATTTGTGAATCTGGGAACTGAAGAAAACAGGAAAAAAGTTAAGATAGGGGCTGAATTAGAGGACAGTGTCAAGAACAGGTTGATTCAGATGTTACGTGACTATGTGGAGATCTTTGCTTGGTCTTATGAAGATATGCCAGGGTTGGATACAGACATTGTGGTTCACCGTTTACCAGTAAAAGAAGATTGTCGTCCAAAGAAGCAGAAGGTTCGTCGTATGCGTCCTGAAATGTCAGAGAAGATCAAAGCAGAGGTAATGAAACAGTTCAATGCAGGGTTCTTAGCTGTGACTTCTTATCCTCAGTGGGTTGCAAATGTGGTACCAGTTCCTAAGAAAGATGGTAAGGTACATATGTGTGTAGACTACAGGGATTTGAACAAGGCCAGCCCCAAAGATGATTTTCCACTTCCTCATATTGATGTTCTGGTAGACAACACTGCTCAGCACAAGGTATTCTCTTTTATGGATGGTTTCTCTGGTTATAATCAAATCAAGATGGCACCTGAAGATATGGAGAAGACAACATTTGTTACACAGTGGGGCACTTTTTGTTATAAGGTGATGCCATTTGGTTTGAAGAATGCAGGGGCAACATATCAGCGTGCTATGGTGGCTTTGTTTCATGATATGATTCACCATGAGATAGAGGTATATGTGGATGATATGATAGCCAGGTCTCAGAATGAAGAACAACATCTTGATCATTTGCACAAATTGTTTGAGAGGTTGAAGAAATACAAGTTGAGATTGAACCCAAACAAGTGTACTTTTGGAGTTAGATCTGGTAAACTCCTGGGTTTCATTGTCAGTGGAAAAGGTATTGAAGTAGATCCTGCAAAAGTGAAAGCTATACGAGAGATGCCAGCTCCCCGTACTGAGAAGGAGGTTAGAGGTTTCTTGGGACGATTGAATTACATTGCAAGATTTATTTCCCAATTAACTGCCATCTGTGAGCCAATCTTCAAGTTGTTGAAGAAAGACCAGGTGATGGAATGGAATGATGAGTGCCAGACTGCCTTTGATGAAATCAAGAGATATCTGCTGGAACCACCAATTTTGATGCCACCAGTTGATGGAAGACCCTTGATTATGTACTTAACAATGTTAGACAACTCAATGGGGTGTGTATTGGGGCAGCATGACGAGTCTGGTCGAAAAGAGCAGGCAATATACTACCTTAGCAAAAAGTTTACCGACTGTGAAACAAGATACTCACTGCTCGAGAAAACTTGCTGCGCTTTGGCATGGGCTGCTCGCCGACTAAGACAGTATATGTTGACTCATACTACCTTATTGATTTCAAAGATGGATCCAATCAAGTACATATTCGAGAAACCTGCTCTCTCCGGAAGAATTGCAAGATGGCAAATGATCTTGACAGAATATGATATACAGTATACTACTCAGAAGGCCATTAAAGGAAGTGTTGTGGCAGATCATTTGGCTCATCAAGCAGTAGATGATTACCAGTCAATGAGTTTTGAGTTCCCTGATGAAGACATTATGATTATTACCAAAGAACCTGGACAATATGACGGACCTGAACAAGGATCCCGATGGACTATGGTTTTTGATGGTGCCTCTAATGCACTTGGTAATGGTGTTGGTGTTGTGATCAGTTCCCCTGAAGGTTGTCATACCCCGATTACTGCCAGACTTTGTTTCTATTGTACCAATAACATGGCTGAGTATGAGGCATGTATCCTGGGTATTAAAGCTGCTATTGATATGAAGATTCAGTTCCTTGACGTGTATGGAGATTCAGCTCTGGTAGTAAGTCAGATTAAAGGAGATTGGGATACCAAGCATGATAACCTCATTCCTTACAGAGAACATGTGTTGTCTTTGATCCCACATTTTAAAGAGATTACCTTTGGACATATTCCACGAAGAGAGAATCAGTTGGCAGATGCATTAGCCACCATGGCATCCATGTTTGAGATCAGTTGGGATGATGAAGCTCCCAAGATTACTATTGATAGATTTGAAAAGCCTGCATACTGCAACGAGATTGACACAGAAGGGGCAGAGGAGAAGCCTTGGTTCTATGAAGTGAAAAGATATCTTGAAGCTCAGGAGTTCCCTGAAGGGGCATCTGTCAAAGATAGGAAGTTTCTGAGAAGGTTCTCTGCTAAGTTCTTTTTGAGTAATGGCATTTTGTACAAGCGCAATCATGATTCAACTTTGCTTCGTTGTGTGGATAAGAAGGAAGCAACAGAGATTATGAAAGATATGCATGATGGGATCTTTGGCACTCATTCTAGTGGTCATACCATGGCAAAGAAGATATTGAGAGCAGGTTACTATTGGTCTACCATGGAAGCTGATTGCTATCAACACTCCAGAACATGTCACAAGTGTCAAATTTATGCTGATAAAGTACATATACCTCCATCACCATTGAATGTGTTGACTGCTCCTTGGCCATTTGCCATGTGGGGCATTGATATGATTGGTGAGATCAAGCCTACTGCTTCTAATGGGCATCGTTTCATCCTGGTTGCTATTGATTACTTCACGAAGTGGGTGGAGGCAGCTTCATTTGCATCTGTTACTAAGAATGTTGTGGCTCGATTCATTAAGAATAATATCATATGTAGGTATGGCATCCCTGAAAGGATTATTACTGACAATGGCTCTAATCTGAACAACACTATGATTACTGATCTCTGCACGCAGTTCAAGATTAAGCATCATAACTCTTCTCTGTATCGTCCAAAGATGAATGGGGCAGTTGAAGCTGCTAATAAGAACATTAAGAAGATTCTACAGAAGATGACTGTTACTTACAAGGATTGGCACGAGATGTTACCATTTTCTCTTCATGGTTATCGTACTACAATACGTACTTCAACAGGGGCAACCCCATTCTCCTTAGTCTATGGTATGGAAGCAGTTCTGCCCATTGAAGTTCAGATTCCCTCCTTAAGAATTATGAAGGATGCAGACTTGGATGAAGATGAGTGGATTCAGAATCGACTTGACCAGATAAATTTGATTGATGAGAAGAGATTAGCAGCAGTTTGTCATGGCCAGATGTACCAGAAACGAATGATCAAGGCTTTTAACAAGAAGGTTAAGCCAAAGGTATATCAGGTTGGTGACTTGGTAATCAAGCGTATCATATTACCATAGGGTGATCTTAGAGGAAAGTGGACTCCTACGTATGAAGGACCATTTGTAGTTAAGACAGTATTCTCAGGAGGTGCCATGATACTTACTACTATGGATGGTGAAGACTTCCCACAGCCTGTAAACGCATACATAGTTAAAAAATACTACACATAAAAAGAGACCCGCTAGGTTGACAGGCCTAGGCAAAAATAAGGGCATCCCGGCAAACCAAAAGGGTTTGGGCAAAAATTAGGGATATATATAAAAAGATGTACACCCGGCAAGTCGAAAACCTGAAAAGGCGGCTTGGGCAAAAAAGGGTATCCCGGTGGATTGAAAACCTGAAAGGGCAATCCAGGCAAAAGTTAGGGATTAAAGCGTATGACTATGTCTCGTTTGGATCACCCATAAAACTGCAACCAGTTATGTGACTTACTCAAGCTCGAACAGATAAAGCTCAATCCAATCGTTTACGTCTCAACAGCAGAAGATGAGATACTTGAAGATAATGGCAATAGTAGAATTGAAACTCAATAGGATTATTTCCCACATAGCTGATTTTCTTTGTTTTGTAAAAATTTTACGACAAATTCCTCTTACTAGGATTTCTGTTTCCTTGTACAAACCTACCTATGTATAGGTCACTCTTTGATATAAATAAAATTCCATTTTTGAATCCAGATTTACTTTTACCCTATTTACATAAGCGAAACGTCCAGTGGTTGTGTTTGAATGTATGTATGCTTAATATGATTGATGTTTACCAGAAATGCATGAAAATGCAGTAATACTATTTACTAAGGACGAACGAGGGAAGGATTTCATCGAAGCTTCACCAGGTTCACCCCTACAAGAAAGTTACAAATCCCCAATAGGGCAAATCCATCTTCATGAAGTACTTCAAGTCACATCTCCCCTGGAATTTATATCCATCTCTTTTATCCTCATACGGATATTCGGGAATTTACTTTCCAATAGGAGTATGACGAACGAAGACGGGAGGTTATATATACCCTACTATCAAACGAAGATGGGAGGTTATGTATACCTTACTATCCCCAGCAGACGGGAGGTTATGTATACCCTACTATCAAACGAAGACGGGAGGTTATGTATACCTTGCTATCCCCAGCAGACGGGAGGTTATATATACCCTACTATCAAACGAGGACGGGAGGTTATGTATACCTTGCTATCCCCAGCAGACGGAAGATTATGTACATCCTACTATCAAACGAAGACGAGAGTTTATGTAATATCAAACAAGATGGGAACGAGTTCCTCATATTCTTCAGCAACGAAACGGGATTTATTTTCCCTGGCCAGCAGTTGTTATACGAAGATATCCAGACGCTCCAGGCTGCATGATGCATACATACATCATTTACATCATAACATACATATACATAATACATTACTTAAGTGCATCATATCATACATACATACATAATGCATAAACTAATATTACCATACAGGATGCTACCTTGTTTTCAGGTTAATTCTCCAACAACAAATTTCATCAACAAATTGTGACTATTGGGCCGTTGTTTATCTTCCCAAAGGTTATCATTTCCTCAGGACGTTGTTTATCCTCCTGAAAGCTTCTTATACCTCAGAACGTTGTTCATCTTTCTGAAAGCATATCAATCCCTCAGGACTGCTTTATCCTCCTGAAAGCATATTACCTCCTCAGGACGTTGTTATCCTCCTGAAAGCTATCAATCCCTCAGGACTGCTTTATCCTCCTGAAAGCATATTATTACCTTGGGCCGTTGTTATCTTCCCAAAGGTTACCACTTCCTCAGGACGTAGTTATCCTCCTGAAAGTATATCATTCCCTCAGGACGTTGTTATCCTCCTGAAAGCTATCTATCCCTCAGGACTGCTTTATCCTCCTGAAAGCATATTATTACCTTGGGCCGTTGTTTATCCTCCCAAAGGTTATATCATTACCTCAGGACTGCTTTATCCTCCTGAAAGCATATTATTACCTTGGGCCGTTGTTATCCTCCCAAAGGTTACCACTTCCTCATGACGTTTTTATCCTCCTGAAAGCATATTATCTCCCCGGGACGTTGTTTATCTTCCTGAAAGCTATCATCACTTCCTCAGGACTGCTTTATCCTCCTGAAAGCATATTATTACCTCAGGATGTTGTTTATCTTCCTGAAAGCATATCAAGACTTTGGGCCGTTGTTTATCTTCCCAAAGGTTACCACTTCCTCAGGACGTTGTTATCCTCCTGAAAGCATATTATTACCTCAGAATGTTGTTTATCCTTCTGAAAGCACATCATTCCCTCAGGACATTGTTATCCTCCTGAAAGCATATTGTTACCTCAGGACGTTGTTATCCTCCTGAAAGCATATTATTACCTCGGGACGTTGTTTATCCTCCTGAAAGCATATCATTACCTTGGGCCGTTGTTATCTTACCAAAGGTTACCACTTCCTCAGGATGTTGTTTACCTTCCTGAAAGCTATCACCCCTACCTCAGGACGTTGTTATCCTCCTGAAAGCATATCATTCCCTCAGGACGTTGTTTATCCTCCTGAAAGCATACTATTACCTCAGAATGTTGTTTATCTTTTTGAAAGCATATCATTACCTCGGGACGTTGTTTATCTTCCTGAAAGCTATCATCACTTCCTCAGGATTGCTTTATTCTCCTGAAAGCATATTATCTCCTTGGGTCGTTGTTTATCTTCCCAAAGGTTATATCATTTCCTCAGGACTTCTTTATCTTCCTGAAAGCATATAATCTCCTCAGGACGTTGTTTATCCTCCTGAAAGCATATTACCTCCTCAGGACGTTGTTATCCTCCTGAAAGCTATCAATCTCTCAGGACTGCTTTATCCTCCTGAAAGCATATCATCACCTCAGGACTGCTTTATCCTCCTGAAAGCATATCATCACCTCAGGACGTTGTTATCCTCCTGAAAGCTATCAATCACTCAGGACTCCTTTATCCTCCTGAAAGCATATTGTTACCTCAGGACGTTGTTATCCTCCTGAAAGCATATTATTACCCCGGGACGTTGTTTATCTTCCTGAAAGCTATCATTATACCTTCATATTTTGGACTGCTTTATCCTCCAAGAAATATACCTGAAGAATTTTTCTCCAAATGGCATCTCTAAGCCCACTCAAGCATATACAACCAGTCATCAATACTACCCTACGCACCGGTGAGTGCAAAATTTTGGGCTTTGTGTTCAATCCCCTTCAACCTTCCAGGTCACGACTGGCAAATATATCAATCTAACCCCTCAGGTTTCAGAAAATTGAACAGGGGCAGCTGTTGCACCCCAAAATTTTCCCTCACAATTCAAGACTTTGTGTGCTAAGAGGTTCACAAGGTTCACAAGACCTTTCATGAGGTTCATGAAGTTTACAAGACACTTTATGAGGTTCACAAGGTTCACAAGATTCACAATACATACAAGACCTTCCATGAGGTTCACAAGGTTCACAAGACCTTCCATGAGGTTCACAAAGTTCACAAGACATTCCATGAGGTTCACAAGGTTCACAAGACATCTTATGATGGTTCACAAGGTTCACAAAGTTCACAAATAGTCAGAAGAGTTGACAATTCCCTCAGACAATGCACCTCCTAAGCAGTGCATCCAAAACTAGGGTTTTGACTTCAATCAGGCTAAATGGACTTCCAAGACTTCAAGTGAGCTTCATAACATCTTATATGTGTTTAAGAATCCCCATGACAAATTTCAGAACTTTTCTCAAAGGTTTGCTCAGTCAAATGATCAAATAAGTCAAAATCAGTCAAAGCAGTTAAAAAGTCAAACTGAGGTCAACTGTGGTCAAAACAAAGTCAAACTTCATGATTTTTTTGCCAACATCAAGTATATGAAGTAAAATTCATCATTTGATCAAGGGTTGATCATGATTCATCAAGGAGGTTTCAGATTATCAAGAATCAGGGGTTTTTAAATTAGGGTTTCCTCAGTAAAAGTCAACTGAACTTTGACCAGCCATAACTTTCACATGCTTCATCACCAAGTCTCCATACAAAGCTCATTTTGAAGGAAATTGAATTCTCTACAACTTTGTGTCTCACAAGACAAGCCCAAAAATGCTTCATTTGGAAGGTATGAGCTAAGACATTATAGGTCCTTTTGAAAGTCAACAAAATGTCAACAACTTCAAAAGGGCATAACTTGAGAATGGTAAATGATATGAACATGAAACCAGTGGGGTTGGTTATAGGACTCTTCAAGCTTTCCAAAATGTCCAAGAACACCCTCATAGCATTAAAATTGAAGGATGTGTGCCCTTGCAAAGTTGGGAAATTTTTGGTTGGTTTATGAAGAAAATGGAGGTTTAAAACCAATATTTTCTAAATGGGCTTGCCATATGATGACCCAATCCATACCATTACCTCATGCACGACCCAAGTCTCTAAAAATCATATTTTTTCATCATTTTATTTTATTTATTTTGATTTAATTCATTTTAAATCATTTTAAATTAAAATAAAATATAAAAGTCAAAGATTTAAAAGGGATTGAGCTTCTAGAAATTCATAAAGGTGATTGGTATCAAAGTGGTAAGAGAATCATGATGATTGGCTTGAAATAGAAGGTGTTCATACAAGAATATTTGAATTTTAAAGCCTTATCTTTTTGAATCTTTTCTAATCAAATCTTTCATACAATGATCAATTTTTTCTGACCTAATTCATTACACTATAAGTATAGAACATAACCCTACTCATTGCACACGAATTTGAGCCTCCAAGAGTAAGTTTCAATCTTCAAAAATTCACCTAAAATTCATAATTCGGTTTCTTGGTTGGAAGAGATATCAAAGCATTCTAATGGTTCAAACACATTCCTTGAACATCTCTAATGCGATCCCAATCCTTATTTGCATCCAAAACCTCATGAATTGCATAAACTGAATTCATATACTTCATTTTTTTTCAATTTTCGATTCTGCTCATTTGACTATTATAAATTGTTTTTGTGTTGTTAATATTGTTTGTTGTGATGCCTAGATGGTTTCTGGATAAAAGGATTGAAGAACTAAACCCTAAACCGCAAGTTGCCATGGCTAGGGTTCTTGATTTGAATTTGGGATCTTTTGATTTAGCTAACATAAATTAATTCTAAGACTATAATTGAACTGTGTGATGTCTGGGGATTACGAAAATGTGATTAATTTGATAAAATTGTACATGTTTATGGTGATACGAAATTTGCAGGGTTTGTGCGCAGGAAAAGTCCCAGGAAAATCCCTGGGTAAATTCGCAGGAAAACCTGCGAATCCTGAGGAAGAAGATGATCCACAGCGCGCCAAGTTCTGTTTTTGAAATTTGTTATAATATTTTATGTTATATTGTGTATATTTTATCAGCGTTGGTTGGCTGGCTCAGTTGGTTAGAGGAGGCGCATATAAAGCTTAGGTCCAGGGATCGAATCCTGGCCTCAGCAATTTTTTCCTTTTTTCCAGTTTAACAATTGAACTTCATATATTATTTATTATAGTCACCATACTAACAGGTGCGCTCTCCCAGCTGGATTGGTTAAGGTGATTGTGTGATGTTTGAAGGTCCTGGGTTCGATCCCCCCAGGCCTTTTGTTTTTCTTTCTTTTTCTTTGATTTTTTCAGGATACACAACAAAACCAATTGAACCCTTGATCTTAGCACACGCGCGCAGGCTGGCCTAGTGGATAGAGACAAAGCTGGAGAGTGAAGGGACCAGGGTTCAAACCCTGCCCTCAACATCTTGGTATTTTTGCATTTTTTTTATTTTAATTTGTTTTATTATATTAATTCTTCTTTTTTTAAAACTAGTAAAGATAATTTCTCAATAATATCATAATATTTTTCTCATATCTTAAAAAATTATAATTCATGGTTATTAAAAAAAAACTTTAAATTTATTTTATATTAAGTATATAGATATTATATTATTTGTAAATAAATGTATTTGTTATGTATAAATAAATTAACCCTAAAAAATATATTTTTCCTAAAACCCTAATTTGTTTTGACAAACCCTAATTTTCTTCTGTCTAAAATTTAATTCTATTATAATTTATAAATCTTAATTATGTATATATGTATTATATAATTTGTTTATAATTAATTTATTGTATATAAATAATTGTTTTATTATATTTAAAAATAGTTAAAAAAAATTGTTAGATTAATTTTATAATTATAATCTTATTTTCATAATATGTACATAATTAATTTAATTTTATAATTTACATATAACTTAAAGTTTTATAATAATTGTTCATATTTTCTTATTAAGCTTTAAAAAATTTTGTTTATTATAATATTCTTGTTTATATCATTATTATTATTAATTTGTTTATTACTAACGCCATTAATTTGGTATTATTTTTTTTATTATTATTATTTTCACTAACCCAATTATAATTATTTATTTATTTTGCTTATTATATTTAATTTTGCTTAATCATTATTATGTAATTGCTCCTTGGTGTAATATTTATTTATAATGTTTATTATTTATTTTATACTATGGTTAGTAAATAGGGAGTGTAAATATCCTTGTAATTTAAAATTAATTTAGATCATTTAAATTTAAAGATAAATATTAAAAATTGTACAATCACACACGTAAGTCGATCTTTGATTGCCATCTCACTTCCTTAGGGATACCTCTCATGTTGCCTATTCAAAAAGGTCAAGTAGGGTGTATAAAGCAAAAGTCCCTCAAAATAAAGTCATCTAGTCCCTTAACGAATAAAAGATCAAGTCCCTTTCGAATGTTGCCTTCATAATGATCTTGTCCCTTTTCGAATAAAGATGATAGTCCCTTCAAAATTGCTTATACACCCTACAGTTGCCTACATAAACAGATGTCCCTTCAATTGTCCCACACATCCAAGGTAATGACTACCTATTCCTTAATAATAGGGATAGTATTACCATTTAAAGGATTCAAGAACAGAAAAGACTCAAACTTAGGGTAGGTTCCTCATAGTTACTTGCTCACTCTTCAAAACTTTTCAAACACTTCACAATTTCAAACAAATTTTCAAAATAAAGGTTTATACGCATCCGTACATGGATCATTATCAAACTCTTAAGAAAATTTTTATTCACACACTTCACATTTCAAAAACATTTTAAAGTGAGCTAAGTAACTAAGAGCCCATGGATAACCATGGATGTAAAGGGTGCTAACACATTCCCTTTACATAACCTACCCCCCGGACCCAAAAATCTTTTAAAAAGGTCTTTCCTGTTCTTTTATGCCTTTCCTTTGGATAAAATAAAAGTCGGTGGCGACTCTTGTTATCCGCAACATAACTAAAGTCAGTTCTCCCACCGTGTTACAAGTACCCGCAAGGAGGGTAATTCAACTTCAACAGGTAGGACCGCTTCCATACCATACACAAGCTGATACGGTGTTGCCCCAGTGGACGTTCTGATTGACGTACGGTACCTATGCAAGGCAAATGGTAGCATTTCATGCCAGTCTTTATAGGTAACTACCATCTTCTGCATAATCTTCTTGATATTCTTGTTAGCTGCCTCAACAACGCCATTCATCTTTGGCCTGTAAGGAGAAGAATTGTGGTGTTGGATCTTGAAGTCCCGGCATAGCTCTGCCATCATTTTGTTGTTCAAGTTGGAACCATTATCAGTAATGATTCGCTCGGGCACTCCATACCGACAGATGATATCTCTCTTCAGAAATCGGGCTACCACTTGCCTTGTAACATTTGCATAGGAAGCTGCTTCAACCCATTTGGTGAAATAGTCAATGGCAACCAGGATGAATCTGTGGCCATTAGAAGCAGTCGGTTCAATCTTGCCAATCATATCAATGTCCCACATGGCAAATGGCCAGGGTGAAGACATCACATTCAGAGGATTGGGAGGCACATGCACCTTATCCGCATAGATCTGGCATTTATGGCATTTTCTTGCATAGGCACAACAATCTGCATCCATTGTGATCCAGTAATAGCCTGATCTTAGCAACTTTTTAGCCATAGCATGCCCTCCTGCATGGGTACCAAAGGATCCTTCGTGCACTTCGTGCATTAACAAGCCTGCCTCTGCCTTATCAACACATCTGAGGAGTACCAAATCAAAGTTTCTCTTGTACAGGGAACCGTCAGTATTCAGGAAGAAACAACAAGCAAGCCTTCTTAATGTCTTCTTATCATTGGAAGATGCCCCAGGTGGGTATGTTTGATCCTCTAAGAAGCACTTAATGTTATGGAACCAAGGCTTATCATCTTTAACAATGTCTGCTGAGAACACGTATGCTGGTCTGTCAAGTCTGGATACTGAGATCCGAGGCACAAAATTGGCAGCTTGAACTTTGATCATGGATGAAATGGTAGCCAGAGCATATGCAAACTGATTTTCGTCCCGAGGGATATACTCAAGCTTGACCGTTGTAAAGAAGGTCAATAACCTCCTTGTATAATCCCGGTAAGGTATCAGATGATCTTGGTGGGTGTAACATTTGCCGTTGGTTTGATTAATTACCAGAGCTGAATCTCCGAATACAGTCAAAGTCTTGATCCTGAGGTCAATGGCTTCCTCAAGACCCATAATACAAGCTTCGTATTCAGCTTCGTTATTAGTGCAGTTGAAAGTGAGTTTTGCCGAGAAATGCATGTGAACTCCTTTAGGTGTAATGAGTACTGCACCAACACCGCGACCATTCATGTTAACAGCCCCATCAAACAACATAGTCCATTCTTCTTCTGGGTCAGGCCCTTCAATGTGAACAGGCCCTTCATGATCTTTTGCTTTTATGAACATGATGTCTTCATCGGGGAAGTCAAATCTCATAGGTTGGTAGTCATCAATGGGTTGCTCAACAAGATAATCAGACAATACACTGCCTTTGATGGCTTTCTGAGAGGTGTACTGAATGTCATATTCTGTGAGGATCATTTGCCATCTTGCAACCCGTCCGGTAAGTGTTGGCTTCTCAAAAATGTACTTAACTGGATCCATCTTTGAGATCAATAAAGTAGTGTGGGTCAACATTTACTGTCTCAGTCGGCGAGCAGCCCACACTAAAGCACAACAAGTTTTCTCGAGCAGTGAATAACGTTGTTCATAGTCGGTAAACTTTTTGCTTAGGTAGTATATTGCATACTCTTTTCGACCAGACTCGTCATGCTGGCCCAACACACACCCCATTGACTCTTCTAATACTGTCAAGTACATTATCAGAGGTCTTCCTTCAACTGGAGGCATAAGGATTGGAGGCTCTTATAAGTACTCCTTGATTTTGTCAAAAGCCTTCTGGCAGTCTTCGTTCCACCTGACCGTTTGTTCTTTTCTTAACAGCTTGAACAAAGGCTCACAGGTTGCCGTAAGGTGAGATATGAACCTTGTAACAGAATGTGCCCCAGGGTGTGATGAAAGTTGTCTTCTCCATGTCTTCAGGTGACATCTTAATCTGATTGTATCCTGAAAATCCGTCCATGAAGGAGAATACCGAGAACTGAGCCGTATTATCAACCAATACATCAATGTGAGGTAAAGGGAAATCATCTTTCGGGCTGGCTCTGTTCAGATCCCGGTAGTCCACACACATCCTCACCTTGCCGTATTTTTTAGGCACAGGTACAATATTAGCAACCCACGGCGGATAGCTAGTCACAGCAAGGAAACCGGCGTCCCACTTCTTTTGCACCTCTTCCTTTATCTTCATTGCCATATCTGGGCGAGTACGGCGCAACTTCTGTTTTACTGGCGGGCAGTCTTCTTTCAAAGGCAGCTTGTGCATGACAATATCGGTGTCCAACCCTGGCATATCCTGATAAGACCAAGCAAACACATCCACATACTCTCGAAGCATATCAACCAGTTGCTCTTTCACTGAATCTTGTAGGGAGGTGTAAACACCCCAAATTTGCCCTCACCTATTCACACCATGGATTGTGATCATTTCATATGCATAAACACAATCATACCATCTCATATCTCAATTTTTGAGTCACTGCATTGTTTCTAAGTCATCTGCATCTAGGGTTTGTGATCTGAGCAATCCAAGAGCTTTTTGAGCCACTCCAAAGGTCATCAATCACTTCAAAGGGGTCTATGTGTGTTCAAGCATTATATCACATCCTCTCAAAGTCAAGAATTCCAAAGAATCACAAGAACTGGAAATGGTATGGAGGCAGAGCCAGGTTTGACTGCACAGTTGACCTAAAATTAGGGTTTTGGTTTCAGAGGCCATAACCCCAAACTTTTTGGTCATTCTTGTTTCCATTGGTCTCTATATGGTATAGGGAGTATGCATATCAATTTTCATGAGGAAATTCTATGGGGAAGTCATATGATCAAGAGTTGACTTTTCAGACAAGTCAGTGTAAAATCAGGGCATCTGAGGCCCCCAATGACCCAACCAAGGGGTGATCTTCATCATTTTGAGTGTATATGATCTTTATTTGATCATGGAAGAAGGTTGAAGTTCACAAAATTCAAGAATTACAAGTTTTTGCAAAGTTGACTTTTTAGGGCATGGTTGACTTTTAAGGAATTTGTCATTTTAGGCAATTTTTCAACCCTTACTTTTTGATCCAAAAATGCTTCAAATGAAAAAACTTTGGTCATGAAAGTTGTAGATTAGATCTTTCCCTTTTCAAAAAGTACAAGAACATGACCTAATTCATTTTGGATCAAAAGTTATGGTGTGTCAAAGTTGGCAAAAATCACTAATTTTCAAGATATGCGTCAAATGAGAAACTTGCAAAAACTTTGTACCAAGGCATTTTTGACTTCTAGTTCATATCAAACCAATGTGCAAGCATCATACAAGTTCCAAAAATCAGATTTGAACCAAAAGATCACATGTTCATGGTTGGCAAAGCAAGATATTTTCATGAAGTTTCAAAAGTAAGCAAGTTGCAAAATCATCATAACACTTCCATCCACTTGATGTCTTGGATGTTGAACCAGCCATAGCCTTTCCCCTCACCATGCTGCACCAGCCCACACCTTTGTACTAGCCTAGAACACAACCCATGCCTCTCTTACAAAAAGGTTGACAATTTGCAAAAGTTAACTTACCTATCACAGCAGGCCAGGTCACATCATCTGACCAATGAGATTATTTTATGCAAGCCAAATGCTAACTATTTCACATAACAAGCAAGGCTGAAACAGATGACAACTCACCATTCACAAAAACACTCCCTCAAGCATTTCTCTTCGAATTTCTCTACACAGCTCACAAACACAAAAACCAAGTCCATTGATCAAATCACCTTGCTTCACTGAGCCAAAACCAGCAAGACTCATGCCTGAACTAAGCAAGAACTGAGCTTCACCATTTTTCATCCTCAAAGCCAGAACTTTCGAATCTCACTTTCCAGCCATCAAACACCCCATTTCTCTTCACCAACAAGTCAAACACACCCAAAGGAGCAAGAATCCACCATTGGAGTGGCCTGAAACCTCACAATTCCTGACTGTGAAACCTGCTGCACCAGAACTCTTCTCTTCAAACCAGCCATCCACAAGAACTTTGAAGCTTCTCTTTGAGTTCAAGGGAATCAAAGGAGTTCATTTGCACACAATGGAGGCTCTGGAAGCTCAGTTTTGAAGCTTTCCAGCTCAGGTATAACCATGGATTCTTTTTCCTCAGAGCTTACATTTTAAGTTATAAATTGATTGCTCATGTCTTGCTGGTCATGGGGATGTTCTTAGAATCAAAAATGAGTAAGAAATGAGTTTGTATGGTCACTCTGAATTTTCACCCGTGAAATTTGTTCCTTTCGATTTGCTTGATTCTTGATGTTTAAATGATGTTTGAGAGTGGATTCGTGTCCTAGGATGTTAGAGGATCACTTGGCTGTGTTTTATTTGGTGTTTAGAAGCCTAAATCAGGATCTAGGGTTTTGTTGTTGCCGGAGAAGATGACCGGAGCTTCCCTCCGGTCACCTGAATGTCATTATGCCCTAATCCCAGTCATTAAGCCCATTTGAATCTCATGCGTTAGATGGCCTGACTTCGTTGACTTCCCGCGTGCATGAATGGCTCAGATCTGTTCATTTGCCCTAATCCCCTTTAGTTAGTTTAATTAATCTTAATTAAATTAATTTAATCAGGACCAATCCAGGCCACTAGATTTGGTGCGCGGTCAACATTTTCAAACCCAGAGCAAATCCTAGCCCTCCATTCAGTTGACTTCAGTTTATTTCATTTTATTTTCATATTTTTCTCATTTGTTTTATACAATTTATTTAAAATAGCAAAATTGTTTTAAAAATTATGAAACTTTTTGTCAAGAGTTTCATTAATTTTTAAAACACAAAAATATTTTTATTTTCATTTTTAGCATTAAAAAAGTATTTTTAAATATTTAAAAGTTTATTTTTAATTGATTAATGAAAATTAATTTATTAAAAATACTTTTAGGTATTTAAAAATTACCAAAAAATTCATGAAATGTTCTAAGACATTTAGAAACATTGTCCAACCTTCAAACCAAATTTATTTTTTGATCTTGATGCATTTTGAGAATTTTTCATTGAATTAAAATCATTTTTATGCATTAATTTGATCCAAAGTTCTAAAAATCATTTCTGCCTATCCATGAGGAGTTGGACATTGATTCTTTTTGCATTGCATTGTGATTAGCATGTGGTTTGTGAGATTAAATGGCCTTGATTTGATCTTTCATTTTCCATTTGTTTGGTAATTTTCTTGTTTAGGAACCCTAAAACCCTAGAAATCTTAAGAAAACCATAACTTGAAATTGGTTAGGAGTTGTAACTCCTCCTTTGGGCAGTGGGTTAGTATAGGTTTAGGGGTCCTTTGAATGGCATTTTCAATTTTTTATCTTAGAGTTTGCTTCTGATTTTGGTTTTTGTTTGTTGCATTGATCATAAACCCTAATTTGGGCTTCCATATGCATCCATCTTGCATTCTCTTGCCTCACATGACTTGTCATGACATTTCAAGCATCCATTTGATTCATTTGACATCATAAGACATATTGAAAGCATGTTTGATCATTGCCTCATGTATTTGCCATGTTGTATGTGATGTGCACTTCATAGCTTTTCATGTATGTCCTTGCTTCTTAACTTGCTTCATTTGCATTCATGAGCTTGTATGATCATTCCCATGTGTTGTTGCTGGTTTGTAGCATCTCATAGCATCATTGTCATCACATATATGCTTCTGGTCTTGGTTTGCATCATGTCATCCCATCCCATTTTGCAGTGCATTGCATTTCTTTTCTAACCTCTCAGGTGGTAAGTGATTTTTGAGAAGTGAATTTGCCTTCACTTCTCATAACTTTTCTTTTCATCTCTCTTGCATCCATGCTGCATTTTGATATGTGTTTGAGATTGAGCTTGCTCATTCTTCTTCTTCCCACTTTCTTTCTTCAAGTGACTTGCCTTCTTGATTGAAGCAAGTTGCTCTGCTTCTCTTGATCCTTTCATCTGCTTCCTGGTGGTTCCTCTGAAGACTTCTCTTGTTAAACCTCACCAACCCTAGGAACAACCATGTATGACAATGATTAGGGTTTTGATTAGTCTCCCCTCTTAGTTTTACCTTTGTGTCTCTTTTGAGTCTTCTCTTCTTATCTCATAATCAGGGACTAAACCCTAAAGGCTTTAAGACTTTGTGATTAAGCTTATGCCTGCATCCTTATCTTAGGATGGAGTGTATAACTTTAATCCTAAGTGTTAAACCCTTAATGCGTTTAAATCCTTTAATCAATCCATCTAATAATCATTAAGACATCACACTTGTAACTTGGGCCTTGCATTAGGGTTCTAATTCTTCCTTAATTGGTTAAGAAGGACTAACCCTAGTGTTAATGGACAAGTCCCCCTCAAGTTGTCTTACAAACCCTAAAAATCACTTCATCATCATACCATTAAATAAAATCCACTTAATCAAAGGCTTGTTTGGTCATGAGTTTAATCCCTAATCATGGATTAAGTTGAGGAGCTTTCCTCAGCTTAAACATTCTCATCTATTATCCTTCTATTATGATGGTGTAATGAGTCTGTTTAATCCCTGATTATGGCTTAATCTCATTACTCAACACTAAACAAAAACAACAAGAACATCTAAATAATCACAAGTAGGTTAATGATCTTAATCCTACACCAAAGGTGTTTAAGTGTGAGAATCTGACTTCACACTTAAGGTACTCTCATTACCCCTAATCAGAGGGAAGATGTGATGAGTTTGCTAAATCCATTGGTTTAGGCTTAAGCTCATTAACTTATGGCAAAATCCAAAAAGCAACAAAAGATTGAAAACACAAAAACAAACAATAATCGTCTCCTTCGGGATTCTTTTCTCATCTCATTCACTCATAAACGAGAACTTGCTTCTTCCGTCTAATGCAAGACAGTTTGCATCTGAGCCAGACAGGTCATACACTTGAGCATAGACAAGTAAGCAGTTCACAAGTCAATTCACCTTTCAGTCTCTTTGGGTCGAACTACGGTGTTCTGACTTCCTCATTGCATGAGAGGATACGTAGGCATAACTTAACAGTTATCGAACAAAAGTCTCTGTATATTCCCCCTCTTTCTAGCCTCGTTCTTTTAGCCTCATGACCTTGAGCATTTCACTCCTGTTCTTACACTGACACTTCACTTATATACTTCACTTCTCTCTTACACCGACACCTGTACATTTTGTTTTCCAGCTCTTTTACACACAAATTGCACTGACACTACCCCTTTAAAACACAAATCTTTTAAGCGTGGATCCCGTCGAGTACGACGGACAATCTGGGTGCTAATACCTTCCCAGGTTGTAACCAACCCCCTTTCTCAGTCTCTCTGGTTCGCAAACCGTCTTATCCATCTTTTTCTAGGTCTATGCAGCATTGCCTTTCCTCCGGGATAAAAATGCCTAGCTGGCGACTCTTTTCATCTCCAGTGAGTTCACGGCTGTGTGTTCTCACTGTCCCTCTCGCCGACCATTCGCGTCTGTACCTTTACTTGGGCCGGTCCCATCTATCGGGAGCGACAGCTTGGCGACTCCGCTGGGGACCCTTATACTGCAACCAGGGCTTCTGGTTCTTTCTGTGGGTTCCTCCTAGCGTTTGATTGATTTGTGATTACTGGGGTGTTATGTGCTTATTTGTGTTTGTATATTGGTATTTATTTACTGTTTTATGTACAGTGGCTTTATTGCTTTCTTTATAACTTTGCATTATATCATATTGTCATACTGTGCTGCTGGCTGGATCTGTTTGTTTGCTTTGGTGGGTGGGTGTTCCACTGAGAGTTAAGGTCCTATACCTGGGACCTGAGTGACACCTAGGCTAGAGTGGTTCATATTCTTTCCCATTCCATCTCGGTCTGGTGCGGGAATATGAAACACGGTTCAGATATGGGTTTCTTCTTGAGAACTCTGTGTTGCAGATTTCCTGCAATACTAGGGCTATCTGGGAAGCCTGCTAAATCTGGATGACCTTTTAGTATTGACCTTCAGAAACTGAGGTGAATTAGGGGAGGAACATTTATGGTTATTGTAGACACTGTACCTCCGGGTTAGAAGTGTTTACACTTCTCATAACTGATCCAAGTCTGAGGATCTTTGTTCTAGAACACCACCTGTGAGGGGGTTGGGCTGTTTACAGGTTTGCAGGTACCCTTGGCCTCAACATACCCTGTTACTTAGATGAGATTAAGAATACTCCATGTTGGAACGGTTCTTGTGATTCTAAACCCTGGACATGTGGCTCTTTACTTGAGCCCCCCACCTTGGTTACTGGATTTATAGACCTCCATCTGGAATTCTTGCACATACTTGGACCTATATCAGGACATTTGATCAGATCCAGCTCAGTCACAAACCCTTGCATGTCATTTGCATACATAATCATTGCATCATATTGACATTTGCTTATTTGTGTTTCAGGGTATCCATCTTCATTTGGTTTTGGTTTTGACCCCATCTTCAGTATTGACCCATCTTCATCAGCATCTGCTTCAGCTATCAATCATCTACTTCAGTCACCTGCACCAGCCAATCAGTGGCCCATTCTTCAGTGTTATCATCAGCACCTGTCTCTACTCATCTCCAGCATCATGGCACCTAAAAAGAGTAACATCACCTACCACTTCTTCCAGCCAGAGCTAGTTGACATCAGGAGGATTCAGACCCTGATCACTCCAGACCATATACCACTGTTCAGGTAACACTATGGAGATATACTTGATGTGGTTATGGATTTGGACCCTTCACAGAGGAGCCTGATTCACACTTGCCTTCAGTTTTATGATCCCCCATTGAGATGTTTTACTTTTCAGGACTTTCAACTGGGCCCTCTATTAGAAGAATACTCATCATTGGTTGGTATGCCTATCAGGGGTGGAATCCCTTTCAACCCTGAGATGGTCTTTCCTGGTAATGGAGAAGTAGCAAAGGCTTTGCATCTGGAACCTGTTCTGATTGAGCAGCATATGACTTCTAAAGCTGGAATCCCTGGCTTCCATCTGGATTTCTTGATCTCTCAAGCTACCCTGAAAGCTTCTTTAGGAGAGTGGAAAGCCGTCTGTGCTTTATTGGCCCTGAGCATATATGGAATTGTATTATTTGCAGATGAGCCTCGATTCATTAGCAAGAATGCAATCCATCTTTTCATCCTGAAGAAACCAGTGCCCACTTTATTGGGGGATCTCTATTACTCAGTGCATCAGAAGAATGAAAAGCAGAGGGGAAGATTAGTGAGGTGTTGTGCTCCATTGTTTCATACTTGGCTTCTCAGGCATCTACCCAGGACAGATGCATTTTTGAATCCTCATCAGCAGAGAAACTGGGCTAAGAGACTCACTGCTCTAACTCCAGCCGATATCAGATGGTGTACTCAAAGCACCAAAGGCAGGGATATCATCACCAGCTGTGGGCATTTTCCCAATGTGCCCCTAATAGGAGTTAAGGGTAGTATTAATTACAATCCTCTGCTGTTCAGAAGGCAACTGGGCTATGCACTGGTCCACATTCCTAAGGCACAGGACTTGGTTGAGACTCTTTATTGTGAGAACAAGCCTAATCTGGCTATTGTTAGGCAGGCAGCCTGGGCCTGGGATAATGTTCAAACCAAGGGAGTAACCATTCTGGGGAAGTGCAACAATGTGGCATCAGCACAATATTATGAGTGGTCCCATGCCAGGGCTCAATTCTCTGGAATGCCCTTTACCATGGAGGATATGCCTGGACCGTCCTCAGCACCACCCCCTGCCACTGTCAGTTTGGAGGAGTTTGAGAGCTTGAAAGAAAGAAATGAGAAGTTGACTCAGGCTTTGCAGAAGACCCTCCGGGAGAGGAGTGATGGCAGGTTGGATATTGAGAGGTTAGAGAAGTTGAGAGTGGAGCATCTGGCTAAGATTGAGAAGTCTGAGGATTATATCAAAAAGTCTAAGGCCGGAGAACAAATTCTGAAGAATGCTTGCAAGGAAGCCCAGTTCCAGAAAGCAAGGACAGACTTGTATCTGAAGGAGAGTCAGGCTAGGTGGGTCAGGATCACCGAAGCTCGTACTCTGGAGGACAAGAGGGTCCAAGACAAGATGGAGCAACTGGAAGCTAGTGCAAAAGAGCAGCAGGAAGCCCTGGCAGCAGCCCAGAGGGAGATATCAGAGCTGAAGATCAAAGCTGGAGTGAAGAGGTCAAAGGACCAAAGTCAGCACAAGAAGCTAACAGCAGCTGTTACTACCCGGAATCTCCTTATCAGGAATCTCACGGAGCGTCCAGCTGATCCTGTGACCGAAGCACTTCTCAAGGAAGTTCGGGAGGATGAGTTTGGTCTTGGTGTCTGACCATTTGCTTGTTGTTGCTTTCATTCCATGTACTTTTGTTTTCCTGTCATACATTTTGACCCCTCAGAGGGCTTGTATTTGTAAATGAACTACGTACCATTTTGCTTTTGTAATATATGTATTAGTTTGTTCCATCCGAGTTTACTTCGGAAGCAACATCAACAGCATCTTCAAGGGTCTGGAAGGGTCAAAACTGAATGCCAAGCCGGATACCTTGAAAACAAATAAGCATACTGCATTGCATGCTAACCCTTTTGTTTGTTTTGTAGGTTTTTGTTTTATTGCTACTAACTCTGTTGTGATGTTCAGGAACTATTGCTCGACGCCGGGTATTTCCCCTCAACCGTCCACACCGATATCCAACCCGTAACAACCTTCCAGGCATACAAATGGATCAGGTACAGCAGGACCTTGCAGAGGTCAGAAATCAAATGGCAAACGAAAGATTGGAAATGAGAACCCAGATGACACAGTTCATGGAAGTGATGAACAATATGGCTCAGAGCCAAGAAAGATTGAGAGCCATGGTGGAAAGGCAGAATCAGGAAGAACCCCATGTAGGGACTGCTGGGACTAGCAACAATGAGAGGGTCCAACCTCATGTCAATCCCCCTGTATTTGGACCCCACCTCCATCCAGAGGTCAATATTCCTGCAAATGTTCAAGGGGCTGCCACTGCAGGAAGGGTACTGCAAGAAGACCCCCAAGAGGATCAATTCACAGTAATGGGTGCTGGGGAGGAAGATTATGATAGAAGGATGGATGAGATAGCTGAGAAATTGAGGTCCTTAGAGTCTCAAAACTCTTTGGGTTTCGATGTCATGGACATGGGCTTGGTAGACGGGGTCAGGATTCCCCATAAGTTCAAGCCTCCTTGTTTTGAAAAATACAACGGGACTTCATGCCCCCGGACCCATTTACAATCATTTTTGGGAAGGCTGAAGGCCTATACTATGGATGAGAAGCTCTGGATGTTCTATTTTGAAGACAGCTTGACGGGAGCTTCAAGAGAATGGTACTCTCATCTGACAAGAGCAACTATCAGGTGTTGGAAGGACCTGGCAGAGGCCTTCATCAGACAGTATCAGTACAACTTAGACATGGCACCCAACAGGACCCTCCTAATGGGAATGTCACAGTCGTCAAGAGAAAGTTTCCGAGAATATGCCCAGAGATGGAGACAATTGGCTGCTGCTGTTCAGCCACCTATGTCTGAGAGGGAAATGGCAGATATGTTTATGAACACCCTCCAGGGAACATATATTGACAGGCTGGCTGCTTTCTCTTCCACTAGCTTTGTAGATGTTGTCATAGCTGGGGAGAGAATTGAGAGCCTGTTAAAGATGGGCAAGATTTCTGACAATGGTGCCAGCTCGTCCAGCAATACAAGGAAGCCTTTTGCAGGCCCAAGAAGAACTGGCGAGACCAATGCCATCCACACCAACAGGGGAAGACCCCAATATGTCCACAGGTCAGTGGCAGCAGTCACCATTCCCGCTCCAACTCGTCCTCAACCAGTCTATCAACCTCCGCAGCAAAACTATCAGCAACAACCTCAATACCATCAACAAGCTCAGCATCCTCCAAGGAACTACAACAACACCAACAACAACAACCAGCAAAGGCCATTTCAGCAGAGGCCATCTCAATCCAATAGGGTGATCGATCCGATCCCTATGCCATATGCTACATTGCTGCCACAACTCCTGAAACTCAACCTAGTTGAGCTAAGGACGCTGGCACCTCCGGATCCCAACAGTCTACCCAGGAATTATGACTCCAACGCCAGATGTGCTTTTCATTCAAATGCACCTGGCCACAATACAGAAAAGTGCAGAGCTTTGCACATGAAGGTACAAGACCTGATAGACTCTAAAGCTCTAAACTTCGCACCGCCACCAAATGTCAACAAAAACCCTATGCCACACCATGGTGGTCCCCGAATCAATGCTATTGAAGAGGACAAGCCGTCTTACTTAATAACCAGTGTGGGTCAGATCCGGACACCGTTGGTAGAGATTAAGGCTCAACTCCTCGAATGTCAAATATTCCCGGGATGCGAGCTAGGGTGTGCTTATTGCAACATTTCAGTGAATGGTTGTGATAACTTGAGAGATGGCATAGATGGCCTCATTCAGAGTGGTTCGCTTCAGATTACAACATCGTTTCCAACAAATCCAGCAATCCCGTTAACAACAGTTCCCGAGTCTTCTACAACTGCAACAACCATTGTTCCAGACAACTCTTCGGTTTCATCAACAAATGCTTCATCTGTCACTTCAGCTGACCAGATATCTACGAACATTCCTGCTACAACTTCAGCACCACTTCATTTTGAATCTCCTACAACAACAACAACGTCCATCCTTCCAACAATGTCTCCTACAACATCAACAACAAATCATGAAGATGTCTCAACCGTTACAATTTATTATGATCCCGAAAATAATTCTGCCTACAACTCACAAAGTGCTACTCCCATCAGAGCACCAGTCACAATATATTATGATCCACAGACTATCATGGTCCCTTCTGCAGCTGCCATCAGTCCAGTCACTATCACAGTGCCTGGACCAGTACCTTATGAAAGCAGTAATGCCATCCCTTGGCACTACGGCTCCGACCTGTACTGCGAAGGACAGAAAATCACTCTTGAATCATCAACCCCTGCACTACAAATAGACAATGTGGGAGGAGGCGGAGGCTTCACTCTAAGCGGACGTCTCTTCGCCCCACAAATTCAAAGACCCACTGCCGAAGCAGAAGCTGCTGCCAAGGCAAAAGGAAAAAGCTTGTTACAGGAAGAGCAGGTTGTTAGGGAAGCTTTGAAAACACCCTTTGATCAAGAAGTTGATGAGTTCATGAGAATCATCAAGAAAAGTGATTACAAAATAGTGGATCAGCTTCATCAGACGCCTTCCAAGATCTCAATCCTATCATTGCTTATGTGCTCCGAAGCTCATCGGAATGCACTACTCAAAGTCTTGCACGCAGCTTATGTGCCTGAGGAGATCACCGTCAATCAGTTAGAAGCTGTGGTTGGAAATTTTAATGCTAGTCACGGACTAGGGTTCACCAACACTGATTTGACTACGGAAGGCCGCAACCATAACAAGGCTTTGCACATAACCATGGAATGTAAAGGTGCAGTCCTTTCCCATGTGCTGGTAGACACGGGGTCATCCCTCAATGTCTTACCTAAAAAAGCTCTTGTGAAGCTAGAGTATGACGGATTGGCGTTGCAACCCAGCAACCTGGTGGTGAGAGCCTTTGATGGTTCAAAGAGATCGGTTCTGGGAGAGATTGAGTTGCCTATAACGATTGGCCCGCAAACTTTCAAAATGACCTTCTACGTGATGGATATACAGCCTGCCTACAGCTGTCTATTGGGTAGGCCATGGATTCACGCCGCTGGCGCCGTGACCTCAACCCTTCACCAGAAGTTAAAATTCGAGTGGGAGGGTCAAGTCGTTACTATCTGTGGAGAGGAGGATATTTTTGTTAGCCACCTGGCTACCTACAAATATATTGAGATGGATGGGGAGATCCACGAAACAATGAGTCAAGGGTTTGAGGCCTTGAACGTGAATGAAACATCTGCTGTACCTGGAACTTCGATGACATCATACCAACAAGCCCGGAAGGTTGTTGAGGAAGGAAATGCCCAAGGCTGGGGCAAACTGCTACCGGTGGAAAAGAAAGAGGATAGATTTGGGTTGGGTTACAAACCAACTCAACAAGATCAAGCAGCGGCTGCAAAAGAGCCCAACTTTGTTAGTGGGGGGATGCTCACCCCTGATGCTGTCAACAACTTGGAAGACGAGCTGGAAGAAGAATGCAACCTGGAAAGCTGGATTCGTCCGAAGATCCCGGGGAGCAGTATCTCAAACTGGTCTTCCCAGGAAATTATAAGAGTTACTCATGCAGAGTAATTATTATTTCCTGTATTTTTATAGCATGCATCAAAGTCTTGCATCTTGCCCAAGATGACAAGACTCATTTTGTAACCGGGCCATCTGTACTTTTTGTGCAACAAGATTAATCAATGAAATATCAGACATCTTTTTGCAAACGAGTCTTTTTCTTTTTCGCTCACTGTTTTTCCATTTTTCTTTTTGTACAAAAAAATAAATGGCAATGTTTTCAAAATGACAACTTTATTTCACTTTTCTAAAACAAGATTAAAATCAAATCACTAAAATGAACGAACTGAACCCTTGCAGAGAGTGCCTTCCAGACAGCACCGACAACAGCACGACTATGACCTCGTATGACTTTGACAATCCAATCAATCAAGCTGATGAAGGGGTTGAAGAAGAGTATGAGCTTCCTGAGGAGCTAGCCAGGTTGTTAAGACAAGAGGAAAAGGTTATTACTCCTCACCAGGAGGAGGTTGAAGTGATCAATCTTGGTACAGATGAATACGTGAAAGAAGTTAAAATCGGGGCCTGCCTGCAAGACTCAGTGAAGAGACAACTGATTGACCTGCTTCAAGAATATGTGGACGTGTTCGCTTGGTCTTATCAAGATATGCCAGGGTTGGACACCGACATTGTTGTGCACAAGCTGCCTTTGAGAGAAGAATGCCCGCCGGTTAAACAGAAACTGCGCCGTACTCGTCCAGACATGGCTATGAAAATCAAGGAGGAGGTACAAAAGCAATGGGACGCCGGGTTCCTTGCTGTGACTAGCTATCCACCGTGGGTCGCTAACATAGTACCTGTGCCTAAGAAAGACGGCAAAGTAAGAATGTGTGTTGACTACCGGGATCTGAATAGAGCTAGCCCGAAAGATGACTTCCCTTTACCTCACATTGATGTATTGGTGGATAACACGGCTCAGTTCTCGGTATTCTCCTTCATGGATGGATTTTCGGGATACAATCAGATTAAAATGTCACCTGAAGACATGGAGAAGACAACCTTCATCACACCCTGGGGCACGTTCTGCTACAAGGTAATGCCATTTGGGCTCAAGAATGCCGGTGCAACGTACCAACGGGCTATGGTGACATTATTCCACGATATGATCCATAAAGAAATAGAATGTTATGTGGATGACATGATTGCCAAGTCCCTTACTGAGGAAGACCACCTGGTGAATCTGCTAAAACTGTTCAAGCGTCTGAGGAAATACCAATTAAAGTTGAACCCCAACAAATGCACATTCGGGGTGCGATCTGGTAAGCTGCTGGGTTTTATTGTAAGCGAGAAAGGGATTGAAGTTGACCCTGATAAAGTTAAAGCCATCCAAGAGATGCCTGCACCGAAGACAGAAAAAGAAGTTCGAGGGTTCTTAGGTCGATTGAACTACATTTCAAGGTTCATATCTCACCTTACAGCAACCTGTGAACCCTTGTTCAAATTGTTAAGAAAGGAACAAACGGTCAGGTGGAATGAAGACTGTCAGAAGGCTTTTGACAAGATCAAGGAGTACTTACGAGAACCTTCAATCCTTATGCCTCCAGTTGAGGGAAGACCTCTAATAATGTACTTGACATTATTAGAAAAGTCAATGGGGTGTGTGTTGGGCCAGCATGACGAGTCTGGTCGAAAAGAGTATGCAATATACTACCTAAGCAAAAAGTTTACCGACTGTGAACAGCGTTATTCACTGCTCGAGAAAACTTGCTGTGCTTTAGCGTGGGCTGCTCGCCGACTGAGGCAGTATATGCTGACCCACACTACTTTGTTGATCTCAAAGATGGACCCAGTTAAGTACATATTTGAGAAGCCAGCGCTTACCGGACGGGTTGCAAGATGGCAAATGATCCTTACAGAGTATGACATTCAGTACATTTCTCAGAAAGCCATCAAGGGCAGTGTACTATCTGAATATCTTGCTGAGCAACCCATTGATGATTACCAGCCTATGAGATTTGACTTCCCTGATGAAGACATCATGTTCATAAAAGCGAAAGATCATGAAGAGCCTATTCACACTGAAGGGCCTGACCCAGAAGAAGAATGGACTATGATGTTTGATGGGGCTGTTAATATGAATGGTCGTGGTGTTGGTGCAGTACTCATTACACCTAAGGGAGTTCACATGCCTTTCTCGGCAAAACTCACTTTCAACTGCACTAACAACGAAGCTGAATACGAAGCTTGCATTATGGGTCTTGAGGAAGCCATTGACCTCAGGATCAAGACGTTGACCGTGTTCGGAGATTCAGCTTTGGTAATCAATCAGACCAACGGCAAATGGTACACCCACCAGGATCATCTGATACCTTACAGGGATTATACAAGGAGGTTATTGACTTTCTTCACAATAGTCAAGCTTGAGTATATCCCTCGGGATGAGAATCAGTTTGCAGATGCTCTGGCTACCATTTTGTCCATGATCAAAGTTCCGGCTGCCAACTTTGTACCTCAGATCTCAGTGTCCAGACTTGACAAACCAGCATATGTGTTCGCAGCAGATGTTGTTAAAGATAATAAGCCTTGGTTCCATGACATTAAGTGCTTCTTAGAGGATCAAACATACCCACCTGGGGCATCATCCAATGATAAGAAGACATTAAGAAGGCTTGCTGGTAGTTTCTTTCTGAACACCGATGGTTCCCTCTACAAGAGAAACTTTGATATGGTACTCCTCAGATGCGTTGATAGAACGGAAGCAGACTCGTTGATGCACGAGGTGCACGAAGGATCCTTTGGTACCCATGCTGGAGGACATGCGATGGCCAAGAAGTTGCTAAGATCAGGCTATTATTGGATCACAATGGATGCCGACTGTTGTGCCTATGCCAGAAAATGCCACAAATGCCAGATCTATGCAGATAAGGTGCATGTACCCTCCAATCCCTTGAACATAATGTCTTCACCCTGGCCCTTTGCTATGTGGGGCATTGATATGATTGGCAAGATCGAGCCAACTGCTTCGAATGGCCACAGATTCATCCTGGTTGCCATTGATTACTTCACCAAGTGGGTCGAAGCAGCTTCCTATGCCAATGTTACAAGGCAAGTGGTAGCCAGATTCCTGAAAAGAGATATCATCTGTCGGTACGGAGTTCCCGAACGAATCATTACTGATAATGGTTCCAATTTGAACAACAAAATGATGGCAGAGCTATGCCGGGACTTCAAAATTCAACACCACAATTCTTCTCCTTACAGGCCAAAGATGAACGACGCTGTTGAGGCAGCAAATAAGAATATCAAGAAGATTGTGCAGAAGATGGTGGTCACTTACAAGGACTGGCATGAAATGCTACCGTTTGCCTTGCATGGGTACCGCACGTCAATCAGAACATCCACTGGGGCAACGCCATATCAACTTGTGTATGGTATGGAGGCAGTCCTACCTGTTGAAGTGGAATTACCCTATTTACGGGTACTAATGGATGTTAAACTGTGTGAAGCAGAATGGGTTAGGTCCCGATACGAGCAACTGAGTCTGATCGAAGAGAAAAGGTTGGCTGCAATCTGTCATGGGCAGTTGTATCAGAAGAGAATGAAGAAGGCCTTCGATCAGAAAGTCAGGTACCGAGAGTACCAAGTAGGAGATCTTGTGCTGAAAAGAATCCTCCCTCCTCATACAGACCACAGGGGCAAATGGACTCCGAACTATGAAGGACCATTTGTGGTAAAGAAAGTTTTCTCTGGTGGAGCACTGATGCTCAGCACCATGGATGGTGAAGACTTCCCGTCCCCTGTGAATTCAGATGCAATTAAAAAATACTTCGCATAAACTGACCCGCTGGACATAAAAACAGAATGTAAGTCCAGGCAAAAATAGGGCATCCCGGCGAGTCAAAAACAGAATAAAAGACTCGGGCAAAAATAAGGGAAAATAAACAAAAGAATGTACACCCGCTGAGTTGAAAAGCCACATCGGACAACTCAGGCAAAAATGGGTATCCCGATGGATTGAAAACCCGAAAGGGCGATCCATGCAAAATAAGGGAATAAGCGAACAACTGCATTCTGAATTCGTCTGTATCGTTTACAATTTTGTAAGTTCCGAAAGGATCAAGCTTCAATCAGAATCAACATTCTTCAGAAATCAAGATGAGAAGAACGTCAAAAGTCATACGGGTCATAGTAAAGAGGAAGCTCCTTAAAGCGTCATCAACATTGCCAGCATTTTGTTTCTCAATTTGTAACAATCTCCTCTTTTCAGGGGACTTGTTTCTTCAACTGTATCTTGCCAATTCAGGGCATATGATTTAATAAAATCAGATTTTCAGTCATGTCTCGTCTTGTACATTTTATTTGCAAAAAGTGTCTGATGTCTAAAAGAGAAAACTGATTGCATAGAATACAGATGTTTATCTTCAAAAACAAAAACACGCTTGCAGGAAATATACTTACTCTCATAAGTACCTAACTCCTATGACGGAATCCAGTAAGGGATACCTCGGGATTATTTTGTGCGTTTCCCTATCTTTGCAGGATTGCAGGTATCCAGAACGTAACTTGGGGCATGTAAGCTTCATCCCAGCAAGCTGGCAAATCAACACTCACTCCGCCGTAGCACCCAAAGTGTGTTCTCCCCAGCTGAGTGGCCACTTATTACTTCCCCCCATCAGAGTTGCCAGGGCATCACGAAAGGCGCCCATATCCCCGGCTGAGTCAAGAATACACCTCAACAGAATTTCTAAGGAGGTCATTCAGTGATCTCTCTTTCTCCCCAGCCGAGTTGCCGCTTCATCCTCAGCTGAGTACAAGTCAGGGAACCATCTCCCCACAGAGCTTCAGCCTCTATCCAGAAGAGCAATGCATGAAGGATCACAGCAGAGTGACGAAGGCTTTTGCAAACCCCAGCTGGGTCTCTCATTACTGAGATAGGCCTATCAGTGACCCAAATCCCCAAGCAAATATCATCTCATTAGATCTACCAATGATCTCATCCCCAGCTGGGATGTCCATTTCAAGCAGATCGACCAAAGATCGTCACAGCAGCGGGATCCAAATCCCGGTTTGGTATCTCTGCATAATCATAGCATTCGCATCATATTCACCCACAAAACGTAGCATTTCGTCTAAAAACGGAGCATTACGGCAAAAATCAAACATATAGCATAATCATAAGCCGTGTTTTGAATCAACACTTGTGAATAATGACAATCCGTCAGAATGCAGAATGTTTTCCCCAAAATCCCCACCAGAGTCCCCAGCAAAGCAGTTGCCTCACATTCACAAACACCAGTATGTACCCTCTTTGGCACCCGTCCGTGTCATCACTCCCCAGTAAAGCCGCCGAACACCCTGTGCAAACAAAACCACTCGTATTACAGATACCCTTTTTTGACACCCATCTGTGTCATAACCCAGCAGAAAGCCAAAGACGTCCTCTTTGCACTCACATATACTTACATATAACAATCCTTACACACCCGTCCGTGTCATATCCCCAGTGCAGTCATCTATACTTTGTATATCAGATACTTGTTCATACCATACTCTTCTCCTTTTGACACCCGTCCGTGTCACTCTCCCCAGCAGTTAAACACTCATCTATACACCACTCATACTTATATAGATACTCGTCCGTATCTTGTATATACCACTCAAATCCCCTCAGATTCAACACTCGTCCGTGTTCTTTGTTAACCGGATGGTGCTCGTCCGTACCATCATCTCAGAACATGTGTCAAGCGTTTGTTTCTACATGATACTCGTCTGTATCGTAGTCTCAAGGATGCTCGTCCACATCTTTAATCCATACATTGTGTCAAATACTCTTGTCTTCTTGAATATAGACACTCGTCTGTGTCTACTATTCCCCAGGAGAGTCCCTTCAGATTCAACTCGTCCGTGTTCTCTGTTAACCAATTGATACTCGTCCGTATCATCATCTTTGAACACGCGTCAGTATTTGTTTCTACCCGATACTCGTCCGTATCGTAGTCTTAAGGATGCTCGTCCGCATCTTTAATCTATACACAGTGTCTAAACACTTATACCTTTTGTTTCTTGGATATAAACACTCGTCCGTGTTTACTACTCCCCAGTAGATCGCTAACAAAGCAAATTTTCTTTTTATCTGACACTCGTCCTGTGTTATGATAAACCCTGAGAGCAGCCGTACCCTGCTAGGTGGTCGTCCTCCACCTCTTGATGGTCGTCCTTCATCATGCTCATCCGATGGCCGTCCCCATCGTTGATATTTAGCAGCCGTCCCCTGCTAGGTGGTCGTCCTCCACCTCTTGATGATCATACTTCATCATTTTATCCAATGGCCGTCCCCATTGTTGATTTTGGTTATCTGGCATTCGTCCTATGTCATGATAAACTTTGAGAGCAGCCATCCCCTGCTAGGTGGTCGTCCTCCACCTCTTGATGGTCGTCCTCCATCATGCTCATCCGATGGCCGTCCCCATCGTTGATATTTTCGGCAGCCGTACCCTGCCAGGTGGTCGTCCTCCACCTTAGATGGTCGTCCTCCATCATGCTCATCCGATGGCCGTCCCCATCGTTGATATTTTCGGCAGCCGTACCCTGCCAGGTGGTCGTCCTCCACCTTAGATGGCCGTCCCCATCGTATTTCTTTTATTCCCAACAGAGCAGCCGTCCCCTGCTAGGTGATCGTCCTTCACCTTTGATGACCGTGCCTCATCATCTGTTTATTTCATTTATTCTTTAACCCGATGGCCGTCCCCGTCGTGGTCCCTTTTCCCTTTTAGCCCGATGGTCGTCCCCATCGTTGGTTACTTTGCTTTATGAACTTGATGGCCGTCCCCGTCATGTTTCACTATCCCCGGAGAGTTTTACAGCTTTGCTTGATGGCCGTCCCCATCATAATTCTTTTATCCCCAGCATGTCGGCCGTCCCCGTCATTGCTTTATTTTCGCACTTTTCCCAGCATGTCGGCCGTCCCCGTCATTGCTCTTTACCCAGCAGTCGTCCTCTGCTCGACGGTCGTCCTCCGTCGCCCATACTTTACAATATACTTTATTTTCTTTTACAATCTATATCCCTTTTCTTCTTCATTCTGCGAGTGCAAATTTTGGATTGTCTTTGATATTCAACCACAAGTTATCTTGTTTGCCCGTTAAGCCGTTGCTTACAACCTGCACAGCTAACTCATGTTTGAATAGGGGCAGCTGTAAACACCCCAAATTTTCCCTCACCTATTCACACCATGGCTTGTGATCATTTCATATGCATAAACACAATCATACCATCTCATATCTCAATTTTTGAGTCACTGCATTGTTTCTAAGTCATCTGCATCTAGGGTTTGTGATCTGAGCAATCCAAGAGCTTTTTGAGCCACTCCAAAGGTCATCAATCACTTAAAAGGGGTCTATGTGTGTTCAATCATTATATCACATCCTCTCAAAGTCAATAATTCCAAAGAATCACAAGAACTGGAAATGGTATGGAGGCAGAGCCAGGTTTGACTGCACAGTTGACCTAAAATTAGGGTTTTGGTTTCAGAGGCCATAACCCCAAACTTTTTTGTCATTCTTGTTTCCATTGGTCTCTATATGGTATAGGGAGTATGCATATCAATTTTCATGAGGAAATTCCATGGGGAAGTCATATGATCAAGAGTTGACTTTTCAGACAAGTCAGTGTAAAATCAGGGCATCTGAGGCCCCCAATGACCCAACCAAGGGGTGATCTTCATCATTTTGAGTGTATATGATCTTTATTTGATCATGGAAGAAGGTTGAAGTTCACAAAATTCAAGAATTACAAGTTTTTGCAAAGTTGACTTTTTAGGGCATGGTTGACTTTTAAGGAATTTGTCATTTTAGGCAATTTTTCAACCCTTACTTTTTGATCCAAAAATGCTTCAAATGAAAAAACTTTGGTCATGAAAGTTGTAGATTAGATCTTTCCCTTTTCAAAAAGTACAAGAACATGACCTAATTCATTTTGGATCAAAAGTTATGGTGTGTCAAAGTTGGCAAAAATCACTAATTTTCAAGATATGCCTCAAATGAGAAACTTGCAAAAACTTTGTACCAAGGCATTTTTGACTTCTAGTTCATATCAAACCAGTGTGCAAGCATCATACAAGTTCCAAAAATCAGATTTGAACCAAAAGATCACATGTTCATGGTTGGCAAAGCAAGAGATTTTCATGAAGTTTCAAAAGTAAGCAAGTTGCAAAATCATCATAACACTTCCATCCACTTGATGTCTTGGATGCTGAACCAGCCATAGCCTTTCCCCTCACCATGCTGCACCAGCCCACACCTTTGTACTAGCCTAGAACACAACCCATGCCTCTCTTACAAAAAGGTTGACAATTTGCAAAAGTTAACTTACCTATCACAGCAGGCCAGGTCACATCATCTGACCAATGAGATTATTTTATGCAAGCCAAATGCTAACTATTTCACATAACAAGCAAGGCTGAAACAGATGACAACTCACCATTCACAAAAACACTCCCTCAAGCATTTCTCTTCGAATTTCTCTACACAGCTCACAAACACAAAAACCAAGTCCATTGATCAAATCACCTTGCTTCACTGAGCCAAAACCAGCAAGACTCAGGCCTAAACTAAGCAAGAACTGAGCTTCACCATTTTTCATCCTCAAAGCCAGAACTTTCGAATCTCACTTTCCAGCCATCAAACACCCCATTTCTCTTCACCAACAAGTCAAACACACCCAAAGGAGCAAGAATCCACCATTGGAGTGGCCTGAAACCTCACAATTCCTGACTGTGAAACCTGCTGCACCAGAACTCTTCTCTTCAAACCAGCCATCCACAAGAACTTTGAAGCTTCTCTTTGAGTTCAAGGGAATCAAAGGAGTTCATTTTCACACAAAGGAGGCTCTGGAAGCTCAGTTTTGAAGCTTTCCAGCTCAGGTATGACCATGGATTCTTTTTCCTCAGAGCTTACATTTTAAGTTATAAATTGATTGCTCATGTCTTGCTGGTCATGGGGATGTTCTTAGAATCAAAAATGAGTAAGAAATGAGTTTGTATGGTCACTCTGAATTTTCACCCGTGAAATTTGTTCCTTTCGATTTGCTTGATTCTTGATGTTTAAATGATGTTTGAGAGTGGATTCGTGTCCTAGGATGTTAGAGGATCACTTGGCTGTGTTTAATTTGGTGTTTAGAAGCCTAAATCAGGATCTAGGGTTTTGTTGTTGCCGGAGAAGATGACCGGAGCTTCCCTCCGGTCACCTGAATGTCATTATGCCCTAATCCCAGTCATTAAGCCCATTTGAATCTCATGCGTTAGATGGCCTGACTTCGTTGACTTCCCGCGTGCATGAATGGCTCAGATCTGTTCATTTGCCCTAATCCCCTTTAGTTAGTTTAATTAATCTTAATTAAATTAATTTAATCAGGACCAATCCAGGCCACTAGATTTGGCGCGCGGTCAACATTTTCAAACCCAGAGCAAATCCTAGCCCTCCATTCAGTTGACTTCAGTTTATTTCATTTTATTTTCATATTTTTCTCATTTGTTTTATACAATTTATTTAAAATAGCAAAATTGTTTTAAAAATTATGAAACTTTTTGTCAAGAGTTTCATTAATTTTTAAAACACAAAAATATTTTTATTTTCATTTTTAGCATTAAAAAAGTATTTTTAAATATTTAAAAGTTTATTTTTAATTGATTAATGAAAATTAATTTATTAAAAATACTTTTAGGTATTTAAAAATTACCAAAAAATTCATGAAATGTTCTAAGACATTTAGAAACATTGTCCAACCTTCAAACCAAATTTATTTTTTGATCTTGATGCATTTTGAGAATTTTTCATTGAATTAAAATCATTTTTATGCATTAATTTGATCCAAAGTTCTAAAAATCATTTCTGCCTATCCATGAGGAGTTGGACATTGATTCTTTTTGCATTGCATTGTGATTAGCATGTGGTTTGTGAGATTAAATGGCCTTGATTTGATCTTTCATTTTCCATTTGTTTGGTAATTTTCTTGTTTAGGAACCCTAAAACCCTAGAAATCTTAAGAAAACCATAACTTGAAATTGGTTAGGAGTTGTAACTCCTCCTTTGGGCAGTGGGTTAGTATAGGTTTAGGGGTCCTTTGAATGGCATTTTCAATTTTTTATCTTAGAGTTTGCTTCTGATTTTGGTTTTTGTTTGTTGCATTGATCATAAACCCTAATTTGGGCTTCCATATGCATCCATCTTGCATTCTCTTGCCTCACATGACTTGTCATGACATTTCAAGCATCCATTTGATTCATTTGACATCATAAGACATATTGAAAGCATGTTTGATCATTGCCTCATGTATTTGCCATGTTGTATGTGATGTGCACTTCATAGCTTTTCATGTATGTCCTTGCTTCTTAACTTGCTTCATTTGCATTCATGAGCTTGTATGATCATTCCCATGTGTTGTTGCTGGTTTGTAGCATCTCATAGCATCATTGTCATCACATATATGCTTCTGGTCTTGGTTTGCATCATGTCATCCCATCCCATTTTGCAGTGCATTGCATTTCTTTTCTAACCTCTCAGGTGGTAAGTGATTTTTGAGAAGTGAATTTGCCTTCACTTCTCATAACTTTTCTTTTCATCTCTCTTGCATCCATGCTGCATTTTGATATGTGTTTGAGATTGAGCTTGCTCATTCTTCTTCTTCCCACTTTCTTTCTTCAAGTGACTTGCCTTCTTGATTGAAGCAAGTTGCTCTGCTTCTCTTGATCCTTTCATCTGCTTCCTGGTGGTTCCTCTGAAGACTTCTCTTGTTAAACCTCACCAACCCTAGGAACAACCATGTATGACAATGATTAGGGTTTTGATTAGTCTCCCCTCTTAGTTTTACCTTTGTGTCTCTTTTGAGTCTTCTCTTCTTATCTCATAATCAGGGACTAAACCCTAAAGGCTTTAAGACTTTGTGATTAAGCTTATGCCTGCATCCTTATCTTAGGATGGAGTGTATAACTTTAATCCTAAGTGTTAAACCCTTAATGTGTTTAAATCCTTTAATCAATCCATCTAATAATCATTAAGACATCACACTTGTAACTTGGGCCTTGCATTAGGGTTCTAATTCTTCCTTAATTGGTTAAGAAGGACTAACCCTAGTGTTAATGGACAAGTCCCCCTCAAGTTGTCTTACAAACCCTAAAAATCACTTCATCATCATACCATTAAATAAAATCCACTTAATCAAAGGCTTGTTTGGTCATGAGTTTAATCCCTAATCATGGATTAAGTTGAGGAGCTTTCCTCAGCTTAAACATTCTCATCTATTATCCTTCTATTAGGATGGTGTAATGAGTCTGTTTAATCCCTGATTATGGCTTAATCTCATTACTCAACACTAAACAAAAACAACAAGAACATCTAAATAATCACAAGTAGGTTAATGATCTTAATCCTACACCAAAGGTGTTTAAGTGTGAGAATCTGACTTCACACTTAAGGTACTCTCATTACCCCTAATCAGAGGGAATATGTGATGAGTTTGCTAAATCCATTGGTTTAGGCTTAAGCTCATTAACTTATGGCAAAATCCAAAAAGCAACAAAAGATTGAAAACACAAAAACAAACAATAATCGTCTCCTTCGGGATTCTTTTCTCATCTCATTCACTCATAAACGAGAACTTGCTTCTTTCGTCTAATGCAAGACAGTTTGCATCTGAGCCAGACAGGTCATACACTTGAGCATAGACAAGTAAGCAGTTCACAAGTCAATTCACCTTTCAGTCTCTTTGGGTCGAACTACGGTGTTCTGACTTCCTCATTGCACGAGAGGATACGTAGGCATAACTTAACAGTTATCGAACAAAAGTCTCTGTATATTCCCCCTCTTTCTAGCCTCGTTCTTTTAGCCTCATGACCTTGAGCATTTCACTCCTGTTCTTACACTGACACTTCACTTATATACTTCACTTCTCTCTTACACCGACACCTGTACATTTTGTTTTCCAGCTCTTTTACACACAAATTGCACTGACACTACCCCTTTAAAACACAAATCTTTTAAGCGTGGATCCCGTCGAGTACGACGGACAATCTGGGTGCTAATACCTTCCCAGGTTGTAACCAACCCCCTTTCTCAGTCTCTCTGGTTCGCAAACCGTCTTATCCATCTTTTTCTAGGTCTATGCAGCATTGCCTTTCCTCCGGGATAAAAATGCCTAGCTGGCGACTCTTTTCATCTCCAGTGAGTTCACGGCTGTGTGTTCTCACTGTCCCTCTCGCCGACCGTTCGCGTCTGTACCTTTATTTGGGCCGGTCCCATCTATCGGGAGCGACAGCAGGCCCCGATCTTAACTTCTTTTACGTCTTCTTCCGTACCAAGATTAACCGTTTCAATCTCCTCCAGATGAGGAGTGATAACCTTCTCCTCTTGCCTTAACAACCTGGCTAGCTCTTCAGGTAGCTCATAATCTTCTTCAACCCCTTCATCAGCTTGATTGATTGGATTGTCAAAGTCATACGAAGCCATAGCAGTGTTGTTGTCGGTGCAATCTGAAAGGCACTCTCTGCAAGGGTTTAGATTGGTTAATTTTAGTGATCATTTTTATCTTATTTAAAAAAGTGAAGTGAAGTTATCATTTTGGAAAACATTGCCATTTTATTTTTTGTACAAAAATAAAAAACGAAAAACAGTGAGCGGAAAAGAGAAAGACTCATTTGAAAAAGATGTCCGATATTCATTGATTAATCCATTTGCACAAAATTACAAGATGGCCCGATTACAAAATGAGTCTTGTCATCTTGGGCAAGATGCAAGACTTGATGCATGCTTAAAAAATACAGGAAATAATAATTACTCTGCAGGAATAATCCTTATAATTTCCTGGGAAGACCAGTTAAGGACTTGGCTCCCCGGGATCCTTGGACGTATCCAGCTCTCCAGGTTGCGGTCGCTTTCCTCCTCGTCTTCCAAGTTGTTCACTGCATCCGGGGTGAGCATTCCCCCGCTGACAAAACTGGGCTTCTTGGCAGCCTCTGATTGATCTTGTTGAGTTGGTCTGTAACCCAACCCAAATCTGTCTTCTTTCTTTTCCACGGGCAACAACTTTCCCCAGCCTTGGGCAGTACCCTCTTCAAAAACCTTTCGGGCTTGCTGATAAGACGTTATGGAGGTTCCCAGTACAGCAGATGCTTCATTAATGTTCAGGGCCTCAAACCCCTGGCTCATAGTTTCATGGATCTTTCCATCCATTTCTATGTATTTATACGTAGCCAGATGGCTAACAAAGATGTCTTCTTCCCCACAGATGGTGATGATCTGGCCTTCCCACTCGAATTTCAGCTTCTGGTGAAGGGTAGACGTAACAGCGCCAGCGGCGTGGATCCAGGGTCTACCCAACAAACAGCTATAGGCCAGCTGAATGTCCATCACATAGAAGGTAGTTTTAAAGGTCTGTGGGCCAATCATCACAGGTAGATCAATCTCCCCAAGCACTGATCTTTTAGAGCCATCAAATGCTCTCACCACCAAGTTACTTGGACGCAGTGCCAAACCATCATATTCCAGCTTCACTAAGGTTTTCTTTGGTAGAACATTGAGTGAGGACCCAGTGTCCACCAGTACATGAGATAGAACAACACCTTTGCATTCCAAGGTGATATGTAAAGCCTTGTTGTGGTTACGTCCCTCTGTTGTTAAGTCAGCATTGGTGAAGCCCAGACCATGACTGGTGTTGACATTTGCCACCACAGTTTCTAGCTGATTAACGGTAATCTCCTCTGGCACGTATGCTGCGTGCAGGACTTTCAATAATGCATTCCGGTGAGCCTCAAAACACATCAATAGGTATAATATGGAGATTTTTGAGGGAGTTTGGTGAAGCTGATCCACCACCTTGTAATCACTTCTCTTTATGATTCTCATAAACTCGTCTGCATCTTGCTCAAAAGATGTCCTATGAGTTTCTTTGATAGCTGGCTCTTCGAGCACCACACTCTTTCCTTTTGCTTTGGCAGCAGCTTCTGCTTCGGCATTAGGTCTTTGCACTTGTGAGGCAAAGAGGCGTCCGCTTCTGGTGAAGCCTCCGCCTCCCCCAACATTATCAATTTGTGGAGAAGAGGTTGAAGAATCCAAAGTGATTTTCTCTCCGTTGCAGTAAAGATCAGAGCCATAATGCCAAGGTATGGCATTACTGCTTTCATATGGAACTGGTCCAGGCACCGTGATGGTAACTGGACTTACTGCTGCAGAGGAGGGTACCGTAATGGTGTGCTGATCGTAGTAAATTATGACTGGTGACCTGGCAGGAGGTGCCACTGCTTGTTGTTGGAAATCACTGTTATGAGGAATAATTGATGGGTCATAGTAGATGGTGACTGCTGAGACATCTTCATTAATTCCTGTTGGCGTTGTAGAAGATTCTGCTGACAAAAAGGATGCTGATGTTGTAGAAGAAATGGTTGTTGACATTTGATTTGTTGAAGTGATGGATGAAGCCATTGTTGACGATATTGACGAATCGGTTGGAATGATTGTTGCTGCTGTTGTAGAAGAATCAGGAATTGTTGTCAAAGGGATTGCTGGATTTGTAGGCGCCGTTGTTGAGATCTGAAGGATACCATCCTTGATAAGACCATCTATGCCACTTCTCAAATTATCACACACGTTGACCGCAATGTTGCAATACCCACAACCGAGCTCACACCCGGGAAACACCTGGCACTCTAGAAGCTGAGCTTTAATTTCGACCAGAGGTGTTCGAATTTGTGCAACACTGGTGATCAAAGTAGACGGTTTATCTTCCTCAATGGCATTAATCTTCGGCCCACCATGATTATAGGATTTCTGTTGACATTTGGAGGAGGTGCGAAGTTGAGGGCTTTAGAATCCACCAGATCTTGAACCTTCATTTGCAAAGCCTTGCATTTTTCCGTATTGTGGCCTGGTGCATTGGAATGGAAAGCACACCTGGCGTTGACATCATAATTCTTAGGGAGATTGGAGGGATCTGGTGGTGCCAATGTCCTTAACTCAACCAAGTTAAGTTTCAGGAGTTGTGGCAATAAGGCAGCATAAGGCATAGGGATAGGATCAATCACCCTATTTGCTTGTGATGGTCTTTGCTGGAAGGGTCTTTGTTGTTGATTGCTGTTATTGTTGTTGTAGGTTCTCTGTGGCGGATACTGAACTTGTTGTTGATAATGTGGTTGTTGTTGTTGTTGATATGCTGGTTGTTGAGGAATCGGAGCTGGAATGGTGACAGCTGCTACTGATCTGTGGACATACTGAGGTCTGCCCCTGTTGGCATGAATGGCACTTGTCTCACCGGTCCTTCGAGGTCCCACAAAAGGCTTCCTGGGATTACTGGACGAACTTGCACCATTATCAGAAATTTTGCCCATTTTTAGCAGACTTTCAATTCTTTCACCGGCTATAACCACGTCCGCGAAGCTAATAGAAGAAAAGGCAGCCAACCTATCAATGTATGTTCCTTGCAAAGTATTCATGAACATGTCGGCCATTTCTCTTTCCGACATGGGTGGCTGGACAGCAGCAGCAAGCTGTCTCCACCTTTGGGCATATTCCCTGAAGCTTTCTCTGGAGGATTGAGACATTCCCATTAGGAGGGTCCTGTTAGGAGCCATGTCCAGATTGTATTGGTACTGCCTGATGAAGGCTTCATCTAAGTCCTTCCAGCATCTGATAGTAGCTCTGGTCAAGTGTGAATACCACTCCCTTGAAGCCCCAGTCAAACTATCTTCAAAATAGAACATCCACAGCTTTTCATCCATGGTATATGCTTTAAGTCTCCCCAGAAAAGACTGCAGGTGAGTTCGTGGACAAGAGGTTCCATTGTATTTCTCGAAGCACGGGGGTTTGAACTTGTGGGGAATTATTACCCCATCTACTAACCCCATATCCATTACATCAAAACCCAGGGAATTTTGAGACTCCAAAGATCTCAACTTCTCAGCAATTTCATCAAACCTCCTATCATAGACTTCATCACCAGCTCCCATGACAGTGAATTTCTCTTCTTGGGGGTCTTCTTGTAAGATCCTCCTCCCAGTAATATTTCCTTGCACATTAGCCGGGATGTTGACTTCAAGATCTAGATGAGGTCCAAATACCGGTGGATTAACATGAGGCTGTCCCCTCTCATTGTTGCTTGTTCCTCCAGTCCTAGGATGAGGTTCCTCGGGGGTTTGTCTTTCTACCAATGCCCTTAGCCTTTCCTGACTCTGGGCCAAGCCAGTCATCACAGTCATGAATTGGTCCATTTGGTTCCTCATCTCCACTCTTTCGTTAGCCATCTGGGTTCTGACCTCGGTTAGGTCTTGCTGTACTTGCTCCATTATAATACCCGGAAGGTTGTTGCGCGTAGGATACCGGTGTGCACGGTTGACAGGGAACACTCTTCTGCAAGCAATATTTCCTGAACCACAACAGAGTTAGAAACAAACAAAATAATAACAAAACCTACAAAACAAAACAAAAGTTAGTATGCAATGCAGTATGCTTATTTATTTTCCAAGGTATCCGGCTTGGTTCTTGGTTTTGACCTTTCCAGACCTCGAGGAAGATGCTTTGATGTTGTTGAGAAAAGAAAACCCAAATGGAAACAAACTAAAATATATTACAAATGGTGAATCATACATAGTTTATTTTTACAACATATGCCCCTGAAGGGTCAAAATACAACACAAAAGAAAAGTACATCAAATGGAAATAACAACAATCAAAGAGTCAGACATCTAGTCCAAACTCATCCTTTTTAACCTCCTTCAAAAGTGCCTCAGTTACAGGACCAGCTGGATGCTCTGTAATAGTCCTGATGAGGAGGTTTCTGGTGGCAATAGCAGTGGTCAGTTTCTTGTGCCTGTCCTGGTCCTTTGATCTCTTCAATCCAGCCCTAAGCTTCAACTCTGAAATCTCCTTCTGGGCAGCCAACAGAGCTTCCTGCTGTTTCTTTTCATTGGCCTCTAACTGCTCAATCCTGGCTTAAGTTCTCTTATCTTCTTGAGTACGGGCTTCAGTGATCCTAACCCACCTAGCCTGACTTTCTTGCAGATAGAGATCAGTCCTAGCCTTCTGAAGCTTGGCCTCTTTATAGGCATTCTTCAATATTTGCTCCCCAGCTCTTGATTTCTTGATGTAGTCCTATGTTTTCTCAATCTTGGCCAGATGCTCCACCCTAAGCTTCTCCAACCTCTCAATGTCCAGACGACCATCACTCCTCTCCCAGAGGGTCTTCTTCAGAGCTTGAGACAGATTCTCATTTCTTTCCTTCAGCTTCTCAAATTCTTCCAGGCTGACAGTGGCTGCTTGCTGTACTGTAGAAGGTCCAGGTATGTCCTCAATGGTAAAGGGCATTCCAGTGATCTGAGCTCTAGCATGGGACCATTCATAGTACTGGGCTGAAGCAACATTATTACACTTCCCAAGAATAGCCACCCCCTTTGTCTGGATGTTGTCCCAAGCCCAGGATGCTTGCCTGACAACAGCTAGATTAGGCTTTATCTTACAATACAGGGTTTCAGCTAAATCTTGCACTCTAGGAGGGTGGACCAATGCATAGCCCAATTGTCTCTTAAACAGCAAAGGATTGTAGTTGATGCAACCCTTTACTCCTACCAGAGGTACATTTGGGTATTGCCCACAGCTAGTGATGATGTCCTTGCCCTTGGTGCTCTGGGTGCACCATCTGATGTCATCTGAAGTCAAAACAATAAGTCTCTTAGCCCAATTCTTCTGTTGGTGAGGGTTCAGGAAGGTATCTGTCTTAGGTAAGTGTTTGAGAAGCCAAGTGTGAAACAGAGGAGCACGGCATCTCACCAACTTTCCTCTTTGCTTCTCATTCCTCTGATGAATGGAGTAATAGAAATCTCCCAGCAATGTAGGTACTGGGTTCCTCAGAAGGAAAAGATGAATGGCATTCTTGCTGATAAACTTGATCTCATCTGCAAACAGTATAACCCCATATATAATGAGGGCTAACAATGCACAAACTGCCATCCATTCTCCCAAGGAGGCCTTCAGGATGGCCTGAGAAGTCAAAAAGTCTAAGTGCAAACCAGGGATCCCAGCCTTTGTTGTCATGTTTTGCTCAATCAAAATAGGCTCCAGGTACAGTGCTTTTTCCACTTCTCCATTGCTGGGAGAAGTCATCTCTGGGTTGAAGGGGACATCACCCCTGACAGGTACTCCAATTAATGAGGAGAACTCCTCCAACAGAGGTCCTAGCTGAAAGTTTTGGAAAGTGAAACATCTCAAAGGAGGGTCATAAAACTGTAGGCAGGTGTGGATCATGCTTCTCTGAGAAGGGTCCAGGTCCATAACCATATCAAGGATGCCTCCATAATGCTCTCTGAATAATGGGATGTGGTCTGGAGTGATAAGTGCCTGGACCTGCCTGATACCAGTCAACACAGGCTCAAAGAAGTGGTAAGAAATGTTGCTCTTCCTGGGTGCAGACATGAGTGCTGATGAAGAGCTGAAGACAAGTGCTGATAGGGATCAAGACTGGTACTGGTGAAGATGAGCCACTGATAGGCTAGTGCTGGTGATGAAGGCAGCTGGAGCAGACAACTGATGCAGATAGCTGAAGCAGATAACTGATGAACAGAGGTCTATGCAGATGAAGGGGTCAAAACCAAGCCAAATAAAATGTGGATACCCTGAAAGACAAATAAACAAATGTTAAATGATGCAAATGATGAGTATGCAAATGATATGCAAGGGTTTGTGATCAAGCTGGATCTGATTTATCTGCCTTGATATAAAGCCCATGTATGTTCAAGAAGTCCAGATGGAGGTTCAGGAATCCAGTAACCAAGGTGGGGGACTCAAATAAAGAGTCACATATCCAGGGTTAAATCACAAGAACTGTCCAAAGTGAGGTACTCTTAATCAAACAAGTAGCAGGGTATGATGTGGCCAAAGGTACCTGCAAACCTGTAAACAGCCCAACCCCCTCACAGGTAGTGTTCTAAAACAAGGATCCTCAGACTTGGATCAGTTATGAGAAGTGTAAACACATCTAACCCGGAGGTACAGTGTTTACAATAACCATAAAAGATCCTCCTCTAATTCACCTCAGTTTCTGAAGGTCATAATAAAGGTCATCCAGACTTAGCAGGCTTCCCAGATAGCCCTAGCACTACAGGAAATCTGTAGCACAGAGTTCTCAAGAAGAAACCCATATCTGAACCATGTTTCATATTCCCGCACCAGACCGAAATGGAATGGGAAAGAACATGAACCACTCTAGCCTAGGTGTCAATCAGCTCCCAGGTATATGACCTTAAACTCTCAATGGAACCCCACCCACCAAGACAGAAACCAGATCCAGCAATGATAATGACAGTATGAAATATGAAAAGCTGTAAAGGAAAGTAATAAATAAAGTTGTACATAAAGCAATAAATAAAGCAACTATATAAACACAATTAGCACATAACACCCCAGTAAACACAAATCAAACAAGCGCTAGGAGGAACCCACAAAAATAACCAGAAGCCCTGGTTACAGTATAAGGGTCCCCAGCAGAGTCGCCAAGCTGTCGCTCCCACCTGATGACACAGGGCCAAGAGGGGTACAGACGCGAACGGTCGGAGAAAGGGAGAGAGAACACACAAGGGTGAAATCAGAAGAAAAGAGTCGCCAGCTAGGCATTTTTATCCCGAAGGAAAGGTAATGCTGCATAGACCTAAGAAAAGATGGATAACACGGTTGCGAACCAGAGAGACTGAGAAAGGGGGTTGGTTACAACCTGGGAAGGTATTAGCACCCAGATTGTCCGACGTACTCGACGGGATCCACGCTTAAAAGATTTGTGTTTTAAAGGGGTAGTGTCAGTGCAATTTGTGTACCAAAGCTGGAAAAGAATGCAAGTGTCAGTGTAAAAGAAAAGTAAAGTGTGTAAGAGAAGTGTCAGTGTAAGAACAAGAATGAAATGCTCGAGACAATGAGGTTAAAAGATTAAAGCTAGAAGAGGGGGAATATATAGAGACTTTTGTTCGATAACTGTTAAGTTATGCCTACGTATCCTCTCGTGCAATGAGGAAGTCAGAACACCGTAGTTCGACCCAAAGAGACTGAAGATAAATTGACTTGTGAACTGCTTACTTGTCTATGCTCAAGTGTATGACCTGTCTGGCTCAGGTTCAAACTGTCTTGCATTAGACGGAAGAAGCAAGTTCTCGTTTGTGAGTGAATGAGGTGAGAAAAGAATCCCGGAGGAGACGATTATTGTTTGTTTTTGAGTTTTCAGTCTTTTATTGCTTTTTGTGTTTGTCATAAGAAAATGAGCTTAAACCTAAACCAAGGGTTAGCAAACTCATCACATCTTCCCTCTGATTAGGGGTAATGAGAATACCTTAAGTATGAGGTAAGCACCTCACACTTAATCACCATGGTGTAGGATTAAGATCATTAACCTACTTGTAATTATTTAGATGTTTTTGGTTGTTTTTGTTTAGTGTTAAGTAATGAGATTAAGCCATAATCAAAGATTTAATGGACTCATTACACCATCCTAATAGAAGGATAATAGATGAGAACATTTAAGCTGAGGAAGGCTCCTCAACTTAATCCATGATTAGGGATTAACCTCATGACAAAAAAAAACCTTTATTAAGTGGATTTTAGTTAATGATAAGATGAAGAAATGAATTTTATGGTTTGTAAGACAACTTGAGGAGGACTTGTCCATTAACACTAGGGTTAGTCCTTCTTAACCATTTAAGGAAGAATTATAACCCTAATGCAAGGCCCAAGTTACAAGCTACTTGTCTTAGTGATTATTAAATGGATTGATTAAAGGATTTAAACACATTAAGGGTTTAACACTTAGGATTAAAGTTATACACTCCATCCTAATAGAAGGATGCAGGCATAAGCTTAATCACAAAGCCTTAAAACCTTTAAGGTTTAGTCCCTGATTATGAGATGAGAGGAGAAGACTCAAAGAAGACACAAAGGTAAAAGCTAAATGGGGGACTAATCAAACCCTAATTGTGATCATGCTTGGGTATCCTAGGGTTAATGAAGCTTGCAGGAGATCTTCAGAGAAGCCACCAGGAAAGAAACAGATGAAAGGAGAAAGAAGCAAGGAGAAGCAAAACAACTTGCTTCACTCAAGAAGACAAGTTGCTTGAAGAAAGAAGTTAGGAAGAGAACATGAATGAGCAAGCTCACTCAAATACAAAGACAAAATTCAGCAATGATGCATAAGAGAGATGAAGAGAGATTGTGAGAAGTGAAGGCAAATTCACTTCTCAAAACAACTTACCACCTGAAAAGTTATCAAAAGAAATGAAATGCAATGCAAATGAGGTGAAATGTCATGATGAAAACCAAAGTCAGAAGCATAGGCATGATGTTAATGATGCTAAGAGAGAATGCAAACACATGACAAGAGATGAGAGTGATCAAACAAGCAAAAGAATGAAAATGAAGCATGCCTTGAACCATAAGGATTCATGAATGTTTATGAAATGAAAATAACATGGCAAAGGAATGATGCAATGATCAAACATGATTCTAATATGTCCTAAGATGTATTATGAATCATGTGGATGCACAAAATGTCATGGCAAGTCATTGGATGCAAGCAGATGAAAGGTGGATGCAAGTGAAAGCACAAATTAGGGTTTACATACAACATACAATGCAAAATTCAAAATCAGAAGCAAATGCCATGACAAAAAATTGAAAATAGGATCAAAGGAACCCTAACCCTACACAAGTTCACTGCCCAAAGGAGGGGACCTAACTCTTAACCTAGTGCAAGTTATGAATTTCCTAAGTCAATTAGGGTTTTAAGGTACTTCATCATGAAAAATGCAAAACAAATTGAAAATGGGAGATCAATTCAAACCAAATTTGTCCTATAAACTACATGCCATGAAGGATGCAATGCAAGAAGAACCATCATCAAACTCACAAAGGTTAGGCAGAATGCATTTTTCAAAGTTTGCACAAAAATATTGCCTTAAAATGAATTTAATTCCAATGAAAATGATCAAAAGGCATCAAGAACCAAAATGAAATTTTCTTTGAGAGTTTGATAATGTTTCTAAATGTTTTAAAATGCAATGTGAATTTTTTTGGAATTTTTAAATACCTAAATATATTTTTAATTAATTAATTTTAATTAACTAATTAAAAATAAACATTTAAATGATTTAAAAATAATTTTTAATGCAAAAAATAAAAATAAAAATATTTTTGGGTTCTGAAAATTAATGAAATGTTTGACAAACATTTTCAGAATTTTTAAATGTATTTTACTATTTTAAATAATTCGTGCAAATTAAATGAAAAGAAAATGAAATAAAATTAAATGAAATGAAAAGTATGAAGATCCTGAGGCTGAGATTCAGAGTCAGAGGGCGGGAGTTGACTGGCGCGCGTTTCAGTGGCTAGGATTGGTTCTGGCAAATTCAAATTTTAATCATAATTAATTAATGTTAATGATTGGATTAGGGCTAAATCAAAGGATCTGGGCCGTTCACAGTGCGCGGGAAGCTGGATCCAAAGGCCTGCGTTCAAACTCAGCTAAACCCTAACCCTAATTTAATCACCTTCAGATGACCGGAACAGTGGTTCCGGTCATCTTCTCCGGCGAGGCCAACAGGCTAACTTCTCCTATAAGCAAAATCAAGAGCTCTAAAGCTCCAGATCGTACCTCCTAACCACCCTAAAGATGAATCAAGCATCAAAACAAATTTCTACAACCTACATCTCAAGATATGGATCAAAACAGAAAAACTGGAAAAATTTCAGAGCTTCGATACAAGCTTATTTCTTCACCATTTCAAAAAGTAAAAACACCAGAGTGATCAGCAAAGCATAAGCAACAATTCTATAGCATAAAAAGCAATTTCTGAAAAAAAAAGTTCTTGAGGTACCTGAGCTTGAGCTTCCTCAGTTTGCAACTTTCTGGGCAAGTCTTTACTTCAAATCACCCCCAATGATCCCCCCAAGTGTTTGTGATGCTTAGCTGGAGTTTGAATGGCCTCTAGAGAGAGTTTGCAGAATCTCAGTTCATGGAATGTTGAAATCGTGTTTTTGATTATGGAGATTTTAGGGCAAAATGGAGGGTGGGAAATGATCAGTGAGGTTTATGGAGTTGAATGATGGAAAAAGTTTGAAGGTTTGATGGCTGAATCAAGAGATTCGAAAGCTTTTGCAAATTTGGGGATTTTTGAGTATGTTGTGTTCTTGGAGCTTCAGGCTGTATTGTTATGTGCTTTTGCTTGCATTTGATCCACATAAAGAAGTGTGATAGGTCAGAGAGTGGGTGCTGGCCTATGCTGATTGGTATGGGCCATTTTGCATAAAGTCAACGTTTTGTGTAAGAGAGGTATGGGCTATGGCAGTCAAGGTACAAGGCATGGCTTGGCTGCAGCTTGAATCAGGGAGAACCATGGAAATGGATTAGAGGCAATGCAGCAAGTGGATTAGGGTTTGTGAGAGTTTTTGCAATTTCACAAAGTCTTGGCCCTTTTGATGTTTCTTAATGCACAAGTCATGAAATTGGACAATTCTTTGGTGCATTCTGACTTTTAGGTCATGGTTCATGTTTGTGCAAAGGTTAGAAGTCACATTGAAGTCACATTTTGCCTTGGCAAGAGGTTTTGCATCTTTTCCTCTTTGGTGTAAAACTTGAAATTATGTGATTTTGTCCAACTTTGTCTAGCCATAACTTTTGATCCATAATGAATTAGAATGAGTTCTTGTACTTTTTGAAAATGGGAGGATCCATTCTACAACTTTCATGACCAAAGTTTTCTCATTTGAAGCATTTTTGAATCAAAAAGAAAGGGTTGAAAAACTTTCCCAAAATGGCAAGTTTGCATTACAAGTCACTTTCCCAAAAAAATGCAATTTTGCAAATGGCTTGAAATTCTTCAATTTTGTGAACTTCTAACATCTTCTATGATCAAATAAAGATCATACACATTCAAAATGAGGGAGAATCCCCTTTGGTTGGGTCATTGGGGGCCTCAGATGCCCTGATTTTGCACTGACTTGCTCAAGAAGTCAACTCTTGATTAGATGCCTTCCCCATGGAATTTCTTCATGAAAATTGATATGCATGATCCTTATAACATATAGAGACCAATAGAAACAAGAATGACCAAAAAATTTGGAGTTATGGCCTTTGAAACCAAAACCCTAATTCTAGGTCATCTGTGCAGTCAAACCTGGCTCTGCTTCCATGCCTTTCTCAGTTCTTTTGATTATTTGACCCCTTTGATCTTGATAGGATATAATATGATGCTTGAACATACATGGACCCCTTTGAGGTGATTAATAGCCTTTGGAGTGGCTCAAATGGCTCTTGGATAGCTCAGATCACAAACCCTAGATGCAGATGACTTAGAAGCAATGCAGTGAATCAAAAATGTGACATGAGATGCTATGATTGAACTTATGAAAATAAAAAGAATCACAAGCCATGGTGTGAACTGGGTGAGGGAAAATTTGGGGTTTTTACAATTACCACAGGGTGATCCCAGAGGCAAATGGACCCCTACCTATGAAGGGTCATTTGTTGTTAAGAGAGTATTTTCTGGAGGTGCCATGATGCTTACCACTATGGATGGTGAAGATTTCACACAGCCTGTGAACGCAGACATAGTTAAAAAATACTACGCATAAAAAGAGACCCGCTAGGTTGACTGGCCTAGGCAAAAATAAGGGCATCCCGGCGAACCAAAAAGGTTCGGGAAAAAATTAGGGATATATATAAAAAAAATGTACACCCGACAAGTTGAAAACCTGAAAAGGCGGCTTGGGCAAAAAAGGGTATCCCGGTGGATTGAAAACCTGAAAAGGCAATCCAGGCAAAATTTAGGGATTAAAGTGTATGACTATGTCTCGTTGGATCACCCATGTAATCTCTACTAGTTGTGATATCTATGTCAAATTCAACAGATATAGATCAGTCCAATCATTTCTTTTCCGATAGCTGAAGATGAGATACTTGAAGATAATGACAATAACGGAGTTGAAACTCAATAGAATTATTTACACATAGCTATTTTTCCTTGTTTTTGTAAAAATTTCTTCGACGAATTCCTCTTACTAGGATTTCCGTCTCCTTGTTAAAACTCGCCTGCTTATAGGCCACTTTCTAAATAAATAAATTTCCATTTTCGTATTCAGGTTTACTTTTCCCCCTTTATTCAGGTTTACTTTTCCCTCTTTATTCAGGTTTACCTTTCCCTCATTATTCAGGTTTACTTTTCCCCTTTTACTAAAGTAAAAAACGTTCGTTGATTATGTTTGAATGTATATATGCTTTTGAATATGATTGATGTTTACTAGAAATGCATAAGATACAATAATAGCATTTACTAAGAACGAACGGAGGTAGGAATTCAACGAATCTTCGCTGGTTAATCCCCACGGAGTAATCTTTACGAATATTCTTACGAAATACTTCAAGTAGTATCTTCCAACACTATGAAGTCTTCAAGCAGTTTCATATCCTCTGAAGAATTGATACTTAACTAAATAGGTCTCCCGGATCTATGTCCATCTCTTTTATCCTCAGTCAGGATATTCAGGAACTTAATCCTTCAATAAGAAGTACGACGAACGAAAACGAGAAGGTTCTAAGTACGATACTCTTAAACAAGACGGGAACAAAGTCTTCATATTTCTCAATAACGAATCAGGATTTATTTTCCCCAGCCAACAACTGTTCTACGAAACTACTTATATGCTTCAAACTACACAATTCATATATACATCACATCATATCATATCATATCATATCATACGCATACAATATTATCATGAAATATTAATTTGCAAAGTGTTATATACATCATGATATTTGCATAAAACTAACCTTGTTTTTCAGGTTAATTCTCCAGTAGACAAACTTCATCAACAACTTACACCTCGGGTTGCTTTATCCTCCCGAAAGCTATATCATTACCTCGGGTTGCTTTATCCTCCCAAAAGCTATATCATTACCTTGGGACGTTGTTTATCCTCCCGAAAGATATATCATTACCTCGGGACATTGTTTATCCTCCCGAAAGCTATATCATTACCTTGGGACGTTGTTTATCCTCCCGAAAGCTATATCATTACCTTGGGACATTGTTTATCCTCCCGAAAGCTATATCATTGCCTTGGGCCATTGTTTATCTTCCCAAAACCTATATCATCACACCTTGGGACGTTGTTTATCCTCCCAAAAGCTATATCATTACCTTGGGACGTTGTTTATCCTCCCAAAAGCTATATCATTGCCTTGGGCCGTTGTTTATCTTCCTAAAAGCTATATCATTACCTTGGGCCGTTGTTTATCTTCCCAAAAGCTGTATCTTCATATTTTGGACTACATTATTCTCCAAGAAGTATATTTGAAGAACTTTTCTCTGAATGACATCTTTAAGCCCATTCAAGCAATACAATCTTTTCTCCGAATGGCATCTTTAATCCCATTCAAGAAATACAACCAACCAACATTATCATTCTACGCACTGGTGAGTGCAAAGTTTTGGGCTTTTGTGTTCAATCCCCTTCAACCTTCCAGTCACGAATGGCGCGCATGCCAATCTAACTCCTCAGGTTTCAGAAAATTGAACAGGGGAAGCTGTTGTACCCAAAACATTTCCCTCCCACAATCAAATCAATGTGTCCCTAGGGTTCTCTCAAGGTTCACAAGGTTCACAAAGTTCACAATTGGTCAGAAAGTTTAAGAGTTCCCTCAGACAAAGCCTCCTCCTAAGCAATTGATCCACAACTAGGGTTTTGAGTATATCTAAGCTAAATGGACTTACAAGGCCTCAAGTGAGATTCATAACATCCCACATGACTTCAATAATCCCTATTTCAAGTTTCAGAGCTTTCCCAATAAGTTTGACCAGTCAGAGGATCAGATATGCAAAAATCAGTCAAAGTGGTTAAAAAGTCAAACTGATGTCAAATTAAAGTCAAACTTCAATATATTTTTGCCAACATCAAGTTTATTCATTAAAATGCATCATTTGATTTTGGGTTGACCATGATTCATCAAGGAAATCTCAGATCATCAAGAATCAAGAAGTTTCTAAATTAGGATTTCATAGTAAAAGTCAATTGAACTTTGACCCGCCATAACTTTCACATGCTTCATAAAAAATTTCCCATCCAAAACTCATTTTGAAGGAAATTGAATTCTCTACAACTTTGTGTCTCACAAGCCAAGCCTAAAAATGCTTCATTTTGAGGGTATGAGCTAAGACATTATAGGTCATTTCAAAAGTCAACAAAAAGTCAACTTTTTCCAAAGAGCATAATTTGAAAATGGTAAAAGATATGGACATGAGACCAAATAGGTTTATTAGAGGACTCTCTAAGATTTACAAAAAGTCCAAGATCACTCTCATAGCCTTAAAATTGAGGGATTTATGCCTTGTCAAAGTTGGGAAATTTTTAAGGGGTGCATTGAGCAAAAAGGGTCTCAAATCCATTTTTTTCTCCAAATGGGCCCATGAAATTGCAATCCAATCTTCACAATAACATCAAGCACGACCCAATTCCAATTATTTCTGATTTTTATAATTTATTTATTATTTATTTGGATTTTAATCATTAAAATTCAATTTAAATATATATAAAAAATATGAAAAATCAAATAATGTGTGAAATATTTGATTGGAGATCATGGAAATCATATTTGGAAGGTTTAGACGTGATATGAAATCAGATTATATGGCAAGAATAGATGGAAATTTCAAATATTTGAAACTTGGAAATCTTCACCATCAAGTTATCTAAAAGCCCAAACAATTCACCAATTTTTCGACCTAATTTCATTCACCATATATGTACAAACCTAAAGAATGCAAGGGACACGAATTTTGCAGACCAAAAAGAGGTTTTCCAACTTCAATTTTTTTCAAAAAAAAAACAATTTTTCGATTTTGGTGTTTGAGGTTGTTTCAAGGCAATTTAAAGGTTGTTATAGATTCCTTGATACTCAATGCACGTATCCCAATCATTTATATCATCAAAGCATCATGAATTTGCATAAACTGATTGCAATTGTTCTTATTTTTTTTTGAAATTCGATTTCGATTATACGCATGTTCTAACTCCAATTTGATTATGTAATATTGTTTAGAATGATGATTAGAATGTTTCTGGGCTGGTTGATTGAGTTTTTTGCGCAGGTTTATGGATATGCCATTTTTAGGGTTCTTGAAGTTGAAATTAGGAACTTCTTGAAAAAGCGATTTAAGGACAAATTGGTGTTCCCATAAGACTCACATGACCTCTTTTGATAGTTCTACATCATTAGAATGAATTTATATGGTGTTTCTAACATTTCGTAATGTGTAGGTCTTCTAATGACGGACAAAAACCGTCACTAGAACCTTTAGTGACGAAAAAGTGTCACTAAAAGTAAACCAGACGGACCAATGGAGAAGACGATCCCCTGGCACGAATTTGTAATTTTGAAAAATAGATTTATTTTATATATTTTTGTTTCTATTTCATTAACACACACAAGCGTGTGTCCCAGTGGCTGAGACTATACTTTGGAGAACTTGGGGGGACGAGTTTGATTCCCAGGTCCCCCATTTTTTTTATAACTTGTTTTATTTTTCAAGTTTCTCATATAATATTTGTTGGTCATTCCATTAACAAACTGCACGTTTGGCCTAGTGGTAAGGAGGTTGGACCAAAGCTGGAAAAGCCTAGGGCGTGAGTTCAAATCCCACCCCAGGTATTTTGTTTTTTTAATCATTTTCTTTTATTTTATTTATTTCTTTTCACTATTAATTTAATCCTAATCAATTTTTTTTTCAAAATAAAAAAATAAAACTTTCTTTATGAAAACTTTACTATTTTTTAAATATTAATAATATCTTTTCATAACTTAATTTAATTTGTAAATAAATTAATAGTCTAATTAATGTTTTTTAACAAAAACTCTGAACCTTATTTTATTTTAATCCCTAATTATTTCTTTAATCATAATTGTGAACATAATTAAATTTTCTTTACATTTTCATAAGTTAATATTTAGTGTTTTGTATATTAATAATTAATTTAATTCTCTTTAATAGAAAATCTAAATTTAACCTAAAAACCTAATTTATTTTTTTAACCCTAATTTGTCTAACCTAAATATAATCTTTCTTAATTAAAACATTAATATAATTTTTAACTTTAAATTTTAATTTTAATTTTCTTTAATTTATTTTGCTTTTATTTCCTTCATTTAATTTTTATTTATTTATCATATTAGAAAAATGTATAAGTTGTAACTATTGTAATTTATTTTCTGTCCGATTATATTGTATCTGCCCCAAAGCCTTGTAATAGCTTAGGAATTTATTTTTGTTTTTTTTATCTTCGTAAATATATTAATTGCGTGGTTAGTAAATAGGGAGTGAAAAGAATTAACTGAAAATTAATCTGGACTTAGAAAACTAATTAAAAAGAATAAATATTTGAAAATAAACACTCACACACGTAATTCGATCTACGATAGCTGTCTGCACCTCCTAGGGTTATCTCTCTTGGTTGCCTTATTAAACGGTCAAGTCCCTCGAAAGTAGGGTGTCTTAAGCAAAGTCCCTCCAGGAAAATAAATCATCTTGTCCCTCCCTTCGGTTAAAAGATCAAGTCCCTACGATGTTGCCTACAGTCTTGCCTAATTGATCTTGCCCCTTCATATTAAAAGATGATAACCTCTCACAAATTGCTAAAGACACCCTTCCAGTTGCCTTCTTTGACCATACGATGACCCTACGCCCGTCCCTCAAATAAAATCCAAGGTAATGACTACCTACTCCTTAATCGTAGGGACAGTCTTACCCTTGAAAGAATATAAAAGAGAGCATGAATGACTTAGTCTAGGGTAGGTACCTCATAGTTACTTGCTCACACTTTAAAAAAACTTTTCACACCTCACTATTTTCAAATATTTTCAAAACAAAGACTTTGTATACATCTATACGAGGATCATTACAAAGTACTTAGAAAATTTTCTAATCACACACTTCATCTTTTTAAAACAAATTAAGTGAGCTAAGTAACTAAGAGCCCATGGATAACCATGGTTATAAAGGGTGCTAACACCTTCCCTTTATATAACCTACCCCTTGAACTCAAGTCTTTTAAAAATAGGTCTTTCCTGTTCTTTTATGTCCTTTCCACATGGATAAAATAAAATTCGGTGGCGACTCTTGCTATCCGCAACATTTATAGAAAGTCAGTTCTCCCACCGTGTTACACATGCTATGTGAGAAATTTTAGTATAACACAAGGGCATTATGTGTGGGTCAAGAAAGGAACTAACTATGATGGACCCAAAGCACACTGGGTACCAAATAAAACTTGATTGTTTTGTAGGTTTACTTGGAATCACTTAAAAATCTATGCTTTATTAAAAAAGTGGTTGTTCTAAGTTTTTAATTGAGAGGCATAAACTAATTTTCAAGTCTAGTTCAAAAGTCCAAATAGTTATTTCACATATGGGGAATACCTTAAAGGAAGAATTCTTGGCATTGACAAAGTTGAAGCACTAACTTTCGCATCCATTGAAGATATACCTTATGTTAAAAGACAAAAGCATAATCTTCTAAGTATAAGTCAACTTTGTGACAAAGGCATCAACATCATGTTCACAAAAGATGTTTGTTTGATGAAATTACTCTTGAGGTGAAACTCATTGGTATAAATTGATTTTACTTTCATTAAATTCTTTATGTATTATGAAACAATTTCCATCCTTTTTGCTAATGAAAAAGGGGGAGAAAATATATATATGTGTATGTGTATGCTTGTCTCTAACAATTGTAGCCCAAAAGATGAAAATTATCTAAGAATCAAGGGAGAGCTTTGATCAATGGGGAGCTATCAAAGATATGGGGAGAATTCACATATGCAATTCTCATTCATTCTAAAATATTAAAGCATCTCAATTTTCAATGGTTGTCATCATCAAAAAGGGGGATAATGTGAATTCAAGCTTCTTCGATATCACGTTTTGATGAAGACAACTACTATGTACATTTATCAAATGATGAGAAAAAACATCATGAAGCAATATTACTATGGATTAAGAATGCAACATTATGAAGACTTGCATTAATATTTATTTATTGAGGTATACGAATGAAATATATATTAATAAAATAGTGCTCAAAATAATCTCCAAAATTCACTTGCATGCATGGTTCATTTGGTTGAAAATATATCACTATTTCTAAATTTAAAAAACAAAATATTTTTATCATACATTTGAAAATTTATTTTTCATATTTGAACCATATTAAATCACTTTTAAATATAATCTATTGACTTGGATAAATAAATAGATGATGCATAAGATTGGTTTAAATATTTAGACAAATTTTTAATTTTTCAATTTTTTTAAACATGGAGTTTTTGGTAAATCATGGGGTTTAGAACCGCCGTAACAACACTAAACACTGCCGTAATTTGCACCCGTCTGAAGCAGTATTTTAATTTTGAAATTCAAAAATTGTTCTACATTTGTTAAGTCAGGTATCCGTTAAAATTGACATAACAAGTCCTGTACGAATTTGAAAAAATAGTATATATATTTTTAACACCTTTTCATGCATCTTTTCATGAAACCATTTCTTTTAACTTGACAATTGTTCATGATATTTTTGCATAACTTTACAATATTTCAAAGAGGTGTTATGCACTTATAAATACGTGAAATTTTAAATTAAATTAAAAACTTTTTCCATTGCAATTTAATATCATTATAATCATTCAATTTTTAAAACAAGTGTTTGTGTTCTTGAACTTTCACAAGGAATTTTTATTCATGTATTTCCATATCAATCTAGAAAAATTCATATAATATTTACAAATACTTGAGCACTATATTCTATCATTATAAGTTGCTTGTTTGGAAGAGAAGATTAATTATATTGATACATCACTCAAAGTGATAATTGTTCTATAAATTTCATTATTCTTTAAGAAAAACTTGTTATTATTCATTGTTGTAAACAAGAGAGTAGAAAAGAAAGGATTGTTTTCTTGTTCTACTTGGGTGGTTATTCATTTTTATCCAGATTGTGGATACAAGAGGTTCGTTGTGAGATTTATTCTCAATAGGACTTTAAATTTGTAAAATCCAAGAGGTTGTTCTTGGTGGGTTGTTGTTAGTAGGATAAGTCTTGAGATTAGGCTTATACAAAGATTTAACAATAGTGAAAATCTCTTTCGTTGGAAAGGGGACTGGATGTACCTTCAGATTGTAAAGGGAACTAGGATAAATCTCTGTGTCTCTTTTACATTCCGCATTTTATCTTTCTGCACTTAAATTCGGTAAGAAAGTAAAGAATCGACAAAACCGAAAATACTTCGAAGAATTCTTAAAACACCTAATTCACCCATACTCTTAGGCGCATCTCATACTTACATTTCTTAGTGGTATTGATCACTTCATGGTTAACCTTTGGTTGTCTAGCAGACTTTGGGTATCAATGCAACCTAAAGCAGAAAGATTTTATATGGACAAATTTACCACAATAATGCATCCCCACTTCAAGGCCTAGTTTCTTACTTGAGCCTTCTGATGCCTCTCACGATGTTGTAACATTTTTTTTTAAATCACTGGTTCTTATATCCTTCTCATAGGAATAGGTTTTGCAACCCTAAGATCTATTTTTAGAGGTTGATTAACAAACCCTATGCCTTTTAAATCCCCAACCCTCTTACCAACTTGGAGAATTTTGTCTAACATATCATAATCATTATTCAACATTCTCACAACTTTGGTCATATTTTCAAGTTTTGAGGTCAGTAAGGTTACCTCATCCTGTAAGTAATGAATATTGGCCAAGTATTCTTCCTTCTCACACTGAACCTGAGAGATGGTTTTCTATTTCTTATAACTTTTGACACAAATATCTTGGTAGGAAATCACTAACTCAACTAAAGGAGTTCCTTATTTAAGGGATTTTGCATTAGACGCCACCTTCCAGTTAGAGCAATAATGTAACACGGTGGGAGAAACGACTTTTTATTTATGTTGCGGATAGCAAGATTCGCCACCGACTTTTATTTTATTCGACAGGAAAAGGAATAAAAGAACATGAAAGACCTTCTTAAAAATATTTGAGTTCAGAGGGTAGGTTATACAAAGGGAAGGTATTAGCATCCTTTGTATCCATGGTTATCCATGGGCTCTTAATTACTTAGCTCACTTTACTTTTGTTTTAAAATAGTGGAGGTGTATTTAGAAAAATATTTCAAAGGTTTTTAACTTTTTAATGATCCTCGTATGGATGTATACAAAGCGTTTAGTTAGAAAATATTTTGAAGAGTGGGGTGTAAAGAGTGTTTTGAAAAAGTGAGCAAGTACTTAAGAACTACTTACCCTAATTTTGTAAGGTCTTTCTTGTTATTTATTTCCTTTAAGGGTAGGACTGTCCTTACTATTAGTGAGTAAGTAGTCTTTACCTTGGATGTTATAAGGGACGGACGTAGGGTCATCGTATGGTCATAGAAGGCAACATGTAGGGGTGTCTTAGTAATTCGAAGGGACTATCATCATTTTCGTAGGGTCATCGAGGGACAAGATCATTTATTCATAGGCAATTTCGAAGGGACTATGATCTTTTAATCTTGAAGGGACTATGATGATTTTTAATCTATATGGACATTTATTAAGATACCCCCACGTTCGAGGGACTTGACCATGTTTGAAGTAAACTAAGAGGGGAAACCCTAGGAGGTGCAGATGGCGATCGTAGAACGACCGACTTACGTGTGTGAACATTAATTTCAGTTATTTATCTTGAATTTAATGGGCTAGGTCCAATTAATTAAACATATTAGTCTTTTAGGGGGGATTGTGGAAAATAAACGACAAAAAATTAAACCTAAGCTATTACATGATAAAAGTAGTTACATAATCGAGCGGAAAAAAAAAATTACATAAGAATGAATATCCTATACAATTTTCTAAAAAAAGAATAATAAGAAAATAAATAAAGAAATAAGTTAGGAAAAATAATTAATTGTTAGGGTTTTGAGAAAAATCAGGGTTTAGAAAAAAACAAGGTTGATTAATTAGGGTTAGAAAAAATTAGTGTTTTGAATGAATTAATTTAAACCTAATTAATTAATTTCATTTAAAAAATTAAAACCTAATTAATTAAAATAATATATAAAATAAATTATGTGAGAAAAATATTAAATATCATTTAGAAAATTGTTTTTAAAGAAAAAGATTGAAAAAGATTAGTTTAAGGGTTAATGGTTAATTATACTTAATTAATTAGTTAATATAATTAAAATAATAATAATTAAGAAACCAAATAGAAAAAAAAGAAGAAAATCAGCGCATCAAAAAGAAGGGGGAGACCTGGATTAAAACCCAGAACCTCCCCTCATAGCCTCAACGCACAACCACTGGGACACTGGTGTTCCTGCGTCAAATAAACAACAATAATATATTATAAAATAAAACAATATTTCAAATATCAAAACCGCGCGTGATGTCGTCTTCAACCTCCAGACCTGGGTATTTAGCTACGATTTTGCTTTGAATTAGCTACGAAATTTTAATAGCTAATTAACCTGTGAATTTCAAATATGCAAAACACGGACGATTAGTCCAAAATAATTATGCAAATCGATTGTCCATGTCTTGTGGAGTTCAAATACGTCCTCAAAAGTATTTGAAAACGTCTCAATCGAGAAACCCCAAATTCAAACTCTAAACCCTAACAATGGTGGTTTATGTATTCGGCCATGAATCTTCAAGATAATTGTCCAAAAAGTTTCTATACAATCAAACAAACATTATTATATCATCAAAATCAATTAACAATGCAAGAATTAATGGAATCGAAAAATTGAAAATATGCCATAAACTTGAATTCAGTTTGATCGATTCTTGAGGTTTTTGATGAATGTGATGATCAAGACATGTTCTAAACACCTCAAGGAAACTATCTCAACCTTCAAATGGATTGGAAAAGGCTTGAAACTTGGAAACCAAATTTCAAAATTTGGTGAATTTTTGAAGCTTTGAAGTGATTCTTTTGTTCTTAATATTTTGTCCCCAAGTCTTGTGATGTTGTTGTTATTATATAGTGATGTATTTTAGGTCAAAATATTGGGCCTTTTGATGGATTTGTGGATTGCTTGAAGGTGAAGAAACCAAGTTACTAAATTTGTCCAAAAATCAAATATAATCATGCTATTTTAGTCTTGCACGAAATTGGATGTGATTAATCAGTATAATCATAAAATATTTGATCCCAAAATAACTTTGGAATCAAATATTTGATTTTTTATGATTTATTTCAATTAAAATTGAATTTAAATGATTAAAATTCAATATAATATAAAATAAATAATAAAAATCAGAAAATATGATTAATGGACTGTGAATAGTCTTAGAATTGAGTTTTGGTTGAAATATTATGGGCCCCTTTGGAGAAATCTTGAGTTTTGGCCTTTTCTGCTTCATACACCTCCTCAAAATTTCCCAACTTCAACAATGCATAACTCCCTCAATTTTTATCTTATGAAGGTGTTCTAGGACTTTTTAGAAAGCTTAGAGTGTAATATAACTTCTCCTTTTGATCCCATGTCTATATCATTTTCCATTTTTAAGTTATGAGCTCTTGAAAAAGTTGACTTTTTGTTGACCTTTAAAAGGACCTGTAATGTCTTGGCTCATATCTCTTAAATGAAGAATTTTTGGACTTGGCTTGTGAATCATAAAGTTGTAGAGAATTTAATTTCCATAAAAATGAACTTTGGATGGGAAATTCTTGATGAAGTATGTGGAAGTTATGGCTGGTCAAAGTTCAGTTGACTTTTCCTGCACAAAACCCTAATTTAGTAATTCTTGATTCTTGATGATTCTGAGGTTTCTTTGATGAATCAGGATCAAACCTTGATCAAATGGTGAATTTAACCTCATAATCTTGATGTTGACCAAAAATCTTGATGTTTTGACTTTATGTGGACCACAATTGACTTGTTGACCAAGTTAATTGATTTTTAAGTATCTGAGCATTTGACTGACCAAACTTGTAGGGAAAGCCTTGAAACATGACATGAGGATTATTTGAGGAATATGGGATGTCATGAAGTCCAATTGAGGCTTTGGAAGTCCAGTTTTCCTTGAGAAAATGAAAGCCCTAGTTTCATATTCATTGCTTAGGAGGAGGCTTTGTTTGATGAAACCTTGAATCCTTTTGAGCAATTGTGAATCTTGTGACTAATAAGAGACTTCTTGAGACACATTGTATTGAATATGGGAGAGAAAATTTTGGGGTACAACAACTGCCCCTATTCAATTTTCTGAAACCTTAGGAGTTAGATTGGCATGTACGCCATTCGTGACCTGAAGGTGGAAGAGGATTGAACACTTAAGCCCAAAAATTTGCACTCGTCGGTGCACAAAGTAATTTTATTGGTTGATTATATTGATTGAATGCGCTTAAATATGCCATTTGGAATAACTGGAGATATTTGTGGATAAGAGTATCAGAATGTGTCTACGTTTGACTTTATCTGAATGTTATCACTACACTAAGTATCAGAATTAGATCTTAGTTTTGACCATCTCTGAACTATCTATGTAACATATCCGAGATAAATATCAGCACTAGATCTTCGTGTAGATCGTCTCTGAATTATCTCTGGGGGAAAAGATACCCTGCACTAAGTATCAGCACTAGATCTTCGTATAGATTGTCTCTGAACTGTCTCTGGGAAAATATCTTGAGTTAAGTATTAGAAATAAATCTTTGTGTCGATTATCTCTGAACTACTTCTGGAAAGTATCTTGTACTAAGTACCAGCACTAGATCTTCGTTTAGACCGTCTCTGAACTGTCTCTAGGGGTTGGTAATGTTTATCTGACTGCGAACTATCCTAAAAAGGAAAGGTTAGTTTATGCAAGATTATTTGATGTATGCATGTATGACATTGATGTTCTTAATGTAGGTAAGAATGTCATATGCATTATGGATGCATATGCCAGGATATGATGTAAATGATGTATGTATGAATTATGTAGTCGAAGCATATTAGTAGCTTCATGTAACAATTGCTAGCTGGGGAAAATAAATCCTAATTCGTTATTGAGGAGTATGAAGACATCATTCCCGTTTTGTTTTAGAATATCGTACTTAGGATCTTCTGTTTTCCGTTCGTCGTACTTCTTACTGAAATATTACATTCCCGAATACCCTGATTGGGGATAAAAGAGACGAACATTCTCATGGGAGACTTATCCGACCAAATGTCAATCCTTCGGAGGATATTAGGCTTGAGAGAAATCTGGTTGAGGATCCCGTAGAGTTGGAAGTACAAGAGGCTGCTTGGAATACTTTGTTGAAATATTTTCGTAAATATTACTCTGTGGGGATGAACCTGCGAAGATCCGTTGGATATGAACTTTACTGGGGATTCCTACCTCCGATCATCCTTAGTAAATGCTATTATTGTAATTCTATATTATTTTATATGCATTTTTGGTAAACATCAATCATATTCAAAAGCATATATACATTCAAACATAATCAACAGACGTTTTCGCTTAAGTAAAAGGGAAAAGTAAACCTGAATTCGAAAATAGAATTATGTTACTTTTTAAAGTAGCCTATAAACAGGCAAGTTTGAATAAAGAGACAGAAATCCTAGTAAGAGGAATTTGTCGTAGAAAATTTAAAAGAGTACAAGAACAAGGAAAAATAACTATGTGTAAGTGATCCCATCAAGTTTCAACTCTGCTATTGTCATTATCTTCAAGTATCTCATCTTTTGCTGTCGGAAGAGAAAACATTAGACTGATCTGAACCTGTTTGAACTTGATATAGGTAGAACAACTAGTTGAGATTACATGGGTGGTCCAACGAGACATATTCGTACGCTTTAATCCCTAACTTTTGCCTGGACTTCCCTTTTAGGTTTTCAGTCCACCGGGATACCCTTTTTTGCCCAAGCCGCCTTTTCAGGTTTTCGACTTGCCGGGTGTACAATATATATATATATATATATATATATATATATATATATATATATCCCTAATTTTTTCACGAACCCTTTTGGTTCGTCGGGATGCCCTTATTTTTGCCTAGGCCATTCAACCTAGCGGGTCTCTTTTTATGCGTAGTATTTTTTGACTATGTCTGCATTCACAGGTTGCGGGAAATCTTCATCATCCATAGTAGTAAGAATCATAGCACCTCCAGAAAATACCCTCTTGACTATAAATGGCCCTTCATAGGTGGGAGTCCATTTTCCCCTAGGATCACCCTGTGGTAATATGATACGCTTTATCACCAAATCTCTCCATCCTGGTATACTTGTTGTTTGACTTTCTTATTAAAGGCTTTGATCATACACTTCTGATACATCTGATCATGGAAAACAGATGCAAGCCTCTTTTCATCAATCAAGTTTATCTGGTCATGTCGAGTCTGAATCCATTCATCTTCATCTAAGTCTGCATCTTTCATGATTCTCAAAGAAGGGATATGGACTTCAATAGGTAGTACTGCTTCCATACCATAGACGAGAGAGAATGGGGTTGCCCCGGTTGAATTACGTATTATGGTACAATAACCATGAAGAGCAAATGTAACATCTCATGCCAATATTTGTATGCTACTGTCATCTTCTGCAAGATTTTCTTAATATTCTTGTTGGCGGCTTCCACTACGCCATTCATCTTTGGTCGATATTAAGAAGAATTATGATGCTTAATCTTGAACTTCATGCAGAGTTCAGTAATCATATTGTTGTTCAAATTAGCACCATTTTCTGTGATAATCCTTTCAGGGATACCATACATACATATAAGATTATGCTTGATGAATCAATCCACAACATTCTTGGTAACAGAAGCAAACAAGGCTTCCTCTACCCACTTTGTAAAGTAATCAATAACAACAAGAATGAAATGATGTCCATTGGAAGTAGTAGGTTTAATCTCACCAATCATATCAATGCCCCACATGGCAAAAGGCCAAGGGGCAGTCAGAACATTCAACGATACTGGAGGCACATGTACTTTATCAGCATAGATCTGACACTTATGACAAGTTTTGGAGTGCTGATAGCAATCAACTTCCATGGTAGTCCAATAGTAACCTACTCTCAATATCTTCTTAGCCACTGTATTCCCACTAGAGTGAGTACCAAAGATTCCCTCATGCATGTCTTCAATAATCTCTCTTGCTTCCTTCTTGTCCATACAACGAAGCAAAGTCGAATTGTGATTGCGCTTTTATAGAACTCCATTACTCAGGAAAAACTTGGCATAAAATCTCCTCATAAACTTCTTATCATTTATAGATGCCCCTTCAGGATACTCCTGAGTTTCGAGATATCTTTTTACTTCATGGAACTAAGGTTTCTCTTCCACTCCCTCAGTATCAACCTCGTAACAATATGTCGGCTCATCTAATCGATCAATAGTAATTCTAGGAGCTTCATCATCCCAACTGATTTCAAACATAGATGACATAGTAGCTAATGCATCTGCCAATTGATTCTCTTCTCGTGGAATATGTTCAAAAGTAAACTCTTCAAAGTATGGGATCAAAGATAACACATTCTCTCTATAAGGAATGAGGTTTGGATGCTTTATGTCCCATTCTCCTTTAATCTGACTAACTACCTGTAAACACCCCAAATTTGCCCTCACCCATTCACACCATGGCTTGTGATCATTTCATGTGCATAAGCTCAATCATATCACCTCATATTACATTCTTGATTCACTGCATTGCTTCTAAGTCATCTGCATCTAGGGTTTGTGATCTGAGCAATCCAAGAGCTTCTTGAGCCATTCCAAAGGTCATCAATCACTTCAAAGGGGTCCATGTATGTTCAAGAATCATATTATATCCCCTCAAAGTCAAGAATGTCAAAGAATCACAAGAACTGAGAATGGCATGGAAGCAGAGCCAGGTTTGACTGCACAGATGACCTAGAATTAGGGTTTTGGTTTCAAGGGCCATAACTCCAAATTTTTTGTTCATTCTTGTTTCTATTGGTCTCTATATGGTATAGGGATCATGCATATCAATTTTCATGAAGAAATTCAATGGGGAAGTCATCTGATCAAGAGTTGACTTTCTAAGCAAGTCAGTGTAAAATCAGGGCATCTGAGGCCCCTAATGACCCAACCAAAGGGTGTTCATCATCATTTTGATTGTGTATGATCTTTATTTGATCATATAAGATGTTGGAAGTTCACAAAATTGAAGAATTTCAAGTCATTTGCAAAGTTGACTTTTTGGGAAGTTTGACTTTTAATGTAAATTGCCATTTTAGGAAACTTTTTCAACCTTTACTTTTTGATTCAAAAATGCTTCAAATGGAAAAACTTTGGTCATGAAAGTTGTAGAATGGATCATTACCTTTTCAAAAAGTACAAGAACATGACCTAATTCATTTTGGATCAAAAGTTATGGCTTGTCAAAGTTGGCTAAAATCACAAAATTTGAAGTTTTCTACCAAAGAGACATTTTGCAAAATGGTTTGTTCAAGTGTTCTAAAGGCCTCAAATGTGTATCATTTCTTCACAACATGATCATGTGACATTTAAATTTCAGAATGGGCCAAAGGATCACTCATCTTCATGACTTATGGAGCAAGAATTCTCAAAGGAAACAAAGTGAAGCAAGTTGCAAAAACTCACTCAAGTGTGAATCCACTTGCTTGCTGACTTCACAATCAATCCTATGGCTCTCCACACATCTTGCTGCGCAGGAAACCCCATCTGTCCTTAGCTAGCTAGTAGCCCATGCTTCTCTTACACAAACTTGACATTTTGGCAACTTGAGCCATACCAATCACAAAAGCACACATCAACTCATCTGACCAATCCCATTTGTTTATACAAACCAAAAGCAAGACAAAGCACATAACACACAAGCCTGAAAGTACCAATAACATAGATCTCTCATTTTCACCCCATTTTGCAAAAGCTTTCGAAACACTCTCCACAAGCTGCAAACACACAAACCAACTTCACAAATCAACTCAGCATACTTCACTGGTCACAAACCACCCATCATCATAGCCTGAAACTCCTAGAAACCAAGATACGATTTCTCTCCCCCTTTGAGTAGAACTTCAGCTATCTTTCAAACCAACCATTGTAAACTCCAAACAAGCATTGAAAGCTTCTCAGGAGGTCCATTGGAGGTGATTGGAAGCAAGAAACCAGCCAGAAAGTGCCAGAAATCAAAGCTTCGATTCAGGTAGCCATGGCATTTCATTTTTCCAGAACCTTTATTTCTTGTTTCTAAATGATAAAGCATGCTTCCCTGAGTTCACTGAGCCTTTTACTTTTGAAAAAGATTGAGAAATGAGGTTGTATTGTGTTTCTGAAATTTTGGCAGTTTTTTATGTTTGATTCGTATTTTGATTTTGAGTAGAAATAAATGGAATTTGTTGCTGGATTGTTGTTTAGGAGGGTTAGTTGAGTTGATCTGGAGAGTTTGACATGATTTAGTGAAGATTTGAGAGAGTTTGAAAGAGGAGCTTGCCGGAGAAGACGACCGGAACAGTGTTCCGGTCGTCTGAAAGTCATTAGGGTTAATTAATTAGGGTTTAGTCTTAATTGCGTGAATTTGAATATTGGCCGTCCAGAAGCGCGCCAAGTCCACTCCCGCGCGTGTGAGTTTGAATGCTGGCCATTGATCTTGCTGACTTTCTCATTTTCAGTTTAATTTCATTTTATTTTTCATTTTATTTGATTTGTTTTGTTCAATTTATTAAAAATAGTAAAACATTTTGAAAAATTCTGAAAATTTTTATGTAACCCTTTATTAATTTTCAGAAACTAAAAACATTTTTATTTTTATTTTTTGCATTTAAAATTATTTTTAAATCATTTAAAAGTTTATTTTTAATTAATTAATGAGAATTAATTAATTAAAAATACTTTTAGGTATTTAAAAATCACCAAAAAATTCATGAAACCTTTAAAATCATTTAAGAACATTGTTCAACCCTCAAACCAAATTTCTTTTTTGATCTTGATGTCTTTTGACAATTTTCCATGGAATTAATTTTATTTTAAAGCATTATTTTGATCCTAACTTTGAAAATTCATCTCTGCCTAGTCTTTGAGAGTTGGACTTTGATTCTTTTTGCATTGCATCTTGTATAGCATGTAGTTTATAGGATTAAATTGGCATGATTTGATCTTGCATTTTCAATTTATTTGACATTTTTTCTTGACAAGGTACCCTAAAACCCTAGAAATCTTAAGAAATTCATAACCCTAACTAGGTTAAGAGTTAGAACCCCTCCTTTGGGCAGTGAGTTTGCATAGGTTTAGGATTCCTTTGAATGCATTTTCAATTTTTTTTCATGATGTTTGCTTCTGTTTTTGATTTTTGTTTTGTACATTGATCATAAACCCTAATTTGGGCTTCCTTTTGCATTCATCTTGCATTTGCTTGCATACCATGACTTGCCATGACATTATATGCATCCATTTGATTCATAACACATCTTAAGACATATTAGAAGCATGTTTGATCATTTCATCTTTCATTTTCCCTTTTGTATGTCATTTGCATTTTCATAACTTTTCATGTATGTTCATGGTTCTAAGCATGCTTCATTTGCATCCATATGTTTGTATGATCATCCCCATCACTTGTTTCATGTTTGCATTATCTCATAGAATCATTATCATCACACACATGCTTCTGGTTTTGGTTTGCATCATGCCATTTCATCTCATTTTTCATTGCATTGCATTCCTTTCACTAACTTTTCAGGTGGTAAGTTACTTTGAGAAGTGAATTTGCCTTCACTTCTCACAATTTATTTTCATCCCTCTTATACATCATTGCTGCATTTTGTCTTGTGTTTGAGATTGGGCTTGCTCTTTCTTTTTCTTCTTACTTTCTTTCTTCAAGTGACTTGTCTTCTTGAATGAAGCAAGTTACTTTGCTTCTCTTTGCTCCTTTCATCTGCTTCCTGGTGGTTCCTCTGAAGATCTTTCTTGTAAACCTCACAAACCTTAGGGACAACCAAGCATGACAATAATTAGGGTTTTGATTAGTTCCCCCCATTTAGATTTTACCTCTGTGTCTCATTGAGTCTTCTCTTCTCACCTCATAATCAAGGACTAAACCCTAAAGGCTTTAAGACTTTGTGATTAAGCTTATGCCTGCATCCTTCTATTAGGATGGAGTGTATAACTTTAATCCTAAGTGTTAAACCCTTAATGTGTTTAAACCCTCTAATCAACTCATCTAATAATCATCAAGACATCAAGCTTGTAACTTGGGCCTTGCATTAGGGTTCTAATTCTTCCTTAATTGGTTAAGAAGGACTAACCCTAGTGTTAATGAACAAGTCCCCCTTAAGTTGTCTTACAAACCCTAAAACTCACTTCATCATCTTATCATTAATTAAAATCCACTTAATAAAGGCTTTGTTTTGTCATGGGTTTAATCCCTAATCATGGATTAAGTTGAGGAGTCTTCCTCAGCTTAAAAATTCTCATCTATCATCCTTCTATTAGGATGGTGTAATGAGTCTGTTTAATCCCTGATTATGGCTTAATCTCATCACTTAACACTAAACAAAAACAACAAGAACATCTAATCAAATGCAAGTAGGTTAATGATCTTAATCCTACATCAAAGGTGATTAAGTGTGAGATGCTGACTTCACACTTAAGGTATTCTCATTACCCCTAATCAGAGGGAAGATGTGATGAGTTTATTAACCCATTGGTTTAGGCTTAAGCTCATTAATTTATGACAAACTTCAAAAGCAATAAAAGACTGAAAACACAAAAACAAACAATAATCGTCTCTTCCGGGATTCTTTTCTCATCACACTCACTCATAAACGAGAACTCGCTTCTTCCGTCTAATGCAAGACAGTTTGCACCTGAGCCAGACAGGTCATACACTTGAGCATAGACAAGTAAGCAGTTCCCAAGTCAATTCATCTTTCAGTCTCTTTGGGTCGAACTACGGTGTTCTGACTTCCTGATTGCACGAGAGGATACGTAGGCATAACTTAACAGTTATCGAACAAAAGTCTCTGTATATTCCCCCCTCTTTCCAGCATCATTCTCTTAGCCTCATGATCATGAGCATACTCTCATCCTTACACTGACACTGTATATGTCACACTTTGCACTTCCTTTACACTGACACCTGTACACCTTTTCCAGCTCTCTTTATACACAAATTGCACTGACACTACCCCTTTAAAACACAAATCTTTTAAGTGTGGATCCCGTCGAGTACGGAGGACAATCTGGGTGCTAATACCTTCCCAGGTTGTAACCAACCCCCTTTCTCAGTCTCTCTGGTTCGCAACCGTCTTATCCATCTTTTCTAGGTCTATGCAGCATTGCCTTTCCTCCGGGATAAAAATGCCTAGCTGGCGACTCTTTTCTTTTCCTGTGAGTTCACTCCTGTGTGTTCTCACACCCTCCTTTCACCGACCGTTCGTGTCTGTACCTCATTTGAGCTCAGTCTCATCTTTTGGGAGCGACACTACCAGGGCTGAATCTCCATACACATTCAAGAATTGGATCTTCATTTCAATGGCAGCCTTGATACCCATGATACACGCTTCATATTCATCTATATTGTTGGTACAATCAAATCAAAGTCTAGCAGTAAACGGTGTATAACAACCCTCAGGAGAGATAATCACAACACCAACACCATTACCAAGCGCATTAGAAGCTCCAACAAAAACCATAGTCCATCGGGATCCCTGTTCAGGTCCTTCATATGGTCTAAGTTCTCTAGTAACAAGTATAATATTTTCGTCCGAAAACTAAAAGTTCATAGAATGATAATCATCCACTGCTTGATGAGACAAATGATCAACTACCGCACTTCCTTTAATTGCTTTCTGAGTAGTGTACTGGATGCCATATTCTGTCAAGATCATTTTCCATCTCGCTATTCGTTCGGAGAGAGCAGGTTTCTCAAATATGTACTTGATAGGATCCATATTTGAAATCAATAAAGTGGTATGAGTCAACATATATTGTCTTAGTCGGCGAGCAGCCCATGCCAAAGCGTAACAAGTTTTCTCGAGTAGTGAGTATCTTGTTTCACAGTCGGTAAACTTTTTGCTAAGGTAGTATATTGCTTGCTCTTTTCGACCAGACTCTTCATGTTGCCCCAACACACACCCCATTGAATTGTCCAACATTGTCAGGTACATAATCAAGGGTCTTCCTTCAACTGGTGGCATCGATATTGGAGGTTCTTGGAGGTATTTCTTGATCTCATCAAAAGCTACATGGAATTCGTCGTTCCATTCGATTACTTGATCTTTCTTCAACAATTAGAAGATTGGCTCACGAGTAGTAGTTAATTGGAAAATAAATCTTGCAATGTAGTTCAGGCGTCCCAAGAAACCTCTGACTTCTTTCTCAGTACGAGGAGCATGCATTTCTTGTATAGCTTTTACCTTTGCAGGGTCAACTTCAATAACTTTACCACTGACAACGAAACCCAAATGTTTACCAGATCTAACTCCAAAGGTACATTTGTTTGGATTCAATCTCAGCTTGTATTTCTTCAACCTCTAAAACAACTTATGCAGATGATTAAGATGTTCTTCTCCATTTTGGGATCTGGCTATCATATCATCAACATATACCTCTAGCTCATGGTGAATCATATCATGGAACAAATCTACCATAGCTCGCTGATATGTTACCCCATCGTTTTTCAAACCAAATGGCATTACTTTGTAACAAAAGGTTCCCTACTGTGTGACAAACATAGTCTTCTCCATATCTTCAGGTGCCATCTTAATTTGATTGTAACCATAGAAACCATCCATAAAAGTGAATATCTTATGTTGAGTAGTGTTGTCTACCAAAACATCAATATGTGGAAGCGGAAAATCATCTTTGGGGCTGGCTTTATTCAAATCCCTGTAATCCACGCACACAGGTACTTTACCATATTTCTTAGGCACCGATACCACATTTGCAACCCATTGAGGATATGAAGTGACAGCTAGGAACCCTGCACCAAATTGTTTCATCACTTCTACTTTAATCTTTTCTGACATTTCAGGACGCATACGACGAACTTTCTACTTTATTGGGTGACAACCTTCCTTCATTGGTAGACGGTGAACCACAATATCAGTATCAAACCCTGGCATATCTTCATAAGACCAAGCAAAGATTTCCACATAGTCATGTAGCATCTGAATTAAACGGTTCTTAACACTGTCTTCTAATTCAACTCTTATCTTGACCTCCTTCCTGTCTTTCTAGGTTCCCAAATTTACAACTTCGATTGGTTCTTCATGCGGTTGTATAACTTTCTCTTCTTGTTCTAGCAACCTAGCAAGCTCTACAGACACTTCACAATCTTCCTCATTTCCATCCTCAGTTTGATAGATCGGATTCTCGACATTATAATTGGCAATAGTAGAACTGTTATCGACGGGATCCAGAGTGGATGAGTATCTGCATTTTAGTGACGGGGGTGTGTGTAAGAACACATAGATTTTTGATAAAGGAAAAATAAAATAAAGATAAGGAGCACAATATTTACGAAAGCAAAAACGTCCATTGATTTTATTGAATGAAAATATGCAAATGAAATGTCATCCCTAACAAGCATACCATTGTGCCCCAGGTAAGACACATGGTTTAAGAGTTTTTAATTGTTCAAAATTACAAAACCAAAAACAAGAAAAGCAAAAATAGCATTTACTCCTGATTAAAGGAGATAAGAAAAACGTCTTCAGCCTTCCAATTATTGAGCCCACTGTCAATGGTAGGAAAGATCCAACTGTCTAGGTTGCAGTCTTCATCAGAGTCTTCCATAACATTGACTTGATCCATTTGAACTCCCTTGTTGGTGATACGAATAACACGAGCACGACGAACAACCTTTTGAGATTCTACAGTAAAACCTAAACCAAACTTGTTAGACTTGTAAGGAATGTCAGGAAGCTGACCCCAAATAGTACAACCTCCTTCTTCAACTACAACTCTGGCATCCTTTAGAGAGGCCATTGTAGGAGATACTCTAGTAATAACAAGATCTAGTTTAGCAGCAAGGACAAACTCAGTAGCGAGAACAACCTAAGGAACCACTTCAAATGTTTGGCAAGGAGTCTCAACAAATTCACCCTCCATCTCAACATACTTGAAAGTGTTCACATGACTGTCCATATACTCTTTTCACCATAAACAGTGACAATATTTCTTTTCACTAGATATTTCAACTTCTGGTGTAAAGTGGAAGTCACAACACCTGCCCCATGTATCCAAGGGCGCCCAAGCAAGCAGGAATAGGCAAGACGGATATCCATCACATAGAAAGTAGAATCAAAGACTTGAGAACCCACTTTGATTGGGAGATCAACTTCTCCGTACACCATTCTTCTTGATCCATCAAAGGCTCTCACCACCATGTTACTGGGTCTTAGCACAATGTCTTCAAAGTTGAATTTGTCAAGCACATCCTTTGGTAACACATTCAACGAGGAACCATTATCCACCAACACATGAGACAGAGTAGTGCCCCTACACTCAATAGAGATGTGCAGAGCTTCATTGTGATTCCTTTTAGCAGGAGTTAAATCAGCATCAGAAAATCCTAAGCTATTACCGGTCGTTAAATTAGCAACACAGTTTTCAAACTGATCCATAGAGATTTCATGTGGTACATGAGCAAACTTCAGGAATTTCACCAAAGCGTTAGCATGGGCTTCAGAATATAATAACAGAGACAACATAGAGATCTTGGAGGGAGTATGCCCCAAATGTTCAACTATGTTATAATAACTCTTGCTGATGATATTTAGTACTTCTTCCATCTGCTTAGAGAGATCTTCAGTAACTAGTGTTTCATCCTGAACATGCTCAATCTCTGGTCCTTTGCCCCGAGCTTTAGTACTTGGCCCAGAGTTGGAAATACAAGTTGGAGCAGCAAGAATCTTTGAAGTGTCTTCTGGAGATAAATTTTTTCCACTCCTAGTGACCTTACTAGTCCCAACAATATTGTCAACATCAGGAATAGTATCTGTAACAGGTATATCAGTTAGAGGCTCTTGCTTGAAACCATGGATATAAACATCAGAACCATAATTCCAAGGGATAGCCTTGTCATAATGATATGGGATTGGACCAGGAGTAGTAATAATCAGGGGAACCACTCTTGGCTTAACAATAATCTTCACAGGACCTTTAGAAGTGATCCTCACAGAGGTTTTAGTAACCACAGACACCTCTTCAAGTTTCAGATCTTGGGACAGACCTTCACATAAACTCTCCACAAAAGGGGTCTTCTCAAACAATATAGTACAGTTGTCCATCAAACACTGAACACCTTCTTTCAGCTTCTAACAATCATTGGGTTGAGAGGAACAATAAAAACAATCTTCATTGCAACCCGAAAATAAACCAGCTTGCAGCTTCTTCTTCTTAACAATGGACAGAGGAGTAGTCAAATCAGTCACAATGGAAACATAAGAACCATCATCAACAACATTAACAGTCTTCTCATGTTTGGGCATAGGAGCAGTAATCACATTAGGAGTCTTAGGAGGATCAAACTCAATTTCTCCAGCATCAATCATATCCTGAATCTTATTCTTCAATGCCCAACAACTATTAGTATCATGTCCAGGGCAGTTGGAGTGATACACATATCTTGCATTGGGATTATAGTGAGGAGAGGTAGTATTGGGATTCCGAGGAGGGTCCCTCAAAGTAATCAGTTCCCCTTTCAACATGTGTTGTAGAGCTTGAGCCAACGACATATTGATCTTGGTGAATTTTATCCTAGGTGTACCCTGCTTAGGTTGATTATTATGTTGCTGATTTTGTTGCGCAGGTGCAGGATTAGAAATTAGGACTGCTCCCACAGATTGGTTGTTCTTATTACGACCCTGTTGGCCATACACAAAATTGGATTCTTTCTTCCCATTAGAAGGCTTCTTTGTGGTACTTGAAGAGGCAACCATTTGTATTTTACCACTTCGTATTCCACTCTCAACACGTTCTCCAGTCATTATCAGCTCAGTGAAACCAGATGATGAACTTCCAATTAAGTGACTGTAGAAAGGACCAGTCAGCGTACTCATGTACATGTCAACCAATTCCCTATCAGTCAAAGGAGATTGAACTCTGCTTGCAATATCTCTCCACTTATGGGCATACTCCTTGAAACTTTCTTTGGAGCCCATGGACATGCTTTAGAGTTGCATGCAAGTCAGTGCTAAATCATAGTTATATTGATATTGCTTATAGAAGACCTCAACAAGATCATTCCAAGTACGAATATTGGTACTCTCGAGTTGATAGTACCATTCCAATTGAGCTCCAGATAAACTCTCCTGGAAGAAATGAATCCATAACTTCCTATCAACAGTATGTGGCTGTATCCTTCAGACATAAGATCTCAAATGCAACTTTGGACATTAAACACCATCATATACCACAAAAGTAGGAACCTTGAAACCAATAGGGATGACAACTCTAGAAATCAAACTCAGATCTTCAAAATCTAACCCAGGAGTCTTTTACAATTCCATGGCATTCACGCGGTCCTCCAGTAACTTATATTTATCATCACCAGTCGAATCATGGTAATAATTCTCCTCATAATCAGAATTCCCAATAGTACCATGTAGACTTTCTTCTTCTTTTGCAGAATTTTCATCTCCAGGGTTTTCAACCTCATCATCTGTCTTGATTAGAGCTTTGAACCTTCTACCCAGGTTGATGAAGCCAACTAGTTTTCTGGTCTTCTTCTTCTTCTTCTTCTTCTTCTTCTTCTTGGCCAGGAGTGCCTTTAGCTCTTCTTGTCCCTTGGATAAGTTCAGGATCATCTCTTGTAATTGGGCATTCTGAGCTTGATGATCTTTCACTGATTGTTCGAGAGCCATTTCTGCTGAAATAAACAACGAGAAGATAAGAAACCTGTGGTGGAAACCTGTTATGCAATGATATGGTATGTAGATGCATATGCAACGTTTTCAAGGACCACATATGATTTAAATTTGTTAAAAACAAACAAAAACAAAAACTTTCATTAGTAAGTTTGAAATAATATTGCCCCTTGGGCGTACAATGAAAGAAAATAAAGAAAATAAACATATGAGCCTCAAAAGTATAAACCTTTGACGGTAACCTTGAAGATCGTTATCATAATCAAACACAATACCTTGAATAATCATATCATGAGGACCATTACTCCGAGCATAACCAAACTGATGTAGTGCTAAATAAGGATTGCAGGTAATGCCCCCTCTTATGCCAAGGAATGGCACATTAGAGAACTCTCCACAATGGTCAATGATAGTAATATTCTCCATAGATCAGGAACACCAATGAATATTTGAATGAGAAAGTGACATTATCCTTTTAGACCACCTAAAACCTTGTTCATTCTTCATCACAAATCGAGGAAGGTGTGAAATAATCCACCTTGATAGTAGAGGTATGCAACACATTAGAGTTCCTCGCGCCTTCGTAGTACAAGTGTGGAGAGAGTGCAATATATCTCCAAGCAAAGTAGGTACCATATTGTGAGTCAGAAATATGTTGATGGCGTGTACATCTACGAATTGGTCTGGATTAGGGAACAATACCAAACCATAAATCAACAAGGTTAATATCTCCTTAAAAGCATCATAACTCATAGCATCCAAGAACACCTGAGCTTTCTCTATCAATACTTTGGCAAGAATACTCTTAACTCCACTTCTTGTTTCTAGGACAATGTCTGATTTCTTCAGATGCAAGTCTGCTGCAATAACTTCAGGTTTAAACTCTTTCTCTAAGCCTGTAAAAGGTTTCTGATAAAGGATAGGCACACCAAGTAATTTGGAGAATTCTTCCATTGTGGGCACCAGCTGATAATCGGAAAATATGAAGCAATGATGTTTAGGATCAAAGAACTGGAACATGACACTTATCATATCTTCATCAAACCTTGAGGTAACCAAGTCAAGTAGATAACCATGCTTCTTGATGAATTGGGAGCTTTCAGAAACTTTTGAGACCAAGTCCTTAAACTTGGAAGGTATCCTTACAAAGTTGACCCGAATAATGTTCCTACGAGTAGAAGCCATAACTTGCAACAAAGAACAAAGATAAATCCTTTGATCCTTGAAATGGTTAGTGAGAATGATATGCTTATGATGTCATGATGTTATGTTCATACACAAACAAATGGCACACACAAACAAGTGTCACACACAAACAAGTGGCACACACAAACAAGTCATACAATGACCTTTGGTTTAAAGGCTTGCATGAAGTTCATAGGTAAGTAGCCTCCCCACTGAAGTTAGTTGGTTCATCCTGTCCTAGTAAAAGTAACCAGGTTCTAAGGGTTCTCAATATCACTGATCCTTCTCAAGGGTTGTTGTTCAGTAGGCAACTGACTTGCCAACCAAAACTCCCCAAGATTAGAATCTCAATGTGTGTAGCATCGAGTATCAACCAACTTTAGACTTCACCAAATCCTGTTATCTCACTACTTTCTAATGTCCTTGATGGGTCAATTAGGGTTCTAAAGGGTAGTTAGTGTTAATGACAACATAAGACAATCTCATATTATCCTCAACTTACTTAAGGAACATAAGAACCAACCAAGAAGTCACACTAACTGTAGACACTAGATCAACCATATCGGTATACATCATACAATTTCCTTGGTCTATTGCTACTTACCTAAGGTACACTAGATCCGGGTTAGGATCTTTCTCACAGTAACCCCACAACAATCCCTTAAAGATAAAGCAAACAAATCAAGCAAGTAAAGTGATCTAATCCTAAGGCAACCCCTCTTTTACTTAGTACTCTCGAGCAGAGCTTCCAGTTCTGTAACACGGTGGGAGAAACGACTTTTTATTTAAGTTGCGGATAGCAAGAGTCGCCACCGACTTTTATTTTATCCAACAGAAAAAGGAATAAAAGAACAGGAAATACCTTCTTAAAAATATTTGAGTTCAGGGGGTAGGTTATACAAAGGGAAGATATTAACATCCTTTGTATCCATAGTTATCCATGGGCTCTTAATTACTTAGCTCACTTTAATTTTGTTTGAAAATAGTGGAGGTGTATTTAGAAAAATATTTCAAGAGTTTTTAACTTTGTAATGATCCTCGTATGGATGTATACAAAGCGTTTAGTTTGAAAATATTTTGAAGAATGGGGTGTAAAAAGTGTTTTGAAAAAGTGAGCAAGTACTTAAGAACTACTTACCCTAAGTTTGTATGGTCTTTCTTGTTATTTATTTCCTTTAAGGGTAGGATTGTCCTTGCTATTAGTGAGTAAGTAGTCTTTACCTTGGATGTTATAAGGGACAGGCGTAGGCTCATCGTATGGTTATAGAAGGCAACATGTAGGGGTGTCTTAGTAATTCGAAGGGACTATCGTCATTTTCGTAGGGTCATCGAGGGACAAGATCATTTATTCGTAGGCAACTTCGAAGGGACTATGATCTTTTAATCTTGAAGGGACTATGATGATTTTTAATCTATAGGGACATTTATTAAGACACCTCCATGTTCGAGGGACTTGACCATGTTTGAAGGCAACCAAGAGGGGAATCCCTAGGAGGTGCAAATGGCGATTGTAGAACGATCGACTTACGTGTGTGAACATCGGTTTCAGTTATTTATCTTGAATTTAATGGGCTAGGTCCAATTAATTAAACATACAGTCTTTGCACTCCCTAAGTTACTAACGACACAATTATTTGCAGAAATTTAAAAGCAGAAATAAAGATCCTACGCTATTACATTAGGGGAGGGGGGTACATTAGTCTTTAAGGGTGGATTGCGGAAAATAAAAGACGAAAAATTAAACCTAAGCTATTACATGATAGAAGCAGTTACATAATCGAGCGAAAATAAATAAATTACAAAAGAATGAATATCCTATACAATTTTCTAAAAAAAAGAATAATAAAAAAATAAATAAAGAAATAAGTTTTAACAAATAAGTTAGGAAAAATAATTAATCGTTAGGGTTTTGAGAAAAAACAGGGTTTAGAAAAAAACAAGGTTGATTAATTAGGGTTAGAAAAAAAAGCAGGGTTTTGAATGAATTAATTTAAACCTAATTAATTAATTTCATTTACAAAATTAAAAACTAATTAATTAAAATAATATATAAAATAAATTATGTGAGAAAATATTAAATATAATTTAGAAAATTATTTTTAAAGAAAAAGATTGAAAAAGATTAGTTTAAGGGTTAATGGTTAATTATACTTAATTAATTAGTTAATATAATTAAAATAATAATAATTAAGAAACAAAATAGAAAAAAGGAGAAAATCAGCGCATCAAAAAGAAGGGGGGCCTGAACTCAAACTCAGGACCTCCCCTTTATAACCTCAACGCGAAACCACTGGGACAATGGTGTTCCTGCGTCAAATAAACAACAATAATATATTATAAAATAAAACAATATTTCAAATTACAAAACCGTGCGCGATGTCATCTTCAACCTCCAGACCTGGGTATTTAGCTACGATTTTACTTTGAATTAGCTACGAAATTTTCGTAGCTAAATAACCTGTGAATTTCAAATATGCAAAACCCGCACGATTAGTCCAAAATAATTATGCAAATCGATTGCCCATGTCTTGTGGAGTTCAAATACGTCCTCAAAAATCTTTGAAAACATCTCAATCGAGAAACCCCAAATTTAACTCGAAACACTAACTATGGTGGTTTATGTATTCAGCCATGAATCTTCAAGATAACTGTCTAGAAAGTTTCTATACAATCAAACAAACATTATTATATCATCAAAATCAATTAACAATACAATAATTAATGGAATCGAAAAATTGAAAATATGCCATAAACTTGAATTCGGTTTGACCGATTCTTGAGGTTTTTGATGAATGTGATGATCAAGACATGTTCTAAACACCTCAAGGAAACTATCTCAACCTTCAAATGGCTTGGAAAAGGCTTGAAACTAGGAAACCGGATTTCAAAATTTGGTGAATTTTTGAAGCTTTGAAGTGATTCTTTTGTTTTGAATTTTTCGTCCCTCAATCTTGTGTTGTTGTTGTTTTTATATAGTGATGCATTTTAGGTCAAAATATTGGGCCTTTTGATTGATTTGTGGATTGCTTGATGGTGAAGAAACCAAGTTACCAAATTTTTCCAAAAATCATATTTAATCATGCTATTTTAGTCTTTCATGAAACTAGATGTGATCAATCAGTATAATCATCAAATATTTGATCCCAAAATAACTTTGGAATCAAATATTTGATTTTTTATGATTTATTTCAATTAAAATTGAATTTAAATGATTAAAATTCAATATAATATAAAATAAATAATAAAAATAATAAAATATGATTAATAGGTCTTGAATAGTCTTAGAATTGAGTTTGAGTTGAAATATTATGGGCCCCTTTGGAGAAATCTTGAGTTTTAGCCTTTTCTGCTTCATACACCTCCTCAAAATTGCCAAACTTCGACAATGCATAACCCCCTTAGTTTTTATCTTATGAATGTGTTCTAGGACATTTTAGAAAGCTTAGAGATTCCTATAACTTCTAATTTTAGCCCCATGTCAATATCATTTTCCATTTTTAAGTTATGAGCTCTTGAAAAAGTTGACTTTTTGTTGACTTTTAAAAGGACCTGTAATGTCTTGGCTCATATCTCTCAAATGAAGCATTTTTGGACTTGGCTTGTGAGACACAAAGTTGTAGATAATTGAATTTCCTTCGAAATGAGCTTTGGATGAGAAATTCTTGATGAAGTATGTGGAACTTATGACTGGTCAAAGTTCAGTTGAGTTTTCCTACACAAAACCCTAATTTAGTAACTCCTGATTCTTGATGATTCTGAGGTTTCCTTGATGAATCATGATCAACCCTTGATCAAATGATGAATTTCTCATCATAATATTTATGTTGACAAAAAATATTGAAGTTTTGACTTTATGTTGACCACAGTTGACTTGTTGACCAAGTTAATTGATTTTTAAGTATCTGAGCATCTGATGGACCAAACTTGTAGGGAAAGCCTTGAAACTTGACATGAAGATTCTTTGAGGTATATGGGATGTCATGAATTCCACTTGACGATTTGGAAGTCCACTTTTCCTTAAGAAACTAAAAACCCTAGTTGCAGATTCATTGCTTAAGAGGAGGCTTTGTTTGATGAAACCTTGAATCCTTTGAGCAATTGTGAATCTTGTGACTACTAGGAGACCTATTGAGACACATTGTCTTGAATATGGGAGGGAAAATTTTGGGGTACAACAAGTAACACGTTTGGCTATTTCATCATCACTTTCACTTTCATTTTCAGACCGAGAGATTGTCAACCCCTTAAGTTCTTTCTTCAGATAAGTGGGACATTCATCTCTAACATGTCTAATCCTATCACATTCATGACATTTGACCCTTTTTATTCTGATTGGGCCTTTCCTTTGTTCTTGATCTTCTTTGAGAATCATAATTCCTGTTAGTGTTAGAACTGATGTTCTTGATATTTGACCTAGGATTCCTATCCAATCTCTTCAGTACCTGGTTGAATTGTCTCCCAAGAAGCGCAATAAAATTGGACATTTCCTCATCATTTTCCAGATCACAATCTCCATCTTTAGTGTTGGACACAAACACTATACTTTTGTTCTTCATTTTATTCGTGCCATTTATAGTTTATTCAAAAGTTTGAAGGGACCCTACAAACTCATCAACTCTCATGTTTTTTTTTTTTATATCTTGAGCTTCTTCAATGGGAGTTATCTTCAAATCAAATCTCTTGGCTATGTAAAGAACATTCATGTGTAAGTCATGAATACTCTCATCCTCCAACATCTTTAGATTTTCAAACTTGGTTGTCAACAACTGAAGTCTGGAAATATTAACCTTATATGTGCCTTCATGAGTTGTCTTGAGAATATCCCAAGAATTCTTAGCTATAATGCATCTGTTGATTAACCTAAACATGTTCTTGTCCACTCTATTGAATAAAGAATTCAAGGCTTTGCAATTTCCAAGAGCAGCTTCATCTTCCTCCTTGATCCAATCCTCTTCAGGCTTTAAAGTCTCCTTCCCGTCTTTGTCTTTAACCTCTGGATGCTCCCATCCTTTGATGATATCCTTCAAAGTCTTGGTATCCATATATTTTAGAAAAGTCACCATTCGTGCCTTCCAATAGTCATAATTAGTTCCATCCAAGACTGGAGGCATGTTAACATTTCCTCCTACTCCCTTGTCCATAGTACCAGAATACAAACTCCATGAAGCTCACCCAAATAACAGAACAAGGTGACATGCTCTGATGCCAATTGAAATTCTAGCACACAGATACCAGATGTCGAGACATATGTCACAAAACTTGAATAAAAAATAGTTTGAACACACAACAAACAAAACACATTAAACAACATAAGATAAATAACACTATAATTATTAACCCAGTTCGGTGCAACTCACCTACATCTGAGGGCTACCAAGCAAGAAAGGAAATATACTAATAGTATTAGTTCAAAGTTAAACTCCTCCATTTACAACTTATCACCTAATTACTACCCGTGAAAACTTCTACCTAGGAACTCTTAGATATGAGAATCCCCTCTGACTTCCTAATCACCTCAGTGATATCAAACTGTCCCAATCCCAGTGACTGTATAAAAAACAACCCAAAAGGAAGATCACACTTCCAAGACAATACTTGGTTTTGCTTAAAAGCTTTAACCAAGACAATACACTCTTTACTTAAAATCTTTAAGTGAACAATGAACAATCAGTCAACTCAATGCTTCAAATATGATACAAAAGTGACATACAAACAAAAACACTAAACCCTAAAGGAACAACCAAAACACAAATAATCCTAGTTTTCTCAAAATTCTTCAATGTGTGATCCGTGTTCTTTAGGTTTAACTCCACTCTTCAAATAACCTTCATACCTTGTGGGCTTGGGCTTCCTAAAGTGCAGAAACATCAAGAATCAACTTCCAATCATTAGCATGATTACCTACACAAAAATAGGAACGAATACAAACTTTCCTAAAAAGGCTCAACGATAGCTTTTAAGAAAATTAACATAATCTGTAAAAACAGAAGTTCCAAACATATCCCTCCTTGGATAATGAAAACATTTGAATTAAATCGCACTCAAAATACACACCAAAACACTAAAATAATCCAGCCTTAGGGTTCTGGTATAACATATCCGGACACATGTTAAGATATCCTGCTGAACATGATGTTTGACTGAGATGACAGAACATCTGGCTTAACATCTGTATGTTTTACCAAAATAACTGTCAATCCAAAAGCCACAAAACTTATAAAATAAAAGATGAATTTTTCTTCATTGTCGTATCATTTTTACATTCTTACCTTATCTTTCTTATAGGTAACAAAGAACAAGTATACAACTCGTATTATGGAACAACTGGAGCACCCCCTTCTTAGGAGCTAAACATTCCAAGAGTGTAGGTGGTGGATCCCAAAATAAGTGTCCAATCCTTGAGCTTGGAAAACACATAAAATACATAAAATAGTAGGAACTAGCTTGGAAAACACAACAAACGCTTAAAATAGTAGGAACTAGCGAAACAAGTAAAAATCGTGCAACAAAGCATTATTCAATTTACAAAGCAAAAGATAATCAAAGATTATAATGAAATATTCTTGAGGTTAAGCCTAAGCTCATCATGGTAGGCCTGAACATTTGGGACAAATAACTCAAGCGGATCCATGATGTTCTTGGAAGTGGAGTCCTCTAGACCCTCAATGGAAATTTTAGGAGTTATTTATCTAGGCCGACAACTCATCTTGGAAATCCCTTACTTCATGTGAGTGCATCACTTTTTCTTCTTTAAGATCTATTTTAGCGACCAAGACACATAAATACAAAGTCATTACCAAAGCGGCAACCCTATATTTTTTATTCTTACTTCTCCATCCAGAGAATCGTTAAGTCGATCCTAAGGATATTCTCGTTGCTTGAACCAGCGAAACTCCGCCCTATTTTGCGAACATAATGGGTATCTCCCCCGATGTATCAACATGAAAATAAGTAATTTCATCCACACACAGGGAACCATGCTCACCTTCGCCCTTGATATTATTTGGAAAAAAAGGAGTTGTGAAGTAAGATTCATATTAATTATATAACTCAACACCAATCAAACATAACAAAGTCATATTAATTACAAACGAGTTTTTACCTATCCTCAATGGAACTTGCATATGAAAAATCTTGATAGCTTATCAAATCATAAGAAAATGAAAGTAAATCAGCCTTCATGTCCCTATCTTTATTAGTGAGAGAATTGTAAGGGATATATTATAAACCAAACTTCTATTCAAATTCGTTCGGATATTAGAACCTCTGTGATTTATCATTGCAAGTAATAAGTCTCATAGTAGATATTGGGAAAATTCATAATTCTGAATGTGCCTCAGGGGAGGTGGGAGTCACTAGAAAATAACGAGGTTTGAATTTCTTTAAACTCTTATTGTAGATGAGGACGACTATGCAATCTTCGTTTTGATGGAGGGAGACTAACTCATGGACATGCCCATTTTTCAACGTAGTACAATTGGTGGAAAGAGATGGAAGAAGAGATATTTCAAAGCATATTACATTTTCCCCTTATACTTATACTAGTAATGAAACACTCTTACGAAAGACCAATCAACCAGATGGAGTCGAGATGGGGAAATACACTAGTGATTGAACACCGCCTTCTCAAAGAAGGTAAAAGGCAACCTTACACTCAACTTCTGAAATATGCAATCATAGAAGGAAATAGAGCACCCCTTAAACCTGCTATAGATCTTTTTATCTGTGAAAATGTGGGAGATAGACCAATTAGAAGGTATTCTAGATTGGGCCAACACAATCTGCATCTGGCAGAAGCCCAATCTGTCGGGCAGGGCCGTGGCCCAATATAGAGACGTGGGGAGAGTGTCTCCCCCACGTGATCCACGTCACCCAACTACCCCCTCATCTCCTGATACGTAGGGGCAGTTGGATCAAGGGCAAGACCACGTACTATGTTTTAGTTGCTCATACGCATTCCTTGGCAATTCTTCATTGGGCCTAGCTGATCCAGCCCATTGAAGAACCTTGGCCTAGTGTTGGGGGGCACACTATAAATACCTTCTTCCATCAGAGGGTCAGGTATTCTGAATATTAATATCTCCTACCTTTCTGTACTTGCATTCTTACTTTGGCATCAAAGCACTTTGCAGGTACAACCCAAGTCTCTCATCAAAGTTGCTCATCACTGGAAGGTTCCTTTTGATCAGGTCAGATCAGTGGTGCCGTCTGTGGGAAAAGAAAAGTTTTCCCTGTCTTCCACAACAGAAGACCAAAACTTAAACTCGTCTCCTTCAACCATATAGCATGAATAGAGAACACGACGACAACCGCGCCCTCAACCTCATCGACTACACCACCAGTACGGAAGACGACCAACATGTTATCCATGAGTCTGATGTAACGGATAGCCTGTCACCCCATCACCTGAGCTCGAGGAAAACGACGTTCCAGAACCTCAGCATGCGGCTCCCTTTCAACCCATCCCGGTACCGGTTGAAGGGGATCCCACACTAATAACTATGGTGAACACACTCAACCAGACGAACCTCATGCTCTTTCAACAGCAAGAGAGGATCATGGCGCTGGAGACAGAATGCCAAACCAATCCTCCTCGACATGGGCGTGGACCTCAACCCGAGAAACGCCAACCAGAGGCGACCAAGAAGCGGGGACGCCCACCTCCTCGACGGGGATGACGATCCCCTGAACCAAGGAAAAACAAGTCCAAAGGGCACCCGAGGGGTCAAATGACCAACCAAGGACATCTCCTCGACGTGACCAGAGCCCCAAGAATGAGGATTACTCACCCCTGAGGAGCGATGAAGATAACCCTCGTTGCCCACTTCTCGGGCTATCATGGAAACTCCACTCCCAGCGGGCATGGAGAAGCCCCCGCACCTCGTGACATACGATGGGAAAACTGACCCCGAAGACCACATCTACAACATTAACACCATGCTCGACTACCGCAACGGCGTTGGCAGGAACATCAAATGCAGACTATTCTCAATGACTCTCAGGAAGGGAGCCATGACATGGTACAAAATTAAGAAGTATCTCCTCGAGAAGGGACTCCTCCCCAGAAGTGAGCTCAATCGGGCAATGCTCCCAATTGTGAGGCTCGTCCGGTCCTAGATCCTCCATGATTGTATGGGCAGTGCGATGGTCTTGGAAAAAATGCAAGCCCGTCTCCAACGGCTCTTCAGCGACCCAAGATATATCCTCGCCCCTGAGGTGGTTAGAGCACTCCTTTCCACGTGATGTTCTTGCTCATCCACATCTTCTTCGTCCACTTTTATGTCGATGTCCTCCATGGGGATATCTTCAGTTCTTTGGTCCATGTTACCTTAAAATAAGAAGAAATTGGTGAATTCAACGTCGTATCAAATTCACCCTTCCACCGCAGTTCAAGTGAAAGGGTGAGGGTTAAAGCAGGTGGGAATATTCCCGATATAATCATCTCAACCAAACGGATGCTCAAGACGTTCATCTAAAGACGCTCGAGACATTCATTTGAAGATGCTCGTGACATTCAAGGAAGACCCTAAAGGTGCCCGGGACATTGAAAAAATGCCCAGGAAATTCAAAGAAAACATCTACAGTTGCCCGACACATTCATGACAAACTCAAGATGTGCCCGGGAGATTCATCAGAAAATTCCTTTTAAAAACCCGAGGAAAAGGCCTACTCGCCTGCTCCGGTGACTAAACCACCGTACTAACTAACAAATTAAATCTAATCTACCAGAAATGAAAGAAAATGTCATACCTGACATATTGTCAGATGAAGCAACACTACGGTGGCGACGACGGCAGCAGTGGTTCCTATGAGAGAAAGGTGTCCATCCAATGAGCTTGAGAGGAGAAGTGAAAAGCGTAAAAAGAAGAAATGGTCCTCCCAATCTCCTTTTATAGACGCTGCATTGGAGGGAACGCCTAAATAATCATTGCAAAGGCTGCCAAGATTCCCTAGGGCGGCAGGCATTTAATACGTTGTCACACATAAAATGAAACGAAACGCATTAAATGCCATTGAAGAGAGAGACGAAAAGGCAAGACACGTCATTTTTTAGAATTTCAAGAGGCATCGGGCACACCTATCGTCGACACCTCGAAAAAATGCATACCCGTCCTCGACGCTACAAAACACTGGAACCCTTACCATCGTCAAACGAAAAACACAAAGGAAGCGTCATACATGTTTCCACTCGGATGGGCATCTCTTCCCGACACTCTGAAACTTAAAGCTTTATGAACGTCGCCAGACATAGGTCAACGAATATCATCGACATTGACTGATTGTGCCCGACACGCCCCTCTTAAGTCATCACTCCACTCCGGAGTTGCGACTTGGGGGGCTCCTGTTCAAGGGCCAACACAATCTACTTCGGGCAGAGGCCCAATCCGCCGGGCACGACCCATGACCCAATAAAGAGACGTGGGGAGAACGTCTCCCCCACGTGATCCACATCACCCAACTACCCAATCATCTCTTGATACGTAGGGGCAGTTGGACCAAGGGCAAGACGACGTGCTAGGTCTCACTTGCTCCTACGCATTCCTTGGCAGCTTGTCATTGAGCCTAGCTGATCCAGCCCATAAAAGAACCTTGGCCCAATGCTGGGGGCACACTATAAATACCCTCTTCCATTAGAGGGTCAAGTATTCTGAATCTTAATCTCTCCTACCTTTTTTTACTTGCATTCTTACTTTGGCATCAGAGTACTTTGCAGGTACACCCCCAGTTTCTCATCAAAGCTGCTCATCACTGGAAGGTTCATTCTGATCAGGTCAGATCAGAAGGAAACCCTACTTCAACAACATCATTCTCAGTAGCACGCTCTCGAATGTAAATTTTTCCCCAGGTACACATGATCCACCCTAGGATACAAATCTACATCAATCAACTCCAATAGACTTGTAGGTCAAACCATACCTATTTCTTCATCATAAAAGGGATCATCCAAATCAGCAAAGTAAAAAAAACTCTAACAGGAAACACGGACACTAGAACACCAACACATATAATAGTTTTCAAGAGATTGGATGGAGCAACCAGTCTCATGCTCTCCACTACATATAAAGCAATACCAAAATTAAATTTAGCATATGCAAGATAGGAGGTGCGGATAACGGTCTCTCCCGCCAACTGATCATCCTCATCATTCAAAAAGTCAAACCCAAACCTAGAGCTACCATTGGGCACATTCTATGAAGGGATAAGAGAATCCACTTGTAGAAAATATCCACGAGTTCGAGATTCTCAACCCCGACAGATGATGAAAACTTGTCACTATCAGGTTCAAGAGCCATATTTATAAATATATTCCCTTGGTTGGCCATAATCACATGCAAAAGGAGACATGAAAATACCTTGGGGGAGATAAAATGACCCATCACAAGGAGATGTCAGGTGACTAGAATTTCATGAACTCATGGATGATAAAATGAACTTAGGGAATAGGTAAATGTTTCGAGTGGAAAACGAAGTGAATAAAACATTTGAATGAAGGTTTGACTATTTATAATGAAACTAATAACAAATCAACGATGCAAATCAAAAGTGAAGGGGGAGACCAGGGTGACAATTCAATTATTCCTTGGAAATATAAGCGATTCAGATGCACTTGAGTTCCTTAGGAGGAACGATGTGCCATAGCATGCGAACCTAGAGGCATGTACTGAAAAATCGACGAAACGACTCAATGACGGAAAATATATTTAATGTACCTACTCATATAACTTATACGACTAACTCACGATTTCCCAATTCCCTTAACGAACTGGCTCCAATGACATGGCGCCGACCTCACCTTTGAAAGACTTTTTGGCTAATAAACACACAACAAGTCTTGAGGGCAACTATTTGTGGATGTCCAAAGGCTCAATGCGAGAGCCCAACCATGCATAACCTAATTTAAATTATCCGACATATATAGTCAACACACGTGAAATTTAAGGCACATTTTTCTGATATATTACTTTTACTATACTCATCTTGGATTCTGTAACTAACTTTAACGTTAAAGTATTAACTTTTCAAATCACTCGAAATCACCATACCAGATATCAACACCACCTTTTTTGAGAGTTCAACATCATCGATAAACATCAATTATGACCCCTTTACAAAACATTATTAATAATAAGACTAAGAGTTTAGAGTTTGTGCGATAGTTTAATATATATAGTAGTTGAATTAAATAAATGTAAGCTATTAATTTAGAATTCAATTCAAATATTCAATAAATGTCTTATATAGTTATATCTTAAATTTACCAAGTATACAATGGTGGACCTTTATGGGAGTCCAAGAGGACTAGGCACCCCAAGAAAATTTTTTTTTTGATACTACACTACTATTGCAGCACTGAACCATTAATTATCATGTTTTTTAATTTATATAGGGGATAATTTCTCTATCCATCACCAAAAGATGAGTAATATACTTTCAACTAATCATATGATACCATTTAATTTTTATATATTTAATAATTTATTAAATAGTATAATTATTTGATGTTTTCAACACATTTTACATTGAATGTAACATTACCTAACTTTTAGAGTTTGATAGATAAGAATTCACCTTTATATCCATATATGCCTGTAAGTTTTCAGACCGATTAATAATCAAGCCCAACCTATTTAGTATTTTATTATTTATATTATATTATATTATTTAGAATTAAATAACCTGGTACTTTAAACTAAAGAGAGAATTGTTGAAATATTTTAATAATTTAGTAATATATTAATATTCCAATAATTATGTGGCCAAATATATTTATTTAATTGTATTAGCTATTTTATCAAATAAAGTGCCTTGAATAAATTATGTGATCAAATAATGTTATAAGGTTGTTTAGATTTTATTTAGGAATTATTTAATTAATTAATTGATTAAATAATTTGGTATGGGCTCAAATATGAGTGGATGTCAGGATGGCCCGTTCAGGAATAATGGGAACCCTAATTGGCCGTCACACTATATATAGGCTATGGTCCCCAATATACCGTACACAAGCAGTTTACCTCTACTCCCCATCTGAAGAGTGTTCAAGGCATTAGGAGTACCGGTTGAGGAAGATCCACAAGCCAACAAGTGTTAGTGACTTGTCTATACAATTTCTAACTTTCAGGATTACCGTCAACAAAACTTTTCTCAATAGATCCAGGTATTCCTGCAATCTCTTCTCTCATATACTAACATGTCGTAGATCTAGTAATTATATACATGTTTGTATTATCTATTCTATTCCGCACTAAAGTATATAACATAATACGTAGAACATGTATATATGTCTAATAGTTATTGATTCACTACAACAAACAAGACCTTAGACAGCGCTTTTTTTAGCCTTAGACAGCGCTTTAAAGCGCTGTCTAAACCTCCGCTGCTAAAGGTTTAGACAGCGCTTTTTAAAATGTGAAAAGCGCTGTCTAATCCCCCACCCTTAGACAGCGCTTTGGCCAAAAGCGCTTTAAAAGACCCTCTTAATTTAAATTTTTTAGGTACACCTTAGACAGCGCTTTTCAAAAGCGCTGTCTAAGCCCCCTACCTTAGACAGCGCTTTGGCCAAAAGTGCTGTCTAAGCCCCTCCTATTTTAATTTTTTTAGGTATACCTTAGACAGCGCTTTTCAAAAGCGCTGTCTAAGCCCCCTACCTTAGACAGCGCTTTGGCCAAAAGCGCTGTCTAAGCCCCTCCTATTTTAATTTTTTTAGGTATACCTTAGACAGCGCTTTTCACAAAGCGCTGTCTAAGCCCCCCCCTTAGACAGCGCTTTTGCCTAAAGCGCTTTCTAATCCCCCCCTTAGACAGCGCTTTTGCCAAAAGCGCTGTCTAAGGTATACGGAATTTTTTGTAGGATTTGTTTGTAACCACATTTTTTCCAGGTTTATAAACCAGAATTGGTACCTGTTTTCAACCAGATTTTTTCAGACAATTATCACATTTTATATATGCCATTTTGGCCTTTTTTTACCAAAATTTGGCTAACCAATTCAAACCAATTCAAACCAAATTTGCCATAAATGTATCAAAATATATACAAATTTATGTTTACATTTATAAGTCATTACATATACTACTACAAATGTACACATTAATTACACACTTTGAGCTCTATCATGTATTGACACCACTCCTCTTTGATTTCGTCCACTTGATCCTTTGTATAAGATGCACACTTGAATTCATCAAAGTACTACATAATAATATAACATATTTTGAATTAATTCCAACTATTTAATTATATGAGATATGTGTAAATATAAAAATAACTCATAAGTTAGAAATACATACATCGGTGGGAATCTCTAATCGGCCCAACATGAGAGTATCTCGCATAAACCTCAACATGAAATACCTGCAATCTATTTGATTACGTTGAAGAGGACACTACATATGAAAAAAAAATATGAATTATAAATCCTAAGTTTTATCAAGTGTAGTCATCACTAATATAATAAAAAACGCGGTAATTAAAAATATACCGCCACTTTAATCCATGAAATGGAGTTGGCGCCCCTCCTTGAGGTCTGGATAACTCGTTGGGCACGAAAAGCTTGTAGGACGCTAATAAAATAAAAAAGAAGCAATTAGAACAATTCACATAAACTAAGAAAAATTTTGAACATTCTCACTTACGTGTCAATTAGGTCCTTCATAACCGGGTATGTTGTCCAATCATTTCCTAACGAGTCAAGATAATACACAATTTCTCGGATAGGATTGATTGCGAGCAACAACCAATGTCCACTGTAATGATTAGGCAAATGTTAGATGGTAACTTGGAAAATAATTATAATAGATGAATTTAGAATGAAATGCTAACCCGGTATTAAACGGTACAAAAAACAACTTCTCCGCATTTTTATTCTCCACGAGGATCCGAAGAACGTACTCCGTCACGGTATCCGGTCTACTTATCATTAAACTATAGTTGACGGTCGCGGGTGCTAAGAATCCGAATGACACGTCCAAACCATTGGGGCGCATCAATTTGTCATACAAAAACCTAATATAAAAACATCATTAACATAAAGTAAACATCATTAAAATAAGTTGTTTAATTAATAAAACAAAGTAGTCCGAATTTACCTAACATATGTATTGACAACGTTGACGCCGATTTCTTCACGACCAAAAACTTGCATGAAGTCCTCATTACCAATCATTTGTTCGTAATCAAAGCCGAAAATCCCTACCTCCATAGGTATAGTCCGAACACCTCCGGTCGGTATATCGGTCATCTCTAGAAATGTCCTGAGGCACGACCTATACTTGGTGGTAGGTTTTTTCCTAGCTACGGACTTCTTAGCACCAGAACTTTGTACCCGTGCGGAGGCGTTGCTAACCTCCTTTTTTTGTTGTGCGGAGGCATTGCTAGCCTCATTTTCTTGAACCTACATGTCATATAAATAGTTAGATCAAATTAAGAATGTAACAACTTCCATGAATATATGTCATATAATTGTATATTACCTCTTTTCTTGAAACTGTGGACTCGGTATGCCGTGGAATCGTAGTTTCTTTTGATTTGGATTGTGTGGGAGTCTATTTAACATAGGAAAATATGTAAGTAAAATTTTGAACATAAATTTTAAACTTTGAATATACCAAGGAAAGTTAACATAAGTTTTAATCATACCTCATATCCTACGCATATGAGGTTTGTCGGCCATGCAACAAACGAACCTACTGCTTCGTGCACCGTTGTTGCATCCGAATCATCGCTAGGATATGGTAATGCTGCATTCGGCTCAACTGCAATATCAACTGATACCTTCAAACATCCAGCAGGGAGCTCTCTAGTGTGGAGTAATACTCCGCTAACGTTATGCACTTTTCCCTTGCCAACCATCCGATAGTATGGTGACGACAAATACAGCTGACAATGGGAAATGCCCTAAAACCAATAATAACAAGAAATCGTTAATGTGTATATATGTCAAATACATAATTTAAGAAAATAGTTCAATTTAAGACAATTATATGTAATTACCTCTGGAATGTTCGGCTGAAAGGTACAGTTGATGATGTCTTTGTCCGAAGCATCTCTGTATACTGTTGAGGCGCTAGCCTCTCTTTCTCTCCTCAATGCATCAAGCTCAGCTTGCATGGCTTCCATTCTTGCATGAAGCTCCCGATTACTAGGAGCCTTTCCTTTTTTAATACTCATGGAGGTCGGAGTGACTCCAAATCCCTTACCCCTCACCCGACCAGAGTACTCAGGGACATCTAATGCCCGACCAAGTATGCTCCTAGTATCATCGGGAGATAAAGACTGAGATAGCTCCTCCTGAAAAATCAGATGAATACCGTACACTTGTCAAATATTTGTCTATAAAAATGTTATTCAATTAATGAAAAAATGTTATACTTACACATTTCTGGTATACGTGTAAAACTTCTTCTTGAGGAACTCCAGATTTGCCCTCTAAACATTAAAGTTTATTTATTTTGGATCATGAAACATATATTTGAAATTCAAAGTTTTTTTTTAACATTCATATATATGTTTTAAGAGGAATGAAGTTTTAATGAAAATTTTTCAATAATTTTTTTTGTTACACTTACTTTAAGTTGATTTGTGTGTTATATTTATTTTCAAAAGAGTTATATGGATCCAGGATCTTCCATATTTTGTGTGAATATGTTAAAATAAATTTGGTTATAATATATATTTAAATGATATTTGTTTTAGTGATCATATTTGAAATTATATTTGTGATTTGAAAACTATAATATGTAAGGAACTATTTTAAGTTATAATTCCTAGAATTATATTTGTGATAATGGAAACTTTTTAATTTGACATTGAAACTATATGATAAAGATTTATTTGAAAAATGTTTGTGAAAATTTTGGTTTTATTTTAACGATATGTTATTTAATAGTAGTATATATTATGCTAAATATATTTGGAATCACATATATTATTATGATCGATGATTGAAAATCATAAAATTAAATTTCTATTAAAGATTTTGATTTTCAACATTTTATTTGTGGCTAGAGAGTATATATTTAGAAATATATATTTATGTCAATCATTTGGGAAAGATAAACATTGAATTTAAATCTTATTTTGGTTATTTGATTTTTGGTTTTATAATCAAATCCTTTTTTTTATTTGATTTTTTAGTTATTGTTTTACCTTTCATTTTGATTCGCATAAAATATGCACATGGATTTAGATTTTTTAGAGATAATATAAATACTAATTTGTTTAATATATATTTAGTTATTATATATTATTTATGGAAATTTTTTTGAATATTTTGAATGACTCTTTAAAATTATAAGGTAAAACTAGAGTTTTGAATATTTTAGATTTTAGAATTGGTTTTGTTGATTCTAAAATAATTTATTTAAAGAATTATTTGGTTATATGTGAATTTGTTTGACATTTATTTGGGATATATAAATATTTAATATTTATCTGATTTGAAGTTATGCATTTAGCATGATTATGTTATTTGAGTTTATTATTATTAAGTTTTATACAATTTTTCTTAATTATGCAATTTGTATAAATTCATAAAAATTATGTTTTATTGGGAATTTATTCTCACACTAAGGACTTTAAAGAATTATTATTATTATTATTAAACGACATCTTAAATGAATACAACCTACATTTGTGGGTGGTACCTTGTAAATTTAAGACTATTTCCATTGAATTTATTAAAATGTCGAGCAATTTTGGTTGAGTTGATTGAAACAACATGTTGCAAAAGTAATCTCTGTTGTGTAAATTTGATTCAATCAGAATTACAAAAGATGTAATATGTAATTGTTCATGCGAACTGTTATGGTCGGCCAAAAGGAAGACACAATTTGGCCGAACAATTGCATACTTGTGATGGTAAATATATAGTAATTATTAATTTTATCCATGTGGGTAATGATTGATGTCAAAGAGACATCCATTATCAGACCGGACTTATTACTAATGTTTGATCATTGCGTGAGAGTACCGTTTACAGTTAATTCTTGCAATCAAAGATTGAGAATTAATGGTGTGTTTGGTATCTTGTTTGAGTCTTTTTAATTTATAAGTAAAGATGAATGTTTATATAATAATCTATTCACATATCAGTAATGATGTTGTATGAGTGTAAATCTTTCAAGTGTTTATTTGATTGCACTCACACATATAAGGTAAACATGCGGCGATTGTAAGAATTTATTGTTTATCAATATTAATTGTCAGTGTTTTATCATTGTAACAAAATACCACTAGCAATTCATATTGTTGTCTAAAGATTTGACATGAATGATGCACTTGGTATTTTTGGTGAGTACATTTTTTTTATGGTAATCTATAAACTGATATAGTTTATGTATATGTAAAAATAAGTTATATTTTGATTCTCAAAAGTTATGACTTTTAGGAATAAAATATGAACATTATATTCTTGGATAAGACCTTACATAGGGATGGAGAAACTCAAATTCTCTCACAATTAATATTTTTAAAGTGAGACTCAAGTTTAAAAGGTGAGTACACTCCAAATTACACAGGTCTATGATCTTAAACCTTCTCAATCTAGAGACATTATAGATTTTATTTAAGATGATATATATTTTGTCCTATTATCTTTGCTTAAATTCTAGTGCTTCTACGGCAATAAAAAGAAGGAAAAATTCTCATTGGATTGATTACTTTTCATTAAGATTATTAAGCAAAGAATATATCAGAAGCACAATATGAAATTATTTAATCTTGCTAAAGCGCTATAGTTCCGTCAATTATGTGACTTTGTCGAAAATTTAGCATATGGTATTCTCATTGCACAATTAAGTTTATAACTATTAAAGTTAGAAATTATTCATTAATAGAATAATTTCATAAAGTGTGCAATAAATAAGAGATTATATCAAGGGAAAATAAAATAGTGTTCATTCATTAAATACCTCTAAGGATAAGAGCAAATAAAGAATTATAAGAAAATATTATCTGAACTGACAAATGCTCAATGGTGTTGAAAGATACATCAATTTAAAGGGGACAAATTTGGTGAAGATTGGTGTTTTGTCATTATTATTATTATTATTATTATTATTATTATTATTATTATTATTATTATTATTATTATTATTATTATTATTATTATTACTATTATTATTATTATTATTTAACTATTTTAGATTGTCATTATAAGCCTAAATTTGTATTTAAAAGACAATTTGGTGAATGAATAAAGTTTAGTTTTAATATGATAACTTCTTCTTTTTTAAATGATGGATTCAATTTTTTTTTTTAAATTCAAATATTATTATAGTTAATTCAATCATGACTTGTGACGATTTATAATTGTTGAAAAGTTTGAGAAATATAAACTTTAGTCTCAATTTAAAGAATATTTTGAGACATATATTATAATGTTTCTTGAGAATATTGAGTTTGGGGGAGATATGGTCAAAGAACAAAATTGAGTGGGAAAAAATTTGTTTTTTAACTCAATTCATATAGTTGTTATTAAATATTATTATAGTTAATTCAGTCATGACTTGTGACGATTTATAATTGTTGAAAAGTTTGAGAAATATAAACTTTAGTCTCAATTTAAAGAATATTTTGAGACATATATTATAATGTTTCTTGAGAATATTGAGTTTGGGGGAGATATGGTCAATGAACAAAATTGAGTGGGAAAGAATTGGTTTTTAACTCAATTCATATAGTTGTTATTTATATAACAAATTTGGACCCACATACAGATATTATTGTTCTTTCTCTCAATTAAATTAAGAAAGTTATTCTTGAAGATCAAACTCAACATCCTCAAGAACGAGAGCATCAAGTGTCATAAAGAATTGACAGAAAAGATAAATTTTATTCGGTAAGATTGAAAGACTCTATTATGATAGATGTGACACTTGTTACTTGTTATAATTTTGGAGTTTCAAAAGATGGATATCAAGTTAGTGTTTCTTAATGGCGACATTAAGAAATACAATATGGTGCTAGGAGAGAAAATTATGTGTCAATATATACAAAGTTTATGGTTTGCAGTCAAATAAAATTCATTTATGAGTTAATGAAATTGTCTCATTAGTGTTACCACAATATTTCATAATGTAATTGTCTCGTTTGGTTTTGAGATGTCTATTATGAAAAATTATTGGGTTTTACAAGTTCAGTGGGAGTAAGTTTATGTACCTTGTTTAATGTGTCGAATTTATATTATTTAGTCAGCAATAATATATGATTGTTGTGCGAAATCAAGACATCTCTAACAAAAGTTTAGAGATGAAAGATCTTGGGCACATCTCTTTTGTATTAGGTATTTAGATACTTAGATATTATTCTCAATGTATCATCCGGTTTTCACAAAAGATTTATGTATATATCAATAAAGTTGAAAATAAAATCGACATGAAAGACAATAAACTAGGGCATGTCTCGGTTGTCAAGGTAGGCTATTAAGTCTCAATTATTTTTTTTATTTTTTATCTATTTTTTGGGAATCTTATGTATATACATACGGAATAAGCGTATATATAATGAGATCATTTGGTAGATACGAAAAATTCAAGTTTTGAATTGTTGAATGAGACAACCATAAGGATTGTTATAGAGAACAAAAGAACTTGTGCTCACATATTAGAGATGGAATGATTTGGAGATCATCAGGATGTTCGACTCTAATTCTTTTGGATGTCTATATATAATGGATATCCTAATTCAAGAAATAACTATAAATATTTATGTCACTTGGTTGCATATAGTAGAAGGTTTTGAAAGACAACTCGGGCTATATTGTGACATAAGTTTGTCGGATAATGTTTCAACAATTGTTTTATAAAGTTCATTGACTTATAAGTTGTTGTTGAAGGATATAACATATAGATAGAAATTATATGTTATATGACTTACTAATCAAAGACTTGACATATTAGGTATTTGATATGATTGTTGTCACAAACTTTATGTTAAGATTATCTGCAGAAATAAAGTTTATGAGGTTATTATTGTTATAACCATTTTTGTATCGTTTGTGCAAATATTGAATTTGCAAACTTCAGTTTGATCTCAATAAAGAATTCAGTTGGACCAATTGGAAATAGACATGATTCAGAGATCACATTACATGAAATTTCCATGCCACTCATCCATATCGATCTATGTCATCAAATATGTTGATGTGGTGGTCGTCGGGGTTCCGTCACGTTATACGTTAGTGACGGCAGCCGCGATGGTCCCATTATTGATGTATAAGGTGTACCAGATTGTAAAGTTGAAATCTAAAGATAAATAGCATTCAGATGCGCGCCTAAAGAATTATGATATAATTATTAAGATATATTGGCCATGTGGGAGATTGTTGAAATATTTTAATAATTTAGTAATATATTAATATTCCAATAATTATGTGGCCAAATATATTTATTTAATTGTATTAGCTATTTTATCAAATAAAGTGCCTTGAATAAATTATGTGATCAAATAATGTTAAAAGGTTGTTTAGATTTTATTTAGGAATTATTTAATTAATTAATTGATTAAATAATTTGGTATGGGCTCAAATATGAGTGGATGTCAGGATGGCCCGTTCAGGAATAATGGGAACCCTAATTGGCCGTCACACTATATATAGGCTATGGTCCCCAATATACCGTACACAAGCAATTTATCTCTTCTCCCCATCTGAAGAGTGTTCAAGGCATTAGGAGTACCGGTTGAGGAAGATCCACAAGCCAACAAGTGTTAGTCACTTGTCTATACAATTTCTAACTTTCAGAATTACCGTCAACAAAACTTTTCTCAATAGATCCAGGTATTCCTGCAATCTCTTCTCTCATATATTAACATGTCGTAGATCTAGTAATTATATACATGTTTGTATTATCTATTTTATTCCGCACTAAAGTATATAACATAATATGTAGAACATATATATATGTCTAATAGTTATTGATTGAAAATCTAACAAGAATTATATTACATTCCACAAATTCAATATATATTATGCAATTTATTATATATTATAATAAATATTAATAATATTAAAAATTTATATAATATAGAAGTTTGTGAGTTCTCATCAACTCAATTTTAATTAGGTTTAAACTAGGAATCTGATATAATTAAGGAGAATAAATTAAAAAACTGATAATAAACATGTAATAAACACATAGCCTTGTGTATTATATATTGTTAAAGTTGCGAGTTGACTCGGGATCACGTCGTTAGTGCTAACTGTATTAGTGATCATGTTATGCTTTGGTTTTTGGTATTGTATGATAAGGGAAAAGAGAATATGAGTTGTTTCGTTTGGTTCATTATTATTTGGGTTATTTGAAACTTTAGAAATAACATTTTCAATGATGTTATAGATTTAGTCGATGACATTTTTAACCGTATTGTTATTCTTTCTTGGAAATGGTTGGAATTAGGTCATTCGAGACGTAACTTTTAGGATTGATGTAAACACCATCTAGATTTCTTGTAATCTCTAGATTGTGTTGTTTTTTGTTTTGATTGGTCTTTTTGTATTGGGTCGGAGATTCCTTTTTCTTTTATTTAATACAAATTACTTATAAAAAATATTGTTAAATTAAACTTTTATTTTTATTGGTTGTAAATTAATAAATTTAAATTTTATATCAATCGTTAATTAGTCTAGTGATAATTGATAATAGATTTTTTAAAACAACCACCACAAAATATTTTTGGAACACGATCATAACTTTAAAATATTCTTTTAAAATAAGACATTTATGATTATGAATCCAAAACTTTCAATCAATTTAAGAAAACACCAAAATTTCAAACAATTTTATATTTAAGAATAGTAATTTTATATTTAAGAATATTGTTCCTTTACATCTTTTAAGAATATCTTAAACATTATAGACTTTTTTTAAATTTAAGATAGTAAGAAATAAACAAAACTGTGTAGCAGATATGAAGTCAGAAGATTTTCAGCGTTCACATCTGAACGACGGTAAACGCAATATGGAAAAGAAGAATGAATGGAGAGAATCTGCTTCCGGGAAGGAAGCAGGAAGATGTGTAAATTGAAGGATGAAGATCTGAGACAGGACAGATTGACAGCTCAATACAAAACAGGCATGCACGTGTAGTAGGAACAAACCTTGTCAAATCAAATAAACCATTCAGTTACTTCTTCTTAATACATAAAATAAAATGGTCGCAAATTAAACGAATCTTTGTTTTCTAAATCGATCATTTCAGACGACATCATTCATAATAAGTCTATTCCTTGTTTCGTTTAATATATAATCTAACATTCTAACCACTTCGAATATGAATATGAATATTATCTGCCCTAATTGAGGTGTCACCAACCATTTTCCTTTGGTTGTTGATGCATAATATCTTCACCCACCCGTGAGTTTCATGGCCCAAACCTCATGTGCACACTGCAGCACTCACTCATATTTCATCTACTTTATCCATCACATGCCCCATTTTGCATTATTATACATTTTAGTCGCTTTTTGTATAACATATTATAAAATATAATCCTTCAAGCATTACTTATAATGTGATTCTGTCCCCTCAAAATTGGAGATTCGTTTTGGTCAATATATGAACTAAATTGGTGGTTTTTAAAACTTTTCTGACAAGATTTTTTTTTATAAGATATATTGGAAAATAATTAAAATCGGATTAAATGTTAAATTAATCTATGTGTGGAACTATGGATTCAAGATTTAAAGATTTGATTGTGATTAACAAAAAATAAATTTTTAAGTATGTATTTAATTTATAAAAAAAGGTAACTAAAGTACAACATATTTTTCAAATTTTACGATGCTAAAAATTATTTTTTACTTAAAGTTCATAAATCAACCTATAACATATAAATAAGTAGTATATATTTATTATATTTTATATCATTGGATGGCAGAAGGTTTTTATCAAGGTTGGGGTGCTTAGGTACGTATGGTGTATTATAATGTGTGTCACTTTTTTTTGTTGGGATTGTTAATCAAAAGGATAATAAATTGTACATATAGGAAATAAGAAAGAGTACTTGTATCACAAAAAAGTTAGAGAGAGAAGGTTTGACCTCTCTCTAACTTTCCCCTATTTTTTCTTTATGGTTTGGACAATGGTAACAAAAAAGTTAGAGAGAGAAGGTTTGACCTCTCTCTAACTTTCCCCTATTTTTTCTTTATGGTTTGGACAATGGTAAGGGGCAGAAGAGGTTCGTCGGCACCCAGTAAATGGGACATTTTTCTATTTTGAAATGGAAGATCAGATGACCAAACAAAGGAGATTAGTTTTCTGAGGGACATATTCGTTTTGTTCGGTTGCATTGGAAATGTGGTTGAAGTTGTTATTTCTCCTAGAAGAAATAAGTTTGGAAAACGTTTTGCCTTTGCTAGGTTTAAGGAGGTGGAGGATATAAGGATGTTAGGAATTAAGTTGGACAATGTGATCATCGACGGGAAAAAAAATCCACGCAAATCCTCTGAGATTTAAGAGGAATAATAAAAAGGAGGTGTGGAGGAATCAAGTGACGTTGGGTGAAGGTGAAGCGGTCCCGGTAAGGAAGAAGATTCAACCTCAGGCGACCAAGGTTCTTTATCCTCATTCAGATAATGTGAAGTCATACACGGATGTGGTAGCCAACATAAGCTCTATTTCAACGCCCAGAGGATCTCGTTAAAGTACTCCTCGGATTCGGAGACAAGAAAAAGGTTGGAGATGGCTCTCATAGGTACTTTGCATTTTGTAGGGATGGCTTTTCATCTTCAGAGAACCTTTGAAGCTGAAGGGTTTTTCTACATCAAAATTTCTCCTTTAGGTCCAAAGTCGTGTTTGCTAGAGGAGACGCTATCAGGAGCTTTGTTGGAATTATCAATGATGAGGCCAACTGGGGGAATAAATGGTTTAGTAACATCAGGGAGTGGAGGGTGACCGATGTGGACGATGAGAGAGTATTGTGGATTAGAGCTTTTGAATTCCATATCATGCATGGAATGCGAAGTTCTTCGAAATCTTGGCAAACTTCTTTGGGAATTTCGTTTGCATCGATGATTCCTTTGAAAAGGATGGTAACATGGATTCGACACTATCATTTGTCTTGCAGGAAAATATAGTGGTTAATATAGATGGAAGGGAGTTCAATATTCTGTTGAGGGAAGATTTTAGTGGATCAAAGTAGGTTCATATTGATCCAGGGATGATTGTATCTAAGGCTTCTAATAGCTCCTCATCGGAACCGGGCTTGGGGATGTACCAAGAAGAAGATAGCAGCGGTTCGGCGAAGGAGAAGGACTTGTTGGGCATTGTTCTAAATTCTGTGAATTGTCACATCAACAAGAGTATGAGGGATGGTGAGGGAGATAGGTCGACAAAGAGGGTTGATGAAAATATGGTTATTATGAATAATAGTAGACTGTCTGGGAAAGGAGAGAGTTTTTGTTTCACAAATGTGGCAGGCTCGTTTGACGAGGCGATCAAAAAGGTTAAAGTTGTCATTGGTAATAACATTGATAGTCTGGAAAGTCCAAAGAGTGGACTTAATCAATCTTTTGGAGTAGTGGTGCATGGGACATAAGTAGGGGTTATATGTGGCAACATGGAAATGAGTTCGGGTGGAGGGCACAAGGACAAACATCATCACCTAAAGAAAGTAAAATATGCTAGGTTGGATGGGGTGAGTGGGTCCAAGTGCATTAAAAAGAAAAAAAGGCCCATTGGTAAGAGAAAAATGGTAAAGTCTCAACCTTAAAATCAAATTTCTTCTTCAGATGGATTTTCAGCTAATTTCCAACTGAACTGTAATGTTGGCTCCGAGGAGGTAAATAAAGTATACCAAATACTTTCCATGGGGAGGATTCTGCTGAGACAGGTATTCTCATATGCAATTACAGAGGCTGGGAAAATTTGGAAATAAAGGAGGATGGGGAGCTGAGGGATGCTATGAAGAGATTGGGGGTAGACGTGTCAAACTCTAAGAAGGACCTCATTCCCAACATTGATGTTTTGGAAAATGGAAACAAAGTTCAAAGGCAGTGGATGATGGTGTCCACAAAATCATTTTGATAATTATTGGTATGCTAAACATCAGAGGGGGTGGCAGTCTATTGAAGAGGAAACAGATCAGTCACATTATTTCAACAGGTAAGGCAAATATTTTTCTTCTTCAAGAATCTAAACTTAAAACTATATCTGATGTTATTGCTAGAAGTATATGGGTAAAGGAAGACATAGGATGGATGTTCTCTAGTTCTAATGGGTTATCGGGAGGCCTTGTTATTTTGTGGAAAGTGGCGACTATTGTAGTTCTTTGTAGCTTCAAAGGAGAGGGATATGTTGGGGTGAAGGTTGTTTGGAGGAATTGCATTTTCTACATTGTTAATGTATATTCCTCGTGTGATTTGAGTTTGAAGAGGATTTTATAGAGAGAGTTGGTGGACTTGAAATCAAGATTCAATGACGGGGATTGGTGTATCGAAGGTGATTGTAATGTTATTGCTAGTTCTTGTGAGCGGAAGGGTAGTGCGATAGGTAGTAGGTCGACAAAGACGAGGAAGTTTTCAGAATTCATCTCCGATTGTGACTTGATTGACGTTTCATGCAAAGGAAATAAATTCTCTTGGTTTAGTGGTGACGATTACTCTATGAGTATACTTGACCGCTTTTTTATTTCCGAAAGGGCCATTATCAAAAGGGGTGTGGTCGGTCAATTGATTGGTATGAGGGATGTCTCGGATCATTGCCCGATATGGTTGGTGTTGGATTAAGAGGATTGGGGTCCGAAGCCTTTCAAATTTAATAATGAATGGCTAGGTGTCGCTCTCGAAGATTTGCATCCCGGTACAAGCGCGAACGGTCGGTGAAAAGAGAAAATGAAATGAATTGAATAGAGTCGCCAACTAGGCATTTTTATCCCGAAGGAAAGGTAATGCTGCATAAACCTAGAAATAAATGGATAAGACGGTTGCGAACCAGCGAAACTGAGAAAGGGGGTTGGTTACAACCTGGGAAGGTATTAGCACCCAGATTGTCCGTCATACTCGACGGGATCCACGCTTACAAGATTATGTTTAAAGGGGAAGGTGTATGTGATATCTGTGTGCAAAAGCTGGAAAAGAAATATACAAGTGTCAGTGCAAAAAGGTGTGAATTGCTCAGGATTGAGGTTGTGAAAGAGGATACTGAAAGAGGGGGAAGACACAGAGACTTTTATTTGATAACAATTAAGTTATGCCTACGTATCCTCTCATGCAATGAGGAAGTCAGAACACTGTAGTTTGACTCAAGGGGACTGAAAGATAAATTGACTGTGAACTACTTGCTTGTCTATGCTCAAGTGTATGACTCGTCTGGCTCGAGTGCTAACTGTATTGCATTAGACGGAAGAAGCAAGTTCTCGTTTATGGATGAGTGTGATGAGAAAAGAATCCCGAAGGAGACGATTATTGTTTGTTTTTTGTGTTTTTCAGTTTTTTATTGTTTTTGGTGTTTTGCATAAGTTAATGAGCTTACGCCTAAATCAAGGGCTTGTAAACTCATTATATCCTCCCCGATTAGGGATAATGAGCCTACTTAAGTATAAGGTAAACACCTCAACTTAATTACCTTAATGATGTAGGATTAAGATCATTAACCTACTTGTGATTATTAAGATGTTTTTGGGTTTTTGTTTAGTGTTAAGTAATGAGTTTAATCTCTAATCACATATTAGTGGGCTCATTACACCATCCTAATAGAAGGATAATAGATGAGAACACTTAAGCTGAGGAAGATACCTCAACTTAATCCATGGTTAGGGATTAAATTCATTATATAACAAAGCCTTTATTAAGTGGATTTTAATTAAAGGGATGATATTAAGAAATGGATTATGGTTTGTAAGACAACTTGAGAGGGACTTGTCCATTAAACACTAGGGTTAGTCCCTCTTAACCAAAAGGAAGAGTTAGAACCCTAATGTAAGGCCCAAGTTACAAGATAAAGTCTTGATTATTATTAAGGTGATTTGATTAAGAGGTTTAAACAAATTAAAGGTTTAACACTTAGGATTAAAGTTATACACTCCATCCTAAGAGAAGGATGTAGGCATAACCCTAATTCCAAAGTCCTAAAACTTTAAGAGTTTAGTCTCTGATTATTGAGATGAGAAGAGAGACTCAAGGAGACTCAAAGGTAAAAGCTAAGGGGGGACTAATCACAACCCTAATTGTTATCATGCTTGGATATCCTAGGGCTTGTGAGGCTTAAGAAAGATCTTCAAGGAAGCCACCAATGGAAGAAGCAGATGAAAAAAGGATGAGAAAGAAGAATAAGTTACTTACTTCATTGAAGAAGATAAGTAACTTAAAGAAAGAAAGTGAGAGAGATGAAACACAAGTGGACAAGTTTACTTCAAAGACGTATTAAAATGCAAATGAAAGAGATAAGAAGAAGTGATAGGTGAAGGCAAATCCACCTCTAAAAAGACTTACCACCTGAAAGTGTTAGCATGGATGCATAAGGTATAAAACATAAGGAAATGAAATGAAATGAGATGATATGAGATGAAATGACCAAATTCGGAAGTGTTTATGCAATGTGAATGTCATGTAAGATGATGCAAAGGCATACAAAATGCATATGTATGATCATACAAAGATGAGATGCAAATGGAAGCATGCTTTGAAGTTTGAAAACACATGAAAGTTAATGAAATGAAATGAATGCAAAACATGGTGTCGCTCCCAAAGATTTGCATCCCAGTACAATCGCAAACGGTCGACGAAAGGAGAAAATGAAAGTGAAGTGAATAGAGTCGTCAGCTAGGCATTTTTATCCCGAAGGAAAGGTAATGCTACATAAACCTAGAAAAAGATGGATAAGACTATTGCGAACCAGAGAAACTGATAAAGGGGGTTGGTTACAACCTGGGAAGGTATTAGCACCCAGATTGTCCGTCGTACTCGATGGGATCCACGCTTAAAATATTGTGTTTAAAGGGGGTAAAGTATGTGCTATCTGTGTGCAAAAGCTGGAAAAGGAATGTACAAGTGTCAGTGCAAAAAGGGTGAATGCTCAAGAACAGAGGCTTTTAAAGAATGTTGAAAGAGGGGGGGAGACAAAGAGACTTTTGTTCGATAACTGTTAAGTTATGCCTACGTATCCTCCCGTGCAATGAGGAAGTCAGAACACCGTAGTTCGACTCAAAGAGACTGAAAATAAATTGACTGTGAACTGCTTGCTTGTCTATGCTCAAGTGTATGACTCGTCTGGCTCGAGTGCTAATTGTCTTGCATTAGACGGAAGAAGCAAGTTCTCGTTTATGAATGAGTGTGATGAGAAAAGAATCCCGAAGGATACGATTTATTGTTTGTTTTTGTGTTTTCAGTTTTGTTATTGTTTTTGGTGTTTTTCATAAGTTAATGAGCTTAAGCCTAAATCAAAGGTTGTAAACTCATTATATCCTCCCTGATTAGGGATAATGAGAATACTTAAGTATGAGATAAGCATCTCAATCTTAATTGCCATGATTATGTAGGATTAAGATCATTAACCTACTTGTGATTATTTAGATGTTTTTGGGTTTTTTGTCTAGTGTTAAGTAATGAATTTAATCTCTAATCACAGATTAGTGGACTCATTACACCATCCTAATAGAAGGATAATAAATGAGAACACTTAAGCTAAGGAATACTCCTCAACTAAATCCATGGTTAGGGATTAAATTCATGACAAAACAAGCCTTTATTAAATGGATTTTAATTAAAGGATGAGATTAAGAAGTGGATTTTATGGTTTGTAAGACAACTTGAGGAGGACTTGTCCATTAAACACTAGGGTTAGTCCCTCTTAACCATAAGGAAGAGATAGAACCCTAATGTAAGGCCCAAGTTACAAGATGAAGTCTTAGTGATTATTAAGATGATTTGATTAAGAGGTTTAAACAAATTAAAGGTTTAACACTTAGGATTAAAGTTGTACACTCCATCCTAAGAGAAGGATGCAGGCATAACCCTAATTCCAATGTCCTTAAACTTTAAGAGTTTAGTCTCTGATTATTGAGATGAGAAGAGAGACTCAAGGAGACTCAAAGGTAAAAAAGCTAGGGGGGGACTAATTACAACCATAAGATTATCATGCTTGGATGTTCCTATAGTTTGTAAGGCTTAAGAGAGATCTTCAAGGAAGCCATCAATGGAAGAAGCAGATGAAAGGAGGATGAAGTAGGAGAATAAGTTACTTACTTCACTGAAGAAGATAAGTAACTTAAAGAAAGAAAGGAAGAGAAGTACAAGTGAGCAAGCTCACTCAAGGACAAACAAAAATGCAGTAAGAATGCAATATGAAGGTAAGAGAAGAGGTGGGAGGTGAAGGCAAATCCACCTCCCAGACAACTTACTATTAACCTGAAAAGTTAGCACAAGATGCATAAGGAAAGAAATGAAATGAAACAATGCATATGCAAGGGCAAAGACCAAGACCAGAAGCATACATATGATGTAAATGATGCTATGATATGATGCAAAGGCATACAAGATGCATGTGTGTGATCATACAAGAGGATGAATGCAAATGAAGCATGTAAGAGGTATGAGAACACATGGATGTTCATGAAATGTAATGGATGCAAAGCATATCAAATGTATGAATAAATGATCAAGCAATGTTCAAGCAATGTCTAAGATGGCATACAAATGCTTGGAATGGCGTGGCAAGTTCATATGTTGATGTTTACGCAAAAATGAATGCATATGAACATGAGAAATTAGGGTTTTAAGGACATATGAGATGAAAATGACAAATATAGAAGCAAATGACATTATAAAAAAATTGAAAATGCACTCAAAGGAACCCTAAACCTATACTAGGTTACCATCCAAAGGGGGAGGTCAGAAGCTAAACCTAGAAGAAGTTATGAATTTCCTAAGTTTGCTAGGGTTTTTGGGTGTTTCAAAAGAAAAAATGCAAATCAAATTGAAAATGCAAGATAAATTCATGCTAAAAATATCCTAGATACTACATGATGTGTGTAAAACAATGCAAAAAGAACCATCTTCAAACCCTTCATGGTTAGGCAGAAAAGATTTTTCAAATGTTAGGGTTTAAAATGTGATTTTATGAACCCTAAATTCAAAGAAAAATTGTCAAGTTATGATCAAATCCAAAAAGAAATTTGTATGAAGAGTTTGAAAATGCTTCTAAATGTATTAAGATGCAACATGATTTTTTTGATAATTTTTAGAAACCTAAATGCTATTTTAATTAATTAATTTCCATTAATTAATTAAAATAAACATTTAAATATTTTAAAAATAAGTTTTTAAATGCAAAAAATAAAATAAAAATTATTTTTAGGTTGAGAAAAATATTTGAAACTAAAATACAGAAAATGAAAATTTTAAAATGATTTTTGGTATTTTAAATAAATTAAACAAAAGAAATGCAATAAAATGAAATAAAAATAATTAAAATGGGAAGTATGCAAGATCAGTGGCTGAGATTCAAACGAATTTGGTGGGAATTGACTGGCGCGCGTTTGGATGGCTAGGATTGAATCTGGCAATTTCAAATTAATTAATAATTAGGATTAGGGTTAAGTGGTGCAATCCTGACCATTCGTACGCGCGCGAAGCAAGGATCCAAGGGCTCACATTCAAACCTGGCTAAAACCCTAATTAATAACTCTAATCACTTTCAGGTGACCGGAGGAAGCTCCGGTCATCTTCTCCGGCACCCCCTTCATGCTATACCACTCAAAACGCAACCCCAAGCTCTCAAACTCTCCAGAATCAAACATCTAACAACCCTAAACATGAATCCAGCCCCAAAACTCATTTATTTTACATCAATAACACGAATCAAAGCAAAAAGGAAAATTTCACAAAACTTTCAGAAGCACGATACATCCTTATTTCTCAATCATTTTCAAAACAAACTACATCATGGTGATCAGGAGAGCTCATAGATTCATTTAGAAACAAGAAATGCAAGTTCTGGAAAAAAGTTTGAAGATGACTACCTGAGCTGGAGCTTTGCAACCTGGTACTTTCTGGGCCTCTCCCTTGTGCAAATCCACTCCAATAAACTCCTTGATGATGTTGAGAAGCTTTGCAAGAGTTTATATGGCTTGGTTTGTGAGCTTTGGTTCTGTGGAAGCAGAAATCGTGTTTTTGATTCTTGAGGTTTTAGGCTTGTTTAATGGTTGGGAAATGATCTTGAGGATGTATGGAGATGATTGGTGAAGTTTGTATGAAGTTTTGATGCTTGAGCAAGGAGAATCGAAGAAGAGAAGTTTTGAAGGATTTTTGTGTTATCTGAGCTTGGGTCAGTTTCAGGCTAATGTGTTGTGTGTTATGGCTTGCATAATGTCCACATATCATGTCTTGATAGGTCAGAAGAGTGGTTGTGGCCTATGCTGATTGGTATGGCTTCATTTGCAAAAAGTAAAGCTTGGTTGTACTTGAGGTATGGCACTGGTCAGAGCTGGATTAGGGGCATGGCTGGGCTCAACATGGATCAAGGAAGGCCTTTGGATTGTTTTTGTGCAGCTGTAATGACTGAGGCAAGTGGTAGCATGGCTCTTGCAACTTTTTCCTCTTTGTTGTTTCTTGATTCACAAGGCATAAAAACCCTAGGTCAAGGGCCGAATTCTGATGCTTTGAAGTTGCTTGATCATTTTATGAAGTATTTGGGCACATTAGAACTCATTAGAAGCCTTAGCAAGTGGTTTTGCAAAAATCCCTCTTTGGTGCATTCTTGAAAATTATAGGATTTTTGCCAACTTTGAAGGATCATAATTTGAGTTCCATAATGAATCAAGACATGTTCTTGTAATTTTTGAAAAGGCAAAGACCTAATCTACAACTTTCATGACCAAGAATTTTTCATTTGAATCATTTTTGGTTAAGAAAGAGGAGGTTGAAAAACTTTCCCAAAATGGAAAGTTTCCATTACAAGTCATTTCCATTTTTGGCAACTTTTCAAATGGCTCAAAATTCTTCAATCTTGTGAACTTCCAACCTCTTCTAATATCAAATAAAGATCATAGAACTTGAATTTGATGAAAATACCCCTTTGGTTCCATTTTTGGGGGCCTCAGATGCCCTGATTTTGACTTAACTTGCTCAAGAAGTTACCCATTGATCAGATGACTTCCATAATGAATTTCTTCATCAAACTTGGTACACATGATCCTTATAAAATCTTAAGAACAATAGAAACAATAATGGCCCAAAATTTGGAGTTAAGGCCTCTGAAACCAAAACCCTAATTTTGGTCCTCTGTGTAGTGAAAACCCTAGCTCTGCTTTCATGCCTTGCTAGTTCTTGTGATTTCTTGACTTCCATGAACTTTGAGGGAAACAATATGGTGGTAGAACACACATGGACCCCCTTGGAAAGCTTTGAGACCTTTGGGATGGCTCATATGAAATCTTGGATTGCTCAGATCACAAACCCTAGATGCAGATGAACTTGAACTATGCAGATGAAACAAATATGCAATGTGAGATAGTATGCCTATGGAAATGCAAAAATGAAAGATCACAAGCCATGGTGTGATATGATTGAGGGAAAATTTGGGGTGTTTACAGCTGCCCCTATTCAAACATGAGTTAGCTGTGCAGGATGTAAGCGCCTGGCTTAACAGACAAACAAGATAACTTGTGGTTGAATACCAAAGACAGTCCAAAATTTGCACTCGCTGGATAGAAGAAGAAAAGGGATATAAATTGTAAAAGGTAGTATAGCATGATTATCAAATGAAAGCGATGGAGGAAGACCATCGAGCAGAGGACGACTGCTGGGGATAAAGTGGTCAGTAAAGCAATGACGGGGACGACCGACAAGCTGGGGAAATAAAGAAACCACGACGGGGACGGCCATCGGGTAAGGAAACAAGATTCTATGGGGATTAAAGTAAAGGCATTGATGGGGACGGCCATCGGGTTTGAAAAGTAACGTAAACCACGATGGGGACGGCCATCGGTTTAAAGAATAAATGAAATAATGATGAGGGACGATCATCAAAGGTGAAGGACGATCGCCTAGAAGGGGACGGCTGCTCTTTATCGCGACATAGGATGAATGTCGGATAGAAAAGGCCGACGATGGGGACGGCCATCGGATAAGCATGATGAAGGACAATCATCAAGAGGTGAAGGATGATCACCTAGCAGGGTACGGCTGCTCTCGGGTTTTATCACAACATAGGACGAATGTTGGATAACAAGATCAACGATGGGGAAGGCCACCGGATGAAATGAAGAGGGACAATCATCAAAAGGTGAAGGACGATCACCTAGCAGGGGACGACTGCTCTTTATCACGACATAGGACGAACGTCGGATAGAAAAAGGTTCCACTAATGGGGACTCCATTGGGGAAGGGATGAGGGACGGTCATCCAAAGGTGAAGGATGATCACCTGGCAGGGGAAGGCTGCCGAGAGTATCACGACATAGGACGAATGTTGGATAGAAGAAAAGTTGTTTTGTTGGTGACTTACCGGGGAACGGTAAACACGGACGAGTGCTTACGCTTAAGAATAAAGGGTATAAGTGTTTTGACGCTGTGTATAGATTAAAGATGCGGACGAGCATCCTTAGGACCATGATACAGATGAGTATTGGTAGAAACAAACGCTGACGCGTGTTCAGAGATGATGATACGGACGAGTACCAACTGGTTAACAAAGAACATGGACGAGTGTCGAATCTGTGGGGAGTGATAAACAGATACGGATGAGTATCAAAGACTTCTGTATAAATATGAGTGAGTATTGGTTTGTTGGTGAAATATGAACAAGACATGGACGAGTGTTCAACTTTCTAGGGAATGCATGACACGGACGAGTGTCAAATATGTATAAGTTATGAACAAATATTTGTATGTGAGAGTGTAAAAGGTGTTCTGGTGACCTGTGGGGATAGGATGACACAGACGGGTGCCGAAAAGAGTGTGTTATGAACAAGTGTTTGGTTTTCAACAAGTGTTTTGGCAATCATGCTGGGGGTGTATGACACGGACGGGTGTCAAAAGAGCATGTATAAGTATCTGTATTTGAAAATGCAAAAGGGATGTTTTGGCTTATATCTGCGGGGGATATGAGTTTTTTATGCACATTGCCGATGAAATACTGATGGTAATTTGCAGGTGACTGGCTTGAACCTGACTTGTGATCATGCGAATGATTGATTTTTGCCGTAATGCTCCGTATTAGACGGAATGCTATGCTTATTTCGGTGAACATGATGCAAATTCTATGATTATGCAAAAGAGGAACCGATCCGGGATTTGGATCCCACTGAAGATCTCTGGTTGATCTGCTTTGAGGGATATCCCAGCTGGGAAAGAGATCATTAGTAGGTCTGTTAGGAGATATAGCTCTGCTTGGGAAAATCGATCATTGATAGGTCTATCCCGTAAGGAGAACTCAGCTGGGGAGAAGGAAGCTCTCGTCACTTTGTTGTGTAAGAGTTTCAGACATTGCTCTTCTGGGGTGAGGCTGGAAATTATGTGGGGAGATTGGCTGGGGATGCTCCTGTTGAGTAGACCCGTGTTAGGAATGAGGACGCTTTGACAACTCCGCTGGGGAAAAGCATTCCAGATACTGCTTGGGGAGGAGATATGATGGGGAAGTGATGCTTGGCATGCCCCATGTTGCGTATTGAATACCTGCAACCTATTAAGACAAAGAATCGCACAAGGATCCTGAGGTATCCCTTACCGGATTCCGTCATAGGAATTATATATTCCTGAAAGTAAATATATTTCCCGCAAGCATTTTATTTAGAATGGATCATTTGTTTTATGCAAGCATTATATCATGAATACTGGACATTTTGCAAACGAAATAGAAATGTACAAAAAGAGGTGTGATTGAAAATCTGATTTTATTAATCCAGGTGCCCTGAATTGGCAAGTACAGTCAAAGAAACAAATCCTCTGAAATGAGGAGATTGCTATAAATTGAGAAAATAAAAGTGTTGGCAATGTTGACGACGCTCCAGTGAGCTTCCTTTGCTTTGACCTGTATGACCTTGACGTTCTTCTCATCTTGCTTTCTGAAGAGGGTTGATTCTGACCGATGCTTTATCCTTTCAAAGCTTGTCGCGTTTTAAGTAATACAGACGAATTCAGAATGCAGTTGTTCGCTTATTCCCTGATTTTGCGTGAATCGCCCTTTCGGGTTTTCAATCCACCGGGATACCCATTTTTGCCTAAGCTGTCCAGTGCGGGTTTTCAACTCAGCGGGTGTACATTTTTTTCAATTTTCCCTTATTTTTGCCCGAGTCTTTTATTCTGTTTTTGATTCACCGGGATACCCTATTGTTTCACAGGGGATAAGAAATCTTCACCATCCATAGTAGTGAGCGTCAGTGCTCCACCAGAGAAAACTTTCTTTACTATGAATGGACCATCGTAATTCGGAGTCCACTTGCCCCTGTGGTTTGTATGAGAAGGAAGAAGTCTTTTCAACACAAGATCTCCCACTTGGTATTCCCGAAGCCTGACTTTCTGATCGAATGCTTTCTTCAATCTTTTCTGATATAGCTGCCCATGACAAATTGCAGCTAATCTCTTTTCTTCAATCAGATTCAATTGATTGTACCGAGACCGGACCCATTCTGCTTCGTTCAGCTTTACATCCATCAGTACCCGTAAGGAGGGTAGCTCAACTTCAACAGGTAGGACAGCCTCCATACCATACACAAGCTGATACAGTGTTGCCCCAGTAGACGTTCTGATTGAAGTTCGGTACCCATGCAAAGCAAATGGTAGCATTTTATGCCAGTCTTTGTAAGTGACTACCATCTTCTACACAATCTTCTTGATGTTTTTGTTAGCTGCCTCAACAGCGCCATTCATCTTTGGCCTGTAAGGAGAAGAATTGTGATGTTGGATTTTAAAGTCTCGTCACAGTTCTGCCATCATTTTGTTGTTTAAATTGGAACCATTGTCAGTAATGATTCATTCGGGTACTCCATATCGACAGATGATGTCTCTTTTCAGGAATCTGGCTACCACTTGTCTGGTGACATTTGCATACGAAGCTGTTTCAACCCATTTGGTGAAGTAATCAATAGCTACCAGGATGAATCAGTGGCCATTTGAATTAGTCGGCTCGATCTTTCCAATCATGTCAATGCCCCACATGGCAAAGGGCCGAGGTGAAGACATTACGTTCAAAGGATTTGGAGGCACATGCACTTTGTCTGCGTAGATCTGACATTTGTCGCATTTCCTGGCATAAGCACAACAGTCTGCATCCATTGTGATCCAGTAGTAACCTAATCTTAACAATTTCTTAGCCATTGCATGTCCTCCAGCATGGGTACCGAAAGATCCTTCATGCACCTCGTGCATCAGCAAGTCTGCCTCTTTCTTATCAACACATCTGAGAAGAACCATATCAAAGTTTCTCTTGTATAATGAACCATCAACATTAAGGAAGAAACTACCGGCCAACCTTCTTAATGTCTTCTTATCATTGGATGATGCCCCAGGTGGGTACGTTTGATCCTCTAAGAAGCTTTTGATATCATGGAACCATGGCTTGTCATCTTTGGCAATGTCCACAGAGAATACGTATGTTGGTCGGTCTAGTTTGGATACCAAAATCCGAGGCACATAATTTGCAGTCTGAACCTTGATCATGGAGGAAATGGTAGCTAGAGCATCTGCGAAATGATTTTCGTCTCGAGGGATGTACTCAAGTTTGACTGTTGTGAAGAAAGTCAGTAATCTCATCGTATAGTCGCGGTATGGAATCATATGCTCTAGGACTGAATGTCATACTCTGTCAGAATCATTTGCCATCTTGCAACCCTTCCGGTAAGTGCTGGCTTCTCGAATATGTACTTGACGGGGTCCATATTTGAGATCAACAAGGTAGTGTGAGTCAACATATACTGCCTTAGTCGACGATTAGCCCACGCTAAAGCACAACAAGTTTTCTCGAGCAGTGAATAATGTTGTTCACAGTCGGTAAACATTTTGCTTAGGTAGTATATTGCATACTCTTTTCGACCAGACTCGTCATGCTGGCCCATCACACACCCCATTGATCCTTCTAATATTGTCAGGTACATTATTAGAGGTCTTCCTTCAACTGGAGGCATAAGAATCGGAGGTTCTTGCAGGTATTCCTTGATCTTGTCAAAGGCCTTCTGAAAATCTTCATTCCACCTGACCGTTTGTTCCTTTCTTAACAATTTGAACAGGGGCTCACAGGTTGCAGTAAGATGAGATATGAACCTTGATATGTAACTCAATCTACCTAAGAACCCCCGAACTTCCTTTTTAGTCCTAGGTGCAGGCATTTCCTAAATGGCTTTGACTTTGTCAGGATCAACTTCAATTCCCTTTACACTTACGATGAATCCTAGCAGTTTACCGGACCGTACCCCGAATGTGCACTTGTTGGGGTTTAGCTTTAGCTGATATTTTCTCAGGCGCTTGAACAACTTCAGCAGATTTACCAGATGATCTTCTTCAGTGAGGGACTTGGCGATCATGTCATCCACGTAGCATTCAATTTCTTTGTGGATCATGTCGTGGAATAATGTTACCATAGCCCGTTGATAAGTTGCACCGGCGTTCTTCAGTCCAAAAGGCATTACCTTGTAACAAAAAGTGCCCCAAGGTGTGATGAAGGTTGTTTTCTCCATGTCTTTGGGTGACATCCTGATCTGATTATACCCATAAAAACCATCCATAAAAGAAAAGACCGAGAGTTGAGCTGTATTGTCGACCAATACATCAATGTGAGGTAATGGGAAATCATCCTTCGGGCTAGCTCTGTTCAGATCCCGGTAATCCACACACATCTGTACTTTGCCATCCTTCTTAGGCACCGGTACAATGTTAGCAACCCACGGTGGGTAACTGGTTACAGCAAGGAAACCGGCGTCCCACTGTTTTTGTACCTTTTCCTTAATCTTCATGGCCATATCTGGACGAGTACGGCGTAGCTTTTGCTTCATTAGAGGGAAGTCTTCTTTCAAAGGTAGCTTGTGCATAACAATATCTGTATCTAGACCTGGCATGTCTTGATAGGACCACGCAAAGACATCGACGTATTCTCGAAGCATGTCGATGAGTTGTTCTTTTATTGAAACCTCCAGACTAGCCCCAATATTCACTTCTTTCAAATCCTCTTCGGTACCAAGATTAACTGTTTCCACCTCCTCCTGATGAGGAGTAATCACTTTCTCTTCTTGCCTCAACAACCTGGCTAACTCTCCAGGTAACTCATAGTCTTCTTCAATCCCTTCATCAGCTTGATTAATTGGATTGTCGAAGTCATACAAGGTCATATCAGTGTTGTTGTCGGTGCAATCTGGAGGGTAATCTCTACAAGGGTTGAGATTGGTTCGTTTTAGTGATCAATTTTAATCTTGTTTAGAGAAGTGTGAAAAATGAAGTTATTATTTTGAAAACATTGCCATGTTATTGTTTTGTACAAAAGTGAAAAATGAAAAGACAATGAGCAAAAAAGAGACTTGTTTGCAAAAGATGTCTGATATTCATTGATAATTCATTTGCACAAAATTACAATATGACCCTATTACAAAATGAGTCCTGACACCTTGGGCAAGATGCAGGACTTGATGCATGCTTAAAAAAGGCAGGAAATAATAATTACTCTGCAGGAGTAACCCTTATAATTTCTTGGGAAGACCAGTTAAGGACTTGTTGCCCCGGGATCCTTGGACATATCCAGCTCTCCAGGTTGAGGTCGCTTTCCACCTCGTCTTCCAGGTTGTTAACAGCATCTGGGGCGAGCATCCCCCATTGATGAACTTGGGCTCTTTAGCAGCCTCTGATTGATCTTGTCGGAATGGTTTGTAACCCAAACTGAATTTGTCCTCCTTCATTTCCACTGGCAGCAGCTTGCCCCAACCTTGGGAATTACCATCTTCAACAACCTTTCAGGCTTGTTGATAGGAGACAATTGAAGTACCCATCCTATCCTCCTGGGATGCAGCAGATACTTCAGTCGTCGCCTCATTGATGTTCAGAGCCTCGAACTCTTGGCTCATAGTTTCATGGATTTCACCATCCATCTCAATGTATTTGTACGTAGCCAGATGGCTAACAAAGATGTCCTCTTCACCGTAGATGGTGATAATCTGTCCTTCCCACTCATATTTCAATTTCTGGTGAAGGGTCGACGTTACTGCGCCAGCGGCGTGAATCCATGGTTGACCCAACAGACAGCTGTAGGCCGGATGAATGTCCATCACATAGAAAGTAGTCTGAAAGACCTGTGGAATGATTATCATAGGCAGTTCCACCTCTCCAAGAACAGACCTCTTGGAGCCATCAAAAGCCCTGACCACAAGATTGCTTGGTCGGAGAGCTATTCCATCATATTCGAACTTGACAAGAGCTTTCTTAGGTAAGAAATTGAGTGAGGACCCAGTGTCTACAAGAACATGAGAGAGTACAGCTCCTTTGCACTCCAGGGTTATGTACAAAGCCTTGATGTGGTGACGTCCTTCTATTGTTAAATCAGCATTGGTGAAGCCTAGCCCATGGCTAGTATTGACATTAGACACCACAGTCTCAAGTTGATTCACTGTGATCTCTTCTGGCATGTAGGCGGCGTGCAGAAATTTAAGTAGTGCATCCCGGTGAGCTTCGGAACACAGCAGTAGGGATAATATAGAGATCTTAGAAGGAGTTTGGTGGAGTTAATCCACAACTTTGTAGTCACTTTTTTTAATTATCCTCATAAATTCATCCACATCCTGATCAAAGGATGATTTATGAGTCTCTTTTGGTGCAGATTCTTCTGGTATCACACTTTTCCCTTTAGCTTTGGCAGCAGCTTCCGCCTCAGTATTAGTTCTTGGAGCTTGTGACGCGAAGAGACGTCCGCTTCGGGTGAAGCCTCCGCCTCCCCCGACATTATCCACTTGGGGGGTGTGAACCAAAGAATCAAGAAGGACTCTTTCTCCATTGCAGTAAAGGTCAACACCATAATGCCATGGTACAACACTGTCTTTATCATATGGAATAGGCCCTGGCACCGTGATGGTGACTGGGCTCACCACAGCAAAGGTTGGAACCGTTAATGTCTGTGGATCATAGAAGATAGTGATAGGACTTCTTGTGGATGTTAGTGGTGATGAACTGAAGCTTGGTTGTTGCTGAGACTGTTGCTGAGGTTGTTGAAAGTTGCTGGAGTTTGGGACCGTTGTAGGGTCATAATAAATAGTAACTGTGGAGACGTCATTGTTAGGGGTTGCTGAAGTTGTAGAAGGAGATGAAATGGAACTGTTGTTTGCTGAAGTGATGGAAGAAGTGGTTGCTGAAGTTGTAGACGAGTCAGTAGAAACAATTGTTGTTGCAGTTGTAGAAGAATCACTTGTTGTTGACAAAGGAGTTGTTGGTGTTGTAGAAGCTGTTGTGGTTATTTGCAGAATGCCTTCTTTGATCAAGCCATTAATTCCATTCCTCAAGCTTGCACACCCATTATCGGAAAGTTTGCATGATTCACAATAGGCCTCACAACCTGGAAACACTTGGCATTTCAAAAGCTGGGCTTTAACCTCTGCCAGAGATGTCTGAATACTTACAATATCTTCAATGGGAACCATGGGTGAGCCTTCCTCTATAGCATTAATCCTTGGCCCACTGTGGCTTGGCATAGGATTTTTCATGACATTGGGAGGTGGTGCAAAGTTTAGGGCCTTTGAATCTACCAGATCCTGGACCTTCATATGCAGAGCTCTGCATTTTTCCGTGGAGTGACCAGGTGCGTTAGAATGAAAAGCACACCTAGTTTTAACATCGTAATTTCTCGGAAGGTTCTAAGGATCATGTGGAGCCAATGTCCTCAACTCAACAAGATTGAGCTTTAGGAGTTGTGGCAGCAATGTGGCATATGGCATTGGAATAGGGTCAATCACCCTGTTGATCTGGGATGGCCGCTGTTGGAAAGGGCGTTGTTGTTGATTGTTGTTATTGTTGTTGTATGATGTCTGTTAAGGGAACTGTGGTTATTGAGGAAAGTGTTGTGGTGGTTGGGTGTACTAAGGAGGTAGAGTGGGAATAGTGACGGCAACAATTAATCTGGGCAGATATTGGGGTCTCCCTCTTCCCATGTGTACAGAATTTGTTTCACCGGATCTGCGGGGCCCAGCAAATGGCTTCCTTGCACTGCTTGAAATGGCACCATTGTCAGAAATCTTTCCCATCTTCAGTAAGTTCTCAATTCTTTCCCCAGCTATCACCACGTCTGCAAAGCTGGTGAAAGAAAATGCAGCCAATCTGTCAATATAGGTACCCTGGAGAGTATTCATGAACATGTCTGCCATCTCCCTTTCTGACATCGAGGGTTGGACAGCAGCAGCTAGTTGCCTCCACCTTTGGGCATACTCTCTAAAGCTTTCACGGGAAGACTGTGACATTCCCATCAGAAGGGTCCTGTTTGGAGCCATGTCCAGATTATACTGATATTGACGGATGAAAGCTTCTGCCAAGTCTTTCCAATTCCTTACTATGGCTCTGGTCAAGTGAGAATACCATTCCCGGGATGCCCCTGTCAAGCTATCCTTGAAGTAAAACATCCATATCTTCTCGTCCATGGTGTAGGCTTTCAATCTCCCCAGGAAAGACTGAAGGTGGGTACGTGGGTAGGATGTGCCACTATATCTTTCAAAACAAGGGGGTTTGAACTTGTGAGGAATTCTCACCCCTTCCACCAATCCCATGTCAATGACATCAAAACCTAGAGAGTTTTGGGACTCAAGAGACCTTAGCTTCTCTGCAATTTCATCCAATCGACGATCGTAAATTTCATCTCCAGCTCCAACCACAGTAAATTGTTCTCCTTGAGGGTCCTCCTGCAAGGCCCTTCCTCCAGTAGTGTTACCTTGGGTGTTTTTTATGGCATTGATGTCTGGGTTTAGATGAGGTCCAAACTCTGGGGGATCAGTGTGACGCTGCACGTGATCGTTGTTACTGGTACCCCCTGTACCTGGATGGTGTTCCTCAGGAGTTTGTCGCTCAACCAACTCCCTCAATCTTTCCTGGCTTTGAGCTAAACCAATCATCACTGTCATAAATTGATTCATTTGGGCCCTCATCTCTTTCCTCGCATTGGCCATCTGGGCTCTCACTTCAGTCAAGTCTTGTTGAACCTGATCCATTTGTAATCCCTAAAGGTTGTTTCTTGTCGGATACCGGTGCACTCTATTGACAGGGAACACTCTTCTGCGAGCAATGTTTCCTGAAACCACAACAAAGTGAGAAACGACAAAACAAAAACCTACAAAACAAAGAAAATGATGTTAGTATGCAATGCAAGATTCCTATTTGTCTTCAAAGGGTATCCGGTTTGGTTCTTTGGTTTTGACCTTTCCAGACCTCGAGGAAATGCTGATGCTGCAAAGAGATTAAGCCCACAAAAATAATACAAACCATATATATTACAAAAAGTGAAGATACATAGTTTTGATTACAATAAAATCCCCATGGTGGGTCAAAATACGACAACAATAGAAATACAATCAAAATGAAGTACAAACAAAAAGAGTCAAACGTCCAATCCAAAGTCATCTTCTCTGACTTCCTTCAGGAGAGCCTCAGTCACTGGACCTACTGGGTGCTCTGTGATAGTCCTGATGAGGAGGTTCCTGGTGGCAATGGCACTTTGTCAACTTCTTATGCTTATCCTGGTCCTTTGACCTTTTTAATCCCTCCCGGAGTTTCAACTCAGAGATCTCCTTCTGTGCTACTAACAAAGCTGCCTGATTCTTCTTCTCACTAGCCTCCAACTGCTCTATCTTAGCTTGAGTTCTTTGATATTCTTGTGCACGAGCCTTAGTGATCCTGATCCACCTAGCCTGGCTCTCCTCCAAGTAATGCTCAGCCCTAGCCTTCTGAGTCTTAGCTTCCTTGCAAGCATTCTTCAGTACTAACTCTCCCGCTCTAGCCTTTCTGATGTAGTCATCCGTCTTCTCAATCTTAGTCAAGTTCTCAATCCGGAGCTTCTCTAACCTCTCATTATCTAGACGGCTATCATTTCTCTCCCAGTGAGTCTTCTTCAAAGCTTCAGAGAGATGAGCATTCCTTTCCTTCAGTTTCTCAAACTCCTCTAAGCTGACAGTGGCTGCAGGATGCACTGTTGATGGTCCAGGTGTATCTTCTAAAGTGAATGGCATTCGGGTGATCTGTGCCCTGGTACGAGACCAATCAAGGTACTGAGCTGAAGCAATGTTGTTGCACTTGCTCAAAATGGTTGTCCCCTTAGTCTGAATGTTGTCCCAAGCCCAGGAAGCTTGTCTGACAACAGCTGAGTTGTGCCGGATGTCACAATAGAGGGTCTCTGTCAAATCTTGTCCTCTTGGGGGATGTACCAAAGCATACCCTGATTGTCTCTTGAAAAGCAGAGGGTTGTAGTTGATGCAACCTTTTACTCCAATCAAGGGTACATTGGGTTACTGCCCACAGCTAGTAATGATGTCTTTGCCCTTGGTGCTCTGAGTGCACCATCTGATGTCTTCTGATGTAAGGGCAATCAATCTCTTAGCCCAATTCCTTGGCTGATGAGGGTTCAGGAAAGTGTCTGACTTTGGCAAGTGTCTTAACAACCAACAGTAATAGAGGGGTGCATAGCATCTGACCAATCTTCCTCTTTACTTCTCATTCCTCTGGTGCACTGAATAGTAGAAGTCTCCAAGCAAGGTAGGAACTGGGTTCCTCAGTAAGAACAGGTGAATAGCATTATTTCTTACAAACTTTGGCTCGTCTGCAAACAAGATAATTCCATATATGCTAACTGCTAAGAGTGCACAAACAGCATCCCACTTTCCTGCTGCAGCATATAGGGTGGCCTGGGAGATCAAGAAATCCAAGTGAAGGCCTGGAACCCCAGCCTTTGTGGTCATGCCCTGATCAATGAGAGTAGGCTCCAAGTGCAAGGCCTTAGCTATATCTTCATTCTTAGGAGCAACCATCTCAGGGTTGAAGGGAATCCCCCTTCTGATAGGGACACCTAACAACATGGAAAATTCTTCTAGCAGAGGTCCCAACTGAAAATCAGGGAATGTAAAACATCTGAGAAGAGGGTCATAAAACTGTAAGCAAGTGTGGATCATGCTCCTCTGGGATGCATCCAGGTCCATGATCATGTCCAATATGCCTCCTTAATGTTCCCTGAATAATGGGACATGATCAGGAGTGATGAGAGATTGGATCTGTTTGATGCCTATCAGAGTAGGCTCAAAGAAATGGTAAGTGATGTTGCTCTTTCTGGAAGTGTCCATGCTGATAATGGATGCTGGTGAAGAAAACTGAAGAGAAGCCCTGATGAAGGTAACTGCTGCAAAGGTCCAAGGTGAAGACATCACGTTCAAAGGATTTGGAGGCACATGCACTTTGTCTGTGTAGATCTGGCATTTATGGAACTTTCTGGCATAGGCACAACAGTCTGCATCCATTGTGATCTAGTAGTAACCTGATCTTAACAATTTCTTAGCCATTGCATGTCCTCCAGCATGGGTACCGAAAGATCCTTCATGCACCTCATGCATCAGCAAGTCTGCTTCTTTTTTGTCAACACATCTGAGCAGCACGATGTCAAAGTTTCGCTTGTATAATGAACCATCGACATTAAGGAAGAAACTACCGGCCAGCCTTCTTAATGTCTTCTTATCATTGGATGATGCCCCAGGTGGGTATGTTTGATCCTCTAATATGGATACCAAGGCTTATCATCTTTAGCGATATCCACAAAGAAAATGTATGTTGGTCGGTCCAATCTGGATACCAAGATCCGAGGCACATAACTTGTAGTTTGAACCTTGATCATGGAGGAGATGTTAGCTAAAGCATCTGCGAACTGATTTTCATCTCGAGGGATGTAATCAAGTTTGACTGTTGTGAAGAAAGTCAATAATCTCCTCGTATAGTCACGATACAGAATCAGATGCTTTTGGTGAGTGTACCATTCTCCGTTGGTTTGATTGATTACCAAAGCTGAATCTTCGAATACATTCAATGTCTTGATCCTGAGGTCAATGGCCTCCTCAAGACCCATGATACAGGCTTCATATTCAGCTTCGTTGTTAGTGCAGGCAAAGGTGAGTTTTTTCGTGAAAGGCATATGAATTCCCTTAGGTGTTATGAGCACTGCACCAACCCCACGACCATTCATATTGACAGCCCCATCAAACATCATAGTCCATTATTCTTCGGGATCAGGCCCTTCAGTGTGAAAAGGCTCTTCATGATCTTTTTCTTTTAAGTATAAGATGTCTTCATCAGGGAAGTCAAATTTCATGGGCTGGTAATCATTAATGGGTTGCTCAGCTAGATAGTCAGACAGTACACTGCCCTTGATGGCCTTTTGAGATGTGTACTGAATGTCATACTCTGTCAGAATCATCTGCCATCTTGCAACCTTTCTGGTAAGTGCTGGCTTCTCAAATATGTACTTGACACGGTCCATTTTTGAAATCAACAAGGTAGTGTGAGTCAACATATACTATCTTAGTCGGCGAGCTACCCACGCTAAAGCACAACAAGTTTTCTCGAGCAGTGAATAACGTTGTTCACAGTCGATAAAATTTTTGCTTAGGTAGTATATTGCATACTCTTTTCGACCAGACTCGTCATGCTGGCTCAGCACACACCCCATTGACCCTTCTAATACTGTCAGGTACATTATCAGAGGTCTTCCTTCAATCGGAGGCATGAGAATTAGAGGTTCTTGTATGTACTCCTTGATCTTGTCAAAAGCCTTCTGACAATCTTCGGTCCACCTGACTGTTTGTTCCTTTCTTAACCATTTGAACAGAGACTCACAGGTTGCAGTGAGGTGAGATATGAACCTCGATATGTAGTTCAATCTACCCAAAAACCCTCAAACTTCTTTTTCCGTCCTAGGTGCAGGCATCTCCTGAATGGCTTTGACTTTATCAGGATCAACTTCAATTCCCTTTTCACTTACGATAAATCCTAGCAACTTACCGGAACGTACCCCGAATGTGCATTTGTTGGGGTTTAGCTTCAGCTGATACTTTCTCAGACGCTTGAACAACTTCAACAGATTCACCAGATGATCCTCTTTAGTAAGGGACTTGACAATCATATCATCCACGTAGCATTCAATTTCTTTGTGGATCATATCGTGGAATAACGTTACCATAGCCCATTGATAAGTCGCACCGGCATTCTTCAGTCCAAAAGGCATTACCTTGTAACAAAATGTGCCCCAAGGTGTGATGAAGGTTGTTTTCTCCATGTCTTCGGGTGACATTTTGATCTGATTATACCCAGAAAAACCATCCATGAAAGAAAACACCGAAAACTGAGATGTATTGTCGACCAATACATCAATGTGAGGTAATGGGAAATCGTCCTTTGGGATAGCTCTGTTCAGGTCCCGGTAATCCACACACATCCGTACTTTGCCATCCTTCTTAGGCACTGGTACAATATTAGTGACCCACAGCGGGTAACTAGTCACAACAAGGAAACTGGCGTCCCACTGTTTTTGTATCTCTTCCTTAATCTTCATGGCCATATCCGGGCGAGTACGACGTAGCTTTTGCTTCACTGGAGGGCAATCTTCTTTCAAAGGTAGCATCTGCATAACAATATTCGTATCCTGGCATGTCCTGATAGGACCAAGCAAAGACGTCGACGTATTCTCGAAGCATGTCAATGAGTTGTTCTTTTACTGAAGCCTGCAGACTGGCCCCAATCTTCACTTCTTTCAAATCCTCATCGGTACCAAGATTAACTGTTTCAACCTCCTCCTGATGAGGAGTGATCACTTTCTCTTCTTGCCTTAACAACCTGGCTAACTCTTCAGGTAACTCATAGTCTTCTTCAACCCCTTCATCAGCTTGATTAATTGGATTGTCGAAGTCATACAAGGTCATAGCAGTGCTATTTTCGGTGCAATCTGGAGGATAATCTCTGCAAGGGTTGAGATTTGTTCGTTTTAGTGATCAATTTTAATCTTGTTTTAGAAAAGTGTAAAAATGAAGTTTTTTTATTTTGAAAACATTGCCATTTTATTGTTTTGTACAAAAGTAAAAATGAAAAGACAGTGAACGAAAGAGAGAATTGTTTGCAAAAGATGCCCAATATTCATTGATAATCCATTTGCATAAAATTACAATATGGCCCTATTACAAAATGAGTCCTGACACCTTGGGCAAGATGCAAAACTTGATGCATGCTTAAAAAGGCAGGAAATAATAATTACTCTGCAGGAGTAACCCTTATAATTTCCTGGGAAGACCAGTTAAGGACTTGGTGACCCGGGATCCTTGGACGTATCTAGCTCTCCAGGTTGAGGTCGCTTTCCGCCTCGTCTTTCACATTGTTAACAACATCTGGGGTGAGCATCTCCCCACTGACGAACTTGGGCTCCTTAGCAGCCTCTTCTTGATCTTGTCGGAATGGTTTGTAACCCAAACCGAATTTGTCTTCCTCCTTCTCCACCGGTAGCAGCTTGCCCCAGCCTTGGGCACTTCCATCTTCAACAACCTTCCGGGCTTGCTGATAGGAGATAATTGAAGTACCCATCCTATCCTCCTGGGATGCAGCAAATACTTCAGTTGTCGTCTCATTGACGTTCAGAGCTTCGAACCCCTGGCTCATAGTTTCATGGATTTCACCATCCATCTCAATGTATTTGTATGTAGCCAGATGGCTAACAAAGATATCCTCTTCACCACAGATGGTGATAATCTATCCTTCTCACTCATATTTCAATTTCTGGTGAAGGGTAGACGTAACTGCGCCAGCGGCGTGAATCCATGGTCGACCCAACAAATAGCTGTAGGCCGGCTGAATGTCCATCACATAGAAAGTAGTCTGAAAGACCTGCGGACCGATTATCACTGGCAGCTCCACCTCTCCAAGAACAGACCTCTTGGAGCCATCAAAAGCTCTGACCACCAGATTGCTTGATCGGAGAGAAATACCATCATACTCAAGCTTGACAAGGGCTTTCTTCGGCAAGACATTGAGTGAGGACCCAGTGTCAACAAGAACATGAGAGAGCACAACCCCTTTACACTCCAAAGTGATGTATAAAGCTTTGTTGTGGTGACGTCATTCCATTGTTAAGTCAGTGTTGGTGAAACCTAGCCCATGGATAGTATTAACATTGAACACTACCATCTCAAGATGATTCACTGTGATCTCCTCCGGCACGTAGGAAGCATGCAAGACTTTAAGTAGTGCATCCTGATGAGCTTCGGAACATAACAGCAGGGATAAGATGGAGATCTTGGAAGGAGTCTGGTGGAGCTGATCCACAACTTTATAGTCACTTCTTTTAATTATCCTCATAAATTCATCCACATCCTGATCAAAGGATGGTTTATGAGTCTCTTTTGGTGCAGGTTCTTCAGGTATCACACTTTTTCCTTTGGCTTTGGCAACAACTTCTGCCTCAGTATTAGTTCTTAGAGCTTGTGACGCGAAGAGGCGTCCGCTTCGGGTGAAGCCTCCGCCTCCCCCGACATTATCCACTTCTGAGGTAGGAACTGAAGAATCAAGAAGGACTTTTTCTCTGTTGCAGTAAAGGTCTGCACCATAATGCCATGGTACAACATTGTCTTTAACATATGGAATGGGCCCTGGCACCGTGATGGTGACTGGGCTAACTGCGGCAGAGGTTGGAACCGTTATTGTATGTAGATCATAGAAAATGGTGACAGGACTTCTGGTGGATGTTGGTGGTGATTGATTGAAGCTTGATTGTTGTTGAAACTGTTGCTGAGATTGTTGTTGATAATTGTTGTAATCCGGGACCATTGCAGGGTCATAATAGATGGTAATTGTGGAGACGTCGTTGGTGGTGGTTGCTGTAGTTATAGAAGTAGATACAATGGAACTGTTGTTTGTTGAAGTGATGGAAGAAGTGATTGCTGATTTTGTAGACGAGTCTGTAGGAACAATTGTCTTTGCAGTTGTAGGAGAATCATTTGTCATTGAAAAAGGAGTTGCTGGTGTTGTAGAAGCTGTTGTAGTTATTTGCAGAATACCTTCTTTGATCAGGCTATTGATTCCATTCCTCAAGCTTGCACACCCGTTCTCGGAAACCTTGCAAGATTCACAACAGGCCTCACAACCTGGAAACACTTGGCATTTCAAAAGCTGAGCTTTAACCTCTGCCAGAGGTGTCTGAATACCTGCAGTATCTTCAATCGAACTCATGGGTGAGCCTTCCTCTATTGCATTAATCCTTGGCCCACCATGGCTGGGCATAGGATTCTTCGTGACATTGGGAGGTGGTGCAAAATTCAGGGCCTTTGAATCTACCAGATCCTGGACCTTCATATGCAGAGCCCTGCACTTTTCTGTGGAGTGACCAGGTGTATTAGAATGAAAAGCACACCTGGCGTTGACATTGTAATTTCTCGGAAGGTTTTGAGGATCTAGTGGAGCCAATGTCCTTAACTTGACAAGATTAAGCTTTAGGAGTTGAGGTAGCAATGTGGTATATGGCATTGGTATAGGGTCAATTACCCTGTTGATCTGAGATGGCCGCTGTTGAAAAGGGCGTTGTTGTTGGTGGTTGTTGTTTTTATTGTAGGATCTCTGTTGAGGGAACTGTGGCTGTTGAGGAAAATGTTGTGGTTGTTGAGTATATTGAGGAGGTGGAGTAGGAATAGTGATGGCAGCAACTGATCTTGGAAGATATTGGGGTCTTCCTCTCCCCATATGTACAGAATTTGTCTCACCGGATCTGCGGGGCCCTGCAAATGGTTTCCTTGCATTGCTTGAGCTGGCGCCGTTGTCATAAATCTTTCCCATTTTCAATAAGCTCTCAATTCTTTCCCCAGCTATAACCACGTCTGCAAAGCTGGTGGAAGAAAATGCAGCCAACCTGTCAATATAAGTCCCCTGGAGGGTGTTCATGAACATATCTTCCATTTCCATTTCCGACATTGGGGGTTGAACGGCAGCAGCTAGTTTCATCCATCTTTGGGCGTACTCTCTAAAGCTTTCTCAGGAAGATTGTGACATTCCCATCAGAAGGGTTCTATTTGGAGCCATGTCCAGATTATATTGATATTGACGAATGAAGGCTTCGGCCAAGTCTTTCCAATTCCTAACTGTGGCCCTGGTCAGGTGAGAGTACCATTCCCGGGATGCCCCTGTCAAGCTATCCTCAAAGTAAAACATCCACAGTTTCTCATCCATGGTGTAGGCTTTCAATCTTCCCAGGAAAGACTGAAGATGGGTACGTGGGCAGTATGTGTCATTGTATCTTTCAAAACAGGGAGGTTTGAACTTGTGAGGAATTCTAACCCCCTCCATTAATCCCATATCCATGACATCAAAACCCAGAGAGTTTTGGGATTTAAGAGACCTTAGCTTTTCTGCTATTTCATCCAACCGACGATCGTAGAATTCGTCTCCAGCCCCAACCACAGTAAATTTCTCTTCCTGAGGGTTCTCCTGCAAGGCCCTCCCTCCAGTGTTGCCTTGGGTGTTTCTTATAGCATTGATATCTGGGTTTAGGTGAGGTCCAAACTCTGGGGGATCAGTACGAGGCTGTACGTGATCATTGTTGCTGGTACCCCCTGTACCTGGGTGGTTTTCCTCGGGAGTTTGCCACTCGACTAACTCTCTCAGTCTCTCCTGGCTCTGAGTCAAACCAGTCATCACTGCCATAAATTGATTCATTTGGGCCCTCATCTTTGTCCTTTCATTAGCCATTTGGGTCCTCACTGTCGCTCCCGACAAATGAAAATGGATCAGATGAAGGTACAGACGCGAACGGTCGGCGAGAGGGACAATGAGAACACACAGCCGTGAACTCACTGGAGATGAAAAGAGTCGCCAGCTAGGCATTTTTATCCCGGAGGAAAGGCAATGCTGCATAGGCCTAGAAAAAGATGGATAAGACGGTTTGCGAACCAGAGAGACTGAGAAAGGGGGTTGGTTACAACCTGGGAAGGTATTAGCACCCAGATTGTCCGTCGTACTCGACGGGATCCACGCTTAAAAGATTTGTGTTATAAAGGGGTAGTGTCAGTGCAATTTGTGTGTAAAATAGCTGGACAGCAATATGTTCAGGTGTCAGTGTAAAGAAATGTGATGTGTATAAATGTACAGTGTCAGTGTAAGGAAAGAGTATGCTCATGATCATGAGGCTAAGAGAATAAAGCTGGAAGGAGGGGGAATATACAGAGACTTTTGTTCGATAACTGTTAAGTTATGCCTACGTATCCTCTCGTGCAATGAGGAAGTCAGAACACCGTAGTTCGATCCAAAGAGACTGAAAGGTGAATTGACTTGTGAACTACTTACTTGCCTATGCTCAAGTGTACGACCTGTCTGGCTCAGGTGCTTACTGTCTTGCATTAGACGGAAGAAGCGAGTTCTCGTTTGTGAATGAGTGTGATGAGAAAAGAATCCCGAAGGAGACGATTATTGTTTGTTTTTGAGTTTTCAGTCTTTTATTTCTTTTTGGATTTTTGTCATAAGAAAATGAGCTTAAGCCTAAACCAATGGATTTAGTAAACTCATCACATCTTCCCTCTGATTAGGGGTAATGAGAATACCTTAAGTGTGAAGTCAGATTCTCACACTTAATCACCTTTTGATGTAGGATTAAGATCATTAACCTACTTGTGATTTTTTAGATGTATTTGTGATTTTGTTTAGTGTTGAGTAATGAGGTTAAGCCATAATCAAAGATTAAACAGACCCATTACACCATCCTAAAAGAAGGATAATAGATGAGAATGTTTAAGCTGAGGAAAACTCCTCAACTTAATCCATGATTAGGGATTAAACCCATGACAAAACAAGCCTTTATTAAGTGGATTTTAGTTAATGATAAGATGATGAAGTGATTTTTATGGTTTGTAAGACAACTTGAGGGGGACTTGTCCATTAACACTAGGGTTAGTCCTTCTTAACCACTTAAGGAAGAATTAGAACCCTAATGCAAGGCCCAAGTTACAAGTGTGATGTCTTGATACTTATTAAGTGAATTGATTAAGAGATTTAAACACATAAAGGGTTCAACACTTAGGATTAAAGTTATACACTCCATCCTAAGAGAAGGATGCAGGCATAAGCTTAATCACAAAGTCTTAAAGCCTTTAGGGTTTAGTCCCTGATTATGAAGTGAGAAGAGAAGACTCAAAGAAAGACACAAAGGTAAAACTAAGAGGGGAGACTAATCAAAACCCTAATCATTGTCATGCTTGGTTGTTCCTAAGGTTTGTGAGGTTAAACAAGAAAGATCTCCAATGGAACCACCAGGAAGCAGATGAAAGGATTAAGAGAAGCAAAGTGACTTGCTTCATTCAAGAAGTCAAGTCACTTGAAGAAAGAAAGTGGGAAGGAAGAAGAATGAGCAAGCTCAAACTCAAACACAAACAGAAATGCAGCAATGGATGCAAGAGAGATGACAAGAAAAGTTATGAGAAGTGAAGGCAAATCCACTTCTCAAGTTTACTTACCACCTGAAATGTTAGAAAGAAATGCAATGCAATGCAAGATGAGATGAAATGATATGATGCAAAGCAAGACCAGAAGCATGTTGATGATGATTATGATGTTATGAAGTGCTGCAAACATGAGGCAAGACAATGGGGATGTTCATACAAGGTCATGGATGCAAATGATGCAAGCTAAGGAGCATGAACAAGCATGAAAAGTTATGAATCATACAGGACAAATGACATGGCAAACATGAGATGCAATGATCAAAGATGCTTCCTACATGTCTTAAGATGTCAAATGGATCACAAGAATGCACAAAATGCAAAGACAAGTTATGTTATGCAAGGAAATGCAAGAAGAATGCAAGAGAAAGCCCAAATTAGGGTTTATGAATCAAACATCAAACACAAACCAAAAACAGAAGCAAACCTCGTGATAAAAAATGGAAAATGGCACCCAAAGAAACCCTAGGCCTATGATGAACCACTGCCCAAAGGGGAGCTCTCAACTCTCAACCAAACTCAAGTTATGAATTTTCTAAGTTATTAGGGTTTTTTAGGGTTTTTAACAAAAGAAATGCCAAACAATTTGAAAATGCAAGAACAATTCATGGCCTTTTTACCCTAGAAACTACATGTTAAACACAAGACAAAGCAAAAAGAATCAATGTCTCAACCTTCACCAATAGGCAGAAATGAATTTTTGAATCCATGATCAAAATAATGCATAAAAAATGATTTAATTCAATGAAAAATTCTTAAAATGCATCAAGATCAAAAAAGAAATTTGGTTTGAAGGTTGGACAATGTTTCTAAATGTCTTAGAACATTTCATGAATTTTTTTGTAATTTTTAAATACCTAAAAGTATTTTTAATTAATTAATTCTCATTAATCAATTAAAAATAATCTTTTAAATATTTAAAAATACTTTTTTAATGATAAAAAATAAAATAAAAATATTTTTGGGTCTTAAAAATTAATTAAACTTTAAAGAAAAAGTTTCATAATTTTTAAGATATTTTTGCTATTTTTAAATAATTATGCAAAACAAAAGAAAAATAAAAGAAAATAAATGAATTAAATCTGATTTAATGAAAAGTATTCAAATCCAACGCGTGAGATTCAAAGTTGCCAGGGCGGGAATTGACTTGGCGCGGGAATGAACGGCTCATATTCAAACTGACTTAATTACACTTAGCCCTAATTAATCAAACCCTAATTACTCTCAGGCGACCGGAACACTGTTCCGGTCGTCTTCTCCGGCTACACCATTTCTCTATCTCTCTCAATAGGCCATGAAATCATGCCAAAATCTCCAGAATCAAACCTTAGCTCATTCTAAACAAGATTCCAGCAACAAACATCATTTATTTCAACTCACAAACAAGATTCGAATCAAACATTCAAAACGGCAAAAATTTCAGAAACAACATACAGGCTCATTTCTCACTCTTTTTCAAAAGTAACAAGTTCAATGTGACCAGTGAAGCATGCTTTACCATTTAGAAACTTAAAAGGCAAGTTCTGGAAAAAAAAGTTCATGGAGTCACCTGAGATTGAACTTTTGATTCAGGAGCTTTCTGGATGGTTCTTTGGCTCAAACAGGTCCCAATGATCCCCTCTTGAAGCTTTGGATGCTTGGTTGGAGTTTAAACAGCCTCTTGAGTGAGTTTGCAGAAGTTCTGACCAAGGGCATGTGAAAATCGTATTTGAGTTATGGAGGGTTTCAGGCCAAAGTAGGGGGTGGTTTCTGGTCAGTGGAGCAAGGTGAGTTGATGTGTGGAGTTTGTTTGAGTGTTCTTGGCTTGCAGAAGCAGATTCGAAAGTTTTTGCTTTATGGAGTGAAAATGGTGAAATGGAGTTATGGCTTGTTTCAGGCCTGGTTCTCTTGGGTTTTGAGTCAATGAAGCATGGTGATTTGGTCTATGGAAATGGTTTTTATGTTTGCAAGCTGAGAAAACAAATTCGAAGGAATATGCAAGATGAGGTGTTTTTGTCAATGTCTTGAATGTGTATGTTTCAGCCTTGCTTTAAGTGTGTTATGGCCAGCATTTGATCCACATAAACAAAGCCTATTGGTCAGTTGATGTGACTTGGCCTGCTGTGATAGGTGTGGCTACTTTTGCCAAAATGTCAACTTCTTGTAAGAGAGGCATGGGTCATGTTTCAGCCAAGTACAAGAGGTGTGGGCTGCGCAGCAAGGTGAGGGAGAAAGGCTAGGAGTGGTCAGCAGGCTAGGCAGCAAGTGGATGGAAGTGATCATGAGTTTTTGCAACTTGGCTTCCTTTGTTCACATGGAAAGATTTTGCTCCAAAGGCCATACAAACATGTGATTCCTTTGGTTCAAATCTGATTTTGGGACTTAGAGAATGTTTATGCAATGGTTTGAAATGAATTAGAGGTCACAATATGCATTGGTACAAGACTTTGCAAAATTCTCACTTAGGGCATGCCTTGAAAATCAATGATTTTAGCCAACTTTGCATTGCCATAACTTTTGATCCAAGAAGAGTTTGATCATGTTCTTGTACTTTTTGAAAAGGGAAAGATGAGATCTACAACTTTCATGACCAAAGTTTTTCCATTTGAAGCCTTTTTGGATCAAGAATCAAGGCTTGAAAAATGACCTAAAATGATGCATTCTTGAAAAGTCAACTATGCCCAAAAAGTCAACATTTGCAAAAACCCTAAATTCTTGATTTTTATGAACTTCAACCTTCTTCCATGATCAAATAAAGATCATATACACTCAAAATGATGAAGATCACCCATTGGTTGGGTCATTGGGGGCCTCAGATGCCCTGATTTTGCACTGACTTGTCTAGAAAGTCAACTCTTGATCAGATGACTTCCCCATGGAATTTCTTCATGAAAATTGATATGCATACTCCCTATACCATATAGAGATCAATGGAAACAAGAATGACCAAAAAGTTTGGAGTTATGGCCTCTGAAACCAAAACCCTAATTTTCAGTCAACTGTGCAGTCAAACTTGGCTCTGCATCCACTCAAACCCTAGTTCTTGTGATCCCTCTGCAATTTTGACTTTGAGGAGATGAAACATGATATAAGAACACACATGGACCCCTTTGAGTTGATTGGTTGCCTTTGGAATGGCCCAAGATGCTCTGGGATTGCTCAGATCACAAACCCTAGGTGCAGATGCCTTAGAAACTATCCAGTGAATCAAAAATGAGATGTGAGATGATATGATTGTGTTTATGCATATGAGATGACCATAAGCCATGGTGTGAGTGGGTGAGGGCAAATTTGGGGTGTTTACACTCACATCAGTCAAGTCTTGTTGAACTTGATCCATTTGTAAGCCTGGAAGGTTGTTTCTTGTCGGATACCGGTGCACTCTATTGACGGGGAACACTCTTCTACGAGAAATATTTCCTAAAACCACAACAAAGTGAGAAACAACAACAAAACAGAAAACCTACAAAAAAATGATGTTAGTATGTAATGCAGGATGCCTATTTGTCTTCCAAGGGTATCCGGTTTGGTTCTTTGGTTTTGACCTTTCCAGACCTCGAGGAAATGGTGATGTTGTAGAGAGATGAAGCCTATGAAATAATACAAACCATATATTACAAAGAGTGAAGATACATAGTTTGATTATAATAAAGTTCCCACGGTGGGTCAAAATACAACAACAAAATCAAAAGTGCAGACAAAAGAAAATACAAGTACAAGGAAATCAAACATCCAGTCCAAAGTCATCTATTCTGACTTCCTTCAGGAGAGCCTCGGTCACTGGACCAACTGGGTGCTCTGTAATGGTCCTGATAAGAAGATTCCTGGTGGAAATGGAACTGGTCAACTTCTTGTGCCTATCCTGATCTTTTGATCTCTTCAATCCCGCCCGAAGTTTCAACTCAGAGATCTCCTTCTGTGCTGCTAACAAAGCTGCTTGATTCTTCTTCTCACTAGCCTTCAGTTGCTCTACCCTATCTTGGGTTCTCTGATCTTCCTGTCCACGGGCCTCAGTGATCCTGATCCACCTAGCCTGACTCTCCTCTAAGTAATGCTCAACTCTGGCCTTCTGAGTCTTAGCTTCCTTGCAAGCATTCTTCAACACTAACTCTCCTGCTCTAGCCTTTCTGATGTAGTCATCTTTCTTCTCAATCTTTGTCAAGTGCTCAATCCGGAGCTTATCTAACCTTTCATTATCCAGAAGACTGTCATTCCTCTCCCAGAGGGTTTTCTTCAAATCTTCAGAGAGCTGAGCATTCCTTTCCTTCAATTTCTCAAACTCCCCTAAAGTGACAGTAGCTGCAGGCTCCACTGCTGATGGTCCAGGTACATCCTCTAAGGTGAATGGCATACGGGTGATCTTCCCCTGGTACGAGACCAATCAAGATAATGAGCTGAGGCTATGTTGTTGCACTTGCCAAGAATAGTTGTCCCCTTAGTCTGAATATTGTCCCAAGCCTAGGCTGCCTGTCTAACAATGGCAAGGTTGTGCTGAATGTCACAATAGAGGGTCTCTTTCAAATCTTGCTCTCTTGGTGGATTCACCAAGGCATACCCTAATTGTCTTTTGAAAAGCAGAGGATTGTAATTGATGCAACCCTTTACTCCAATTAGGGGTACATTGGGATACTGCCCACAGCTAGTGATGATATCTTTACCCTTGGTGCTCTGAGTGCTCCATCTGATGTCTTCTGATGTAAGGGCAATCATTCTCTTAGCCCAGTTCCTCGGCTGATGAGGATTCAAGAAAGTGTCTGACTTCGGCAAGTGCCTTAACGACCAACAATAGAAGACGGGTGCACAGCATCTGACCAATCTTCCCATCTGCTTCTCATTCCTTTGATGCACTGAATAATATAAGTCTCCAAGCAAGGTAGGGACTGGGTTCCTCAATAGGAAGAGGTGAATAGCACTCTTGCTCACAAACTTTGACTCTTCTGCAAACAGAATGATCCCATATATACTAAGGGCCAGAAGCGCACAAACAGTATCCCACTTTCCTGCTGCAACATGCAGGGTGGCCTGAGTAACCAAGAAATCCAAGTGAAGGCCTGGGATTCCGGCCTTTGTGGTCATGCTTTGGTCAATGAGGGTGGACTCCAAGTGCAAAGTCTTAGCTATATCTTCATTCTTGGAGCAACCATCTCAGGGTTGAAAGGCATCCCCCTTTTGATGGGGACACCTAACAACATGGAGAACTCTTCCATCAATGGTCCCAATTGGAAATCTGGGAAAGTGAAACATCTGAGAGGAGGGTCATAGAACTGGAGACATGTGTGGATCATAATCCTCTGGGATGCATCCAGGTCCACGATCGTGTCCATAATGCCACCGTAATGTTCCCTGAATAGAGGAACATGATCAGGAGTGATGAGAGATTGCATATGCCTGATGCTTGTCAAAGTGGGCTCAAAGAAATGATACGTTATGTTGCTCTTCCAGGAAGTGTCCATGCTGATAATGGATGCTGGTGAAGAAGACTGAGGAGAAGCACTGGTGAAGGAAACTGCTGAAGACTAAGGAGAAGCACTGGTGAAGGCAACTGCTGAAGACTGATGAAGATAACTGGAGAAAGTACTGAAGAAGAACCCCTGATGAAGATAACTGATGAAGAGGCTGATGCAGATAGCTGAGTAGTAGAACATGTCAAAACCAAACCAAAGATAAGATGTGGATACCCTGTAAAGAAAATAGACAAATGTTAAATGATGCAAAATGATGTATGCAGAATGATATGCAAAAGGTTTGTGATCAAGTGCTGGATCTGTTATCTGCCTTGGTAGGGTCCATGTGTGTTCATAAGTCCGGATGAAGGCTTAGAAAACCAGTAACCAGGTGGGGGACTCAAATAAAGAGTCACAAGTCCATGGTTTCACAAGAACAGTCCAAAATGATACAACATTAACAAAACTAGTAACAAGGTATGATGAGGCCAAGGGTTCCTGCAAACCTGTAAACATCCCAACCCCCTCACATGTATTGTTCTAGAATAAGGATCCTCAGACTTGGATCAGTTATGAGAAGTGTAAACACTTCTAACCCAGAGGTACAGTGTTTACAATAATCATAAAGGTTCCTCCTCTAATTCACCTCAGATGCTGAAGGTCATAAAAGGTCATCCAGACATAGCAGGCTTCCCAGATAGCCCTAGTACTACAGGAAATCCGTAGCACAGAGTTATCAAGAAGAAACCCATGTCTGAACCGTGTTTCATATTCCCGCACCAGACCGAAATGGAATGGGAAAGAATATGAAGCCACTTTATCCTATGTGTCACTCAGGTCCCCGGTATGGAACCTTACTCACTCAATATCCCCTCCCACCAAAACAGACAAGAGATCTAGCACAAATGGTATGATGATAATAGTATGAAATGCATAAAAATGTAAATGAAAGCAATAAATAAAGTTATTCAGAAAGCAATAAATAAAGCAATAAACAATAAGCACAATTAGCACATAACACCCTGTAAACACAAGTCAAACAAGCGCTAGGAGAAACCCACAAAAAGAACCAGAAGCCCTGGCTGCAAGATAAGTCCCCAGCAGAGTTGCCAAGTTGTCGCTCCCGAAGATTTGCATCCCGGTACAAGCGCGAACGGTCGGCGAAAAGAGAAAATGAAATTAATTGAATAGAGTCACCAGCTAGGCATTTTTATCTTGAAGGAAAGGTAATGTTGCATAAACCTAGAAAGAAATGGATAAGACGGTTGCGAACCAGAGAAACTGAGAAAGGGGGTTGGTTACAACCTGGGAAGGTATTAGCACCCAGATTGTCCGTCGTACTCGGCGGGATCCATGCTTACAAGATTATGTTTAAAGGGGTGGGTGTATGTGCTATCTGTGTGCGAAAGCTGGAAAAGAAATATACAAGTGTCAGTGCAAAAAGGGATGAATTGCTCAGGATTGAGGCTATGAAAGAGGATGCTGAAAGAGGGGGAAGACACAGAGACTTTTGTTCGATAACAGTTAAGTTATGCCTACGTATCGTCTCGTGCAATGAGGAAGTCAGAACACCATAGTTTGACTCAAGGGGACTGAAAGATAAATTGACTGTGAACTGCTTGCTTGTCTATGCTCAAGTGTATGACTCGTCTGGCTCGAGTGCTAACTGTCTTGCATTAGACGGAAGAAGCAAGTTCTCGTTTATGGATGAGTGTGATGAGAAAATAATCCCGAAGGAGACGATTATTGTTTGTTTTTTGTGTTTTCAGTTTTTTATTGTTTTTGGTGTTTTGCATAAGTTAATGAGCTTAAGCCTAAATCAAGGGCTTGTAAACTCATTATATCCTCCCCGATTAGGGATAATGAGCCTACTTAAGTATGAGGTAAACACCTCAACTTAATTACCTTAATGATGTAGGATTAAGATCATTAACCTACTTGTGATTATTAAGATGGTTTTGGCTTTTTGTTTAGTGTTAAGTAATGAGTTTAATCTCTAATCACAGATTAGTGGGCTCATTACACCATCCTAATAGAAGGATAATAGATGAGAACACTTAAGCTGAGGAAGATACCTCAACTTAATCCATGGTTAGGGATTAAATTCATTATATAACAAAGCCTTTATTAAGTGGATTTTAATTAAAGAGATGAGATTAAGAAATGGATTTTATGGTTTGTAAGACAACTTGAGGGGGACTTGTCCATTAAACACTAGGGTTAGTCCCTCTTAACCAAAAGGAAGAGTTAGAACCCTAATGTAAGGCCCAAGTTACAAGATAAAGTCTTGATGATTATTAAGGTGATTTTATTAAGAGGTTTAAACAAATTAAAGGTTTAACACTTAGGATTAAAGTTATACACTCCATCCTAAGAGAAGGATGTAGGCATAACCCTAATTCCAAAGTCCTAAAACTTTAAGAGTTTAGTCTCTGATTATTGAGATGAGAAGAGAGACTCCAGGAGACTCAAAGGTAAAAGCTAAGGGGGGACTAATCACAACCCTAATTATTATCATGCTTGGATATCCTAGGGCTTGTGAGGCTTAAGAAAGATCTTCAAGGAATCCACCAATGCAAGAAGCAGATGAAAGAAGGATGAGAAAGAAGAATAAGTTACTTACTTCATTGAAGAAGATAAGTAACTTAAAGAAAGAAAGTGAGAGATATGAAACACAAGTGAACAATTTCACTTCAAAGACATATTAAAATGCAAATGAAAGAGATAAGAAGAAGTGAGAGGTGACGGCAAATCCACCTCTCAAAATGACTTACCACCTGAAAGTGTTAGCATGGATGCATAAGGTATAAAGAATAAGGAAATGAAATGAAATGAGATGAAATGACCAAATTTATAAATGTTTATGCAATTTGAATGTCATGTAAGATGATGCAAAGGCATAAAAAATGCATATGTATGATCATACAAAGATGAGATGCAAATGGAAGCATGCTTTGAAGTTTGAAAACACATGAAAGTTAATGAAATGAAATGAATGCAAAACATGGAAAACGAATGAATAAATGATCAAGCATGGTTCTAACATGTCCTAATATGTCTAAGATGACATATGAATGTAAGAAATGTCATGGCAAGTTCATGTAAGGATGCATATGCAAGATGAATGTGAATGAACATGAAAAATTAGGGTTATATGGAAGTATGATATGCAAATGAACAAAACAGAAGCATATGACATGATAAAAAATTAAAACCAATCTCAAGCAAACCCTAATCCCATACTAGGTCACACCCCAAAGGAGAAGGTCAGAAGCCTAACCAATCAAAAGTTATGATTCTCCTAAGTTTTCTAGGGTTTTTGGGTGGTTCAAAGGGAAAAATGCAAATCAAATTAAAAATTCAAGATAAATTTATGAGATAAATGACCTATAAACTACATGAAATATACAAAACAATGCAAAAGGAATCAACTTCAAACTCTTCTTGGTTAGGCAGAAATGATTTTTTCAAGTTAGGGTTCAAAAATATGATTTTAATGACCCTTAATTCAAAGAAAATTCACAAATTATGATCAAATCTAAAAATAAATTTGTATGAAGAGTTTGAAAATGTTTCTCAATGAATTGGGATGATTCATGATTTTTTGGTGATTTTTAGAAACCTAAATGTATTTTTAATTAATTAAAAGACTTTAATTAATTAAAAATAACATTTAAATATTTTAAAAATTCTTTTTTAATGAAAAAAATAAAATAAAAATCATCTTTGGAATGAGAAAAATATTTAAAGTCAGAATGCAAAGAAAATATTTTTGTAATTCTTTTTGATATTTTAAATTAATTATGCAAGAAAAATGAATTAAAATGAAATAAAAATGACTTAAAATGAAAGTATGCAGATCTGATGGCTGGGATTTGAACCTGGGTTGGAGGGAATTGATTGCGCGCGCAGATCAATGTCCCACATTCAAACTTGGTAATTTCCTAATTAAATTAATTAATTAAAATTAGGGTTTTAAGTGGATTGATCCTGGCCACAGAAACACGCGCTAAACCTAATCCTACGACCCACATTCAAACTGGGGAGATTAGCCCTAATCCTAACCCTAATCACTCTCAGGTGATCGGAGCAAGCTCCGGTCATCTTCTCCGGCCACACCAAAATGCTAACTTCTTCCCTAGGTCACTAAACACCAAATTTCTTGCCCAGAAATGATCCCCAAGTATCATACATCATGAATCAGCAAACAAAACACATTTATCATTCATCAAAAACAGGATTCGAAGCAAATCGTGAAAATAAACAAAACTTTCAGAATTTCAATACATGCTCATTTCTCAATCATTTTCGAAACAAATTATATCAGGATGATTAGTGAAGCATGAGGAATCATTTAGAAACTTAAATAACAAGTTCTGGAAAAAACGTTCATGAAGCTACCTGAGTTGAAGCTTTGTGTTCTTGAGCTTTCTGGCCTCCCTCTTGGTTCAAATCCACCCCCAATGATCTTCCTGATCATGAAGATGAGCTTAGAGCAAGCTTGTGATGGCTGTTTTGAGGTGTTTGGTTCTGAGGATGCAGAAATCGTATTTCTGATTGGGGGTGTTTTAGGCTATGGTGAAGGGTGGGAAATGATCCTGAGATGTTTTTGAGTTGATTGGTGGAAAAAGTTTTGATTTTTAGTGGCTGAGTGATAAGAATCAAAGAGGGAAAGTTTTATGGTGATTTTTGTGTCATCTCAACTCCAAGGTGTTTCAGGCTTCTATATGTTCTCAAAAGGTCTCCTTAGGGTTTGCATAAGAGGTTGTGATTGGTCAGAGAGTGGGTGGTGGTTCAGTTTGATTGGTATGGGAGGAAATGCAAAAATGTCAACTTATGTGTACTTGAGGTATGGGCTGGGACATGAGTGATCTAAAGGGTGGATTTGCCTCAGCTGACTTTGTGGAGAGCCATAGAATCAGATTACATGAGCTGGCACAAGTGGATGAAGAGTTTCATACCATTTTGCAATTCTTGAAAGTTTTGGCCCTTTTTGGTTTCTTGAAGTTCAAGTCATGAAAATACATGGTTCAAAGCACAATTCTGATGTTTAGAGGCCCCATTGACATATTGTGAAGTGTTTGTGTCCATTTGAAGTCATTAGAATGCTTGAACATACCAATTTGCAAAATCCCTCTTTGGCATGAAACTTGAAATTATAGGATTTTTGCCAACTTTGAAAGGCCATATCTTGAGTTCTATGATGAATCAAGACAAGTTCTTGTACTTTTTGAAAAGGGAAAGATCTAATCTACAACTTTCATGACCATGAATTTTTCATTTGAAGCATTTTTGGTTAAGAAAGAGGAGGTTGAAAAACTTTCCCAAAATGGAAAGTTTGCATTTCAAGTCATTTCCATTTTTGGCAAGTTTGCAAATGGCTCAAAATTCTTCAATCTTGTGAACTTCCAAACTCTTCTAAGATCAAATAAAGATCATAGAACTTCAATTTTATGAAAATAACCCTTTGGTTCCATTGTTGGGGGCCTCAGATGCCCTGATTTTGACTTAATTTGCTCAAGAAGTTACCCAGTGAACAAACGACTTCCACAATGATTTTCTTCATCAAACTTGGTACACATGATCCTTATGACATATTAAGAACATTAGAAACAATAATGGACCAAAACTTTGGAGTTAAGGCCTCTAAAACCAAAACCCTAATTTTGGTCATATGTGTAGTGGAAACCCTAGCTCTGCTTCCATGCCCTTGTCAGTTCTTGTGATTTATTGACTTCCATGAACTTTGAGGAGCATAATATGATGATAGAACGCATATGAACCCTCTTGGAAAGCTTTGAGACCCTTGGGATGGCTCAAATGGATTCTTGGATTGCTCAGATCACAAACCCTAGATGCAGATGAACTTAAACTATGTAGTGAAACAAAAATGCAATATGAGATGTAATGCTTATGTTAAAACAAAAATTAAAGATCACAAGACATAGGGTGATAAAGAGTGAGGGAAAATTTGGGGTGTTTACACTAGGAGATAGGTACTTAATTTCTTTCATTGAAAATGAATGGAAAGGATTAAATTTTCACGGTATGAGTGATTTTGTCATAAAAGAGAAGCTTAGATTGCTTAAAAGTAGTCTTAGGCGGTGGAATATAGAGGTTTTAGGAAAGTTTGATTTAGAAGTGGAAAAGGGTAGGAACAATATTAATGACTTCAATGTGGAGTTGGTTTCGAATAATGGGTCTCAAGTGGAGATTATCAATGAAAATCACAAAGAGGCTTGTAGTCGGTTTTGGATGAATTTGAGAATTGAGGAGAACATGCTCATTCAAAAATCAAGGTTGGAGTGGTTAAATGACGACGATGATAATACCTTATTTTTTCATTGTATTATGAAAGAGAAGAGGAGGCGCAATTTTATCGAGTCCATTAATGTTGAAGGTAGATTGGTAGAGACGGTCTATGTGGTCAAAGAGGAAGTTCACAAGCATTTTGAAAGGAAGTTTACTGAATCTGATACTGATAGGCCTACTCTTGATGGGGTTCCTTTCAATCGGATTTCTACTTCAGAAAGGGCATTATTAGATACCCTCTTTTGGAGGATGAGATAAAAGAAGTCGTGTGGGGTTGTGATGGGTCCAAAATTTTAGGACCGGATGGTTATTCTTTTGCTTTCATCAAGAAATGTTGGTACTTTTTGAAAGATGATTTCAATCGTTTTTTCAAGGATTTCCATCAAGGGACTATTTTGTCTAAGTCTATCATTTCCTCTTTTTTTACTTTAATTCCTAAGAAGGACAATTCTATGTGTTTAGATGATTATAGACCAATTTGTTTGGTTGGGTGTCTCTTCAAGGCTTTATCAAAGCTTTTGGCTTCCAGGTTGAAGGTGGTGTTGAATTCTATTATTTTAACTTGTCAAACGGCATTCGTGCCGGGTAGACTACTTCTTGATGGTGTTTTGGTGGCTAATGAGTTGGTCGACTATGCGATTAGAGAAATAAGGATTGCATGCTTTTTAAAGTTGATTTTGAAAAAGCTTATGATAAAGTCTCATGGGATTTTCTTAAATATATGTTGAGGAGGTTCGGGTTCGCTGATTTATGGATGCGGTGGATGTAAGTGATGATTTTCACTAGCAAAATGTTCGTCTTAGTTAACGGTAGTCCAACAAAATATTTTTCGGTAGAAAGAGGTTTGAGGCAAGGTGACCCCTTATCTCCGTTTTTATTTATTTTGGTGGCGGAGGGTTTATCGGGGCTGATTTGTAATTCGGTTATGTTAGGGGATTTCACAAGTTTTAACATTAATCAGAATCGGTTTATTGATGTCCTTCAATTTACGGACGATACTCTTTTAGTGGGAGATGGTGGGTGGAAGCATTTATGGGCTATTAAATCGGTTCTTAGATCTTTCAATTTAGTTTCAGATCTAGGTATAAATTATCACAAAAGCAAAACCATCGGTATTAATATTCTGAATAGTCGTCTTCAAGCGGCGGCCATATTCCTTTAGTGTAGAATGGAATCTCATCAATTCACTTTTCTCGGCATTCCCATTGGATAAAATCCTAGGAGGATCTCTTCTTGATCTTCTTTGCTTCAAAAATTTATCAAAAGACTCTCGACTTGGCATGGTAGGTTTTTGTATTTGGGCGGAAGGATTACTCTTATAAGAGCGGTGCTAAGTAACTTAGCTATATTTCATCTTTATTTCTTTAAAGCTCCGGTGAAAATTTTAAATGAGATGATTAAGAACCAAAGTGAGATTTCTTTGGGGATCTTCGGTAGCAAGACGAAGGACTCATTGGATCAATTGGAATTCCCTTTGTCTTCCTTTTAATAAAGGTGGTTTAAATTTGAGAAGGATGGATATTTTCAACGAGTCTCTCATTAAAAAGTGGAGGTGGAGAATCATGGCAGGTTCAGAAGACCTTTGGTTTCGCATATTGAAAGCAAAATATGGGGATATCCGTTTATTGATGTCAGCTGGCGGTACTCATGTAAACTCGGGCAGGTATTTCTCTTCTTGGATGTTGGACTTAATATCTTTCTACAAACATGTCCAAGAAGATATTTTGTTCAATAACACTAGGTTCAAAGTGGGAAATGGTTTTGGCGTACCTTTTTGGCAAGAGGATTGGATCGGTGAAGGTCCACTGGCTTTGCTTTTCCCGGATTGCTTCGCAGCTACTGTTCTGAAACAAGCTTCACTCGTTGGAATGGGTGGTGGGAGCAGGGACAGTGGTGATGGGGGGGATTTCAGAGTGAACCTTCATACGCCGATTCAGCAGCAGACTGGGCAAGGGCATGCTACATTAGGGTCTGTCATGTCTGGGCCTGATTCTATCACAGAAGTTTAGCAGTAGTTTTCTCCAGCCCAGCCGATGTTAGCTCCTGCAGATGCTAGTGTTTGCTCATCATTGAGGTTGTTTATTCAGCAGTTCAGTCTGGTGCCTCACTTGATGGACAGTGTTAAATGGAAGGCGGATTTAAACGGGATATTTTTGGTGAAATGTTACTATGTTGTAGCAAATTTTGTTTTCATCCCTTTTGATCCCATTAATTGTGACGATTTGGCTACGGAGCTGATTTGGTATGCGACTGTCCTGTTTAAGATGAGAGTTTTTGGGTGGCATTGTTTTTTAAACAAGTTACCTACCAAAGACTTGCTTTTTATAGAGGCGTAATTTATCCTCTTAACGGTGTTAATTGCTCTTTTTGCAACTCAAAGGCGGAATCTCTTCATTATGTTTTGTTTGACTGTGTTACGGCTAAACTTCTTTGGAAGGATATCTCTGGTTGGATTGCTTTTTAGATGATGGAGGAAAAGATACAAATGGGAGTTTCATGGATTGGTATTCTTTTTGCAAGTCTAAAAAGGTTAAGAAAGGGAGAGAAGGTTGTATCTGGTTGGCGGTTTGTTGGAACCTTTGGATCGTCCAAAATACGATAATCTTTAGTAATTCGCCGTGGAATATTCTTGATTTAGTTTGGAAGGTTAAGGTTTCGGTTTGGAGGTGGTCTTTTTTGGGAGAGATTACATATCCCAATTGCAATTTATACGATTTCAACAAGGATCCTGTCTCCTTTTTATATTAAATTTCAATTGGTAGTTAATTTCTTTGTTGTGGCAAGCTTGTTCTTGTTTTCTCTCGTAAAGGTTGAGTACCCTTTGTACTCTCTTTAATATATTCCTTGCTTATTAAATTTTTTTGTACATTATAGTATTAATTATAGGTTAGTATTAATTATATGTCTATTAACCCTGTTATATAGGCGTTTTTTGAAAGAAAAAACCATAAAAAAATTTGCATTAACTCCCCTAATATTTGAAGATTTTCACATTTTTTATCTCGTAAAATTGTTTTTTATAAAACTAATTTTTTTATACTAAAATTTTGTTGTTTTAGACTTTGTAAAATTATTTATTTTGTAAAACTAACCTTGCCCTTTTCATACAGGGTTAGTTTTACAAAAAAACAAATTTACAAGTTCCATACAAAAATAATTTTCATATGGAAAGGTTAGCCTTACAAAAACCAATTTTCACTACAAAAAAAACTACAATTTGTCAGGTGAAAAACATTTCACAAATGCAAATATCACTCTGCAACATAACTTTTGTGGGGTGGACCTAACACCCCGCAACAATGTTAGTGACAACTTTTTGCAAGGTGAGTATCACTTTGCAAGTTTGCCAACCTCGTTGTAGGGTGACTTCTATATAAGTTACTTGGCGATTACTTAACATAGTGCTACATTTGTCCCTCTATATCCTTATCGGCATTTATAATTTTGTGGCCCGAACCTTGATTAGTTGCGCAAGCCCAATCATGGTTGATCTTTGTGCTAAGATCATAATTCTCAAACTTGTTATTGTAGAAGCCTTGATTCTATCAATCTTCTGACAGGTTTTGTTAATCAATTACTTGAGTACATAGGTCAACCATATAGTGCAAAACGCGAGACGAAATTCGATTTTCACTTTGAGATTTTTGGCCTTAGTGCCTTTGTTACATTTGTCCTCTTTGTGGATGATTAAGTTCACCACATTATTATGTATATTATTATATTTCTTTTATTTCCTTCTTGCTCCCTATCATTTTTATTTTACTTCTTGTTTCCTACTCTTTTATTTTATTATGCTTTATATCATCCATTATCGTGTTTATGTTTATGACATTATTTCTTGTGCTTTTCTTTACTTCTTGTCCATTTGGACACCAAAAACATTAATAAAAGCTTAAACACTTTAAAAGACTTGTTCTTAATTGTGGACTATAGTTATTGTCTCTTACTTTTGAGGATTTCTACATCTTAGACCTATGGACTTAGTACTAGGATTTTATCCTCTTGCTTGATTATTATGGAGTGGTTATGCTAGCCTTTATTTGGCTCATCATTTGCTCAAGATGATGGAATTCTAAGTTACTTTTGCTTTGAAGTATCTCCAAGTGGTTATATTTCTCCTACCTTAGCTTTTCTATTTTATTTTTAGGATAGTCTCTTCATCTCCTCTCATTCTTTAATTTTCAAAATCTTCTCCCTTTTTCAAAGAATTCTTCTCTTTTTAAAACTTTCACCACTTTCTTAATTCAAACCTTGACTTTGGTCAAATGATATTTACCTTTTTCTTTCATTTCTTAATAAATGTTAATGAACTTAAGCATATTGACATCATTTTCAAAACACCATTAAAAATAAAATAAAAACTCATTCACTCATTTTTTTCCTTTGCGCACTTTTTCTTTTAACTATTCTCATAGGTTTAGACATGATTCATCCTTTCTAGCGGAATTATTTGCTAAGGGATGACGACTTGTCTTTACATTCTTAAAATCAATCAAAACTAACAAATTACTTTGTTCTTTTTACCATGAACTACGGGGTTTTGATCTTACATAGCACTTTGTGAGTACGTAGGCATGAGAAGAAAGTCTCGTCAAACAAAAAAACATTAAAAATTAATTCTTTTCTCATCCCCTTACTCTCATTTAATAAATCATTTTCAAACCAAAAAGCGTAAATATTTCAAAGGACTCCCGTGGAGTACCACGGACGTTTTGGGTGCTAACACCTTCCCATTTCGTAACCAACCCTCTTACCCATTCTCTGTTTTTTTTTGCTTTTGCTTTTTGATTCATTTTTAGGAATTAGTCGCACTTTTTTCCTTTTCCTTTTTGGAATAAATAAAAGTGCGGTGGCGACTCTGTTTTCCTTGAGTTATGCTAATCAATAGCTTACACTCATGATTTTTACCACTACAATCGCATTAGAAAACCATCCCTTTCATCTCCTCCATGAAAAATTCCATTCATTGACGATATGTCGGTTTTTATGCACAAATACATCGAACGGGTCATCAATGTTTTGAGTGATGGTAATTATATTTTTTAACCTGTATTATTTTGAACATTATCAGAATCATAACATTGTATTTAGAATCAATACAAAACAGAAACAACAAATATTGTATTAATGACCATGACATTGTATTAATTAAGAACCATAACATTAATAACCAAACATTGTATTAAGAACCAAACATTGTTTCACGTAACTATAACAGAACAGAAACAACAATTACACCAAATCTATACATTGAATTAAGAACCAAAACATTGTATATATATTACATCAAAAGAAAAATGACGCAAAACAAAATATAACATCACATCATCTCATGGTGTCTTGACCTTAAACACCTACAATCACAAATAATCATAATTGTTAGTAAATATACTTAGAAATAATGACTCACAATGATTAATGAATAAAGAATAAAGTACTTACTTGTTAATTTTCCTGTACGCCTTCAATATAATCGATGTGAATACATGCACATCATCTCTATCAACTTCATCATATGTGGTAGGCACTATTGTTGTGTAAGAAGGAGTAAAAGGAATATCAAAACTTTCATCACAACTAGAAATGTCTTTTTCTCAGAGAACAATTGATTATTTCCCTGATGTGTTTGAAGGGTCAGTCACATAGAAAACTTGTTTTGCTTGTGTAGCCATGATGAATGGTTTGATTATATAATTTTCCTTGCAAAGGTCACCCCAGGTAAATCCTAAGTCGCCACTTTGTACAACATTAGTATTATTGGTAATCCACTTGCATTTAAATAAAGGTACTCAGAAGATGATATAATCAATCTCCCAAATCTCCTCAATGACACCATAGAACACACTAGATTCCAATATTGGATTCTTATCTTTCGAACTAGAGAAATACATGGATTTGACCTCAACCATAACCCCAATATTTTTCATTGTACTACGATCTTCTTTTGAATTTGTATAAAACGTATAATGACCAATGTCATATGCATTCCAAGTGATCACTTTAAATCTTGGCATGAAGGACAACCATTTAATTGTCTCGCATGTATTATGATCTTTTGGTATCCTTTTATTAAACCAATCTAGGAATTTTTTGTTATGTTTGATTAACAACAACTTGTCACTCATTTGTGGATATTTATTATTCAAAATTCTTTATTGATTATCCACGTAAGGTTAAACTTCTTCAAGATTATTCAATATATAGAAATGTGCCTGAATAACTACATCATGAGCAATTGACGTAACATTAAACCTTGGATACCTCTACCTTCAATGTCAACATGACGAGACTTTGGAATTTCTATAGCCTCTACTTCCGAAAAATAGTTGTATAAAACTCAACATCTTCTTTTTTGATCCTTTAAAGATATTCACGAATCGCTCTATTGGATACATCAACCTTAGATAAACTGGACCACAAATTATGATTTCTCTAACTAGATGAACAAGTAAGTGAACCATAATGTCAAAAAATGATGGAGGAAAATACATCTCCAATTGACATAAGATAATGGTAGCTTCATCTTCTAATTCATATAGTTTTTTTGAAATCAAGAACTTTATTACATATGGCATTGAAGAAAAAACACAATATGGTGATAGTTGCTCTTACACTCTTTGGTAGGATGCCACAGATAGCCACTGGTAGAAGTTCTTGCCTCAAGACATGATAATCATGAGATTTCAAACCAATTAACTTGAGATCTTTCATTGATACAAGTTTCTTAATGTTTGATTAGTGACCTTGGGGAACTTTGATACCATGCAAACACTCGTAAAAGCTTTTATTTTCCTTTTTACATAGAGTGTAACAAGCCGGAAGGAGATAAGTTCTTTTCCCTTTGTCTATTAGAGCCAATTCTTTTCGTATACCCATCGCCTCTATATCAAGATGAGATTTATTGCTATCTTTAGTCTTGCTTGGAATGTTTATAAGTTTTCAATCAAACTATCATAGACATTTTTCTCAACATGCATCACATCAAGACAATGTCTTACATCAAGACTAAATCAATATGGAAGATCAAATAACATAAACCTCTTTCCATATATTTTTCACAAATGACCCTTTTTATTTTTTCTCTCTTTCCAAATACAATATTAATGTGTTTCTGTCATTGATATACTTTATCCTCGGTAAATGTTTTAGGAGTGATATCAAACTCCTGCTCTTGATTAAAAGTATTTTACAATCTACAATAAGAATGACCGGGTTTTAGAAATTTTTGATGCCCAAGGTAAACAATCTTTTTTCCAAACTCAAATTGGTAATGACAGGTATCAGTTTCACAAATAGGACACATTTTGTGTCCTTTGACACTATATCCAGCCAAATTAACATATGCAGGAAAGTCGTTGATTGTGCAAAATAACATTCCATGCATCTTAATTAATCATCAACCTTAACGCCTTCCTTAAAAAAGTCTTATATCTTCAATTAATGGCCTTAGATAAACATTTATGTCATTTCCAAGTTGTCGTGGTCCATAAATGATCATACTTAACAACATATACCTACGCTTCATGCACAACCAAGGAGATAAGTTATAAACCGTGAGAGGAACAGGCCACAAAGAATGGTTAATACTCATATTACCAAAGGGATTCATTCCATCTATGGCAAGCCCAAGCCTAAGGTTTCTTGGCTCATTGCCAAAATCCGGAAACAACAAATCAATTTTCTTCCATTACAAAGAATCAGCTACATGGCATATGTTTCCATCACATATTCTTTCATCTACATGCCATCTAATGTTATTTGCGTCATCCGCAATAGAAAAAAGTCTCTTGAATCTTAAAATTATTGGCAAGTACCATAACACTTTAGTGGGAGGCTTCTTCCTACTAACATTGTCATTGTCATCACCATTGTTTTTCTTCGGCTTGTAACGCGACACCCCACATTTCGGACATTGATAAAAAACTCATACTCTTTCATGTATAATATGTAGTCATTAGGGAAAACATATATTTTGATATACTCCAAACCCATGGGACACAATATCTTTTTGGCATCATAACAACGATCACGAAAACTGTTATCTTCTGATAGCATTTGTTTTAGCAAACGAAGCAAGTTCGTGAAACTTTTATCCGACCACCCATTTTTCGATTTCAGATCAAACAATTTTAAAACCGCAAACAATCGTGTAAAACTTGTGCAACCCTTATATAAAGGGTGTCCTTATCACTATATAAAGTATCATAAATATGGACTTTCTTAAAAGAAGACTCTCCAATATCACATAACATATCTTCTAGTCGATCATACATATATTCGTCTTTATCAACTTCGTTACTTTGTGACGCACAATTTTGATTTTTCCACCTTACCATGCCACGTCTATATTGTATAATTTTGACATATACCATCACAACATAGGTGATGGAATATCTCATCCTTTGTACCTATATTTATATTCGCGCAATTAACACAAGGACAATAAAAGATATCATCATTGTCAGGAAGATTTTGATCAGCGTATTCAAGGAATTCAAGAACTCATTTCTCATATACCATACCTAATCTATCAGCTTTAATCCAACTACGATCCATAATAATATACAACTCTAAATCTTAAGCATATTCATAACAAAATCTAAACCTAAAGCATATTAAAACTCTAAAGCATATTCATAACAATAATACAACTCTAAATCTTAATCATATTCATAACAATAATACAACTATAAATCTTAAGCATATTCATAACAATAATACAATATTGTGAATGACATAACAATAATGTGAATGATAGGACTATAACTGAAGAGAGTGAAGTTTGCACGAAACATATTTTACTTCGAGGAGAAAGATGAATGAAGATAGTTAAGATGAACTAAAGTTTATACGAAAATTGTGAAGAGGAAGATTATCAAGAATGAAGATTCCAATGACGGAAGATTATGAAGATGAAGATTCCGTTATCGCTATCGTTGTCGTCGCTGGTTCGCTTAGCACATGTTATGAAAGGAAATAATGAATCTGTTTTGTTTTAAATTTATCAGGAAAGCCTTTGACTACATATATACAACTACAGTGAAATGTAGATCCTATTACAATAGTTGAATATTTTCAACTGTGATTATATAATTTTCAATCATTTATTTATTTATGAATTTAAGTGAAATGAGCTTTTTGTAATAGGAAAAATAGATAATGTAGTTTAGAGGAATCGAAGCTTGTAACACTTAGTTTATCACCACAGTTCTTTCAAAAAATATATATATATGAGGCGCATCTAGTTTGCGCTATTACAACGGTGAAAATCATATTCGTAATAGTTTTAGTGTTACCAAAGGCGTATTTTGTCGTAGTGTCATACTTATAGATTTAGCCAGCGACAAATATTACTATTCATTTTATTTTTTCATCATAAAATAATTGTATGTAATTGTGAAATAATATTAATGAAGTGTAATATATACAATTTCAAATATTTTAATACATTTTGATGTTTGCAAAAAAATTGTCCATTTGTCAAACAAAACACACAGGTTATGTTTTCTGTCTGGACATGAGAGGTTTCAGAGATGCATCTCTAGAGTAAGAGAATAGGGTGGTATCGGAGTTGCATCTCTGAAACCTCCATTGATAAAAGATAGATTTTTGTAGATCTATATTTGTCTACAACTACTATAAATATAAGCTCTTGTATCATGTCTCATACAAACAGAAAATTTCGTAAATGTCACAAATGAGCATCATCTGATATGTCGCAAATGTCTCCTTTTCCAGTGCAACACCCGTACGAGAATTTAAGATCAATGAGTACACCTGTAACACCCTATTTCTACCCGACAATTATATAGAAAATCAAAATATTTAAAATCAACCAACAAGTACACAAACAAGATGCTACATTTTTCAACTTATAAAAACTTCATTTAATTTCATAAGAATTGATACATAACACTTTCGGTTTGTAATAAAATAAAAACAACAACCTTTATTCATTTATGAAACCAAGTTCAACTTTTACAACCACGCAACGAATTTTCAAATTATTCAACTAAACATGGTATAACATGTTATTCGACTTAAAACAGCTTTGTAACAACATAATCATACTTAGACAACTTAAAAACAACACAAAACAACTAAGTGTCCATTCCCCGAGTGTTACGTATCAGAGCACCGACACCAACCCTAACTAATGATGATAATCATCTTCCTTCAAGCTACCTGCACATTACTAACATATGGGTAACACTCAAACAGAAGGGGTGAGATATCGATAATTATAAACGATATATGATAAACAATACTTAGATAAGGATCATAAACAATTCACCACTTCAAAGCTTCAACCAAAACAACAACTTAACAACCATCCACCTTTTATCAACTTATTTTACTACTTAGCATATCCTTCAACATTTTCTACATAAACCACATAATCATATATTCAACACGAACTACTTAATTAGCCTAATTAACATAATTCACTTAATCAACTTGAAAATAACATAACAACTTATCAACTTGAAAGACATACACAACTTATCAACTTGAACAACATAAACAACATAATCGACATAAATAGCACAACTCAGATACGACTCGACTATGCAAATTCATGTGGTACCATTCGGAGTAAAATTCCCAACTTAAAATTATTTCCAGGTTAACGAGGCAATCAAGGCACAAGCCTTCAAATTTCAACTTGGTGCCAATCCAGGCCAACATGGTGTGAGCGATGACTCCGACATAAAAATGCAAATGATCTACATAACATGCACGACTTTACAACATAGCAACATACAACCTCAAACAGCACAACCAGCTTATACAACTTGAGAAACTTAAATCAACATTGGTTATTAAGCATTCAACTTGAACAACATAACAACTTCGACAATGCAGAACAACATATACAACATAGGCAACTTAAAAATCAACTTTGGCTTATAAAGCCTTTAACATAACAACTTAGAGATTTTAAGTAAAACGGGATCATTTACCAACTAAACTGTACTTGCAACTCGACTTTACAACATATTTTCAACCAAAAAACGCAACAAAAATCAACTATTAAACTACCCGACTTACCCCGACGATTTTCGTTAAATTTCGGGCAACTAAGTTTTTCGCCTAATTCGGCTAAACCGATTAAACTGACATTGTTTTATCATTCTGCAATTATTATGAATTCTTTTGAAAAAATCAGTCAAAAGCTATTATTTTTTATAAATTCTTCTGTCATAGAAAACACAATTTTAACAAAAAAAAATTTCTGTCAATTTTTAGAAATACTGCTTTTTCTGCCAAAACTTCAAAACAGACTTGATACAAAAACTGATTTTTATTCGCTACTAATAATTCCTCTTGTTATTGCTACTTACTACTGATTCTCAGAATTACCTAATATTCTTTAACAGGGTATAATTAATAAAATATTAGTCTTTTTATCATTTAGAATTCACTAAAAACATTATACAAGTTAATAAATTATTCATATTAAAATAACAAGTAAAATAAAATTGAATCCTCTTCCCCATTAAGGGTGGCTTGTGCCACACATTACTAGGAAAGCATGTGGCATGCGCCACACCTAGTCTTGATGGCCATCATAAAAAGTGGCACCCGCCACTTTGGCATTCTCATGATGAATGGGAGCAAGTGGCTTCCACCACTAAAAAGTGGCTTCCAATTTTAAGCATGTGGGTCCTGCCACATACATTTTTCCAACCTATGGATTCTGCTATCGTCCCCAATTCCAGATTTTTCACGCAACTCAGTAATACCAACAAAATCCACACAACCCAGGACGACTTATTCATCATCAAGAAATTAACCATTATACGGAAGCGATCAAGAAAATTAGCAACAAAATAATATAAGAAATTAATATAATTCGACATCAACCTCAAACACAACACAACATATACGACCACCCAAACCCAATATCATTTATCAACCCGGTTATAAAGATCGAACCCCACTCTTACCTTGGATTAACAGTTGCTCTAATAATTTTCCAGTTAGTCTTCAAAGTTCTCCGATCAAATTTTTAACCTTTTGCCTCTATGACTCTTTTCCTCTCCTCTTTCATCCATGGAGATTAGAAATACGAACATGCTGCCAATGAGTTTCTATCTTGACCAAAATTCAGTCTCCATCATCATCAATCTCATAACTACTTGTTGTACCCCAAAATTTTCCCTCCCACAATCAAAACAATGTGTCTCAAGAGTTCTCTCAAGGTTCACAAGGTTCACAATTGGTCAAATGGATTGAAGGTTTCATCAGACAAAGCCTCCTCTTGAACAATGGATCCAGAACTAGGGTTTTGAACTTCACCAAGCTAAATGGACTTCCAAGGCCTCAAGTGAGCTTCATAACATCCCATATATCTTCAAGAATCCCGATGTCAAGTTTCAAAGCCTTCCCAATAAGTTTGACCAATCAGATGTTCAAGTATTCAAAAATCAGTCAACTTGGTAAAAAAAAAGGTCAAACTGAGGTCAACTGTGGTCAACTTAAAGTCAAACTTCAATATTTTTTGTCAACATCAAGATTATGATATAAAATTCATCATTTTATCAAGGTTTGATCATAATTCATCAAGGAAATCTCAGATCATCAAGAATCAAGAAGTTTCTAAATTAGGGCTTCATATTAAAAATCAACTGAACTTTGACCAGCCATAACTTTCACATGCTTCATCAAAACTTTCCCATCCAAAGCTCATTTTGAAGGAAATTTAATTCTCTACAACTTTGTGTCTCATAAGCCAAGCCTAAAAATGCTTCATTTGGAAGGTATGAGCTAAAACATTATAGGTCCTTTTGAAAGTCAACAAAAAGTCAACTTTTTCCAAAGCTCATAATTTTAAAATGGTAAATGATATGGACATGAGACCAAAAAATTTGGTTAGAGGACACTCTAATATTTCTAAAAAGTCAATGAACATCTTCATAGCCTTAAAATTGAGGGAGTTGTGCCTTGTCAAAGTTGGGAAATTTTCAAGGGGTGTATGAAGCAAAAAAAGACCTTAACTTCAAAATTTTCCAAATGGGACCATAAAATTGCAACCCAATCTCAAAGATAAAGGCATGCACGACCCAATGACCATTTATTCTGATTTTATAATTTTATTTTATATTATTTGGATTTTATTTGTTAAAATTCAATTTAAATAAAAATCAAATATGAAAAATCAAATAATGGATAAAATATTTGTTCTAGAACCAAATATATGGCCTTGAAGTTGATTAAAGACATTACAAATTTGTGCTAGACCAATTTAGCAAGAATATATGTGATTTTTGGACATTTAAAGTAATGGGATTTCTTCACAATCAAGCAACATAAATCCACAATGCAAAAGACCATAATTTGACATATTTTCCTTCCTCATATATACACAAACTTAATGCATACAAGGAGGACGAATTAGCAGGTCAAAAACATAAGGTTCAAGTTCAAAAAAAACCAAGAAAAGTGAGATTCGGATTTCTTGATTCTAGTGGTTTACAAAAGGTTTAAACACACAAAAACGTTCCTAGAGGCTTCCCAAACATGCTCCAATCATCATTAGCATCAAAACATCATCCTCCATGACAAACCGAATTCGTTTTTGCCTCTTTTTATTTTCTTTTCGATTCACATAATTTATGCATTATAAATGATATTTGATTGTTGATTTGTGTTTTTAATGTTATAAGGATGATTTCTGGGCGATCTATTTCAAGTTTCATGGCCAAATGCTCATTATGCCATTATTAGGGCTTTATGCTCTCAATTGGGGGTTTATGATTTAACAAATATAAATGAATCTTAATCACTTAAATGAACTGTATTTGATATGGGGAACAAAATGGTGTGTTCAACTTGAGAAAAAATTACAGGTATCGTGATCTTTGAAGAAACCTAGTTTTTCATGCAAAACTGGATCGCAGGAAATATCGTAGAAGATTTTGCAGGAAAATTCGTAGGGAGGGGCGAAGAAGACGGAGCTGATGGCGCCAAATTGAAAAATTCAAATTTAAGTTTTCTTTTTTCTTTTGTTATTTCTATTTTATTTCACAAAAGGTTGAATGACCTAGTGGCTAGCATGCGCGCGTATTGTGCATTAGGACCTGGGTTCGATCCCAGGTCCCCTCCACCTTTTATTAATTTCTTTTATTTGTTCACAAACTTAATATATTATTTTCTTTGCCCAGGCATTGTTCACTAGCGCACGCTGGCTCAAGTGGCAAGGGTTTGGCTTGGTTATCCTGAGGGCAAGGGTTCAAATTCTGCCTCAGGCGTTTTTGGTTTTAATTTTCCTTATATTCTTTATTTTTATTTTATGTATAATTTTTGTTCTAATTCTTTCACCTGCGTACAGGTGGTGTAGTGGCTGAAGGTTTTTGTTGGCAAAGGCAAGGGCAACGGTTCAACCCTTGGCCCCAACATTTTGGTATCCCTAACTTTATTCTTTTCCCTTTTTTCATCAAATTATCTATTTTCTTTGAATTTCCTTATTATTATTATTAAAATAATTTTTAAAAGATAAAACAAAACTTTTTTTTATATTTTTATAAACCTTTTTTTTATATATTATGTCTTTTTCAATTAAAATAAAACTTATTTATATATATAACTCTAAAATTTTCTTAAAAAACTTTTTTTCATTAAATCCTAATTAAACCCTAAAATTGTTTAACCCTAACCCTAAAGTTTACTTTAAACCTTAGCCTTTTCTTGAACCCTATTTTTCAAACCCTTAAAAAATTTCTCAAACCTTAAACATTTTCCTCCTTTTTATGTTATTCATATAAACGGCCTTGTTATTGCTCTGAAGTTTTATTTACTATCATTTTTTTTCTGCCATTATTTTCATGTATCTACCCCGAAGCCCTGTAATGGTTAGGATTATTTATTTTTCTTGTTTCTCTTATTATTCCTGTTTTTATTTTATTTTATTATAAATGTGTGGGTTAGTAATATAGGGAGTGTGAAACCTAATTGAAATTAATTTGGACTTAGATAATTAATTAAACAAGATTATATATCTGAATAAAATCACTCACACACGTAAGTCGATCTACGATCGCCGTTTGCACCTCTTAGGGATACCCTTCTTAAGTTGTCTTTATATGGTCAAGTCCCTCGAAAATGGGGGTGTTTTAAGCAAAATCCATACTCAAATAAATCATCTAATCCCTCCCCGGTTTAAAAGATCAAGTCCCTATGATGTTGCCTATGATAATGATCTTGTCCCTTCGGTTTAAAAGATGATAGTCCCTCCCAATTGCTAAAGACACCCCTCCAGTTTCCTTTATTGACCATACGATGACCCTACGCCCGTCCCTTGAACAAATCCAAGGTAATGACTACCTATTCCTTTATAATAGGGACAATATTACCCTTAAAAGAATATAAAAGAACATGAATGACTTAGTCTAAGGTAGGAACTCTAAGTTACTGGCTCACACCCTTTAAAATACTTTTCACACCTCACAATTTTCAAACATTTTCAAAACAAGGCTTTGTATACATCCATATGAGGATCATTACAAAGTACTTAGAAAATTTCCTAATCACACACTTCACACTTTCAAAACAATTAAGTGAGCTAAGTAACTAAGAGCCCATGGATAACCATGGATATAAAGGGTGTTAACACCTTCCCTTTATATAACATACCCCCCGAACTCAAGTCTTTTAAAAATATGTCTTTCATGTTCTTTTATTTCCTTTCCACTTGGATAAAATAAAAGTCGGTGGCGACTCTTGTTATCCGCAACAAAAATAGAAAGTCAGTTCTCCCACCGTGTTACAGAACTGGCGACTCTGATGTGGAGTACATAAAGAGGGGTTAACTTAGGAATTAAGATCACTTAATGTTTGACTTGCTTGCTTTATATTTATCTGTTGGGCTTATATGTGAAAGATCATAACCCGGATCTAGTGTACCCTAGGTAAATGGCAATAGAACAAGGAAATTGTACGGCGTATACCAATATGGTGGATCTGGCGGCCATAGTTAGTGTGACTTCTTGGTTGGTGCTTATGTTCCTTAAGTAAGTTGAGGATAATATGGGGCTGCCATACGTTGTCATTAACACTAACTACCCTTTAGAACCTTAATTGACCCAGTTTGGCCTTTAGAAAGTAGTGAGATAGCCGGCTTTGGAGAAGTCTAAAGTTGGTTGATACTCGATGCTACGCTCATTGAGATCCTAATCTTGGGGGTTTTGGTTGGCAAGTAAGTTGCCTACTGAACAACAACCCTTGGGAAGGATCGGTGATATTAAGATCCCTTAGAACCCGATTACTTTTGTAGGACAGGATGAACCAACTAAACTTCAGGGGAGGGTACTTTCCTTTAAACCTCATGCAAGCCTTTAAACCTAGGACTATTGTGTGACTTGCTTATGTGTGCCACATGTTTGTGATTGAACATAACATCATGACATCATAAGCATATCATTCTCACTAACCATTTCAAGGACCAAAGGATTTATCTTTGTTCTTCGTTGCAGGTTATGGTTTCCACTCGTAGGAACACTATCCGGATCAACTTTGTAGGGATACCTTCCAAGCTTAAGGATTTGGTCTCAAAACTTCCTGAAAGCTCTCAATTCATCAAGAAGCATGGTTATCTACTTGACTTGGTTACCTCAGGGTTTGATGAAGATATGATGAGTGTCCTATTCCAGTTCTTTGATCCTAAACATCATTGCTTTACATTTCCTGATTATTAGCTGGTGCCCACAATGGAAGAATTCTCCAAGTTACTTGGGGTACCTATCCTTGATCAGAAACCCTTTACAGGCTTAGAGAAAGAGCCTAAACCTGAAATCATTGCTACAGCCCTACATTTGAAGAAATCAAACATTGTCCTAGAAACAAGAAATGGAGTTAATGGTATCCTTTCCAAAGTATTATTAGAAAAAGCTCAGGTGTTCTTGGATGCTATGAGTTACTATGCTTTTGAGGAGATCTTAGCTTTGCTGATTTATGGTTTGATGTTATTCCCTAATCCAGACCAGTTCATAGATGTACATGCTATCAACATATTTCTGACTCACAATCTAGTGCCTAAATTACTTGGAGATATCTTACACTCTCTTCACATTCGTACTACGAAGGCACAAGGAACTCTAATGTGTTGCATACCTCTATTATCTAGGTGGTTTATTTCTCACCTTCCTCGATCAGTGATGAAAAATGAACTAGGTTTGAGGTGGTCTAAAAGGATGATGTCACTCTCTCATTCAGATATTCACTGGTGTTCTCGATCTATGGAGAATGTTAATATCATTGACCATTATGGAGAGTTCCCTAATGTGCCACTCCTTGGCATTAGAGGGGGAATTACTTACAACCCTTCTTTAGCTCTACGTCAGTTTGGTTATGCTCAGAGTAATGGTCCTCATGACATGCTTATTCAAGGAATTGTGTTTGATTACGACAACAATCTTCAAGGTTACTGTCAAAGGTTCATACGAGCAAGGAACAAGGTGAACAAAGTTGATAGCAAGACTCTGGAACCGAAGTACTCCATTCCTATGGAACCTTACCTTAGACGGGTGCGATCTCGTGCTCAAACTCTTATGATGACATATCCTGCTGTCCTACCAGTTATTGTGGAGCCTATCATTGAAGGAGATGTTCCTTATACCATTCTCCATCTTGATATGCCTACTGATCTAGAGGAGCTGCAGAAATCTTGGATCTAACTGAAGGAACAAAGGGATACTTTTGAGGCTCAGTTCAGAGCTAGCCAAGAAAAAGTGTTAGAGCTGACAAAACAACTTCACAAGGAGCGAAACCTCAACACATACCTCCACACAAAGAGGAGGTGTCCATGGGAGACTTAAAACTCCATATATTTATTTTGTACTTTATTGTCATTTTCTTTCATTGTAAGCCCAAGGGGAAAATTATTTTAACGCTTACTAATAAAAGTTTTGTTTTGTTTTTGTCTTTAAACAAATTTAAATCCAATGTGGTCCTTGAAAACATTGCATGTGCATCTACATACCATATCATTGCATAACAGGTTTTCACTACAGGTTTCTCATCTCCCCGCTATTTATTTCAGCAGAAGTGGCTCTCGAACAATCTGTCAAAGATCTTCAAGCTCAGATCGCTCAATTTCAAGAGATGATCTAGAATTTGTCCAAAGGGAAATAAAAGTTGAAAGCACGCCTCTCTAAGGACGTGAAAAAGAAGAATCCTGAATACAACGAGGATGATCAGTTGGAACAATTACAAACTGAGATAGCAGAGATAAGAATCCAGATGAATGGCCAGGTGGCTCTTATCCAGAGCTTAGCCTAGGGGCAAGAAGAGCTGAGAATCTTTGTCAATAAACTTCAAGATAACAGAGTCGGGAATCAAATCATTAGTCAACCTCCGATGAAACAAGTTGACATTGTTAAAAGGAAGATAAGGATAAGAGAAGGAGAGAGACATGTTACTACTGATAGTTCTTCAATTGAAGAAAGAAGGTCTTGTAAGGTTAATCCACCTCGACACAAAGAATGTAGAAGACAATTCATCCAATTCAGCACACCCATGTCACAAATTTTTCAATGCTTGTTGGAGATGGAGCTAATTTCCTTGGAAAATTCTCCTCAGAAGCCCAATACTTCCTCTCCTTTCTATAACCCCAATGCAAGGTTTGTGTATTACTCCAACTGTCTTGGACATGACACTGATAATTGTTAGGCATTGAGGAATATGATTCAAGACCTGATTGACGATGGAATCCTTGAGGTTACGCCAGAAGATCAAATTGAATTCTCCTATCGTCCATCAAACATCGAAGTTGCAAGCCAAATCACCCGAGGGAGCCAGAAAGAAAGCTCGCCAACCCCTGCTGAAGTATGGGACACCTTGGGACAGCCCAGTGGCAAATTTGATTTCATGGTGACATATACTGCTCCCGAAAGTTCACAGATTGCATTCGAAGACATTCAGCCAACTGGATGGGACCTCATTTGATTTATTCAGTTGTAATTTCTTTTGTTTGTCCAAGCATTTACTATTATGTTAAAACTTTGTTTTCAAATTAATGCATTGCGTATGTTTGTCTTGAATTAATCCATTCGTTTCACTAAATTTAAAATATGCTTCTTACTTCTCTTTTGTGATACTTAACTCTTGATAAAGGTTTAAGCCTTTAGAGGGAGGATGAAAAAGACGATACCATAATCTCATACAATATGCTTTTGAACGGACTATATTGACGATGTACATGCATTGTTTCAATTCTTCAACAGTGGAGATATAAGGAAGTTAATCCCTAGTTAACCCTTTTGAGCCAAAGAAGTAGGAGTTTTTCTTTCTCAAGCAAGTTAAAACCCTTTTTCATAACCTTGGGCTGGGTAGTTCTTCGGTTAACTCAATTATACTAGTTGTCCTTTTTGTACACAACTAATGATGGTTCTTTGTAATAAATAAGTTCGACAGTCAATATCTAGCAAAAGAAAAGCTCACAAAGTCAAAAACCATGAAGGAGACTTAGTAAAAAAAACTTGAGACATCCCGCTGACTGTAATCTTGAAACGAACAGTTCAGGCAAAAGGAAGGGATAACAAAGTCAAAAGAAAAAAGAGGTCACTATAAATCCTCAACGGAAAAAAAAATTATGACTGGTTTTTCAAATAAACTTCTGTCAGTGTTACAATTCCAAACTTTTTTGGAACCTCAATGCATAAGTTAACCGAACATAGGACTGGAGAACTTCACGAAGAATGGGTTGGGTACAAATAAATTTGAGCCTTTATCCTTTGTTTCTTAAACCGTAAACCAGACCACGTTACAACCCTTAAAAGTCCTAACTGAAGCATGGTTAGTTCGAAAGCATACTGCTACAAAAGGTATCCTGACTCCTTTAGGGCTTATTATAAATCTTGAGTTAATATCACAGTTTTATAAACATTGTTGTGCTAAAATAAATCTTTTAAAAAAAATTCAAGACAGACATAAGCATTTCATTTTGAATATCATTGTATGCATATAACTAAGTGTTTGACAACAGAGAAACTTACATGATGAATATTCAATAAACCAAAGTCCTGCCGATAGACAAAGTTGCTTCCTGGATCAAATCCAATGTATACGAGGGGCATAGTCATTATCTCCCAATCAAGGGGGCATACCATGTTACTGTCCAATTCATTTTGCGCAATCAGGTCAAGATTCAATTATGCTTAAGAAGCCATGGGAAGGTCTCCTCATCTATCTGAATTACCAAAGGTAACATTATAGAGTTCACGATGCCAGAGGCATATTATTGTGAGGAATTCTGCTTATTTCTCTTGAGGTATCTCCTTTCAGATACTTCCATTATGGGACAAATCATCCTCAACTAAGGGGCAACGCTCTCTTTCCAAATCTAATACCTGGAGCGTATATGGTCCACCACAGTCTGTAAGCACGTTCCTCTCATTATATTTCCTTGATATTTGATTCCCAGCAGAAGCCATTGTGGAAATTAACTGTCTGCGCCAGTAGTATCAGATGGTATCGGTATCATGTCTTCGGATTCAGTCATGATAATTCCTAAAGAATTACTCTGGGAAGTCAAGAATCTCAGAAGTCCTAAATCCATTGGTTACTTTGAATGAGTATACACCTTTAAAATTGATAAAATCCTATTTTCGAATTCAAGTTTACTTTTCCCCTTTTACTAAAGCGAGAAATGTATGTTGATTATGTTTGAATGTATATATGATTTTGAATATGATTGATGTTTACCAGAAATGCATAAAATACAATAATAGCATTTACTAAGAATGAGCGGAGGTAGGAATTCAACGAATCTTCTCCGGTTCATCCCCAGTGAGTAATCTTTACAGATATTCTTATGGAATACTTCAAATAGTATATTGTACTTCCAACCCTACGAAGTCTTCAAATAATTTCATTTTAAATACAATATATCCTCCGAAGAATTGATACTTGACCGGATAAGTCTCCCGGAGCAATGTCCATCTCTTTTATCCTCAGTCAGGATATTCAGGAACTTAATCCTCCAATAAGAAGTACGACCAACAAAAACGGGAGGTTCTAAGTATGATATTCCAAAACAAGACGGGAACGAAGTCTTCATATTCCTCAACAACGAATCGGGATTTATTTTCCCCAGACAGCTGGTGTTCTACGAAGCTACTCATACGCTTCAACTACATAATTCATACATACATCATCATATCATATCATACGCATACAACATTCTCATGAGATATCATCTTGCAAAGTATTATATACATCATGATATGTGCATAGAACTAACCTTGTTTTTCTGGTTAATTCCCCAGCAGATAAACGTTATCAACAACTTATACCTTGGGTTGTTTTATCCTTCCAAAAGCTATATCACAATACCTTGGGCTGCTTTATCCTCCCAAAAGTTATATCACAATACCTTGGGCTGATTTATCCTCCCAAAAGCTATATCACAATACCTTGGGCTGCTTTATCCTCCCAAAAGCTATATCACAATACCTTGGGCTGCTTTATCCTCCCAAAAGCTATATCACAATATCTTGGGCTTCTATAAACCCCCAGGATAATCTTGGAATGCTACATCCCCCAAGACTGCATCAATTTACACTTTGGAATGTTCTATCCTCCAAGAAGTATATTTGAAGAACTTTTTCTCTGAATGGCATGTTTGAGCCCATTCAAGCAATACAACCAACCAACAGTATTACTCTACGCACTGGCGAGTGCAAATTTTTGGGTTTTTGTGTTCAATCCCCTTCAACCCTCAAGTCACGAATGGCGTGCATGTCAATCTAACTCCTCAGGTTTTAGAAAATTGAACAGGGGCAACTATTGTACCCCAAAATTTTCCCTCCCACAATCAAATCAATGTGTCTCAAGAGTTCTCACAAGGTTCACAATTGGTCAAATGGATTGAAGGTTTCTCAGACAAAGTCTCCTCTTGAACAATGGATCCAGAACTAGGGTTTTGAACTTCCCCAAGCTAAATGGACTTCCAAGGCCTCAAGTGAGCTTCATAACATCCCATATATCTTCAATAATCTCCATGTCAAGTTTCAGATCCTTCCCAATAAGTTTGACCAGTCAGATGTTCAAATATTCAAAAATCAGTCAACTTGGTAAAAAAAGTCAAATTGAGGTCAACTGTAGTCAACTTAAAGTCAAACTTCAATATTTTTTGTCAACATCAAGATTATGAGATAAAATTCATCATTTTATCAAGGGTTGATCATGATTCATCAAGGAAATCTCAGATCATCAAGAATCAAGAAGTTTCTAAATTAGGATTTCATAGTAAAAGTCAATTGAACTTTGACTAGCCATAACTTTCACATGCTTCTTCAAAAATTTCCCATACAAAGCTCATTTTGAAGGAAATTTAATTCTCTATAACTTTGTGTCTCACAAGTCAAGCCTAAAAATGCTTCATTTGGAAGGTATGAGCTAAAACATTATAGGTCCTTTTGAAAGTCAACAAAAAGTCAACTTTTTCCAAAGCTCATAATTTGAAAATGGTAAAAGATATGGACATGAGACCAAAATGTTTAGTTAAAGGACACTCTAATATTTCTAAACAGTCCAAGAAAACCTTCATAGCCTTAAAATTGAGGGAGTTGTGCCTTGTCAAAGTTGGGAAATTTTCAAGGGGTGTATCAAGCAAAAAAGGCCTTAACTTCAAAATTTTCCAAATGGGCCCATAAAATTGCAACCCAATCTCAAAGATAAAGGCATGCACGACCCAATGACTATTTATTCTGATTTTATAATTTTATATTATATGATTTTGGATTTTATTTGTTAAAATTCAATTTTAATAAAAATAAAATATGAAAAATCAAATAATGGATCAAATATTTGTTCTAGAACCAAATATATGGCATTTAAGTTGATTAAAGACATTGCAAATTTGTGATAGACCAATTTAGCAAGAATATATGTGATTTTTGAACATTTAAAGTAATGAGATTTCTTCACAATCAAGCAACATGAATACACAACGCAAAAGCCCATAATTTGATCTATTTTCCTTCCTCTTATATACACAAACTTAATGCATACAAGAAGGAAGAATTTGCAGGTCAAAAACATAAGGTTCATGTTCAAAAAAAACAAGAAAAGTGAGATTCGAATGTCTTGATTCCAGTGGTTTACAAAAGGTTTAAACACAAAAATGTTCCTAGAGGCTTCCCAAACATGCTTCAATCATCATTAGCATCAAAACATCATCCTCCATGACAAACTGAATTCGTTTTTGCCTCTTTTTATTTTCTTTTCGATTCACATGATTTCTGCATTATAAATGATATTTGATTGTTGATTTGTGTTTGTAATGTTATAGGGATGATTTATGGGCGATCTATTTCAAGTTTCATGGCCAAATGCTCATTACACCATTATTAGGGTTTTATGCTCTCAATTAGGGGTTTATAATTTAACAAATATAAATGAATCTTAATCACTTAAATGAATAGTATTTGATGTGGGGAACACAATGGTGTGTTCCATTTGAGAAAAAATTACATGTATCGTGATCTTTGAAGAAACCTAGTTTTTCATGCAAAACTGGATTCGCAGGAAATATCGTAGAAGATTTCGCAAGAAAATTCGTAGGGTGGGGGGAAGAAGACGAAGCTGTTGGCGCCAAATTGAAAAATTCAAATTTAAGTTTTCTTTTATATTTTGTTATTTCTATTTTATTTCACAAAAGGATGAATGGCCTAGTGGCCAGCATGCACGTCTACTGTGCATTAGGACCTGGGTTCGATCCCAGGTCCCCTCAACCTTTTATTATTTTCTTTTATTTGCTTACAAACTTAATATATTATTTTCTTTGCCGAGACATTGTTCACTAGCGCACGCTGGCTCAAGTGGCAAGGGTTTGACATGTTATCCTGGTGGCAAGGGTTCAAATCATGCCTCAGGCGTTTTTGGTTTTAATTTTCCTTATATTCTTTATTTTTATTTTATATATAATTTTTGTTCTAATTCATTAACCCGCGTACAGGTGGTGTAGTGACTGAAGGTTTTTGTTGACAAAGGCAAGGGCAAGGGTTCAACCCTTGGCCCCAACATTTTGGTATCCCTAACTTTATTCTTTTCCCTTATTTCATCAAATTATCTATTTTCTTTGAATTTCCTTATTATTATTAAAATAATTTTTAAAAGATAAAACAAAACATTTTTTTTATATTTTTATAAACCCTTTTTTATATATTATGTCTTTTTTAATTAAAATAAAATTTATATATATATATACATACATATATATATATATATATATATATATATATATATATATATATACATATATATATATATATATATATATATATATATAAATTTATATATATATATATATATATATATATATATATATAAATTTATATATATATATATATATATAAATTTATATATATATATATATATATATATATATATATATATATATATATATATATATATATATATATATATATATATATATATAACTCTAAAATTTTCTTAAAAAACTTTTTTCATTAAATCCTAATTAAACCCTAAAAATATTTAACCCTAACCCTAAAGTTTACTTAAACCTTAGCCTTTTCATGAACCCTGTTTTTCAAACCCTTAAAAAATTTCTCAAACCTTAAACTTTTTCCTCCTTTTTATGTTATTCATATAACCGGCCTTATTATTGCTCAGAAGTTTTTTTTTACTATCATTTTTTTTTCTGCCATTATTTTCATGTATCTGTCCCGAAGCTCTGTAATAGTTAGGATTATTTATTTTTCTTGTTTCTCTTATTATTCCTGCTTTTATTTTATTTTATTATAAATGCATGGGTCAGTAATATAGGGAGTGTGAAACCTAATTGAAATTAATTTGGACTTAGCTAATTAAATAAACAAGATTAAATATCTGAATAAAATCTCTCACACACGTAAGTCGATCTACGATCGCCGTCTGCACCTCCTAGGGCTACCCTTCTTAAGTTGCCTTTATATGGTCAAGTCCCTCGAAAATGGGGGTGTCTTAAGCAAAATCTATACTCAAATAAATCATCTAGTCCCTCCCCGGTTTAAAAGATCAAGTCCCTACGATGTTGCCTATGATAATGATCTTGTCCCTTCGGTTTAAAAGATGATAGTCCCTCCCAATTGCTAAAGACACCCCTCCAGTTGCCTTCATTGACCATACGATGATCCTACGCCCGTCCCTTGAACAAATCCAAGATAATGACTACCTATTCCTTTATAATAGGGACAGTCTTACCCTTGAAAGAATATAAAAGAACATGAATGACTTAGTCTAGGGTATGAACTCTAAGTTACTGGCTCACACCCTTTAAAATACTTTTCACACCTCACAATTTTCAAACATTTTCAAAACAAGGCTTTGTATACATCCATACGAGGATCATTACAAAGTACTTAGAAAATTTTCTAATCACACACTTCACACTTTCAAAACAATTAAGTGAGCTAAGTAACTAAGAGCCCATGGATAACCATGGATATAAAGGGTGTTAACACCTTCCCTTTATATAACCTACTCCCCGAACTCAAGTCTTTTAAAAATAGGTTTTTCCTGTTCTTTTATGTCCTTTCCACTTGGATAAAATAAAAGTCGCTGGCGACACTTGCTATCCGCAACATAAATAGAAAGTCAGTTCTCCCACTGTGTTACACTACTATTTGACCAATATCCAGCATGAACTTCAAACCTTCAAATGCGTTTTTTTCCCTTCAATACCGAATTTATTGACACAAAATCATATATCAAATTGAAGGGAATTTCATAAGCTTTCCAGAAATTCAAGAATTGCTTTAATCGGAATTACGAGTAAAACATTATCATTTGTTTAGTGGAGGTTGTACCGTAAGTGGGAAAATGGATATATGATCATGAGTTCTTCTTTCTCCTTCTTTGCTCCCAAGCTATTTTCTCTCCTCTAAAACCCTTATTCTTCTCTAAGACTTTTTCCTTTGTAACTTCCATGTCCTATTCTCATGCTACCAATTAACCTAATTTTCTTATCATATAATTCTATTATATTGGGCCTAAGTCATACTCCCTCTTAATTGTTAATTCCGACGCAATCCAAGCTCATTAACCAACATGCTCTAATAATCGATAATATCACTTATAATATTATTCCCTTGACTTTTCGACTAATAATCCGACTTAACGACTTAATTCTTCACAACATAAAATCAACTAAATAATAATTCGTGACAAACTACTTACTCCCGACTTAATAGATTAACTTCTGATTATCAACCAAATGGTCCAAACAATCCTAACAACATATCCAACAATACCCAGAGAATATTTCATATCTTCTTCCACAACTTATATCAACTTAATTAATTAAATTCTACTTAAACCAACTTATACCATCAACATAATTTAAGGGTCTTTGGCCCATTAATACTTGTTCATTAAAAAGACTAAATATTTAAGTATATTATTGTTGTCTCTTTGATATCAACATTCAGATTGTCAGTTTATTTATTTATTTTTAATTTTTTGTTTTCATGATTTAATTATTAGCTCTAATTAACAGAATTATGTTTATGTCAATTTCTAGAATTGCTACTTTTTCTGCCAAAACTTCAAAACAAACTTGATACAAAAACTGATTTTTATTCGCTACTGATAATTCCTCTTGTTATTGATACTTACTACTGATTCTCATAGTTACCTAATATTCTTTAACAGAGTACAATTAATAAAAGATTAGTCTTTTTATCATTTAGAATTCACTAAAAACATTATACAAGTTAATAAATTATTCATATTAAAATAAAAAGTAAAATAAAACTGAGTCTTCTTCCCCATTAAGGGTGGCTTGCGTCACACATGACTAGGAAACCATGTGGCTTGCGCCACACCTAGTCTTGATGGCCACCATAAAAAAGTGGCACCCGCCACTTTGGCATTCTCATGATGTCGGGGAGCAAGTGGCTCCCACCACTAAAAAGTGGCTTCCAATTTTAAGCATGTGGCTCCTGCCACATGCGTTTTTCCAACCTACGGGCTCTGCTATCGTCCTCAATTCCATACTTTTCACGCAACTCAGTAATACCAACAAAATCCACACAACCCAGGACGACTTATTCATCATCAAGAAATCAACCATTACACGGAAACGATCAACAAAATTAGAAACAACATAATATAAGAAATTAACATAATTCGACATCAACCTCAAACACAACACAACATATACGGCCACCCAAACCTAGTATCATTTATCAACCCGGTTATAAAGATCGAATCCCACTCTTACCTTGGATTAACGGTTGGTCTAATAATTTTTTGGTTAGTCTTCAAAGTTCTCCGATCGAATTTCCAACCCTTTGCCTCTATGACTCTTTTCCTCTCCTCTTTCATCCATGGAGATTAGAAATACAAACATGCTGCCATTGAGTTCCTATCTTGACCAAAATTCAGCCTCCATCATCATCAATCCTGTAACTACTATTTGACCAATTTCTAGCATGAACTTCCAACCTTCAAATGCGAATATATCAAATTGAAGGGAAATTCATAAGCTTTCCAGAAATTCAGGAATCACTTTAATCGGAATTATGAGTAAAACATTATCATCTGTTTAGTGGAGGTTGTACTGTAAGTGCAAAAATGGAGATATGATCATGAGTTCTTCTTTCTCCTTCTTTTCTCCCAAGCTATTTTCTCTCCTTTAAAACCATTATTCTTCTCTAAGACTTTTTCCTTTGTAACTTCCATGTCCTATTATCATGCTACCAATTAACCTAATTTTCTTATCATATAATTCTATTATATTGAGCCTAAGTCATACACCCTCTTAATTGTTAATTCTGACGCAATCCAAGCCCATTAACAAACATGCTCCATTAATCGATAATATCACTTCTAATATTATTTCCTCGACATTTCGACTAGTAATTCGACTTAACGGCTTAATTCTTCGCAACATAAAATCAACTGAATAATAATTCGCGACTAACTACGTACTCTCGACTTAATATATTAACTTCTGATTATCAACCAAATGGTCCAAACAATCCTAACAACATATCCAACAATACCCAGAGAATATTCCATATCGTCTTCCATAACTTATATAAACTTAATTAATTAAATTCGACTTAAACCAACTTATAGCCATCAACATAATATTCTGATAAATTCGGCCATCAACACAAATCGACACAATTCCACACAAAGTAACGTAAATCGACAAAGATACTCAAATTAACGCGAATTACCACAACATACCACAATTATATTTAATTAAATAATTAATTAAATAAACGTGCGTTACAACACCCCTTTTTCATATTTGCAATACAAAGTGCAAAATCTCATATCTTACAAAAATAATCGAAAAATTGTGATACTCGAGTACCATTCAAATTCAAGTAACAACGAAGGCTAGATTGAGTGCAATGACTATGAGCTCAAGATAAATGCAGATGTAAGGGGTATGTGGAATATATTTTTTTGTTTCAAAACAAAAAGTTTTGATTGAGGTGGAAGCGACGATTTCAAAGATATTATGAAAATGTTAAAGCGTCCACCTGGATATTGAATTGTAATGTTTGACTTTATGTTAACATCACCTATGTAATGTTGATTTTATGTTATGAATGGTAATTTTTTTGTCAAAATACAACTTTATGATTTGTGGCTTATATTTCACAGATTTCACGGATACAACTTTATGAATGGTAACTTTATGATTCAACTTTATGAATTTTTGCTTCTATTTCACGGAAATACAGCTTTAACACTTATCGCCTATGTAATGTTGATTTTATGTTATGAATGGTAATGTTTTAACACTTATTTATATTTTCCTTTAAATTCATAGAGGATGTCTTTATTTTCCACTTCTTTCGCACGTCATTGTCACAAATGCACATCTTCTATCCGAACTATTATCGAACTTTTCGATTAGCACACCAAATCCCAATGTAGGGGCCTCAGTGTCAATCTATTGAAGTGTGTGATCATGAAATTCAAACTCTTGTTCATTTTTAAATTGGTTGCCAACATCTACCGCCCTCACAGCAACACCTTTGGCATTCGTAGACACAACATGTTTGGGGAAAACATCGGGGTGCACCATATCTAATGAAAACAATTATAATAAAACATTCAATAAGTGTTAAAGTTGTAAACAGAGCTGGAAAAATGATAACAGACAGATACCAAAGATACATTTTTGAATGAGTTCTTACTCGTTTTGGAAATGTATCTCGAGAATAAATGCACGTTTTTCATACTGAAAACAATATTAATATGAGCAATGAGGCTTGAAATAAATTATCTTTACTTGAAATTTCAACTTCTTTTACTCCTTTTGATAAGATGAAACAAAAAATTGAAGATTTGGAGGGAAAATGTGGAATGAGAATAAAAGAGTTTATTATATGGGTTTGGAGTGGAAAACAAGTATGCTTGTGCGATCATGCAGTTTTGTGTTTTATCAAATTATTTCGAAGATGCGTCTCCGGAATATTTTTTTGTTTAAATGTGGGATGTCATTGTGCGTCATAATGAGAGTACATCATACCTTTGGAGGTGTATCTCTAAAATCTAAAAGACAATTTCGATTTTTTATACAGTATTCTTCCATCCCATGCCATAAAAATTCCCTTATTTTTTCCTTTAAAATTCAGCAATTGTTTATTCCTTGAAGAGACTTTGGTCCATTAATAATTTAAAATTATTTTAAGGGTCTTTGGCCCATTAATACTTGTTCATTAAAAAGACTAAATATTTAAGTATATTATTGTTGTCTCTTTGATATCAACATTCAGATTGTCAGTTTATTTATTTATTTTTAATTTTATGTTTTCATGATTTAATTATTAGCTCTAATTAATGATAGTAGTAGAATCCTCCATCATCATTACTTAACTCTAGTAGATTCTCACAATGACCATGAATGTGAGAGTTGAATCCAGTAGCTTTGGAATGAGCCAAATCATACTCAATTTGTTGAAATTAGTATATTCTCTTTCTTATAAATATACTTTTATAGGTATGAAATATGGTTATGAAATAGTGATTGTGGGTCAGAAGAAAGAGAAGTAATAAACATAATAGTTTCAACGTCAACGTCTAATTGATAATCCTTGTTTCGAGTAAATTCGATTAGTTTTTGAATCTTGTACAAACATTGTACAAGCATGGGGTAGGAACAAATATATGAAACGTGGACAAAGCAATCCCACAACAAATGGCAGGGATAGTTATAAATGATAGGTCGAACCCAGTTTTCAAGTATTTGTGAGATGGCCCTATGGTTCTGAGTTATGACAATGACTATGAGTGTATAATAAGACTAGATGAATTTGATCTGAAAATAAAAATGGAAACAAGATGAGAGAATGATGAAGGAGAGTGATTGTATTGTACTTTGTGATACAGAATGAGATATTAATTGAGAATGATGAAGCAGTGTAGGGTTGGATGAAAGTGATATAATGATCAACATGTGTAAAACTGAACGCGTTATTTCACCCTTTCAATTTTGAACAACTAAGCATATCCCATTTTTGTCTTTAAAGGGGATGAACCAATGTGCTGTCTCTCAATCATTTTTTCTACTAGCTTCAATGGCTAAAACTCAACCTCACAACTTCTCTTCACTTATCTATGTCAACATAAATGTTCAAGTACAATCAAGTTTTTTTCCGATTATTTCACTTGTTAAGTCAGTGTTTAGGAAGTTTTGTATGAATTTGGCTTAACACAAAAATTGTTTCTATTTAGTAGAATTTGAAGAGGAATACATTCTTAGAATCAAATTTTCACCACCAAGTCTACCCCTAAGCATGCTATTAATATTCATAAACTAGAATATTAGTTCTATTTTTGTTTGTTTTACAATGCAGTTGAAATTGAGAATAAGGATATTTTATATTAGAGTTATCAAATCAGACTATCCGGCATTAAACGGATCGGTTCTCACATATTTCAAATTTTTTATTACAAGATCAAAAAAAACTTTGTAATATGAGCACAGAAATTATTACCCGAATCCAATCATATATGGATTTTGGACTATCAAATCTTAAATGGACTTTTTTTAAATTATTTTTTATTTAATAATTAAAATACAATTTTAATAATTATTTTTATTTTAAAGATAATATATTTTTAAGTACTATAATAAAGTTTATAAATACTCTAATACGTTTTTTTAAATATAATACATAATTAAATTTCATATAATAATAACATTATTATTATTATCAATAATAATAATAATAATCAAATGTATAAAATAAAAGAAATTAAAAGAATATGAGAAAATTATGAAATAAAATATAAAACAATTAAATATTAATTTATATATAATATTTAGAAAAGAAATATTAAATTAAATTGAGATAAAATTCAATGAGATGAGAGAAATTAATGGATTGTTTTAATGTGAAACAACATAAATGATAAATATGATTAATAGTTACTTATCTCCCTACAATACATGCGTGTGTTTTGATTTATTTTCTTTAAAAAATATTTTTGGATTATTCCCTGAAATTTTAAAATTCTAAGTTTTTTTTCAGATGAAAAAATTACCCCCTTAAAATATTTTTGTAATTTACCCCTGATTTTTACACGCTTAGGGATACTCAAACATTTCGGGATAATCCAAAATTATTTTTTAAAGAGGAGTAAATCAAAACATGTCTATAATGTAATGGTAAATGACTATTAACCCTTATAAATATTAGTATAATTTTCTAAAATTCATAATCATGTTGGTCTAACGAATTATCTGCAGTCCATACAAATTAATACTACTTTATATAATCGATTTAAAGTAGTATTTTGCTTAGTAAAAAAATATAATCGATTTAAAAAAATCCTAAAAAATATGAACTATAAATTTTAAGGGTTAATAGATTGGTTCATATTGGATAACTCATTTTTACGGCTCAAATTTACTAATACACCTCAATTGGAGATAGAAATGGTAATTGGACTCGGATATGGAAAACATTTTAAACTCCAGGTATGAGGACAGGTACTATAATATCCGTCCATTGCCATCCTTAATCGGAGATGTTTTTTCTTAAGCACATAACTCTGAAAATTCTTGTATCTAAAACGAACAATATCTCAGTCACACTGTGCCGGATTGAGATTGACAAGAACATTATTGCATTTGACAAATATTTGTGGCCATATTGAATGTAAAGCCAGTTAAATACAATGTATTTTCGTTATTAATTCTATAAAACCGTTAAGAGAAAACATAGGTAGGGAATCAAATCAAAGATAGGGTCAGAGTTTATTTAAACAGTACACAACTGTATGAGTTTCATTCTCCACTCTGCTATTTTCTTCCATCCCTTTTGCAATACATATAGCCCATAATTTCCTGCAATTTAAAGCATGGAACTTTTAAAACCTATATCCCAAATATCCATTTGCAGAGCTCTTTCAATTTACATGCAACTTTTTTGTACGAACAGTACCCTATTTAGTCCTTACTATGTTTTCGCCAACATTTACAAATTCAAGATATACATCATTTTAAAACTAGTACTGTTCTATTTGCTAACATCAACCCAAAAGGAACTATTAAATTCAAATCTCAATGAGTGCATAGAAAATGCTCCTGGAATTGATAGGGACAACACCATTAATGCATTATACATACAAAAGTTCAGATAAATTTATTTATTTCATCCCCACAACTCTACAAAAATTATATCAAAATTATTAATAGCCATGTAATGTAGTAACTCCATCTCAACTTTTTTACTACCTCAAATCAAATCTAGTAAAAAAAATACATACATAGTTTTAAATCGGAGTCTACAACATAAATCGTAACATATACTATCAAATTTTATGACAGAACTGTATACCGCAAACAAATTGCGGTAATTGCAATTAAAGTAGACATCATCTTCCATCATTATCATCTTATCCACTTTCTTGCACTGAAACATTTTGTCTCAATCTAGTATTAGAACGCTTGACATTCCAAATTTGTCAAAATTGGTTATCTGGTGGTGTCTCTTTCTCTCTAAAATGTGAAGAAAGTGGTTAATTATATGATAGGTCTTTGATCCATTACCCATGTTATGTTTGAATTTGAAATAAGTGGGATTGCACTTTTCCCAAGAAACTTATCCCATCCCTCTTTCATATCTTATCTTTTTCTCCCTAAAGTTTGTGGGGTCTTCAAATTTTTGAACTTCCAAATACCACCTCTTAACATTTGCAGAGAAGGACAGAACCCTTACTATACTTCCTAGGAGTCATATTATATATATATATATATATATATATATATATATATATATATATATATATATATATATATATATATATATATATATAAGATTTTGTATATGATGTATCTAGAATCATTGCATTGCATGTTCGTACAGTTTCGTATCTAAGAACAGTGCAATACTTTAAACTACTTAGCTAACAAACAAGGTCAGAAATTATTAATAATGGGCACACTTGAATAATGTATTTTTCTAAACAATTATAAAAAATTATAATATTTATCATATTGGTATATTGGTGCAAAGTCTCTATAGCTTCACTAATGAAGAAAAATCTCCATTGATTAACTTGTTTAGGTACACACACAATGCATATCTTTTATAGAGAAATAATCGGATGAGTTTGTAGTTATAGACATGTCAGAGAAATTTTCCGTAAAAATTCTCTTGTTTTAAATGGACTCAGTCGGACAAAATTTGGGTTTAGATTTGATATAATTCATTAAAAAATCGATGAGTCGAATCTACGTGAATTTTAATAAATTCAAGTTTAGTTGAGCTTGATAAATATTAAAAGTTGATAATTGAATAGTATATATTTATTTATTTTGATACTCATGATAATATAAAAATGAGTAAAAGCATAGGCTACCAATCATGTCAGCCATTTAATGTATGATCCACACAACTGGATCTTCCCCATGCCACCATTATATAAACCTTATCACTTTCCATCCAAATACTCACTCACTACACTTCTCTTTCCTATCACACTCTCTTTCTACACACACATCATCATTCATCTAAAACAACACTATGAAGTCAAGATTTCTAAGAGGGTGTATCAACAAATGCAAGAAAATGGGAAGCATAGTAAAAACATGTGCCACTTGTGAAGATTTTTGTGAAAGAGGTTTATGGTTATCTCTGCATGAGAGTTGCTCTATCCCAAGTGATGTTCCAAAAGGCCACATGGTTGTATATGTTGGTGAGAATCATAAGAGATATGTCATCAAAATTGCATTGCTTCATCATCCACTTTTCAGAGCCTTGTTGGATCAAGCTCAAGAAGAGTATGATTTCATTGCTGATTCAAAACTATGTATTCCTTGTGATGAACATCTTTTTCTTAGTGTTCTTCGTTGTGCTGGCTCTCCACAGAATCAAGGGGTGTGTTTGTGTCTCTGATTAATAAGTATCATGATTAATATATATCATGATATTGACATCAACTAGTTTTTTTTTTATGATGTTGAGATTCTTCCATTGTTAGCTAACTATCATGATATTAAATGTAGCCATAATATTGATTAATAATGTTGTAAGTAGATCAGGATGTAAAAGTGGTGTAATTCATCAATTCAAGAAGAGAGAAAGTTTCATTACTATTGTTATATTCCATATATAATTAAACAACTTGAAATTCACACCTTAATAAGAAAAATGTTTAAATATGGCAATGGGTAAGTAGTAAAAATATTAGTTTGTCACGGTAAAAAAATAATTATTTTTTTAATTCTTGCAAAATATTACTTTTTTTTTTTTGTTTTTTTTTTTTTGTGTTAATCTTGATAAAATTAGTTTATCTAATATGTAAAATATATAATTTTAACATCTCAAAAGTAAAGGATAAGATAAATATTACGAAGATCGGTTTTAATATCAGCAAGTTTTATAAAAACTGAAACAAAATATCGAGGAGCTAAGAAAGGGAAAGCGAGTATTTTTTGGATGGTGACCGTTTGGAACATTTGGATAGTTAGAAACGGGATCGTTTTTTAGAGACATAGTTGGAATGCTTTTGACATTGTTTGGAACATTAAAATCATTTAGGAGATATTGCTAATCCCAATTGCAATTTCTATGATTTTTGTAAAAACTCGTTGTTTTTTGTTTCATAGGGCCATTTGGATAGCAATATCTTTTTGTCTGGGTCGCATTTTTGTGACTTAGTTTTTGTAATCAGGTTCGAGAACCCTTAGTTCTCGCTTATTGAAATCACTTGCTTAAAAAAAAAAGACTCAAATTAAAATATAATATATTTGCAATCACTAAATAAAAATTGCAATAATCAAATAAATAAAAGTAATATATTTACAAATAAGATTAAAAATATTTTGTTTCATAATAATTTTCGTCTGCGGTGACCGATAGATGATATGGTTACTGATCTGCCCCGATCAGGAGGAACCTTACAATGATTAGCAGCTTTGATCAGAGACTGGGGGTGTACCTGCAAGGAACTCTGATGCCAAAGTAAGAATGCAAGTACAGAAAGGTAGAAGAGATTTAAGATTCAGAATACTTGACCCTCTGATAGAAGAGGGTATTTATAGTGTGCCCCCAGCGCTGGGACAAGGTTCTTCCATGGGCTGGATCAGCTATGTCCAAGGAAGAACTGCCAATGAATGCGTAAGAGCAAGTAAGACCTAGCATGTGGTTTTTACCTTGGTTCAACTGCCCCTTACATATCAGGAGATGAGTGGGTAGTTGGGTGATGTGGATCACGTGGGGGTGACACTTTCCCCACGTCTTCGTTTTGGACCATGGGCCGTGCCCGACGGATTGAGTCTCTACCCGACGCAGACTGTGTTGGCCCAGTCCAGAACAGGAGTCCCCCAAGTTGCAACTTCGGAGTGGAGTGATGACTTAAGAGGGAGCGTGTCGGGCACAATCAGTCAATGTCGAGGATACTCGTCGACCTATGACTATCGATGTTCACAAAGTTGATTTTCAGAGTGTCGATAAGAGATACTCATCCGAATGAAAACATGTTCGACGTTTCCTTTGTGCTTTTTGTTGTCGATGGTAAGGGTTTCAGTCTATTGTAGCGTCGAGGACGTGAGCGGATGGTGTTGAAGTGCATCTAATTCCAGTGTTAGTGTGACCCAGCAGGTACTTCTCTTTGTCGGGGAGAACTCCCTGCTCGGTGTTTACCCCCAAAATTTGTAAACAACCGATGATCCTCTGAAGATACCGAAAATACCCTTAGTTACTCGCAGGATCGACCAGATTGATCCTAGGACATGTGCTAAGTAAGAAGAGATTGTGATTTTGATGTATCACGTTTTTGGGAAAAAAAGGTCATGAATCTTTCAACAAGGTTCATAATTTGGTTTTTGAAGAAAAGATAAAGTAAAGGGCAAAGACTTTTAAAATAAATTAAAGTAAAGACAAGGATTGGAATTTTAAAGGAAAATAAAGGCAAGGCTTGAAGTTTAAATGAAATTTAAAGGCAAGGCGAGGAATGTTAAATTGTTGGAAATGTAAATACGCTGGAATTGTAAAAGAAGATGCAATAGATTGCTGGAAAGATAAATGGCTTTGAAATGTAAATTACTTTAAAAATAAAGGCTTGTAAAGATAAATGGCTTCAAAAGTAAATAACTTGAAGATAAATTTGACATTAAAAGTAAATTGGTGGTGTTTCAATCACGTGCATTCTCACTGCACTCATTTCTCTACACGCGGATACTTTGAGTATACAGAGTTACTAGTACATATGATTTCTACACACTTATTCTAACACTAGACTAAGCTATTTATATCCATTACAAAGTAACCACTTTCGACGGTTTCTCCTATAACTATCCTAAAATGGTGACATTTGTCCCACTATATGCTGAAGAAGCTTCATCTTGCGCCACTTGTCCCTGTCTTTGAATTGAAAACTCCACATTTTCCCTCCGATATTGAACGTGCAAGACTATTGGTAACTGCCACCTTCGTCGAATATACACTTGATCGAATCCTCTCAACACTTAGAAAATATTTCAAACTTAGAATTTCACTAAGTATGAAACTTGTAGGTAGGTCGCTTCGACTCATCCTTTAATTGGTTAGGTCGAAACCTTATTTTTGGATTATCACAAGAAAAGTCTTTTACTAAGCCAAGATAACCTCATTAAATGCTAGCATCGAAATTTAGGGATAACACACGGATGGTCCGCGAACATTCGTAGGGTGTCGAGGACGTGCGTCCTTACGGATCCGAGGATGTATGTGCGTTTTTAAGGTGTCGATGACAAGTGTGTCCGGTGCCCCCTGAACTTCCCAAGAATGATGTGTCTTGTCTTTTTGTTTCTCTCTTAAATGGAATTTAATGCGCGTCATTTCGTTTTCTGTGTGACGGCGCATTAAATTCCTGTCGCCCTATGGAATCTAGGCAGCCTAGGCAATGATTTTCTAGGCGCACTCTCCCACGCAACATCTATAAAAGGATCTTGGGGACCATTTCTTCCTTTTACGCTTTCATTTCTCCTCTCAAGTTCACCGGACTCCCATCCTTCTCTCACCAGAATTATCACTGCCGTCATCACCGTCGTCACCGTTGTACCGTTACTTCACCGAAATCAAGTCAGGTATTGTTTTCCTTTCTTCTCTAGTAAATTAGGCTCATTTTTTTTAGTTAGTATGGAGGTTTATTCACCATAGTAGACAAGGAGGCCTTTCCTCGGGTTGTTTTAAGGAGAATCCCAATGAATCTCCCGGGCACATCATGGGTTTTGTCATGAATGTGTCGGGAAACCTTAGATATTTCCCTTGAATTTCTCGGGAATCTCTTAACTGTCCTGGGCACCTTTAGGGTTTCCCTTGAATATATCGAGCGTCTCCGTCGGGTTGAGATGAATGTGTCGGGCATCTCCCCTCTCTTGTTTTAACCCTCGCCCTTTCACTTGAACTGCGGTGGAAGGGTGAATTTGATGCAACATCGAATTCATCGATTTCCTCTGCTTTTCATGTAACGTGGATCGGAGAACTGATGTCCCCGTGGAGGACATTGACATAAAGGTAGATGATGAATATGTGGACGAACAATAACGCCCTTCTGAAAGGAGTGCGCCGACCACCTCTGGGGGTGAGGATCTCTCTTGGGTCGCTGAAGATTCATTGGAGACGGGTTCGTGTTTTTTTCATGACCACACTATCGTCCATACCATTTTGTAGGATATAGACCCAAATGAACCTCACAATTGGGAGTGTTACACTCCTCTCCCTGAGCAATGGATTTTCTCGACTTTTCGGGGAAAACGGTTTCCCATGTATGAGTTTGCTTTCCGGGAGGCGGGGATCCGACTTCCTTTCACCAGTTTTCAGGAGGGCGTTTTTAGAAGGCTCGACCTAGCTCCTTCGCAACTCCTCCCAAATGAAATTGCATTCTTTCGTGCTTTAGAACTAGTATATCAACACCTCGAGGTTGGCTTCACCTTGCCCCTTTTCTTTCGTATCTTCCACCTGCAGCGGTCGGGCGCACATGGGCGCCACACCTGGGTCTCTTTTAAACAGCCGATGAGGCTCTTCAAGACCTACCATGACTCTGTCCAAAACTTTCAGGATAGGTGGTATACAGTGAAGCCCGTCACCTCGTGCGCGCTGGATAGCTTTTATAGTACGCAGCGGGATGCCCTGGGAGTGGAGCGTCTTGTCTCGAAGATTCCTCTTTAATGGCAGCGGAATCATTTCAGATGGTCGACCGACCATTACTGCGTGAATGTTAAGAATCTGGGGCCCGAGGACACATTGGCATATGAAAAGTTGGAGGCCTATGTCTGGGGTTTTACCCTCGCAACGTGTGTGGATCGGCTGGACAATCCCATTTTGGATGATGGTGGGCAACCCCTCTTCGAGGTTCGGCTTATTGACACTAAAGTCGTGCTCGAATGTAAATCGGACGAAGGGGATCTCTGACTTTTAGGTGGTTTATGCTCGCCCCTTTCTTGCATTGTTGTTTTTATTCACCATACTAACTTGTTATTTCTTTTTTCAATTACCATGCCCGACCTCAAGGAATGTGTGTTGAAGTTGTCCAACAAGGGTGCGACCAAACAATCAAAGAAGGAAAGAGTCGTGTCCGTCAGTTGGCCACTGAAGATGTGGGTGTAGGCTCTGGGACTCTCATTCCTCCTCCAAAATCTCCATATATCGTGGAGATACCTGACAGTCCAGTCGTCGTGCATGACTCTCCTCCTCCCAAATGACAATGCGTTGAGGGCTCGCCGAACCAGACTGCTGCTGTGAATGATGGGCCGTCGGAGAATCGAGGAAGTTACCTCATACCCTCCTTCCACCTCGAGCGAGAACTTTTTAGTGTCGAAGGTTTTTTCGGGGTGGTGACTGCCAAGGCCGAGGCCATTCTCAACCAGGACAGGGCGACCATGCGGTCTAACTTGCCTCATGACATAGTTGTAGTGATCAGGGTCATGGAGACGGTCTTGGTCCTGTCCGACAATACCTACCCGCTGTCCGATCTTAAAGTCGCGGAGGAGGCGCTTCAGGCGGCCAAGGTCAAGAGGGACTTGCTTTCCCACGACTTCTTCAATTGCATGGAGAAATACAAACTCCGGGAAGGTTTGATGTTTGAGCTGGGAGAGGTCAAGCTTGAGCGAGACAACCTGGTAGATGAGAACAAGAAATTGAAGGACAAGGAGGTTGAGTTCGATTAAGCTGTTGTGGAGAATAAGCGTCTTCTTTAAAGGGTCGAGGAGTTAGAAAATTGGCTCTCCCTGCTGAGGAGGAAAGCGAGGAGGATCAGGCCATGAGGAGTCGGGGGGATCTGATTGCTCGGATCAGGCAACTTGAGAAAGATTGCGTGGAAACCGTCCAGATGGGTTTGACAATGCCACTGACCAGCTCAAGGTTGTCAACCCCGGGCTAGTGACTGAAGGGAAGGCCTTTAATTATGAGGTGGCCGACGGGTAAATTGTCTACTCGTTCGTCGGCCCGGATGACAAGGAGGAAGAAGAGGAGGTTAACGTGTAGGTTTGGCCTGTGTGCCATAGTTTTTGTTGGCCTGCATGCCACTTGTTTTTCTGGCATGCGTACCACTTCATATTTTGGGCATAATTCCCTTTTTCTTGTACTCTGTGTCGGCCAGGTTCTGGTTGGCTTATGTAATGAAACGATTTTATTTTGGTTTTATTTTCTTGTGTTTTTGAATTTACTGTGAAATGTGAACTTGTTGCTCGACTGTAAGGGCTCGTCGGTTTAAGGAACCGGCGAGGTGGTGGGTTTTACATTCGCGTATAAACAGGGTGAGGGTTGCGATCGAGGCCCTGGTCCCGTGGCTTGGGCCTTACCATCGCGATTTGGGCTCCCTACCAACATGGTACTATGACATAGGAGTTCGTTCGAAGTATCCTATGTCGAGGAAAGTCGTGCCCGTCTCCTAGGGGTGTCGGCCTTCCCTTTGACTTAAAATAGAGAATCATGGTCATACCTTCCATACTCTCGTGGTCGTTATGTTGTCTAGTTGTAATATTGCTTAAGATTTTCAGCGTTCCAGGATCAAGCAAGTTCTTCACCTTGTAGGTTTTTGAGGTAGTATGTCTCGTTGTTCATCTTGTCTCGGACTCGATATGGGCCTTCCCAGTTCGCGACCAACTTTCCTTTTCGCGGATTTTCCTGATTTCACCGAAGGACAAGGCTGTCAACTTGGAATTCCCTTTTGATAACCTTCGCTTTGTGGCGTAGAGCCACCCTTTGCCTTAGTGATGCTTCCTAGAGGGCTGCTTCGGATCATATTTCCTTGACGAGGTCGAGCTCCACTCACAGGGCTTCGACGTTCAGCTCCTCGTCGAGGGGCGCTTCCGTTCATCTTGAGGGATCTCTAATTTCTACCGGGATGACTCCCTCTATCCCGTAGGTTAGTCGGAATGGATTCTCCCTGGTTGTCGAATGCGGGGTCGTGCGGTAGGCCCAGAGTACACTATGTAACTCCTCGACCCAAGCTTTTTTTGCTTCACCCAATTTGCGCTTTAGTCCCTGTAAGATTACCCTATTGGCTGCCTTTGCTTGGATGTTAGTCTGGGGATGTTCCACAGACGTGAAATGTTGCTTTGTGCCCAGGTTGGCGATGAAATCTTGGAACCTTTTGTTCGTGAATTATGTCCTGTTGTCGGTGACAAGGACTTAGGGTATGCCGACGTGGACGAGGATATTTCATTTTGAATAAACGGAGTATATTTTGTGTTATGATTTTGGAGAGGGCCTCGTCCTCGATCCACTACGTGAAGTAGTCGACCTCATCAGTAGAGTTTTCCTTCGAGGAGAACGTAGGAGCACGCCCTTCTCTTGGGTGCAGAAGCCTCTTTTGGATCAGTTGGAAGTTCATCCTTCGTGAAGTAATTATGGATGGGAATTATCCAACAATGAGCGTCGCCGATGGCGTTCACTTCGAGTGACGGGGAAGGTTTCTCGATGCTTAGTCGCGAGAGGATCTCTTGGATCACAGATTTGTTTCCACCCTTCTTCCGTGTGCTTTCCAGTTTAGATAAAATGTCTGCTCATGTGTTGTGCTCGCGTAGGACGTGTTGGACCTCCCTAGAGTCGAACTTCTCTAGTTTGTCTTTGACAATGGCTAAGTATTCGATGAGGTTATCGTTTTTGGCCTGATATTTTCCTCGTACTTGGGATGCTACGAGCTGAGAGTCGGTGGAGATTTTCACTTCCTTTACTCCTAAGTCTTCGACCAGTCTTAAACCTGCCAGGAATGCTTCGTATTCGGCCTGGTTGTTCGAAGCCAAGAAGGCCAATGCTAGTGATACCTCAATCAGGATATCGTCCTCTTTTTCGAGGATGATACCTGTGCCGCTTCCTCTCGAGTTGGAGGTGTCGTCGACGAAGATCGTCCATTTGTGGGTGTTGGTAGCCGGGGTAGGGTTATATGTCATCTCGACAACGAAGTCGGCTAGGACCTGTGCCTTTAAGGCCTTCCTGCTTTCTTATTGGATGTCGAATTTTGACTGTTCCAATGACCATTTCAACATCTTGTCAGCCATATCTGGTCATTTGAGTAGTTGTTTTATGGGTTGATCTATTTGGACTTTGATTGTATGGATGAGGAAGTAATTTCACAATCTCCTTGTTGCGTTTATCAGGGCCAAGGCGACCTTCTCGATCTGCTGGTATCTGATCTCGGGGCCCTGAAGGGCTTTGCTCATAAAATAGATGGGTTTCTGCGCGTCATTCATTTTGCGGATTAGGGTTGCGTTGACCGCCTCGGTGGCCACGAATAAGTATAGGTATAATGTTTCCTTTGTCCGAGGTCGTGATAGCATCGGTGGTTCAGAGTGCGCTCTCTTGAGGTGGAGCAATGCTTGCTCACACTCCTCGGTCCACTCGAAGGTGGCTTCTTTCCATAATAGCTTGAAGAAAGGAAGTGTGTGTTGTGCGGATTTAACGACGAAACGAGATAGTGAGACGAGCATTCCATTGAGCGACTGGATAGATTTCTTCGAGTTTGGGGTTAGGAATTCCGAGAACACTCAACATTTATCGGGGTTTTCTTTGATCCCTCGTTCGGTGAGGTAGAAGCCGAGGAATTTCCATGCTCGTACACCGAAGGTGCATTTTTCTGGGTTGAACCTCATTTTGCACTTCCTCGCTTGCTCGAAGACCTTCCGGAGATGCTGGGCGTGGACGAGCTCCTCGTGTGATTTTACGATCATGTTGTCCATGTAAACCTCGAGCATGTCTCATATCTCTCCCCGGAAGACCTTGTTCATCATGCGTTAGTACGTAGCCCCGACGTTCTTCAGCCCAAAAGGCATAACATTGTAGTAGTAATTTCTTGTCGGGGTCATGAAGGTTTTGTGTCATTTATCTGTGTCTGACATGGGGATTTGGTTGTATATGTTATACGCGTCCATAAGGAACAAGAGTTTAAAACCTGCAGAGTTGTCGACCAATTTATCTATGTTAGGTAAGGGAAAAGCATCTTTGGGACATGCTCTATTGATATCGGTATAATCAATGCATATTCACCATTTTCCATTATTTTTCTTAACAAGGACTACATTAGAGAGCCAGGTTGTGTATTGAGCTTCAGAAATAAAATTTTCCTCTAAGAGGTCTTTTACAGCCTACTCGGCAGCCTCCGCTTTCTCGGGAGACTGCTTGCACCTATGTTGTGCTACGGGCCTAATGGCCAGATCTATGTCTAATTAGTGGCAGGCGACCTCGGTAACGAGCCCGGGCATCTCAGTTGCACTCCATGCAGACGGGTCTGCGTTCTCCTTAAGGCAGGTTGTGAGCTTATCCTTTGTCGTCGACGGTAGTCCATTACTTATCTTCACAGTTCTGTCGGGGTTGTCCCCCAGAGGGATGAGCTCGAATTCGCCACCGGGGATTGGGCGTACTGGGTGAGTTAGAGTATGCCCGTTGATGGGGCCCTATACTTCAGTGTTTTCCTCGTCGAGGCGACTGTCGAGGTCGATGGAGTTTACTCGTGGGGAAGGTGGACGTTCCTCGGCTCTATGTTTTTGTTGCCTTTTGAGGTGTTGATAATGGTATGTCCTTTGACTGCTGCATCGTAGCATCTTCGCGCCAACTCGATGTCCCCATGAGTCGTAACCACGCGACCCAACTTGGTGCAGTACTTCATTTTTAAGTGGACAGTAGAGGGCATTGTCGTCAACTCGGCCAGGGTGGGTCGACCAAGGATGCAATTGTACATCGAATGGCACTCGATCACGAGGATTTGGACTTTAACTTCTCTGGCCGACTCATTCTCTCCAAACAAAATGAGGAGCTCCACGTATCCCCATGGCCTTGTGGTAGCTCCGTTGAATCCTTGGAGGTCGGTTCCAATATATGGGGACAGGTTTGTCTTGTCCAGTTTGAGAGTTTTGAATAGGTGGGCATACATGATATCCACCGAGCTTCCTTGGTCGGCCAGAATGCGCTGAACGTCAAAATGCGCCATTTTCGCCCTTATCAGTAAAGGAATGCTTGAGTTGGGTGAACCGCTCGGTAGATTTTTGAGGAAAAGGGATATGGGGTTGGATTTTCCCTGAGATTTGGTCAATGTTACCAAATGATCAGGTGCAGTCAATAGGAGCTCGTTGAACTTCCGTTTGACAGAAATGGCGGCGTTTTCGTTGTTTATTCCGCCTCCGTAGATAACCAAGACCGTTGGGAAGTTTTCCCATGAGCTGTGTGCAGCTAGATGTCCTCCCATGTTGACATTCGGGAGGTGGAAATCTTTAGGGTGTGATATGCACAGGGCTACCTAGAAGGGAGAACCGTCGGACGGGGTATCCTCGCGACTTCTCTTTGCAGTTTGGTCCTCGTGACGGGGAGCATAATTTCTTTTGGTGTGCTGCTTAAGGTGGCCCTCCTTAATCAGAATCTCGATTGCGTCTTTCAAGTGGACATAGTCGTCAGTTATGTGCTTGTGGCTTCTGTGGAAGCGGCAATACTTGGACTTGTCGGTGTGGGTTTGGGTGTTGTAGGTTTGGGGAACCTCGCCCTGCCCTGCTTGTATTCAGAGTTGATACATTCGGTGAGGATGCGCGCGCAGGGAGCGGTCAGCAACGTATACTTGGAGAAACGCCTAGTTCGTCCTCTTCCTTCGCATACCTCGCGGGGTTTGTCGTCTCTCCGCTTCTCCCCGATGCGGAGAGGGGCAGTGTAGTCTTCATGTTTGGGATTCTTGGTATCATCTTGACCGCGGTTGTTCAGAACACTGTGGGCGACCTGCATCTCCTCATATCAGATGTATGCTTGAGCCTTGTGTAGAATTTTGTCGAGGGTACGGGGAGGCTCGATCCCTACTGCCTGGTTGAGCTTGTTATCGGGGAGGAGTCCCTTCTTGAGAAGATACTTCTTCATGTAGTCGGTCGTATCAACCTCGACAAGTTCTTGGTTGAATCGCTCGATGTATGAGCGCAGCGTTTCATTTTTCCCTTGTATAATGGCCTCAAGGGTAGCTTCTATTTTTGGGTGGCGTCGAGAGGTTGTGAAGTGCCTTACGAACGCTGATCTGATGCTTCTATAGGATGTGATGGATTCGGGGGCCAGGATTTTGTACCATGCCATGGCTCCCTTCCTGAGAGTCGTTGAGAATAGTCTGCATTTTATGTTCCCACCAACATTGTTGCAGTAGTTAAGCATGGTGTTGATATTGTCGATGTGGTAATCGGGGTCAGTTGTCCCATCGTACATAGCAAGGTGTGGGGGCTTCTCCATGCCCGTTAGGAGTGGAGTTTCCATGATGGCCCGAGAAAGCGGGCAGCGATGGTCATCCTCGTCGCTCCTCAGGGTGAGTAATCGCATTCCTGGGGCTCTGATCGCGTCAAGGAGATGTCCTTGGTTGGTCATTCGACCGCTCATGGAGCCCCCTGAACTTTTTTTTCTTTGGTTCAGGGGAGCGTCGTCCACGTCGAGGAGGTGAGCATCCTCGTTGTCTCTCGGGTTGAGGTCGGTGGCCATGTCGAGGAGGATTGATTTAGCATTCTGTCTCTAATGCCATGATTATCTCCTGTTGTTGAAAAAGCATGAGGTTTGTTTGGTTGAGTGCGTTCACCATAGCTATCAGTGTGGGGTCCCTTTCAACCGGTACTGGGATAAGTTGAAAGGGAGCCGCGGGCTGAGATTCAGGAATGTCGTTGTCCTTGGGCTCAGGTGACGGGGTGGTAGGTTTTCCGTCTCTTACGTCAGACTCATGGACAACATGTTGGTCATCTTCCGTACTGGTGGTGTAGTCAACGAGGTCGAGGGCGCGGTTATCGTTGTGTTAACTAGTCATGTTGGATGGTTGAAAGAGATGAGTTGAAGTTTTGGTCTTCTATTGTGGAAGACGGGGAAACTTTTATGTTCCCACAGATGGCGCCACTGATCTGACCTGATCAGGATGAACCTTCCAGTGATGAGCAACTTTGATCAGAGATTGAGAGTATACCTGCAAGGCACTCTAATGCCAAAGTAAGAATGCAAGTACAGAAAGGTAGAAGAGATTTAAGATTTTGAATATCTTACCCTCTGATAGAAGAGGGTATTTATAGTGTGCCCCCAGCATTGGTCTAAGGTTCTTCCATGGGCTGGATCAGCTAGGCCTAAGGAAGAACTACCAAGGAATGCGTAGGAGCAAGTAAGACCTAGCACGTGGTTTTGCCATATCTCCAACTGCCCCTTACATATTAGGAGATGAGTGGGTAGTTGGATTACGTGGATCGTATGGGGGAGACGCTCTCCCCAAGTCTCTGTATTGGGCCATGGGTCGTGACCGACGGACTGGGCCTCTGCCCGACGCAGACTGTGTTGGCCCAGTCCAGAACAATTACCATAATAAATTATGGTTAAATATATTTTTCATCCTTATAAATAATAATAATTTAATTTTAATTCCCTTAAAAATTTGTTAGTTGTATTTATTTGTTTTTTTTAAATTCAGAAATCGAAAATTATTTAGCCATCCCTAACTTATTCCTTTTCTACTCACTTTAAAACTCTTTCTTTCTTACAGTGCCATTGTCATTGAACGTCCTCTCCAATCTCGCTACTTCTTCTATATCACATTTAACATATTTGTAGTCATGTTTGTAGGTTTATGTCGTGAAATAGAAGATTTTCGTATTTGAGGAAGAAGAAAAAAATATTGTTTTTTTGTGTGGCCTCAAATTGAATGTACTAAAAGTTGCTTGTGGTTGAAACTTTCATTTGTGGTCCCTCAACTTTGCAACTTAGGTTGGTTCACATGTTTCCCTTCAAATGCTTAACATTTTATTTGAATATTAAAGTAGGGTTTATCTTTCCGTCACATTTTGTTATAATTTGTTGACTTGTACTGTAAAGGAAGAGTTTTTATTTTATTGATTATGGGTCTTATGTTTGACTGTATTTAGATTTAAATGTTATATAATTTGTAGTATGTGTCTAGTATTTTGATTGTGTTTGACTCAATTTGACCCAATTTGATCATATTGTTATGTATAGGACATGAGTTTATTTAAGGTAGTATTCTACACCAAGGGTTTTGTAAAGACCCTAAGTTAAGGTATGAGGGTGGAAAAGTGTATGCATTCAGTGTGCAGTAGAGTTTTAACATAGACAACATTTAGAATTAAGACATTGTTTCAGAAGCACAAATGTGAAAGATTAGTTTTTAATAAAATTGTCAAGGCAGATTGTGTTGCAAAAGTCATTGTTGATAGGATGAAGAACAATAACAAGATGAAGTTGAATGATGTAGTGGCGGATGTTAGGCTGAGGTATGCAACTAAGATCCCTGGTTATAGGTATTTTAAAGTTAGGCATCTTGCTAGATATATTATTGAGGGGGTTCTAGCATGTAATACAGTTTGTTATGGTTATATAGTGCTGAATTGAGCAGGGTTTCACCATGAAATACTCTTAAGCTAAACATTCAATCTCTAAGTCCAAGATTTCAATCAAGGTTTTAAAGGTGTTACATGTGGTTTAATGGGACAAAGAAAGCTTTGAGATTGGCATGTAGACCATTTATTGGATTAGATGGATGTCATTTAAAGCATAAATATGGTGGGATACTATTGATTGCAGTTGGGATAGATACTAATGAAAAATATTTACTTATTGCATTTGGAGTAGTAGAGATTGAAACCATTATTGGAACTAGTTTATTAAGTTTCTTCTTGAAGACATTGGTGAAAGTAGGTGGTGTTTACTGAAAACAATGACTCTTGGAACTCGTTTATTAAGTTTCTGTAAGCTGGTAGAGATTTCAGATTTATGTTTTCCGAAGTAAAAAAAAAAGTATGAGTCAGAAGTTGTGAGAGATATCTTCTAGGCCCACCTTGAATCAGTAAAGTTGTTGAATATATTTCTTATTGTGTTGATTATGGACATAACTTACAAGACAAACAAGTATAGGTAACATACGTTTGAAGTATTTGGTATGACATCAACAGAGTTAACATTTGTTGTTGCATTTGCTTATATGGAATATGAGCATACTGAGAACTTTTGTTGGGTATTGGATAAGTTGAAATAGATGTTTGCTAAGAAAGGGTTATGGCCATAAGTGATTTTGAATGATAGAGATCTTGCTTTGATGAAATCAATTGAAACAGTATTTCCAAAGACAATTAATTTGCTTTATCGATTTCACATCAACAAAAATGTGAAATCAAATTGCAAGGAATATGTTGTGAACGATGTGCGAGAGCCGTTAGAAAACTATGGTATAAACTTGTATGTGTTAGTGATGAGGTAGAGTACCATCAATAGTTACAACAGCTTGAGTACGCATGTGTTAATTTTAGACAATTTTTTATTATGTGAAAGACACAGGGTTAACTACTTATAGGCATAGACTTGTTGGAGTGTGGATCAATCAAGTGTCGCATTTGGGCAACATCGTGTCTAATAAGTATGTTTGATTTTAGCATAGTTTGTTTGTTTTAATATTATGGATATTGGTTTGTTTTTTAGGGTTAAGTTTGTGCATTAGAAATTAAACTAGATGTTAGAGAACAACTTATGTGATATGTGCAAATTTAGTAAGGCTGTGAATGGAAATCTCAAGGTACAATTTGGCAATATCAAAGCTTTATTTCATTAGAGTTTTTATGAAGTTGAGCACGCGCACACTATGGGGTGGTAGCAAAAATTGTCGAACGAATCATATCTATTAAGCTCGTATGATATCAAATCCAAAAAATATCCACATCAAGTGTGACAGAATCAGGAGGGGACGTGGTATGAATTGCCTATATCTAAACTGACGTATACATATGTAAGGTAAGTATAGTACAATTGTGCAATACCATTTCAAGTCACCCATGTATAGACATATATCATTAAAAGGACGATGCTCTCTATGATCCACAAAAGGGCGCCAAATGATATCATCAGGTGTCAATGCATCCAACATATGCATAAGATTATCAACCTTTTGTGTGCCTTTTTTGTAAACCCATTTCATCGCCTTGGGAAGTGGACTGTTGGTGTAAGCCTTAGAGGCATATACTTTTGGTACTTGTATCGAATTATTTATTTATAATAAAAGGCATTTATTTATTATGTTTGTTTTTCCAAAATTATAAAGTCCATAGAATAGCTAGTTCGTTTAATAAAATATTAAGTGTGACTTAAATCACGAGATTCCATTAAACATAAGGACACAATTCTTAAAGAAATCATAGGACAATTTTAATGTGAAATGGGATAACCTTAAATCATTAAGATATTATGTAGATAGACTGGTGATCACATCTCACGGATCATGGATAAGGAGTTATCAAGTCTTGACATAGGTATGAATATTAGGAGTAATATTTATGCTGGATTTACCCACTATGATAGTACAACATAGAATGTTATTCAAAGTGTCATAAGTTACTCTCATGGTGATAGTGGTGTATGCCACCCTTCGACCTAAAACTACTATGAATCCTAGATGTTAAGTCAAGTAATTTATTATTGATCAAACATTATTCGTAACTGGATGATCATAAAGATAGTTGATGGGTACTTCACAAAGCATGTTGAGAGACATAAGTAGTCTAGATGGAATTTGCCCATCCTGTATAACAGGATAAATGTCTAAGGGTCCAATATTGAACTGGACAAGAATGACACGGTATATGCTTTGTGTTCAATATAGACATAAGGGTAAAGGGTAATTGTACATACAAGTACTATCACAAAAGGTTTTTTCAGATCACATGACAATTTTGTGACTTAGGTAGCAGTGATGTGTTGCTAGATACCGCTCACTATTTATTATGTTAAATACATGATTTAATATAATTGTCAATATCGCGAAATCCTACAGGGTCACACACATAAGGACAGTTAGAGAATAGGTAGAATAAATAAGGTACACTGTAAGGTACGGCACACTAGAATGAAATACGGAATATGGTAAGGTATCATGTGCTTAATTAACATATGATATAATAATAGTGATTATTAATTTTATAATAGTTATAAAATATAATAATAATAAAATTAAGTGTATTATAATAATAATTATTATAATAATATAATATTATTATTATTGAGTTGGGTTTTTAGCTTGAAGCTCACACAAGTTGTTCTATAAATAGAACTCTTGTGTAGAAGCTCAAAAGTTGTTGTTGTTGAAACTCTGGCCGTATTCTATTTTTCCTCTCCCTTACTCTAAACCTTCAATCTAATAATCAGCTAGCACTGTGACTAAAGGAAGATGTTTGTGTAGATTAAGTAGAGGCTTCGTTCATCCTACAAGGCTCGTGATCATCCATCGATTCAGATTCAAGGGTTTCATTGCACAAGAGGTAACTTTTCTATCACAGATCTTGACCTTTCGTAAGGATCTCTAAAGGGAAAATTTTGTTTTCCGCTGCGTTTATACCGCTAATTTCCCTTCATGGACTACTACTACCAGCAATCCTAAACAATCCTCTCTTGCCAACAATTGGAAAATACTCATGAATCCAACATTATTACACAACATGAATATTATCAATTAAAGTAATTAAAAATAAATAAAGATAAGTCAAAATAAAATTAAAATAAAATATCTGTACATGTAGCAAAGAGGCATATTCGCCAAGTTGCTTGCACGTAAAAAATGAAGCATCTTCTAAATATTTGTAGAGTGTGACAAGTGCAGTTGTGCCCTAACTATATCCATCATATACAGCCAAGTCCCTAAATAGTGATAACTACTTTGCCTCTGCAAGAGTAAAAGTATTGTCGACGAAAATGGTGCAACCTACCAACAATAGCATATAGGCTCTAGCAGCACAGCTAAATCTACAATCAGCTCAATGACGCATAAATACCTCTTTCAACCAATTCATCCTATAATAAGCACCCTTACAAGTACGTACCTCTTCAGATGGCTCCTCCAAGAAAACATCTAACATATCAATAGTAAGAGTAATTACATCAGCATTAGTGAAACCTCATGAAAGGTTCTAGAACTCACCCCTACACGGTAAATGAAGAAGACAAGAAATATAGTCTAGTGTAATGGTCATCTCGTCAAATGTCATATGAAAGGAAGATGTTTATGGATGTTATGTCTCTACAAATGCCGATACTAAATCTTTATCTATCATCGGTAAGAGACCAGAGTCACATAACCAACTCTCTATCAGCGGTAGGAGACTATGTGGAATCCGTCATATCAATTTGCTACCATCTATAGTAATCTTTAATTCTTTATTCGAATGTCTCTCCTAAAAACAATTTATAGTATATGTTATAAAATATATGTAATTAAAATTAAAAATGATTCAACATAAAATGATAGATATTGACTTACCTCGTCATACCATGAGTCTGGTAATTGTTTATTTTCTGTGATTTTTGTTTTAATTGGATTAAAACATGTAAAAAAAATTATATCAAATTTGGATATCAAATTTTTGGCATAAGATTGTGTACTGTTTGGATGATTGATATTCACTATGCTTCGGAATCTGACAATAGTATGGTGATGCAGCGATATGTCAATCGTCCATAAGTTACACATATATGATCGATCTAATTCATATGTGATATGATTAACTTTAATGCAAAGATGGTATATTTAATATACTATTTTATTTTTTCAGTTCTAATCAGATAATGATTATCATTCGTTTGAGCAATATGTGGTCATCTGCTTTGGAATTCGACTTTATAATGGTGAAGCGATGGCATACGGATCAATCATATTGAATTATTAATCAAGGTGTTTTGATGGTATAAATATTTTTCATTAGGTTTCATGACGGCACAAGGGTTGCACTGTCAATGAGGTCTGTCGTAAAAGTCATGTATTTTGTAAGTGAGACGGTCTCAATGATGGAAGCGTGACGGCGTGACGGTCGTCGTAGACATAAGTGTGATGGTTATTACAGACTTAAGTGGGACGGTCATCATGGGAAAAGGGTGACGGTCGTCACAAGGTATTGAAAGGTGACAGTCCGCATATAATTTGTGACGATCGTAGACAGTAAGAGGGCGCAAATGTTGTGTGAATACAGTCTGCGCTTTAGGTTATGAATTTGACGAAAATTCAATTTGATTATTTAATTAACAGGATTTAAATTAATAATAATAAAATTTGTTTATTATTTTACTTGTGGTGATCAGTTATGGCCTTAGTTTATTTTTCTGTTTTGGATTTTATAAATACGACATGCGTGTCGTGCCTCTCTTATTCTCATCATGTAACTTCTTTTCTCATCTCACTCACTCATATGTAAAACGAGTTTCCTTTATGTAATATGTTATTATGAAGAAATAGAAGACTACAAAACAAAGAAGTATAGCCTTGAAGATCTTGCTTGGAGAAGTGAAGACGGTTATTAGGTTTAGCTTAAGTTCTCTCATTGGCTTGGGAGAATAATTGCGCTAGGGGCCATAACTGTTTCATTTGTATGTATGTTGATATATATTGTATGTATGTTGATGCATGTGTGAGGAACGATTTATATGATAAATAAGTCGTGAGATCAAACTAATTAAAATTCCCTCAAAGCTAATATTAAGTTTTTTTTTGCTTTCCAAGTTTTAGAACTCATCAAGACTAGTATTGAATATTGTAGGTTTCTCCTTATGCGAGGTGCATATTCTATATTAGTAAGGTACGATGGGATAAATATAATATCCAATTTATAAAATAATGGGTCAAACTTAACTGGACAGAATATAAAAAGATTATATACGTTTAAAAGCAAGAGTTGGGAATGATCCATATGATGGATTGGAATTAGGAGTTATTCACCCAACTGAAATATTTGAGAATTGTATTGGATGCAATTGGAAGGAGTTCCTACCTAAATAGTTGAGTTTTGTGTAATCATCCTAATGTTTACTTAAAACAAAGTGAAATATGGATCTTGATCTACTAGAAAATCTTCCAACGGGATTTTCCGAATCAAATCATGAGGGTCATTTGTTTTGAGTAAAATAGTGGTGTTAGACGATAGCGCGGATCTAGAAGGGGGGTTTGTAAACACCCCAAATTTGCCCTCACCCATTCACACCATGGCTTGTGATCATTTCATATGCATAAACACAATCATATCATCTCATATCTCATTTCTGATTCACTGCATAGATTCTAAGTCATCTGCATCTAGGGTTTGTGATCTGAGCAATCCCAGAGCTTCTTGAGCCATTCCAAAGGTCAACAATCACTTAAAAGGGGTCTACATGTGTTCAAGTATCATGTTACATCCTCTCAAAGTCAAGAAATGCAAAGAATCACAAGAATTGGGGTTGGTGTGGGTGCAGAGCCAAGTTTGATTGCACAGTTGACCTAAAATTAGGGTTTTGGTTTCAGAGGCCATAACTCCAAATTTTTTGTTCATTCTTGTTTCCATTGGTCTCTATATGGTATAGGGAGTATGCATATCAATTTTAATGAAGAAATTCCATGGGGAAGTCATCTGATCAAGGGTTGACTTTCTGGACAAGTCAGTGCAAAATCAGGGCATCTGAGGCCCCCAATGACCCAACCAAAGGGTGATCTTCATCATTTTGAGTGTATATGATCTTTATTTGATCATATAAGAAGGTTGAAGATCACAAAAATCAAGAATTTGAAGTTTTTGCAAAGTTGACTTTTTTGGGCATAGTTGACTTTTCAAGAATATGCCATTTTAGGTCATTTTTCAAGCCTTGATTTTTGATTCAAAAAAGCTTCAAATGGAAAAACTTTGGTCATGAAAGTTGTAGAACACATTTTTCCCTTTTCAAAAAGTACAAGAACATGAACTAATTCATTTTGGATCAAAAGTTATGGTGTGACAAAGTTGCCAAAAATCACTTATTTTCAAGATGTGCACCAAATGAGAAATTTGCAAAATCATGAACCAAGGTTGTTTGTAGCTTCTAGTTGACATCAAACCAATGTACAAACATCACCTAAGTCCTAAAATTCAGAATTGAACCAAGAATTCTCATGTTTCATGGCTTGTGGAATGAGAAAATCACATGTGAACCAAAGTTGACACAAGTTGCAAAACTCATGATCACACTCCCTACCACTTGCAACATTGGATGCTGAACCATGCTAGCTTCTTACCACACCATGCTGCGCCAGCCCTAGCCATTGTACCAAGCTAGAACTCAAGCCATACCTCTCTTACAAAAAAGTTGACTTTTGGCAAAAGCAAACATCCCAATCACAGCAGGCCATGTCACATCCTCTGGCCACTTGGAATTGTTTATACTATCCTTTAGCAAGCAAAACATATGACCAAGCCAAGCTGAAACACACCATAACATCACATACACAAAACTCACCCCATTTGCATTTTCTCTTCGAATCTCTCTGCCCAGTTCACAAACATTCAAACAAGTTCCACTACTCAACTCACCATGCCTCATTAAGCCCAAACCAACAAAGAACCAAGCCTGAATCAAACAAGAACACCACTTCTCCATTTTCACTCCAACTTGCAGTTTCTTTCGAAACTCACTCCACAGGCCATAAACATCCAAACAAACTCCACAAACCTTCTTAAAACATCACCCTGATCACAAAGAACCACTCACATTGGCCTGAAACTGCCTGCATCACCATTGCCATTTTCAACTGAGCTTGAGCAGAAGCTGTTCAAACTCTTCATCTAGCCAGCACAAACTTCGCCAAAGCATTCAAGCATCATCAAGAGGTCATAAGGAGTGGATTTCACAAGGAAGGGAGGTCAGAAAGTTGCTGGAGTGAAAGCTTCGAATCTCAGGTAGCTCAAGAACTTTTTTTCCAGAAATGGATTTTTAAGTTCTAAACTTGTTCTCCATGCTTCACTGATTGTTCTGATGCTCTTAGTTTTGAAAATGGTGATGAAATGAGAATTTAATTGCTTCCTGAAACTTTTTTGCCCTAGTTCTTGTTTGCTTCGATTCAGCCTTTCCAGGAAGAATAAATTTGTTTTGATTTGGGGTTTTGGTTCGTGAGTGAGTGGGAATCATTTCCATGTTTTTAGATTTCGTTTTAGTTAGGTTTTGAGAGTTTTAGGGATTTTCAGGTGGGCTTCCCACCGGAGAAGACGACCGGAGGTCTTCTCCGGCCACCTGAAAATCATTATGCCCTAATCCCTGTAATTAATTTCATTTGAATGTGGAGCGTAGGATCCTTTGACTTGTTGACCTCCCGCGCGCATGTGTGGCCTGGATTCATTCAATTAGCCCTAATCCACTTTACTTAATTTAATTAATTATAATTAAACTAATTTGATCAGAAGCAATCCTGTCCCTCAAAAAACGCGCGTGGTCAACCCATTCAAATCCAGACTCAATCCTGGCCCTCCACTCAGTTGACTTTCATTTATTTCAATTTCTATTTCATTTTCTTTCATTTTATTTGCATAATTTATTAAAAATAGCAAAACTTGTTTAAAAATTATGAAATTTTTTATCCTGAGTTTCATTAATTTTTCAAACACAAAAATATTTTTGTTTTTATTTTTAGCATTAAAAAAAGTATTTTTAAATATTTAAAGGATTATTTTTAATTGATTAATGGAAATTAATTTATTAAAAATACTTTTAGGTATTTAAAAATCACCAAAAAATTCATGAAATGTTCTAAGACATTTAGAAACATTGTCCAACCTTCAAACCAAATTTATTTTTTGATCTTGATGCATTTTGAGAATTTTTCATTGAATTAAAATCATTTTTGTGCATTATTTTGATCCAAACTTCCAAAAATCATTTCTGCCTAGTCATGAGGAGTTGGACATTGATTCTTCTTGCATTGCATTGTGTTTAGCATGTAGGTTTTGAGATAAAAAGGCCATGATTTGATCTTTCATTTTCAAATTGTTTGACATTTCTTTTGTTTGGAAACCCTAAAACCCTAGCAAACTTGTAAAAATCATAACTTGAATTTGGTTAGGAGTTGAGACCCCTCCTTTGGGAAGTGGTTTAGTATGGGATTAGGGATCCTTTGTGTGGCATTTTCAATTTTTTATCTTAGGGTTTGCTTCTGATTTTGACTTTTGTTTGATGTTTGATTCATAAACCCTAATTTGGGCTTCCATATGCATCCATCTTGCATCCTCTTGCATAACATGACTTGCCATGACATTTCAAGCATCCATTTGTTTCATTTGACATCATAAGACATATTGAAAGCATGTTTGATCATTGCATCATGTATTTGCCATGTTGTATGTCATGTGCACTTCATAACTTTTCATGTATGTTCATGGTTCCTAACTTGCTTCATTTGCATTCATGAACTTGTATGATCATTTCCATGTGCTGCCTCATGTTTGTAGCATCTCATAGCATCATTATCATCATGTATATGCTTCTGGTTTTGTTTCTCATCATGTCATCTCATCCCATTCTGCATTGCATTGCATTTCTTTCCTAACCTTTCAGGTGGTAAGTAACTTTGAGAAGTGAATTTGCCTTCACTTCTCATAACTTTTCTTTTCATCTCTCTTGCATCCATGCTGCATTCTTACATGTGTATGAGATTGAGCTTGCTCATTCTTCTTCTTCCCATTTTCTCTCTTCAAGTGACTTGACTTCTTGAATGAAGCAAGTCACTTTGTTTCTCTTGATCCTTTCATCTGCTTCCTGGTGGTTCCATTGAAGATCTTCTCTTGAAAACCTCACAAACCTTAGGAACAAACAAGCATGACAATGACTAGGGTTTTGATTAGTTTCCCCTTTTAGTTTTACCTTTGTGTCTCTTTTGAGTCTTCTCTTCTCATCTCATAATCAGGGACTAAACCCTAAAGGCTTCAAGGCTTTGTGATTAAGCTTATACCTGCATCCTTCTCTTAGGATGGAGTGTATAACTTTAATCCTAAGTGTTGAACCCTTAATGTGTTTAACTCCTTTAATCAATTCACTTAATAATCATCAAGACATTACACTTGTAACTTGGGCCTTGCATTAGGGTTCTAATTCTTCCTTAATTGGTTAAGAAGGACTAACCCTAGTGTTAATGGACAAGTCCCCCTCAAGTTGTCTTACAAATCATAAAACTTACTTCATCATCATACCATCAATTAAAATTCACTTAACCAAAGGCTTGTTATGTCATGAGTTTAATCCCTAATCATGGATTAAGTTGAGGAGCTTTCCTCAGCTTAAACACTCTCATCTATTATCCTTCTATTAGGATGGTGTAATGAGTCTGTTTAATCCTTGATTATGGCTTAATCTCATTACTTAACACTAAACAAAAACACCAAAAACATCTAAATAATCACAAGTAGGCTAATGATCTTAATCCTGTATCAAAGGTGATTAAGTGTGAGAATCTGACTTCACACTTAAGGTATTCTCATTACCCCTAATCAGAGGGAAGATGTGATGAGTTTACTAAATCCATTGGTTTAGGCTTAAGCTCATTAACTTATGACAAACTTTCAAAAGCAATAAAAGACTGAAAACACAAAAACAAACAATAATCGTCTCCTCCGGGATTCTTTTCTCATCATCTTCACTCACAAGCGAGAACTTGCTTCTTCCGTCTAATGCAAGACAGTTTGCATCTGTGCCAGACAGATCATACACTTGAGCATAGACAAGTAAGCAGTTCATCAAGTCAATTCATCTTTCAGTCTCTTTGGGTCGAACTACGGTGTTCTGACTTCCTCATTGCACGAGAGGATACGTAGGCATAACTTAACAGTTATCGAACAAAAGTCTCTGTATATTCCCCCTCTTTCTAGCCTCATTCTTTTAGCCTCATGATCTTGAGCATTTCACTCCTGTTCTTACACTGACACTTCACTTATTATACTTCACTTTTCTCTTACACTGACACCTGTACATTCTTTTCCAGTTATTTTACACACAAATTGCACTGACACTACCCCTTTAAAACACAAATCTTTCAAGCATGGATCCCGTCGAGTACGGCGGACAATCTGGGTGCTAATACCTTCCCAGGTTGTAACCAACCCCCTTTCTCAGTCTCTCTGGTTCGCAATTGTCTTATCCATGTCTTTCTAGGTCTATGCAGCGTTGCCTTTCCTCCGGGATAAAAATGCCTAGCTGGCGACTCTATTCATCTCCAGTGAGTTCACGGCTGTGTGTTCTCATTGTCCCTCTCGCCGACCGTTCGCGTCTGTACCCTATCTGACCCAGCTTCATTTAGTGGGAGCGACAGCTTGGCGACTCTGCTGGGGACCCTTATTCTGCAGCCAGGGCTTCTGGTTCTTTTTGTGGGTTCCTCCTAGCGCTTGTTTGATTTGTGTTTACTGGGGTATTATGTGTTTATTTGTGTTTGTATATGTTTTACTTTTGCTTTATGTACAGTTGTTTACTGCTTTCTTTACTGCTTTACATATATCATACTGTCATGCTGTCTGGTTGGATCTGGTTTTGCTTTGGTGGGTGGGTGTTCCATTGAGAGTTAAGGTCCTATACCTGGGACCTGAGTGACACCTAGGCTAGAGTGAATCATATTCTTTCCCATTCCATCTCGGTCTGGTGCGGGAATATGAAACACGGTTCAGATATGGGTTTCTTCTTGAGAACTCTGTGTTGCAGATTTCCTGCAATGCTAGGGCTATCTGGGAAGCCTGCTAAGTCTGGATGACCTTTAGTATTGACCTTCAGAAACTGAGGTGAATTAGAGGAGGAACTTTTATGGTTATTGTAAACACTGTACCTCCGGGTTAGAAGTGTTTACACTTCTCATAACTGATCCAAGTCTGAGGATCCTTGTTTTAGAACACCACCTGTGAGGGGGTTGGGCTGTTTACAGGTTTGCAGGTACCTTGACCTCAGAATACCCTTGTTACTTTGACTTGATTAAGAATACTCCATGTTGGAACAGTTCTTGTGATTCTAAAACCCTGGACATGTGGCTCTTTATTTGAGTCCCCCACCTTGGTTACTGGATTTGTAGACCTCCATCTGGTATTCTTGAATATGTCTTGGACTTATATCAGAGCTTTTGATCAGATCCAGCTCAGTCACAAACCCTTGCATATCATTTGCATACATAAACATTGCATCATACTGACATTTGCTTATTTGTGTTTCAGGGTATCCATCTACATTTGGTTCTGGTTTTGACCCCATCTTCAGTATTTGACCCATCTTCATCAGCATCTGCTTCAGCTATCACCTGCACCAGCCAATCAGTGGCCATTTCTTCAAGTATTATCATCAGCACCTGTCTCTACTCATCTGCAGCATCATGGCTCCCAAAAAGAGCAACATCACCTACCACTTCTTCCAGCCAGAGCTATCTGACATCAGGAGGATTCAAACCCTGATCACTCCAGATCACATACCATTATTCAGGGAACACTATGGGGATATACTTGATATGGTTATGGATCTGGACCCTTCACAGAGAAGCCTGATCCACACTTGCATTCAGTTCTATGATCCCCCACTGAGATGTTTCACTTTTCAGGACTTTCAGTTGGGCCCTCTATTGGAAGAATACTCATCATTGGTTGGTCTGCCTATCAGGGGTGGAATCCCTTTCAACCCTGAGATGGTCTTTCCTGGTAATGGAGAAGTAGCAAAGGCTTTGCATCTGGAACCTGTCCTAATTGAGCAGCATATGACTTCCAAAGCTGGAATCCCTGGTTTCCATCTGGATTTCTTGATCTCTCAAGCTACCCTGAAAGCTTCTTTAGGAGAGTGGAAAGCTGTTTGTGCTTTATTGGCCTTGAGTGTATATGGAATTGTATTGTTTGCAGACGAGCCTCGATTCATTAGCAAGAATGCAATCCATCTTTTCATTCTGAAGAACCCAGTGCCCACTTTATTGGGGGACCTCTATTACTCAATGTATCAGAGGAATGAAAAGCAGAGGGGAAGATTAGTGAGGTGTTGTGCTCCATTATTTCACACTTGGCTTCTCAGGCATCTACCCAGGACAGATGCATTTTTGAACCCTCATCAGCAGAGTAACTGGGCTAAGAGACTCACTGCTCTAACTTCAGCCGATATCAGATGGTGCACCCAGAGCACCAAAGGCAGGGATATCATCACCAGCTGTGGGCATTTTCCCAATGTGCCCCTAATAGGAGTTAAGGGTAGTATTAATTACAATCCTCTGCTGTTTAGAAGACAACTGGGCTATGCACTGGTCCACACTCCTAAGGCACAGGACCTGGTTGAGACTCTTTATTGTGAGAACAAGATTAATCTGGCTACTGTTAGGCAAGCAGCCTGGGCCTGGGATAATGTTCAAACCAAGGGAATAACCATTTTGGGGAAGTGCAGCAATGTGGCTTCAGCACAATATTATGAATGGTCCCGTGCCAGGGCTCAATTCTCCGGGATGCCCTTTACTATAGAAGACATGCCTGAGTCATCTTCAGCACCACCCCCTGCCACTATCAGTTTGGAGGAGTTTGAGAGCTTGAAGGAAAGAAATGAGAAGTTAACCCAGGCTTTGCAGAAGACCCTCCGGGAGAGGAGTGAGGGTAGGATGGAGATTGAGAGGCTAGAGAAGTTAAGAGTGGAGCATCTGGTTAAGATTGAGAAGTCTGGGGATTATATCAAGAAGTCCAAAGCTGGAGAACAAATTCTGAAGAATGCTTGCAAAGAAGCCCAGTTCCAGAGAGCAAGGACAGACTTGTATCTAAAGGAGAGTCAGGCTAGGTGGGTCAGGATCACCGAGGCTCGTACTCTAGAGGACAAGAGAGTTCAAGACAAGATGGAGCAACTGGAAGCTAGTGCAAAAGTGCAGCAAGAAGCCCTGGCAGCAGCCCAGAGGGAGATATCAGAGCTGAAGATCAAAGCTGGAGTGAAGAGGTCAAAGGACCGAAGCCAACATAAAAAGTTAACAGCAGCTGTTACGACCCGGAATCTCCTCATCAGGAATCTCACGGAGCGTCCGGCTGATCCTGTGACCGAAGCACTTCTCAAGGAAGTTCGTGAGGATGAGTTTGGTCTTGGTGTTTGACCATTTGTTTGTTGTTGCTTTCATTCCGTGTATTTTTCATTTTTTGTAATGTATTTTGACCCCTCAGAGGGCTTGTCTTTGTAAAACAAACAATGTACCATTTGTCTTTTGTAATATATGTATTAGTTGGTTCCATCCGAGTTCCACTTCAAAAGCAACATCAACAGCATCTTCAAGGGTCTGGAAGGGTCAAAACTGAATGCCAAACCGGATACCTTGAGAACGAATAAGCATACTACATTGCATGCTAACCCTTTTGTTTGTTTTGTAGGTTTTTGTTTTACTGCCACTAACTCTGTTGTGATGTTCAGGAATTATTGCTCGGCGCCGGGTATTTCCCCTCAATCGTCCGCACCGTTATCCGACCCGTAACAATCTCCCGGGCATTCAAATGGATCAGATGCAGCAGGACCTTACTGAGGTCAGAAATCAAATGGCAAACGAAAGATTGGAAATGAGGAATCAAATGACGCAGTTTATGGAAGTAATGAACAACATGGCTCAGAGCCAGGAAAGATTGAGGGCCATGGTGGAAAGGCAGAATCAAGAAGATCCACATATAGGGACTGCCGGGACCAGCAACAATGAAAGGGTCCAACCTCATGTTAACCCCCCTGTCTTTGGCCCCCATCTCCATCCAGAGGCCAATATTCCTGCAAATATTCAAGGGACTGCCACAGCAGCCAGGGTACTTCAAGAAGACCCCCAAGAGGACCAGTTTACAGTAATGGGTGCTGGGGAAGAAGCTTATGATAGAAGGTTGGATGAGATAGCTGAGAAATTGAGGTCCTTAGAGTCTCAAAACTCTTTGGGGTTCGACATCATGGACATGGGCTTGGTAGACGGGGTCAGGATCCCCCATAAGTTTAAGCCTCCTTGTTTTGAAAAATACAACGGGACTTCATGCCCCCGGACTCACTTACAGTCATTTCTGGGAAGGCTGAAGGCCTATACTATGGATGAGAAGCTCTGGATGTTCTATTTCGAGGATAGCTTGACTGGAGCCTCTAGAGAATGGTACTCTCACTTGACAAGGGCAACTATCAGATGCTGGAAGGACCTGGCAGAGGCCTTCATCAGACAGTATCAGTACAACTTAGATATGGCACCCAACAGGACCCTCCTAATGGGAATGTCACAGTCGTCAAGAGAAAGTTTCCGAGAATATGCCCAGAGATGGAGGCAGTTGGCTGCTGCTGTTCAGCCACCTATGTCTGAAAGGGAAATGGCAGACATGTTTATGAACACCCTCCAGGGAACATATATTGACAGGCTGGCTGCTTTCTCTTCCACTAGCTTTGCAGATGTTGTCATAGCTGGGGAGAGAATTGAGAGCCTGTTAAAAATGGGCAAGATCTCTGACAATGGTGCAAGCTCGTCCAGTAGCACAAGAAAGCCTTTTGCAGGCCCAAGAAGAAATGGCGAGACCAATGCCATCCACACCAACAGGGGCAGGCCCCAATATGTTCACAGATCAGTGGCAGCAGTCACCATTCCTGCTCCAGCTCATCCTCAACCAGTTTATCAACCTCCGCAACAAAACTATCAACAACAACCGCAGTACCATCAACAGAATCAGTATCCTCCGAGAAATTACAACAACAGCAACACCAACAATAATAACCAGCAAAGGCCATTCCAGCAGAGGCCTTCTCAAGCCAACAGGGTAATCGATCCGATCCCTATGCCATATGCTACATGGCTGCCACAACTCCTAAAACTCAACCTAGTTGAGCTAAGGACGTTGGCACCTCCAGATCCCAACAGTCTACCCAGGAATTATGATTCCAACGCCAGATGTGCCTTCCATTCAAATGCACCTGGCCACAGTACAGAAAAGTGCAGAGCCCTGCACATGAAGGTACAAGACCTGGTAGACTCGAAAGCTCTGAATTTCGCACCACCACCCAATGTCAATAAGAACCCGATGCCAAACCACGGGGGTCCCAGAATTAACGCTATTGAAGAAGACAAGCCGTCTTATTTAATAACCAGTGTGGGTCAGATCCGGACACCGTTGGTAGAAATCAAGGCTCAGCTCCTCGAATGTCAAATTTTCCCGGGGTGTGAGTTGGGGTGTGCTTACTGCAATATTTCAGTCAATGGGTGCGATGACCTGAGGAATGGCATAGACGGTCTCATTCAGAGTGGCCAACTTCAGATCACCACATCATTTCCTACAAATCCAGCAATCTCATCAGCAACAACTCCAGAACCTCCTACAACTGCAACAACCATTGTTCCTGACAATTCTTCGGCTTCATCAACCAGTACTTCATCTATTATCTCAACTGATCAGTTATCAACAAATTTTTCTTCTACAACTCCAGCACCACTCCATTTCGAAACTCCTACAACAACAACATCCATCCTTCCACCGATGTCTCCTACAACACCAGCAACAAATCACGAAGATGTCTCAACTGTCACAATATTTTATGATCCTGAAAATAACTCTGTCTACAATTCGGAAAGTGCTGCTCCCATCAGAGCACCGGTCACAATTTATTACGATCCACAGACTATCACAACTCCTTCCGCAGCTACAACCAGTCCAATCACTATCACGGTGCCTGGACCAGTACCTTATGAAAGTAGTAATGCCATCCCCTGGCATTACGGCTCTGACTTGTACTGCGAAGGACAAAGAATCACTTTTGAATCATCAACCCCTGCACCACAAATTGATAATGTGGGAGGAGGCGGAGGCTTCACTCGAAGCGGACGTCTTTTCGCTCCACAAATTCAGAGACCCACTGCCGAAGCAGAAGCTGCTGCTAAGGCAAAAGGAAAAAGCTTGGTGCAGGAAGAGCAGACTATCAAAGAAGCTTTGAAAACACCCTTCGATCAAGAGGTTGATGAGTTCATGCGAATCATCAAGAAGAGTGATTATAAAATAGTGGATCAGCTTCATCAAACGCCTTCCAAGATCTCAATCCTATCATTGCTTATGTGCTCCGAAGCCCATCGGAACGCACTACTCAAAGTCTTGCACGCAGCTTACGTGCCTGAAGAGATCACTGTCAATCAGCTGGAAGCCGTAGTTGGAAATGTTAATGCTAGTCATGGACTAGGGTTCACCAATACTTATTTGACAACAGAAGGCCGCAACCATAACAAAGCCTTGCACATAACCATGGAATGTAAAGGTGCTGTCCTTTCCCATGTGCTGGTGGACACGGGGTCATCCCTCAATGTCTTACCTAAGAAGGCCCTGGTGAAGTTAGAATATGACGGATTGGCGTTGAGACCCAGCAACCTGGTGGTGAGAGCCTTTGATGGTTCTAAGAGATCGGTTCTGGGAGAGATTGAATTGCCCATAACGATTGGCCCGCAGACCTTCAAAACGACCTTCTACGTGATGGATATACAGCCTGCCTACAGCTGTCTATTGGGTAGGCCATGGATTCACGCCGCTGGCGCCGTGACCTCTACCCTTCACCAGAAGTTAAAATATGAGTGGGAGGGTCAAATCGTTACAATCTGTGGAGAGGAGGATATTTTTGTCAGCCACCTGGCTACCTATAAGTATATTGAGATGGATGGGGAGATCCATGAAACAATGAGCCAAGGTTTTGAAGCCTTGAATGTCAATGAAACATCTGATGTGCCTGGTACTTCAATATCATCATACCAACAAGCCCGGAAGGTTGTTGAGGAAGGAACTGCCCAAGGCTGGGGCAAACTTTTATCGGTGGAGAAGAAAGAGGACAAATTTGGGTTGGGTTACAAACCAACTCAACAAGATCAAGCAGAGGCTGCAAAGGAGCCCAACTTTGTGAGTGGGGGGATGCTCACCCCTGATGCTGTCAACTGTCTGGAAGACGAGCTGGAGGAGGAACGCAACCTGGAAAGCTGGATTCGTCCAAAGATCCCGGGGAGCAGTATCTCAAACTGGTCTTCCCAGGAAATTATAAGAGTTACTCATGCAGAGTAATTATTATTTCCTGTATTTTTATAGCATGCATCAAAGTCTTGCATCTTGCCCAAGATGACAAGACTCATTTTGTAATCGGGCCATCTGTACTTTTTGTGCAAACAAGATTAATCAATGAAATATCAGACATCTTTTTGCAAATGAGTCTTTTTCTTTTCCGCTCACTGTTTTTCCATTTTTTCTTTTTGTACAAAAAATAAATGGCGGTGTTTTCAAAATGACAATTTCATTTCACTTTTCTAAAACAAGATTAAAATCAAATCACTAAAATGAACCAACTGAACCCTTGCAGAGTGTGCCTTCCAGACAGCACCGACAACAGCACGGCTATGACTTCGTATGACTTTGACAATCCAATCAATCAAGCTGATGAAGGGGTTGAAGAAGAATATGAGCTTCCTGAAGAGCTAGCCAGGTTGTTAAGACAAGAGGAAAAGGTTATTACTCCTCACCAGGAGGAGGTTGAAGTGATCAATCTTGGTACAGATGAAGATGTGAAAGAGGTTAAAATCGGGGCCTGCCTACAAGACTCAGTGAAGAGACAACTGATTGATCTGCTTCGAGAGTATGTGGACGTGTTTGCTTGGTCTTACCAAGATATGCCAGGGTTGGATACCGACATTGTCGTGCACAAGCTGCCTTTGAGAGAAGAATGCCCACCGGTCAAACAGAAACTGCGCCGAACCCGTCCAGACATGGCAATGAAGATCAAGGAGGAGGTACAAAAGCAATGGGACGCCGGGTTCCTTGCTGTGACTAGCTATCCACCGTGGGTTGCTAATATTGTGTCTGTGCCTAAGAAAGACGGCAAAGTAAGAATGTGTGTTGACTACCGGGATCTGAACAGAGCCAGCCCGAAAGATGATTTCCCTTTACCTCACATTGATGTATTGGTGGATAATACGGCTCAATTCTCGGTATTCTCCTTCATGGACGGATTTTCAGGATACAACCAGATTAAGATGTCACCTGAAGACATGGAGAAGACAACCTTCATCACGCCCTGGGGCACGTTCTGCTACAAGGTAATGCCATTTGGGCTCAAGAATGCTGGTGCAACATATCAACGGGCTATGGTAACATTATTCCACGATATGATCCATAAAGAAATTGAGTGCTATGTGGATGACATGATTGCCAAGTCCCTTACTGAAGAAGATCACCTGGTAAATCTGCTCAAGTTGTTCAAGCGTCTGAGGAAGTATCAATTAAACTTGAACCCCAACAAATGCACATTCGGGGTGAGGTCTGGTAAGCTGCTGGGATTTATTGTAAGCGAGAAAGGGATTGAAGTTGACCCTGATAAAGTCAAAGCCATCCAAGAGATGCCTGCACCGAAAACTGAGAAAGAAGTTCGAAGGTTCTTAGGTCGATTGAACTACATCTCACGGTTCATATCTCACCTTACAACAACTTGTGAACCCTTGTTCAAACTACTGAGAAAAGAACAGACGGTCAGGTGGAACGAAGACTGCCAAAGGGCTTTTGACAAGATAAAAGAATACCTACAAGAACCTCCAATCCTTATGCCTCCAGTTGAAGGAAGACCTCTGATAATGTACCTGACAGTATTAGAAGAGTCGATGGGGTGCGTGTTGGGCCAGCATGACGAGTCTGGTCGAAAAGAGTATGCAATATACTACCTAAGCAAAAAGTTTACCGACTGTGAACAACGTTATTCACTGCTCAAGAAAACTTGCTGTGCTTTAGCGTGGGCTGCTCGCCGACTGAGACAGTATATGTTGACCCACACTACTTTGTTGATATCAAAGATGGACCCAGTTAAGTACATATTTGAGAAGCCAGCACTTACCGGACGGGTTGCAAGGTGGCAAATGATCCTCACAGAATATGACATCCAGTACACCTCTCAGAAAGCCATCAAGGGCAGTGTACTATCTGAATATCTTGCTGAGCAACCCATTGATGACTACCAGCCCATGAGATTTGACTTCCCTGATGAAGACATCATGTTCATAAAATCAAAAGATCACGAAGAGCCTATTCACACTGAAGGGCCTGACCCGGAAGAAGAATGGACTATGATGTTTGACGGGGCTGTTAACATGAATGGTCGTGGTGTTGGTGCAGTACTCATTACACCCAAAGGAGTTCACATGCCTTTCTCGGCAAAACTCACTTTCAACTGCACTAACAACGAAGCTGAATACGAAGCTTGCATTATGGGTCTTGAGGAAGCCATTGACCTCAGGATCAAGACATTGACTGTATTCGGAGATTCAGCTCTGGTAGTTAATCAAACCAACGGAAAATGGTACACCCACCAGGATCATCTGATACCTTACAGGGATTATACAAGGAGGTTATTGAGTTTCTTCACAACAGTCAAGGTTGAGTATATCCCTCGGGACGAGAATCAGTTTGCAGATGCTCTTGCTACCATTTCATCCATGATCAAAGTTCAGACCGCCAACTTTGTACCTCAGATTTCAGTATCCAGACTCGACAGACCAGCATATGTGTTTGCCGCAGACATTGTCAAAGATGATAAGCCTTGGTTCCATGACATTAAATGCTTCTTGGAGGATCAAACATACCCACCTGGGGCATCTTCCAATGATAAGAAGACTTTGAGAAGGCTTGCTGGTAGTTTCTTTCTGAACGCTGATGGGTCTTTATACAAAAGGAACTTTGACATGGTACTCCTCAGATGTGTTGACAAGACGGAAGCAGATTTGTTGATGCATGAAGTGCACGAGGGATCTTTTGGTACCCATGCCGGAGGGCATGCCATGGCCAAGAAATTGCTGAGATCAGGCTATTACTGGATCACGATGGATGCAGACTGTTGTGCTTACGCCAGAAAATGCCATAAGTGCCAGATTTATGCAGACAAGGTGCATGTGCCTCCCAATCCTTTGAACATAATGTCTTCACCCTGGCCCTTTGCCATGTGGGGCATTGACATGATTGGCAAGATTGAGCCAACTGCTTCAAACGGCCACAGATTCATCCTGGTCGCCATTGATTATTTCACCAAGTGGGTCGAAGCAGCATCATACGCAAACGTCACGAGACAAGTGGTAGCCAGATTTCTGAAAAGAGATATCATCTGTCGATACGGAGTGCCCGAGCGAATCATTACTGATAATGGTTCCAATTTAAACAACAAAATGATGGCAGAGCTATGCCGGGACTTCAAGATCCAACATCACAATTCTTCTCCCTACAGGCCAAAGATGAACGGCGCTGTTGAGGCAGCAAATAAGAATATCAAGAAGATTGTGCAGAAGATGGTAGTCACTTACAAAGACTGGCATGAAATGCTACCATTTGCCTTGCATGGGTACCGCACGTCAATCAGAACATCCACTGGGGCAACACCGTATCAACTTGTGTATGGTATGGAAGCAGTCCTACCTGTTGAAGTTGAAATACCCTCTCTGCGGGTACTAATGGATGTTAAACTGAGTGATGCAGAATGGGTTCGGGCCCGATACGAACAACTGAGTCTGATCGAAGAGAAAAGATTGGCTGCGATCTGTCATGGGCAGTTGTATCAGAAAAGAATGAAGAAAGCATTTGATCGGAAAGTCAAGCACCGAGAGTACCAAGTAGGAGATCTTGTGCTGAAAAGAATCCTCCCTCCTCATACAGACCACAGGGGCAAATGGACTCCAAACTATGAAGGACCATTCGTGGTAAAGAAAGTTTTCTCTGGTGGAGCACTGATGCTCAGCACCATGGATGGTGAAGATTTCTCGTCCCCTGTGAATTCAGATGCAGTTAAAAAATACTTCGCATAAAATGACCCGCTGGACGTAAAAACAGAATGTAAGTCCAGGCAAAAATAGGGCATCCCGGCGAGTCAAAAACAGAATAAAAGACTCGGGCAAAAATAAGGGAAAATAAATGAAAAAATGTACACCCGCTGAGTTGAAAAGCCGCATTGGACAGCTCAGGCAAAAATGGGTATCCCGATGGATTGAAAACCCGAAAGGGCGGTCCATTCAAAATAAGGGAATAAGCGAACAACTGCATTCTGAATTCATCTGTATTGTCCACAACTTGGTAAGCTTCGAAAGGATCAAGCTTCAATCAGAATCAACATTCTTCAAAAAGCAAGATGAGAAGAACGTCAAAAGTCATACGGGTCATAGTGAAGAGGAAGCTCCTCAAAAGCGTCATCAACATTGCCAACATTTTGTTTCTCAATTTGTAACAATCTCCTCATTTCAGGGGATATGTTCCTTTGACTGTATCTCGCCAATTCAGGGCATATGAGTTAATAAAATCAGATTTTCGGTCATGTCTCGTCTTGTACATTTTCATTTATTTGCAAAAAATGTCTGATATCTTAAAAGAAACACTGATTACATAAGAATACAGATGTTTATCTTCAAATAAAAACATGCTTGCAGGAAATATGCTTACTCTCAGAAGTATTTAAACTCCTATGACGGAATCCAGTAAGGGATACCTCGGGATTACCTTGTGCGTTTCTCTACCTTTTTCAGGATTTGCAGGTATCCAGAACGCAACTTGGGGCATGTAAGCTTCATCCCAGCAAGCTGGCAAATCAACACTCAATTTTAGCACCCGAAGTGCTCTCTCCCCAGCTGAGTTGCCTCTCATGACTTCCCCAGTTGAGTTTGCCCCTTATTGCTTATCCCCATCAGAGCTGCCAGGCATCACAGAAGGCACCTATATCCCCGGCTGAGTCAAGAAGCTACCTCAACAGAATCCCTTGGGAGGTCTTTCAGTGATTCCTCTCTCTCTCCCCAGCCGAGTTGCCATCTCGCCCTCAGCCAAGCTCGAAAGTCAGAAAGCTATCTCCCCACAGAGTTCCAGCCTCTATCCAGAAGAGCAGCGCAAAGGAGATCACAACAGAGTAAAGAAAGCTTCTACAAACCCCAGCTGGGTCTCTCATTTATTAGGATAGGTCTATCAGTGACCCGTATCCCCAAGCAAATATCATCTCTCTAGATCTACCGGTGATCTCACCCCCAGCTGGGATGTCCTTTTCAAGCAGATCGACCGAAGATCCTCGCGGCAACGGGACCCGGATCCCGGTTTGGTACCTTTGCACAATCATAGCATTTGCATCATATTCACCCACAAAGCGTAGCATTTCGTTTTAACACGGAGCATTACGGCAAAAAAATCCAACACATAGCATAATCATAAGCCATGTTTTGAATCAGCACTTGTGAATAATGGCAGCTCATCAACGTACAGAAAAAAAAATCCCCACCAGGATCCCCAGCAAAAGCAATTGCTTCTCAATCAACAAACACCAGTATATACTCATTTTGACACCTGTCCGTGCCATCTTTCCCCAGTAAAGTCACCTGAACACTCTTTACGAACAAGATCACCCGTATTAAAGATACGTCCTGACACCCGTCTGTGTCATACCCCGGCAGAAAGCCAAAGACATCCTCTTTGCACTCACATACACTCACATATGACAATCCTTTGACACCCGTCCGTGTCATATCCCTAGCGCAGTCGCCTACACTTTGTATATCAGATACTTGTTCATATTATACTTTTCTCTCTTGACACCCGTCCGTGTCACTCTCCCCAGCGGATAAACACTCATCGAGATATACTCATACTACCTATACAGATACTCGTCCGTATCTTGTATATACTCATCCCCACAGATTCAACATTGGTCCTTGTTCTTTGTTAACCAGATGGTACTCGTCCGTATCGTCATCTCAGAACATACGTCAAGAGTTTGTTTCTACATGATACTCGTCCGTATCATAGTCTTAAGGAGGCTCGTCCGCATCTTTAATCCATACACTGTGTCAAACACTTTTGTCTTCATGAATATAGACACTCGTCTGTGTCTACTATTCCCCAGAAGAGTCCTCTCAGATTCAACACTCGTCCGTGTTCTCTGTTAACCAGTTGATACTCGTCCGTATCATCATCTTTGAACACGCGTCAGTATTTGTTTCTGCCCGATACTCGTCCGTATCGCAGTCTTAAGGATGCTCGTCCGCATCTTTAATCTATACACCACACCTAAAACACTTATACTTTCTTTTCTTGGTTGTAAACACTCGTCCGTGTTTACTATTCCCCAGTAGATCGCCAACAAAGCAAATTTTCTTCTTTATCCGACACTCGTCCTGTGTTGTGAAAAACCTTGAGAGCAGTCGTCCCCTGCTATGTGGTCGTCCTCCACCTCTTGATGGTCGTCCTCCATCATGCTCATCCGATGGCCGTCCCCATCGTTGATTTTAGCAGCCGTCCCCTGCTAGGTGGTCGTCCTCCACCCTTTTGATGATCGTCCTTCATCATTTTATCCAATGGCCGTCCCCATTGTTGATCTTTGGTTATCTGACATTCGTCCTGTGTCATGATAAACCCCGAGAGCAGCCGTCCCCTGCTAGGTGGTCGTCCTCCACCTCTTGATGGTCGTCCTCCATCATGCTCATCCGATGGCCGTCCCCATCGTTGATATTTTCGGCAGCCGTACCCTGCCAGGTGGTCGTCCTCCACCTTTGATGGCCGTCCCCATCTTTTTTCCCTTATTCCCCGACAGAGCAGCCGTCCCCTGCTAGGTGATCGTCCTTCACCTTTGATGGTCGTACCCCATCATCTGTTTATTTCATTTATTCTTTAACCCGATGGCCGTCCCCGTCGTGGTCCCTTTTTCTTTTTGGCCCGATGGCCGTCCCCATCGTCGGTCACTTTGCTTTATGAACTTGATGGCCGTCTCCGTCATGTTTCATTGACCCCCAGAGAATTTTACAGCTTTATCATGATGGCCGTCCCCATCATAATCTCTTACTTTTTCCCAGTTAGTCGGCCGTCCCTGTCTTGGCTTTACCCTTTATCCCCAGCATGTCGGCCGTCCCCGTCATTGCTTTATTTTCCGCACTTTTCTCAGCATGTTGGCCGTCCCCGTCATTGCTCTTTACCCAGCAGTCGTCCTCTGCTCGACGGTCGTCCTCCGTCTCCTATACTTTATAATATACTTTATTTTCCTTTTACAATCTATATCCCTTTTCTTCTTCATTCTGTGAGTGCAAATTTTGGACTGTCTTTGGTATTCAACCACAAGTTATCTTGTTTGCCTGTTAAGCCGTTGCTTACATCCTGCACAGCTAACTCATGTTTGAATAGGGGCAGCTGTAAACACCCCAAATTTTCCCTCACCCATTCACACCATGGCTTGTGATCATTTCATATGCATAAACACAATCATATCATCTCATATCTCATTTCTGATTCACTGCATAGATTCTAAGTCATCTGCATCTAGGGTTTGTGATCTGAGCAATCCCAGAGCTTCTTGAGCCATTCCAAAGGTCAACAATCACTTCAAAGGGGTCTACATGTGTTCAAGTATCATGTTACATCCTCTCAAAGTCAAGAAATGCAAAGAATCACAAGAATTGGGGTTGGTGTGGGTGCAGAGCCAAGTTTGACTGCACAGTTGACCTAAAATTAGGGTTTTGGTTTCAGAGGCCATAACTCCAAATTTTTTGTTCATTCTTGTTTCCATTGGTCTCTATATGGTATAGGGAGTATGCATATCAATTTTCATGAAGAAATTCCATGGGGAAGTCATCTGATCAAGGGTTGACTTTCTGGACAAGTCAGTGCAAAATCAGGGCATCTGAGGCCCCCAATGACCCAACCAAAGGGTGATCTTCATCATTTTGAGTATATATGATCTTTATTTGATCATATAAGAAGGTTGAAGATCACAAAAATCAAGAATTTGAAGTTTTTGCAAAGTTGACTTTTTTGGGCATAGTTGACTTTTCAAGAATATGCCATTTTAGGTCATTTTTCAAGCCTTGATTTTTGATTCAAAAAAGCTTCAAATGGAAAAACTTTGGTCATGAAAGTTGTAGAACACATTTTTCCCTTTTCAAAAAGTACAAGAACATGACCTAATTCATTTTGGATCAAAAGTTATGGTGTGACAAAGTTGCCAAAAATCACTTATTTTCAAGATGTGCACCAAATGAGAAATTTGCAAAATCATGAACCAAGGTTGTTTGTAGCTTCTAGTTGACATCAAACCAATGTACAAACATCACCTAAGTCCTAAAAGTCAGAATTGAACCAAGAATTATCATGTTTCATGGCTTGTGGAATGAGAAAATCACATGTGAACCAAAGTTGACACAAGTTGCAAAACTCATGATCACACTCCCTACCACTTGCAACATTGGATGCTGAACCATGCTAGCTTCTTACCACACCATGCTGCGCCAGCCCTAGCCATTGTACCAAGCTAGAACTCAAGCCATACCTCTCTTACAAAAAAGTTGACTTTTGGCAAAAGCAAACATCCCAATCACAGCAGGCCATGTCACATCCTCTGGCCACTTGGAATTGTTTATACTATCCTTTAGCAAGCAAAACATATGACCAAGCCAAGCTGAAACACACCATAACATCACATACACAAAACTCACCCCATTTGCATTTTCTCTTCGAATCTCTCTGCCCAGTTCACAAACATTCAAACAAGTTCCACTACTCAACTCACCATGCCTCATTAAGCCCAAACCAACAAAGAACCAAGCCTGAATCAAACAAGAACACCACTTCTCCATTTTCACTCCAACTTGCAGTTTCTTTCGAAACTCACTCCACAGGCCATAAACATCCAAACAAACTCCACAAACCTTCTTAAAACATCACCCTGATCACAAAGAACCACTCACATTGGCCTGAAACTGCCTGCATCACCATTGCCATTTTCAACTGAGCTTGAGCAGAAGCTGTTCAAACTCTTCATCTAGCCAGCACAAACTTCCCCAAAGCATTCAAGCATCATCAAGAGGTCATAAGGAGTGGATTTCACAAGGAAGGGAGGTCAGAAAGTTGCTGGAGTGAAAGCTTTGAATCTCAGGTAGCTCAAGAACTTTTTTTCCAGAAATGGATTTTTAAGTTCTAAACTTGTTCTCCATGCTTCACTGATTGTTCTGATGCTCTTAGTTTTGAAAATGGTGATGAAATGAGAATTTAATTGCTTCCTGAAACTTTTTTGCCCTAGTTCTTGTTTGCTTTGATTCAGCCTTTCCAGGAAGAATAAATTTGTTTTGATTTGGGGTTTTGGTTCGTGAGTGAGTGGGAATCATTTCCATGTTTTTAGATTTCGTTTTAGTTAGGTTTTGAGAGTTTTAGGGATTTTCAGGTGGGCTTCCCACCGGAGAAGACGACCGGAGGTCTTCTCCGGCCACCTGAAAATCATTATGCCCTAATCCCTGTAATTAATTTCATTTGAATGTGGAGCGTAGGATCCTTTGACTTGTTGACCTCCCGCGCGCATGTGTGGCCTGGATTCATTCAATTAGCCCTAATCCACTTTACTTAATTTAATTAATTATAATTAAACTAATTTGATCAGAAGCAATCTTGTCCCTCAAAAAACGCGCGTGGTCAACCCATTCAAATCCAGACTCAATCCTGGCCCTCCACTCAGTTGACTTTCATTTATTTCAATTTCTATTTCATTTTCTTTCATTTTATTTGCATAATTTATTAAAAATAGCAAAACTTGTTTAAAAATTATGAAATTTTTTATCCTGAGTTTCATTAATTTTTCAAACACAAAAATATTTTTGTTTTTATTTTTAGCATTAAAAAAAGTATTTTTAAATATTTAAAGGATTATTTTTAATTGATTAATGGAAATTAATTTATTAAAAATACTTTTAGGTATTTAAAAATCACCAAAAAATTCATGAAATGTTCTAAGACATTTAGAAACATTGTCCAACCTTCAAACCAAATTTATTTTTTGATCTTGATGCATTTTGAGAATTTTTCATTGAATTAAAATCATTTTTGTGCATTATTTTGATCCAAACTTCCAAAAATCATTTCTGCCTAGTCATGAGGAGTTGGACATTGATTCTTCTTGCATTGCATTGTGTTTAGCATGTAGGTTTTGAGATAAAAAGGCCATGATTTGATCTTTCATTTTCAAATTGTTTGACATTTCTTTTGTTTGGAAACCCTAAAACCCTAGCAAACTTGTAAAAATCATAACTTGAATTTGGTTAGGAGTTGAGACCCCTCCTTTGGGAAGTGGTTTAGTATGGGATTAGGGATCATTTGTGTGGCATTTTCAATTTTTTATCTTAGGGTTTGCTTCTGATTTTGACTTTTGTTTGATGTTTGATTCATAAACCCTAATTTGGGCTTCCATATGCATCCATCTTGCATCCTCTTGCATAACATGACTTGCCATGACATTTCAAGCATCCATTTGTTTCATTTGACATCATAAGACATATTGAAAGCATGTTTGATCATTGCATCATGTATTTGCCATGTTGTATGTCATGTGCACTTCATAACTTTTCATGTATGTTCATGGTTCCTAACTTGCTTCATTTGCATTCATGAACTTGTATGATCATTTCCATGTGCTGCCTCATGTTTGTAGCATCTCATAGCATCATTAGCATCATGTATATGCTTCTGGTTTTGTTTCTCATCATGTCATCTCATCCCATTCTGCATTGCATTGCATTTCTTTCCTAACCTTTCAGGTGGTAAGTAACTTTGAGAAGTGAATTTGCCTTCACTTCTCATAACTTTTCTTTTCATCTCTCTTGCATCCATGCTGCATTCTTACATGTGTATGAGATTGAGCTTGCTCATTCTTCTTCTTCCCATTTTCTCTCTTCAAGTGACTTGACTTCTTGAATGAAGCAAGTCACTTTGTTTCTCTTGATCCTTTCATCTGCTTCCTGGTGGTTCCATTGAAGATCTTCTCTTGAAAACCTCACAAACCTTAGGAACAAACAAGCATGACAATGACTAGGGTTTTGATTAGTTTCCCCTTTTAGTTTTACCTTTGTGTCTCTTTTGAGTCTTCTCTTCTCATCTCATAATCAGGGACTAAACCCTAAAGGCTTCAAGGCTTTGTGATTAAGCTTATACCTGCATCCTTCTCTTAGGATGGAGTGTATAACTTTAATCCTAAGTGTTGAACCCTTAATGTGTTTAACTCCTTTAATCAATTCACTTAATAATCATCAAGACATTACACTTGTAACTTGGGCCTTGCATTAGGGTTCTAATTCTTCCTTAATTGGTTAAGAAGGACTAACCCTAGTGTTAATGGACAAGTCCCCCTCAAGTTGTCTTACAAATCATAAAACTTACTTCATCATCATACCATCAATTAAAATTCACTTAACCAAAGGCTTGTTATGTCATGAGTTTAATCCCTAATCATGGATTAAGTTGAGGAGCTTTCCTCAGCTTAAACACTCTCATCTATTATCCTTCTATTAGGATGGTGTAATGAGTCTGTTTAATCCTTGATTATGGCTTAATCTCATTACTTAACACTAAACAAAAACACCAAAAACATCTAAATAATCACAAGTAGGCTAATGATCTTAATCCTGTATCAAAGGTGATTAAGTGTGAGAATCTGACTTCACACTTAAGGTATTCTCATTACCCCTAATCAGAGGGAAGATGTGATGAGTTTACTAAATCCATTGGTTTAGGCTTAAGCTCATTAACTTATGACAAACTTTCAAAAGCAATAAAAGACTGAAAACACAAAAACAAACAATAATCGTCTCCTCCGGGATTCTTTTCTCATCATCTTCACTCACAAGCGAGAACTTGCTTCTTCCGTCTAATGCAAGACAGTTTGCATCTGTGCCAGACAGATCATACACTTGAGCATAGACAAGTAAGCAGTTCATCAAGTCAATTCATCTTTCAGTATCTTTGGGTCGAACTACGGTGTTCTGACTTCCTCATTGCACGAGAGGATACGTAGGCATAACTTAACAGTTATCGAACAAAAGTCTCTGTATATTCCCCCTCTTTCTAGCCTCATTCTTTTAGCCTCATGATCTTGAGCATTTCACTCCTGTTCTTACACTGACACTTCACTTATTATACTTCACTTTTCTCTTACACTGACACCTGTACATTCTTTTCCAGTTATTTTACACACAAATTGCACTGACACTACCCCTTTAAAACACAAATCTTTCAAGCGTGGATCCCGTCGAGTACGGCGGACAATCTGGGTGCTAATACCTTCCCAGGTTGTAATCAACCCCCTTTCTCAGTCTCTCTGGTTCGCAACTGTCTTATCCATGTCTTTCTAGGTCTATGCAGCGTTGCCTTTCCTCCGGGATAAAAATGCCTAGCTGGCGACTCTATTCATCTCCAGTGAGTTCACGGCTGTGTGTTCTCATTGTCCCTCTCGCCGACCGTTCGCGTCTGTACCCTATCTGACCCAGCTTCATTTAGTGGGAGCGACAGGGTTGAATAGATCCCTTTTTAAAATTTATCTTTTCAAAATTAAGTTGAAAGAGAATAGCGGAAGTTTCCCGGAAAATCGTCTAGTTCAAATTTGAAGTCACCGGAGATCAGATATGCGTAAAACTCAATTGGAATGAAATGATGACTAAATGAATTAATATTTTACAAATGATACACTTGAATATTCAGCACTTGATAAAGATAATCTTAATGATTATTGGAGAAGAAATCAAACACAAAGATATTGATTTTGTGTGATTAAGCTTTTTATCAAACACTTAGAGTGCACACTCCAAAGGCAATTTTGTTGTCTCAAATAGTGCAGAATTTTACACACTCTAATCAACACTTTTGAGTGAAGCGATTTATCAAACACCTTGTTTGCACTAATTTGATACACCAGAATTTTCAAGCACACAATATCAATATGAACAAAAGTAAAATGCGAGAAATAATAAGAACACAAGGAATTTGTTGAGGCAGTTCCTTCGTCGTCCTCGCTCGAAGTACTCTGCCCCCAATTTGAAATTGAATTGGGAAATTTTATTAAATCGCAATTGTTTTACAAGAATAGAAATGAATTAACCAACAAACCAAACCACGTTGAAGGTGATGTCAATTCTTCTTCTTTTCCCTTGATCCAAAGTAGAATCAAGTCTTCCACGCGTGTCGAGAAAGCCTCTGATTAATTGCTCCCTTATTGCAAGAATACAGGATTCTTCAAACTTTGAGCATGGCTGAGTTTCTCCCACACTTGTGAACCCACAAAGACCTTCACAATCCTCCGTCTACCGTGATATGAGAGAACGATCCACTTGATCTTCAATCTACCTCGCTCGGCTGAATCTACGACCGATCGATGTATGCAAAACCCCCAAATCTTCAATGATCTTGAAGGATAAAACCCTACAGATTTTTCCAAGGAAAACCCACACACTCTAAACCCAATTTGAAATTCTGATTCACGATTGAACGTTATCTCCAAAACGTACACCAAGATCGAACTAAGATTGTTGTGTGTAATTGTTTGATTGATGCAAGAATGAAGAAGATGAAGAGAGTTATGTGTATATCTTTCACTTTCCTTGTTAAAAAAATCTCAAAAGAAATTAAGCAGCTATTTATATTGGTTAGAGAAAATGAATCATAAGAGAGGGAAAAATAAATGAAAAAATGAGTCAGCACTGTAATGAGCCGACTCAAATCATTAAATGAGTCGGCTCAAACTTACAGATGAGTCGACCAAAATCAACAGAGAGGCAGCCTGTTGAGACCTGTGGAAAATGAGAAGAAAACATTTCTTAATGAGTCGACTCATGGGGGATTATGAGTCGGCTCATCTATACTCATGAGTCGACCAAAATCATGCCCCAGGCAACCTGTTTGGACCCGTGCGTTTGCCACCATTTTACACTTGAATGAGTCGGCTCATAAAAGGTTGTGAGTCGACTTGTCCATACTTATGATTCGACCAAAATGATGCATCAGGCAGCCTGTTTGGACCCGTGCATTTATCATGAGTTTAACATTGAATGAGTCGGCTCATTGATGAATTTGAGTTGGCTCATTCAGTATGTTTTTCCAAAAATGCCAATCCTTCCTTTTTCATTTTGAACCTGTCAAGCTTTCGAAACATGCCAAGTTTTTGACACATTAAAACCATGCCATGTCACACAAACTCCCCCTTTTTGATGATGGCAAAAACTTGATGAATTAATCGCCAAACTCCCCCTGATTATGTGACCCGATCTTATATACATCGATCTCAATATCATCTCCCCCTTTGACAACATCAAAAAGAAGAGAAACCATATGAGTGAATTGAATCAATAAAGATAGCAAGCTGAATGAAATGTTAATTTGAGAAGCCAATTGCAATAGATCCACACATTCACAAACACACAATTTGGAAAGGCGAGTAAAAATGATAATAAACAAAAAACAATGGGATTAACGAGAAATAAAAGTTCATTCAAACAAACAAAGCAAACATTACATAAACCAAAATAATATTCATGAAAATTACATATGATGCAACTATTCTCTCAAGGGTGTGGATAACGATCCTTAGTGGAAGGGTAGCGGCGATGATAGGTGATGGGCTGTGAATCATCCATGTCATTTTCTGTGAACTGAAGAAAGCTATTGTTTAGCAAGTTAAAGGTCGTGTCCTGAGCAACCAAGTGATCCTGCAATGCAGTATACCTAGTGTCTTGAACAGACACATACTCAGCAAAGGCGGTGTCTTGCACAGTTAAACGCCTCTCCAACTCGGTGTATCTCTCAGCCTGCTGTTGGAGTTGCATATTTTGGAGCATTACCATTATTCTCGACGGATCATCTTGTTGCGGTTGAGATGGAGGAGGAGAGGGAGGAGTAAAGAGAGTAGTGGTGTTAGTCCACCCGGTGTTTTGCCATTCACCCCAGCCTTGATTTTCATAGGAGTCATTTGATGGTATGCCATGCCACTCTTCATTGTCAGCGGGCAAGTCTTCATTGGGAATCTCATTTTGTTCAGGTTGATCTTCAGGATCATCGCCATCAGAATTATCTTCAAGAGGTTGATTTTAATCACCTCTTCCCACATATCGATACCGGCGTTCTTGATAGTCCCATATGTGACCCATGAGGCTTAGGGTCTTCTGCTGAAACCAATTTGTATCCGGAACAGACACCACTGGAATATCAAAACCAACAACCCCATCTTTGTCGATAATCTTCTGAATAATGGAAGGATAAGCAAGAGCAACGCCTTTCTTTTCCTTTAAGGCAAAGATTTGAATCGCAAAATAGTGAGGTCAGTTGACTTTGACCTTGTTTCGAAGAATATAAACCAAATGCACTTCACTCATATCAATACGAGAGAAGCCTCCTTTCTTGGGCCGTAAGTTGTGGGTAACAATCCAATGCAGGATACGATCCACCGGCTTAACTTTTCCGGTAGTGATGGTGTTCGGGAATAATTCATAATTAACAACGAAATCAACAAAAGGTTCTTTAAGCATACCATTGAGTTCATTATGGAAGATGTAGTTGTCAACTTGAGACGTATTTGTCATCAAAATACTAGCTTCTTCAGGATCAATGCGAAATAGATCTTTCCACACTTGAGCATTGACGGCAAACATTCTAGAGCACATTCGTAAATTGAATTCGAAACCCTTAAAAGTGCAAACCAACCCAGCATAGAATATCTTAACCAAATCCTCATTATAGTCAACGTGATAGGATAGAAAAGGATTGATACCTTGGAAGTCCATAAGTTCAATGATGTGGGGAATGTGCATCTGAGTAGCAGTTGTTCTTGAGTAGACATATTGAGGGATAACTTTTCTGTTCTTGAATTTCTTGTTGTAGACTTCAACCAGATCAGAGGGAAGAAGAGACAGTGAACTAACCAAAAGAGATGATTGAGAAGAGGAGCCACGGGACCTTTTCCCTGTAGTTTTGGAAGCCATTTTTGACAGAAAATGAAGCTTTGAGAGAGATATGAGGGTTGGAGGAAGATGATGGAACTTGAGAGAATATGAGAATGTTATGTGTTGGTAATGATAATATGAAATGATAATGAGTTTTTAATAAAAAATAATTAAAGAAATCATAAATGGAAAGGGAAAAGTGGATGGGTGCATTGATGTGCCGACCTAGGGAGGTGAAATGGCAGGCGACGCGTCTTTTCAAGACAGCCACACGTTAGTCGAGGCGTCAGTGAGCCGACTCAAATTCATCAATGAGTCGACTCAATTTGAATTTGAAATGAGTCGGCTCAAAGGAGCATATAGGTCAACTCATAAGAGTTCATGAGCCGACTCATGAGTCGGCCTGTTGGGACCCGGCAATTTTCAACACCACATTTCATCAAAAACCACTTAAAATACCTTAAAATATGAAAACATCATCATGTATGCAAATTATTTGTCAAGCAATCACTCATAATCCACTAGAATAGAAGAAATAGATTAATTTACAAACACAATTCATGCACCACATTCTTACTACATACATATATCAAGAATGAATTAAGGTAACTAAGTAAAGAGTGATATTACCTCGAGTATATGAGATATGAATGAAAGATAATACTTCATAATGGGATGTGAGAGACAAGTGAAGTTAACTCAAGGAATAATATATAATCAAAACAATGATTACTAAGATCTATTCGATATGTCAAGAACATCAAGTTCCCTACGGATAAAGAAGAAAGGATCGGTAGCGAGTGGTTTTGTAAAAATATCGGCTAGTTAATTTACACTATCAACATGCTCAAACACCACATCACCTTTCTCTACATGATCCCTAAGAAAATGATGCCTGATTTCAATATGTTTAGTGCATGAATGAAGAATAGGATTCTTGGTAAGATTAATTGCACTAGTATTGTCACACAAGATTGGAATTTGTTTGAGAGAGATATTGAAGTCGAGTAATTGTTGTTTTAGCCATAGTATTTGGGCACAACAATTTCCGGCTGCAATATACTCCGCCTCTGCAGTGGATAAGGCAACAGAAACTTGCTTTTTGTTATGCCAACTGACAAGAGAGTTTGAAAATAAATGACAAGCTCCACTAGTGCTTTTCCTATCCACTTTGCAACCGGCAAAGTTGGAATCGGAAAAACCTACCAACGAACAATCACTACCCTTAGGATACCATAAACCAAACTTAGCCGTACCACAAAGATACCTAAGTATGCGTTTAACTGATTTTAAATGTGATTCCTTAGGGAAAGATTGAAACCTAGCGCACATACATACACTGAACATAATATCGGGACGCGATGCGGTAAGATAAAGAAGAGAACCAATCATACCTTGATACCTTTTTATATCTACATCCTTACCATTTTCATCACGATCAAGACTTGCCGCCGTAGGCATTGGTGTATCAATAGACTTGGAGTTTGTCATATCAAACCTTTTGAACAACTCATTGCAATATTTAGTTTGACTTATGAAGGTTCCATCTTCAAGTTGTCTAATTTGAAGTCCGAGGAAGAAATTTAACTCCCCCATCATACTCATTTCAAACTCACCTTGCATGGAACTTGAAAATTCTTTAACCAACTTCATATTAGTAGATCCAAAGATAATGTCATCTACATATACTTGAACTAATATAGAATGTTTTCCTTCACGTTTAAGAAAGAGAGTAGTGTCAACCTTTCCTCTTGAAAATCCTTGATTGATTAAAAATTTGCTTAGGCGCTCATACCAAGCTCTAGGAGCTTGTTTGAGACCATATAAAGCACGTTTTAATTAGTTTGTAAACATGATTTGGTTTTTCAAAGATTTCAAACCCAGGAGGTTGACACACATAAACCTCTTCGTTTATATATCCGTTAAGGAAGGCACTCTTAACATCCATTTGATACAGTTTAAAGTTTTTAGAACATGCAAATGCAAGTAAAAGGCGTATAGCTTCAAGGCGGGCAACAGAAGCATAAGTTTCCCCATAGTTTATCCCTTCCTCTTGGTTATACCCTTGAGCAACAAGACGATCCTTGTTGCGAATGATAGTGTCGTTTTCATCCAATTTGTTCCTAAAAACCCATTTGGTGCCAATTACTCGATGATTTAATGGAGGTGGAACAAGGTCCCAAACCTCATTTCTCTTAAATTGATTTAGTTCCTCTTGCATAGCTAGGAACCAATTTTCATCAAGTAATGCTTCTTTGGCATTCTTAGGCTCAATTTGAGATATGAAGGCATGATAAAAACAAAAATTACTTAGCCTTGATCTAGTAATGACACCCTTTGAGATATCTCCATTGATGTTATCGATAGGATGATCTTTTGATGTCTTCCATTCCAATGGTAGATCATTTTGAAGGGATGCTTGACCTTCATCTTTGAGACTAGACACATCAACCGGCTCCTTATTCATAACATCTGGAAAGGGTTCAACACGAGAAACATCAATGTCTTTAACAATCTCACTAGAGGAGGCACCTGCATCAATAACACCACTACCTTTTTCGACAACATTTGGATAAGTTTCATCAAAAGATACATGTACAGATTCTTCGACTATAAGCAACCTTTTATTAAATATTCTATATGCTTTGCTTGAATTAGAGTATCCAAGGAAGATGCCTTCATCCGCCTTTGAATCAAATTTACCAAGATTTTCTTTTCCATTATTGAGCACAAAGCATTTGCAACCAAAAACATGAAGATGTGAAACATCAGGCTTTCTTCCTTTTAATAGTTCATAGGGCATTTTGTTTAGAATAGGTTGAATAGTGATCCTATTCAAAACATAGCAAGCGGTGTTAATAGCATCGGCTCAAAAATATTTAGGAAGATCGCTATCATTAATCATAGTTCTTCCCAATTCCTCCAACACACAATTTTTACGTTCCACAACACCATTTTGTTGTGGTGTTCTAATAGCGGAGAAGTTATGATCAATGCCATGATTTTCACAAAAAATTTCAAAGAGATGATTTTCAAACTCACCTCCATGGTCACTTCTAATAGTTACAATGTTTGTGCCAAGTTTGTTTTGAGATAATTTGGCAAAAGTTTCAAAGGCCGAAAAGGTATCACTTTTACTAGCTAAAAAGATTGTCCAACAAAATCGAGAGTAGTCGTCAACAATAACAAAACCATAATAGTTCCCTCCTATACTTTTGATTCTAGAAGGACCAAAAAGATCCATGTGTAGAAATTCAAGAGGTCTAGAAGTAGAGACTAGATTTATTAATATAAAAGATATCTTAGTTTGCTTACCCATTTGGAAAGCATCACAAAGATGATCTCTAGTGAACTTTATGTTAGGAAAACCGACTACTAAGATTTTGGACACAACCTTATTTAGCAAGTCAAAATTGATATGAGCTAAACGTCTATGCCAAAGCCAAGATTCTTCACTTTTGGAGATAAGACATTTAGGATTACTTAATGAAATTCTGTGATCAGGTATGAGATGTCCTAAGAGATGTCCCAACACTTAATAGGACATTTGACAAGTTTAATCAAAACTTAAACAGCAGGAAAAATAAACAACACAGAAGTTTGTTAACCCAGTTCAGTGTATAACCACACCTACATCTGGAGGCTACCAAGCCAGGAGGAAATCCACTATTAGTAATATTAATTCTAGACTTAAACCACCCTGTTTAATCTATCACTTAATACTTACCCAATGCAATTTCTACCTAAGACTCACTTAGATAAGAGTACCCTACTCACTCCCCCTCAATCACCCAGTGATCAAGTTTACAAGTTTACTGAAATTGAAGACATCCTTCAAACAAAACAGCTTGATCTTACTTAACAGTTTCAATCAAGTCACAAATGCACTTTTGCTTAAAAGCTCATAAAGTGGTACATAAAAACAACCTGCTATTAAAACACTAGACACCCTATTTAGTCTTCTGAAATTCGTACTCAATTCTATGAGTTTCTGTTGTTTAAATAGGTATCTGAATTTTGGGCTTTCTGTAGAATGATCCAGCCCTACTGTGCAGCAACTGTCACCTTGAATTTAGGGTTTGTTACCTCCTATATTCTAGGTGCATTAGGTCTTCTGTTTTAATCTGAATCTTCAATTTAAAACTCCCTACAGATGCGCCTTGTTCTGTTTTTATCCAGCATTAATTAATCCCAGATAGTTCTCCTTAAATATCTCTGATCTGTTAATCAATAATTAATTCTGGTAGCAGGTCTGAGATGTCTCAACATCTGTTGGGACATCCTGAAAAACTGAACTTAATTTATTCACACAATGTCCCAACATCTGATGAGACATCCTGAAATAAATTCACATACTCTGTTTGATAATGTCCCAACATCTGATAGGACATTCTGAACTGAATTTAGCATTTCTTGTTTGGTCAAAAATTCTGCCAATTCTTAAACATCTACAAACTCCCCCTTTGGCTAATTTTTGGCTAACATCTTTCCTGGTTTTCAGAGTGCAGCAGAAGTTCTTTTTATCAGAGTATATCATTACTTTTATGTTGATTTTTATTTGAGATTACTCCCCCTCAAACAAATATGTGTCCAGTCTTGTTTCAACAGAAATACACACTGATTCAGTTCAGACAGAAACAAACAGATTTCATTCAAAATAACCAGCAGTATAAATTTGTTGTTGTTCTCCCCCTTGGTAGGCATAAAATTAGGGGCCAAAGAAATATTATCCAGAATTACAAATCATTGTTGTCATTACAAATGCCTCACATACAAAGATCACTCAGATTCATCACTCTCAGTAGCTTCCTCCACTTCAGTGTCTTCATCTTTATCAGCTTCACTTTCAGCTTCACTGTCTTCACCAGATGCAGCATTCTGATCTTCTTCACTTTCCAACATTTGAATGATTTCCTCCAGCTTCTTCTTTCTAGCTTCAAGCTCTTTGCATGTGCACTTTAGCTCAGCAATTAATTCTTCCTTGGAGATAGAAGACTTAGCAGTTGAGGGACCAGCAGATGTCCCAGAAGGTGCTTCAACATCTGCAGCATGATGACTGAGGAATAACTTGTAGTGAAAAGCCAGGGGGCTCTCTCTCTTGCATGCAGTATCCTTGTCAGTGAGAATTCCAGGGTATTGATTGAGCATAATACCACACAGCAAAGATGGAAAAGCTATTGGCAGCTTTGTTGCAGAAGAGATGGCATGCTTCATAGTCTGATCAAAAATATAAGCTCCATAATCCATCTTGGTTTGAGTTCCCACAGCATAGATGAATCTGGCCAGACCAGTTGATATTGAAGAAGTGTGGTTGGTAGGCACCCAGTTAGCAGTTCCAATCCTGTTCAGCATGGCATACTTTCTGGTAAGCATGCTCACTGAGAGCTTACCCTTCACAGGCCATGCCTTGACCTGGTCTGCAGTGATCACTTTACAGACTTGATTATCTGTCTTACCTAGCTCATTGGGTCCATCTGTTTCTCTTCCTAGATACTCATTGATGATTTGAGGAGAAAACTGGACACATTTGCCTCTAACAAAAACTTTTCTAAACTCAGAGGACTTACCATTTGAGCAATCCTCCTGAAGATTCACAATGAACTCTTTGACAAGAAGTTCATAGCAGGGAGAGAACTCTGAGACTGTCTTGAATAGTCCTGCAGCAGAGATTAGGTCAATGATTTCTGTGCACTCAAGTGCATTGCTGCTTAGTTCTCTTTCCAAAGCAACCCTTCTTTGGTACACATATTTCCATCTGTTGACACTGGAGACATGATGGAAGGATATGTTGTCCAAGGGAGCTTCTGGAACAACAGTTGAAGCTCTAGCTGGTGCTGGTTTCTTCTTGGGAGGAGATGTTGGGACATCTGATCCAACATCTGAATCTGATGGCGTTGCAGCTTTTCTCTTCTGGGTTTGAACCTTGCTCCATGGTTTTGCTGGACCAAAAGTGGCTTTAGCCTTGCCTTTCTTTGGACTAGCCTTCTTCTTCTCAGGAATGACAGGTTCATCTTGCATCTTTCCTTTCCTGGACCTTAGCCTTTTGGCTATGCTGGGTTTGACAGATGCTATGATTTCTGCATCAGAGTCCTGCTCCAGATTGACTACTGGAGGGGATTGAGCAGTCTCCTCATCAGCTTGTTGATCAGCAGAAATTTGATCTTCATTTGATTCTTTAGCCTGTTCCGCAGAAACTTCTTTATCACTTTCACTTGAGGTTTTATCCTCAGTTTGTTCAACATCAGATGAGTTCTTTTTCTTATCTTCAGATGTTCCAACATCTGTTGGGACATCTTGTTCTGCAGCAGTGTCCTCTGTACCTTGAGTTGGTTCTTCTTGAGGTGCAGGAATAATGTTCAAAGGAACAGAGATCCCTCTCACCACCCTTTGTTCAGAAAACACTTGGTTGACAATCTCCTTGATGGAATCATCAACATATTTGGAGTAATTAGCATGAGAGGGAATGTCTTTAGCTTTGCTTCTGATTTGATCTTTACCTCTTTTTGGTGTTCTTGCCTTTTTAGTGTGAGAAACGCTTCCCCTGAGTTCGTCCAATGGGGTTGATTGCATTGGTACCACAGAGATGGGAGTGGCATGAACTACGTCTTCCTGGTTGAGAACTTCCTCAGTAGTTTTAGGGTTTTGAGACATTGTAGAGGAAGATAGATGAACAGCTTTAGGGTTTATGATTTCTGAAGGAATGCTAGTTAATGTGATTCGCTTGTGATAGTATGATGGGAATCTTGATAGCTACTTATAAGTAGTTACTAAATAAGTAACCGTTACAGTGCAAATGATTAGGGATGGAATTCCCAAGGATCTTGTCCAGACTGGTTTAGCCATCTGGACCTTATGCCATGCAATGTCATATGACATGTTGGCACATCTCATTAACTGCTAAATATCACATAAACAGATTCCAAGTTTGCCCCTTAAGTTCTCAAATTGTGTAGCATCCAATGCTTTGGTAAAGATATCAGCTAACTGCAGATTTGTAGCTACATGCTCCAATGAAATCACCTTTTCTTCTACAAGATCTCTGATGAAATGATGTCTGATATCAATATGCTTTGTCCTGCTATGTTGGATAGGATTCTTTGATATGTTGATTGCACTTAAGTTGTCACAGTACAATGTCATGACATCCTGTGGGACATTGTACTCAGTGAGCATCTGCTTCATCCAAACCAACTGAGAACAACTGCTACCTGCTGCTATATACTCAGCTTCAGCTGTAGATAAGGATACACAATTCTGTTTCTTACTGAACCAAGAAATCAGATTGTTTCCTAGAAAGAAGCATCCTCCTGAAGTGCTTTTTCTGTCATCAGCACTTCCTGCCCAATCAGCATCACAGAAGCCAGAGAGAATTGGTTTGCAACCATGAAAGTACATTATGCCATAGTCACAAGTACCATTAACATATTTAAGGATTCTCTTGACTTGATTAAGATGACTGACTTTTGGATCAGCTTGATATCTTGCACAAACTCCTACTGCAAAAGCAATGTCTGGTCTGCTAGCAGTCAAGTATAACAAGCTTCCAATCATGCTTCTATATAAACTTTGATCTACATTCTCACCCTTTTCATCTTTAGTCAGCTTTAAATGTGTGGGAGCAGGAGTTCTTTTATGAGAAGCATTTTCCATTCCAAATTTCTTCACTATGTTCTTGGAGTACTTACTTTGGGAAATAAACATTGAGTCTTCCATTTGCTTTACTTGCAGACCAAGAAAGTAGGTTAATTCACCTACTAGACTCATTTCAAATTTAGATTCCATCTGCTTGACAAAATGTTTGACCATCTTATCAGACATCCCACCAAAGACAATGTCATCAACATATATTTGAGCAATCATGACATTTCCTTCTTCATCTTTAACAAACAGGGTTTTATCAATCCCACCTTTTCTGTATCCTTGCTTGATAAGAAATGTGGTTAGTCTCTCATACCATGCCCTTGGAGCTTGCTTCAAACCATAAAGTGCTTTCTTTAGTTTGTATACATGATTTGGACAGCTTGGATCAACAAATCCTTTAGGCTGTTCTACATATACTTCTTCATTAAGATAGCCATTTAAAAAGGCACTTTTCACATCCATTTGAAATAGCTTGAACTTTAAGATACAAGCAATTCCCAACAGTAGTCTTATTGATTCAAGCCTTGCTACTGGTGCAAAGGTTTCATCAAAGTCTACTCCTTCAATTTGAGTGTATCCTTGAGCTACAAGTCTGGCTTTGTTCTTTGTAACAACTCCTTGTTCATTTGACTTGTTCTTATACACCCATTTTGTTCCAATCACATTTATGTCATCAGGTCTAGGAACAAGATTCCACACTTCATTCCTTGTGAATTGACCTAATTCATCTTGCATAGCACAAATCCAGTATTCATCAGTGAGAGCTTCCTTGATATTTTTAGGTTCTATTTTGGAAACAAAACAAGAACCTGAAATCACTTCTCTTGATCTAGTGCTCACACCTCTGTTGGGATCACCAATTATTAAATCTTTGGGATGATCCTTCTGTATTCTGATGGAGGGAGGTTTGCTTGAATCTTCTGACCTTGTATCATTTTGAGTGAAGTTATATTGATCATTCTTTTCTTCAGCTTCAATCTTGATATCAGCAGATGTTCCAACATCTTCTGGGACATCTGTAGGAGCATCATCAATTATCACATTTATGGACTCCATGATAACATTTGTTCTGTAGTTAAATACTCTATATGCTCTGCTGTTTATAGAGTATCCAAGGAAAATTCCTTCATCACTTTTAGGATCCATTTTTCTCCTTTGCTCCCTATCTGCCAGAATATAGCATTTACTTCCAAACACATGAAAGTACTTCACAGTGGGTTTTCTGCCCTTCCAGACTTCATATATTGTGGACAGGGTTCCTTTTCTCAAGGTAACTCTGTTATGGATGTAGCAGGCAGTGTTCATAGCTTCAGCCCAGAAATACAGAGGTAACTTTTTAGCATGGATCATAGCTCTTGCTGATTCTTGAATAGTTCTATTCTTTCTTTCAACAATCCCATTCTGTTGAGGAGTGATAGGTGAAGAATACTCATGATTGATTCCTTCTGAAGAGCAGAAATCTAAGAACTTTTGATTCTCAAATTCTTTTCCATGATCACTTCTTATTCTGATCACACAGCTGGATTTTTCCCTTTGCAATCTTTGACATAATTCTTTGAATACATCTGACTTTTCTTTGATGAAGTTTATCCATGTATATCTTGAAAAATCATCAACCACAACATAGGCATACCTCTTACCACCAAGACTTTCAACCTGCATAGGTCCCATAAGATCCATATGTAAAAGTTCCAAAACTTTGGAAGTTGTCAGATGTTGGAGCTTTGGATGGGACATCTTGGTTTGTTTGCCTATTTGACATTCACCACATATTTTGCCATCATCAATCTTCAGTTTGGGAATACCTCTTACAGCATCCATAGATATGATCTTCTTTATGCCTCTGAAATGAAGATGACCTAGCCTTTGGTGCCATAGTTTTACTTCTTCTTCTCTAGCTAGAGAACAAGTTGAAGTGGGACTGAAGTCTAATGGCTCCCACATGTAACAGTTGTCTTTTGACCTTGCACCTTTCATGACAACTTCTTGCTCTTGGTTAGTCACTATGCATTCAGTTTTTGTAAAGTTTACACTGTATCCTTGATCACATAGTTGACTTATACTGATCAGGTTAGCAGTTAACCCTTTAACTAGCAATACATCATCTAGCCTTGGAACATCTTGACAGTCCAAGGTTCCAACTCCTTTGATCTCTCCTTTAGCTCCATCTCCAAAAGTTACATACCTGGATGAATGTGATTTTAAGTTCACTAGCAGATTCTTCAACCCAGTCATGTGCCTTGAACATCCACTGTCAAAATACCAGTCTTCTTTAGCTGATACTTTCAGTGATGTATGTGCTATGTATGCAGTACTTTTCTTTGACCAGATGAGTTGAGATTTCTTTTGATGCCTCTGCCCTGTGTGTTGTTCAGCTGATCTCAAAGCTTGATTGTTGATCTGGTTCTTGGGACTGTGGCTTTGATCAGTCTGAATGTCAGCTTTTGGTCTCCAAACCTTCTTGATGACCTCTGTCTTCTGCTTAGGAGGTTGCTGATTTCTTTGATGTCTAAGCACTTTCTTGGTACCTTCTACTTTCTGTTTGGAGGGTTGCTGATACATCTGATTTGGATATCCATGTAGCTTATAACAGTGAGGTTTGATATGTCCAAATCTTCCACAGTGATGGCATCTCCATCTTTGATACTTCTTCTTCATCTTGTTCTTTCCAGAATGTTGAGACATCTGTTGGAACATTATGTTTGTCTTTGTGTTCTGATGTTGAAGCATCTGTTGGGACATCTTGTTTGACTGTGTAATTTTTGAAGTAGCTTTGCTAGAGCTGGCTTCATCTCTGTTATATCCCAGTCCACTTTTGTCCCCAGAATGTTTATTATTGCAGAGAATAGCATCCAGTGTATTTGAGCTGCTGCTCATCATTCTAACAGATTTGGACATATGTTCCAGCTTAGAATTGAGAAGAGTTACTTCACTTTTTAAGGTATCAATGATTACTTGATCACTTGCTTTTTCTTCTTCTAGTACTTCATTCTGCTTCTTTAGCTTTATGACCTCACTGCATACTTCAGTACTTCTCTTGTACAGATCCTTGAAGGCTTGCTCAAGATCTGCATAAGTAATCTCTTCACAGCTGGACTCACTGTCATATTCACACAGTCCAGCTAAAGCAGTAATGTGCTTAGCTGATTCTTCTTCTGAATCTCCTGAGTCTTCATCAGACCAGGTCACAGAGAGTCCTTTCTTTTGCCTCTTTAAGTAGGTAGGACATTCAAACTTGATATGTCCATATCCTTCACATTCATGGCATTTGACTCCTTTATCTTGACTGGTCTTTTCAACATACTTTACTCTTTTGTTAGCATCATAAGGTCTTCTGTTCTCAGAGTTTGTGTTTCTTCCACTAGGTTTAGATTTTCCTTCCATTCCTCTGAGAATCTGTTTGAATTGTCTTCCAATCAATGCAAGGTTTTCTGATAAGCTTTTATCATTTTCTGGTTCATCATCTTCTTCTTCATCTGTATTTGAAACCAAGGCAATACTTTTGTTCTTTTTAGCATGTGTGTCATTCATTCCCATCTCAAAAGTTTGAAGGGAACCAATGAGTTCTTCAGCTTTCATGGAGCATATGTCTTGTGCCTCTTCTATTGCTGTGACTTTCATGTCAAATCTTTTTGGCAAAGATCTGAGAATCTTCCTTACAAGCTTTTCATCAGTCATCTTTTCTCCCAAGGCTCCAGAAGTATTGGCTATATCCAAGATGTTCATGTAGAACTCATGAATTGATTCATCTTCCTTCATTCTCAAGTTTTCAAACTTGGTGGTGAGAAGTTGAAGTCTTGACATTTTTACTTTTGATGTTCCTTCATGAGTTGTCTTGAGGGTATCCCACACATCTTTGGCCAGCTCACAATGATGCACCAGTCTGAAAATATTTCTATCAATGCCATTGAATAAAGCATTTAGGGCTTTTGAGTTGCCTAGTTCTGAATCTTCTTCCTCTTTACTCCATTCTTCTTCAGGTTTCAGAACTTTTGATCCATCTTTGGTGTCTTGGACAGGATGTTTCCATCCAACATTTACTGCTCTCCATGCCCTGTTGTCAAGTGATTTTAAGAATGCAATCATTCTTGGCTTCCAGTAGTCATAATTAGATCCATCCAGAATAGGTGGTCTATTTACTGACCCTATATCTCTGTCCATGTTACAGAATTTGTTTTCCCTAGATCTCACCCAGTATAAACAGGCAGGGTGCCTGCTCTGATACCAATTGAAATTCTGTGATCAGGTATGAGATGTCCTAAGAGATGTCCCAACACTTAATAGGACATTTGACAAGTTTAATCAAAACTTAAACAGCAGGAAAAATAAACAACACAGAAGTTTGTTAACCCAGTTCAGTGTATAACCACACCTACATCTGGAGGCTACCAAGCCAGGAGGAAATCCACTATTAGTAATATTAATTCTAGACTTAAACCACCCTATTTAATCTATCACTTAATACTTACCCAATGCAATTTCTACCTAAGACTCACTTAGATAAGAGTACCCTACTCACTCCCCCTCAATCACCCAGTGATCAAGTTTACAAGTTTACTGAAATTGAAGACATCCTTCAAACAAAACAGCTTGATCTTACTTAACAGTTTCAATCAAGTCACAAATGCACTTTTGCTTAAAAGCTCATAAAGTGGTACATAAAAACAACCTGCTATTAAAACACTAGACACCCTATTTAGTCTTCTGAAATTCGTACTCAATTCTATGAGTTTCTGTTGTTTAAATAGGTATCTGAATTTTGGGCTTTCTGTAGAATGATCCAGCCCTACTGTGCAGCAACTGTCACCTTGAATTTAGGGTTTGTTACCTCCTATATTCTAGGTGCATTGGGTCTTCTGTTTTAATCTGAATCTTCAATTTAAAACTCCCTACAGATGCGCCTTGTTCTGTTTTTATCCAGCATTAATTAATCCCAGATAGTTCTCCTTAAATATCTCTGATCTGTTAATCAATAATTAATTCTGGTAGCAGGTCTGAGATGTCTCAACATCTGTTGGGACATCCTGAAAAACTGAACTTAATTTATTCACACAATGTCCCAACATCTGATGAGACATCCTGAAATAAATTCACATACTCTGTTTGATAATGTCCCAACATCTGATAGGACATTCTGAACTGAATTTAGCATTTCTTGTTTGGTCAAAAATTCTGCCAATTCTTAAACATCTACACTTAAGGTTATCGAATTCAAATCAAGCATATAAACATTGTTAACCCTCAGGCCTTTAAACACATCCTATTTGTTGTCATTATGTTCAATTATGCATCCTTCTTTAGAGAAAGAAACATTATATCCCTTATCACATAATTGAATAATGCTAACAAGGTTATGTTTAAGACCCTCAACTAAAAGGACATTAGAGATAAATGTAGAAGAGGGATTACCTACACTACCTTTACCGAGTATAGCTCCCTTGTTGTTATCACCATAGGTAACAAAGCCTTTCTTCTTAGCCACAAAGTCATAGAATAGGGAAATATCACCTGTCATATGTCTTGAGCATCCACTATCAAGAAACCACCGTTTCTCCATAGTCTCAAGACATTCCACCTGTATGATTAGACAAGAGAGAAAGGTACCCAATTTTCATTGGGTCCTAGAGTGTGAGTGAAAATTTTGTTGCTTTTAGGCAACCATTGACAAATGCTATTTGGGACCAAGTATCTCCTAAAACGACATTTGGCAATTATATGACCTTCCTTGCAACAATAGTGACATTTCAAGAATGGTTTTGGTTTGCATTGACTATTTTGATCCTTCACAACATAGGTGTATTTTTGATATGGATTATTCATTGATTCCCTAAAGTTTGAACGATCAATAGTAAATGTCATTTTTGGTTGTGATAACTTGTCTAGTTTGGCTTGAAGAGTTTTGACTTCCTTTTGCCAAATCCAACATGTTTCACAACCATGAAAGTTGTGCCATTTGCATTCGTCTTCTACTATAGATTCTACCATTGATACCTTAAGAGCTTTCATAGCATTTTCACTATCCGAAACCTTGCTTTCTAAATGTGTAAATATTCTTTTATCGGATGCAATGCGCTTGAAAGCTTCTTTAGCTTCTTGATGGAGAATATTAAATGTACTAAGCAAATCATTATAAGACAATTTTTCAGCATAATCATATTTGGCATATCTTACCTCTTTCTTGCCTTTCTTATGAGCCATGAGGCAAAGATTTACTCTCTCTTCCTTATCGCTTGAGGTATCTTTGCTAGACGACTCACTATCGCTTTCCCAAGCAATATATGTTCTTCTACCCTTGTTTCCTTTTCTTTGATATTTGTCTTTTGCCTTGTCTTTCTTTAACATAGGGCAATCCGGTTTGTAATGTCCCAGTTTTCCACAGTTGTAACAAGATCCCTTGCCTTTAGTACTTTTAACATACTCTTGCTTAGAAGGATTAGATTTTCTTCAATAGTTGATGAGACGCTTGTCCGAATGAGAAATCTCATTCTTTTTTAGATACCGATTGTATCTTCTTATGAATAAGCCCATATCTTCATTTGATTCGTCTTCATCATCACTCGTATCACTCCCACTATCTTTATTTGTGGAGGATTTTGAGGAAGAAGCTTTTAATGAAATAAACTTCTTCTTCTTCTCATGATCTTTATTTTTCTCGATCTTTTCTTTCTTTTCTTTGTCTTCATGCTCATTTAAGTTTAAGAGTTCTTGTTCGTGCTCTTGTAGTTTTCCAATGAGAGTGGTTAGATCCAAAGTTCTTACGTCATTGGCTTCTTTAATTGCCGTAACTTTTGGCAACCATTCCCTAGTAAGACATCTCAAATTTTTGTTAGTTGCAACATCATTAGGAGTAGTTTTACCAAGAGCATTTAATCGATTTGTCAAGTGAGAAAATCTTTTTCCCATTTCACCCACGGTTTCCCCTTGGCTCATGTGAAAACGATCAAACTCTTGTTATAGAGTATTAATTCGAGCAAGCTTAACATCATTGGTTCCTTCATGGGCAACTTGTAAGGCTTCCCACATAGCTTTAGCCGATGTGTGATGAGAAACTCGAAAATATTCATCAGCTCCCAAGGAAGCTATAAGTATGTTTCGAGCTTTCCAATCGTAGCTATATTTCTTTTCATCATTATCATCCCATTGTGCTTCCGGTTTCTCAATTTGGACATTATCCGGTTCGGACATGGTTATTTGAAAAGGGCCTTCTTGGATAACTTTCCAAATTTTTCTATCCACAGAGTTGATATGGATACACATACAATCTTTCCAGTGACTATAGTTTTCTCCGATAAAAACTGGAGCTCTATTGTACGCCCCCGTTGGATCGTTGTCCATTTTCCAATAAGTTGTATGTGAAGCACTAGATGAACCGGTGCTCTTGATACCACTTGTTAGACGATAGCGCGGATCTAGAAGGGGGGTTGAATAGATCCCTTTTTAAAATTTATCTTTTCAAAATTAAGTTGAAAGATAATAGCGGAAGTTTCCCGAAATCGTCTAGTTCAAATTTGAAGTCACCGGATATCGGATATGCGTAAAACTCAATTGGAATGAAATGATGACTAGATGAATTAATATTTTACAAATGATACACTTGAATATTCAGCACTTGATAAAGCTAATCTTAATGATGATTGGAGAAGAAATCAAACACAAAGATATTGATTTTGTGTGATTGAGCTTTTTATCAAACACTTAGAGTCCACACTCCAAAGGCAATTTTGTTGTCTCAAATAGTGCAGAATTTTACTCACTCTAATCAACACTTTTGAATGAAGCAATTTATCAAATACCTTGTTTGCACTAATTTGATACACCAGAATTTTCAAGCACACAATATCAATATGAACAAAAGTAAAATGCGAGAAATAATAAGAACACAAGGAATTTGTTGAGGCAGTTCCTTCGTCGTCCTCGCTCGAAGTACTATGCCCCCAATTCGAAATTGAATTGGGAAATTTTATTAAATCGCAATTGTTTTACAAGAATAGAAATGAATTAACCAACAAACCAAACCACATTGAAGGTGCTGTCAATTCTTCTTCTTGTCCCTTGATCCAAAGTAGAATCAAGTCTTCCACGCGTGTCGAGAAATCCTCCGATTAATTGCTCCCTTATTGCAAGAATACAGGATTCTTCAAACTTTGAGCACGGCTGAGTTTCTCCCACACTTGTGAACCCACAAAGACCTTCGCAATCCTCCGTCTACCGTGATATGAGAGAACGATCCACTTGATCTTCAATCTACCTCACTCGGATGAATCTACGACCGATCGATGTGTGCAAAACCCCCAAATCTTCAATGATCTTGGAGGATAAAACCCTACGGATTTTTCCAAGGAAAACCCACACACTCTAAACCCAATCTGAAATTCTGATTCACGATTGAACGTTATCTCCAAAACGTACACCAAGATCGAACAAAGATTGTTGTGTGTAATTGTTTGATTGATGCAAGAATGAAGAAGATGAAGAGAGCTATGTGTATATCTTTCACTTTCCTTGTTAAAAAAATCTCAAAAGAAATTAAGCAGCTATTTATATTGGTTAGAGAAAATGAATCATAAGAGAGTGAAAAATAAATGAAAAAATGAGTCAGCACAGTAATGAGCCGACTCAAATCATTAAATGAGCCGGCTCAAACTTACAGATGAGTCGACCAAAATCAACAAAGAGCCAGCCTGTTGAGACCCGTGGAAAATGAGAAGAAAACATTTCTTAATGAGTCGACTCATGAGGGATTATGAGTCGGCTCATCCATACTCATGAGTCGACCAAAATCATGCCCCAGGCAGCCTGTTTGGACCCGTGCGTTTGCCACCATTTTACACTTGAATGAGTCGGCTCATAAAAGGTTGTGAGTCGACTCGTCCATACTTATGAGTCGACCAAAATGATGCATCAGGCATCCTGTTTGGACCCGTGCATTTATCATCAGTTTAACACTGAATGAGTCGGCTCATTGATGAATTTGAGTCGGCTCATTCAGTATGTTTTTCCAAAAATGCCAATCCTTCCTTTTTCATTTTGAACCTGTCAAGCTTTCGAAACATGCCAAGTTTTTGACACATTAAAACCATGCCATGTCACACAAGTGGGAGCATATTTAATTAAAGGTCTAATTAAATATGTTGTTTTAATGATACTTATATCTTTACATTCTATTTTGTAGATTACCATAACAACAAACACATCTAATAATATTTTGCGATTACTCATTGATAAGGAAAAGTTGTCTGGTACAAATTTTCTAGATTGGCAATGAAATTTGAGGATTGTCCTCAAACATGACAAAAAGTTGTATGTCTTAGAGACACGTGTTCCTAATGAGGAACCTCCTAGTTATGCTCATAAGGCTGAAAGAGATGCTTATAAGAAGCATGTTGATGATGCCAATGAAATTGCTTGCCTCATGCTGGCTACCATGAATTCTGAATTACAAAAACAACATGAAAACATGGCAGCGTTCGATATGATCGAACATCTGAAGATACTCTATCAAGAGTAGGAAAGGCATGAGAGGTTTGAAGTTTCAAAAGCCTTTTTCCAACCCAAGCTATCTGAGGGAAACCCAGTAGGTCCCCATATACTAAATATGATTGGGTATATGGAGAATCTTGAAAGATTGGGTTTTCCCCTCAAAAAGGAGCTTGCAACTGATTTGATCCGACAATCGTTGTCGGAGAGTTTCGGTCAATTTTTCCTTAATTTCAACATGAATGATATGGACAAATATCTTTCTGAATTGCTAAGCATGTTAAGAACTGTTGAGCAAATTCTGAAGTCAAAAGGGAAATCCATTCTGATGGTCAGTAATGGAAAGAAACAGAACAAAAGGCCCACTAAGCATGGTGGTAAATGGAAAGGCAAGGAAGTTTCCAAACCTAAAGATAGTGCACCTACTTTGAAGCCTAGTGGAGACATATTTAAGGAGGGCACTTGCTTCTATTGCGGTAAGACTAGACACTGGAAGAGAAACTGCCCAAAGTACCTGGAAGTTAAGAAGAATGGAGTGGAGACTTCAACTTCAAGTATTTTTGTTATAGAAATTAATTTATCTACTTCTGCATCATGGGTATTAGATACTGGATGTGGTTCTCACATTTATACCAATGTGCAGGGACTAAAAAGGAGTAAAGATTTGGATAAAGGTGAAGTTGACCTACGAGTTGGAAATGGAGAAAAGGTTGTTGCTTTAGTCGTAGGAACATATGTTTTGACTTTACCTTGTGGTTTAATAATTTTGTTAGAGAAATGTTATTATGAACCTGCAATTAGTAGGAATATTATTTTCGTTTCTTGTTTGGACAAGTTTGGTTTTTCATTTATAATAAAGAACAATTGTTGCTCTATTTATTTAAATTATATATTATATGCTACTGCACAAATAAATAATGGATTGTATTTCTTGATCTTGAAATGCCAATTTATAACATTAATACTAAAAGGATGAAACCTAATGAGTTAAATCCAAGTTACCTTTGGCGTTTTCGCTTAGGCCATATAAATGAGAGGCGCGTCTCCAAACTCCATAAAGATGGACTCTTGGATTCTTTTGATTACGAATATGATACATGCAGATCTTGTTTAATTGGAAAGATGACAAAGACCTCATTCACAGGAAAAGGTGAAAGGGCAAATGATCTTTTGGCCCTCATACATACTGATGTATGTGGACCACTAAACATACCATCCAGAGGAGGTTTTCAATACTTCATCACATTTATTGATGATTTCAGTGGATATGGTTATGTGTATTTAATGAAACACAAATCGGAATCCTTTGAAAAGTTAAAGTTCAATAATGAAGTACAAAAACAATTAGGTAAGAATATTAAAACTCTTCGATCAGATCGAGGCGGTGAATATTTAAGCCTAGAGTTTGATGACCATCTAAAATAGTATGGGATTCTATCCCAACTCACTCCTCTTGGAACACCATAATGGAATGGTGTGTCTGAGAGAAGAAATCGAACCATGTTAGACATGGTCTGATCCATGATGAGTCACGTCGATCTTCCAAACTCCTTTTGGGGACATGCACTACTGACGGCAGCTTACAAACTTAATTGTGTTTCATCCAAAAAGGTAGAAAATACACCATATGAGATATGGAGTTGTAAGAAACCATATATGTCTTACATGAAGATTTGGGGTTTTGAAGTTTATGTGAAATGACAAATTTCAACTAAGCTTGTGGGGTATCCTAAAGAAACAAGAGGACATTACTTCTACAATCCTTCTGAGGGCAAAGTGTTTGTCGCTCGAACTGGAGTCTTCTTGGAAAAGGACTTTATTTCCAAAGGAATTAGTGGGAGGAAAGTAGAGCTTGAAGAATATCAAGAATAAAAAATCATTGATACACCTATGGAGGAATTAGAGTAGGAATCACAAGCAGATGTGGAAGAGCAACCTGCTCAAGTAGAACAAGACCAACGTAGGACTAGCAGGATACTTCACCAACCAGAGAGATATGGATATCTCATAACTGATCAAGGTGATGTATTACTCATGGATCAAGATGAGATTGTGACCTACTAAGAGGCCATAAATGGTCTTGAGTCTGAGAAATGGCTAGAAGCCATGAAATTTGAAATGGATTCACATTACACAAACCAAGTTTGGACCTTGGTAGAGCCTCTTGTGGGAGTTAATCCTATAATATTTAAGTGGGTCTTCAAAAAGAAGACTGACATGGATGGTAAGGTACATACCTATAAGGAAATACTGGTTGCTAAATTTTATAAACAAATTCATGGGATGGACTATGATGAAACCTTTTCACCAGTTGCAATGCTTAAATCTGTTCGGATTTTACTTGTTATCGTTGCATATCATGATTATGAAATCTGGCAGATGGATGTCAAGACTGCTTTCCTTAATGGGAATCTTCTTGAGGATGTGTACATGACACAACCTGGGGGATTTGACATACCTGAAGAAGCCCAAAAGATATGCAAGTTACAACGATCAATCTACGGATTGAAGCAAGCTTCCAGAAGCTGGAATCTTCGTTTTGATGAAACTTTAAAACAATATGAATTCATAAATAATGAAGATGATCCTTGTGTCAACAATAAGGTTATTGGGAGCATGATCATCTTCCTGGTATTATATGTAGATGGCATATTACTCATTGGAAACGATATCTCTATCTTGCAACAAGTAAAAACTTGGCTAGGGAAATGTGTTTCTATGAAGGACATTGGTGAAGAAACCTATATATTAGGAATTAGGATCTATAGAGATAGATCACAAAAACTACTTGGCCTAAGTCAGAGTACATACATAAACAAAATGTTGAGACGCTTTAGTATGCATGATTCCAAGAAAGGGTTCATACCTATGCAACATGGCATGTGTCTATCAAAAACATAATCCCCTTCAACTAAGGAAGAAAAGGGATTGCATGAATAAGATTCCATATGTATCTTCAATAGGATATATCATGTATGTCATGTTATATACTTGATCAGATGTCTCGTATGCTTTAAGTGCAACAAGTATGTACCAATCTGATCCTAGTGATGCTCACTGGGTAGCTGTCAAGAATATCCTTAAGTACTTGAGAAGGACTAAGGATACATTCTTGATATATGGAGGTTAGGAAGAGCTCGTCGTAATTGGTTACACCGATGCTAGATTCCAGACAGATAAGCATGACTTTAGATTGCAATCTGGTTATGTGTTCTTCCTAAATGGTGGTGCTGTAAGCTGGAAAAGTTCAAAGCAAGAAACAGTTGTTGATTCTACAACCGAGGACGAGTATATTATTGCCTCAAATGCAACAAAGAAAGTTGTTTGGATCAAGAAGTTTATTAGTGAACTTGGCATAATCCCTAGCATTGTGGATCACATTGATCTCTATTGTGATAACAATAGTGTCATCGCACAAGCTAAGGAGCCTAGATCTCACCAACGATCCAAACACATACTTAGGCGTTATCATCTCATTCGAGAGATGATAGATCGTGGATATGTGAAGATATGCAGAATACCTACACTTGACAATATTGTTAACCCACTAACAAAATCTCTTGCGCAGAAGAAGCATGATGGTCATACTAGATATATGGGTATTAAGGGTATGTCTGATTGGCTCTAGTGCTAGTGGGAGATTGTTGGTGTAAGCCCTAGAGACCAATACTTTTGGTACTTGTATTGAATTATTTATTAATAATAAAAGGCGTTTCTTTATTATATTTGTTTTTCCAAAATGATAAAGTCCCTAGAATAGCTAGTTTGTTTAATGAAATATTAAGTGTGACTTAAATCATGAGATTCCATTAAACATAAGGACATTATTCTTAAAGCATCCATAGACGAGTTTTAATGTGAAATGGGATAGCCTTAAAGCATTAAGACTATTATGTAGATAGACTGATGATCACATCTCATGGATCATGGATAAGGAGTTATTAAGTCTTGACATAGGTATGAATATTAGGAGTAATATTTATACTGGATTGACCCACTATGATAGTACTACAGAGAATGTTATGAAAAGTGTCATAAGTTACTCTCATGGTGATAATGGTGCATGCCACCCTTCGACCTGAAACTACTATGGACCCTAGATGTAGAGTCAAGTACTTTATTGTTGATCAAACGTTGTTTGTAATTGGATGATCATAAAGACAGTTGATGGGTACTTCACAAAGCATGCTGAGGGACATGAGTAGTCTAGATGGAATTTACCCATCCTGCATAACAAGATAAATGTCTAAGGATCCAATATTTAACTAGACAAAGATGACACGGTATATGCCTTGTGTTCAATATAGACATGAGGGTAAAAGGGTAATTGTACATACAAGTACTATCACAAAAGGTTTTGTCAGATCACATGACAATTTTGTGACTTGGGTAGCAGTCATGTGTTGTTATATAACGCTCACTATTTATTATGTTAAATACATGATTTAATATAATTGCCAACATCGTGAAATCCTACAAAGTCACACACATAAGGACAGTTAGAGAATGGATAGAATAAATAAGGTACATTGTAAGGTACGGCGCACTAGAATGGAATACGGAATATGGTAAGGTACCATGTGCTTAATTAACATATGATATAATAATAGTTATTATTAATTTTTATAATAGTTATAAAATATAATAATAATAATAATAATAATAATAATATATTTATTATAATAATAGTTATTATAATAATAAGGGTTAAATATGTTTTTGGTTCCTCTAAATATCTCAATTTTGTTTTTAGTCCCTCTAAAATTTTTCTTTAAAAGAATGATCCTCCTAAAAATTTAAAATTTAACTTTTGATCCCTCATGACAAAATCATTGCTAAAATGGTCTCTAATTACGTCGCTAAATAAAAAAAATCGTCGCTAAAACCATCGCTAAAATTGTCGCTAAATTGTAGGAGAGACCAAAAGTTAAAATTAAAATTTTTAGGAGGACCATTTTTTGAAGGAAAATTTTAGAGGGACTAAAAACGAAATATGAGATATTTAGAGGGACCAAAAACATACTTAACCCTAATAATAATATAATAATATTATTATTATTGAGTTGGGCTTTTAGCTTGAAGCTCACACAAGTAGTTCTATAAATAGAACCCTTATGTTGAAGCTCAAAAGTTGTTGTTGTTGAAACTCTGGTCGTATTCTATTTTTCCTCTCCCTCACTCTAAACCTACAATCTAATCAGCTAGTATTGTGACTGGAGGAAGTTGTTCGTGTGGACCGAGTAGAGGTGTTGTTCATCGTACAACGCTCGTGATCATCCATCGATTTAGATTCAAAGGTTTCATCGCCACAAGAGGTAACTTTTTTATCACGGATCATGACCTTTCGTAAAGATCTCTAAAGAGAAAGTTTTGTTTTTCAATGCGTTTATATCGCTAATTTCCCTTCATGGACTACTGCTATCAGCAATCCTAGACAATCCTCTATTGCCAACAATTGGAAAATGCTCATGAATCTAACACTATTACACAACATGAATATTATCAATTAAAATAATTACAAATAAATCAAGATAATTCAAAATAAAATTAAAATAAAACATTTGTACATGTAGCAGAGAGGCATATTCGCCAAGTTGCTTGCATGTAAAGAATGAAGCATCTCCTAAATATTTGTAAAGTGTGACAAGTGCAGTTGTGCCCTAACTATATCTATCATATACAGCCAAGCCCCTAAATAGTGATAACTACTTTACCTCTACAAGATTAAAAGTCTTGTCGACGAAAATGGTGCAACCTACCAACAATAGCATATAGGCTCTAGTAGCACAGCCAAATCTACAACCAGCTCAATGACGCATATATACCTCCTTCAACCAATTCATCCTATAATAAGCACCCTTACAAGTGAGGACCTCTTCAGCTGCCTCCTCCAAGAAAACGCCCAACATATCAATAGTAAGATTAATAACATCAGAATTAGTGAAACCTCATGCAAGGTTCTAGAACTCATCCCTACACGGTAAATGAAGAAGACAAGAAATATAGTCAAATGTAATGGTCATCTCGTCAAATGGCATATCAAAGGACGATGTTTATAGATGCCATCTCTCTACAAATGTCGATACTAAATTTTTATCTATCATCAGTGGGAGATCGGAGTCACATAACCAACTCTCTATCAACGGTGGGAGACTGTGTGGAATCCATCTTATCAATTTGCTACCATCTACAGTAATCTTTAATTCTTTATTTGAATGTCTCTCCTAAAAACAATTTATAGTATATGTTATAAAATATAAGTAATTAAAATTAAAAATGATTCAACATAAAATGATAGATATTTACTTACCTCGTCGTACCATAAATGGAGATTAACATGATTCGGGTACCTCACCAGAAGAGACATATCGTACATACCCTCGAGAAATTGTGGTTGTTGTGGACGATACTCAAGTGCAACTATCTAATGTTCATTTCCATCAATCTCCTGTCAAGGTTGTCGTCCTTCACCTCTTCATTGAATATTGTCATTGTTCCAACCTCTCTTGTACGCCACTAACAATAAAAAAATCAATGAAAAATAAAAATAAGAATCGGATAACCCTGTGCCAAGTTCTCCGATAGGAAATATTAAGAACCAAATAACATGGTTCTGAGCTATCTGGTTAGCACAAATGTGAACCGAAGAACCTCATGCCAAGTTATCCAGTGTGAAAAAATTCATATTCAAACCGAAAAACTTACTTGTAAGATTTCCGGTGTGTTGAAAGAGTGAATAAGGTAAATTTATTTTGTGTTCTCCGATTGGTTGTTGAATCGGGTATCTTGAGTTTGTGTTCTCTGATTTGCGATTGCTCTCACTTTTTTTTAAATGAAAAAAGGAAAAATGAAAAGGTTTGAAATCTAAATATTAGTACAGGGGTATTTTGGTCCAAAGCCCTAATTTTTAGGGGTAGTGAAATAAATGATGAGGTATGAGACATTTTGTTGGTTTTATTGTAGTGGGCTTATTTACTTTTCAATGCTCATTCTATTAATGTTATTAATGTGTTGTGGATTTTGTAGGTATGAATGACATAAAAGAGGTCAATAAATATTTACTATAATAGAGTTAGGGTCAGTTTATTTTAACTTTAAAAAAGTAGTTTTTTTTTTCTTAAATAGATTTTGTAAAACTATTTTTTTAAATATTATAAGTTTTTTAATATTCATTTTTTTTTAAATTGGAAAATTAATTTTGACATCCTAAAATATAAATATATATTATTTAAGATCAAAACATAGACAAATCACAATTTTTTTTTTAAATTGTATCTCGAAAATGATTTTTATGAAAATCTATTTGAAATAGTTTCAAAATTAATTGATTTTTTAAAATTTTGAAATCCAAATTTTTTTTCGATAAAATGATAAAATATCTAAAATAACATTTTAAGAATAATTATTCAAAGAAAATTTTCATTTAAAGCTTTTATGAAAAATTTCTCTGTAAATATTTTTTTCATAGAATTATTAAAAAATCATTTTTAAAAAATTGGTTTTATTTTTCAATTTCTACACTTAGCCTCATTCCTATATGTTGTTCAGTTTCTTTATCCTGCTACATCTGCATATGGTGATCAAGTGTAGTATTCTGTTTCTGCAAAAGACAGTGTTTTCAAGCCTTTGATTGCCTTGTGCATTTTTTGTAATCTTGTCTTGTTGCTGTAATTGTTGTACCAAATTATTCTTCTCTTGCATGAATATCATTTCTTACTTTGTTTTTGTGCTTAATTGCTATCTCCCGTGACTAAGCATAATTCTTTACTAGTAAGAGAACAGTAGATAATTTACAGTTTTGTGAAAAAGCCTATGATGTAGCCAAGTAGATGAAATAGTGAAAAGAGCCGTATCAGCAGGTGTGATGTCCGTTCCATTTAGCCAAATTGATAAAAATTGTTTTGCAATGAATTTGGTTGAATATAACTACTTTATTCTTAATTGTGTAGCTTGTATTAAAATTGAATAACAGTTATCTCAAACCAAAAAGTATTTCGCAAGTCCAGAACATAAATCTCTTATTGAAATGCAAGAAAAAGAAAGCTAGGATGACAAACAACATTATAATCTGATAGGATTTAAAATAAGATTAGAACAAGTAAAAGCTAGCCAAATAGTAACCAAAAAGGATAAGAAAAACACTTCAAATAGCAAACAGCAAAAAATAAGAAACGATACCCAGTGAGGACCTCAAATACATGAACTTATTTCAGTAATGTTTCCCTCTGCAACTTTTTCACCCCTTCTCTCTAGCCAGGATTTAAAAAAAATCCCAAACCAGTTAAGAGTGTTGTAACTATTAAAAATGCAACTAAAATCATTCCCAATAAACAAAACTTCATAATAATAATAATAATAATAATAATAATAATAATAATGATGAAATTGGGAGAATCACTCAATGAAAATCAGGCTTCTCTGGGTAAGTGCAGCCGGATCTTTGAATGATAACATTTGCTGCATAACACCCAGCTCTCACACTTTCTTCAATAGGCTTCTCCTGAACCAATTGAGCAAGGAATCCTCCAACAAATGCATCTCCTACAAAAACAAAAACAAAAGAATATTATGACTAGCATGTAACATTGTTGAGAAATTGACTTGAATGAACTTTTTTTCTACTTATAAGCTCAAACTGCAAAAAGAAATAGAACAATACCTGCTCCATTTGTATCAACTAATTTTTCTTTAGGCAATAGAATTACAGGGTACAATGTCACTTTCCCATCTTTAGCAACACACACGGGATCAGCACCTTGTGTGATAACAGTAATCCTTTTACGAGCTTCATTTGCTTTTGGCAACTGGGATATCTTTAGAGCAATCTCCTCGACATTGTCAGTCTGAAACAATACGAAAAGAATCAAGATGAGTTGCTAATTAAAATGTAAAACCAAAACTGCCAGGGTAAAAATCAGTGAAGTAACTATTACCTCCCAGCCATGCACTTTAGAATATGTTCTTGCTTCAGTCTCATTTCCAAAAACATAGTCAACATACCTGAAACACAGAACGGAAATCCTTAAAGACCAATAAGTAAAAATGTAATCATTTGAATTTGACAGCAAAGGATTCTTACGCAAGAGCTTTATCCTGTACATCCTTGAAGAACTCACAGATAAAGGGTGCAGAAAGGTTCATTGTGAAGACCTGCACAAGTGAGAAAAGTAGTTGACTACTTACGTTTCAAATACTATTATTAGTAGAGAGGGAAGGCCAAATTCTACTCATATCTAACCTTGTTATTTGCAGCTGCATGTTCGCCAACTAATTGTATGGATTCGGGAGATACAGTAAGGAAAAAGCCAGCAATATAGTAATACTTGGCCTTTTCAACTATTTATTAAAAAAAAATGCATAATACCAAATGTTAATTATCTTGATCATTCAGATTTAATGGAGAAAGAAAGAGACCCTGAACAGATCAACAAGGTACCTAATGCCCAATTTTCAGGTTTCTTCAAATGATCAACCTTGTAGCAATTTGCAGCTGCTAAGTTGGCAATAAGTGACCTATATTTAGATCCAATAAAAAAAAGAAGGCTTCAAACAGCTGCATTACAATCAACAAAATTGAATACTATATATACTAAGCTGAAGACGTATACTATTATAAAACAGCATATATATTATGATTTTCAGGCGTTTGTGACTTAAAATGTGAAGAAAAAAAATTAATAAAAAAAAACAAGGAAAGTGTGATCCTTTTACCTTTCGCCACCAACCACACAAACAGCACAAGTTCCTGTAGGTGTATTTTCATCTTCATAATATTGAACCTAGTTGTTAAATAAAAAAGTTAACGTAAGAAACTATATTCTACTGTCCAATACAGTGCTGCAAATGGAAAAAGCAACAAAACAAGGAGAAAATTACAATATTAAACTTACATTTACACCAGCAAGTCTAGAGTTCTTGGTCATCTCCTCGCCATACTTGTCCTTTCCGATACATCCAATGTAACTAGTGGCTCCGGGTACTTGAAGCAACCACTATTATAGACAAAATGAAAATGATAAGCTATTTTAACTACAATTACTCTAGATTCAGCTCAACTCCAATATGAAAAAGTGCACATACCTGAGCAACCTTAATTGAATTCTGAGTAGCACCTGCCAGTAAGAAAAAACATAACCATCATTATAAAATGTTCCTTTCCTGTTCTCTTTTGTTAGCAAGCTCGTGATAAAACAAGAAAATGCTATAATAATCTATAGATTGAAACACGATAATTCAGATCTAGGGTATTACCTCCGGCGATATACTCCACCTTAAATTTGGCAGACATTTCATCGTACCTGAGATGATTATAGACTCGTGAAATATTCAGACATTACTAAATTCTATCACAGGAAATATTCAGCAGACAGAAACACCAAAAAGTATTTCCAAAACAGAGAGATAGAAAACTGTCCAACTAAGAATTACTTCAAACCCTTAATTAGCATGTTTACCAAACTCTCAAACAATCAAATCAAATATGTTAAACTCAAGATTATCCTTAACATTCTAACAAGCACAAAAATAAAATTAAGTAAACATGTTTAAGAAACACTCAAATAACCAAATAAAAAGCTAAACTCGGGATTATTCTAAAATAATCAAATTAGCATGTTTGCAAAAATAAATAAATTAACTCAAGATTATTATCCTAAACAATATTCTAACACAACACAAAATAAAATCAAATTAACACGTTTAAAAAACTCTCAAATAACCAAAAATAAATAAAATAGCTAAACTCAAGACTATCCTAAATACACTGTAGCACAAAACAAAATCAAATTAGCATGTTTAAGAAACTCTCAAATAACCAAACAAAATAAGCTAAACTCAAGATCATGCTAAATAACAATTCTAACAAGCACAAAACAAAAACGTCTATAGTTGATATGATACCGATCCAAATCTGAATCTGAAATGAGAAAAAAAAAGCGTAAAACAAAAAATCTTACATAGATTTGTGCTTATCTTCAGCGAGAATGGCATTGTTCAACTGAATATCATACCTGAAATTCAAAATCAAAATCAAAATCAAAAGCATGAGATCTGATCCATTTCATCTTTCTGTAACTGAAATCAACACCGCAATAAAAATCCTCAACATTATTACTCTTCTTCGTTCGAATTTCTAAGCATAAAATAAATCAATACTAACAATAAATACGAATAAACAAAGAGATATATAGAAAGAAAGGTGTGAGTGGGGGTACTTTTTCAAGAAATCTTCGTCGACGACAGCAGAAATGTCGAGAAGGGGATTACCCATACCGAGGAGAACACCTTCCAACGCCATTAGTGATGGATGCGAAAAAACTGAGCAGAGAAAAAGGAGAGGCGAGAGAGGTGTTGTTTGTTGAATGAATATGTGAGAATAGTTTTGGAGTGAAGTAGGTTTAAATAAAAGTCACTAGTGAATGCGATGTAGATCTACCCAACTTCTTACCAATGTTTTTTTACATTTTTTAATAAAGTGCTTTTTATTGAGTTTCAATTTTTTATTAATATTTTATTTGTTATTTATCGGCCTGATAGGTATATTATTGTTGCATTTAAAAAATTAAAAAAAATTAACTCATGAGGGGACTAAAAAGGCAGAACTTCAAATCTAGCCAATTTTAAAATTACAAGATTTGATTTGTTTCTATTGAAATTAACAACTAATGGTAACTAGTAAATTTGCAGGTTGTGCAATCGTTTCGAAGAAACGGATTCGCATTTGTTTTTCAGTTATTCTTATGCGTCGTCGTTGTGGATTTGGTTTTGTAATATTTTGGATTTACAGTTTGTCATTTAAGATTGGTCTGGTATGTTGAAGCTCTGTGAGAGGGGCTGGTCGAATCAATGCCAAGTCATTTCTAATGTCGCATTCATTCTCCTTTTCAATGCGGTTTGGGGGGCTAAAAATTCCTTAATGTTCAATGGCAAAGTAATCAGTATTTCTTCTTCTATTTCCTCTATTTTGGCGGATTGTGCTCGGGTTGGTAACAATTTCAAGTTGACAGTTCATTTTAGCATGCACGATTTTGGGTTTGTCAAAAGGTTTAATGTGATTATTCATCCTCCTAAAGCGTCCAAGATTCTTGAGGTTTTTTGGAAGCCCCCTCCTCCTAACTGGATCAAAATTAATTCTGATGGTGTTTCGACGGGTAATCCCAGTCCCTCGGCTTGTGACGGGATTGCTAGGGATTCCGATGGTCGTTTCCTTGGAGCTTTTGTTCATTTTTTGGGTGATTCCAATTCTCTCATTGCCGAACTCACTGGTGTGATTCTTGCAATTGAGTTCGCCATTGAGAAGGGTTGGAGTTGTCTTTGGCTTGAATCGGATTTTATGGCGGTTGTTCGTGCTTTCAAAGATTCGTCTCTTGTGCCTTGGAGAACCCGGACTAGATGGATTAACACTGTGAATAGTACAACTAATTTTTCTTTTGTGGTGTCTCACATTTACTAGGAAGGGGATAGTTGCGCTGATTCTCTGGCTAACATTGATCTTTCGAGTAACAATATTGTTAGATTTTCTGAGATTCCGGTTTTTTTACGGGCTGATTTTGTTAAGAATATGCTTGGTTTTCCTTTCTTTAGGTTCGTATCTTACTGAGAAGGTTTTGGTTTAGTCCCCCTTCTCGTTTTTGTACTGGTTTCTCTTTTTATATATTTTATCTTATTCAAAAAAAAACTAGTAAATTTAAATTAATCAACTTATTGGTACAATGATTGTCTTCTTTGAAAATATATGTTATCAAAAATGAACATGTTGCAACGCTTAAATATAATAGTATTATCTATATTCCTCAATCTCTAAGGTATGATTTGTATTCTTTAATCTCTAAGGTATTAGAGACGATTTGTTAAACACAAGTACAACTAACTTAGGTGTGCGGTATTGTAATTGTTCTCTGGTGATTTTATTCTTATGGTGCTGGAGTTTTTTATGTGGTTTATTATCCACTGTATGGTTTATACTTTGTAATTGTTAGCACTCCTTGTGCATTTTTAATGCAATTTGGCTTTTTTTTTAAATACTTAGGATGTGTTTTTATGAAATCTTGGAACAAATTCTAGGGTTAGCATGTCATCGAAGACCGTTCACATGTTGTTGTTAATTGGGCTTTGTGTTATGGATCCAATTGTTTAAGTTAGTTTGTACCCTAAGTTAGCTTGTAATAGGTAATTGTTAAAAAGCTCATTAGGTTAGTATGTTAGTTGTATTATAAATAGCATACTAGTCTCTCATATTTTAAATAAGGGAAAATAGGAAGATAAAACCCTAATTCAAAAGTGAGAGAGGTTATTTGTTATTCTTGTATACTTGTAATCTTGTTTTAAGAGAAAGGAAAAAATAGCAGTTTATAACCAATCCTTGTTTCCTTTTATCCTTGGTTAACCTAAACCCTAACCCTTGTGGGTTTCTTGAGAAACCTATTATACTTTGTTTTCTAAGGTATCCTACTCACAAAAAATTGGTGCAGTGAGCGTGGAGAAGATGCCTTCAACAAAGTATGAGATTGAAAATTTCACCGGAGTGAACAATTTCGGTATGTGGCGCTTGAAGATGAAAGCCTTACTTGTTCGGCAGGGTTGTTTGGAAGCATTGAAGGGAGAGACGGCCATGAATGATGTGTTGACGGTAGTTGAAAAGACGGTCATGATTGAGAAAGCACGCAGCGCAATATTGTTGAGCCTTGGTGATAAGGTTCTTCAACAGGTATCAAAGGAGACGACGACGTCAGGGTTATGGTTGAAACTCGAAGGTTTGTACATGACCAAATTATTGGTGAATCGACTCTACCTGAAGCAAGCCTTGCATTCATTCAAGATGAGTGAAGATAAAGTGTTGGCTGAGCAGTTGGATATGTTAAACAAGCTGATTCTTGATCTTGAAAATATTGATGTGAAGATCGATGACGAAGATCAAGCGTTGTTGTTGTTATGCATTTTTCCCAGAACACACGCTCACTTCAAAGAAACCCTCTTGTATGGGAGAGATTCCTTGGCCTTTAAAGATATTCAATCTACCTTGTGCTCTAAGGACTTGAACGAACGAAAAGAGCATAAACCTTCGACGATTGGTGAAGGTTTAGCCGTTAAGGCAAAATTCTTGCGAAAGGATGGTAAGTTCGACAAGAAGAAGGGCAAAAGTCAGCAAAAGTATTATAGTGGTGAAGCATCAGGTGTTCAATGTTATCATTGTAAGAAGGAGGGTCACATTCGAAAGGTGTGTCGTGAACACCTGAAAGATCATGGAGGTAATGATAATGGCAATGTTGCCATTGTTCAAAATGATTTCGACTCATCTGATGTTCTTGTGGTTTCGAGCGGCGACTCAAGAAAAGAGTGAATTATGGATTCAGGTTGCACTTGGCACATGACTCCAAATAAAGACTTGTTCTAGGAATTATGTGATCAAGATGGTGGATCAGTGTTGCTGGGAAACAACAAAGCTTGCAAAATTACAGGTATTGGATATGTGAGATTCAAGCTCCATGATTAGTCAATAAGATTATTGACTGAAGTTAGGTATGTACCTGACTTGAAGAGAAATTTGATTTCTCTTGGTGAATTCGACAAGAAGGGATATGTCTTTCAAGGAAAGGAAAGTATCCTAAGAGTCATGAAGGGGTCGAAGGAAGTCTTGAGAGGCGTGAAGAAACAAGGCTTGTATACCCTTGAGGCTGAAAATGTAAGTGGTTCGACAAATGTTGTATCCACGAAACTGTTGTCGAAGACAAAATTATGGCACATGAGATTGGGCCATGTCAGCGAGAGAGGCCTGGTCGAACTGGGGAAACAGAACCTGCTAGGTGGTGAAAAAGTCGAGAAGTTGGAGTTTTGTGAACCTTGTGTATTTGGTAAATCCTGTAGGGTGAAGTTTAACAAAGGTGAACAAAGAACACATGGATCCCTTGATTACATCCATGATGATCTTTGGGGGTCTGCAAGGAATCCTTCACATTCAGGTGCAAGATATTTTTTATCCATAGTTGATGACTATTCCATAAAGTTATGGGTATTCATTCAAAAGACGAAGGATGAAACTTTTGAGAATTTCAAGAGTTGGAAGGTTCAGGTCGAAACTCAAACTGGCATAAAGGTCAAGAGGTTGAGAACTGATAATGGCCTTGAGTTCTGCAATGGAAATTTCGATAGTTACTGTGTCGAGTTTGGGATTGCAAGGCATAAGACTGTAGCAGGTACTCCTCAGCAAAATGCTCTAGCTGAGAGATTCAATTGAACAATCCTCAAAAGGGTTAGATGCATGTTTGTTAGTGTTGGATTGAAGAAGGTGTTTTGGGCTGAGGCTGTTTCGACAGCAACATATCTGATAAACAGATGTCCTTCGACTGCGTTAGATATGAAGACACCTGAAGAAGTTTGGTCGGGACATCCACCAGATCTCGACAAACTGAGAGTATTTGGCTGTGTAGCCTATGCTCACATTAGGCAAGACAAGGTCAAACCTAAAGCTCTGAAATGTATGTTCATAGGATATCCTGAATGAGTCAAAGCTTATAGGCTATGGTGCCTAGAGCTAGGTCACAAGAGGTGTATCACAAGTCGAGATGTAGTTTTCAATGAAGCTGAGATGGCTTTCAAGAAAACTGACGATGTTGTCGAAGAGCTGGAACAGAGAGAAATTCCTGTTGAGATGAAACATAGTGATGCTGAATTGCATGACCTAGATGAAGTCGAAGAAGAAGCAGAAACTGGTGTCGAAGATGAGGATATTGATAATGACTACCTACTGGAAAGAGACAGGTCAAACAGAGTAATCAAGCCACCTCAGAGACTTGGGTATGCAGATCTTATAGCTTATGCCTTAATCTCTGCAAGTGAGGTTCTAGACGAAGAACCTAGAGACTATAAGGAAGTTATGAGGAGTCGAAACAAGAATGAATGGATGAAAGCCATGGATGATGAGATGAAATCTCTTCATGATAACAATACTTGGGAACTGATCAAGAAACCTGCTGGAGCCAGATTAGTCAGCTGTAAATGGATTTTCAAAGTTAAGGAAGGAATCGAACGAGTGGCGTCGAAGAGATACAAGGCAAGGTTGGTTGCAAGGGGGCTCACTCAGAAAGAGGGTGTCGACTTCAATGATGTGTTCTCTCCTGTTGTGAAACACAAGTCCATTTGAATGTTGCTTACCATGGTGGCACAGTTCGACCTTGAACTGGAACAAATGGATGTGAAGATTGCGTTATTGTATGGTGATCTTGATGAAACAATCCTGATGAGGCAAACTGAAGGGTATGTCGAAGAGGGGAAAGAAGAGTATGTGTGCAAACTGAAGAGATCTTTATATGGGATGAAACAATCTCATCAACAGTGGAATATGAGATTCGACAAGTTCATGGCACACATAAGTTTCATCAGAAGTCAATTCGACCACTGTGTTTACTTCAGATTTCGACCTGGTAATTCATTTGTTATTTTGTTGCTTTATGTGGATGATATTCTAATTGCAAGCAACAATGTCGAAGATGTAAAGAGGGTGAAGGTTGAACTCAATAAGGAGTTCGATATGAAGGAACTGGGAGTTGTGTCCATAGTTCTTGGGATTGACATCCAGAGAGATAGAAAGCAGTCGAGATTATGCTTATCTTAAGAGGCATATTTGAAGAAGATTCTCGATAAGTTTGGTATGTCGAATTCAAAGCCTGTTGTGACTCCGACAAACCCTCAATTCAAGCTGAGTATAGATCAGTGTCCCAGTACTGATGTCGAAAGAACTTATATGGATAGCATTCACTACGCCAAAAATGACTTTTAACAGCGCATCTTAGACAACGCTTTTAAAAGAAAGCGCTGTATAAGTTTAAAATTAAAATCAAAACACGGAAACTGTTCAAAAATAATCAAAAAGCGTTGTCTAAAGTCCCACTTTAGATAGCGCTTTTTCAAAAGCGCTTTCTAAGGTAGGCCTTAGACAGCGCTTTTAGAAAGCGCTTTCTAAGGTATGCCTTAGACAGCGCTTTTTCAAAAGCGTTGTCTAAAGTCTTTTAATTTTAAAAAAAATTAAAATCAAAAGCGCTGTATAAGGGGGGGCTTAGACAGCGCTTTTAAAAAGCGTTGTCTAAGGCCTACCTTAGAAAGCGCTTTTATCAAAAGCGCTGTCTAAGGTCTTATTATATTAAAATTATACAGTTACTATTTTCATTTCTTCCTTTCCCTCTCAGTATCAGACGCGACCGTGAAATCGCCATTGTTGCCCTACCACTGATTTTGCCACCGTCGTCCATAAAACCCCACCGCCGTCCAGCTTGCCGTCGTCCTTCCGTCGTCCTCCGGCAACCTCCGTCTTCAACCGTCGGTTTCGTTCAAAAAGGTATGTGTTCTCCATTGATTGCCCTACTGTTTGTTCATGGTGTTCTTGTTCTTGCTTGTTTTTTGTTGAAAAGTTCCAGAATAATGTATATAAACTGTGTTAGTTACAATGTAGATACAATATGAACATAATGAGGATTGATGGATATTGTTCTTGTTCTTGTTCATTTGATGGATATTGTTCTTTTTCTTATATATACAATGAGTTTAGCTAAATATTAACACTGAGTTAGGATTAAAATATACACTGTGTTTATATATACACTGTGTTAAAATATACACTGAGTTAGGATTAAAATATACACTGAGATTATATATACACTGTGTTAGGATTAACACTGAGTTTAGCTAAATATTAACATTGAGGTACGATACGATTAAAATACGTATAAGTAGGAAAACCATTTAGGATACAGAATTTTTGTTTAAAACATTTAGTATACGAAATTTTTGTTTAAAACATTTAGGATACTAATATTGTTGTTATTATACGAAACTCTATTTTCAACTTCAAAGTTGTACATTTCTGTTAAATGTGATAAAATGAATTGAACTTTAAAATTGTTAGAATATTCAAAGATACTACCTTAGTTATGTATTTTTGTCTGGATTGATTGTTTACCTTAATAAGTAGGAAAACCATGGATAAAACATGGATCTGTGTCGATCGAATGACCAAAGAGTACGAGAGTGGGGTTGCGGAACCTTTTATTCTAGCATCTCAAGCTAAACAAGTGTTCTATGTGAATGACCCGAAGAGTACAAAATGGTCTATAGTGCTTTTCTCTAACAAAGTGACTGATGATAGCGGTGTCGACCAATGTGATATTGATGTTGAGAATGAGTCATGCATTAGACGGAATGAGTTGAATAGAAATGATGAAGTTGAGGATCTTATACCGGATGAGTCATATATAAGAAACGATCATAATGAGGGAATTTGGATCAATTCATCCGTACGCATTGCTAAGAAACAAGTGATTAATATTCCAACAAAGAAAAGAAAGAGATGTTAGTGACTGAGGTAAATTATGCATGGTTTCTTTATTTTTTTTGTTTTCAATTGCTTTGATTATAAGTTATATCTGATAATGCATGATTTCGTTATATTTTTGTTTTCAATTGATTTGATTATAAGTTATATTTGATAATGCATGGTTTCTTTATTTTTTTTTTGTTTTCAATTGATTTGATTATAAGTTATTTCTGATAATGCATGATTTCGTTATATTTTTGTTTTCAATTGCTTTGATTATAAGTTATATCTGATAATGCATGATTTCTTTATTTTTTTGTTTTCAATTGCTTTGATTATAAGTTATATCTAATAATGCATGATTTCGTTATATTTTTGTTTTCAATTTCTTTGATTATAAGTTATATCTGATAATGCATGATTTCTTTATTTTTTTTTGTTTTTAATTGCTTTGATTATAAGTTATATTTGATATTTGATGGTTTCCTTAGTTTATTACAGGTTAGACATGGCTGATAACCAACATGATGATCACGAGCATTCGACACATGAGGAAGTTAGTAAAAAAGTATCCGCGGAAGAAGAGATTCGAAGAGGCATAACAGTAATGAGAAGGGTGGTCCAAGGAAGATCTCGAGGCATCATACTAGATGTGCATTGGAGCCACCAGGGACAGCTTGTAGAACCTAATGGGCATACCTTAACTAGTTTTATCGGTGCACTAGTAAGGAATGAAATTCCCATTACCTGTGATGATTGGAGAAACAAAGAGCTGAATGACTCCAAAGAAAAAATTTGGAGTGAGATAAAGGTACAATCATTGGGCCCTTAATTATACGGTATCAATTATGTTTTTTCAATTACCGGTACTAACTATCAATCTGTATGTTTTTCTTAGCGATGTTTTAACATCGAAGAAGAAAGAAGAGGTTTCTGTATGAAATTGGCCGGAAAGCTTTTAAGAGGGTTTCGAACATTTTTATCATCCAAGTTCCTTAGGGATGCGGATGATAATTATGTGGATGCGGAGCTTCCTAAAAAATATGAAAGTTTGATATCAGCTAAAGAATGGGAAGCTTTCAAATCCAAACGACAAGACCCGGTTTTTAAAAGAATAAGTGCCACAAATCGGGAAAGAGCATCAAGTCCCGCATATCCGTACCGAAAAGGACGTGTCGGATATGGACGCTTAGAACAATCCATGGTAAGTATTTATAAATTGCGATAACAAATTTGTTCATCATATATTAGTTTTATCTGATCAAATTGTATGACTTAATGTGTAGCTGCAGAAGGAGAAAAGTTCAGAAACATCTCTTCCTGCACATGTTTTATGGAAGGAAGCCCGTGTGGGCAAATCTGGAGTTCCTCAAGAAGACGTTTTACACGTATACCAGAAATGTGTAAGTATAACATTTTTTCATTAATTGAATAACATTTTTATACACAAATATTTGACAAGTATACGGTATTCATCTGATTTTTCAGGAGGCGCTATTTCAGTCTTTATCTCCCGATGATACTAGGAGCATACTTAGTCGGGCATTAGATGTCCCTGAGTATTCTGGTCGGGTGAGGGGTAAGGGATTTGGAGTCACTCCGACCTCCCTGAGTGTTAAAAAAGGAAAGGCTCCTAGTAATCGGGAGCTTCATGCAAAATTGGAAGCCATGCAAGCTGAGCTTGATGCATTCAGGAGAGAAAGAGAGGCTAGCGCCTCAGCATGTTTCAAAGATGGTTCGGACAAAGACAGTATCAACTGTACCTTTCAACCGAACATTCCAGAGGTAATTACATATAATTGTCTTAAATTGAACTATTTGCTTAAATTATGTATTTGACATATATACACATTAACAATTTCTTGTTATTATTGGTTTTAGGGCATTTCCCATTGTCAGTTATATTTGTCGTCACCATACTATCAGATGGTTGGCAAGGGAAAAGTGCATAACGTTAGCGGAGTATTACTCCACTCTAGAGAGCTCCCTGCTGGATGTTTGAAAGTATCGGTTGATATTGCAGTTGAGCCGAATGTATCATTACCATATCCTAACGATGGTTCGGATGCAACAACGGTGGACGAAGCAGTAGGTTTGTTTGTTGCATGGCCGACAAACCTCATATGCGCATATGAGGTATGCCTAAAACCTATGGTAACTTTAATGTGTATATTTAAAGTTTTTACGCACATTTTATGTACATATTTTCCTTGGTTATGTTAAATAGACTCCCACAAAATCCAAATCAAAAGATAATGCTATTCCGCGGCATACCGAGTCCGTGGTTTCAAGAAAACAGGTACAATACAATTATATGGCATATATTCATGGAAGTTGTTACATTCTTAATTTGATCTAACTATTTATATGATATGTAGATTCAAGAAAAGGAGGTTAGCAACGCCTCCGCACAACAAAAAAAGGAGGTTAGCAACGCCTCCGCACAGGTAAAAAGTGTTGGTGCTAAGAAGACCGTAGCTAGGAAAAAACCTACCACCAAGTATAAGTCGTGCCTCCAGACATTTCTAGAGATGACCGATATACCGACCGGAGGTGTTCGGCTTGTGCATATGGAGGTAGGTATTTTCGGCTTTGATCACAACCAAATGATTGGTAATGAAGACTTCATGCAAGTTTTTGGTCGTGAAGAAATCGGCGTCACTGTTGTCAATACATATATCCGGTAAATCCGGTCTACTTTGTTATATTAATTGAACAACTTATTTACTTTATGTTTCAAAAGAGGTGTCTAATGTTAATGATGTTTTTATATAAGGTTTTTGTATGACAAATTGATGCGCCCCAATGGTTTGGATGTGTCATTTGGATTCTTAGCACCCGCGACCGTCAACTTAAGTTCAATCTTAAGTAGACCAGATACCGTGACGGAGTACATTCTTAGGATCCTCATGGCTAACAAAGATGCGGAGAAGTTGTTCTTTATACCGTTTAATATCGGGTTAGAATTTCATTCTAAATTCATCTATTATAATTTTTTTCCAAGTTGACATCTAACATTTGCTTAATCATTACAGTGGACATTGGTTGTTGCTCGCAATCAATCCTATCAGAGAAATCGTTTATTATCTTGACTCGTTAGGAAATGATTGGACAACATACCCGGATATGAAGGTCATAATTGACACGTAAGTGAGAATGTTCAAAATTTTCTTGTGTGTATTTCTTAGTTTATGTGAATTGTTCTAATTACTTCATTTTTATTTTATTAGCATCCTACAAGCTTTTCGAGCCCAACGAGATATCCAAACATCAAAGAGGGGCGCCAACTCCATTACATGGATTCGAGTGACGGTATATTTTTAATTATCACATTTTTTATTATATTAGTGATGACACTTGATAAAACTTAGGATTTATCCATTTTTTTCATATGTAGTGTCCTCAGCAACGTAATCAAATAGATTGCGGGTATTTCATGTTGAGGTTTATGCGAGATACTCTTGTTTTGAGCCGATTAGAGATTCCCACCGATGTATGTATTTCTAACTTATGAGTTATTTTTATATTTACACATATCTCATATAATTAAATAGTTGAAATTAAATCAAACTATGTTATATTATTATGTAGTACTTTGATGAATTCAAGTGTCGATATTATACAAAAGATCAAGTGGACGAAATCAAAGAGGAATGATGTCAATTCATTATAGAGCTCAATGTTTTATGAGGTATAATATTGTAGTCTTACTTTAATTGTTGAGAATTTAGATATGTGTAACGTTGTAATTTCTATAATATTGTTTATTAATTGAATTACAATCTTTGCGTTGTTTCAGGACCTATGTATATATTTGGAGCAATGCTTAATTTGGATGGATTAGATAATATGTGTAATTATATTGTACATTTGTAGTATATGTAATGACTTGTAAATTTGTACATAAATTTGTATATATTTTGATACATTTAAGGAAAAATTGGTTTGAATTGGTATATATATATTTGTTAGCCAAAAATTGGTAGAAAAAAGGCCAAAATGGTTTGAAATGACATATATAAAATGTGATATTTGTATGCCAAAATTTGGTTGAAAACATGTAGAAATTCTGGTTTATAAACCTGGAAAAAATGTGGTTTAAAACAAAAGCTGCAAAAAATTTCGTATTCCTTAGACAGCGCTTTACACAAAAGCGCTGTCTAAGGGGGGGCTTAGAAAGCGCTTTTGGCAAAAGCGCTGTCTAAGGGGGGGCTTAGACATCGCTTTTGAAAAGCGCTATCTAAGGTATACCTAAAAAAATTAAAATAGGAGGGGATTAGACAGCGCTTTCACCAAAAGCGGTGTCTAAGGTATAGGGGCTTAGAAAGCGCTTTTATCAAAAGCGCTGTCTAAGGTATTCCTAAAAGCACTGTCTAAGGGTAACTTAGACAGCTCTTAGACAGCGCTTTTAAGATTTAAAAAAGCGTTGTCTAAACCTTTAGCAGCGGAGGTTTAGACAGCGCTTTAAAGCGCTGTCTAAGGCTAAAAAAAGCGCTGTCTAAGGTCTTGTTTGGCATAGTGATTCCATATGCTAATATTGTAGGTTCTTTGATGTATGTTATGGTTTGTACTTGACCCGACATAACATATGAAGTAAGTCTTGTAAACAGGTACATGTTGAATCCTGGAAAGGCTCACTGGCAAACATTGAAGTGGATTTTAAGGTACATAAATGGGTCTCTGAATAGAGTCCTAATTTATGGCAGAGCCTTAGGTGAATATAGTAAAGCAGCACTCGAAGGATATGTCGACTCTGATTATGCAGGTTGTATGGATTATATAAAATCTATTTTTGGATATGTTTTCACTATGTTTGGCACAACAATTAGTTGGAAAGCAACACTTCAGAAGGTTGTTACCTTATCAACCACTGAAGCAGAATATATCACCCTAACTGAAGTTGTAAAAGAAGGATTGTGGCTTGAAGGTTTTGCAAAAGAGCTTAAACTTCAAGGTCAAGGTATCACCATTAAATGTGATAGTCAAAGTGCAATACACCTATTGAAGAACTCAACCTATCATGAGTGAACCAAGCACATTGATGTAAGGCTGCATTTTGTCAAAGGGGTAATCGAGTGTGGAGAAGTCCAAGTGCTGAAGGTTTCGACAGATCATAATGTTGCTGATATGATCACTAAGACATTGCCCAGTTGCAAGTTTTTCCACTGTATGTAATTGATAAGGCTGCATGAAGAAGGCTAGTTTGTTTCTTGTTTTTATAGAGTTTGTTCCAAGGTGGAGATTTGTGAAATATTGGAACAAATTCTAGGGTTAGCATGTCATCGAAGACCGTTCACATGCTATTGTTAATTGGGCCTTATGTTATGGATCCAATTGTTTAAGTTAGCTTGTACCCTAAGTTAGTTTGTAATGGGTAATTGTTAAAAATCCCATTAGGTTAGTATGTTAGTTTTATTATAAATAGCATACTAGTCTCTCATATTTTAAATAAGGGAAAATCGGAAGATAAAACATTAATTCAAAAGTGAGAGAGGTTATTTATTATTCTTGTATACTTGTAATCTTGTTTTAAGAGAAAGGAAAGAATAGCAGTTTATAATCAATCCTTGTTGTTTCCTTTTATCCTTGGTTAACCTAAACCCTAACCCTTGTGGGTTTCTTGAGAAACCTATTATACTTTGTTTTCTAAGGTATCTTATTCACAACAGTTTCCAACTAAAATCTAGTTCAATGATGATTAATAGCATGTTCCATGGCCAGAATTACCCTCGTAAGCTCAACAAAAAGAGGATTTTCCTGACCAAGATTACAAGCAAAACTACCCAAGTGCTCACTCCTATGATTTCTAAAAACTTCCTCACAGGATATCTGAAGAGGTGTTTCGCCTGATGCACTATCTATATTAGCCTTGATCAAGTCCTGAGGGGAATGACACCATAGCACTACCTTCAAAATTTGCACTTTAGGGCATGAGTTTTGACCATGGAGTTTTTTTAGAAAAAACAAAGTCTTGTATTGATGAATTGGCCATCTTGGAAGTAGCATAGTCGGATAATGAGGTTAAAAAAATAATGGAGGATCAGGTAGACTTCTAATGCTTGAAATTGTATTCAAAACGAGCTAGGTTTATAGCATTCCAAATACATGTTAAAAAGAGACAACGAGACAACTTCAAGAGTTCCAACACCATCAAAACTCTCCCATACATTTCCACCAATGCCCCACATTTTAGTACTCATTTCTTTGTATTCTTCGCATTTCCTACTCAAAAGCTTCAAATTTGTATGCACATAAACCAAGTCTTAAGCTCTTTTAGGATTAAATTTGTTTCTTTTTAAAGAGTGGATTAATGAATAGGTACTCAAATTTCTTTCACAACAAGATGAAGAGCTAGGTTGCACAAGAAGCTTCAAAGCAAGCTTTTGAAGAAGAGGAACAGGAAAACCATGCATCACCCACCAAGATTTGGGGTTTAATACCCATTTATCTTCAATAGAGTCAAAAGAATCAAAACTATTTGATTTTGATGAGAAATTAGAGAATTAAATTTTAACATTTTTATATTCTCAATAGTTGTAAACAATTTATGAAAACACTTATTCCTTTGAGAAGATATATCTTGATCCTCATGTGGAGAAACTCTATTTGAATCCTCATAGAGTCATTCATCACTATAATGTTAATACATAACTTATGAGCTACACAATAATTAAAATGAAATAACAATAAAAAATAAAATAAAAATGGTTAATTTTCCCTTAGATTTAGATAGTGAGCCAAATAGTGGAGAAGAGTGCAACTCTTAGTTCACCTATCAATTATTATAGAATAAACAACATCATAAAATGGTGTTATCGATGTGGCATTTAAATCTTTACCTTCATGCATATATATATATATATATATATATATATATATATATATATATATATATATATATATATATATATATATATATTTATATATATATATATATATATTTATTTATATATATATATATATATATATATATATATATATATATATATATTGATGTCTTCACCTTCTCTATCATAGCATCCCACGTCTTGTATACCAAATGAAGTGTGGACTCGTCGATATCACAAACTCTATTATAAATAGGTTTGGTAAAATCAATAATATATGCAATTTTGTCCCACCAAATATCATTCAAAATAAAATCTTTTGTAGCTCGATCTTACCCACATCGTCCTCTCTATAAGAATTTCATTCTTCACTGGTTACCATTGATTGCAAAGAACGGTTCAATAATTTAAATCTTCTTAACATTACTAAGACATAAGCAAAGTGTGTGTCTGAAACATCAAGCATTTTGAAAGATGAGAACTGTTTAAAAATAACATTTCTCATGGAGTGGTTCATGATAAAATTTCTAACAAAATAAACATTATCAGCAATCTGAGTAATCCAATTACATTCAGTTCATACAACCTCATTTTTCGGTATGTTTGGCAGCACATATATTCTTCAAAGCGAGATTTAATGTGTGAACAACACAAGGGGCCCAAAAAACTTTTGGAAATAAACTTTCTAAGATCATTCTAGCACTTTTGCATACAGGAGCACTATCTGTAATAACTTGTACCACATTTTCTTCTCCAACTTCCTTTATAACTTCAACCACCATGTCAACTATGTAGTGTTTACTTTTAATTTCACCTAAAGTATCCATGACTTTCAAGAATATTGGACCCCATTCACTTATGGCTATAAAATTTATTAGAGGCCTTCTTTGACAATTTGTCCATCCATAAAAAACAATGCTAGCCCCTTTTGAATTCCAAGTTGATTTAATTGGCTTAAGAAACCTTTCATCGATTGCTTTCTCTTGTTGTAAGAGAGTTGTCCTCAATGCATTATATCTAGGGGAGGAAACCAGATAAATTATGATTTGCAGCAAATAAATAAGAATTCACATAATAAGGATTTCTTGCAAGGTTAAAAGGCAATTCTCTTAAATTAAAATATTTCTCTAATGGACTATTTTTCCTTCTTTTCAAAGAAGAACCATCTTGCATTCTTTCAATGGGTAATGGAACATGCTTATGTTTCACTTTATTACTACCTATTTCTACAATAGATAGTAACTCAAACAAATATTATTCATTCACACTAGGACACACAGCAATTCCAGTTCCATAAATTCTTAGCAAATGGGATTTTACTATAGAGTAAGAACTTGTAAACTCTTTTTGACAAAAGTTACAGACCCATATCGTATTTCCACCTGCTTTGAACCCTTAGTACCCTTGTTTGTTGTTGTGAATTGGCACATATTAATAACCTATTTATCGGAAGAAAAAAATCTGAAATGTATGTGTTCAATTTTTTGAAATTTTAAATATGATTTTATTATATTTAATATTTACTAATTGTAGTATCCTTAACATGTTAGCATGACCCTTGTTAATAAATTGCATGATTAATATTAACCAATTTTAAATATTGAGATTGGAAAGTCACTATACTATAATATGTAAAGTAGGAATGGAAAAAACATAAAATTTATGATGATTGTTAAAAGTTATTATTAGTATGAATAATGAGAATTGAAAACAAGTTATGGGAATTGAAACACATTTTTGAAAAGTGGAAATCGGTAGGAAAGAATTAAATATGGCAAGTAATGACAGTTAGAAAGGCAAAGCCCTTAAAATAATATGATAAAATTAAAAAGTCATGTATCCTAAAGTATCGGAGGTGTATTGTCGCCGTATCAAAAAATTTCTTTTTCTTTTTTAAATAAATAATTGTGGATACTCTTTCGATACATACCAGAGCGATAAAAAATCTTGAAAATCAAGTTGGGAAACTTGCTAAACAAATTGCCGAGAACCAATTGGGACCTTCTTTTTCCGCTAACACTCAAGTTAATCCTAAGGAGCATTGCAAATCTATTGTTAATAGGAGTGGGAAGGAGATGGCTCAACCTAAAGAGAAGAAATTGGTGGAAGAAAAGATTGACGGTGTAGTCGAAGAACTTAGTGATGAGGAGGAAGTTGAAAATAAGAAAAAAAATTGAGGAGGAAGTTGAAAAGGAGAAAAATATTGAGGAAGTAGTTGAAAAGAACCTTGATGATTTGGTTGTAGTTGAAAATACAAAAGTGGAGGATGAGAAGAAAAAAGAAATAAATAGGAGAGTAAGGAAGGGAAAAGAAGTGATGAACCAAATTCCAACAAACATGCCATATCCTCATATGCCATCAAAGAAAGACAATGAAAGGCAATACACTCGGTTTATGGATATTTTCAAACAACTTCAAATCAACTTACCATTTTTCGAGGCTCTTGAGCAAATGCCTAAATATGCTAAATTCTTGAAGGACATTATCTCAAAAAGACGGAAGTATACAAAACCGAAGACGATTATTCTTGCGGAAAATTGTAGTGCTATCATTCAACGCACTCTTCCAAAGAAGGAAGTCGGTCCGGGAATTGTTACTTTATCGGTGACCATTGGAAACATGTTTGTAGGAAATGGTCTTATTGATTTAGGTTCAATCATAAACCTTATCCCTCTCTCTATTGTGAAAATACTTGCTAACATTGATATCAAAGGTATAAGAATGACTTTGCAACTCGCCGACAAATCTACCACTCACCCAATTGGAGTGGCAAGAGATGTTTTGGTAAAAGTTGACAAGTTCTTCTTTCCGGTGGATTTCATTGTTATTGACATGGAATAAGATGATGACGCTCCTTTAATTCTTGGTCTCCCTTTCATGAAGACGGCCCGAATGATGATTGATGTCAATGATGGTCTCATGAAAGTGAGGGTGCTAAATGAGGAGGTCACTTTTAATTTGTTTGAAGCAATGAAACATTCAAAGGAAAGACATGATAGTTACCGCATTGACGCGTCCGATATGGATATTATGGAAGTTGCAAAGCATATTCATGTGGAAACTCCTCTTGAGCTAGCACTAGGTGATGAAATTGACACACTCACTAGTGACAAAGAAAAAGAGATTGAAGAATGTTTGAAAGAGTTAGAGGTATTGAAATAATTACAACCATGGGAAGTTGAAGTGGAAGAATTGAAGAAAGAAAAAAATGATGAGAAAGTTGAAGTGGAATTGAAGGTGCTACCTTCGAACATAAAGTATGCATTTTTGGATGATAGTGGAAGCAAACCGGTGATCATAAGCAATACATTGTCTACCGATGAGGAGTTTCATTTGGTTAATGTGCTCAAGAAAAATCAAGAGGCTTTAGGATGATTTCTTTCCGATCTCAAAGGAATAAGCCCATCTTATTGCATGCACAAGATTCTTATGGAAGACGGCTTCAAAGCGGTAACGCAACCTCAACGTCGTTTGAATCCAACTATGAAAGAAGTGGTTCAAAAGGAGGTAGTAAAACTTCTTGATGCGGGAATGATTTATCTGATTTCCGATAGTCCTTGGGTGTGTCCCGTACATGTGGTACCAAAGAAGGGTGGAATTACCGTTATCCGAAATGAGAAGAATGAGCTCATCCCGACAAAGGTTGTCACAGGTTGGCGAATGTGTATAGACTGTAGGCGTTTGAACACGGCTACTAAAAAAGATCATTTCCCACTACCGTTCATGGATCAAATGCTAGAAAGGTTATCCGGGCAAGAATTTTATTGTTTTTTGGATAGATATTCAGGGTACAACCAAATTGCGGTTGACCCGGAGGATCATGAGAAGATGGTGTTCACATGTCCTTTTGGAATCTTTGCTTACCGAAAAATGCCATTTGCGTTGTGCAATGCACCAGCTACTTTCCAACAATGTGTGCAAGCAATCTTTTCTGATCTTATTGAAAAGACGTTGGAGGTTCTCATGGATGATTTTTCGGTATTTGGAGCTTCATTTGATCTATGTTTGAAGAACTTGGAAACGGTGTTAGAAAGGTGTGCAAAAACAAACTTGGTGTTGAATTGGGAGAAATGCCATTTCATGGTGAAGGAATGAATTGTGCTCGGTCATAAGGTGTCTTCGAGAGGGCTTGAGGTGGATCAAGCGAAAGTGGAAGTAATTGCAAAGTTGCCTCCTCCAACCAACATCAAAGGAATAAGGAGCTTCTTGGGCCATGCTGGATTTTATCGGAGGTTCATCAAAGATTTTGCCAAAGTGGCGAGGCCACTAAGCAACTTGCTTAACAAATATCAGATATTTTTCTTTGATAACCTTTGTCTTTTATCTTTCCAATCCCTAAAGGAAAACCTTGTCACCGCTCTCGTAATCATTGCTCAAAATTGGAATTTAAATTTTGAACTTATGTGCGATGCAAGTGATTACGCCGTTTGAGTGGTGCTTGGACAAAGAAAAGAGAAAAAATTGCATGCCATACACTATGCTAGTAAAGTGCTTAATGAAGCACAAGTGAATTATGCAACAACCGAAAAAGAATTGCTGGCCATAATGTATGCTTTTGAGAAATTTTGTTCATACTTGATCGGTTCAAAAGTTTTTGTTTACACGGATCATGCTGTGATAAAATATTTGCTAACCAAAACGGATTCTAAGCAAAGGCTTATCCGTTGGATCCTTCTTCTTCATGAATTTGACTTGGAAATTAAAGATAAGAAGAGATCGGAAAATTTGGTGGCGGATCATTTATCGCGGTTGGTTAATGTGGATGTAACTAAATCTGAAATTGAAATCCAGGAAGAAGCAACGAGTCCAAGTTAGGTCTTGGTTTGCCGACTTTTCTAAGCACAAAGCAACGGGTTGGATTCCTGAAGACCTAACTTGGAATAAAAAATGGAAGTTCTTGTCGGAGGCACAATACTATGTGTGGGATGAACCGTATATTTTTAAAATTTATGGAGACAATTTGTTACGAAGGTGTGTAACTAGTGATGAGGCTAATAGTATTCTTTGGCATTGTCACAACTCACCATATGGAGGTCATTTTAACGGTTCTAGGACGGCCACCAAAATCCTTCAATTGGGATTTTATTGGCCTACTATTTTCAAATATGCCAACCTCCATGCGAGGAGTTGTGAAATTTGCCAAAGAACGGGTGGAATAGGTAAGCATGATGAAATGCCCCTCCAAAATATTCAGGAGGTTGAAATCTTTGATTGTTAGGGCATTGATTTCGTTGGACTATTCCCACCATCTTTCACTAATGAGTACATATTGGTTGTTGTGGATTATGTTTCTAAATGGGTGGAAGTTATTGCTTCATCGAGGGCGGATGGAAAAATGGTGATTAAATTTTTGAAGAAAAATATTTTTGCCCATTTTGGAACCCCTCGAGTATTGATTAGTGATGGTGGGTCGGACTTTTGTAATACACCGCTTGAAAGCATTTTGAAACATTATGGTGTGTCACATAAAGTTGCGACTCCCTACCATCCCCAATCAAATGGGAAAGCTGAGGTGTCTAATAGGGAAGTGAAGGAAATTTTAGAAAAAACTGTTTCGGGGTCAAGGAAAGATTGGTCACAAAAGTTGGACGAAGCTTTGTGGGCATATCGCACTGCATACTAAGCTCCAATCGACTTAACTCCATTCCAAATGGTTTATGGCAATACATGCCATTTACCGGTTGAAATGGAGCACAAGGCTCTGTGGGCTTTAAAATTGCTAAATTTCGATCCAAACTTGGCCGAAACAAAAATAAAAGTGCAACTTAGTGAGCTTGAGGAAATGAGGAATGCAACTTATCATTCAAGCTGGCTATACAAAGAGAAAGTGAAAACGTATCATGACAAGAAAATAAAACTCAAAGAGTTCAAATCAGGACAACTTGTTTTGCTTTTAAACTCCCGGTTGAAGCTTTTTCCGGGAAAGTTGAAGAGTAAATGGTCCGGACCGTTTCGGGTAAAAGAAGTCAAAGAATACGGAGCTGTGGTGATCGAGGACCTTGAAAAGAAAGATAGTTGGTCGGTAAATGGCCAACGTCTAAAAATCTACATTTGAGGTAGTTTCGATCGAGAGAACCATTATGTTGCCCTCGATAATCATTGATCATTGTGGATCGTCGAGCTTATCCGACGTTAAACAAGCGCTCGTTGAGAGGCACCCTAATTTTGTAAGTTTTACTGTTTTTTATGTTAAATATGTGTTTTTGAAGCTGAAAATGTGTTTTTTTTCTGTTGGAAATGGTTTTAGTGTTACAGAGCTCGCTAAGAGAAAAGAGTCAGGGGGTTTCTCGCTAAGCGAGCTTTCTAATGTTTTTTTTAAAAATGGTTTCAGAATTGGGCCCATATTGTAAGACCCGACCCAATTCGTGTGTTATGAAGGTGTGAAAGAGATAGGGTTGCCTCTTTCCTCCTTTTTCACAAAAATATTCAAGGAAAACCCCTCTCTTGCTCTCATCTCCTTCAAGAAATCAAGTTCATCTTCCATTTTCATCTTTCTCAGCTTCAAATCATTCAAGTCATCATTGTAAGTGTTACTTTCAGCACTATTTTTTTCAAATTTCGTAAAACCCATTTTTGGGAAATTTTGAAGTTCTTCATGAGATTTCTTAGGTTCTTGCTATCTTAATGCTTCTTCAATCTCGTTTTGTTAAGCTTTAGTAGAAAATCTAATTGCATGTGGTTTAGGTTTGGAGTAAATTAACCATTAGGGCATGAATTTTTGAAGTCTCGTGAGTGTTGATTAATTTGTGTTAATACTTGTGAAGTTCCTCTGTTTTGGTGGATAATAGATGGTAGTTAGGTATTTTGGTTTTGATGGATTGCCCGTGGCCTTTGTGGGAATTTTTCTGCAATTTTGCATAGCTCGCTAAGCGAGCTCCTGCTCGCTAAGCGAGACCTGGGAATTGCAGAAAAATTCCCCCTTTTTATTACTAATTTGACGGCATGGGGCTCTTACTATGGTTTTATTAGGATTTTTAAAAAAATTGTAGCTTGTTTTGGTATATAATATTATCGGTATGCTTGTTTTTTTGTTTGTTTTTTATTGTTGTTTTCAGATGTCAGGTAGATCGAAAAGATGACGAATTTCATCATTTGTTGCCCCCATCTACTTCGAGGGGTCATTCATCATATGATGGGCAATGGTTTCTGACTCCAACTCACCATGCGTGTTACCTGTTGTTGGAAAAAAGGGCGATGTGGCCAGACCGGATTGTGAGATTGAGCCTTATTGGGCATTACTATTTTTTTGGAGCATGGTTGGAGAATAGCGACTTTACTGTCCTTTGTGAGCCCCGCCCTGAGTTCCATTTGGAAGTTGTTAGGGAGTTCTTTGCGAACGCCCTTCCAACGGGTTCTAAGGAAGAACCTTTTGCTTACAAAACCTGGGTGAAGGGTAAGGTGATTGATTTTTCTAGGGATAACATAAGTCGTTATTTGAAAAGTAATGTGAAGTTGGATGACAATGGACTTTGTGATTTCGGAAGGATGATGGCCAGGAGGAACTGGAATATGGAGAAGATTAAGAGTGTTATCTATGAGGGGGATCGTACTTACGAGGTGGGCTCCACAGGAGCACCTCTATGCTTCAAGAGATGAGATCTGAAGAGTAACGCTCAGATTTACATGATGGTTATCTTGCATAACTTGATTCCTAGGAGCCACAATTCTGACATCACTATTGAGGTGGCTGCCCTCTTGTACTGCATCATGGATGGGAAGACGGTAGACCTTGCCCAAGTGATCTCGTATGAGTTCCATAGGATTGCGATGAGTGGTATTGTTTATGGTTTGAGAGCATCCAACAGACTTACTCACCCATGTTTGGTTATGGCCTTATGCAAGGTTGTTGGCATCACATTTCCCTCTCTTGGGAATGTGAAGCTAGCTATGTTGGATGATGAGTTTACTGGCAGGTTTTATGAGCCTCCTATTATTGCTCCTCCTGTTGCTTCTTCTCCTCTTGGAGGTCTCCCTTTTGGTCGGGGAAGTGGTATGGATGCTAGCTCAGCTGCTAACTGGGCTATGCATGAGTCTCACCATTGTGCTCTCACTTTTATTTATGAGTCGATCTTACAGTTGCAGGTGCAGATTTGGGAGCCTCACATGGATCATTCTCTGCGATCCATGGATGAGTTCAGAGCTTATTCAGCATGGCCTGGGGACATGCCATCTTCTTCGGGGGGTGCAGGTGATGGTGAGGACAGTGCGGATATGGATGTTGATGATATTGGTGCTGATGATATTGTTGATGATGATGACAATTCTAGTTCCTTTGATTGATTGTCGAACGGTTTGATCGTCCTTCTTTTTATCTTTTGTTTTTTTTGTTTTGTTAGAATGTTTTTAGCGTGCTAATGTAGTTTTGTATTTTGTTAGTGAACATCCTTTTGGTTGTGCTTTTTGTACTTTTATTTAGGAATTGTAGTCACCATCCGGGCGGATGGTGCAATTTTGTACTCTTGAAAATTATCTTAGTTAACATATGGGCGGATGCTTTTTAATTATTTGTGGGTTGCAAATTTTTTTGGTTTGTTCTTGAATTTAAGGTGATTATCATGGCGAAACAAGTTATTTTTCTGTGATCTTAAGCATTTGTGCTTCACCTCTCTTTGATGGTGATGATAAAATTCTGAAAGTTTGCACGAAAAAGGTACTTCGTTCGTGCTTTGCAGAATATAACATGTGTATGAACTTTTTAATTTCCGCAAATTTCAAGCTTTGTTCATATTGCATAAGTGTTCATGTGAGAATCATTTAGGACAAACCATAAAGTGAGTGACCTCCATTGTTCACAAATTTTAGTATTTTTGTAATTTTTGCGAACTCATGCGATTCATGCTTGTATCTTGCATTCCTTGGTAAATTTTGGAAACATTGAAGTGATCTAGGCATTGTTTGTTAATTGAGAAAAACCATCCAATTCTTTAGGCTTTAGTTTACCCGGTGAGTAGTGTGAGCATTTTCTAACCAATTTTGAGCCTTCACACAACTAGAATGAATCATAAAGCAAAAGTCGGCAAAATGTCGGGATACCATTCTTTGGTGATCTTTGTTGTGAAAAAGAAAAGAAAAACCATTGTGATTCATTCTAGTTTAACTTTTTTTGTATATGCTTTACCACTTTGTTTGAACATACTTTCTTGAAGAACATTGTAATTTTATTATGGTATGATTTAAAGTTGGGAGAGTAGTTGGTGTGAAAAAGAATTGATGGAAATGGTGCCTCTTGTGAACATAGAAAAGAAAAGAAAAATGAAAATGAGATTTGTTAATAGCACTGCACTCTAAGTTAGAGTTGCTTGAAGATGAAAAGATCATTTGAAAAAGAAAAAAATTCTTGAGAGGGGGCACCATAAAAAGAAGAAAAAAGCGGAAAGAATGAGATTAGGAAAAGTGTGTAATATTTTGGTTGATTTAGTTTGGCATGTTCTTCATTTTTCAAAAACTTGTGAATACCACTTTGAATCATTGACCTTATATATATATATATATATATATATATATATATATATATATATATATATATATATATATATCCCTTTCTTATTAACTCTTTCCCCATTACAACATTGAGAAGTCCTTATGAGATCTTTGTTTCCTTGATTTTTCCTCTTGATTTAATTTGATACTTGTATGAATTGTTCCGGATGCAAGCACAATTACATATGAGAGTGATTTGTCCCTTGTAGATATTGAGTTTGACTTAGTTAAGTGATTAGGTGATTCTTGTTTGAATATTTTATTACTTATGTTGTTGCTTGTCATTTGTGTTTAGAAGTTAGTTCATGATTATTTTGTGATCCTTCGTAAAGCCGAACATTACTTGTAAGCTGAATCTTATAGTTTGAACCATCAATTTGGGGTGTATTATCTTTGTCTGAATTTGTACTTGTTTCTCTTTGATCTCACCATTGTTTGAGGACAAACAAAGAAGCAAGTTGGGGAGAGTTGATAAGTGCTAATTTGTGTTAATATGTAGTATAGTTTTTGGCACTTTACAAGAGCTTATTTGGATTTCTAATGCTTTTTTCCATTGTTTCCGGTTAATTTCCATAGTTTAGTTTATTTGTTTCAATATTATAGTCTATTTAACTTTTGTTTTTATATTTTTAGGTTTCACCATTGGAATGAAGAAAGCAGATCACGGCGAGTCTCTTTTTGAAGATTTTGAAGAAAATGAAGTTTTGGAGCTCGCTAAGCGAGCTCCTAGTGAATGAGTCAGGGAGTTTCTCACTAAGCGAGGGCCTAAGCTCTCTTAGCGAGCAAAGGCGGTTTAGCAATTAATGAATGCTCTCTTAGCGAGCTCCTGCTCACTTAGTGAGCGTTGCGTTTTTCAGCTTCTATAAAAGGGTTTCATCATTCATTTTTTGGGGATCCTAACATATTTCTTAGAGAAAAAGCCCTAGAACTCAGATTTTCACTTATTTTCGAAGAATCGACACATCAATAGTCGGGAGATCGTCATCGATGCTTTGTCTTCTTTATCTCTTTCTTGTAATGGAAGTTTCCATTGTTATGGATAGCTAAACTCTTAATATGTCAAGTTTAGAAGGTAAATATGTCTTATATTTGTATGTATAGTCTTTGATAATTGTGTATAAACTCTTGATGATAAATATATGGTGGAAAACTTTGTATTTATGAAATATAATTTGTGTTGCTTCATGATTGAGAAATGTGTTCAACATTTGACCTAGGTTTTTCATCCATCAAAGAACATAGGCTAGAGATAGTTATGAGACTTGATGTTCACCTTGTATTGATCCTTAATGTTGCCATTTTGATAGATTAAGTGAGAGATCATCAATGGATCAAAATGCTAAAACTCGCAATTTGTGTTAGAAATAAACATCTTGAGAGTTTGTGATTGTATTTATCATTTTAACGAGTTCATCCGCTTGTTCGAAACTATCTGTGCAAATGGGCTTATCGAACCCTAACCTTGGCATGTGCTTTTTATAAACTCTTACCAACCGATATTTTTAACTCGTAGCTTTTAAACTCAAATGCAAAGTAAACGTTCCGTAGATAAAACGAAAATCCCCCCGTTACAATTAAGTCTTAAACTAGCGTAACTTTAGAAAGGCGGTGATATCACAAAACAATCTTTGGGGATCGATAACAAAAACCCAACTCTATTTGTACTCTAACAGTTGTCGACGCCAATGCAGAATTTGTTGAAGGAGGTCCTGGTAGAGATTTCGACCCTGAACCACCAGATAAAGCTCAGATCGAAGAACAAAACTAGAGGCTTAATGCCATTTATGAAAATGAGCCTTTAGGTTTTGAAAAGGATCAATTGTCAGACAACATCAAAATGCTGCCTCAAGATCCTTTGGAAGAAGTTGAATTGGGAGAAGGTAAGATTAAAAGGCCTACATACATCACTGTCAATCTCAACCCACAGCTCAAAGTTGAAATTGTCCAATTACAGAAGGAGTTCAAGGATTGATTCGCTTGGGACTATGATGAGATGCTTGGTTTGAAAAGAGAGCTTGTTGAACATAATTTGTCAATCAAGCCTGGGAAGAAGCATGTCAAACAAAATCCAAGACGGTTCGCCCCAACAATCCTCTCATAAATAAAAGAGGATATTGAAAGGCTGTTTCGATGCAAGTTCATTCGAACTGCCAGGTATGTCGAATGGTTAGCTAATATTGTACCAGTTATAAAAATGAATGGTTCTTTGAGGGTCTGTATTATTTTAGAGGTTTAAATTCTGCAACCCCCAAAGATGAGTATTCGATGCATATGGCAGAAATGCTTGTTGACTCTGCTGCAGGACACAAATATCTTAGCATGTTGGATGGGTATTCTGGATACAATTAAATATTCATTGCTGAAGAGGATGTTCCAAGGAATGCTTTTCAATGTCCAAGAGCCTTAGGCACCTACAAATAGGTATGATGCCTTTTGGTTTAAAAAATACTTGAGCAACCTATCAAAGAGCAATGAATTCGATCTTCCATGATTTTATAGACACTTTAATGCAAATTTATATTGATGATATTGTTGTTAAGTCTATTTCAGGGAAATATCATATTGACCATCTTCGACATTCCTTTGAAAGGATGAGAAAGCATGGCCTTAAAATGAATCTTCTTAAGTGTGCTTTTTGTGTATAAGCAGGGGACTTCTTAGGCTTTGTGGTCCACAAGAAGGGGATCAAAATCAATCAAAATAAAACAAAAGCCATTATGGAAGCGAAAGTGCCATCAACAAAGAAGTAATTACAATCACTATTAGGAAAGATTAATTTCTTGAGGATATTCATATCAAACCTAACTGGAAAAATGCAAGCCTTCTCACCTTTGTTTTGAATCAATAAGGATTGGTTCGACTGGGGGCAAGCACAACAGGAATCCTTCGACAAAATCAAGGAATACCTGAGCCACCCTCATATTCTCTCACCACCTGGTAGAAGGAAGAGTATGAGATTATGCATATCTACGTCAGATAAGACTTTAGGGAGCATGTTAGCTCAAGAGGATGACGATGGCGTCGAAAGGGCCATTTATTACCTTAGTAGAGTTTTAAATTATGTAGAAAATAGGAATAGCACAGTAGAAAAATTGTGTGTTATGCTTGTATTATTCATGTATAAAATTGAAGCAATATATAAAACCAGTTGATGTTTATGTTTCCTCTCGTTTCGACGTTATTAAACATATTTTATCCAAGCCTATTTTGCATAGTCAAATTGGTAAATGGTCATTAGCATTAACTGGATATTCTTTAACATATAGGCCTTTAAAGGCAGTTAAAGGACAAGTAGTGGCAGACTGTTATAGTCGACCACTCCATTAATGAAAATGCATTAAACTATCTTGAGGTCGAACCTTGGAAGATATACTTCGATGGGTCTAGCCATAACGACGGGACATGCATAAGGGTACTTGTTATTTCTCCTCATTAAATTCCAACAACACTCAAGTATAAATTCGAAGGCTGTTGTTGTAACAATGAGGCTGAATATGAGGCTTTAATAGTTGGGCTTGAGGTATTGTTGGAATTGGGGGAAACTCATGTCGAAATAATGGGAGATTCTAAGTTGATTATAAAACAAGTCACCAAAGAATACAAGTGTATAAAAGAAAATTTAATTATGTACGTTTTAGTAGTGAATCGACTGCTTAAGAATTTTGAAGTTGTTAGTTTTCAACACAGCCCAAGATTGGAGAACCAAGTAGAAAATGACTTGGCCCATATTGCATCAGGGTACAAATATTCGAAGGAAAATTGCAAGATTTGATTGAAGTTAGGGGAAACGTAGTGTCAGTTGGATTAGCCTCATCAGACTTAGAAGAGACAAAGCTTGGATATGCTGACAAAGACAACTTTTCCATTCTAGCAGTCGATGCTCTAACGGATAAGTATTGGAGAAAACCTATAGTAGACTATCTGCAAAATCTAACATCGTAGATGAAACGAAAGGTTAGGTATCAAGCTCTAAGTTATGTCTTATTGGGTAATGAATTGTTCAAAAAGACTCCTAAGGGAGTATTGCTCAAGTGCCTTAGTGAGTCAGAGACATATTTGGCTCTCTCGACTGTGCATAGTGGGGCATGTGGGGCACATTAAGTAGGTCACAAAATGAAATGGCTTTTATTTCGACAAGGCACATATTGGACTATTGTGTTAAAGGATTGTATTGAATTTGCTAAGGGCTATCAAGAGTGTCGAATTCATGCTGGCATCCAGCATGTCCCTATAAGTGAACTAAATTCCATTGTCAAACCATGACCTTTTAGAGGTTGGGCTTTGCATTTGGTTGGAGGGATTCGACCACCATCTTCTAAGAATCAAAAATACAATTTGGTAGGTATTGACTATTTTACTAAGTGGGTCGAAGCAATACCTTTGCCAAATGTTGACCAAGAGGATGTAATTGAATTTATTCAAAAACACATCATCTATAGGTGTAACACGGTGGGAGAACTGACTTTAGTTATGTTGCGGATAGCAAGAGTCGCCACCGACTTTTATTTTATCCAAAGGAAAGGCATAAAAGAACAGGAAAAACCTTTTAAAAGATTTTTGGGTTCGGGGGGTAGGTTATGCAAAGGGAAGGTGTTAGCACCCTTTACATCCATGGTTATCCATGGGCTCTTAGTTACTTAGCTCACTTTAAATTGTTTTAAGAAGTGTAGTGTGTGAGTAAAATTTCCTTTAAGTACTTTATAATGATCCATGTACGGTTATATATAAAGTCTTTGTTTTGAAAATTTGCTTGAAAAATGTGAAGTGTTTGAAATGTTTTTGAAAAGTGAGCAAGTACATAAGAGGAACCTACCCTAAGTTAAGTCTTTTCTGTTCTTAAATATCCTTTAAATGGTAAGACTATCCCTATTATTAAGGAATAGGTAGTCATTACCTTGGATGTTTTAGGGACAAGTGAAGGGACAACTGTTATTTAGGCAATTGTAAGGTGTATAAGCAATTCGAAGGGACTTATCATCTTTATTCGAAAGGGACAAGATCATTATGAAGGCAACCATTAAGGGACTTGATCTTTTTATCTGTTAAGGGACTAGATGATATGAGATGAGGGACTTTGCTTTACACCTTACTTGACCTTTTGTTTAGGCAACTTGAGAGGTGACCCTTAAGAAGTGAGATGGCGATCAAAGATCGACTTACGTGTGTGAGTATACCAATTCAAATATTTATCTTTAAGATTAATGATCTAAATCCAATTTTAAATACAAACATGTCTTGCACTCCCTATTTTACTAACCATAGCAATTAAAAATAAATAATAAAAATTATTCTACAACTATTACATAGTGAATACAATTACATTATAATTAAAATAAAAATAAGCAAATAAAATAAATAATTAAATGGGTTAGTAATAATAATAATAAAATAAATAATCACATAATAGATAAATAAATAAAGAAGTTAGTAATAATAAACAAAATAAATATAAGAAAAAGAAATTAGCATAATAATATAAAAAGTTCAATTTTAAATAAATAATTATTTTTAGATTTTTAATAAAAAGAAATAAATAATGAATATTATATACTTATAAAATATGATTAATAATATACATATTATAAAAATATCTAATTATAATTAAATAAGCATAAATTAGATTCATAAAATAAAATCAGGATTTTTAATTATTTAGAGAAACAAATTAGGGTTTACTATTTAATTAAATTATTCAAGTTGTTTATATAGAATAATTACATGTAATATGGACTAATTATAAAATTAAAATCTATAAACAAAATAAATTAATATTTACAAGATAATTAGGGTTTATAAAAGAAAATTAGGGTTAATTAAAATAAATTAGGGTTCATAGAATTAGGGTTTGCATATTAAAATATTAATTGGTTTAATTTTTTTCCTAATAAATATAATAATAATATATACATAAGCAAAATATATTACAAAAAAATAAAATACAAAGTTTTCTATTTTTATTTGTTTATGAGAATTATTATACTTATTATTTTTAAAAGGAACTAATTTATGATATAAAGTATATAATTAAATAAATAATAAGAAAATAGAAGAAAATTAGGTTTAAAAAAATTGGGGAGGCCTGGATTTGAACCCAGGACCTCCCCTTTACCTGAAGGGATCAAAACCACTGGGCTAGCGCGCGCTAGCTGATTAACAAATGGCTCAAAATCATCATATTATGAACCTGCAAAATAAAAGAAACTTGCCAAAAAAATTCACAAAGCCAGGATTCGAACTGTGTCCCTCAAGGCTTTTCATACGCGCACCTTACCACCAGACCAATCAACGTTTCCTGAAATAAAACATAAAACAATTGTAAAAATATTATGACATTTTTTTTAATTTCCTGATGGCGCCAATTCATCATCTTCTTCCTCAGACGCTGCGGAATTTCCTGCGAATTCTTTTACCAATTTTCCTGCGAAAAATATTTTTGCAGCTAAACCTAGGTTTTTAGAACATCATGAAAGCTGTACCAATAATCAAAATTAGTTACACCATTCGATTCCTTATGACCTGTACATTCTAACAGCATCATCCATAAGTCTTTAAACTTATTAAATAAGAAAATCCCAAATGAGGGTTTGAAACCCTAGCCATGGCCGAATGCGATTCATGTACGAAAGCTCAAAACCAAACATCCAGAATCATTCTATGATACATTATGAACAATCTTAAAGCATCAATAACAGTTTATATCAAGTATAACCATGAATTCGAAAAAACTTAAAACACACATAAAATTCGATTCGGTTAAGGGCATTCATGCTGTTTTGGATGCATATGATAATTGAAACATGATCAATGATGTTCAGGGAGGAGATTGTTGTCCTTAATTCACCTGAAAAGTTACAGAATATTAAAATCCGAATTTGAAAAAAATTTGATGAATTTGAAAGTTTGAAAGTGATGTTGGTGGCTGCAAAAATCGTCCCTATGCATTGTGTTATGTTTGTGTACATATAGTGGATGAAATTAGGTCAAAATAACATGGATTTATGGGCCTTGTCTTGATTACTTGATCATGAAGTTTTCTCCTTTCAAATATTGAAAAATATCTTATCCAACCTTTCCAAATTAGTCTAGCACGAATTTGTGTGATATCAATCAACTTTGAATGGTTTTTAAGACTTTCTAGAAGAAGAATCTCATTCAAATATTGAGTTTTCACATTTTATTTAGATTTAATTTGATTTTTAATGAATAAAATTCAAATAAATACTAAATAAAAAATATAAATCATGAAAATGCTAGGATTGGGTTGTGTGGGATGATATCTCAAGGATTGGGTTGCACAATAGTAGGCCCATTTGGAAAAAATTGATTCTAAGACCCCTTTTGTTCAATATTCTTCTCAAAAATTTCCCAACTTTGCAAGGATACAAATCCTTCAATTTTAATGCTATGAGGGTGTTCTTGGACATTTTGGAAATCTTAAAGAGTCCTCTAACCAACCCCATTGGTTTCATGTCCATATCTTTTACCATTCTCAAGTTATGCTCTTTTGAAGTTGTTGACTTTTTGTTGACTTTCAAAAGGACCTATAATGTCTTAGCTCATACCTTCCAAATGAAACATTTTTGGGCTTGGCTTGTGAGACACAAAGTTGTAGAGAATTCAATTTCCTTTAAAATGAGCTTTGGATGGGAAAAATTTGATGAAGCATGTGAAAGTTATGGCTGGTCAAAGTTCAGTTGACTTTTCCTGAGAAAACCCTAATTTAGAAACTCCTGATTCTTGATGATCTAAAATCTCCTTGATGAATCATGATCAACCCTTGATAATATGATGAATTTTAATTCATATACTTGATGTTGGCAAAAAATCATGAAGTTTGACTTTGGTTTGACCACAGTTGACCTCAGTTTGACTTTTTAACTACTTTGACTAATTTTAGCCTATCTGATCATTTGACTGAGCAAATCTTTTGGGAAAGTCTTGAAACTTGACATGGGGATTATTGAACACATATAGGATGCTATGAAGTCCACTTGAAGTCTTGGAAGTCCATTTAGCCTGATTAAAGTCAAAACCCTAGTTTTGGATACCCTGCTTAGGAGGATGCATTGTTTGAGGGAATTGTCAAATCTTCTGACTATTTGTGAACTTTGTGAACCTTGTGAACCTCATGAGATGTCTTGTGAACCTTGTGAACCTTGTGAACCTCATGAGAGGTCTTGTGAACCTTGTGAACCTCATGAGAGGTCTTGTGAACCTTCTGAACCTCATAAGATGTCTTGTGAACCTTGTGAACCTCATGAGAGGTCTTGTGAACCTTGTGAATCTTGTGAACCTCTTAGTACACAAAGTCTTGTCTTGTGAGGGCAAATTTTGGGGTGCAACAGCTGCCCCTGTTCAATTTTCTGAAACCTGAGGGGTTAGATTGGTATACGTGTCATTCGTGACCTGGAAGGTTAAAGGGGATTGAACACAAAAGCCCAAAAATTTGCACTCACCGGTGCGTAGAGTAATACTGATGATTAGCTGTGTATGTTGGAATGGGCTTAAAGATGCCACTTGGAGAAAAGGAGATGGGCTTAAAGATGTCATCAGAATGAACTAGAGATGGGCTTAGAGATGCCATATGGAGAAAAGTTCTTCAAATATACTTCTTGGAGAATCAAGTAGTCTAAAGTATGAAGAAATATCTTTTGGGAAGATAAACAACGACCCAAAGTAATGGTATAACTTTTGGGAAGATAAACAACGGCCTAAAGTCATGATAGGGTACTTGGGAAGATAAACAACGGCCCAAGGCAATAATAGAGTACTTGGGAAGATAAACAACGACCCAAGGTAAGGGTATAACTTTTGGGAGGATAAACAACGGCCCAAAGTCATGATAGGGTACTTGGGAAGATAAACAACGACCCAAGGTAATGGTATAACTTTTGGGAGGATAAACAACGACCCAAAGTCATGATAGAGTACTTGGGAAGATAAACAACGGCCCAAGGTAATGGAATAATTTTTGGGAAGATAAACAACGGCCCAAAGTCATGATAGCTTTCAAGAGGATAAACAACGTCCCGAGGTATAAGTTGTTGATATTGTTTTACCTGCATATAACTATCCTGCAAGGAAAATATTAGTTTATGCATTATGTATGCATGCATAGTATGATGCACTTAAGTAATGTATCATGTACTTATGGATATGTATATTATGGTATGATGTAGATGATGTATGTATGAATCATGCAGCCTGAAGCGTCTGGATATCTTCGTATAACAACTGTTGGCCAGGGAAAATAAATCCCGATTTGTTGCTGAAGATTATGAGGAACTTGTTCCCGTTTTGTTTGATAATATAGTATTCATAAACCTCCCGTCTTCTTTCGATAGTAAGGTATCCCTAACCTCCCGTCTTCGTTTGATAGTAAGGTATCCATAACCTCCCGTCTTCGTTCGATAGTAAGGTATCCATAACCTCCCGTCTTCGTTCGATAGTAAGGTATCCATAACCTCCCGTCTTCGTTCGTCGTACTCCTATTGAAAGAATAAATTCCCAATTATCCTTCTGGGGATAAAAGAGATGGATATAAATTCCAGGGGAGATGTGACTCGAAGTATTTATGAAGATGGATTTGCCCTACTGGGGGACTTGTAGCTGTCTGGTGGGGATGAACCGGCGAAGCTTAGTTGAATTCCTTCCCTCGTTCGTCCTTAGTAAATACTATTACTGCATTTTCATGCATTTCTGGTAAACATCAATCATATTAAGCATTTATGCATTTCTGGTAAACATCAATCATATTCAAAAGCATACATACATTCAAACACAACCAATGGACGTTTCGCTTATGTAAATAGGGTAAAAGTAAATCTGGATTCAAAGATGGAATTTTAGTTATATCACAAAGTGACCTATACATAGGCGAGTTTGTACAAGGAGACAGAAATCCTAGTAAGAGGAATTCGTCGTAAAATTTTTACAAAACAGAGAAAATCAGCTATGTGGGAAATAATCCTATTGAGTTTCAATTCTACTATTGCCATTATCTTCAAGTATCTCATCTTCTGCTGTCGGGACAGAAATGATTGGATTGAGCTTTATCTGTTCGAGCTTGAGTAAGTAACACAACTGGTTGTAGTTTCATGGGTGATCCAAACGAGACATGGTCATACGCTTTAATCCCTAACTTTTGCCTGGATTGCCTTTTCAGGTTTTCAATCCACCGGGATACCCTTTTTTGCCCAAGCCGCCTTTTCAGGTTTTCGACTTGCCGGGTGTACATTTTTTATATATATATCCCTAATTTTTGCCCGAACCCTTTTGGTTCGTCGGGATGCCCTTATTTTTGCCTAGGCCAGTCAACCTAGCGGGTCTCTTTTTATGCGTAGTATTTTTTAACTATGTCTGCATTTACAGGCTGCGGGAAGTCTTCACCATCCATAGTAGTAAGTATCATGGCACCTCCTGAGAATACTGTTTTGACCACAAATGGTCCTTCATATGTAGGAGTCCACTTGCCCCTAGGATCACCCTATGGTAATATGATACGCTTGATTACCATGTCACCAACCTGATATACCTTTGGCTTAACCTTCTTATTAAGAGCTTTGATCATCCGTTTCTGGTACATCTGGCCATGACAAACTGCTGCTAATCTCTTCTCATCAATCAAGTTTATCTGGTCAAGTCGAGTCTGAATCCACTCATCTTCATCCAAGCCTGCATCCTTCATAATTCTTAAGGAAGGTATCTGAACTTCAATGGGCAGAACTGCTTCCATACCATATACTAAGGAGAATGGGGTTGCCCCTGTTGAAGTACGTATTATAGTACGATAACCATGAAGAGCAAATGGTAACATCTCATGCCAATCTTTGTAAGTAACAGTCATCTTCTTTATAATCTTCTTGATATTCTTGTTAGCAGCTTCTACTGCCCCATTCATCTTCGGACGATACAGAGAAGAGTTGTGATGCTTAATCTTGAACTGCGTGCAGAGATCAGTAATCATAGTGTTGTTCAGATTAGAGCCATTGTCAGTAATAATCCTTTCAGGGATGCCATACCTACACATGAGATTATTCTTAATGAATCGAGCCACAACATTCTTGGTAACAGATGCAAATGAAGCTGCTTCCACCCACTTTGTAAAGTAATCAATAGCAACCAGGATGAAACGATGCCCATTAGAAGCAGTAGGCTTAATCTCACCAATCATATCAATGCCCCACATGGCAAAAGGCCAAGGAGCAGTCAACACATTCAATGGTGATGGAGGTATATGTACTTTATCAGCATAGATTTGACATTTGTGACATGTTCTGGAATGTTGATAGCAGTCAGCTTCCATAGTAGACCAATAGTAACTTGCTCTCAATATTTTCTTTGCCATAGTATGACCACTAGAATGAGTGCCAAAGATCCCATCATGCATATCTTCCATAATCTCTGTTGCTTCCTTTTTATCCACACAACGAAGCAAAGTGGAATCATGATTGCGCTTGTACAAAATCCATTACTCAAAAAGAACTTAGCAGAAAACCTCCTCAGAAACTTTTTATCTTTGACAGATGCCCCTTCAGGGAACTCCTGAGCTTCAAGATATCTTTTCACTTCATAGAACCAAGGCTTCTCCCCTGTTTCTCCAGTGTCAATCTCATTGCAGTATGCAGGCTTCTCAAATCTATCAATAGTAATCTTGGGAGCTTCATCATCCCAGCTGATCTCAAACATGGATGCCATGGTGGCTAAGGCATCTGCCAACTGATTCTCTCTTCGTGGAATATGTCCAAAGGTAATCTCTTTAAAATGTGGGATCAAAGACAACACATGCTCTCTGTAAGGAATGAGATTATCATGCTTGTTCAGGTCCGTCATATTGTCCAGGTTCTTTAGTAATAATCATAATGTCTTCATCAGGGAACTCAAAACTCATTGACTGGTAATCATCCACTGCTTGATGAGCCAAATGATCAGCTACAACACTTCCCTTAATGGCCTTCTGAGTAGTGTATTGTATATCATATTCTGTCAAGATCATTTGCCATCTTGCTATTCTTCCGGAGAGAGCAGGTTTCTCGAATATGTACTTGATTGGATCCATCCTTGAAATCAATAAGGTAGTATGAGTCAACATATACTGTCTTAGTCGGCGAGCAGCCCATGCCAAAGCGCAGCAAGTTTTCTCGAGCAGTGAGTATCTTGTTTCTCAGTCGGTAAACTTTTTGCTAAGGTAGTATATTGCCTGCTCTTTTCGACCAGACTCGTCATGTTGTCCCAACACACACCCCATTGAGTTGTCTAATACTGTTAAGTACATGATCAATGGTATTCCATCAACTGGTGGCATCAATATTGGAGGTTCTAGAAGATATTTCTTGATCTCATCAAAGGCTGTCTGGCACTCGTCATTCCACTCCATCACCTGATCTTTCTTCAATAACTTGAAGATTGGCTCACAGGTAGCAGTTAATTGGGAAATAAATCTTGCAATGTAATTCAATCGTCCCAAGAAACCTCTGACTTCCTTCTCAGTACGGGGAGCTGGCATCTCTTGTATAACTTTCACTTTCGCAGGATCTACTTCAATACCTCTTCCACTGACAATGAAACCCAGGAGCTTTCCAGATCTAACTCCAAAAGTACACTTGTTTGGGTTCAATCTCAACTTGTATTTCTTCAACCTCTCAAACAACTTATGCAGATGATCAAGATGTTGCTCTTCATTTTGGGACCTGGCTATCATATCATCCACATATACCTCTATCTCGTGATGAATCATATCATGAAACAAAGCCACCATAGCACGCTGATATGTTGCCCCGGCATTCTTCAAACCAAATGGCATCACCTTATAGCAAAAAGTGCCCCACTGTGTAACAAATGTTGTCTTCTCCATATCTTCAGGTGCCATCTTGATTTGATTGTAACCAGAGAAACCATTCATGAAAGAGAATACTTTATGCTGAGCAGTGTTGTCTACCAGAACATCAATATGAGGAAGTGGAAAGTCATCTTTGGGGCTGGCCTTGTTTAAATCCCTGTAATCTACACACATACGTACCTTACCATCTTTCTTAGGTAGCGGCACCACATTTGCAACCCATTGAGGATAAGAAGTCACAGCTAAGAACCCTGCATCAAACTGTTTCATTACCTCTGCTTTAATCTTCTATGACATTTCAGGACGCATACGACGAACCTTTTGCTTCTTTGGACGACAATCTTCTTTTACTAGTAAACGGTGAACCACAATGTCTGTATCCAACCCTGGCATATCTTCGTAGGACCAAGCAAAGATCTCCACATAGTCATGTAACATTTGAATCAATTTGCTCTTAACATTATCTTCTAATTCAGCCCTTTTCTTGACTTCTTTCCTGTTTTCTTCAGTTCCTAGATTCACAACTTCGATTGGCTCTTCATGTGGCTGTATAGCTTTCTCTTCTTGTTGTAACAACCTAGCAAGCTCTACAGGTACTTCACAATCGTCCTTATTTCCATCTTCAGCTTGATAGATCGGATTCTCGAAATTATAATTGGCAATAGTAGAACTGTTATCAACAGGATCCAGAGTGGATGAGGATCTGCATTTTAGTGATGTGGGTGTGTGTAAGAACACATAGCTGATAAGACAAAAATAAAAGAAAAGAAAGACAAGGAACACAATATTTACGAAAACGAAACGTCCACTGATTTTTATTGAATGAAGTATGCAAATGAAATGACATCCCGTAACAAGCACACCATTGTGCCCCGGGTAAGGCACAAGGCTTAAGAGTTCAATTGTTCAAAAATTACAAACTTTAAAAGTAACAACACAGTAATATTATTTACTCCTGACTAAAGGAGATAGGAATAACATCTTCAGCTTTCCAATTATTGAGCCCAGCACCCACAGTAGGAAAAATCCAAGCATCCAAGTTGTAGTCTTCATCATAGTCACCCACAACATTGATCTGATCCTTCATAATCCCCTGATTGGTGATACGAACAACACGAGCACGACGAACAGCCTTCTGGGACTCTGCAGTGAAACCCAAACCAAATTTGTCAGACTTGTAAGGAATGTCAAGAAGCTGACCCCAAATAGTACAACCACCTTCATCCACCACAACTCTAGTATCTTTGAGGGAGGCCATTGTAGGAGGTACTCTGGTGACCACATGAACTTTCTTGACAACATGAGGAGCTTCATAAATATTGACAACCCAAGGAACTACTTCGAATGTCTGGCACGGAGTTTCAACAGATTCACCTTCCACTTCAAGATATTTAAAGGTGTTCACATGGATAACTATATATCCTTCCTCTCCGTAAACAGTGACAACTTTTCCTTCTATTGGATATCTCATCTTCTGATGTAAGGTGGAGGTTACAACACCTGCCCCATGGATCCAGGGACTCCCAAGCAAACAAGAATACGAAGGACGGATATCCATTACATAAAAGGTAGCATTGAAGACCTGAGAACCCACTTTGATTGGGAGATCAATTTCCCCATGCACCACTCTTCTTGAACCATCAAAAGCCTTCACCACTATATTACTGGGCCTCAACACAGCATCTTCAGGATTAAGCTTATTCAAAACTTCTTTGGGCAACACATTCAGCGAGGAACCATTGTCTATTAATACATGTGACAAGGTAGTGCCCCTACATTCAATAGAGATATGTAGAGCCCTGTTATGATCCCTCTTGGCCGGAGTCAAATCAGCATCGGAGAAATCTAACCCATTATCATAGGTCAAGTGTGCAACACAATTTTCAAACTGGTCTACAGAAATCTCATTTGGTACGTGAGCAGTCTTCAAGAATTTAATCAAGGCTTTGGCATGAGCCTCGGAACACAACAATAAAGACAACATAGAAATTTTGGAGGGAGTATGCCCCAATTGGTCAATAATGTCATAATCACTCTTGCGAATGATCTTCAGTACTTCTTCCATTTGCTTAGAAAGATCATCAGCAGCTGGCACATCAGTTTGCACAGGTTCAATAACAGGACCTTTTCCCCGAGCATCAGCAGTGGAGGTAGTAGCTGGAGTAACTGTATTCTTGGAAATAACTGGAGGAGAGAAAATTCTTCCACTTCGTGTGATCTTACTAGATCCAACAATATTATCAACATCAAGATTTTCACCAACAACAGGTGTATCAGCTAAGGATTCCTGCTTAACACCATGGATATAAACATCAGACCCATAATGCCAAGGCACAGCTCTATCAGAAGTATATGGAATAGGACCCGGAGTAGTAATGATCATAGGAGCCACTCTAGCTTCAGCAACAATCTTCACAGGGCCTTCAGCAGTAATCTTAATTGGACCCTTATGAGTGATTTTTACAGGTCCCTTAGAAGTAATCCTTATCGGCACTTTATCAACCATATCCACCTCTTCAACCTTCACACCTTTAGTTATATGATCAACCATGCTTTCCACAGAAGGTGGGGTCCTTTCAAACACTATGGTGTAATTATTCATGAGGCGTTGAATTCCGTCCTTCAACCTCCAGCAACTATCCGACTTATAAGCACAATATAAACAATCTTCACGACAACCTGGAAAGAACCCAGCTTGTACTAACTTCTTCTTAATAACAGACAATGGTGTAGTCAAATCTGCAACTGAGGAAATATGTGAAACTTCATCAATGGCATTGACAGTCTTTTCATGATTTGGCATAGGAGCAGTAATCACATTTGGAGTACCCGGAGGGTCAAACTCAATCTCTCCAGCATCAATCATATCCTGAATTTTATTCTTCAATACCCAGCAACTATTGGTATCATGTCCCTGACAATTTGAATGATATGCACATCGTGCATTAGGAATGTACCTGGGGGAAGTAACATTGGGATTCTGAGGAGGGTCCCTCAAAGTGATAAGTTCACCCTTCAACAAGTGTTGCAAGGCTTGGGCCAGTGACATGTTGAGCTTAGTGAACTGCCTTCTAGGCCTCTGTTGATTTCCCTGTGGTGGCTCTGGTGTTGTAGGAGTAGGGTTGGAGATATGAACTGCGCTCACAGACTGATGCCTCCTATTACGATCAGGTTGACCATAAACAGCATTTGACTCTTTCTTCCCACTGGGAGGCTTCTTTGCAGTATTTGAAGAAGAAGCACCCACTTGGATCTTGCCACTCCTTATACCACTTTCTACGCGCTCTCCTGTCATTATCAAGTCAGTGAAGCCAGATGATGAGCTTCCAATGAGATGACTGTAAAAAGGACCATTCAACGTACACATGAACATATCCACTAACTCCCGGTCAGTTAGAGGGGGTTGCACTCTACCAGCCAAGTCTCTCCACTTCTGGGCATACTCCTTGAAATTTTCTTTAGCACCCATAGACATGCTTTGTAGTTGCATGCGAGTAGGGGCTAGATCAGCATTGTATTGATATTGCTTATAAAAGGCTTCAGCAAGATCATTCCAATCACGGATGTTAACACTCTCCAACTGATAGTACCATTCCAATTGAGCTCCAGATAAGCTCTCTTGGAAGAAATGGATCCACAACTTCTAATCAGCAGTATGGGGTTGGATTCTCCGGACATAAGACCTCAAGTGCAGCTTGGGACAAGAGACACCATCATAAACAACGAAAGTAGGAACCTTGAAACCAATGGGTATAACCACCCCAGGTATCAAACTCAGGTCTTCAAAATCTAGCCCAGAGGACTTTTGCAATTCCATAGCATCCATTCTATCCACCAACATCTTGAACTTATCTTCATTAGGCTCATGATAGTAGTTAGCTTCAGAATCAGAGTCCCCCATTGTATTATGGAGGCTGCCTCCCTCTTTCTCAGACTCTTCAGATTCATAATCTTCAACCTGTTCTTTGGTCTTGACAGGACCTCTGAACCTTCTTCCCATGTTGATCAGGCCACCTGACCTTCTAGTCTTCTTAGTCTTCTTGGCCAGCAGTGTCTTCAATTCATCCTGCCCCTTGGACAAGTTCAGGATCAGCTCTTGGAACTGTGCATTTTGTGCCTGGAGATCTTTGACTGTTTGTTCAAGAGCCATTGCTGAAATAAACAGCGAGAAGATAAGAAACATGTACACAATAAACCTGTGATGCAATGATATGATATGTGAATGTATATGCAATGTTTTCAAGGACCGCAGGATTTAAATTTGCTTAAACAAACAAGAAAGTAAACTTTTATTAGTAATAAATTTGTTTGCCCCTTGGGCTTACAAAATGAAATGAAATAAATACAAAAGATGGGGTTTTAAGTCTCCCATGGACGTTTCCTCTTTGTGTTGAGGTATGAGTCGAGATTCCGCTCCTCGTGAAGTTACTTTGTTAGCTCCAGGATTCTTTCTTGACTTGCTTTGTAATGAGCCTCGAAATTATCCCTTTGCTCTTTCAACTGGATCTAGGATCTCTGTAAGTCTTCCATGTCAGTGGGCATGTCTGGGTGAAGGATGGTATAAGAGGTATCTCCTTCAGCAATAGGCTTCATAGTAACTGGCAGGATGGCAGGATATGGCATCATGAGAGTCTGAGCACGAGATCGCACCCATCTGAGGTAAGATTCCATAGGAATAGTGTACTTGGGCTCTAGAGTCTTGCTGTCAACCTTGTTCACTTTCCCCCATGCTCGTACGAACCTTTGACGATAACCTTGCAGATCGTTGTCGTAATCAAACACAATACCCTGAATCAATATGTCATGTGGACCATCACTCCGAGCGTAACCAAACTGACGTAAAGCTAAGGAAGGGTTGTAAGTAATGCCTCCTCTTATGCCTAGAAGTGGCACATTAGGAAACTCCCCACAACGGTCAATGATAGCAACATTCTCCATAGATCTGGAGCACCAATGGATATCTGAATGAGAGAGTGATATAATCCTCTTGGACCACCTGAACCCTTGCTCATTCTTCATCACTGATCGAGGAAGGTGAGAAATAAACCACCTAGATAGTAAAGGTATGCAACACATCAGAGTTCCTCGTGCCTTTGTAGTACGAGTATGAAGAGAGTGCAGAATGTCTCCAAGCAATGTAGGCACTGGATTATGACTCATAAATATGTTGATGGCATGAACGTCTATGAACTGATCTGGATTGGGGAACAACACTAAGCCATAAATCAGCAAGGCTAAGATCTCCTCAAAAGCATCATAGCTCATAGCCTTCAAGAACACTTGAGCCTTCTCTATCAATACCTTAGCAAGAATACCCTTAACTCCGCTTCTCGTTTCTAAAACAATGTCTGACTTCTTCAGATGTAGAGCTGCAGCAATAACCTCTGGTTTAAGCTCTTTTTCCAAGCCTGTGAAGGGTCTTTGATCAAGAACAGGTATACCCAGAAGTTTAGAGAACTCTTCCATTGTAGGAACCAGCTGATAGTCGGGGAATGTGAAGCAATGGTGCTTAGGATCAAAGAACTGAAACAGAACACTCATCATGACTTCATTGAACCCTGAAGTGACTAGATCCAGTAGGTGACCATGTCTCTTGATGAACTGGGAGTTTTCAGAAACCTGAGAAACCAATTCCTTAAGCTTAGGAGGTATTCCTACAAAGTTGATCCTGATAGTGTTTCTACAAGCAGAAGCCATGACCTACAACAAAGAACAAAGATAAATCCTTTGGTCCTTGAAATGGTTAGTGAAAATGCTATGCTTATGATGCATGATGATGTCATGATGTTATGCTCAATCACAAACATGTGGCACACACAAACAAGTCACACAATTGCCCTAGGTTTAAAGGCTTGCATGAGGTTTAAAGGTAAGTACCCTCCCCTGAAGTTTAGTTGGTTCATCCTGTCCTATAAAGTAACCAGGTTCTAAGGGATCTCAATATCATTGATCCTTCACAAGGGTGGTTGTTCAGTAGGCAACTTACATGCCAACCAAAATCCTCCAAGTTTAGAATCTCAATGAGCGTAGTATCGAGTATCAAGCAACTTCAGTCTTCACCAAAGCCGGTTATCTCACTACTTTTCTAAAGGCCAAGATGAGATAACTAGGGTTCTAAAAGTTAGTTAGTGTATTGACAACGTATGGCAGCCTCATATTATCCTCAACTTGACTTAAGGAACATAAGCACCAACCAAGAAGTCACACTAACTATGGCCACCAGATCAACCATATCGGTATACGCCGTACAGTTTCCTTGGTCTATTGCCATTTACCTAAGGTACACTAGATCCAGGTTAGGATATTTCACACATAAGAGCACCCAACAAGTAAGTATAAAGCAAACAAGGCAAACAATTTTAAAGTGATCTAATTCCTAAGGGTACCCCTCTTTTATTAAATCCCTGTAGACACCCTAAATTTGCCCTCTGATTTTCTTTCTTCGCCTGTCTTTCATTTGCATCTCATTTGCATTTTTATTTGGTCATTAACATTTAGAATGCATACCATTTGCATAGTCTCCTGAGACATGGGATCACATTTTCTGAAGAATTTGGGTTTCACGTTTTTATTTACGGATCATTAGAAGAATTTAAAGTCATTGGCTATGCAGCCATCAATGACATTGTTTTCTTATGCTATTGTCACTCAATTAGGGTTTACTTCCCTAGTCAAGTGTTGTTCAAGGATTTCACGTCTGAAGAATATTCACTGATTCATCGTGCCCATCATCAGTAATGAAGCATGAATTAAGGGTCTTCTTTCTCCATCAAGTTACAAGACTATCCCTTTCTCCTCAGTGTCTCTGGTTATTTTCTTATGTCTCCACCTCTCAAAAGTGTTGGTTTTATCCCAAGTGTGTTGGTTGGTTCATGATCTAGTTCAGATGGACGTTTGACCTAATCTTGGTCAAACTATCAGGAAATCACTTCAATTTCTAGTTATCGGTGCGAGTGTACTTTTTCTCAGGTTTATCAGGATCGTCAAGTTCAGTGGTGTCATGTGGATTTATTTTCCTAGAGTTTCTTTCAAATAGATTCATAATAATCCAAGAATTATTTGATCAGAAGTTCAAGAGATGATTGATTCAAATGATCGTCCTTTGAATGGTGAATTACTCAGTGGTTCAAGATCAGTGGTTCAAGAGTTTCATTTTAGTCAAATTTTATGTGGAAGGCTCGAGTGTGGTCAAGGCGTGCTTCATTGATTTTGTGTTGCAGAGGTGTTGTTAGAGAATCAGTGGAAGAAAATCCATTCTTAATCCATTTTACGTTTCTTTTACCCAAATTGTACTAATTCATTACCACATTTGCATTATTCATTTACAACCTAAATCGATTTCTTTCCATTTGAACCATTAAACAATTTTCCATTAATTAGTTCTATCCTTCTTCAAATTAAATCCATTTCATTTTTATTCCATTCTCCGTTATTCAATTATCCATTTTTTTCGATTAAATCCCTTATACCATTTTTTTTAATCATTTTTCCACACACATTTCCATTTGTAAATATATTTTTTACCCACCATCCATATTTAGTCCAATTTTCCATATTAAATTCCATTAATTCATATTCCAATTATTAAAACCTTTTTCATTATTATTCCACCTTATTCATAATGTCCATATGTTTTTTTTTCTTAAGTCCATTTTTCTTCCATTTTTTTTATACAAGCCCATTTAATCTTATGGTGAGCCCCATTATCCAAGGAAAATAGTTAACCTAGGTATAAAAAGAACTAATCCCAAGACCTACCATAAAAAAAAAGGGCGCCTCCATTCAATTTTCTAAACCACTCCTCCCATTGTTCTTGACCAATAAGCCAGACAATCACAAAGCTCACTCTCCATATTTTCTTCTTACATTGACTTTATTTTTCTGCATAACTTCATGAATAAACCATACCCTTTTAACAGTTTCACCATCATTCTTGTACATTTCATAATCCTTTTCAAACACTTCTTATAACCTGCAAAAATAACACAGCAAGAACAACAACAAATCACCCATTACCATCTCAAACAACCCTGTTTTCAATTTCAATCACAAAAAAACCTTCCGCTGCTTTGCAATCACCACTCTTCATCTTTATTCAACACAACCTACAAACTCTACGATTTTTTTTTTCCACTTTTTTTTCCACTGAACAACAAACGCTCATCTTTTCTCAATCTACTCATACACAGAAAACACAATCCAGGTTCACTTTTCAAAAGCACAACAAATAACTTTGTTATTTCTCCTAAAAACCTAAGCCAACCATTTCCTTCAACAAATTCATCTCACCTCAACCCTCATGACCAATCACACAACATTCTTTCAGCTTGATTTTTCATTCACAGAACAACCACAACACAACACCTCATAACTTTTCAACACCCTTCTCCACCATAACAACACCTTAAACTTTCATTTTTCTTCCACTCTCAGCTTCGGCTCACCCGCAACCCTCATCTTCAATCCACCCTGTTTCACGCAACCGTAAGCAATACAACCTTGTTCTTATCACCGCAAATCACACAACCGGCCATAACCTCAAACCTCTACAATCGCCTCAAACATCACCACCACAACCTTCCCTCACTCTTCTTCATCACGCAAACAACAACAACACTCTACAGCCGCCATCTCCATTCTCAACCACAATATTTCATTCATCACATAAACTTGAACAATATTCAGAAAAACGAAAAGAGATGAAGAGAAGTGAATCGTGAAAACCGAGAGACTCACAGACACGGGCCCTTCCCTCAACGCAAGCCGCAGATCTATCATTCTTCTTCAGCTTCAATGTGGATCTCGATTTGAGGATTTGAGCAACAAAAGAATACCGAAGGGAGACCAGGCCGCAACATCGCGTGACAATGTTGTTTCACGATGCTTGAATCGAAGAAGCATCCACAACAAGTGTTTGAACCTTGAAAGAATTGTGAAGACTGAAGAGTGGAAGCGATTGAACCCAAAAAGAGCGAGCCAACGAAGACCGCTAAACAACCATTCGCCGCCGTTGAATCGAAGAGCTGAGACGTGAGAGAACGACGGAGATTCACAGCGGAATCCGGAGCCGATTGAGTTTCGATCAAAGCAAAGAGGAGAATCCGCCTTGAGTTGATGAAACCACCGCCGTTAGTTTCTTCCATTTTCGCAGAAACTGCAGATCGTGTGGCGAAAGGAAGCGGTAGCGTGTGTTTTTGCTGCTGTTTTCTTCCTTTTTTTAAGCAAACCCTTATTGTTCTTTTTCTTTCAATTTATTTATTTATTTATTTCTTATAATGTTTGCTGTATCGCAGAGTGGATTGGGCTTATGAGCCCAAGGATATCCTGTTTTCTACCAATACCTCTGCATACGTCAATTCCCTTTTTTTATCTTTGTGATTTTTATTTATATATATATATATATGCTCTTGTTGTGTTGATGATGGGTTGAGCCCATTTGGAATTGTTCAACCAGCACCATCAAACCAGCGACCCCCCCTCTCATTTTTTTTATTCTCCTTTCTTTTTAATCCTTAATATTTTATTTATAGTTTTGTTTATTAATTATTTTATTAACATTTGTTAGAGTTTTATTAATTTAGAACTTTATTAGATTTTTATTTATAGTTTTGTTTATTAATTATTTTATTAACATTTGTTAGAGTTTTAATAATTTAGAACTTTATTAAATTTTTGTTTAAATTTTGTTGTTAATTATTAACATGACTTTGATTTTAGTTCTTGTTTCAATTTATTTGAGTTTTAATTAATTAGAATTGTATTTAATTTTGGTCCTAGTTCGTGCTCAATGTTTTGTAGGCTTAATGTTCGACTTCAGTGATCGCCTTATGTCAAATTGTTCCTTGAACTTGAAGACTCGGCTTGATAATTGTTTTGGCTAACTCTGGTTCTTTTTATTGGATGGCTTGAATGCTGGAAGCTTATACTTGATCTTTACCTGATATCCTAATAATGAACAAATGTGCTTAAGTTGTAAATCTGTTCTAAACTTGATACTTCTTCTTGATTTTCTCTTGCGCGTATTAAAGAGGCAACGGACCTTCTCCGTTAGGTAACACTGATGGCCCGATTGATCTTATTGCATGTTGTTGCATCTGGAAGTCCTACTGGTGTAGGCTCTGTTTGTGCATTGTCATCTTATCTCCATATCGCATTCTCATCTCTTTATCTTATTTCTTCTTCATATTGCATTCTCATCTCCGTATCTTCATTCTTATTCATCTTATCTTATTCCTCATCTTCTCTTATTCTTTCTCGACTTGAGGTGTGCTTAGGCCACCATGGTGTTGCTCCTTTCATCTTTCTCTTCTTCTTTCTTTCTTCTTTAGGATAGTGAGCCTCACAAACCCTAGGAATAACCAAGCATGACAATGATTAGGGTTTTGATTAGTCTCCCCACTTATTTTTACCTTTGTGTCTCTTTGAGTCTTCTCTCCTCACCTCATAATCAAGGACTAAACCCTAAAGGCTTTAAGGCTTTGTGATTAAGCTTATGCCTGCATCCTTCTATTAGGATGGAGTGTATAACTTTAATCCTAAGTGTTAAACCCTTAATGTGTTTAAATCTCTTAATCAATTCACTTAATAATCATCAAGACATCACACTTGTAACTTGGGCCTTGCATTAGGGTTCTAATTCTTCCTTAACTGGTTAAGAAGGACTAACCCTAGTGTTAATGGACAAGTCCCCCTCAAGTTGTCTTACAAACCCTAAAAATCACTTCATCATCATATCATTAACTAAAATCCATCTAATAAAGGCTTTGTTTTGTCATGAAGTTAATCCCTAATCATGGATTAAGTTGAGGAGCTTTCCTCAGCTTAAACACTCTCATCTATTATCCTTCTATTAGGATGGTGTAATGAGTCTGTTTAATCCTTGATTATGGCTTAACCTCATTACTCAACACTAAACAAAAACACCAAAAACATCTAAATAATCACAAGTAGGTTAATGATCTTAATCCTACATCAAAGGTGATTAAGTGTGAGAATCTGACTTCACACTTAAGGTATTCTCATTACCCCTAATCAGAGGGAAGATGTGATGAGTTTACTAAATCCATTGGTTTAGGCTTAAGCTCATTAACTTATGACAAACTTTCAAAAACAATAAAAGACTGAAAACTCAAAAACAAACAATAATCGTCTCCTCCGGGATTCTTTTCTCATCATCCTCACTCACAAACGAGAACTTGCTTCTTCCGTCTAATGCAAGACAGTTTGCACCTGAGCCAGACAGGTCACACACTTGAGCATAGACTAGTAAGCAGTTCACAAGTCAATTCATATTTCAGTCTCTTTGGGTCGAACTACGGTGTTCTGACTTCCTCATTGCACGAGAGGATACGTAGGCATAACTTAACAGTTATCGAACAAAAGTCTCTGTATATTCCCCCTCTTTCCAGCTTTATTCTCTTAGCCTCATGATCTTGAGCATACTCTCATCCTTACACTGACACTGTATATATTACGCTTTGCACCTCTTTTACACTGACACCTGTACATCCTTTTCCAGCTCTTTATACACAGACTGCACTGACACTACCCCTTTAAAACACAAATCTTTTAAGCGTGGATCCCGTCGAGTACAGCGGACAATCTGGGTGCTAATACCTTCCCAGGTTGTAACCAACCCCCTTTCTCAGTCTCTCTGGTTCGCAACCGTCTTATCCATTCTCTTTCTAGGTCTATGCAGCATTGCCTTTCCTCCGGGGTAAAAATGCCTAGCTGGCGACTCTTTTCTTTTCCAGTGAGTTCACGACTGTGTGTTCTCATTGTTCTCTTTCGCCGACCGTTCGCGTCTGTACCATATTTGGGCCATTCCCATTTATCGGGAGCGACAACTTGGCGACTCTGCTGGGGAATCTTATACTGCAACCAGGGCTTCTGGTTCTTTTTGTGGGTTCCTCCTAGCGCTTGATTGATTTGTGTTTACTGGGGTGTTATGTGCTATTTGTGTTTGTATATTTCATTTATTGCTTTATGTACAGTTTTATTTATTGCTTTCTTTATAGCTTTATATACATCATACTGTCATACTATTCTGGCTGGATCTGTTGTTTCTATTTTGGTGGGTGGGGGTTCTACTGAGAGTTGAGGTCCTATACCTGGGACCTGAGTGACACCTAGGCTAGAGTGGTTCATGTTCTTTCCCATTCCATTTCGGTCTGGTGCGGGAATATGAAACACGGTTCAGATATGGGTTTCTTCTTGAGAACTCTGTGTTGCAGATTTCCTGCAATACTAGGGCTATCTGGGAAGCCTGCTAAGTCTGGATGACCTTTACTTTGACCTTCAGAAACTGAGGTGAATTAGAGGAGGATCCTTTATGGTTATTGTAAACACTGTACCTCCGGGTTAGAAGTGTTTACACTTCTCATAACTGATCTAAGTCTGAGGATCCTTGTTTTAGAACACCACCTGTGAGGGGCTTGGGCTGTTTACAGGTTTGCAGGAACCCTTGACCTCAACATACCCTCATTACCAGTGCAATTGTTTGATCCGGTCACTATGATCCTGAGGTTATTGACCTCTGGTTTTCAGTCACTATTTCGGGTTACTATACAGAGATCTTGTGGTTACAGACACTCGATTCTTGGTCCGGCATTCCAGATTCCAGGCATTTTCTAGCTGTGATCCCATGTCTTTGCATCTTTTGCATCATCATTTTGCATTTTGCATTTGCATCTGCATTGCATTTTCCTCCTCCAGAGAGCTCACCCTTCCTCTTTTGTCCATGGTTAGCCAGCTGATTTCCCTGTACTCAGTTTGAACAAGTGGTCACAGTTAGAAGACGACAGAGTGTGTGAAGCTAGACTAAACAGTGTCAAGAGTTAAGAAGGGTCAGTTTGAAAGCCGTCAGTAGCTATGTCAGAGAGCAACTGTCAGAATGTTGAGTTTCCACCTGGTTTCACTTCGGTGACCAATCCTCTGTATGGTCTTTCTCCTGATGAAGATCTTCCACAAGTGAGCAATCTTGCTCAAGCTCAACCTGTACAGACCCCGATTGTGAATCAGAATGTACCTGAACCATCTTTTGCCCGAGGTGGACCTTCATCTTCTTCTGATTCTACAGATTATCAGAGTTTTGCCTTCCCTATTCCAAACTTCCAAGGGGCAATCCCTCTTGTGAAAACCAAGGATCCACAAGTTATCGATCCTGCTGAAAGATTTCGTGTGTTGGATGAGCGACTCAAAGCCTTATCGGATCCTGATGCCTTCGGTTTTGATGCTCTAACCCTGTGTTTGGTGCCTGGTCTTGTCATTCCTCCAGATTTCAAAACTCCGAAGTTTGAGAAATACACTGGTGTCAGTTGCCCGAAGCGTCATTTGGTGATGTTCTGTAGAAAAATGACTTCTTATGCCTGCAATGATAAGTTGATGATTCACTGTTTTCAGGACAGTTTAAGTGGGGCATCTTTAAGTTGGTACATGGATTTGGGAAGCAGTCATATCCGATCTTGGAATGATTTATCCAGAGCTTTCGTAAAGCAATACCAGTACAATATGGACGTGGCGCCCAATCGCACGCACTTGCAGAGCCTATCCCAGAGGAGTGGTGAATCTTTCAGAGAATATGCACAGCGGTGGAGAGAATTGGCAGCCCAAGTGCAACCACCACTTTCAGACAGAGAATTAATTGACCTGTTCGTGGGCACCTTGCAGGGTCCGTACTTGGAAAGAATGAGTAGCATTGGGATGACAAGCTTCTCTGATTTGATGATAGTTGGAGTACGCATTGAGATCCTGCTCAAAGGTGGAAAGATCCAGGACTTTTCAAATATCCCAGCTAGTGAAGGTGAGTCTGTTGTTAGCTCCCAAGAGGAAGAATGGGATGACGTCAGTGCAGTCATGGCAAATATCGAATGTTCTAGAACAACATCTTCTAAGAGATCATCCTTTCCTGAATCTGACTAATCTTACGGACATTCGGCAATGCTCAGAGCACCGTGTCAGAAACCCTGGGCTCCTCCTCATCCAAATCTGCAATCTCATGGTCGAAGACCTCAAAATCAACTTCAGAGCCAGCCTAGGCCTCGTAACAATCTGGAAAGAAGGAATGCTCCTCTTCATCCAGTTCCCATGGAGTACAGTGAACTCTTGCCACATCTAATTCAGAGCTCAGTGGTGGTTCCTAAGCCTCTCAAGCCGTTGCTAGAGCCGCACCCTCCAGAGTACAATCCTCATGAGCAGTGTGGGTATCATGGTGGATCAATGGGGCATTCAACTGAAGATTGCAAAGCTTTTCAAGCCAAAGTACAACAGTTGATCGACAATGGCTACATCTCCTTTCCCGAAGGAAGCTTGGTTGTGCACGTCAACCTCTCGCCTGATTGAGTTCAAAGACTTCAGAAGAAGCGTATCTTGGTTTCAGTGGCTCAGACAACAGTATGTCATCAGAGCTGATGATTACTGTATCCTTTTATCATTTGCATTGTAGTTTCTTTCCTGTTAGCAGCTACTTGTCTTTTAAGCAATGTTATTTTTGAATGGTAATGTTAATGTAGTGATCTTGCACCTTTTGAATCAATTATGTCGCATTCGCTCATTTTTTCTTTACTTGCATCAAAAACGAAAAATAATTTTTTTTTTGCATCCATATACCTCCCATTTATTTCACTGTTGTTTAGCAGGTTTGAGGGAGGATGATGACAACTGAATACTCATAATTGTGCAAGGTATGCTTTCAGGGTAGAACCTGTTGACGATGTACAAGCTTTGTTTCAATTCCCAAACACCGGAGATATAAGGGAGATAGACCCTCGTCAACCCCTTTGAGCCTTGAAGTAGGATTTTCTTTTCTAAACGAAAAACCCTCACATTCAACCCGGGGCAGGGTAGTTATCAGTTAATTTGACCGAGCGTTCAAATTTCCAAAGGAGTGTGCATCCGAGGATCCATTACCTTTATTCATTACACCTCAAGAGGTCAAGGGACGTGAACCACAATGGTTATCCCTCACCAACAAAGGAATGAGGCAGTCAACCCTTTCAGCAAGTCATGACAAACCAGTGTCACACGATTTGTTCAAAAAAAAAATCAAAGAAAAAAAGAAATAAATCCCGCTAAGTCGAAAAAATGTGTGAAAACATATGACTTAGGCAAAAGTTAGGGCATCCCGCTGGACTTCGAAATCGAAAAATTCAAAAAAAAAAAAGAGAACCAGTCCAGGCAAAAGTTAGGGAGTAAAAAAATGAAAGAGAATCTTCCATGAGAACAAAGTCGTGTGACCAGGCACAAAGTCAGAATGGGCGACTGTTACTCCAAGAAACCTCATTGGTGCTTAAACCGTCAACTTCATTGGTTCCTCAACCATTACAAAACCCTTGTGAGAAGCGAGCGCTAAAGTCGAATGAGCTGAACATAGGACTGGAGAACATCAAGGAGAATGGGTGGGCACAAATAAACTTTGAGCCATAAATCCTTCTTTCTAAAACCGTGAACCAGACCACGTTATAACCCTTGAAAGTCCTAATTGAATCGGGTTCAATTCTGAAAGCATACTGCGACAAGGTTGCGTAAACTGACTCCTAAAGGTTTGCTAATTCAACACTACGTTTGGACTAATCGTCCATTCGTCACACACGGTCACATCATCAAAATAAATAAATTTTCAAAAACTTGCATGTGTACTGCATTAAAATTACCATTTGTAAATGAACATTTTTAATTGCAAGTCAGTCTGTGTCATCAGGAAAGTTCCTACAAAGAGCAATCGCGAGGGAACTTGATCATTCAACAATGATGACCATAATCAAGAGCATCTTGTCAGCCTATGAATCAGGGGCATGTCATCCAGTGGCTTTGTCGACCAAGGTATCCGTCAGGGTAAAGCAAGTTCCTAAGCATCAGCTGACGGAGGGACGTCATTCAAGAATTAGTTGATCAGAGCTGAATCTGCCAAACAGGGGCAGGCCACCCGAAATTTCTGTTGTCCAAGGATGAAATCTTCCAATGCTCAGTCAGAATGAATCAAGTCGCTTACACGCTCATACCGGGGAAGGACACTTCCAGAGCTCACTAAGTGCAACTCTCCTCGAGAGGACATCCAAGTCCGCCATGCCAAGAATTGGATAATCAGCAATAGTCTGTTCAGAGACTCACCCAACAGGGGCAAACTTTAGCTACACAGAGCAATTTGTATTAGTGATCTTCGAGTTCATGACGAATGTCGGGAAATCATGCTACCCACCGTCGCCTTTGTCACCCTTCTCAACCAGAAGCCTTGTCACCTATGACTTTTTTCCCCATCCTTGGGAGTTTTTCTAGCTTTTCATAAGCATTGCATAAATCATTTGCATACGTTACTCATGTCGCTCGAGCATATAGAGCATATGCATCATATTTGCATTGGTCACAACCCTTCAAACATCAATCTCACATCCAGGTCCCCGTAACCCTAACTTATCAACCTTTCAAAGTCCAGTTCTCGTCTGGCAAAACTTTTCAAAGTCTAGTCCTCGTCTGGGAGACAAACCCAAAGTCCAGTTCTCGTCTGGCGAACCAATTTCAAATACCAGTTCTCGTCTGGTAGGCGAATCTTTCAACCAGTTCTCGTCTGGTCACCTTTTCATTAACCTTTTGGACGCCAGTTCTCGTTTGGTAGTCATTCTTTTTTCAGAGTCAATTCTCGTTTGACAATGAACCCAAGTAGTCAGTTCTCGTCTGACGACTTATTCTTTGCCCATCAGTTCTTGTCTGTTGGCCTACCTTTATTAAACCAGTTCTCGTCTGGTAATTCACCTTCGAAAGTCCATTTGCTTGGCAACCAAAAAATATATATATATCTATCAACCTGGCCCTAGCGCCCAACCATCCTTGTTTCATATCTTTGGCTATGAGCATACGTCTGCATTGTACATCATTTGCATTGCATCTTCATACCGCATGGTTTCTGTTTTAGCTCTGATGTGGGGCAAGAATCGTTTCAAGACGTAATCTGGGGCAGTTATCTCAAGACTTGTTGAATTTCTGCGAGAGTTTGAAGATACTGGGGCAATTCTGGATGCCAAGTCTTCTGTAAAATCCTCTGAAGACGATCTTTTTATGGATGATGTAGTATGGTATAATTGAGGAGTTAAGGGAATGTTAGTTCACTCAGGATGATCAGTAATGCTTTTGTTGAGCTCAGAAGTTTGAAGCACTGTGTTAATTCTCAGGGAATGTCTGGTATTTATTTTACCAGCAGGGCATTGGAAGTTTATTTCTTCCCCGAGCATAAAGATCTTCTTTCAGCCGACAAGATTCCCTCATGAGGAGTTGGTTATTCGCATTCAGTCAAAGCCAATTTTCATTGGCATATCTTCCCAGCACAGTTGTCATGCTATACATGGGGCTTAATTTGGCTTATTTCGATCTCTAATTCTCCAGCAAAGTCTCTCCTCAGCAGAGCATTGCCAAATCTTTTCTCAACCATGCCAGAGGGTTGACACATCCCCAGCTGAGTTAGAGCAGACGATATCCCCAACAGAACTTCAAGGCTAATTGAATCGTTCTCATCCCCAAGCGGACTTATCTGTCCACAGTGAATTTTTCCCAACAGGCAGCTGAAGGCCTTGTTTCCCCACAAAGTTAGAATTATCAGGATTCCCTCCTCAGCAGGATTGTGTGATCAAGCATCTTCCCTAGCCAAGTCTAAAGATGATCTTTCCCCATATAGTCATCGGGATTCTCATTTCCAAGGGATTTCCCCAGCAGAGCAAGAAGAAATTCTCCCCAGTGGAGTCAGATCAGGATGATCAGATCCTCAGCAGATGTTCAAAGCAGTTAAACGAAGTATACCTCACGCAGAGTCGTCTTTCCTCCAGTGAAAACCTCTCCAACAAGCATCAGGTTGCCAACACTTTGTTCCCATCAGAGTCAAAAGCTTTCAACCCGTCAGCAGTATACAAAATGCTTCCCAGATTCCCCAGCGGAGAGTTAAAACTAAAGCAGTTGCCTCACATTCACAAACATCAGTATATACTCCTTGTGGCACCCGTCCGTGTCATATCCCCAATGGAAAGCCAAAACATCCTCTTTGCACTCACAGATACTCGTATATACAACTTACTTGACACCCGTCCGTGTCACTTTCTCCAGCACAGTGACATAAACACTTTATATATCAGATACTTGTTTATACTACACTTTCCTCTTCTCGACACTCGTCCGTGTCACTCTCCCCAGCAGATTAAAATACCCATCTATACATACTCATACTTATTACTCCTGTTTTCACTCATACAGATACTCGTTTGTATCTTGTATATATTACTTTATATCCCCGCAGATTCGACACTAGTCCATGTTCTTTGTTAACTAGTTGGTACTCGTCCGTATCATCATCTCAGAGCATGTGTTAAGCGTTTGTTTCTACCTGATACTCGTCTGTATCATAGTCTTGAGGATGCTCGTCCGCGTCTTTAATCCATACACTGTGTCAAACACTTTTGTCTTCTTGAATATAGACACTCGTCTGTGTCTACTATTCCCCAGAAGAGTCCCCTCAGAATCAACACTCGTCCGTGTTCCTTGTTAACCAGCTGATACTCGTCCATATCATCATCTCTGAACATATGTCAGTATTTGTTTCTACCCGATACTCGTCCGTATCATAGTCTTAGGGATGCTCGTCCGCATCTTTAATCTATACACAACGTCAAAACACTTATACCTTTATTTCTTGGATATAGACACTCGTCCGTGTTTACTATTCCCCAGTAGATCGCCCGCAAAGCAAAATTTCCTTCCTATCTGACATTCGTCCTGTGTCATGATAAACCATGAGAGCAGCCGTACCCTGCTAGGTGATCGTCCTTCACCTCTTGATGATCGTCCTTCATCATGCTCGTACGATGGCCGTCCCCATCGTTGACCTTCTATCCGGCATTCGTCCTATGTCGCGATACTTTCGGCAGCCGTACCCTGCCAGGTGGTCGTCCTCCACCTTAGATGACCGTCCCTCATCTTATCCCCAACAGAGCAGCCGTCCCCTGCTAGGTGATTGTCCTTCACCTTTGATGACCGTCCCTCATCATTATTTCATTAATTCTTTAACCCGATGGCCGTCCCCGTCCCCGTCGTGGTCCCTTTTCCTTTTCCTGATGATCGTCCTTCATCAGTTTAGCCCGATGGCCGTCCCCATCGTTGTTTATTTTACTTTATGAACTTGATGGCCGTCCCCATCATTTTTCATTGATCCCCAGAGAATCTTATAGCTTTACTTGATGGTCGTCCCCATCATAACCCCTTTTATCCCCAGCATGTCGGCCGTCCCCGTCATTACTTTATTTCCCGCGTTTTTTTCCAGCATGTCGGCCGTCCCCGTCATTGCTCTTTACCCAGCAGTCGTCCTCTGCTCGACGGTCGTCCTCCGTCGCCCACACTTTACAATATACTTTGCTTTCTTATACAATCTATATCCCTTTTCTTCTTCATTCTGTGAGTGCAAATTTCGGGGTCTTTTTGGTATTCAATCACTGTTTATCTTGAACGTCTAAGAGTCGTTGCTCTCATCCTTTTCAGATTAACAGTTGCTTGAATAGGGGCAGCTGTAGACACCCTAAATTTGCCCTCTGATTTTCTTTCTTCGCCTGTCTTTCATTTGCATCTCATTTGCATTTTTATTTGGTCATTAACATTTAGAATGCATACCATTTGCATAGTCTCCTGAGACATGGGATCACATTTTCTGAAGAATTTGGGTTTCACGTTTTTATTTGCGGATCATCAGAAGAATTTAAAGTCATTGGCTATGCAGCCATCAATGACATTGTTTTCTTATGCTATTGTCACTCAATTAGGGTTTACTTCCCTAGTCAAGTGTTGTTCAAGGATTTCACGTCTGAAGAATATTCACTGATTCATCGTGCCCATCATCAGTAATGAAGCATGAATTAAGGGTCTTCTTTCTCCATCAAGTTACAAGACTATCCCTTTCTCCTCAGCGTCTCTGGTTATTTTCTTATGTCTCCACCTCTCAAAAGTGTTGGTTTTATCCCAAGTGTGTTGGTTGGTTCATGATCTAGTTCAGATGGACGTTTGACCCAATCTTGGTCAAACTATCAGGAAATCACTTCAATTTCTAGTTATCGGTGCGAGTGTACTTTTTCTCAGGTTTATCAGGATCGTCAAGTTCAGTGGTGTCATGTGGATTTATTTTCCTAGAGTTTCTTTCAAATAGATTCATAATAATCCAAGAATTATTTGATCAAAAGTTCAAGAGATGATTGATTCAAATGATCGTCTTTTGAATGGTGAATTACTCAGTGGTTCAAGATCAGTGGTTCAAGAGTTTCATTTTAGTCAAATTTTATGTGGAAGGCTCGAGTGTGGTCAAGGTGTGCTTCATTGATTTTGTGTTGCAGAGGTGTTGTTAGAGAATCAGTGGAAGAAAATCCATTCTTAATCCATTTTACGTTTCTTTTACCCAAATTGTACTAATTCATTACCACATTTGCATTATTCATTTACAACCTAAATCGATTTCTTTCCATTTGAACCATTAAACAATTTTCCATTAATTAGTTCTATCCTTCTTCAAATTAAATCCATTTCATTTTTATTCCATTCTCCGTTATTCAATTATCCATTTTTTTCGATTAAATCCCTTATACCATTTTTTTTAATCATTTTTCCACACACATTTCCATTTGTAAATATATTTTTTCCCACCATCCATATTTAGTCCAATTTTCCATATTAAATTCCATTAATTCATATTCCAATTATTAAAACCTTTTTCATTATTATTCCACCTTATTCATAATGTCCATATGTTTTTTTTTTCTTAAGTCCATTTTTCTTCCATTTTTTTTTATACAAGCCCATTTAATCTTATGGTGAGCCCATTATCCAAGGAAAATAGTTAACCTAGGTATAAAAAGAACTAATCCCAAGACCTACCATCAAAAAAAAAAGGGCGCCTCCATTTAATTTTCTAAACCACTCCTCCCATTGTTCTTGACCAATAAGCCAGACAATCACAAACCTCACTCTCCATATTTTTTTCTTACATTGACTTTATTTTTCTGCATAACTTCATGAATAAACCATACCCTTTTAACAGTTTCACCATCATTCTTGTACATTTCATAATCCTTTTCAAACACTTCTTATAACCTGCAAAAATAACACAGCAAGAACAACAACAAATCACCCATTACCATCTCAAACAACCCTGTTTTCAATTTCAATCACAAAAAAACCTTCCGCTGCTTTGCAATCACCACTCTTCATCTTTATTCAACACAACCTACAAACTCTACGATTTTTTTTTTCCACTTTTTTTTCCACTGAACAACAAACGCTCATCTTTTCTCAATCTACTCATACACAGAAAACACAATCCAGGTTCACTTTTCAAAAGCACAATAAATAACTTTGTTATTTCTCCCAAAAACCTAAGCCAACCATTTCCTTCAACAAATTCATCTCACCTCAACCCTCATGACCAATCACACAACATTCTTTCAGCTTGATTTTTCATTCACAGAACAACCACAACACAACACCTCATAACTTTTCAACACCCTTCTCCACCATAACAACACCTTAAACTTTCATTTTTCTTCCACTCTCAGCTTCGGCTCACCCGCAACCCTCACCTTCAATCCACCCTGTTTCACGCAACCGTAAGCAATACAACCTTGTTCTTATCACCGCAAATCACACAACCGGCCATAACCTCAAACCTCTACAATCGCCTCAAACATCACCACCACAACCTTCCCTCACTCTTCTTCATCACGCAAACAACAACAACACTCTACAGCCGCCATCTCCATTCTCAACCACAATATTTCATTCATCACAGAAACTTGAACAATATTCAGAAAAACGAAAAGAGATGAAGAGAAGTGAATCGTGAAAACCGAGAGACTCACAGACACGGGCCCTTCCCTCAATGCAAGCCGCAGATCTATCATTCTTCTTCAGCTTCAATGTGGATCTCGATTTGAGGATTTGAGCAACAAAAGAATACCGAAGGGAGACCAGGCCGCAACATCGCGTGACAATGTTGTTTCACGATGCTTGAATCGAAGAAGCATCCACAACAAGTGTTTGAACCTTGAAAGAACTGTGAAGACTGAAGAGTGGAAGCGATTGAACCCAAAAAGAGCGAGCCAACGAAGACCGCTGAACAACCATTCGCCGCCGTTGAATCGAAGAGCTGAGACGTGAGAGAACGACGGAGATTCACAGCGGAATCCGGAGCCGATTGAGTTTCGATCAAAGCAAAGAGGAGAATCCGCCTTGAGTTGATGAAACCACCGCCGTTAGTTTCTTCCATTTTCGCAGAAACTGCAGATCGTGTGGCGAAAGGAAGCGGTAGCGTGTGTTTTTGCTGCTGTTTTCTTCCTTTTTTTAAGCAAACCCTTATTGTTCTTTTTCTTTCAATTTATTTATTTATTTATTTCTTATAATGTTTGCTGTATCGCAGAGTGGATTGGGCTTATGAGCCCAAGGATATCCTGTTTTCTACCAATACCTCTGCATACGTCAATTCCCCTTTTTTATCTTTGTGATTTTTATTTATATATATATATATATATATATATATATATATATATATATATATATATATATATATATATATATATATATATATATATATATATATATATATATATATATATATATATATATATATATATATATGCTCTTGTTGTGTTGATGATGGGTTGAGCCCATTTGGAATTGTTCAACCAGCACCATCAAACCAGCGACCCCCCCTCTCATTTTTTTTATTCTCCTTTCTTTTTAATCCTTAATATTTTATTTATAGTTTTGTTTATTAATTATTTTATTAACATTTGTTAGAGTTTTATTAATTTAGAACTTTATTAGATTTTTATTTATAGTTTTGTTTATTAATTATTTTATTAACATTTGTTAGAGTTTTAATAATTTAGAACTTTATTAAATTTTTGTTTAAATTTTGTTGTTAATTATTAACATGACTTTGATTTTAGTTCTTGTTTCAATTTATTTGAGTTTTAATTAATTAGAATTGTATTTAATTTTGGTCCTAGTTCGTGCTCAATGTTTTGTAGGCTTAATGTTCGACTTCAGTGATCGCCTTATGTCAAATTGTTCCTTGAACTTGAAGACTCGGCTTGATAATTGTTTTGGCTAACTCTGGTTCTTTTTATTGGATGGCTTGAATGCTGGAAGCTTATACTTGATCTTTACCTGATATCCTAATAATGAACAAATGTGCTTGAGTTGTAAATCTGTTCTAAACTTGATACTTCTTCTTGATTTTCTCTTGCGCGTATTAAAGAGGCAACGGACCTTCTCCGTTAGGTAACACTGATGGCCCGATTGATCTTATTGCGTGCTGTTGCATCTGGAAGTCCTACTGGTGTAGGCTCTGTTTGTGCATTGTCATCTTATCTCCATATCGCATTCTCATCTCTTTATCTTATTTCTTCTTCATATTGCATTCTCATCTCCGTATCTTCATTCTTATTCATCTTATCTTATTCCTCATCTTCTCTTATTCTTTCTCGACTTGAGGTGTGCTTAGGCCACCATGGTGTTGCTCCTTTCATCTTTCTCTTCTTCTTTCTTTCTTCTTTAGGATAGTGAGCCTCATAAACCCTAGGAATAACCAAGCATGACAATGATTAGGGTTTTGATTAGTCTCCCCACTTAGTTTTACCTTTGTGTCTCTTTGAGTCTTCTCTCCTCACCTCATAATCAAGGACTAAACCCTAAAGGCTTTAAGGCTTTGTGATTAAGCTTATGCCTGCATCCTTCTATTAGGATGGAGTGTATAACTTTAATCCTAAGTGTTAAACCCTTAATGTGTTTAAATCTCTTAATCAATTCACTTAATAATCATCAAGACATCACACTTGTAACTTGGGCCTTGCATTAGGGTTCTAATTCTTCCTTAACTGGTTAAGAAGGACTAACCCTAGTGTTAATGGACAAGTCCCCCTCAAGTTGTCTTACAAACCCTAAAAATCACTTCATCATCATATCATTAACTAAAATCCATCTAATAAAGGCTTTGTTTTGTCATGAAGTTAATCCCTAATCATGGATTAAGTTGAGGAGCTTTCCTCAGCTTAAACACTCTCATCTATTATCCTTCTATTAGGATGGTGTAATGAGTCTGTTTAATCCTTGATTATGGCTTAACCTCATTACTCAACACTAAACAAAAACACCAAAAACATCTAAATAATCACAAGTAGGTTAATGATCTTAATCCTACATCAAAGGTGATTAAGTGTGAGAATCTGACTTCACACTTAAGGTATTCTCATTACCCCTAATCAGAGGGAAGATGTGATGAGTTTACTAAATCCATTGGTTTAGGCTTAAGCTCATTAACTTATGACAAACTTTCAAAAACAATAAAAGACTGAAAACTCAAAAACAAACAATAATCGTCTCCTCCGGGATTCTTTTCTCATCATCCTCACTCACAAACGAGAACTTGCTTCTTCCGTCTAATGCAAGATAGTTTGCACCTGAGCCAGACAGGTCACACACTTGAGCATAGACTAGTAAGCAGTTCACAAGTCAATTCATCTTTCAGTCTCTTTGGGTCGAACTACGGTGTTCTGACTTCCTCATTGCACGAGAGGATACGTAGGCATAACTTAACAGTTATCGAACAAAAGTCTCTGTATATTCCCCCTCTTTCCAGCTTTATTCTCTTAGCCTCATGATCTTGAGCATACTCTCATCCTTACACTGACACTGTATATATTACGCTTTGCACCTCTTTTACACTGACACCTGTACATCCTTTTCCAGCTCTTTATACACGGACTGCACTGACACTACCCCTTTAAAACACAAATCTTTTAAGCGTGGATCCCGTCGAGTACGGCAGACAATCTGGGTGCTAATACCTTCCCAGGTTGTAACCAACCCCCTTTCTCAGTCTCTCTGGTTCGCAACCGTCTTATCCATTCTCTTTCTAGGTCTATGCAGCATTGCCTTTCCTCCGGGATAAAAATGCCTAGCTGGCGACTCTTTTCTTTTCCAGTGAGTTCACGGCTGGGTGTTCTCATTGTTCTCTTTCGCCGACCGTTCGCGTCTGTACCATATTTGGGCCATTCCCATTTATCGGGAGCGACAATCCCCAGCAGAGTCGCCAGTTCTGTAACACGGTGGGAGAACTGACTTTAGTTATGTTGCGGATAGCAAGAGTCGCCACCGACTTTTATTTTATCCAAAGGAAAGGCATAAAAGAACAGGAAAGACCTTTTAAAAGATTTTTGGGTTCGGGGGGTAGGTTATGCAAAGGGAAGGTGTTAGCACCCTTTACATCCATGTTTATCCATGGGCTCTTAGTTACTTAGCTCACTTTAAATTGTTTTAAGAAGTGTAGTTTGTGAGTAAAATTTCCTTTAAGTACTGTATAATGATCCATGTATGGATATATATAAAGTCTTTGTTTTGAAAATTTGCTTGAAAAATGTGAAGTGTTTGAAATGTTTTTGAAAAGTGAGCAAGTACATAAGAGGAACCTACCCTAAGTTAAGTCTTTTCTGTTCTTAAATATCCTTTAAATGGTAAGACTATCCCTATTATTAAGGAATAGGTAGTCATTACCTTGGATGTTTGAGGGACAAGTGAAGGGACAACTGTTATTTAGGCAACTGTAAGGTGTATAAGCAATTCGAAGGGACTTATCATCTTTATTCGAAAGGGACAAGATCATTACGAAGGAAACCATTAAGGGACTTGATCTTTTTATCTGTTAAGGGACTAAATGATATGAGATGAGGGACTTTGCTTTACACCTTACTTGACCTTTTGTTTAGGCAACTTGAGAGGTGACCCTTAAGAAGTGAGATGGCGATCAAAGATCGACTTACGTGTGTGAGTATACCAATTCAAATATTTATCTTTAAGATTAATGATCTAAATCCAATTTTAAATACAAACATGTCTTGCACTCCCTATTTTACTAACCATAGCAATTAAAAATAAATAATAAAAATTATTCTACAACTATTACATAGTGAATACAATTACATTATAATTAAAATAAAAATAAGCAAATAAAATAAATAATTAAATGGGTTAGTAATAATAATAATAAAATAAATAATCACATAATAGATAAATAAATAAAGAAGTTAGTAATAATAAACAAAATAAATATAAGAAAAAGAAATTAGCATAATAATATAAAAAGTTCAATTTTAAATAAATAATTATTTTTAGATTTTTAATAAAAAGAAATAAATAATGAATATTATATACTTATAAAATATGATTAATAATATACATATTATAAAAATATCTAATTATAATTAAATAAGCATAAATTAGATTCATAAAATAAAATTAGGATTTTTAATTATTTAGAGAAACAAATTAGGGTTTACTATTTAATTAAATTATTCAAGTTGTTTATATAGAATAATTACATGTAGTATGGACTAATTATAAAATTAAAATCTATAAACAAAATAAATTAATATTTACAAGATAATTAGGGTTTATAAAAGAAAATTAGGGTTAATTAAAATAAATTAGGGTTCATAGAATTAGGGTTTGTATATTAAAATATTAATTGGTTTAATTTTTTTCTAATAAATATAATAATAATATATACATAAGCAAAATATATTACAAAAAAATAAAATACAAAGTTTTCTATTTTTATTTGTTTATGAGAATTACTATACTTATTATTTTTAAAAGGAATTAATTTATGATATAAAGTATATAATTAAATAAATAATAAGAAAATAGAAGAAAATTTGGTTTAAAAAAATTGGGGAGGCCTGGATTTGAACCCAGGACCTCCCCTTTACCTGAAGGGATCAAAACCACTGGGCTAGCGCGCGCTAGCTGATTAACAAATGGCTCAAAATCATCATATTATGAACCTGCAAAATAAAAGAAACTTGCCAAAAAAATTCACAAAGCCAGGATTCGAACTGTGTCCCTCAAGGCTTTTCATACGCGCACCTTACCACCAGACCAATCAACATTTCCTGAAATAAAACATAAAACAATTGTAAAAATATTATGACATTTTTTTGAATTTCCTGATGGCGCCAATTCATCATCTTCTTCCTCAGACGTTGCGGAATTTCCTGCGAATTCTTTTACCAATTTTCCTGCGAAAAATATTTTTGCAGCTAAACCTAGGTTGTTAGAACATCATGAAAGCTGTACCAATAATCAAAATTAGTTACACCATTCGATTCCTTATGACCTATACATTCTAACAGCATCATCCATAAGTCTTTAAACTTATTAAATAAGAAAATCCCAAATGAGGGTTTGAAACCCTAGCCATGGCCGAATGCGATTCCTGTACGAAAGCTCAAAACCAAACATCCAGAATCGTTCTATGATACATTATGAACAATCTTAAAGCATCAATAACAGTTTATATCAAGTATAACCATGAATTCGAAAAAACATACAACACACATAAAATTCGATTCGGTTAAGGGCATTCATGCTGTTTTGGATGCATATGATAATTGAAACATGATCAATGATGTTCAGGGAGGAGATTGTTGTCCTTAATTCACCTGAAAAGTTACACAATATTAAAATCCGAATTTGAAAAAAATTTAATGAATTTGAAAGTTTGAAAGTGATGTTGGTGGCTGCAAAAATTGTCCCTATGCATTGTGTTATGTTTGTGTACATATAGTGGATGAAATTAGGTCAAAATAACATGGATTTATGGGCCTTGTCTTGATTACCTGATCATGAAGTTTTCTCCTTTCAAATATTGAAAAATATCTTATCCAACCTTTCCAAATTAGGCTAGCACGAATTTGTGTGATATCAATCAACTTTGAATGGTTTTTAAGACTTTCTAGAAGAAGAACCTCATTCAAATATTGAGTTTTCACATTTTATTTAGATTTAATTTTATTTTTAATGAATAAAATTCAAATAAATACTAAATAAAAAATAAAAATCATGAAAATGCTAGGATTGGGTCGTGTGGGATGATATCTCAAGGATTGGGTTGCACAATAGTAGGCCCATTTGGAAAAAATTGATTCTAAGACCCCTTTTGTTCAATATTCTTCTCAAAAATTTCCCAAATTTGCAACGACACAAATCCTTAAATTTTAATGCTATGAGGGTGTTCTTGAACATTTTGGAAAGCTTAAAGAGTCCTATAACCAACCCCATTGGTTTCATGTCCATATCTTTTACCATTCTCAAGTTATGCTCTTTTTAAGTTGTTGACTTTTTGTTGACTTTCAAAAGGACCTATAATGTCTTAGCTCATACCTTCCAAATGAAACATTTTTGGGCTTGGCTTGTGAGACACAAAGTTGTATAGAATTCAATTTCCTTTAAAATGAGATTTGGATGGGAAAAATTTGATGAAGCATGTGAAAGTTATGGCTGGTCAAAGTTCAGTTGACTTTTCCTGAGAAAACCCTAATTTAGAAACTCCTGATTCTTGATGATCTGAAATATCCTTGATGAATCATGATCAACCCTTGATCATATGATGAATTTTACTTCATATACTTGATGTTGGCAAAAAATAATGAAGTTTGACTTTGGTTTGACCACAGTTGACCTCAGTTTGACTTTTTAACTGCTTTGACTGATTTTAGCCTATCTGATCATTTGACTGAGCAAATCTTTTGGGAAAGTCTTGAAAATTGACATGGGGATTCTTGAACACATATAGGATTCTATGAAGTCCACTTGAAGTCTTGGAAGTCCATTTAGCCTGATTAAAGTCAAAACCCTAGTTTTGGATACCCTGCTTAGGAGGATGCATTGTCTGAGGGAATTGTCAAATCTTCTGACTATTTGTGAACTTTGTGAACCTTGTGAACCTCATGAGATGTCTTGTGAACCTTATGAACCTTGTGAACCTCATGAGAGGTCTTGTGAACCTTGTGAACCTCATGAGAGGTCTTGTGAACCTTGTGAACCTCATAAGATGTCTTGTGAACCTTGTGAACCTCATGAGAGGTCTTGTGAACCTTGTGAACCTCATGAGAGGTCTTGTGAACCTTGTGAATCTTGTGAACCTCTTAGTACACAAAGTATTGTCTTGTGAGGGCAAATTTTGGGGTGCAACAATAGGTTGGAATCCCATAAACTATTACAACAGATCAGGGGTCAGTCTTCACTTGTCATAGGCATCATGAAATTACATCTAAAACCTATTGGAACATGATTTTGGATGAATTGGTAGATTTATATGAAGAAAGGCTTCGTGATCTAGAATTTCTAAAAAGGAAAAAGAAAAGAGTAGAGAAGTCTTACAATAAAAAGGTTAAGATTAAAACCTTTTCAACTGGGGAGTTAGTATGAAAAGTTATTCTACCTATGGATCTAAAGACCAGATATTTAGGGAAATTGATGTTGATCAACGAATCTTACGAGTAAATAGCAAATATTTTAAGAAATATAGACCTATCTTGAAAGAGATTCAAATTAAAGCATGACTTTATCACTGAAGAAGCCAAAATAGACTAGATGGCCAAAATGGCGTACACAAACTTCAAAAATAAAGTTACATAGAATACACATGGAAGATAAAATTATTCATACTTCTTCCAATGTCCTGAATGAAGATAACTCATCCAGTCTTCACCAACTTTATCATCTGAGTCCTCTTTTTTGACACAACTCTTAGAGGTTTCCACCCTTGTACCGGGTTTCTTACTGGTTGCACTAGACTCCATGAACGTGTCCGTCCCAGTGGATGACACAATAGAGGTATTAACGTTTGCCTCACTCGGTTCCTTTTTTATAGCCTTCTTAGTGGTAGAGTTCTTGGTGGAAATACTCATGATTGAATTTCAGATGGATGGATGAAAACTATTTAAGAGGTCTTTATAGGGAAGAAGTTTCATGGTCATAAAGACTAGTCATATGAAATATTGGAAACACATGGAATTTTCCTAGAAACATGTTCCAAGACCCTATTATTGGTATTTTCCATAACATAGGGACTTGTGTCGTTAGAGAACATTAATATTAAGGAAAATTGTGTTTCACAATATAAGGATTGGTTGAATGATGCAAAATTTGTATAGTTCAGAGATAACATATTTGGGACAGTCGTCGAAGTGCTTAGCCATAAGTTTGGCTACAAGAGGAATATTAGAGCCTTGCAAAATGTAAAAGTGCAAATCTAAGGGTGAAAACACAAATATAAAAAATAATCAGAAAAAGGTGCAGAAAGCACCAACATTCTCATTATTACATAAGGGCCACAGAAGGGCCATGAGAAATTGTGCTTAAAAGGCGCAAGAAATAAAGTGGCAAGTAACTAAAAAGGAGGATTCACATTCAGAGTGAGCAAATGTCCTTCCGAGTCTGGATACGCCTTTCGACCAACCCTTTTTCTAGTCTGGCTACTACAAGCTCTTTCTCTAAGCATCAAGCATCATCAATATGCCTCATGGTTCGCCCTAGCTCTATGTCTAGTTCAGTATCAGTCGACCCCTTCAGAGCATTGATTCTCGTCTCAGCATTGGAAATCTTGGTCTGCAGCTCTTCTATTTTTTATTTCCAAATATTAATATTCTTTATAAGAAAGGTCATCTTTGTGCGCCTATCAGCCTTAGACTTCTCCAACTTCTTCTTAATAACCATGGACTCAGCTGCCTTCGACTAAGCTGAAGCCTTACATGTTTTCTCAATGGTCTTTTGAATTTTGGGAAGCTTCTTAAGGCCATCAGTCAGCTAGTTCACAACTAAGGCTATCTCCAGGAGGAAGTTAGAGATTTTTGGTGCAAGGGTTGAGAGGTCAAACTTCTCAAGGGTATCCTTCAGGTAAAGGTGATCAGTTTAATATGAATCCCAGATTTTGAGGATGTCTCCCTTAAATAATTTATTCTTGATGGTTTAGAGGATGAGGCTAACAAAATCATCTGAAGGTGGAGCCTCAAAAGTAGTCGAAGCACTCACATCTTTCTTTGAAGATCTTCCTCTCTTCTCCAACACTAGTCTGATGTATTCCCTAGGGTTAGAGGCTCTAAGGTTATCCAGTTGAGCCTCAATCATTGTTGCTATAGAAGTTGGAATCATATAAGCTTTGGGGGGAGTGGGGTCTGTAGCATGTTCAACTTAAACATTCTCAGGAGGACACTAATGGTCCTCTTCAGCTTCATTTTACTCTTCTTCTTCTTCTTCCTCTTCATCTTCAGCATCACCCCCTTGATCACCTGTAAGTTCAGACTGAAGTTGAGGGCCACCTACATCATCCATGAAATATACTAAAAGTTGATTGACAAGATGAGTGTAGGGACTAGCATGAGGAGAGTTCTCTTCCTCAGTCAAAGTTTGTTTTTGCTCCATGGGGGTAGGTTTCAAGATTATGGAGTCTTGCTTATTATGGTGAGTGTCCTCCTTATGATCAGACCCAACTGTGAAGGACTGTTCAGTGGCAGTCTTGGCATGGGAGCCTTGATGCACCACTTGAAAAGAAGGAGTTATAACAAAATCAGGTTTGTTAATATCACTCAGAGAACATCTCCCAAAACCTGGATCAGATGTAGGGTGATAAGTTGGCTCACCTCTACTATTCAGAAGAATGGTTGGAGTAGCACTTGTTGGTTGTGGTGGAGTTGAGCCACCAACATTGGCCTGAAACAAAAAATTAATTGATTAGGCCAACAATCAATCAGTCAAAGAGTTCAGGTAGAAGATAATTCATGAATGAACTTACCTGAGTGTCATCAGCACTAGGACTTGAGTTATTGATTTCATTAGGGCCAGCGGTCTCCTTCGACATGGCCCTAAGAGTTTGCTATTTGACACCACTAGGAGAGGGTGTATTTTATAAAACTTTGTCCACCTTTGGGCAATATTGGCTAGCGGTATCAGAAAATTTGAAAAGTTTCCTTTTCTTTTTCACAAGTTTACCCTCTTCAAGGGGAGACAGGTCGTCGTTATCATCCATATGGATGGATAGTTGAGCACCCTTCCTTGTTTTTCTTGTTGGAGTTAGAGGAGGCTTTTGAGTAGTAAGAGAAAGTTAGGCAAAGGTTAGAAAGAAAATCATCCAAAGAAAACTAGGGCAATGTGTGAATATACCTTTATTCCTTCAGCCTCTGGGTTGGTTTTCTCAGTTGTGCTCTTCGACGAGCCAACCTTCTTGGGCACTACTGAAAGTCAAGCATGATTACAAAATTAGTAAGGAAGTGGTGGTATAAAGATAACTAAATCTAAGGCCCCAAACCTTCATATATTTCATATTCGATGTGAACATCTTCGATCCATATATGAAGGTGTCATTTGAAACTGTCCAGCGTTTGTCTAGTCGCAACCACCCTTTGGACTTTGGGTTGAGAATATTGTCAAAAGATTTTGATGGAATCCCCATAGACAAACCAGTCTGGAAATGGAGGGGCAAGAGCCGCTCCAAACTCAGCAGTAGGCAGTCGAGGAATCTTTGGAGGAAAGAGTTTGAAAGTTATTTCATAACGTCTCTCAGGAGAAATATTTGAAGGGAGTTTTAATTTCTCCTTTTTTTTTGTAAAAACTTCTCCTTCAAAGTGACATCATCCTCACTAACAGTTCGACTAACATCATTTTGTCGATAGACACTTTCAAAGTATTCCTGGAAGGCTTGAATCTCTTTGATGTGAGTAAACCTACCTTTCTTGACCTTTTTCCTGCACATTAACAAAGGATTGGTTAATTAAATGAGAAAAGTAGGAAGCATAAAGGAATTTTTCTTGGTAGTACTTCGACCACACGTTATAGAATTCTTGAGTGCAGAGAAAGTTAGGTTCAAATTGCATCAAGGAAAGCTGAGCTCGATTAGCATGTTGAGCAAGTTGAAGTGAAATGCTTTCTTCGTCAAGGTTAGCATCATAAAGAATGACATGACTTTTCTTGTCATATAGGCAAATAGGATAGATATGAGCCAATTCAAGCTGTCGAGACACTAGGTTTGGTTGAAAGGCAATCAAAGTTGTTATTCCTTTTAAATAGTTCAGTTTGTGGACTAGTAATCTATGAACCATAAAGGCTTCCCAGATTGCCTTAATTCTTCTTGTTGACTTTTGGATGTGGGGGGGAAATGTTCTGGTAAAAGATTATGGTCCATATTTTCTCTCAACAAAAGGAGCCATGGTTGGACTGAAGTCATGCCTCTTGGTAAACACCATGGTGTAGCCAGAGAAAGCCTCTTGAATGGTTTTGCCTTCATCAGTGGGGGTGAGCTTGACTAGGCGAGTCCATTCGACTTTCCTTTCTTTAATTTCAATAAAGTTTTCATCAATGACTCTTTTTGTGGGTAGGTTTTCTTTTAAAGTAGCATTAAGCCAAAAATTAATTAGCCAGATGGGTCCAGCCAATTGGAAATTTCCAATCGAACTCACATTTTTCAGGCCAACAACACTTTCACTTATTGATTCATAAAGAGATGCCAAGATGAATTCACTAAGGCATACTCCTGCATTGAGGTGTAGTTGGTTGGCTAAGGGAAAATATTTCTTGGCCACCTGCAATAATTTGGAGCAAAAGACGTATCTACATAGCCACGTAGTTAAAAATGCAATGTGCTCTTTTTCAGAAACGGTTTCAGTTGAAGTATCAAAGTGATATTTCATGAAGCTTCCGTAAGTAGGTTTTCATGAGGTAAAACCTATTGTGTCTTCATTATGAACCTTTAGATCATATGTATAACCAGTGGGTTTAATCCCTGTTATATCGGCTATGTCGAAGAGTGTGGGGGTTAACATCCCACAAGGTAAATGAAAGGTGTAATGGGTGTTATCCCAAAAGTATAAAAAAGCCATCAACATGTTTGAACAAAATGGAAAAACAGTCTTCGACAACATTAGAAGGTCACAAATCCCAATGTCTTTCCAGGCTTGAGCTTTGACCTTTTCCAATTTGGCCAGCCAAAGGTCGAAACTTTGGAACGAAGGGACGCTCTCACCAATCAAAAGCTTCCCTTCATATATGTCAAATCTAAGGCAACTTTCTCAATTGAGGTTTTGCCTACGGTGGTTTTGTTCTTTTACCCTAAATGCTTAGTCTTGTGATAAGTGGGATCCATTGAAGAAAGTTTGGAAGATAAATAAAGTTCTGGTTTTTTAGAGGTTTGAGAAGAGAGAAATAAGGTTGCAAGAGTTCTAAAAGCGTAAAAGTGTCAAAGTGTGGAGAATGGACTATTTACAGACTTTCGAAAGACTAATGGGTTCTCAAATTACCACTAAGGAAATTTTTTTAGTGGGATACGTGTCCTTCCGAGACGTTACTTTGGGCGGTGGCAGTTATGATGGGACTACAAAGGAGTAGTTTCAAGAAAAGGGCAATGATGGCTAGTGATTGAGTGGTTGTTGAAGCGATGTTTTGTAAAAACCATTATGATATTACGTCATGAGCGTGGTTATTAGAAACAGAATAGTTTCTTGATCGGGGTTGGTCAGTTATGACCATACTTTTGTGTTGTCGAAAGATGGTTGTCGAAAGCTATGATAAAAAATATGACCTTTTTATCCACAAGGTCGAAAGGACATTTTTAGGGGGGAAATTTGTTAGATCCTAATTTCGAAACCTAGTTGACTCGAGAATCATTGAATTTAGTAGCATGTCTTTTGGAAGAATTAAATGGCTTCAACCAAATCAAGTTGAAGAAGCCTGAGTCAAAGTCGAAGGGAGTGCAAGAATTTGGACTGGGAATATTTCCTAAATATAGGAAATATACTTCGACCGAGCGCTGGTAAGAAATGGTCGATGTGCAACAATTGAGATTCAATATTGGAGGGAAACTTATGGTTCTTTCGATTTGAAAAAAGGACAAGTGGCGCATATTGAAAGTTCAAGACATGCAAAGTGCCAAGTGGCATATTTCTGGGAGTAAACTACTAATAACAGTTATTTTCGACTAGTATAAATAATGTAGTTCTAGTGTTAGAATTGAGTGTGAATCATATTGTACAAGTACTCCACAAACACTCAAAGTAACCATGTATAGAGAAACGAGTGAAGGTGAGAATGTACGTGATGAGATCACCACCCTAGTTCATATCAATGCAATTTTTATTCAAGTCTTTTACTTTGAAGTCATTCATTTTGCATTTCTTTACTTTCTTGTAAGTTTATCCTTTAGCACTTTATTGTTTCTTTACTTGCTTTCTTTTACATTCCCTTGCAATTTACATTTTTATTACACTTTACTTTCGACTTTAAATTGTTTTAAGTCTTGTTTGTTTTATTTTCTATTTTTACCAAAACTGTTCATAAAACCTGTCGAAGAGTTTATGACATTATCACTGAAAAACTAATTAAAACCTATTATAGCACATGTCCTAAGATCAATATGGTCATAAACTGAGAACATTTTGTTATTTTTAGAGGACCGACGGTTGTTTACTAATTTTCAGGGTAAACACACGCGTACATTACATTCAGGGACTAGTTTCTCAACAACACATATAATATGAGTAATATTTGAGTTTTTGGACAAAATGGAACACATGAATCCTAATCACTATGATCCCTATTTATAATAAATGGAAAATAACGGTAACAAACTAATTCTTCTCTAGAAGATGGCACGTTCTCGATTGCATGGACTTTGCTACTCACAACTTTCCACGTGTCTTCTCAAGAAATGGATAAGGCTAAAAATGGTTATTAGCCTTATTTTGAATTATCCTCGTCGAACGCAACTCCAAACGAACATATTCGTCGAACTTAAGTCTGAACCCAAGAATATTTCTAAGTCCCAGACCAAGATCTCCCTTTAAGTTAAAGGTTTTCTTCGACTATATCTTCATAAGATTTTCGTCGAAATCAATATATTATTTTCCATAATCTCTCCTTTAGCTCTACTCGCTTATTTCAAATACTCATGAGCTTCAAAATTCCAGCTAACAAATTGCCCCCCAAAAATGTTGTTTTTGACTATATGGAGAAAAACATTTTTTAAACGTTTTCAATGCGACAAAAATTTTACTTCTATGAAATCATGGTCATCATGATCATGTTTCTTCAAATTTCTCATCAAGACGTGTGAAATCTCAGTTAATCATCACACTCCTATTTCCTTGGAAATCGTGGGCTACACTAACTGCCATTGTCTAATCATCCTTTCTCCGATCAACACGCGTCCCACGATCGTTAACAATTATCAACATTTTGAAATGAAACATTTTTTCATCATTCTATAAGTAACTCATTTTAACTTTTTCCTTACTTTTTCATTTTTCATAACTTTTCTCCATTCTGAAGCATAAGAAAAACTCTTCATTTCCTCTAAAAAAGCTCCAAACAAACCATATTTCTACCATATTTTCCACCATTAATGACAACAAAAACCAAGAACTCTAAAGACTCTAAGAAACAAGCATCCATTTCTCTTTTTCACAATATCTTAGGCCCCAAAGTTGTGGGAAACCAACAATATATCTCGGAGCCCCATCTTGAAGAAGAGAAGTAACATATTTACCAGTCATTGCTATTAATTATTATCTCAATCTTTGGCCACGCATGCACTTGCAGGTCCTTTACCAGTTGTTATTTGTAACACCCCCTTTCTATACCCCAAATAAGCAATTAAATCATTTAGACACATATTAATTTTTCATCAGAGTATATTTGAAACACGGTATAAAAGAGCAATGCCACATTATACTTGAAATTGAGATCATACAACACCTGATCAATAAAGATATGCAACAAACGGGGTAACTTGCATACACAAGGATTTCATCCTTACACCCGTATTCATCAATTCAATAAACAGCAGAAACAAACATAACAATTTCAAACTTACATACTTATCATAAATATATCTGCAAGTTTGAATCACCAGCATAATTCTATGTTTACACAAACATTTCACATCAAAATACATATACAAATGCATTCACAAAAAGGCATTAAGCCGCCCTAGCTACCCGATGCTACATATCAGAGCCGACCGACCAAATGATGAAGAAGAGCTTCACAAAAATATCATTCATCAACCTACTCTGCAATGCCTCATAGGGCATCATAAAACAGCAGAAGGGTGAGAAACATTATCATAATAACATTGCATATAATTATATATCTCAACATATAAAATGCATATAATATATATTCTCACCACAATTCATTCTTTATCGCCTATACACATCGCAACGTGTACACCAATACCAATCAAACATATTAATTACGCACAATTCACCAATTCACATAAACTTATATTATCTATGTTTATTCCTCAATTCTATTCATTCCGCATAAACATACGTCTAGCTATGTTTAATCACACATATACATTACAAATGTATAAATCACATACATATACATATATCAAACATGCATATATACAAACAAATATGTTTCATCACACATACTAACATCTCCATAATACTCCAAATAAACATATGCACATTCATGTTTATTTCTGCATATCATAATTAAAATGATAAAATGTAACTCATAGAGACCAACACACGACTTTATGCAGATGCAATGCGGTACCGACTCAACATTTCAGCAGGTTCACTCAGGAACCAAATGGAATCATCGCTTGTTACCTAAAGTAACTCCCCGTCGGGCACACGATGTTCCCAATTGCTCACACCCCATATGGGCACACAATGTTTATGGATTTCTCACACCCCACACGGGCATACAATCTGATTGCTCACACCCACACGGGCACACAATCAATGTGAATAAATCACCCATCGCTCACACCCCACACAGGCACACGATGTTTCTGGATTGCTCACACCCCACACGGGCACACAATCTGATCGCTTACACCCCACATGAGCACACGATCTTGTTGTAGTCATCGCTCACACTCCACATGAGCACATGATGCTACAGCGGATTCACAAAGAATCCCACGGCACAAGAATGCATACATTATGCTTTACATGCAAAGTGACACACAACATTCTTGAAAATGCATACATTATTCACAACATAATTATGCACTCAACTCATTCAATTAACATACATTGGATATAATTCAAGCAATGTATTCATTTGCCAACGGCCACAACATCACCTCAAGCTCACAATTCCATAATTAACTTATTTACGTTTTATCGGAAAAGTCGGCTAAACATTACATTTCTTAGCATCATTAGTTTCTACACGTTTCTAGCTTCGAATCAATATAAGGAACACTAAAAATGGATACCCGAAACTAAAGATACGGATTAAAACACAATTTTTCTCAAAAACCTACAGGCTCGCTGACCGCCCTCTCGCTCGTTGAGAGAGAATTTCCCTGGAACTTTCGTTGAGCGAGGGATAGCTCGCTGAGCGACCACTGCGATTTCCAGAATTTCTCAGCTTCGTGACAGTCAACCTAAAACCATCCAAACCTCCAAAATACTTCCATAAACATGATCAACAATATATTCTAGCTATCATACTTCGATTACAACGATTTCTAACCGTTTAATCCACTAATTTCTCACATTTTCTATAAAACCCTAACTATTCATCTTCTCTAAACTTCCATTAAAACCAAAACTCAACCAATCAAACACACACATAATTATACACAATATCAAGATAACAATGCTTATCACCCTTACCCGATTATTTCGTCTACGCTGAGCAATCTTGATCACAACCTAGCTTTTTCTTCTTTCTCTCCTTCTTCTCCTTTCTTTCTCTTCTATTTCCTTTCTATCTCTTTTCTTTCTCTTTCTCCCACTTATATTATTTTCTCTCTATTTTCTATTCTTTCTCTTACTAACTATTTTCTCCCCCAAATATCATTTTTCTCACAAAAATATAATTCAATCTAATTTTAACTTATCACTAATTAACAAAAGTCTAAAATACCCTCTTATCCAATTTTACCCGAAACTTCACAAAACGGTAAAATCACATTAACACATCATAATATCACATTAATTCATCAACATATCATATCATCATGATAATTTCACAAATAAAACAATTATACCCAAATAAAATAAAAGACTCAACAAAATTGGGAAAATCGAATCGGGGCGTTACAAGTCTCCCCCACTTTAGAAATTTTCGTCCTCGAAAATATTACCTGATTCAAACAACTTCGGATACGACTCACGCATCCTACTCTCCAATTCCCAAGTCATATTGCCTTTCGCAGCGCCTCCCCTCGCCAATTTCACAAGCGCAATATCTTTGCCTCTTAGCTTCTTGATTTCACCATCCAAAATCCTAACCGGCAAAGCTTCCACCGTAAGGTTATCTCTTACTTCAACCTCGTCCATGGGAATAACATGTGAGGAATCCGGAACATACTTCCGAAGTTGCGAAACATGGAACACATCATGCAAATTCGAAAGATTCGGAGGCAACGCCACACGATAAGCCACAACACCCACTCGTGCAGTAATCTGATACGGCCCAATAAAACGAGAAGTCAACTTCTTCGACTTCAAAGCACGACCCACACCCGTAACCAGTGTAACTCTCAAGAACACATGGTCACCTTCCTGAAACTCAAGATCCTTCCTTCTCTTGTCATGATAACTCTTTTGTCTACTTTGAAAAGCTCTCATTTACTCCCGAATAAACTTTTATTTTTCCGTCATTTGTTGTACCATCTCTGGCCCGACTACCGTTCTCTCTCCGGTTTCATGCCAACACAAAGGTGTTCGACATCTCCGACCATACAAAGCCTCAAATGGTGCCATACCAATACTCGAATGAAAACTGTTATTGTAGGTGAACTCAATCAACGCTAAATAACTATCCCAAACACCACCTTGTTCTAGCACAGAAGCACGCAACAAATCCTCCAACGATTGAATTGTCCTCTCGGTTTGACCGTCTGTTTGCGGATGGTAGGCCGAACTCAATCTTAGCTTAGAACCCAAAGCCTTTTGAAAACTTTCCTAAAACCTTGATGTAAATTTAGGATCTCTATCCGATACAATACCCTTTGTCGCTCCCCTGAAAAAGACACCAGGGTACCAAGGTGCAAACGCGAACGGTCGGCGAAAATAGAAATGAATGAGGTTGAATTGAATAGAATAGAGTCGCCAGTTAGGCATTTTTATCCCGAAGGAAAGGTAATGCTGCATAAACCTGGAAAGAAATGGATAAGACGGTTGCGAACCAAAGAAACTGAGAAAGGGGGTTGGTTATGACCTGGGAAGGTATTAGCACCCAGATCGTCTGTCGTACTCGACGGGATCAACGCTTATAAGATTGTGTTTTAAAAGGGGTGAGTATATGTGATATCTGTGTGCAAAAGATAAGGAAAGAAAGTACATGTGTCAGTTCAAAAGGTGAATTGCTCAGGAACTGAGGCTTTAGAAAGAAAGCTGAAAGAGGGGGATGACAAAGAGACTTTTGTTCGATAACTATTAAGTTATGCCTACGTATCCTCTCGTGCAATGAGGAAGTCAGAACACCGTAGTTCGAGTCAAAGAGACTGAAAATAAATTGACTGTGAACTGCTTGCTTGTCTATGTTCAAGTGTATGACTCGTCTGGCTCGAGTGCTAACTGTCTTGCATTAGACAGAAGAAGCAAGTTCTCGTTTATGAATGAGTGCGGTGAGAAAAGAATCCCGGAGGAGAAGATTATTGTTTGTTTTTTGTGTTTTCAGTTTTTTATTGTTTTTGGTGTTTTGCATAAAATTATGAGCTTAAGCCTAAATCAAGGGCTTGTAAACTCATTATACCCTCCCTGATGGGTTTCTCATTTCGACCCTTTCGTTTGCCATTTGATTTCTCACTTCATTTAGGTCCTGATGTACCTGATCCATCTGAATGCCTGGAAGGTTGTTACGCGTTGGGTACCGGTGTGTGCGGTTGACAGGGAACACTCGGCGACGAGCAATGTTTCCTGAAACCACAACAAAGTGAGAAACAAATAATAAACAAAACCTACAAAACAAAGAAAGAGTTAGTATGCAATGCAATATGCTTATTTGTTTTCCAAGGTATCCGGTTTGGTTCTTGGTTTTGACCTTTCCAGACCTCGAGGAGATGCTTGATAATGTTGAGAGAATGCCCACTAAAATAAAACAAACTGATATATTACAAATAATGAAAATACATAGTCTGTTTACAACACAAGCCCATGGTGGGTCAAAGATACAACCAAAAGGAAAAGTACATCAAAAGAAAGGAAATACAAGCAAAAGGAATCAGATATCCAGTCCAAAGTCATCTTCCCTGACTTCCTTCAGGAGTGCCTCAGTCACCGGACCAGCTGGGTGCTCTGTAATGGTCCTAATGAGGAGGTTCCTGGTAGAAATGGCATTAGTCAGCTTCTTATGCCTGTCCTGCTCTTTTGATCTCTTTAACCCCGCTCGGAGCTTCAATTCTGATATCTCCTTCTGAGCTGCCAACAAAGTCTCCTGCTGCTTCTCTTCATTGGCCTCCAGCTGCTCAATCTTGGCCTGAGTCCTCTGTTCTTCTTGTGCACGGGCTTCGGTGATCCTGATCCACCTAGCCTGGCTTTCCTCCAGGTAATGTTCAGCCCTAGCTTTCTGAATCTTGGCCTCTTTGCAGGCATTCTTCAATATCTGTTCCCTGGCTCTTGCTTTCCTTATGTAGTCATCTGTCCTCTCAATCTTGGTCAGATGCTCAGTCTTGAGTCTTTCCAATCTTTCAATGTCCAGACGACCGTCATTTCTTTCCCAAAGAGTCTTCTTCAGGGCCTCAAATAGCTGATTATTCCTCTCTTTCAGCTTTTCAAATTCCTTCAGGCTAACTGTTGCTGTAGGCTGTACTGTAGAAGGTCCAGGTGTGTCTTCCAAGGTGAAAGGCATCCTGGTGATCTGAGCTCTAGTACGGGACCAGTCAGAATACTGGGCTGAAGCAACATTGTTACATCTTCCAAGGATGGTGTCCCTTTGGTCTGGATGTTGTCCCAAGCCCAGACAGCTTGCCTGACAACAGCTGAATTAGGTTGCACTTCACAGTATAGGGTCTCAGCTAAATCCTATCCTCTGGGAGGGTGAACTAAGGCATATCCCAATTGTCTCTTAAACAGTAAAGGGTTGTAATTGATGCAACCTTTTACTCCTATCAGAGGCACATTAGGGTATTGCCCATAGCTGGTAATAATATCCTTGCCTTTGGTGCTCTGGGTGCACCATCTGATAACATCTGATGTTAAGGCAATGAATCTCTTGGCCTAATTCTTCTGCTGGTGTGGGTTCAAGAAAGCATCTGATTTAGGCAGGTGTCTGAGCAACCAAGAGTAGAACAGTGGAGCACAGCATCTGACTAGCTTCCCCCTCTGGTTTTCATTTCTCTGATGGATAGAATAGTAAAAATCCCCTAGCAATGTAGGTACTGGGTTCCTCAGCAGGAACAAGTGGATGGCATTCTTACTGACAAATTTAGGCTCATCTGCAAACAATATAGCCCCATATATGTTGAGGGCTAAAAGTGCACAGACTGCCCTCCATTCTCCCAATGTAGCCTTCAGGATGGCCTGAGAAATCAAGAAGTCCAGATGTAAACCATGAATCCCAGCCTTTGTTGTCATGCTTTGCTCAATAAGGGCAGGCTCCAAGTGTAATTCCCTTGCTATCTCTTCACTTCTGGGAGCAGTCATCTCAAGGTTGAAGGGGATCCCTCCTCTGATAGGCACTCCAATCAGCAAAGAAAACTCTTCCAACAGAGGCCCTAACTGGAAGTCAGGAAAGGTGAAGCATCTAAGTGGAGGGTCATAAAACTGCAAGCGTGTGTGGATCATGCTTCTCTGAGAAGAATCAAGATCCATGACCATGTCCAAAATACCCGCATAGTGCTCTCTAAACAATGGGATATGGTCAGGTGTGATAATAGACTGGACCTGCCTGATACCAGTCAAAGAAGGCTCAAAGAAGTGATAAGATATGTTGCTTTTCCTTGGAATATCCATAAGTGCTGATGAAAAAGCTGAAGACAAATGCTGATGAAGATCACTGACTGAAAAGATGGAGGTAAGTCTCTGACAAACTGATACAGGTGAGTCTCTGACAGACTGAAGGAGATAGCTGAAGCAAATGCTGAAGAAGATAACTGAAGCAGAGGATCCTCAGACTTGGATCAGTTATGAGAAGTGTAAACACTTCTAACCCGGAGGTACAGTGTTTACAATAACCATAAAGGATCCACCTCTAATTCACCCCAGATTCTGAAGGTCAAAATAAAGGTCATCCAGACTTAGCAGGCTTCCCAGATAGCTCTAGCACTACTGGAAATATATAGCACATAGTTCTCAAGAAGAAACCCACATCTGAACCGTGTTTCATATTCCCGTACCAGACCGAAATGGAATGGGAAAGAACATGAACCACTCTAGCCTAGGTGTAACTCGAGTCCCAGGTATAGGACCTTAATCACTAAGTGGAACCCCACCCACCAAAACAGAAACCAGATCCAACAATGATAATGACAGTATGATGTATAAAAAACTGTAAAGAAAGCTGTAAATAAAACTGTACATAAAGCAATAAATATAGCAAATAAACAAGCACAATTAGCACATAACACCCCCATAAACACAAATCAAACAAGCGCTAGGAGGAACCCACAAAAAGAACCAGAAGCCCTGGTTGCAGTATAAGGGTCCCCAGCAGAGTCTCCAAGCTGTCGCTCCCACCAAATGACACCTAGTCAGTAGGGGTACAGACGCGAACGGTCGGCGAAAGGAGAGAACACGAAGATGAACTGAAAAGAGTCGACAGCTAGGCATTTTTATCCCGAAGGAAAGGTAATGTTGCATAAACCTGGAAAGATATGGACAAGACGGTCGCGAACCAGAGAAACTGAGAAAGGGGGTTGGTTACAACCTGGGAAGGTATTAGCACCCAGATTGTCCGTCGTACTCGACGGGATCCACGCATGAAAGATTTGTGTTTAAAAGGGGTAGTGTCAGTGCTATTCTATGTGCAAAAGCTGGAAAAGAATACAAGTGTTAGTGCAAAGAAGTGTAAAGTGAAGAAAAGGAGTGTCAGTGCAAGAAAAGAGTGCAGAGCTCAAGATAATGAGGCTTAAAGAATGATACTGGAAGAGGGGGGATGTACAGAGACTTTTGTTCGATAACTGTTAAGTTATGCCTACGTATCCTCTCATGCAATGAGGAAGTCAGAACATCGTAGTTCGACTCAAAGAGACTGAAAGATAAATTGACTTGTGAACTGCTTACTTGTCTATGCTCAAGTGTATGACCTGTCTGGCTCAGGTGCAAACTGTCTTGCATTAGACGGAAGAAGCAAGTTCTCGTTTGTGAGTGAATGAGGTGAGAAAAGAATCCTGGAGGAGACGATTATTGTTTGTTTTTGGTATTTTTAATCTTTTATTGCTTTTGGAGTTTGTCATAAGTTAATGAGCTTAAGCCTAAACCAATGGTTAGTAAACTCATCACCTCCTCCCTCTGATTAGGGGTAATGAGAATACCTTAAGTATGAAGTAAGCACCTCACACTTAATCACCATGATGTAGGATTAAGATCATTATCCTACTTGCATTTATTTAGATGTTTTTGGAGTTTTTGTTTAGTGTTAAGTAATGAGTTTAAGCCATAATAAAGGATTTAATGGACCCATTACACCATCCTAATAGAAGGATAATAGATGAGAACATTTAAGCTGAGGAAAGATCCTCAACTTAATCCATGATTAGGGATTAACCTCATGACAAAACAAAGCCTTTATTAAAGTAGATTTTAGTTAATGATGAGATTAAGAAGTGAATTTTATGGTTTGTAAGACAACTTGAGGGGGACTTGTCCATTAACACTAGGGTTAGTCCTTCTTAACCAATTAAGGAAGAATTAGAACCCTAATGCAAGGCCCAAGTTACAAACTTGATGTATTAGTGATTATTAGGTGGATTGATTAATAGATTTAAACAAATTAAGGGTTTAAAACTTAGGATTAAAGTTATACACTCCATCCTAAGAGAAGGATGCAGGCATAACCCTAATCACAAAGCCTTAAAACCTTTAAGGTTTAGTCCCTGATTATGAGATGAGAAGAGAAGACACAAAAGATGACACAAAGGTAAAACTAAATGGGGGACTAATCAAACCCTAATTGTGATCATGCTTGGGTATTCCTAGGTTTTATGAGGCTTGCAAGATATCTTCAAGAAGAGCCGCCAAGGAAGAAGCAAATGAAAGGAGGAGAAGCAGAAGAAACAAGTCAACTTACTTCTCTTAAGAAGATAAGTTGCTTGAAGAAAGAAGATGAAGAAGGAACATGAATGAACAAGCTCACTATAATATAAATACAAAATGCAGCAATGAATGCATAAGAGAGATGAGAAGAGATTGTGAGAAGTGAAGGCAAATTCACTTCTCAAAGTAACTTACCACCTGAAAAGTTAGTAAAAGGAAATGAAATGAAATGGAAATGAAATGAATGCAAGGATGCAAACCAAAACCATAAGCATATTCATGATGCAAATGATGCTAAGAGATGGTACAAAGGTATGTCAAGAGATGTGAATGATCATACAAGTAATGAGGATGCAAATGAGGCATGAAAGGAGCATGAAAGTTCATGAATGCACATGAAATGAAATGAATGCATAACATGGAAAATGGATGATGCAATGATAAAAAATGATTCTAATGTGTCCTAAGATGTCTTAGAAGTCATGTAGATGCAAGAAATGTCATGGCAAGTTCTTATATGAATGCTTATGCAAGATGTATGCAAAGGAAGATGAGAACATAGGGTTTTATGAAAGGATGAGATGCAAAACTCAAAAACAGAAGCAAATGACAAGATAAAAAATTGAAAATGCAATCAAAAGAACCCTAACCCCATATGATATCACACCCCAAAGGATAAGACCTAACTCCTAACCCTAAGGAAATTATGATTTTTCTAAGTTATCTAGGGTTTTAAGGTACCTAAAGGGAAAAAATGCAATTCAAATAAAAAATGCAGAAGAAATTCAAGACAAAATTATTTTAGGAACTACATTTCAAATGAAGATCAATGAAAAAAGAACCATGGTCATACCATTCTTGGTTAGGCAGAAAATAATTCTTGAAGTTAGGGTTCAAAAATGGGATTTTATGAACCCTAAATTCAAAGAAAAATGTCAAAATGATTCAAAACCAAAAAGAAATTTGTGTGGATGGTATGAAAATGTCTCTAAATGTTTAAAGATGCAACATGAATTTTTTGGGATTTTTTAGAAACCTAAATGATATTTTAATTAATTAATTTTCATTAATTAATTAAAATAAACAATTAAATGTCTAAAAAATGATTTTTTAATGCAAAAAATAAAAATTAAAATATTTTTGGGTTGAGAAAATTATTTGGATATAAAATGCTGAAAAAAAATATTTTTTTAGATTTTCTATGTATTTTGAATAAAATATGCAAAACAAATGATAAAAATATGAAATAAAAATGAATTAAATAAAAGTTAAAGGATCCAGTGGACAGGATTTGAACTGGGGAGGGGCTGGTTGACTGGCGCGCTATTGGACGACTGGGATTGTCTCTGGGAAAATCAATTTAATTAAACTAATTAAATATGTTTAGGGTTTTAACGAAGCCATCTGGGCCATTCACGCGCGCGGCAAACCTAAGATCTAAGGGTCAGCATTTAAACTCAGCTAATTAATGAGATTAGCCCTAAACTCTTTCAGGTGACCGGAACAGTGTTCCGGTCATCTTCTCCGGCCACTTAAACTTGCTAACTCTCTCAATTCGTAAAATAAACTCACCAAACTCTCTAGAAATGATCCCTAACTCATTCTAAACAAGATTCAGCCAGCAAAAATCATTTATTTCACATGAACATCAAGATTCGAAGCAAAACGGAAAATTACTCAGAAATTTCAGAAGCTTCATACATGCTTAATATTCAATCATTTTCAAAACCAAAAGGTGCAGTGTGATCAGTGAAGCATGGAGAACAATCTAAGAACTTAAAATTTCATTTCTGGAAAATTGGTATGATGCTTAGAAGTGTGTTTGAAGTCACAAAATAGCTTGGTAAGAGGTTTTGCAAAAATCCCTCTTTGGTGCATTCTTGAAATTTATGTGATTTTTGCCAACTTTGACAAGCCATAACTTGAGTTCCAAAATGAATTAGATCTTGTTCTTGTACTTTTTGAAAAGGGAATGATCCAATCTACAACTTTCATGACCAATAATTTTTCATTTGAAGCATTTTTGGTTGAGAAAGAAGAGGTTGAAAAACTTTCCCAAAATGGAAAGTTTACATTACAAGTCATTTCCATTTTTGGCAACTTTTGGTTTAGCTCACTTTTCTTCAATTTTGTGAACTTCTAAACACTTCAATGATCAAATAAAGATCACATAACTTCAATTTGATGAAAAATCCACTTTGGTTCCATTGTTGGGGGCCTCAGATGCCCTGATTTTGCTCTGACTTGCTCAAGAAGTTACCCAATGAATAAATGACTTCCCCAATGAATTTCTTCATAAAACTTGGTATGCATGATCCTTATATCATATTGAGACCAATAGAAACAAGAATGAACAAAGAATTTGGAGTTATGGCCTCTGAAACCAAAACCCTAATTTCAAGTCATCTGTGCAGTTAAACCCTAGCTCTGCTTCCATGCTTTGCTAGTTCTTGTGATTCTTTGACCTCCTTCATATTTGGAGGATAAAATATGATGATTAAACATACATGGACCCTCTTGAGATGATTGAAGACCTTTGGAGTGGCTCAAAAGGATCTTGGATTGCTTAGATCACAAACCCTAGATGCAGATGAACTTGAACTAATGCAGTGAAGCAAAAATGCAATATGATGTGGTATGATTAAACTTATGTAAATGAAAAGATCACAAGCCATGGTGTGAACTTAGTGAGGGAAAATTTAGGGTGTTTATAGCTGCCCCTATTCAAGCATGAGTTAGCTGTGCAGGATGTAAGAGCCTGGCTTAACAGACAAACAAGATAACTTGTGGTTGAATACCAAAGACAGTCCAAAATTTGCACTCACTGGGGAGAAGAAGAAAAGGGATATAGTTTGTAAAAGAAAGTATAGAATGATTATAAAGTGCGGGCGATGGAGGACGACCATCGAGCAGAGGACGACTGTTGAGGATAAAGCAATGACGGGGACGGCCGACATGCTGGGGAAATAAAAAGATCATGATGGGGACGACCATCAGGTTTGTAAAGTAAAGGTAAACAACGATGGGGACGACCATCGGGTCAAAGAAATAAATGATGAGGGACGGTCATCAAAGGTGAAAGACGATCACCTAGCAGGGTACGGCTGCCGAAAGGATGAGGGACAGTCATCCAGGGTGAAGGACGATCACCTGGCAGGGTACGGCTGCCGAAAGTATCTCGACATAGGACGAATGCCGGATAGAAAAGGTCGACGATGGGGACGGCCATCGGATAAGCATAATGAATGACGATCATCAAGAGGTGAAGGACGATCACCTAGCAGGGTACGACTGCTCTCAGGGTTTATCATGACATAGGACGAATGTCAGATAACAAGATCAATGATGGGGACGGCCATCGGATAAAATGATGAAGGAAGATCATCAAGAAGGTGATGGACGATCACCTAGCAGGGGACGGCTGCTAAAATATCACGACATAGGACGAATGTCGGATAGAAAAGGGTTCTAATAATGGAGACTCCGCTGGGAGAAGGATGAGGGACGGTCATCCAAAGGTGAAGGACGATCACTTGGCAGGGTACGGCTGCCGAAAGTATCATGACACATGACGAATGTCAGATAGGAGAGAGGTTTATCTGGAGACTTTGTTGGGGAATAGTAAACACGGACGAGTGCTTACATTCAAGAAATGAAAGGTATAAGTGTTTGACACTGTGTATAGATTAAAGGTGCGGACGAGCATCCTTAAGACTGTGATACGGACGAGTATCGGTAGAAACAACGCCGACGCATGTTCAAAGATGATGGTACGGACAAGTACCAACTGGTTAACAAAGAACACTGATGAATGTTGAATCTGAGGGGAAAAAAGGGTACACAAGACACGGACGAGTATCTGTATGAGTAAAGATTAATTATTGGTGAGACACGGACAAGTGTTCAACTTGCTGGGGAGAGTACGACATAGACGGGTGTCATAAGAGGAAATGTATAAGTTATGGATTTGAGTGCAAAAGATAATCCAGTGGTCTGTGGGATAGGATGACACAGACGGGTGTCTACAAGAGTGTACTATAAACAAGTGTTTGTCAACCATGCTGGGGAGTGGTGACATGGACGGGTATCAGGAGTGCGTATAGGTATCTGTTTGTAGAAAGTGTTTTGGCAACTTTACTGAGGAAGAATGACACAGACGAGTGTCAAAAGGAGCATGTATCTGTATTTTGAGAGTTCAAAGGGGACATTTTGGTTTTTATGTACAAGGGATGTATTCTGTATATTGCTGATGAAGATCCGTTGATATTTACAGGTGGCTGATTCAAAACCTGACTTGTGATTTATGCAATATGTTTGATTTTTGCCGTAATGCTCCGTATTAGACGGAATGCTACGCTCTGAGGGAAAATATGATGTAAATGCTATGATTATGCAAAAGATACCGATCCGAGACTCGGATCCTGCTGTTGCGGAGATCTCTGACTGATCTGCTTGAAAGGATATCCCAGCTGGGGGTGAGATCATTAGTAGATCTGATAAGATGTATGATTCTGCTTGGGGAAATAGGTCACTGGTAGACCTATCTTTGTAATGAGGAGCCCAGCTGGGAATGTGGAAGCTTCCGTTACTTTGTTGTGTGAGAATTTCAGACATTGCTCATCTGGGAGAGGTTGGAGCTCTGTGGGGAGATGGGTCCCTGTCTAGTACTCTGTTGGGGGAGGAAAGACCACTGAACGATCCTCCTAGAGATTTCTGTGGGGGTCCTGCTGAGGATGAGGAGACTTGACAATTCAGCTGGGGATATGAGCACCTTCTGGTACTGCTCTGAAAAAAATATGCTGGAGAAGTGATGCCTGGAAACTCTGATGGGGAGAAAGCATTTCTGGTGCTGTCTGCAAAATATGCTGAGGAAATAATGATTTAGCAACTTTGCTGGGGAAAACCTTTCATGCCCCATGTTGCGCTCTAACTACCTGCAATCCTGTTATGACAAAGAAACGCATAGTACCCCCGAGGCATCCCTTACCGGATTCCATCATAGGAGTTAGACGTTCCTTGAAGTAAAAATATATTTCCTGCAAGCATGTGATTAGAAAGGCACATCTATTTTTATGCAAACATTATATCAGAGATATCAGACATTTTTTGCAAACGAGATAAAAAATATATAAGACGAGATGTGACTGAAAATTCTGGTTTTATTAATTTGTGTGCCTTGAACTGGAAAGTACAATCAAAGAAACAAATCCCCTGAAATGAGGAGATTGTTACAAGTTGAGAAAAATGAAGGTGCTGGCAATGTTGAAGACACTTCAGTGAGCTTCCCTTTGCTATGACTCGTATGACATTGACGTTATTCTCATCTTGCTTTCTGAAGAAAGCTGATTCTGACCGATGCTTTAACCTTTCGAAACTTTCCAAATCGTAAGTGATACAGACGAATTCAGAATGCAGTTGTTCGCTTATTCCCTTATTTTGCGTGGATCGCCCTTTCGGGTTTTCAATCCACCGGGATACCCATTTTTGCCTGAGCTGTCCAATGCGGCTTTTCAACTCAGCGGGTGTACATTTTTTGTTTATTTTACCTTATTTTTGCCCGAGTCTTTTATTCTATTTTTGACTCGCATGGATGCCCTATTTTTGCCTGAACTTACATTCTGTTTTTATGTCCGGCGGGTCTTTTTATGCGAAGTATTTTTTAACTGCATCTGAATTCACAAGGGATAAGAAATCTTCACCATCCATAGTAGTGAACATCAGTGCTCCACCCGAGAAAACCTTCTTTACTATGAATGGACCATCATAATTCGGAGTCCACTTGCCCCTGTGGTCTGTATAAGGAGGAAGGAGTCTTTTCAGCACAAGATCTCCTACTTGGTATTCCCGAAGCCTGACTTTCTGATCGAAGGCTTTCTTCATTCTCTTCTGATATAACTGCCCATGACAGATTGCAGCTAATCTCTTCTCTTCGATCAGATTCAGTTGACCGTACTGAGATCAGACCCATTCTTCTTCATTCAATTTGACATCCATCAGCACCCGCAAGGAGGGTAATTCAACTTCAACAGGTAGGACTGCCTCCATACCATACACAAGTTGATACGGTGTTGCCCCGGTAGACGTTCTGATTGAGGTACGGTACCTATGCAAGGAAAATGGTAGCATTTCATGCCAGTCTTTGTATGTAACCACCATCTTCTGCACAATCTTCTTAATGTTCTTATTAGCTGCCTCAACAACGCCATTCATCTTTGGCCTGTAAGGAGAAGAATTGTGGTGTTAGATTTTGAAGTCCCGGCACAGTTCTGCTATCATCTTGTTGTTCAAATTGGAACCATTATCAGTAATGATTCGCTCGGGCACTTCATACCGACAAATGATGTCTCTCTTCAGGAATCGGGCTACCACTTGCTTGGTGACATTTGCATACGAAGCTGCTTCGACCCATTTGGTGAAGTAATCAATGGCTACCAAGATGATTCTGTGGCCATTTGAAGCAGTCGGTTCAATCTTTCCGATCATGTCAATGCCCCCACATGGCAAAGGGCCAAGGCAAAGACATCACATTTAAAGGATTTGGAGGCACATGCACCTTATCCGCATAAATCTGGCATTTGTGGCACTTTCTGGCGTAGGCACAAAGGTCTGCATCCATTGTGATCCAGTAGTAACCTGACTGTAGTAATTTCTTAGCCATTGCATGCCCTCCAGCATGGGTACCAAAAGATCCTTCATGCACCTCGTGCATCAGCAAGTCTGCCTCTTTCTTATCAACACATCTGAGAAGCACCATGTCAAAGTTTCTCTTATATAACGAACCATCAGCATTCAGGAAGAAACTACTAGCCAGCCTTCTTAATGTCTTCTTATCATTGGACGATGCCCCAGGCGGGTATATTTGATCCTCTAAGAAGCATTTGATGTCATAGAACCAAGGCTTATCATCTTTAGCAATGTCTACGGAGAATACGTATGCTGGTCTGTCAAGTATGGATACTGAAATCCGAGGTACAAAGTTGGCAGCTTGAACCTTGATCATGGAGTAAATGGTAGCCAGAGCATCTGCAAACTAATTTTCATCTCGAGGGATATACTCAAGTTTGATTGTTGTGAAGAAAGTCAATAATCTCCTCGTATAGTCACGGTATGGGATCAGATGCTCCTGGTGAGTGTACCATTTGCCGTTGGTTTGATTGATTACTAGAGTTGAATCTCCGAATACAGTTAAAGTCTTGATCCTGAGGTCAATGGCTTCCTCAAGACCCATGATACAGGCTTCGTATTCAGCTTCGTTGTTAGTGCAGTTAAAGGTAAGTTTTGCCGAGAAAGGCATGTGAACTCCTTTAGGTGTAATGAGCACCGCACCAACTCCACGACCATTCATATTGACAACCAAATCAAACATCATTGTCCATTCTTCTTCTGGGTCAGGCCCTTCAGTGTGAATAAGCTCTTCATGGTCTTTTGCTTTCAGGAACATGATGTCTTCATCAGGGAAGTCAAATCTCATAGGCTGTTAATCATCAATGGGTTGCTCAGCAAGATAGTCAGACAGTACACTGCCCTTGATGGCCTTTTGAGATGTGTACTGAATGTCATACTCTGTGAGAATCATTTGCCATCTTGCAACCCGTCCGATAAGTGTTGGCTTCTCAAATATATACTTGACTGGATCCATCTTTGAGATCAATAAGGTAGTGTGGGTCAACATATACTGCCTTAGTCGGCGAGCAGCCCACGCTAAAGCACAACAAGTTTTCTCGAGCAGTGAATAACGTTGTTCACAGTCGGTAAACTTTTTGCTTAGGTAGTATATTGCATACTCTTTTTGACCAGACTCGTCATGCTGGCCCAACACACACCCCATTGAATCTTCTAATACTGTCAAGTACATTAACAGAGGTCTTCCTTCAACTGGAGGCATAAGGATTTGAGGTTCTTGTAAGTAATCCTTGATTTTGTCAAAAGCCCTTTGGCAGTCTTCATTCCACCTGACCGTTTGTTCCTTTCTTAATAATTTGAAAAGGGGCTCACAGGTTGCTGTAAGATGAGATATGAACCTTGAAATGTAGTTCAATCTATCTAGAAACCCCCGAACTTCTTTTTCAGTCTTTGGTGCAGGCATCTCTTGAATGGATTTGAATTTGTTAGGGTCGACTTCAATTCCCTTTTCACTTACAATGAACCCCAGCAGCTTACCGGAACGCACCCCAAATGTGCATTTGTTGGGGTTCAGCTTTAGCTGATACTTTCTCAGACGCTTGAATAGCTTCAACAGATTCACTAGGTGGTATTCTTTTGTGAGGGACTTGGCAATCATGTCATCCACATAACATTCAATTTCTTTGTGGATCATGTCATGAAAGAATGTTACCATAGCCCATTGATAAGTGGCACCAGCATTCTTCAGTCCAAATGGCATTACCTTATAACAGAATGTGCCCCAGGGTGTGATGAAAGTTGTCTTCTCCATGTCTTCAGGTGACATCTTGATTTGATTATACCCGGAGAATCCATCCTGTCGCTCCCGATAAATGGGACCGGCCCAGATAAAGGTACAGACGCGAACGGTCGGCGAGAGGGACAATGAGAACACACAGCCGTGAACTCACTGGAGATGAATAGAGTCGCCAGCTAGGCATTTTTATCCCGAAGGAAAGGCAATGCTGCATAGACCTAGAAAGACATGGATAAGACGGTTGCGAACCAGAGAGACTGAGAAAGGGGGTTGGTTACAACCTGGGAAGGTATTAGCACCCAGATTGTCCGCCGTATTCGACGGGATCCACGCTTGAAAGATTTGTGTTTTAAAGGGGTAGTGTCAGTGCAATTTGTGTGTAAAAGAGCTGGAAAACAAAGTGTACAGGTGTCAGTGTAAGAGAAAAGTGAAGTATATAAATGAAGTGTCAGTGTAAGAACAGGAGTGAAATGCTCAAGATCATGAGGCTAAAAGAATGAGGCTAGAAAGAGGGGGAATATACAGAGACTTTTGTTCGATAACAGTTAAGTTATGCCTACGTATCCTCTCGTGCAATGAGGAAGTCAGAACACCGTAGTTCGACCCAAAGAGACTGAAATATGAATTGACTTGTGAACTGCTTACTTGCCTATGCTCAAGTGTATGATCTGTCTGGCACAGATGCAAACTGTCTTGCATTAGACGGAAGAAGCAAGTTCTCGGTTGTGAGTGAATGAGATGAGAAAAGAATCCCGAAGGAGACGATTATTGTTTGTTTTTGAGTTTTCAGTCTTTTATTGCTTTTGAAAGTTTGTCATAAGTTAATGAGCTTAAGCCTAAACCAATGGGTTAGCAAACTCATCACATCTTCCCTCTGATTAGGGGTAATGAGAGTACCTTAAGTGTGAAGTCAGATTCTCACACTTAATCACCTTTGGTGTAGGATTAAGATCATTAACCTACTTGTGATTAGTTAGATGTTTTTGTGGTTTTTGTTTAGTGTTAAGTAGTGAGGTTAAGCCACAATCAGGGATTAAACAGACTCATTACACCATCCTAATAGAAGGATAATAGATGAGAATGTTTAAGCTGAGGAAAGCTCCTCAACCTAATCCATGATTAGGGATTAAACTCATGACAAAACAAGCCTTTATTAAGCGGATTTTAGTTAATGATAAGATGAAGAAGTGAGTTTTATGATTTGTAAGACAACTTGAGGGGGACTTGTCCATTAACACTAGGGTTAGTCCTTCTTAACCAATTAAGGAAGAATTAGAACCCTAATGCAAGGCCCAAGTTACAAGCTTGATGTCTTGATGATTATTAAGTGGATTGATTAAAGGATTTAAACACATTAAGGGTTTAACACTTAGGATTAAAGTTATACACTCCATCCTAAGAGAAGGATGCAGGCATAAGCTTAATCACAAAGCCTTAAAGCCTTTAGGGTTTAGTCCCTGATTATGAGATGAGAAGAGAAGACTCAAAAGAGACACAAAGGTAAAACTAAGAGGGGAGACTAATCAAAACCCTAATCATTGTCATGCTTGGTTGTTCCTAAGGTTTGTGAGGTTTTTCAAGAGAAATCTTCAGTGGAACCACCAGGAAGCAGATGAAAGGATCAAGAGAAGCAAAGTGACTTGCTTCATTCAAGAAGTCAAGTCACTTGAAGAGAGAAAGTAGGAAGAAGAAGAAGGAGCAAGCTCAATCTCATACACAAACAAAAATGCAGCAATGGATGCAAGAGAGATGAAAAGAAAAGTTATGAGAAGTGAAGGCAAATTCACTTCTCTAAGTCACTTACCACCTGAAAGGTTAGAAAAGAATGCCATGCAATGCAAAATGGGATGAGATGACATGATGAGAAACAAAAACCAGAAGCATAGACATGATGCTAATGATGCTATGAGATGCTACAAACATGAGGCAGTACATGGAAATGATCATGCAAGCTTATGAATGCAAATGAAGCAAGTTAGGAAGCATGAACATACATGAAAAGTTATGAAGTGCACATGGCATACAACATGGCAAATACATGATGCAATGATCAAACATGCTTTCAATATGTCTTATGATGTCAAATGAATCACATGGATGCTTGAAATGTCATGGCAAGTCATGTTATGCAAGAGAATGCAAGATGGATGCATATGAAAGCCCAAATTAGGGTTTATGAACCAAACATCAAACAAAAGTCAAAATCAGAAGCAAACCCTAAGATAAAAAATGGAAAATGCCACACAAAGGACCCCTAATCCTATACTAAACAAATGCCCAAAGGAGAGGTCTCAACTCTCAACCAATCTCAAGTTATGATTTTTACAAGATTCTAGGGTTTTTAGGGTTCCTAAACAAAAGAAATGTCAAACAAATTGAAAATGAGGAATCAAATCAAGGCCATTTAATCTCAAAAACTACATGCTAAACACAATGCAATGCAAGAAGAATCAATGTCCAACTCTTCATAGATAGGCAGAAATGATTTTTTGAACTTAGGATCAAAATAATGCACAAAAATGATTTTAATTCAAAAGAAAATTCTCAAAAAGCATCAAGATCAAAAAAGAAATTTGGTTTGAAGGTTGGACAATGTTTCTAAATGTCTTAGAACATTTCATGAATTTTTTGGTGATTTTTAAATACCTAAAAGTATTTTTAATAAATTAATTTCCATTAATCAATTAAAAATAATCTTTTAAATATTTAAAAATACTTTTTTAATGATAAAAATAAAAACAAATATTTTTGGGTCTTAAAAATTAATAAAACTCATGAGAAAAAGTTTCATAATTTTTAGACATTTTTTACTATTTTTAATAAATTGTGCAAAACAAATGAATTAAATGAAAAATAAAAATGAAATAAACTGAATTAAATAAAAGTCATGCAATCTGATGGTGGAGATTCAAATGAAAACACACGCGCGTTGACCTGGCGCCAAATCCAAAGGCCAGCATTCAAACCTGGCTAATTAATGTTTAAACCCTAACCCTGCCGTTAATCACTTTCAGATGACCGGAACAGTGTTCCGGTCATCTTCTCCGTTCACCCCAAAATGCTAACTCTCTACACACGTATCTAAAATGAAATCTAAGAACACAGGAATGATCCCCACTCACTCACGAATCAAAACCCCAACTCAAAACAAATTTATCATTCCTACAATGGCTGAATCGAATCAATCTATTTCTAGGGCAAAAAGTTTCAGAAGCATGGTAAACTCTCATCTCTCCACCATTTTCAAAACCAAAGGCATATTCATGATCAGGAAGACATATAGAACAGATTAAGAACTTAAAAAATGATTTCTGGGAAAATATTTCTTGAGCTACCTGAGATTCGAAGCTTTCACTCCAGCAACTTTCAGGCCTCCCCTCTTGGTGAAATCCACTCCTTATGACCTCTTGATGATGCTTGGATGCTTGGGAGAAATTTATGTTGGCTGGATGAAGAGTTTGAACAACTTCTGCTCAAGCTCAGTTGAACATGGCAATGGTGATTCAGGCTGTTTCTGGCAATGGTGAAGGGTTGCTTGTGGTCCAGATGATGAGTGGAGAAGGTTTGTGGAGTTTGTTTGGATGTTTGTGAGCTGTGGAGAGAGTTTCGAAAGAAACTGCAAGTTGGAGTGAAAATGGTGAAGTGGTGTTATGGCTTGTTTCAGGCTTGGTTCTTTGATGCTTTGGACTCAATGAGGCATGGTGAGTTGAAGTGTGGAAATAGTTTGGATGTTTGTGAGCTGGGCAGAGAAATTCGAAGAGTTTTGCAAAAGGGAGTGAGTTTGTGTATGTGATGTTGTGGTGTGTTTCTGCCTGGCTTGGTGTTATGTTTGGCTAGCAAATGGAAAGTATAAACAATTGCAAGTGGCCAGAGGATGTGACATGGCCTGTGGTGATTGGGATGTTTGCTTTTGCCAAAAGTCAACTTTTTTGTAAGAGAAGCATGGGCTTGGTTCTAGCTTGGTACAAAGGCTAGGGCTGGCGCAGCATGATGTGTGTGTGATGTTGGGAAGGTCCAGCAGCCAAGGTAACTAGTTGGTGAAGTGTGATGAGTGATTTTGCAAGTTGGCTCATTTTTGAAACTTCATGAAAAGTCTTGTTACACAAACCATAAACATGTGAAACTTTGGTCCAATTCTGATTTTTAAGGCTCATGGAATGTTTGTGTCATGGTTTTATGTCAACTAGAGGTTGCAAACAGCCTTGGTTCATGATTTTGCAAAATTCACATTTGAGGCATATCTTGAAAATCAATGATTTTTGCCAACTTTGTCACACCATAACTTTTGATCCAAGAAGAATTTGATCATGTTCTTGTACTTTTTGAAAAGGGAAAGATGTATTCTACAACTTTCATGACCAAAGTTCTTCCATTTGAAGCATTTTTGGATCAAGAATCAAGGCTTGAAAAATGACCTAAAATGAAACATTCTTGAAAAGTCAACTATGCCCCAAAAGTCAACATTTGCAAAAACTCCAAATTCTTGATTTTTGTGAGATTCAACCTTCTTCCATGATCAAATAAAGATCATATACACTCAAAATGATGGAGAATACCCATTGGTTGGGTCATTGGGGGCCTCAGATGCCCTGATTTTGCACTGACTTGTCCAGAAAGTCAACTCTTGATCAGATGACTTCCCCATGGAATTTCTTCATGAAAATTGATATGCATACTCCCTATACCATATAGAGACCAATGGAAACAAGAATGACCAAAAAATTTGGAGTTATGGCCTCTGAAACCAAAACCCTAATTTTATGTCAACTGTGTAGTCTAGCCTGGCTCTGCTTCCATGCAAACCTCAATTCTTGTGATTCTTTTGCATTTTTGGCTTTGAGAGGATGTATCATGATATAAGAACACACATGTACCCCTTTGAAGTGATTGGTGACCTTTGGAGTGGCTCAAGAAGCTCTTGGATTGCTCAGATCACAAACCCTAGGTGCAGATGACTTAGAAACTATGCAGTGGATCAAAAAATGAGATATGAGATGATATGATTGTGTTTATGCATATGAAGTGATCACAAGCCATGGTGTGAATGGGTGAGGGCAAATTTGGGGTGTTTACAGCTGCCCCTATTCAAACATGAGTTAGCTGTGCAGGTTGTAAGCGACGGCTTATCAGGCAAACAAGATAACTTGTGGTTGAATACCAAAGACAATCCAAAATTGCACTCACAGAATGAAGAAGAAAAGGGATATAGATTGTAAAAGGGAAATAAAGTATATTGTAAAGTGTGGGCGACGGAGGACGACCGTCGAGCAGAGGACGACTGCTGGGTAACGAGCAATGACGGGGACGGCCGACATGCTGAGAAAGGTGTGTGAAGTGAAGCAATGACGGGGACGGCCGACATGCTGGGGAAAGTGAAATTATGATGGGGACGGCCATCAGGATAAAGCTGTAAAATTCTCTGGGGATTAATGAAACATGACGGGGACGGCCATCAAGTTCACAAAGGTAAAGTAACCAACGATGGGGACGACCATCGGGCTAAAAAGGAAAAGGGACCACGACGGGGACGGCCATCGGGTTAAAGAATAAATGAAATAAAACAGATGATGGGGTACGGCCATCAAAGGTGAAGGACGATCACCTAGCAAGGGACGAATGCTCTGTTGGGAATAAAAGAAATATGATGGGGACGGCCATCAAAGGTGGAGGACGACCACCTGGCAGGGTACGGCTGCCGAAAATATCGCGACATAGGACGAAGGTCGGATAAAAGGTCAACGATGGGGACGGCCATCGGATGAGCATGATGGAGGACGACCATCAAGAGGTGGAGGACGACCACCTAGCAGGGGACGGCTGCTCTCAAGGTTTGTCGTGACATAGGACGAGTGCCAGATAACCAAAATCAACAATGGGGACGGCCATTGGATAAAATGATGAAGGACGATCATCAAAAGGTGGAGGACGACCACCTAGCAGGGGACGGCTGCTAAATATCGACGATGGGGACGGCCATCGGATGAGCATGATGGAGGACGACCATCAAGAAGTGGAGGACGACCACTCAGCAGGGTACGGCTGCTCTCAGGGTTTATCATAACACAGGACGAGTTTCAGATAAAAGAAAGTTTGCTTTGTTGGCGATCTACTGGGGAATAGTAAACACGGACGAGCGTTTACACCTAAGAGACAAAAGGGTATAAGTGTTTGGTATTGTGTATAGATTAAAGATGCGGACGAGCATCCTTAAGACTACGATACGGACGAGTATCATGTAGAAAACAAATACTGACACATGTTCAGAGATGATGATACAGACGAGTACCAACTGGTTAGCAAAGAACACGGACGAGCGTTGCATCTGAAGTGATTCTTCTGGGGAATTTAGACACAGACGAGTATCTATATTCAAGAAGACAAAAGTGTATGGATTAAAGATGCGGACGAGCATCCTTAAGACTATGATACGGACGAGTATCATGTAGAAACAAACGCTTGACACATATTCTGAGATGATGATACGGACGAGTACCATCTGGTTAACAGAGAACATGGACCAATGTTGAGTCTGTGGGGATATAAACGGTGTATATGAGTTACGGACGAGTATCTGTATGAGTAGTGAGTATGAGTATTGTACAGATGAGTGTTTGATCTGCTGGGGAGAGTGACACGGACGAGTGTCAAGAGAAAAGTGTAATAATATCAACAAGTATCTGGGTCGTAAAAGTGTAAGTGACTGCGCTGGGGATATGACACGGACGGGTGTCAAGAAAATGAATATACAAGTGAGTGCAAAGAGGATGCCTTTGGCTTTCTGCTGGTGATCTGACACGGATGGGTGTCAGGAAGTATCCGCGATACAGGTGACTTTGTTTGTAAAGAGTGTTCAGGTGACTTACTGGGGAGTGATGACACGGACGGGTGTCAAAAGGTGTATATACTGGTGTTTGTGATTTGTGAGGCAGCTGCTTTTGCTGGGGACTCTGGTGGGGATTTTTCTGTACGTTGATGAACTGTCATTATTCACAAGTGTTGGTTTAAAACATGGCTTATGATTATGCTATGTGTTGGATTTTTGCCGTAATGCTCCGTGTTAGGCGGAATACTACGCTTTGTGGGTGAATATGATGCAAATGCCATGATTATGCAGAGATACCGATCCGGGATTCGGATCCCGTTGCTGTGAAGATCTCTGGTTGATCTATTTGAAAAGGACCTCCCAGCTGGGGGTGAGATCATTGATAGACCTGATGATGTATCTGCTTGGGGATATAATTCACTGATTGACATATCCTTGTAATAGGGACCCAGCTGGGGTTTGTAGAAGCCTTCTGTACTCTGTTGTGACTTCTTCGTGCGTTGCTCTTCTGAATAAAGGCTGAGGGTTCTGTAGGGAGATGGTCCCCTGGATTTCTGCATCCTGCTGAGGAAGAATGATTGGTACTACAGCTGGGGAATGTTGTTGGTAACTCAGCTGGGGAGAGAGCACTTAGGATGCTGAGACTATTTGTTGATTTGCCAGCTTGCTGGGATGTAGCTCGCATGCCCCAAGTTGCGTTCTGGATACCTGCAATCCTGCAAAGATAAGGAAACGCACAAAAGGTCCCGAGGTATCCTTTACTGGATTCCGTCATAGGAGTTAAGCACTCTCGAGAATAAGTATATTCCCTGCAAGCATGTGTTTTTTATTTTAGAGAGAAACATCTGTACTTATGCAATTAATTTTTAAGAGACATCGGACATTCTTTGCAAATAAAATATGCAAAACGAAACATGACTGAAAAATCTGATTTTATTAATTCATGTGCCCTGAATTGGCAAGATACAGTCAAAGAAACATATCTCCTGAAATGAGGAGATTGTTACAAATTGAGAAACAAAATGCTGGCGATGTTGACGACGCTTTCAAGGAGCTTCCTCTTCTGCTATGACTCGTATGACTTTTGACTTTCTTCTCGTCTTGCTTTCTGGAGAAAGTTGATTCCGATTGAAGCTTGATCCTTTGGAGTCTTAACCAAGTTGTAGGCGATACAGACGAATTCAGAATGCAGTCGTTCGCTTATTCCCTTATTTTGCATGGATCGCCCTTTCGGGTTTTCAATCCATCGGGATACCCATTTTTGCCTGAGCTGTCCAATGCGGCTTTTCAACTCAGCGGGTGTACATTTTTTATTTATTTCCCTTATTTTTGCCCGAGTCTTTTATTCTGTTTTTGACTCGCCGGGATGCCCTATTTTTGCCTGGACTTACATTCTGTTTTTATGTCCAGCGGGTCATTTTATGCGAAGTATTTTTTAACTGCATCTGAATTCATAGGGGACGGGAAATCCTCACCATCCATGGTGCTGAGCATCAGTGCTCCACCGGAAAAAACTTTCTTTACCACAAATGGTCCTTCATAATTTGGAGTCCATTTGCCCCTGTGGTCTGTATGAGGAGGGAGGATTCTCTTCAGCACAAGATCTCCTACTTGGTACTCTCGGTGCCTGACTTTCTGATCGAAGGCTTTCTTCATTCTTTTCTAATATAACTGCCCATGACAGATTGCAGCCAATCTTTTCTCTTCGATCAGGCTCAGTTGTTCGTATCGGGACCGAACCCATTCTGCTTCGTTCAGTTTAACATCCATTAATACCCGTAGAGAGGGTAATTCAACTTCAACTGGTAGGACTGCTTCCATACCATACACAAGTTGATACGGTGTTGCCCCAGTGGATGTCCTGATTGATGTGCGGTACCCATGCAAGGCAAACGGTAGCATCTCATGCCAGTCTTTGTACGTGACTACCATCTTCTGCACAATCTTCTTGATATTCTTATTTGCTGCCTCAACAGCGCCATTCATCTTTGGCCTGTAAGGAGAAGAATTGTGATGTTGAATCTTGAAGTCCCGGCATAGCTCTGCCATCATTTTGTTGTTTAGATTGGAACCATTATCAGTAATGATTCGCTCGGGCACTCCATATCGACAGATGATATCTCTCTTCAGAAATCTGGCTACCACTTGTCTTGTGACGTTTGCATATGAGGCTGCTTCGACCCACTTAGTGAAATAGTCAATGGCGACCAGGATGAATCTGTGGCCATTTGAAGCAGTTGGCTCAATCTTGCCGATCATATCAATGCCCCACATGGCAAAGGGCCATGGTGAAGACATGATGTTCAAAGGATTGGGAGGTACATGCACTTTATCTGCATAAATCTGGCATTTGTGGCATTTTCTGGCATAGGCACAACAGTCTGCATCCATTATGATCCAGTAATAACCTGACCTTAGCAACTTCTTAGCCATGGCATGCCCTCCTGCATGGGTACCAAAAGATCCTTCGTGCACTTCATGCATCAACAAATCTGCTTCTGTCTTGTCAACACATCTGAGGAGTACCATATCAAAGTTCCTTTTGTATAAAGACCCATCAGTGTTCAGAAAGAAACTACCAGCAAGCCTTCTCAAAGTCTTCTTATCATTGGAAGATGCCCCAGGTGGGTATGTCTGATCCTCCAAGAAGCATTTAATGTCATGGAACCAAGGCTTATCATCTTTGACAACTTCTGCTGCGAACACATATGCTGGTCTATCAAGTCTGGACACTGAAATCTGAGGTACAAAGTTAGCAGCTTGAACTTTGATCATGGATGAAATGGTAGCGAGAGCATCTGCAAACTGATTCTCGTCCCGAGGGATATACTCAAGCTTGACTGTTGTGAAGAAAGTCAATAACCTTCTTGTATAATCCCTGTAAGGCATTAGATGATCCTGGTGAGTGTACCATTTTCCGTTGGTTTGATTAACTACCAGAGCTGAATCTCCGAATACAGTCAATGTCTTGATCCTGAGGTCAATGGCTTCCTCAAGACCCATAATGCAAGCTTCGTATTCAGCTTCGTTGTTAGTGCAGTTGAAAGTGAGTTTCGCCGAGAAAGGCATGTGAACTCCTTTTGGTGAAATGAGTACTGCACCAACACCACGACCATTCATGTTAACAGCCCCGTCAAACATCATAGTCCATTCTTCTTCCGGGTCAGGCCCTTCAGTGTGAATAGGCTCTTCATGATCTTTTGCTTTTATGAACATGATGTCTTCATCAGGGAAGTCAAACCCCATAGGCTGGTAATCATCAATAGGTTGCTCAGCAAGATATTCAGATAGTACACTGCCCTTGATGGCTTTCTGAGATGTGTATTGGATGTCGTATTCCGTGAGAATCATTTGCCATCTTGCAACCCGTCCGGTAAGAGCTGGCTTCTCGAAAATGTACTTGACTGGGTCCATCTTTGAGATCAATAAAGTAGTGTGGGTCAACATATACTGTCTCAGTCGGCGAGCAGCCCACGCTAAAGCACAGCAAGTTTTCTCGAGCAGTGAATAACGTTGTTCACAGTCGGTAAACTTTTTGCTTAGGTAGTATATTGCATACTCTTTTCGACCAGACTCGTCATGCTGGCCCAGCACACACCCCATTGACTCTTCTAATACCGTCAAATACATTATCAGAGGTCTTCCTTCAACTGGAGGCATAAGGATTGGAGGTTCTTGTAAGTACTCCTTGATCTTGTCAAAAGCCTTCTGGCAGTCTTCGTTCCACCTGACCGTCTGTTCTTTTCTTAACAGCTTGAACAAGGGTTCACAGGTTGCTGTAAGGTGAGATATGAACCGTGAAATGTAGTTCAATCGACCTAAGAACCCTCTAACTTCTTTCTCAGTTTTCGGTGCAGGCATCTCTTGAATAGCTTTGACTTTATCAGGGTCAACTTCAATCCCTTTCTCGCTTACAATAAAGCCCAGCAGCTTACCAGATCGCACCCCGAATGTGCATTTGTTGGGGTTCAACTTCAGTTGGTACTTCCTCAGACGCTTGAACAACTTCAGCAGATTCACCAGGTGATCTTCTTCAGTAAGGGACTTGGCGATCATATCATCCACATAACACTCGATTTCCTTATGGATCATATCGTGGAATAATGTCACCATAGCCCGTTGATACGTGGCACCAACATTCTTCAGTCCGAATGACATCACTTTGTAACAGAACGTGCCCCAAGGTGTAATGAATGTTGTCTTCTCCATGTCTTCAGGTGACATCTTGATCTGATTATATCCTGAAAATCCGTCCATGAAGGAGAATACCGAGAACTGAGCTGTGTTATCAACCAATACGTCAATGTGAGGTAAAGGGAAATCATCTTTTGGGCTGGCTCTGTTCAGATCCCGGTAGTCAACACACATCCTCACTTTGCCGTCTTTCTTAGGCACAGGTACTATGTTAGCAACCCACGGCGGATAGCTAGTTACAGCAAGGAACCCGGCGTCCCATTGCTTTTGTACCTCTTCCTTGATTTTCATAGCCATGTCTGGACGAGTACGGCGTAGTTTCTGTTTAACCGGCGGAAATTCCTCTCTCAAAGGCAGCTTGTGCACCACAATGTCGGTGTCCAACCCTGGCATATCTTGGTAAGACCAAGCAAACACGTCCACATATTCTTGAAGCAGGTCAATCAGTTGTCTCTTCACTGAGTCTTGCAGGCAGGCCCCGATTTTAACCTCTTTCACGTCTTCATCTGTACCAAGATTAATCACTTCAACCTCCTCCTGGTGAGGAGTAATAACCTTTTCCTCTTGTCTTAACAACCTGGCTAGCTCTTCAGGAAGCTCATATTCTTCTTCAACCCATTCATCAGCTTGATTGATTGGATTGTCAAAGTCATACGAAGTCATAGCCGTGCTGTTGTCGGTGCTATCTGGAAGGCACATTCTGCAAGGGTTAAGTTTGTTCATTTTAGTGATTGATTTTAATCTTGCTTAGAAAAGTGAAATAAAGTTATCATTTTGAAAACACCGCCATTTATTTTTTGTACAAAAAAGAAAAATGGAAAAGAAAAAGACTCGTTTGCAAAAGGATGTCTGATATTTCATTGATTAATCTTGTTTGCACAAAAAGTACAGATGGCCCGATTACAAAATGAGTCTTGTCATCTTGGGCAAGACGCAAGACTTTGATGCATGCTATAAAAATACAGGAAATAATAATTACTCTGCATGAGTAACTCTTATAATTTCCTGGGAAGACCAGTTCGAGACACTGCTCCCCGGGACCTTTGGACGAATCCAGCTTTCCAGGTTGCGTTCTTCCTCCAGCTCGTCTTCCAGGCAGTTGACAGCATCGGGGGTGAGCATCCCCCCACTCACAAAGTTGGGCTCTTTCGCAGCCTCTGCTTGATCTTGTTGAGTTGGTTTGTAACCCAACCCAAATCTGTCCTCTTTCTTCTCCACCGATAACAGTTTGCCCCAGCCTTGGGCGTTTCCTCCCTCAACAACCTTCCGGGCTTGTTGGTATGATGATATTGAAGTACCAGGCACAACAGATGTTTCATTGACATTCAAAGCTTCAAAACCCTGGCTCATCGTTTCATGGATCTCCCCATCCATCTCAATATACTTATAGGTAGCCAGGTGGCTGACAAAAATATCCTCCTCTCCACAGATTGTAACGGTTTGACCCTCCCACTCATATTTTAACTTCTGGTGAAGGGTAGAGGTCACGGCGCCAGCGGCGTGAATCCAAGGTCTACCCAACAAACAACTGTAGGCAGGCTGAATGTCCATCACATAGAAGATAGTTGTAAAGGTCTGTGGGCCAATTGTCACAGGTAGCTCAATCTCTCCCAGAACCGATCTCTTAGAACCATCAAAGGCTCTTACTACCAGGTTGCTGGGTCGCAAAGCTAATCCTTCATACTCTAGCTTCACCAGGGCCTTCTTTGGTAAGACATTAAGGGATGACCCTGTGTCCACCAGTACATGAGAAAGGACTGCTCCTTTGCATTCCATGGTGATGTGCAAGGCTTTGTTATGGTTGCGGCCATCCGTTGTCAAGTCAGTATTGGTGAACCCTAGCCCATTGCTAGCAGTAACATTTCCAACCACGGTTTCCAATTGATTGACAGTGATCTCTTCAGGCACGTAAGCTGCGTGCAAGACTTTGAGTAGTGCATTCCGATGGGCTTCGGAGCACATAAGCAGTGAGAGGATAGAGATCTTGGATGGCGTTTGGTGAAGCTGATCCACAATTTTGTAATCACTCTTTTTGATGATTCTCATAAACTCATCAACTTCTTGATCGAATGGTGTCTTCAAAGCTTCCTTAACAGTTTGATCTTCCTGCACCGGGCTCTTTCCTTTTGCCTTGGCAGCAGCTTCTGCTTCGGCAGTGGGTCTTTGAATTTGTGGAGCGAAGAGGCGTCCGCTTCGAGTGAAGCCTCCGCCCCCTCCCACATTATCTATTTGTGGTGCAGGTGTTGATGTATCAAGAGTGATTCTTTTTCCTTCGCAGTACACGTCAGAGCCATAGTGCCAAGGGATGGCCCTATTGCTTTCATAAGGTACGAGTCCCGGCACTGTGACAGTGACTGGACTGATTGCAGCTGTTGAAGGAACTGTAATAGTCTGTGGATCATAATAAATCGTAACTGGTGCTCTGATGGGAGCAACACCTTCTGAATTGTAGGCAGAGTTGTTTTCAGGATCGTAGAATATGGTGACAGTTGAGACATCTTCATGATTTGTTGCTGGTGTTGTAGGAGACAATGGTGGAAGAATGGATGTTGTTGCTGTAGGAGCTTCATAATGGAGTGGTGCTGGAGTTGTAGAAGGAACATTCGTTGATATTTGGTTAGTTGAAATGACAGACAAAGTACTTGTTGATGAAGCCGAAGAATTGTCAGGAACAATAGTTGTTGCAGTTGTAGGAGGTTCTGGAACCGTTGCTGATGAGATTGCTGGATTTGTTGGAAATGATGTGGTGATCTGAAGTTGGCCACTCTGAATAAGGCCATCTATGCCATTCCTCAGATTATCGCACCCGTTTACTGAAATATTGCAGTAAGCACACCCTAACTCGCACCCCGGGAACATATGACATTCCAAGAGCTGAGCCTTGATCTCCACCAACGGTGTCCTGATTTGACCCACACTGGTTATTAAATAAGACGGCTTGTCTTCTTCAATAGCGTTAATTCGGGGACCACCATGGTTTGGCATAGGATTTTTGTTGACATTGGGTGGTGGTGCAAAATTCAGAGCTTTTGAGTCTACCAGGTCTTGTACCTTCATGTGCAAGGCTCTGCACTTTTCTGTACTATGGCCAGGTGCGTTTGAATGAAAGGCGCACCTAGCATTGGAGTCGTAATTCCTGGGTAGACTGTTGGGATCCGGAGGTGCCAACGTCCTTAGCTCAACTAGGTTGAGTTTCAGGAGCTGTGGCAGCAATGTAGCATATGGCATAGGGATCAGATCGATTACCCTGTTAGCTTGAGATGGCCTCTGTTGGAATGGCCTTTGCTGGTTATTGTTGTTGGTGTTGCTGTTGTTGTAATTCCTTGGAGGATACTGATTTTGTTGATGGTACTGGGGTTGTTGCTGATAGTTTTGCTGCGGAGGTTGATAAACCGGCTGAGGATGTGCTGGAGCAGGAATGGTGACTGCTGCTATTGACCTGTGAACATATTGGGGCCTGCCCCTGTTGGTGTGGATGGCATTGGTCTCGCCAGTTCTTCTTGGGCCTGCAAAAGGCTTTCTTGCACTACTGGACGAGCTGGCACCATTGTCGGAAATCTTACCCATTTTTAACAGGCTTTCAATTCTCTCCCCGGCTATGACAACATCTGCAAAGCTGGTAGACGAGAAGGCAGCTAGCCTATCAATATAGGTTCCCTGAAGGGTGTTCATGAACATATCAGCCATCTCCCGTTCGGACATAGGTGGCTGGACAGCAGCAGCAAGCTGTCTCCATCGCTGGGCATATTCTCGGAAACTCTCCCTCGAAGACTGTGACATTCCCATTAGGAGGGTCCTGTTGGGTGCCATATCTAAGTTGTACTGATACTGTCTGATGAAGGCCTCTGCCAAGTCCTTCCAACACCTGATAGTTGCCCTTGTCAGGTGAGAGTACCATTCTCTTGAGGCTCCAGTCAAGCTGTCTTCGAAATAGAACATCCAGAGCTTCTCATCCATAGTATAGGCCTTCAGCCTTCCCATAAATGACTGTAAATGAGTCCGGGGGCATGAAGTTCCGTTGTATTTTTCAAAACAAGGAGGCTTGAACTTATGGGGGATCCTGACCCCGTCTACCAAGCCCATGTCCATGACGTCGAATCCCAAAGAGTTTTGAGATTCTAAGGACCTCAACTTCTCAGCTATCTCATCCAACCTTCTATCATAAGCTTCTTCCCCAGCACCCATTACTGTAAATTGGTCCTCTTGGGGGTCTTCTTGAAGTACCCTGGCTGCAGTGGCAGTCCCTTGAACATTTGCAGGGATGTTGACCTCAGGATGGAGATGTGGGCCAAACACAGGGGGGTTAACATGAGGTTGGACCCTTTCATTGTTACTGGTGCCGGCAGTCCCTATATGTGGATCTTCTTGATTTTGCCTTTCCACCATGGCCCTCAATCTTTCCTGGCTCTGAGCCATGTTGTTCATCACTTCCATGAACTGAGTCATTTGTGTTCTCATTTCCAATCTTTCGTTTGCCATTTGATTTCTAACCTCTACAAGGTCCTGCTGTACCTGATCCATTTGAATGCCCGGAAGGTTGTTTCGGGTTGGATAACGGTGCGGACGGTTGAGGGGAAATACCCGGCGCCTAGCAATAGTTCCTGAACATCACAACAGAGTTAGCAACAACAAGACAAAAACCTACAAAACAAACAAAAGGTTAGCATGCAATGCAGTATGCTTATTTGCTCTCAAGGTATCCGGCTTGGCATTCAGTTTTGACCCTTCCAGACCCTTGAAGATGCTGTTGTTGTTGCTTGAAGAAAACTCAGATGAAGCAAACTAACACAAATATATTACAGAAGGTGAGATAATACAACTTGTTCATTTTACAACACAAGCCCTCTAAGGGGTCAAAATACATTACAAGAAAATAAAAGTACACGGAAAGAAAGCAACAACAAACAAATGGTCAAACACCAAGACCAAACTCATCCTCACGAACTTCCTTGAGAAGCGCCTCGGTCACAGGATCAGTCGGACGCTCCGTGAGATTCCTGATGAGGAGATTCCGGGTTGTAACAGCTGCTGTTAGCTTCTTGTGCTGACTTTGGTCCTTTGACCTCTTCACTCCTGCTTTGATCTTCAGCTCTGATATCTCCCTCTGGGCTGCTGCCAGGGCTTCTTGCTGCTCTTTTGCACTAGCTTCTAGTTGCTCCATCTTGTCTTGAACTCTCTTGTCTTCTAAAGTACGAGCCTCGGTGATCCTGACCCACCGGGCCTGACTCTCTTTCAGATACAAGTCTGTCCTTGCTTTCTGGAACTGGGCTTCTTTGCAAGCATTCTTCAGAATTTGTTCTCCAGCTTTAGACTTTTTGATATAATCCCCAGACTTCTCAATCTTAACCAAATGCTCCACTCTCAACTTCTCCAATCTCTCAACCTCCCTCATACCATCACTCCCTTCCCGGAGGGTCTTCTGCAAAGCTTGAGTTAACTTCTCATTTCTTTCTTTCAAACTCTCAAACTCCTCCAAACTGACAGTGGCAGGTGGCGCTGAAGATGATTCAGGCATATCTTCTATAGTAAAGGGCATCCCAGAGAATTGAGCCCTGGCACGGGACCATTCATAATATTGTGCTGATGCCACACTGTTGCATTTCCCCAAGATGGTTACTCCCTTGGTTTGAACATTATCCCAGGCCCAGGCAGCCTGCCTAACAACAATCAGATTAGTCTTGTTCTCACAATAAAGAGTTTCAGCCAAGTCTTGTGCCTTAGGAGTGTGGACCAGGGCATAGCCCAGTTGTCTTCTAAACAGTAGAGGGTTGTAATTGATACTACCCTTAACTCCTATTAGGGGTACATTGGGAAAATGCCCACAGCTGGTGATGATATCCCTACCCTTGGTGCTTTGAGTGCACCATCTGATATCAGCTGAAGTTAGAGCAGTGAGTCTCTTAGCCCAGTTACTCTACTGATGAGGGTTTAGAAACGCATCTGTCCTGGGTAGATGCCTGAGAAGCCAAGTATGGAATAATGGAGCACAACACCTCACTAATCTTCCCCTCTGCTTTTCATTCCTCTGATGCACTGAATAGTAGAGATCCCCCAATAAAGTGGGCACTGGGTTCTTCAAGATGAACATATGGATTGCATTCTTGCTAATGAATCGAGGCTCATCTGCAAACAATACAATTCCATATATGCTCAAGGCCAATAGAGCATAGACAGCTTTCCACTCTCCTAAAGAAGCTTTCAAGGTAGCTTGAGAGATCAAGAAATCCAGATGGAAGGACCAGGAAAGATGCAAAGCCTTTGCTACTTCTCCATTACCAGGAAAGACCATCTCAGGGTTGAAAGGGATTCCACCCCTGATAGGCATGCCAACCAATGACGAGTATTCTTCTAATAGGGGGCCCAACTGAAAGTCTTGAAAAGTAAAACACCTCAATGGGGGATCATAAAACTGAATGCAGGTGTGGATCAAGCTCCTCTGTGAAGGGTCCAGATCCATAACCATATCAAGTATATCTCCGTAGCTTTCCCTGAACAATGGTATGTGATCTGGAGTGATCAGGGTTTGAAACCTCCTGATGTCTGATAACTCTGGCTGGAAGAAGTGATAGGTGATGTTGCTCTTTTTAGGAGCCATGATGCTGAGACTGAGTAGAGACAGGTGCTGATGATAATACTGAAGAAATGGGCCACTGACTGGCTGGTGCAGGTGATAGCTGAAGCAGATAGCTGATGGAGATAGGCCAATACTGAAGATGGGGTCAAAACCAAAATCAAATGAAGATGGATACCCTGAAACACAAATAAGAAAATGTCAATATGATGCAATGATTATGTATGCAAATGATATGCAAGGGTCTGTGACTGAGCTGGATCTGATCAACTGTTCTGATATAAGTCCAAGACATATTCAAGAATACCAGATGGAGGTCTATAAATCCAGGAACCAAGGTGGGGGGCTCAAATAAAGAGCCACATGTCCAGGGTTTTAGAATCACAAGAACTGTTCCAACATGGAGTATTCTTAATCAACTCAAAGTAACTGGGTATTCCGAGGTCAAGGTACCTGCAAACCTGTAAACAGCCCAACCCCCTCACAGGTGGTGTTCTAAAACAAGGATCCTCAGACTTGGATCAGTTATGAGAAGTGTAAACACTTCTAACCCGGAGGTACAGTGTTTACAATAACCATAAAAGTTCCTCCTCTAATTCACCTCAGTTTCTGAAGGTCAATACTAAAAGGTCATCCAGACTTAGCAGGCTTCCCAGATAGCCCTAGTATTGCAGGAAATCTGCGACACAGAGTTCTCAAGAAGAAACCCATATCTGAACCGTGTTTCATATTCCCGCACCAGACCGAGATGGAATGGGAAAGAATATGAACCACTCTAGCCTAGGTGTCACTCAGGTCCCAGGTATAGGACCTCAACTCTCAATAGAACACCCACCCACCAAAGCAAACAAACAGATCCAGCCAGCAGTACAGTATGACAATATGATATAATGCAAAGCTATAAAGAAAGCAGTAAAACAACTGTACATAAAGCAAAGATAAATACAAATATACAAACACAAATAACACATAACACCCCAGTAAACACAAATCAATCAAGCGCTAGGAGGAACCCACAAAAAGAACCAGAAGCCCTGGTTGCAGTATAAGTTCCCCAGCAGAGTCGCCAAGCTGTCGCTCCCGATAAATGGGACCGGCCCAGATAAAGGTACAGACGCGAACGGTCGGCGAGAGGGACAATGAGAACACACAGCCGTGAACTCACTGGAGATGAATAGAGTCGCCAGCTAGGCATTTTTATCCCGAAGGAAAGGCAATGCTGCATAGACCTAGAAAGACATGGATAAGACGGTTGCGAACCAGAGAGACTGAGAAAGGGGGTTGGTTACAACCTGGGAAGGTATTAGCACCCAGATTGTCCGCCGTATTCGACGGGATCCACGCTTGAAAGATTTGTGTTTTAAAGGGGTAGTGTCAGTGCAATTTGTGTGTAAAAGAGCTGGAAAACAAAGTGTACAGGTGTCAGTGTAAGAGAAAAGTGAAGTATATAAATGAAGTGTCAGTGTAAGAACAGGAGTGAAATGCTCAAGATCATGAGGCTAAAAGAATGAGGCTAGAAAGAGGGGGAATATACAGAGACTTTTGTTCGATAACAGTTAAGTTATGCCTACGTATCCTCTCGTGCAATGAGGAAGTCAGAACACCGTAGTTCGACCCAAAGAGACTGAAATATGAATTGACTTGTGAACTGCTTACTTGCCTATGCTCAAGTGTATGATCTGTCTGGCACAGATGCAAACTGTCTTGCATTAGACGGAAGAAGCAAGTTCTCGGTTGTGAGTGAATGAGATGAGAAAAGAATCCCGAAGGAGACGATTATTGTTTGTTTTTGAGTTTTCAGTCTTTTATTGCTTTTGAAAGTTTGTCATAAGTTAATGAGCTTAAGCCTAAACCAATGGGTTAGCAAACTCATCACATCTTCCCTCTGATTAGGGGTAATGAGAGTACCTTAAGTGTGAAGTCAGATTCTCACACTTAATCACCTTTGGTGTAGGATTAAGATCATTAACCTACTTGTGATTAGTTAGATGTTTTTGTGGTTTTTGTTTAGTGTTAAGTAGTGAGGTTAAGCCACAATCAGGGATTAAACAGACTCATTACACCATCCTAATAGAAGGATAATAGATGAGAATGTTTAAGCTGAGGAAAGCTCCTCAACCTAATCCATGATTAGGGATTAAACTCATGACAAAACAAGCCTTTATTAAGCGGATTTTAGTTAATGATAAGATGAAGAAGTGAGTTTTATGATTTGTAAGACAACTTGAGGGGGACTTGTCCATTAACACTAGGGTTAGTCCTTCTTAACCAATTAAGGAAGAATTAGAACCCTAATGCAAGGCCCAAGTTACAAGCTTGATGTCTTGATGATTATTAAGTGGATTGATTAAAGGATTTAAACACATTAAGGGTTTAACACTTAGGATTAAAGTTATACACTCCATCCTAAGAGAAGGATGCAGGCATAAGCTTAATCACAAAGCCTTAAAGCCTTTAGGGTTTAGTCCCTGATTATGAGATGAGAAGAGAAGACTCAAAAGAGACACAAAGGTAAAACTAAGAGGGGAGACTAATCAAAACCCTAATCATTGTCATGCTTGGTTGTTCCTAAGGTTTGTGAGGTTTTTCAAGAGAAATCTTCAGTGGAACCACCAGGAAGCAGATGAAAGGATCAAGAGAAGCAAAGTGACTTGCTTCATTCAAGAAGTCAAGTCACTTGAAGAGAGAAAGTAGGAAGAAGAAGAAGGAGCAAGCTCAATCTCATACACAAACAAAAATGCAGCAATGGATGCAAGAGAGATGAAAAGAAAAGTTATGAGAAGTGAAGGCAAATTCACTTCTCTAAGTCACTTACCACCTGAAAGGTTAGAAAAGAATGCCATGCAATGCAAAATGGGATGAGATGACATGATGAGAAACAAAAACCAGAAGCATAGACATGATGCTAATGATGCTATGAGATGCTACAAACATGAGGCAGTACATGGAAATGATCATGCAAGCTTATGAATGCAAATGAAGCAAGTTAGGAAGCATGAACATACATGAAAAGTTATGAAGTGCACATGGCATACAACATGGCAAATACATGATGCAATGATCAAACATGCTTTCAATATGTCTTATGATGTCAAATGAATCACATGGATGCTTGAAATGTCATGGCAAGTCATGTTATGCAAGAGAATGCAAGATGGATGCATATGAAAGCCCAAATTAGGGTTTATGAACCAAACATCAAACAAAAGTCAAAATCAGAAGCAAACCCTAAGATAAAAAATGGAAAATGCCACACAAAGGACCCCTAATCCTATACTAAACAAATGCCCAAAGGAGAGGTCTCAACTCTCAACCAATCTCAAGTTATGATTTTTACAAGATTCTAGGGTTTTTAGGGTTCCTAAACAAAAGAAATGCCAAACAAATTGAAAATGAGGAATCAAATCAAGGCCATTTAATCTCAAAAACTACATGCTAAACACAATGCAATGCAAGAAGAATCAATGTCCAACTCTTCATAGATCGGCAGAAATGATTTTTTGAACTTAGGATCAAAATAATGCACAAAAATGATTTTAATTCAAAAGAAAATTCTCAAAAAGCATCAAGATCAAAAAAGAAATTTGGTTTGAAGGTTGGACAATGTTTCTAAATGTCTTAGAACATTTCATGAATTTTTTGGTGATTTTTAAATACCTAAAAGTATTTTTAATAAATTAATTTCCATTAATCAATTAAAAATAATCTTTTAAATATTTAAAAATACTTTTTTAATGATAAAAATAAAAACAAAAATATTTTTGGGTCTTAAAAATTAATAAAACTCATGAGAAAAAGTTTCATAATTTTTAGACATTTTTTACTATTTTTAATAAATTGTGCAAAACAAATGAATTAAATGAAAAATAAAAATGAAATAAACTGAATTAAATAAAAGTCATGCAATCTGATGGTGGAGATTCAAATGAAAACACGCGCGCGTTCACCTGGCGCCAAATCCAAAGGCCAGCATTCAAACCTGGCTAATTAATGTTTAAACCCTAACCCTGCCGTTAATCACTTTCAGATGACCGAAACAGTGTTCCGGTCATCTTCTCCGTTCACCCCAAAATGCTAACTCTCTACACACGTATCTAAAATGAAATCTAAGAACACAGGAATGATCCCCACTCACTCACGAATCAAAACCCCAACTCAAAACAAATTTATCATTCCTACAATGGCTGAATCGAATCAATCTATTTCTAGGGCAAAAAGTTTCAGAAGCATGGTAAACTCTCATCTCTCCACCATTTTCAAAACCAAAGACATATTCATGATCAGGAAGACATATAGAACAGATTAAGAACTTAAAAAATGATTTCTGGGAAAATATTTCTTGAGCTACCTGAGATTCGAAGCTTTCACTCCAGCAACTTTCAGGCCTCCCCTCTTGGTGAAATCCACTCCTTATGACCTCTTGATGATGCTTGGATGCTTGGGAGAAATTTATGTTGGCTGGATGAAGAGTTTGAACAACTTCTACTCAAGCTCAGTTGAACATGGCAATGGTGATTCAGGCTGTTTCTGGCAATGGTGAAGGGTTGCTTGTGGTCCAGATGATGAGTGGAGAAGGTTTGTGGAGTTTGTTTGGATGTTTGTGAGCTGTGGAGAGAGTTTCGAAAGAAACTGCAAGTTGGAGTGAAAATGGTGAAGTGGTGTTATGGCTTGTTTCAGGCTTGGTTCTTTGATGCTTTGGACTCAATGAGGCATGGTGAGTTGAAGTGTGGAAATAGTTTGGATGTTTGTGAGCTGGGCAGAGAAATTCGAAGAGTTTTGCAAAAGGGAGTGAGTTTGTGTATGTGATGTTGTGGTGTGTTTCTGCCTGGCTTGGTGTTATGTTTGGCTAGCAAATGGAAAGTATAAACAATTGCAAGTGGCCAGAGGATGTGACATGGCCTGTGGTGATTGGGATGTTTGCTTTTGCCAAAAGTCAACTTTTTTGTAAGAGAAGCATGGGCTTGGTTCTAGCTTGGTACAAAGGCTAGGGCTGGCGCAGCATGATGTGTGTGTGATGTTGGGAAGGTCCAGCAGCCAAGGTAACTAGTTGGTGAAGTGTGATGAGTGATTTTGCAAGTTGGCTCATTTTTGAAACTTCATGAAAAGTCTTGTTACACAAACCATAAACATGTGAAACTTTGGTCCAATTCTGATTTTTAAGGCTCATGGAATGTTTGTGTCATGGTTTGATGTCAACTAGAGGTTGCAAACAGCCTTGGTTCATGATTTTGCAAAATTCACATTTGAGGCATATCTTGAAAATTAATGATTTTTGCCAACTTTGTCACACCATAACTTTTGATCCAAGAAGAATTTGATCATGTTCTTGTACTTTTTGAAAAGGAAAAGATGTATTCTACAACTTTCATGACCAAAGTTCTTCCATTTGAAGCATTTTTGGATCAAGAATCAAGGCTTGAAAAATGACCTAAAATGAAACATTCTTGAAAAGTCAACTATGCCCAAAAAGTCAACATTTGCAAAAACTCCAAATTCTTGATTTTTGTGAGCTTCAACCTTCTTCCATGATCAAATAAAGATCATATACACTCAAAATGATGGAGAATACCCATTGGTTGGGTCATTGGGGGCCTCAGATGCCCTGATTTTGCACTGACTTGTCCAGAAAGTCAACTCTTGATCAGATGACTTCCCCATGGAATTTCTTCATGAAAATTGATATGCATACTCCCTATACCATATAGAGACCAATGGAAACAAGAATGACCAAAAAATTTGGAGTTATGGCCTCTGAAACCAAAACCCTAATTTTATGTCAACTGTGCAGTCTAGCCTGGCTCTGCTTCCATGCAAACCTCAATTCTTGTGATTCTTTTGCATTTTTGGCTTTGAGAGGATGTATCATGATATAAGAACACACATGTACCCCTTTGAAGTGATTGGTGACCTTTGGAGTGGCTCAAGAAGCTCTTGGATTGCTCAGATCACAAACCCTAGGTGCAGATGACTTAGAAACTATGCAGTGGATCAAAAAATGAGATATGAGATGATATGATTGTGTTTATGCATATGAAGTGATCACAAGCCATGGTGTGAATGGGTGAGGGCAAATTTGGGGTGTTTACACATCCATGAAAGAGAATACCGAGAACTGAGCCGTGTTATCGACCAATACATCAATGTAAGGTAAAAGGAAGTCATCTTTTGGGCTAGCTCTGTTCAGATCCCGGTAATCCACACACATCCGTACTTTTCCATCCTTCTTAGGCACAAGTACAACATTAGCAACCCACGGCGGGTAACTAGTTACAGCAAGGAAACCGGCGTCCCACTGTTTTTATACCTCTTTTTTCATCTTCATAGCCATATCCGGATGAGTACGGTGCAATTTCTGTTTTACTGGAGGACAGTCTTCCTTTAGAGGCAGCTTGTGCATAACAATGTCGGTATCCAGACCTGGCATATCTTGGTAAGACCAAGCAAAAACATCAACGTACTCTCGCAACATGTCAATAAGTTGCTCTTTCACTGAATCTTGCAGACGGGCCCTGATCTTCACTTCTTTCAAGTCTTCTTTTGTACCAAGATTAACCGTCCCAACTTCCTCCTGATGAGGAGTGATAACCTTCTCCTCTTGCCTTAGCAGTCTGGCTAGTTCTTCAGGTAATTCATAATCTTCTTCAACCCCTTCATCAGCTTGATTAATCGGATTGTCGAAGTCATACGAAGTCATAGCAGTGTCGTTGTCGGTGCAATCTGGAGGGCACTCTCTGCAAGGGTTTAGATTGGTTCATTTTAGTGATCAATTTTATCTTGCTTAGAAAAAGTGAAAATGAAGTTTATTATTTTGAAAACATTGCCATTTTATTTTTGTACAAAAAATGAAAAATGAAAAACAGTGAGCGGGAAAAAAGAGACTCATTTGCAAAAGATGTCCTGATATTCATTAATTGATCGTTTGCACAAAATACAAGATGGCCCGATTACAAAATGAGTCCTGACACCTTGGGCAAGATGCATGACTTGATGCATGCTTAAAGACAGGAAATAATAATTACTCTGCAGGAGTAACTCTTATAATTTCCTGGGAAGACCAGTTTGAGACTTGGTTCCCCGGGATCCTTGGACGTATCCAGTTTTCCAGGTTGCGTTCGTCTTCTTCCTCGTCTTCCAGACTGTTCACAGCATCCGGGGTAAGCATTCCCCCGCTGACAAATTTGGGCTCCATTGCAACCTCTGGTTGATCTTGTCGAGTTGGTCTGTAACCCAACCCGAATCTGTCTTCTTTCTTTTCTACTGGCAACAGCTTGCCCCAGCCTTGAGCAGTAACCTCCTCAACAACCTTCCGGGCCTGTTGATACGAAGTGATGAAAGTTCCAGATACAGCGGTTGCTTCATTTATGTTAAGGGCTTCAAACCCCTGACTCATAGTCTCATGGATCTCCCCATCCATCTCTATATACTTGTAAGTAGCCAGTTGGCTAACAAAAATGTCTTCCTCTCCGCAGATTGTGATGATCTGGCCTTCCCACTCAAATTTTAACTTCTGGTGAAGGGTAGACTTAACAGCGCCAGCGGCGTGAATCCAGGGTCTACCCAATAGACAGCTGTAGGCCGACTGTATGTCCATCATGAAGAAGGTAGTTTTAAAGGTTTTTGGGCCAATCAACATAGGTATATCAATCTCTCCAAGCACTGATCTCTTAGAGCCATCAAATGCTCTCACCACCAAGTTACTTGGACGTAACGCCAAACCATCATACTCCAGCTTCACCAAGGCTTTCTTTGGGAGGACATTGAGCGAAGACCCAATGTCTACCAGCACATGAGAAAGAACGACACCTTTGCATTCTAAGGTGATATGTAAAGCCTTGTTATGATTGCGTCCCCCCGTCATTAAATCAACATTTGTGAAGCCCAGCCCATGACTGGTGTTAACATTTGCAACCATTGTTTCCAGCTGATTAACCATAATCTCTTCTGGCACGTATGTCGCATGCAGGACCTTCAACAATGCATTCCTGTGGGCTTCGGAACACATTAACAGTGATAGTATAGAGATTTTGGAGGGTGTCTGATGAAGCTGGTCCACCACTTTGAAATCACTCTTTTTGATTATTCTCATGAACTCGTCCACTTCTTGTTCAAAAGACGTCTTCAGAGTTTCTTTGACAGTTGGCTCTTCAAGTACCACATTCTTCCCTTTTGCCTTAGCAGCAACCTCTGCTTCAGCATTGGGCCTTGGTGTTTGTGAGGCAAAAAGGCATCCGCTTTTGGTGAAGCCTCCGCCTCCCCCAACATTGTCAACTTGTGGTGGAAAGGTTGTTGAATCTAGAGTGATCTTCTTTCCGTCGCAGTAGAGATCAGAGCCATAGTGCCAAGGTATGGCATTACTGCTTTCATAAGGAACAGGTCCAGGCACCGTAATGGTGACCGGACTGATTGCTACAGCGGAAGGAACTGTGATGGTATGCGGGTCGTAATAGATTGTGACTGGAGATTTGACAGGAGATGTTGTAGTTTGTTGTTGGAAATTGTTGTTGGGATGAACATTTGCCGGGTCATAATAGATCGTGACCGTTGAAACATCTTCATTAGTGTTTGCTGGTGTTGTAGGCGTTTCCATTGATAAGATGGGTGCTGATGTTGTAGAAGTAAATGTTGCTGAACTCTAATCTGTTGAAATAATGGATGGAGTGATTGCTGGTGTTGTGGATGAATCAGTGGGAATGATAGTTGTTGTTGTTGTAGGAGGATTTGTTGTTGCTGAAGAAAGAATTATTGATGTTGAAGGAGAATCTATTGTTGCTGAAGAGAGAGTTGTTGATGTTGAAGGAGCCGTTGTGGTAATTTTCAAGATTCCATCTCTGATAAGGCCATCTATGCCAAGCCTTAGCTTCTCACAACCATTGATAACAGTTTTGCACGATTCGCAGCAGACCCCACAGCCCGGGAACACTTGACATCTTAAGAGTTGAACCTTAACTTCTGCCAACAGTGTTTGAATCTGTGCAATATTAACAATTAGTGCAGATGGTTGGTCCTCTTCTATGGCATTAATCCTAGGCCCACCATGATTAGGCATAGGATTTCTGTTAACATTCGAAGGAGGTGCGAAATTGAGAGCTTTGGAATCGACCAAATCCTGAACCTTCATCTGTAAGGCTCTACATTTCTCGGTATTGTGACCAGGTGCGTTGGAATGAAAGGCACACCTGGCATTAGCATCATAATTCTTCGAGAGATTGAGAGGATCTGATGGATCCAACGTCCTTAACTCAACCAGGTTAAGCTTCAGGAGTTGTGGCAGTAAAGCAACATAAGGCATAAGGATGGGGTCAATCACCCTATTTGCCTGAGATGGCCTCTGTTGAAAGGGGTGCTGCTATTGGTTGTTGTTGTTATTGTTGTACGTTCTTTGTTGTGGAAAGTGAGGTTGTTGCTGATAGTGTTGTTGTTGTTGTTGAGGATAAAGTGGTTGCTGTGGAACCGGAGCCGGGATAGTAACGACTGCTATTGATCTGTGAGAATATTGGGGTCTGCCCCTCCCTGCATGGATAGCATTTGTTTCACTTGCCCTTCGGGGTCCTGCAAAAGGTTTTCTGGGGTTGTTGGAGGAACTTGCACCATTGTCAGAGATTTTGCCCATCTTCAAAAGACTCTCAATTCTCTCACCAGCTATAACTACATCAGCAAAACTGGTGGAAGAGAAAGCAGCAAGTCTATCAATATAGGTTCCCTGCAAGGTGTTCATAAACATGTCATCCATTTCTCTTTCAGACATGGGTGGCTGGACAGCAGCAGCAAGTTGTCTCCACCTCTGAGCATAATCCCGAAAGCTTTCCCTTGAAGACTGAGACATGCCCATCAGAAGAGTTCTATTTGGAGCCATGTCTAGGTTGTACTGGTATTGCCGGATGAAGGCTTCAGCCAAGTCTTTCCAACATCTTATAGTGGCTCTTGTCAGATGCGAATACCATTCTCTTGATGCTCCAGTTAGGCTGTCCTCAAAGTAGAACATCCATAACTTCTCATCCATGGTATAAGCCTTGAGTCTCCCTAAGAAGGATTGCAGATGAGTACGCGGGCATGAGGTACCATTATATTTCTCAAAGCAAGGGGGTTTGAATTTGTGGGGAATTCTCACCCCATATACCAGCCCCATATCTATTACGTCAAAGCCTAAGGAATTCTGGGATTCCAAAGACCTCAGCTTTTCAGCAATCTCATCCAGTCTTCTGTCATACACCTCATCCCCAGCTCCGACAACTGTGAATTGTTCCTCTTGGGGATTCTCTTGCAGGATTCTGCCCCCAGCCGTATTACCTTGAACATTCCTTGTGCCATTAACATCTGGATTCAAATAGGGTCCATACTCTAGTGGGTCGATACGAGGCTGTCCCCGTTCATTATTTCTGGTTCCCCCTGTTCCAAGATGGGGCTCTTCAGGTGTCTGCCTTTCTACCAGCTCTCTCAGCCTCTCTTGGCTCTGGGCTAGACCAGTCATCACAGCCATAAACTGGGTCATTTGGTTTCTCATTTTGACCCTTTCGTTTGCCATTTGATTTCTCACTTCATTCAGGTCCTGTTGTACCTGATCCATCTGAATGCCTGGAAGGTTGTTACACGTTGGGTACCGGTGTATGCGGTTGACAGGGAACACTCGGCGACGAGCAATATTTCCCGAAACCACAACAAAGTGAGAAACAAATAATAAACAAAACCTACAAAACAAAGAAAGAGTTAGTATGAAATGCAATATGCTTATTTGTTTTCCAAGGTATCCGGTTTGGTTCTTGGTTTTGACCTTTCTAGACCTCGAGGAGATGCTTGATAATGTTGAGAGAAAACCCACTAAAATAAAACAAACTGATATATTACAAATAATGAAAATACATAGTCTGTTTACAACACAAGCCCATGGTGGGTCAAAGATACAACCAAAAGGAAAAGTACATCAAAAGAAAGGAAATACAAGCAAAAGGAATCAGACATCCAGTCCAAAGTCATCTTCCCTGACTTCCTTTAGGAGTGCCTCAGTCACCGAACCAGCTGGGTGCTCTGTAATGGTCCTAATGAGGAGGTTCCTGGTAGTAATGGCATTAGTCAACTTCTTATGCCTGTCCTGCTCTTTTGATCTCTTTAACCCCGCTCGGAGCTTCAATTCTGATATCTCCTTCTGAGCTGCCAACAAAGTCTCTTGCTGCTTCTTCTCATTGGCCTTCAGCTGCTCAATCTTGGCCTGAGTCCTCTGGTCTTCTTGTGCACGGGCTTCGGTGATCCTTATCCACCTAGCCTGGCTTTCCTCCAGGTAATGTTCAGCCCTAGCTTTCTGAATCTTGGCCTCTTTGCAGGCATTCTTCAATATATGTTCCCCGACTCTTGCTTTCCTTATGTAGTCATATGTCCTCTCAATCTTGGTCAGATGCTCAGTCTTGAGTCTTTCCAATCTTTCAATGTCCATACGACCGTCATTTCTTTCCCAAAGAGTCTTCTTCAGGGCCTCAGATAGCTGATTATTCCTCTCTTTCAGCTTTTCAAATTCCTCCAGGCTAACAGTTGCTGCAGGCTGTACTGTAGAAGGTCCAGGTGTGTCTTCCAAGGTGAAAGGCATCCTGGTGATCTGAGCTGTAGTACGGGACCAGTCAGAATACTGGGCTGAAGCAACATTGTTACATCTTCCAAGGATGGCTATCCCTTTGGTCTGGATGTTGTCCCAAGCCCAGACAGCTTGCCTGACAACAACTGAATTAGGTTGCACTTCACAGTATAGGGTCTCAGCTAAATCCTGTCCTCTGGGATGGTGAACTAAGGCATATCCCAATTGTCTCTTAAACAGTAAAGGGTTGTAATTGATGCAACCTTTTACTCCTATCAGAGGCACATTAGGGTACTGCCCACAGTTGGTAATAATATCCTTGCCTTTGGTGCTCTGGGTGCACCATCTGATATCATCTGATGTTAAGGCAATCAATCTCTTGGCCCAATTATTCTGCTGGTGTGGGTTCAAGAAAGCATCTTATTTAGGCAGGTGTCTGAGCAGCCAAGAGTAGAATAGTGGAGCACAACATCTGACTAGCTTCCCCCTCTACTTTTCATTTCTCTGATGGATAGAATAATAAAAATCCCCTAGCAATGTAGGTACTGGGTTCCTCAGCAGGAACAAGTGGATGGAATTCTTACTGACAAATTTAGGCTCATCTGCAAACAATATAGCCCCATATATGTTGAGGGCTAAAAGTGCACAGACTGCCCTCCATTCTCCCAATGTAGCCTTCAGGATGGCCTGAGAAATCAAGAAGTCCAGATGTAAACTAGGAATCCCAGCCTTTGTTGTCATGCTTTGCTCAATAAGGGCAGGCTCCAAGTGTAATGCCCTTGCTATCTCTTCACTTCAGGGAGCAGTCATCTCCGGGTTGAAGGGGATCCATCCTCTGATAGGCACTCCAATCAGCAAAGAAAACTCTTCCAACAGAGGCCCTAACTGGAAGTCAGGAAAGGTGAAGCATTTAAGTGGAGGGTCATAAAACTGCAAGCATGTGTGGATCATGCTTCTCTGAGAAGAATCAAGATCCATGACCATGTCCAAAATACCCCCATAGTGCTCTCTAAACAGTGGGATGTGGTCAGTTGTTATAAGAGACCGTACCTACTTGATACCAGTCAAAGAAGGCTCAAAGAAGTGATAAGATATGTTGCTTTTCCTTGGAATATCCATAAGTGCTGATGAAAAAGCTGAAGACAAATGCTGATGAAGATCACTGACTGAAAAGCTGGAGGTAAGTCTCTGACAAACTGATATAGGTGAGTCTCTGGCAGACTGAAGGAGATAGCTGAAGCAAATGCTGAAGAAGATAACTGAAGCAGAGGTCTAAGCAGTAGAAGGGGTTAAAACCAAACCAAATATGATATGATGGATACCCTGAAAAACAAATAAACAAATGCTAAATGATGCAATGATGATATATGCAAATGTTATGCAATGGTTTGTGATCAAGAGCTGGATCTGATTATCTGTCTTGGTATAAGGTCCATGTATGTTCAAATGTCCGGATGGAGGCTCATATATCCAGTAACCAGGGTGGGGGACTCAAATAAAGAGTCACATGTCTAGGGTTAATCACAAGAACTATCCAAAGTGAAGCATTCTTAAACAAAATAGTAACAGGGTATGATATGGCCAAGGGTTCCTGCAAAACTGTAAACAACCCAACCCCCTCACATGTAATGTCCTAGAACAAGGATCCTCAGACTTGGATCAGTTATGAGAAGTGTAAACACTTCTAACTCGGAGGTACAGTGTTTACAATAACCATAAAGGATCCTCATCTAATTCACCCCAGATTTTGAAGGTAAAAATAAAGGTCATCCAGACTTAGCAGGCTTCCCAGATAGCTCTAGCACTACAGGAAATCTGTAGCACATAGTTCTCAAGAAGAAACCCACATCTGAACCGTGTTTCATATTCCCGCACCAGAACGAAATGGAATGGGAAAGAACATGAACCACTCTAGCCTAGGTGTCACTCAGGTCCCAGGTATAGGACCTTAATCACTCAGTGGAACCCCACCCACCAAAACAGAAACCAGATCCAGCAATGATAATGACAGTATGATGTATAAAAAACTGTAAAGAAAACAGTAAATAAAAATGTACATAAAGCAATAAATATAGTAAATAAACAAGCACAATTAGCACATAACACCCCCGTAAACACAAATCAAACAAGCGCTAGGAGGAACCCACAAAAAGAACCAGAAGCCCTGGTTGCAGTATAAGGGTCCCCAACAGAGTTGCCAAGCTGTCGCTCCCACCAAATGACACCTGGTCAGAAGGGGTACAGACGCGAACGGTCGGCGAAAGGAGAGAACATGAAGATGAACTGAAAAGAGTCGCCATCTAGGCATTTTTATCCCGAAGGAAAGGTAATGCTGCATAAACCTGGAAAGATATGGACAAGACGGTCGCGAACCAGAGAAACTGAGAAAGGGGGTTAGTTACAACCTGAGAAGGTATTGGCACCCAGATTGTCCGTCGTACTCGACGGGATCCACGCTTGAAAGATTTGTGTTTAAAAGGGGTAGTGTCAGTGTTATTCTGTGTGCAAAAGCTGGAAAAGAATACAAGTGTCAGTGCAAAGAAGTGTAAAGTGAAGAAAAGGAGTGTCAGTGCAAGAAAAGAGTGCAGAGCTCAAGATAATGAGGCTTAAAGAATGATACTGGAAGAGGGGGGATGTACATAGACTTTTGTTCGATAACTATTAAGCTATGCCTACGTATCCTCTCGTGCAATGAGGAAGTCAGAACACCGTAGTTTGACTCAAAGAGACTGAAAGATAAATTGACTTGTGAACTGCTTATTGCTTGTTTTTGGTATTTTTAATCTTTTATTGCTTTTGGAGTTTGTCATAAGTTAATGAGCTTAAGCCTAAACCAATGGTTAGTAAACTCATCACCTCCTCCCTCTGATTAGGGGTAATGAGAATACCTTAAGTATGAAGTAAGCACCTCACACTTAATCACCATGATGTAGGATTAAGATCATTATCCTACTTGCATTTATTTAGATGTTTTTGGAGTTTTTGTTTAGTGTTAAGTAATGAGTTTAAGCCATAATAAAGGATTTAATGGACCCATTACACCATCCTAATAGAAGGATAATAGATGAGAACATTTAAGCTGAGGAAAGCCCCTCAACTTAATCCATGATTAGGGATTAACCTCATGATAAAACAAAGCCTTTATTAAAGTAGATTTTAGTTAATGATGAGATTAAGAAGTGAATTTTATGGTTTGTAAGACAACTTGAGGGGGACTTATCCATTAACACTAGGGTTAGTCCTTCTTAACCAATTAAGGAAGAATTAGAACCCTAATGCAAGGTCCAAGTTACAAGCTTGATGTCTTAGTGATTATTAGGTGGATTGATTAAGAGATTTAAACACATTAAGGGTTTAACACTTAGGATTAAAGTTATACACTCCATCCTAAGGGAAGGATGCAGGCATAACCCTGATCACAAAGCCTTAAAACCTTTAAGGTTTAGTCCCTGATTATGAGATGAGAAGAGAAGACACAAAAGATGACACAAAGGTAAAACTAAATGGGGGACTAATCAAACCCTAATTGTGATCATGCTTGGGTGTTCCTAGGGTTTATGAGGCTTGCAAGAGATCTTCAAGAAGAGCCGCCAAGGAAGAAGCAGATGAAGGGGGGAGAAGCAGAAGAAACAAGTCAACTTACTTCTCTTAAGAAGATAAGTTGCATGAAGAAAGAAGATGAAGAAGGAACATGAATGAGCAAGCTCACTCTAATATAAACACAAAATGCATCAATGAATGCATAAGAGAGACGAGAAGAGATTGTGAGAAGTGAAGGCAAATTCACTTCTCAAAGTAACTTACCACCTGAAAAGTTAGTAAAAGGAAATGAAATGAAATGGAAATGAAATTAATGCAAGGATGCAAACCAAAACCAGAAGCATATTCATGATGAAAATGATGCTAAGAGATGGTACAAAGGTATGTCAAGAGATGTGAATGATCATACAAGTAATGAGTATGCAAATGAGGCATGAAAGGAGCATGAAAGTTCATGAATGCACATGAAATGAAATGAATGAATAACATGGCAAATGGATGATGCAATGATCAAACATGATTCTAATGTGTCCTAAGATGTCTTAGAAGTCATGTGGATGCAAGAAATGTCATGGCAAGTTCTTATATGAATGCTTATGCAAGATGTATGCAAAGGAAGATGAGAACATATGGTTTTATGAAAGGATGAGATGCAAAACTAAAAAATAGAAGCAAATGACAAGATAAAAAATTGAAAATGCAATCAAAAGAATCCTAATCCCATATGATATCACACCCCAAAGGATAAGACCCAACTCCTAACCCTAAGGAAGTTATGATTTTTCTAAGTTATCTAGGGTTTTAAGGTACCTAAAGGGAAAAAATGAAAATCAAATAAAAAATGCAGAAGAAATTCAAGACAAAATTATGTTAGGAACTACATTTCAAATGAAGATCAATGCAAAATGAACCATGGTCATACCATTCTTGGTTAGGCAGAAAATAATTCTTGAAGTTAGGGTTCAAAAATGGGATTTTATGAACCCTAAATTCAAAGAAAAAATGTCAAAATGATTCAAAACCAAAAAGAAATTTGTGTGGATGGTATGACAATGTCTCTAAATGTTTAAAGATGCAGCATGGATTTTTTGGGATTTTTTAGAAACCTAAATGGTATTTTAATTAATTAATTTTCATTAATTAATTAAAATAAATAATTAAATGTCTAAAAATGATTTTTTAATGCAAAAAATAAAAATAAAAATATTTTTGGGTTGAGAAAATTATTTGGAATTAAAATGCTGAAAAAAAATATATTTTTTTTTGGATTTTCTATGTATTTTGAATAAAATATGCAAAACAAATGATAAAAATATGAAATAAAAATGAATTAAATAAAAGTCAAAGGATCCAGTGGACATGATTTGAACTGGGGAGGGGCTGGTTGACTGGCGCGCTATTGGACGGCTGAGATTGTCTCTGGGAAAATCAATTTAATTAAACTAATTAAATATGTTTAGGGTTTTAATGAAGCCATCTGGGCCATTCACGCGGGCGGCAAACCAAAGATCTAAGGGTCAGCATTTAAACTCAGCCAATTAATGAGATTAGCCCTAATCTCTTTCAGGTGACCGGAACAGTGTTCCGGTCATCTTCTCCGGCCACTTAAACTTGCTAACGCTCTCAATTCGTAAAATAAACTCACCAAACTCTCTAGAAATGATCCCTAACTCATTCTAAACAAGATTCAGCCAGCGAAAATCATTTATTTCACATGAACATCAAGATTCGAAGCAAAACGGAAAATTACTCAGAAATTTCAGAAGCTTCATACATGCTTAATATTCAGTCATTTTCAAAACCAAAAGGTGCAGTGTGATCAGTGAAGCATGGAGAAAAATCTAAGAACTTAAAATTTCATTTCTGGAAAATTTGTTCTTGAGGTTACCTGAGTTGAAGCTTTCGAAACTGGCACTTTCTGGGCTCTTCTTTGGTGCTTTTCCACTCCCCTTGATCCCCTTATGCTTCTGGAATGCTTGAAAGGAGTTTATATGGAGTGTTTTGAAGGTTTCAGTTCAGAGGTGATGAAAATCGTGTTTTTGTTTGAGGTGGTTTCAGGCTAATGTGAGGGGTGGGAAATGATCAGTGATTGATTTAGAAATGAATGGTGGTGTTTGTTTGAAGATTGAGCAAGTGTGCTGTGAGTTTCGAAGAAAAATGCAAGAGAGGTGATTTTTGGTAACTAGAGAATGCTGAGGTTTCAAGCTGTGTTCTTGTGTGTTATGGCTTGCATAAAGTCCACATATCAAGTTGTGATAGGTCAGTGGAGTTGGTGTGGGCTATGCTGATTGGTATGGGGTGATTTGCAAAAACTCAAGGTTGGTTGTACTTGAGGTATAGGCAAGAATGCAGCTGGCTTTTTGGCATGTCCATGTGTATCTAGATCAAGGATGACCATAGAATCACTCTTGAGGCAATTCAGCAAGTTGAAACAAAGTTATGGGGTGTTTTGCAATTTGGAGAAAGTTTGGCCCTTTTGAGATTTCTTCATGGGCAAGGCATGAAAACTTGAGATTCTTTGGGCAATTCTGAGTTTTAGACATTGAACAATGTTTGTATGATGCTTAGAAGTGTGTTTGAAGTCACAAAATAGCTTGGCAAGAGGTTTTGCAAAAATCCCTCTTTTGTGCATTCTTGAAATTTATGTGATTTTTGCCAACTTTGACAAGCCATAACTTGAGTTCCAAAATGAATTAGATCTTATTCTTGTACTTTTTGAAAAGGGAATGATCCAATCTACAACTTTCATGACCAATAATTTTTCATTTGAAGCATTTTTGGTTGAGAAAGAGGAGGTTGAAAAACTTTCCCAAAATGGAAAGTTTACATTACAAGTCATTTCCATTTTTGGCAACTTTTGGTTTAGCTCACTTTTCTTCAATTTTGTGAACTTATAAACACTTCAATGATCAAATAAAGATCATATAACTTCAATTTGATGAAAAATCCACTTTGGTTCCATTGTCGGGGGCCTCAGATGCCCTGATTTTGCTCTAACTTGCTCAAGAAGTTACCCAATGAACAAATGACTTCCCCAATGAATTTCTTCATAAAACTTGGTATGCATGATCCTTATATCATATTGAGACCAATAGAAACAAGAATTACCAAGATTTTTGTGCAGTTAAACCCTAGCTCTGCTTCCCTGCTTTGCTAGTTCTTGTGATTCTTTGACTTCCTTGATCTTTGGAGGATAAAATATGATGATTGAACATACATGGACCCTCTTGAGATGATTGAATACCTTTGGAGTGGCTCAAAAGGATCTTGGATTGCTCAGATCACAAACCCTAGATGCAGATGAACTTGAACTAATGCAGTGAAGCAAAAATGCAATATGATGTGGTATGATTAAACTTATGTAAATGAAAAGATCACAAGCTATGGTGTGAACTTAGTGAGGGAAAATTTGGGGTGTTTACATTATGGTGCATAGAAGTTGATTAGAGGTCATGAATTGGCTTGGCAAGTGAAATTGCAAAATTTCCTCTTTGGCATGAACTTGAAAATTATAGGATTTTTGTCAACTTTGAAAGGCCATATCTTGAGTTCTAGGATGAATCAAGACATGTTCTTGTACTTTTTGAAAATGGGAAGACATAATATACAACTTTCATGCCTAATAAGTTTTCATTTGAAGCATTTTTGGTCATGAAAGAATAGGTTGAATATCTTTCCCAAAATGGAAAGTTTCCATTACAAGTCATTTCCAAAAATAGCAAGTTTGCATTTGGCTCAAAATTCTTCAACTTTGTGAACTTACAAACACTTCTAAGATCAAATAAAGATCATAGAGACTCAAAATGATGATGATGACCCCTTGGTACCCTTGATAGAGGCCTCAGATGCCTTGATTTTGACTTTACTTGCTCAAGAAGTTACCCAATGATCAGATGACTTCCACAGTGAATTTCTTCATCAAATTCGGTACACATGATCCTTATAACATATCAAGACCATTAGAAACAAGAATGACAAAAAAAATTGGGATTAAGGCCTCTGAAACCAAAACCCTAATTTTAGGTCATCTGTGCAGGAAATCTTCAGTCTGCCTCTATGCCTTTGCCATTCTTTGGGATCCCTTGACTTTTATGAACTTTTGGGGAACATATTAGGATCATGGAACACACATGGACCATATTGTAAAGCTTCAAGACTTTTGGGATGGCTCAGATCACTTCTTGGATTGCTCAGATCACAAACCCTAGATGCAGATGAAATGAAACTATGCAGATGAAACAAATATGCAATATGAGATGGTATGCCTATGCATATGCAAGAATGAAAGATCACAAGCCATGGTGTGGGAAAAAGTGAGGGAAAATTTGGGGTGTTTACAGCTGCCCCTATTCAAGCATGAGTTAGCTGTGCAGGATGTAAGCGCCTGGCTTAACAAACAAACAAGATAACTTGTGGTTGAATACCAAAGACAGTCCGAAATTTGCACTCATTGGGGAAAAGAAGAAAAGGGATATAAATTGTAAAAGATAGTATAGTATAATTATCAAATGAAAGCGATGGAGGACGACCATCGAGCAGAGGACAACTGCCGGGGGTAAAACATTACGCAAAGCAATGACGGGGACGGTCGACATGCTGGGGAATAAAGAAAACCGCAATGGGGACGCCCATCGGGTAAGGAAATACAATTCTCTGGGGATTTGAGAAAAGCAATGATGGGGACGGCCATCAGGCTTGGAAAGTAAAGTAAACAATGATGGGGACGGCCGTCGGGCTAGACTGATGAAGGACGATCACCAGGAAAAGGAAAAGGGACCACGACGGGGACGACCATCAGGTTAAAGGATAAATGGAATATTTGATGAGGGACTGTCATCAAAGGTGAAGGACGATCACCTAGCAGGGGATGACTTCTCTTTATCTCGACATAGGATGAATGCCAGATAGAAAAGATCGACGATGGGGACGGCCATCAGAAAAGCATGATGAAGGACAATTATCAAGAGGTGAAGGACGATCACCTAGAAGGGTACGACTGCTCTTTGGTATTATCACGACATAGGACGAATTCCGGATAAGAAAGATCAACGATGGGGACGACCATCAGATAAATGATGAAGGACGGTCATCATAAGGTGAAGGACGATCACCTAGCAAGGGACGACTGCTAAAAAGATATCGCGACATAGGACGAATGCCGGATAGAAGGTTCCAACAATGGGGATTCCACTGGGGAAAGGATGAGGGACGGTCATCCAAAGGTGAAGGACGATCACCTGGCAGGGGATGGCTGCCGAAAGTATCACGACATAGGACAAATGTCGGATAGGGAAAGTGGTTTTGTTGGCGACTTACTGGGGGGATGGTAAGCACGGAAGAATGCTTACGCTTTTAAAATAAACGGTATAAGTGTTTGATAATGTGTATAGATCAAAGATGTGGACGAGCATCCTTAGTACCATGATACAAATGAGTATCGGTAGGAACAAACACTAACACATGTTTAAGGATGATGATATGGACGAGTATCAATCGATTAATCAAGGAACAATGACGAGTATTGAATCAGCTGAGGGGTGATATATACAAGATATGGGCGAGTATCAAAGACTTCTGTAAAAGTATGTGCAAGCATTGATCTGCTGGGGATGTATGTGCAAGACACAGACGGGTGTTTGACTTGCTGGGGAAGTATGACACGGACGAGTGCCAAAAAAATATGTACAAGTATGAACAAGTGTTTTGAGAATTCTGAAGGATTTATGGCGACTTTACTGGGGAAAGACGACACAGACGAGTGTCGAAAAGAGCATGTATAGATATGAACAAGCATCTGTGTTTGAGAGTGTAAAGGGGATGCTTTGGCTTTTATCTACAAGAGATATGAGTTTTGTATTTTGCCGGTGAAGTGAATATGGTATTTGCAGGTGACTGGCTCAAACCTGGCCTATGATCATGCAAATGTTTGATTTTTGCCGTAATGATCCGTTTTAGACGGAATGCTACGCTTATTTTGGTGAAAAATGATGCGAATGCTATGATTATGCAAAAATGAGAAACCCGATCCGAAATCCAAATCCTGCGGGGATAAAGATCTCCGGTTGATCTGTCTGGAGGAATAACTCAGCTGGGGAGAGAGAATGTTTTAGCAACTCCAATGGGGAAATATTTCAGGCATTGCTCTACCGGGGGAGGCAACTCTGTGGGGAAAAAATTCCACCGATTCTGTTGAGGATGAACAAAATCTGGCACTTCTGATGGGGAATAGAAAGTTCTCTGACCACTTTGCTGGGAAAGGCCGTCAGGTATTGCTCAGGAGATCCTGTTTGGGGATTTAATAAGTTTCTTTAAGGATCCTATGAGGGGATAACAACTTTGTAGGGAAATAACTCTGTCGAGTAAACCTGTTGATGATGTGATTGCTGGTCTGCCTTGAGTACCTGCAACCTGTTAAACAAAGGAAACGCGTAAGTGTCCCGAGGTATCCTCAACCAGATTCCGTCATAGGAGTTAGATTTACTTGAGAGTAACATATTTCCTGCAAGCATTTATTAAAATGGTTCATATGTTTTCATGCAATTGTTGTATTATGAACTTTGGACATTTTGCAAACGAAACAAAAATGTACAAAACAAAGTCTGTCTGAAAATTCTGATTTTATTGATGCGTGTGCCATGAATAGGAGAGTACAGTCAAAGAAGCGAATCCCCTGAAAGGAGGAGATTGCTGTAAATTGAGAAAATAAAAGTGTTGGCAATGTTGAAGATGATGCTCCAATGAACTTCCTTGCTATGACCCGTATGACCTTGACGTTCTTCTTATCTTGCTTTTCGAAGAAAGGTTGATTCTGACCGATGCTTTATCCTTTTGAAGCTTGCCATGTTATGAGTGATACAGACGAATTCAGAATGCAGTCGTTCGCTTATTCCCTGATTTTGCGTGGATCGCCCTTTCGGGTTTTCAATCCACCGAGATACCCATTTTTGCCCGAGCTGTCTGATGTGGCTTTTCAACTCAGCGGGTGTGCATTTTTTCAAAATTTTCCCTTATTTTTGCCCGAGTCTTTTATTCTGTTTTTGACTCGCCGGGATGCCCTATTTTTTCCTGGACTTACATTCTGTTTTTGTGTCCAGCGTGTCATTTTATGCGAAGTATTTTTTAACTGCATCTGAATTCACAGGAGATAAGAAGTCCTCGCCATCCATAGCAGTGAGCATCAGTGCTCCACTAGAGAAAACTTTCTTTACTATGAATGGGCCTTCGTAGTTTGGCGTCCATTTTCCCCTGTGGTCTGTATGAGGAGGAAGAAGTATTTTCAGAACAAGCTCTCCCACTTGGTATTCCCGAGGTCTGACTTTCTGATCGAAGGATTTCTTCATTCGTTTCTGATACAACTGCCCATGACAAATGACAACTAATCTCTTCTCTTCAATCAGGATCAATTGATTGTATCGAGGCCGAACCCATTCTGCTTCATCTAGTTTCACATCCATCATTACACGTAAGGAGGGCAGTTCAACTTCAACAGGTAGGACAACTTCCATACTATACACAAGCTGATAAGGTGTTTCCCCAGTAGATGTTCTGATAGAGGTTTGGTACCCATTCAAGGCAAATGGTAGCATTTCATGCCAGTCTTTGTAGGTGACTACCATCTTCTGCATAATCTTCTTGATATTCTTGTTGGCTGCCTCGACAACGCCATTCATCTTTGGCCTGTGAGGAGAAGAGTTGTGATGTTGAATTTTGAAGTCCCGACAAAGTTATGCCATCATCTTGTTGTTCAAATTGGAACCATTATCAGTAATGATTCGCTCGGGAACTCCATATCGACAGATGATATCCCTCTTCAGAAATCGAGCTACCACCTTCCTGGTGACATTTGCATACGAAGTTGCTTCAACCCATTTGGTAAAGTAATCAATGGCTACCAGGATGAATCTGTGACCATTTGAAGCAGTCAGTTCAATCTTTCCAATCATATCAATGCCTCACATGGCGAAAGGCCAAGGTGATTACATTACATTCAAAGGATTCGGAGGCACATGCACTTTATCCGTGTAGATCTGGAATTTGTGGCATTTTCTGGCATAGGCACAACAGTCTGCATCCATTGTGATCCAATAGTAACCCGATCTTAACAATTTCTTTGCTATTGCATGTCCTCCGGCCTGGGTACCAAAAGAACCTTCATGTACTTCGTGCATCAGGAGGTCTGCTTCCTTCTTGTCGACACATCTGACGAAGACCATGTCGAAGTTTTGCTTGTACAATGAACCATCAGTATTGAGGAAGAAACTTCCGGCTAGCCTTCTCAATGTCTTCATATCGTTTGACGATGCCCCGGGTGGGTATGTCTGAGTTTCCAAGAAGCATTTGATGTCATGGTACCAAGGCTTGTTACCAGTAACAGTGTCCACAGAGAATACATATGCCGGTCTATCCAGTATGGATACCAAAATCCGAGGCACATATAGCAGCTTGTACTTTGATCATGGATGAAATGGTAGCCAAAGCGTCTGCAAACTGATTCTCATCTCGAGGGATGTATTCAAGCTTGACTGTTGTGAAGAAGGTCAACAATCTCCTCGTATAGTCACGGTAGGGAATCAGATGCTCCTGATGAGTGTACCACTTGCCGTTGGTCTGGTTAATTACCAAAGCTGAATCTTCGAATACATTCAAGGTTTTGATCCTGAGGTCAATGGCTTCCTCAAGACCCATGATATAAGCTTCGTATTCTGCTTCATTATTAGTGTAGGCAAAGGTGAGCTTTGCTGAGAAAGGTATTTGAACTCCCTTGGGTGTGATAAGCACTGCACTAACCCCACGACCGTTGCAATTAACTGCCCCGTCAAACATCATAGTCCATGCTTCTTCTGGGTTAGGCCCTTCAGTGTGAATAGGCTCTTCACAATCTTTTGCTTTCAAGAACATGATGTCTTCATCGGGGAAATCAAATCTCATAGGCTGGTAATCATCAATGGGCTGCTCAGCCAGATAGTCAGACAATACACTGCCTTGATGGCTTTCTGAGAGGTGTATTGAATGTCATATTCCGTTAGAATCATTTGCCATCTTACAACCCTTCCGGTAAGTGCTGGCTTCTCAAATATGTACTTGACTAGATCCATCTTTGAGATAAATAAGGTAGTGTGAGTAAACATATACTGTCTTAGTCGGCGAGCAGCCCACACTAAAGCACTTCAAGTTTTCTCGAGCAGTGAATAACGTTATTCACAGTCGGTAAACTTTTTGCTTAGGTAGTATATTGCATACTCTTTTCGACTAGACTCGTCATGCTGGCCCAACACCCCCCCATTGACTCTTCTAATACTGTCAGATACATGATTAGAGGTCTTCCTTCGATTGGAGGCATGAGAATTGGAGGTTCTTGCAGATATTCTTTGATCTTGTCAAAAGCTCTCTGACAATCATCGTTCCACCTGACTGTTTGTTTTTTTCTTAACAGTTTGAACAAAGGTTCGCAGGTTGCGGTGAGATGAGATATGAACCTTGAGATGTAGTTCAATCTACCTAAGAACCCTCAAACTTCTTTTTTAGTCATAGGTGCAGGCATTTCCTGAATAGCTTTGACTTTATCGGGATCAACCTCAATTCCCTTTTCACTTACAATAAAACCTAACAACTTATCAGAACGTACCCCGAATGTGGACTTGTTGGGGTTCAACTTCAACTGATACTTCCTCAGACGTTTGAACAATTTCAGCAGATTCACCAGATGATCTTCTTCTTTAAGGGACTTGGCAATCATATCATCCACATAGCACTCGATTTCTTTATGGATCATATCGTGGAATAACGTTACCATAGCCCATTGATATGTTGCACCGGCGTTCTTCAGACCAAACGGCATTACCTTATAACAAAACATGCCCCAAGGTGTGATGAAAGTTGTCTTCTCCATGTCTTCAGGTGACATTTTAATCTGGTTATATCCCGAAAATCTGTCCATGAAAGAAAATACCGAGAATTGAGCCGTGTTATCCATCAATACATCAATGTGAGGTAATGGGAAATCATCTTTTGGGATTGCTCTATTCAAATCCCGGTAATCCACACACATACGCACCTTGCCATCCTTCTTAGGCACGGGTACAATGTTAGCAACCCACGGCGGGTAACTAGTTACAGCCAGGAAACCGGCGTCCCACTGTTTTTGTACTTCTTCTTTAATCTTCATGGCCATATCTGGGCGAGTACGGCGTAACTTTTGTTTGACTGGCGGACAATCTTGTCTTAATGGCCGCCTGTGCATGACAATATCCGTATCCAGACCTGGAATATCTTGATAGGACCAAGCAAAGACGTCAACATATTCCCGAAGCATACTGATGAGTTGTTCTTTCACTGTAGCCTACAGACTAGCCCCGATCTTCACCTCTTTCACATCTTCTTCGGTACCAAGATTGATGGTCTCAACCTCCTCCTGATGAGGAGCAATCACTTTTTCCTCTTGTCTCAACAACCTAGAGAACTCTTCAGGCAATTCATAGTCTTCATCAACCCCTTAATCTGCTTGATTAATCGGATTATCGAAGTCATACAAGGTCATAGTAGTGTTGTTGTCGGTGCAATCTAGAGGATTATCTCTACAAGGGTGGAGATTTGTTCATTTTAGTGATTGATTTTAATTTTGTTTAGAAAAGTGTTAATGGAGTTTAATATTGAAAAACATTACCATTTATTTCTTTGTGTGAAAATAACAAAAATGAAAAACAGTGAGCGAAAAAAGAAGATCGTTTGCAAAAGATGTCCATTTGTTCATTAATCATTCATTTGCACAAAATACAAATATGGCCCTATTACAAAATGAGTCCTAAAACCTTGGTAAATATGCAGGACTTGATGCATGCTTAAACAGGAAATAATAATTACTCTACAGAAGTAATCCTTATAATTTCCTGGGAAGACCAGTTAAGGACTTGCTGGCCTGGGACCCTTGGACGAATCCAGCTCTCCAGGTTGAAGTCACTTTCAGCCTCGTCTTCCACATTGTTGATTGCATCCGGGGTCAGCATTCCCCCTCTGATAAACTTGGGAGCTTCGGCAGCCTCCTCTTGGACCTGTCGGGACGGTTTGTAACCCAACCCGAACTTGTCTTCCTTGATCTGAACTTACAGCAGCTTTCCCCAGCCCTGGGCATTCCTGTCTTCAACAACCTTCCAAGCTTGCTTATAAGAAGAGATTGAAGTTCTAGACACTTCAGCTGTTGCTTCATTGACATTGAGGGCCTCAAACCCTTGGCTCATTATCTCATGAATCTCTCCGTCCATCTCAATATACTTGTAAGTAGCTCGATGACTAACGAAGATATCCTCCTCCCCACAGATTGTGATGATTTGACCTTCCCATTCATATTTCAACTTCTGGTGAAGGGTCGATGTTACAGCGCCAGCGACATGAATCTATGGCCGACCCAACAAACAGCTATATGCAGGCTGAATGTCCATCACGTAGAAGACAATTTTGAAGATCTGTGGGCCAATCACCACAGACAGCTCAATTTCCCCAAGAACCGATCTTTTAGAACTGTCAAAAGCTCTCACTACCAGGTTACTTGGACGCAAAGCAAGACCATCATATTCCATCTTGACCAAGGATTTCTTTGGAAGAACATTGAGTGAGGACCCAGTGTCAACCAAGACATGAGAAAGAACAACACCTTTACACTCCAAGGTGATGTGCAAAGCCTTATTATGGTTACGGCCCTCCGTAGTTAGATCAACATCAGTAAAACCTAGCCCATGGCTAGTATTGACATTAGAAACCACCGTTTCTAGCTGATTAATTATAATCTCTTATGTCACGTAAGCTGCATGCAGGACTTTGAGAAGTGCGTTCCTATGAGCTTCGGAACACATCAGCAGTGATAGAATAGAGATTTTGGAGGGGGTCTGATGGAGCTGGTCCATAACCTTATAGTCACTTTTCTTGATTATTCTCATGAACTCGTCTACATCCTGGTCAAAGGATGTCTTCTGAGCTTCCTTGGCAATAGGCTCTTCAGGCACCACACTTTTTCCCTTAGCCTTGGCAGCAGCTTCTGCTTCGGGATTAGTTCTTTGGAATTGTAAAACCTAGCCCATAAAATCAATTCCCCACACATCCAAAACTTCTACTTCAAGAATTCCTTTTTGGGGAATCTCATCGTGCCTCGAGATGTTACCAATGCGTTGGCATCAGTCGCAATTTAGAATGGCGAGGTGAACATCTTTCCATAGAGTGGGCCAAAATAGGCCTGATTGAAGGATCTTCGCACAAGTCTTCGAAGTTCTTGCAAGTCCACCGTAAGGAGCCGAGTGGCAGTGGAAAATTATGTTTTCCATTTCTTCATCTGGGACACATCGACGGTAAATACTATCGAATCCTCGCTTGAAAAGCAATGGTTTGTCCCAATAATACTATTTTAAATCATGGAAAAATTTCTTCTTTTGCTGATAAGTGAGATCTAGTGGAAGTACCCCGACAACTAAATAGTTAGCTATGTCACCGTACCATGGCACAATGGTTTGCGTATAAATTTCTTCCACTGTTTCTTCTTGGATTTGTTCATCTATAAAAGATATCTCATGTTCTAATTGGGCTATAAGATATTCATCAGGGAAATCATCATTAATTGGTATCGGGTCGAATTTAATTCCTTCCATACGTGATAAGTGTTCTGCTACTACATTGTCAGTCCCTTTCTTATCCTTAATTTCTAAATTAAACACTTGTATCAATAAGATTCACCTTAGTAACCTAGGCTTTGCATCCTTTTTACTTAGAAGGTATCTGATGGATGCGAGATCGGTATAGATGATGATTTTAGCTTCTACAAGGTAAGAACGAAACTTATCAAGCGTGAACACTACGACTAAGAGTTCTTTCTCTATTGTGGAGTAATTCATATGAGTAGGGTCTAAGGTCATACTTGCGTGATATATAGCATGGAGTTTCTTATCTTTTCTTTGGCCTAAGACTGCACCAACAACGTAATCAGTTGCATCACATATAATCTCGAATGGTAGCGTTCAATCGGGTGGTGGCATGATGGGTGCACTGATAAGAGCTATTTTGAGGGTTTCAAATGCTTTTAAATAGTCTTTGTCAAAGATAAACTAAGCATCTTTCATCAATAAACCTATCAATGACATAGTGATTTCAGAGAAGTCCTTAATGAATCGTCGATAAAAACCAGCGTGTCCTAGGAAACTTCTTATATCTTTCACGGTTTTAGGCGGTTGAAGGTCTTTTATTACTTCTATCTTTTCTTTATCTACCTCGATGCCTCTGTTAGATATCACATGTCCCAAAACAATTACTTGTCTGACCATAAAGTGGCACTTCTCCCAGTTTAGCATATGATTCACTTTTACGCATCTCTCGAGTACCATCTCTAAGTTAGATAGACATCCTTCGAAACATAGGCCACATACAGAAAAATCATTCATAAACACTTCCATGATGTCATATATGAAATCATCAAAGATCGACATCATACATCTTTGAAATGGTTTTTGAGCGTTACATAAACTGAATGGCATACGTCGATAAGCAAATGTTTCGTAGGGGCATGTGAATGTTGTCTTTTCTTGGTCATCAGGGTGGATAGGTGTTGCACCCCAAAATTTGCCCTCACAATACAAGACTTTGTGTGCTAAGAAGGTTCACAAGGTTCACAAGACCTTTCATGAGGTTCATGAAGTTTACAAGACACTTTATGAGGTTCACAAGGTTCACAAGATTCACAATACATACAAGACCTTTCAGGAGGTTCATGAAGTCTACAAGACACTTTATGAGATTCACAAGGTTCACAATACCTTCCATGAGGTTCACAAGGTTCACAAGACATTTTATGATGGTTCACAAGGTTCACAAAGTTCACAAATAGTCATAAGAGTTGACAATTCCCTCAGACAATGCACCTCCTAAGCAGTGCATCCAAAACTAGGGTTTTGACTTTAATCAGGCTAAATGAACTTCCAAGACTTCAAGTGAGATTCATAACATCTTATATGTGTGTAAGAACCCCCATGACAAGTTTCAAGACTTTTCTCAAAAGTTTGCTCAATCAGATGATCAGATAAGTCAAAATCAGTCAAAGCAGTTAAAAAGTCAAACTAAGGTCAACTGTGGTCAAACCAAAGTCAAACTTCATGATTTTTTGCCAACATCAAGTATATGAAGTAAAATTCATCATTTGATCAAGGGTTGATCATGATTCATCAAGGAGGTTTCAGATCATCAAGAATCAGGGGTTTCTAAATTAGGGTTTCCTTAGTAAAAGTCAACTGAACTTTGACCAGCCATAACTTTCACATGCTTCATCACCAATTTTCCATCCAAATCTCATTTTGAAGGAAATTGAATTCTCTACAACTTTGTGTCTCACAAGCCAAGCCCAAAAATGCTTCATTTGGAAGGTATGAGCTAGGACATTATAGGTCCTTTTGAAAGTCAACAAAAAGTCAACAACTTCAAAAGGGCATAACATGAGAATGGTAAATGATATGAACATGAAACCAGTGGGGTTGGTTAGAGGACTCTTCAAGCTTTCCAAAATGTCCAAGAACACCCTCATAACATTAAAATTGAAGGATGTGTGCCCTTGCAAAGTTGGGAAATTTTTGGTTGGTTTATGAGGAAAATGGAGGTTTAAAACTAATTTTTTCTAAATGGGCTTGCCATATGATGACCCAATTCATACCATTACCTCATGCACGACCCAAGTCTCTAAAAATCAGATTTTTTCATCATTTTTATTTTATTTATTTTGATTTAATTCATTTAAAATCATTTTAAATTAAAATAAAATAGAAAAGTCAAAGATTTAAAAGGGATTGAGCTTCTAGAAATTCATAAAGGTGATTGGTATCAAAGTGGTAAGAGAATCATGGTGATTGGCTTGAATTAGAAGGTGTTCATACAAGAATATTTGAATTTTAAAGCCCTATCTTTTTTAATCTTTTCTAATCAAATCTTTCACATAATGATCAATTGTTTTGACCTAGAATCATCACACTATAAGTACATAACTTAAACCTAATCATAGGACACGAATTTCAGCCTCCAAAGAGTAAGTTCAAACTTTCAAAATCCATCAAAAATCCAATTTTCGATTTCTTCATTGCAAGGCATTTGAAGGTATTCTAAAGACATAGCAATGATCCCTGGACATCCTTGAATCGAAACCAATCACTACATTGCATCATAGCATGATATATTAAGAAATCCGAACCGTTTCTTGTTCACTTTCGATTTTTCTTGTTCTTGCATTTTCATGTAATGTTAATCAAGTTTGACTATTGGTTTGTGTTTGGATGAGTGCAGGGATGAATTCTGGGCAATTGGATTGATGATTTAGTGGCCAATTCGTGAAACACCATTTTAGGGTTCATACCTAACGAATTAGGGTTTCGTAATTTAACAACCATAAATGAATTTTGAGACCATAAATCAACTCAATGAACTGTTTGGATCATGTTGGTGTAATCAATTTGATGAAATTGTACTTGTATGATGATGTATGAAATTCGCAGGTTTAAGAACGTATGAAAATTCGCAGGTGTTTTCCTAAGTAATTTCGCAGGAAATCCTACGAATTCAAGGAAGAAGACGAAGTGGGCTGCGCGCGAAAAACAAATTCAAAATTTTGTTTTAAAATATTATGTATTGTTTCTGTTTATTCATCACGCATGAGCGTGTGTCCCAGTGGTGAACGTATGCACACAGGGAGGCATTGTCCTGAGCTCGAATCCTGGCTTCCACAAATTTTTATTATTTTTCAGCTTAACTATTAGTTTTAATATATAATGAATTGTAGCTGTTGTATTGATAGGTGCGCTCTCCCAGCTAGAATGGTTAATGTGTTTGTGTGATGTTTGAAGGTCCTGGGTTCGATCCCCCCAGGCCTTTTGTTTTGTTTTTATTTTTCTTTGATTTTCAGGATTATACAACAAAAGCAACTGGACTCCCTCCTTTGTCACCTGCGCGCAGGCCAGCCCAGTGGTTGTTGTTGATGGCTTGAGTGTTTGAAAGCAAGAGGGGCTGGGTTCAATTCCCAGCCAAGGTAAGTTCTCTTTTTCTTTTTCTTTCTATTTGTTTTGCTTATTGTTAATATTAATTAATTAAAACTATAATTTTAAAATCCTAATATGTTTCATAAATATAAATTCTAAAATATTTTCTAAAACTAATTTCTTTTTATTAATATGTATATATATAATTTATTTGTATAATTAGATTAATATTTAGTATTTAACATTTTTTATATAAAACCTAGTTTATTTTTAAAAAAACCCTAAAAGACATATTTTTCTCAAACCCTAATTTTTCTTCTTCTATTTGCTTAATATCATTATTTGTATATATTATATTCATGACTTAATTAAAATACTTAATTTAATTTTTGTTAATGTAATAATATAAATTGTTTATAATTTTTGTATATAAATATGTTTAAAAATTAAAATTCTTAATTTATTTTTTATAATATGTAAATATGACATAAATTGTTTATTTTTAATTTTGCATGTAAATAATTTTTTATAGTTAAAAGTTGTTAATTTAATTTTATAATTATAATATGTTCATAATTAATTTAATTTTATAATGTGCATATAATTTAAAATTCCATAATAATTGTTCATATTTTCTTATTAACCTTAAAAATTGTTTATTATAATATTCTTGTTTATATCATTATTATTATTAATTATATTTTTATGATATTTATTTATTACTAACCCCATTAATTTGGTATTATTTTTTTATTCTTCACTAACCCAATTATTATTATTATTTAATATTCTGCTTATTTATTTAAATTGCTTTTATTATTATGTAATTGCTCCTTGGTGTAATATTTATTAATAATGTTTATTATTTATTTTATGCTATGGTTAGTAAATAGGGAGTGTAAACATGTTTGTATATTTCAAATTAATTTATATCATTTAAATTTAAAGATAAATATTAAAATTGTACACTCACACACGTAAGTCGATCTTGGATCGCCATCTCACTTCCTTAGGGATACCTCTCATGTTGCCTAATCAAAAAGGTCAAGTAGGGTGTATAAAGCAAAAGTCCCTCAAAATAAAGTCATCTAGTCCCTTAACAAATAAAAGATCAAGTCCCTTTCGAATGTTGCCTTCGTAATGATCTTGTCCCTTTCGAATAAAGATGATAGTCCCTCCAAAATTGCTTATCCACCCCACAGTTGCCTAAATAAACAAATGTCCCTTTACTTGTCCCATACATCCAAGGTAATGACTACCTATTCCTTAATAATAGGGATAGTCTTACCATTTAAAGGATTCAAGAACAGAAAAAACTCAAACTTAGGGTAGGTTCCTCATAGTTACTTGCTCACTCTTCAAAAACATTTCAAACACTTCACAATTTCAAACAAAAATTTTCAAAACAAAGGTTTATACGCATCCGTACATGGGTCATTATAAACACTTAAGAAAATTTCTATTCACACACTTCACATTTTCAAAAACATTTTAAAGTGAGCTAAGTAACTAAGAGCCCATGGATAACCATGGATGTAAAGGGTGCTAACACCTTCCCTTTACATAACCTACCCCCCGGACCCAAAAATCTTTTAAAAGGTCTTTCCTGTTCTTTTATGCCTTTCCTTTGGATAAAATAAAAGTCGGTGGCGACTCTTGCTATCTGCAACATAACTAAAGTCAGTTCTCCCACCGTGTTACAGAACTGGCGACTCAGCTGGGGATTTAATATTAAAGAGGGGTACCCTTAGGAATTAGATCACTTTAACTTTGTTTGCCTTGTTTGCTTTATACTTACTTGTTGGGCTCTTATGTGTGAAAGGTCCTAACCCGGATCTAGTGTACCTTAGGTAAATGGCAATAGACCAAGGAAACTGTACGGCGTATACCGATATGGTTGATCTGGTGGCCATAGTTAGTGTGACTTCTTGGTTGGTGCTTATGTTCCTTAAGTCAAGTTGAGGATAATATGAGGCTGCCATATGTTGTCAATGCACTAACTAACTTTTAGAACCCTAGTTATCCCATCTTGGCCTTTAGAAAGTAGTGAGGTAACCGGCTTTGGTGCAGACTGATGTTGGTTGATACTCGATACTACGCTCATTGAGATTCTAAACTTGGAGGGTTTTGGTTGGCAAGTAAGTTGCCTACTGAACAACCACCCTTGTGAAGGATCAATGATATTGAGATCCCTTAGAACCTGGTTACTTTTGTAGGACAGGATGAACCAACTAACTTCAGGGGAGGGTACTTACCTTTGAACCTCATGCAAGCCTTTAAACCTAGGGCTATTGTGTGACTTGTTTGTGTGTGCCACATGTTTGTGATTGAACATAACATCATGACATCATCATGCATCATAAGCATAGCATTTTCACTAACCATTTCAAGGGCCAAAGGATTTATCTTTATTCTTTGTTGCAGGTCATGGCTTCTACTCGTAGAAACACCATCAGGATCAACTTTGTGGGCATACCTGCCAAGCTTAAAGAGTTGGTTTCTCAAGTGTATGATCACTCCCAGTTCATCAAGAGACATGGTCACCTATTGGATCTAGTCACTTCAGGGTTCAATAAAGACATGATGAGTGTTCTGTTTCAGTTCTTTGACCCTAAGCACCATTGCTTTACATTCCCTGACTATCAGCTGGTTCCTACAATAGAAGAGTTCTCTAAACTTCTGGGTATACCTGTTCTTGATCAAAGACCCTTCACAGGCTTGGAGAAGGAGCTTAAACCAGAGGTTATTGCTGCAGCTCTACATCTGAAGAAGTCTGACATTGTTCTAGAAACGAGAAGCGGAGTTAAGGGTATTCTTGCCAAGGTGTTGATAGAGAAAGCTCAGGTGTTCTTGAAGGCCATGAGCTATGATGCTTTTGAGGAGATCTTAGCCTTGCTGATTTATGGCTTAGTATTGTTCCCCAATCCAGATCAGTTCATAGACGTTCATGCCATCAATATATTCCTGAGTCACAATCCAGTACCTACATTGCTTGGAGACATCCTACATTCTCTTCATACCCGTACTACAAGGTGTCGCTCCCGGGATTTTCATCCTAGTACAAACGCGAAAGTGGCGCGGAAAGGTAGAGTCGCCAGCCAGACATTTTTATCCCGAAAGAATGGGAAAGGTAATGTTGCACAAACCTGAGGAAGAAGGAAAGGACAAGGCCTTGCGAACCAAAGATCTGAGTTCGGGAGTCGGTTGCGAATTGAGAAGGTATTAGCACCCCAATCCGTCCGTCGTACCCGACGGGATCCACGCTTGCTTGCTTGTTTCAAAGGGTGAGAAATAAAGAATGCTGCCGAATAAAACTTCTACTGGAACTGGAATGAGAAATGAGAAAGGGAATTGGAAAAGAGAAAGAACAGAAGGGGGAAAATGTAGGGAAAATAAAGAATGTGCTCGAACGGGCCCTACCCCGCTGCCTACGTACCTCATCGGGATAATGAGGATCAGAGTCGACGTAGTTCGCCTAACTAGGGGTAATAAGGAAATTGCTTGTGAATTAAAGGCTTGAACTGCCTATGCCATTGCTCAGGTGTTGCAGACTCGGACGACGAGTGCGTAACCGTCTTGCAAAGTGACAAGTAGGAGCAAGTTCGCGTACGGAGCGAATGAGAAAAGAATTCCCGAAGGAAAGACACTTATCGTTTGTTTGAGATTTTTATGAAGCTTTTATTTGTGAAGGTTTGCATAGGTAAGTGTACTTAAGTCTTACTCAATGGGATGTGTACATCTCACATCATCCCGAAATGGAATGCGCAAGAGGCACACCTATCTATGGAGGAAATCCCCAAAGCTAGTCCCACAAGTGAAGGCTCAAGCACACTGGCCTATTACTATTATTAAGTGTTTTTGTGGTTTTTGATTAAGAAGTGCTTTTTAGATTTTCTTTGTGAGGTACTCATGCTAAGACCTATCCACCACGAGTGATGACTCACACCTCGCCCCGAAATGGAACGCATGTGAGCATCTCATAGCAAAGTCTCATGTCACATGAAGGTACTCAACCTTTATTAAGTGAATTAAAATTAAGTTCGAAGATGAGAAGAGAGAGAGAGCGCCAAAGGATCTCAAAGGAAAAAATTCTAAAGGGGACTAAAGCAACCCTAAGTGTTAACATGCATGGATATCCTAAGGGTTAATGAGGTATTCTAATCCTAAGGAAGAAAAGGAAAAGAAGAAAAGAGAGCTTAGAAACTAACTTACTTCCTAAGGAAGTTAAGTTGTCTCTAAAGAAAGGGAAAGCCTAAAAGCAAAGCACAAAGTGCTAAGGCAAACACAATTAAAATGCATAAGAGATAGGAATGAAGTAATGCTTACCTCAATCTTCCCCCCTACAAAACAAAAGTTAGCATGACAATGCATATTGAAAGTAAAATCAAAGCATAAAAGCGATTAAGTACCATAAACGTCCTAGAATGGAACTAGGGTTCAAAATAAGACCTAAGTCTAAAGGTGAAGGTAACTAAAGGTTAGATGACTTCTAAAGTCAGTAGCTACATGATATAGGTCCCTAAGGATGCTAGGATACCTCACAAGATCAAACTATGTCAAACTATGTACAAAAAGTTCACCTAGGTTCACCTAAATGCAAGTTAGGGTTTATGGATGAAGTATGAATGCGTATGGCTTACAAGCATGAATTAATACATGAAATGAACATCAAAGTCAGTAGTGAATGCTTATGAATATGAATGAGTGAATATACAATCATGGATTCAATGGATTAGGCATATGGAGCAATGAGAAGAAGATATGAGAAGAAAACGAACAAAAATCGCATAAGATCGCACATGATGAAAGTTAAGGAAGAATGGCATGTGAATATGCATGAAATGATTATGGGTCAGTAGAATACAAGGTATGAGATTCAATGAGAATGCATGAATAGGCATTAATGATTTCCATATAATTCATGTTATTATTTAGAGGAGAATAGAAGCTAGTTTAAGTTAAAGTATGTCCAAATAACTATGCACTTTAAAGCACCAAAACAAACCAAATGATTATGGTTCAAAAAATGACCAATGACTGGAATTAAAGACATACAAATGACCTATAATCAACTCCTAAAAGCTACCAAAAATACCCTCAAGAAAATGGCATGAATGCCTTCTTAACATTTAGGTTATGCGACATATAAACACATGAATCAACCTAGGATCTAAGTGACATGGAAAAATAGCAAAAAGCCTTAAAAAATTATGAAATTAAATCCCTGGAATAATAAATTCATTATCTTACATGGTCTAAAAGGATTCCACAAAATTATGCACCAAAGTGCCAAAACAATTACTTGACTAGCAAGGTAGCAATGAATGATCACCCAAAAACGACTCCACAAAGTGGATCAAAAATGGCACTAAAAATTATGGAATAAAATGCCTAAGGAGCATTAAAATGTCACAAATTACAGTGATTAATCACACACAAAAAATAGGTCTCACACCTATGGGAAAAATCGATTTCAGTCCCTTATGCCAAAACCTTCCTTTTTGGGACAGCTCATGATCTAAAATCCAAATTAATTATTAAAACCACCCAAATCTGGAAACAAAAAATATGACAAATTAATTAAGAGGATGAGGATCACTCATGAATTTTTCCAGAATTTTATCTCACCTAAAACTATTTTTAATAATTGCGACGAAACGGGCAAAAAAAGTGGATTTTAAGGGGAAGTGAAAGGAATCGATCCTAATGGTTCGTAACCTAATCCCTAAGTTCCGAAATCGATACATATCATCAAAAATCACAAATAAATCCAATGCCTCAGGTGGGAGGGCTCAATATGCACCTTAAGTTATATGATCCTAAGTCGCATACAACTAGAATGATGCCTTAAAGTAGAGAATCGAGATTACTTACTTGGTCGAAGTGCCGATTCTTTCACATAAAAGAAATCCAAAAAAACTTCAAGCCAAGCCTTGTAATCTCCCATGAGCAAAATAAATGCTCATCTTCCATAATTTCTTTGTGAAGATCCCCCATAATCGAAACAAAAACAACGACACAAAATATCATTTGAATCCAAAGGTATCCCACAAATAAAGTGGAATACCAACCAAACGACCGTCGTTAAGATCTTTGCGAGAACCTTGCATGAACTCAACAAACACATTAGAAACAAAAAAGAGGTGCAACCGGAAGTTGCACCTATGTCTCACAACTCAAAATCAAATAGAAAGATGAATGTACGAGTTATGGACATGCATTGAAATTTACGTTTCAAAACGGGGCAGCACTTATGCTCTAACATAAACAACATGCAAATTCAAACCAAAATCAAATAAATTTACATGCAATGAATGGAAAATGATCAACAAACATAAGTACAAGTCAAAACAAGATCAATGCATCAAAATTGCACCAAACCGAACTTAAAAAGCCTTAAAACGAAAAAACGCGTCAAAAATCACCGACTCGGAATTGAACGAAAATCGCATGGTAACTTGCAAACGTGCCAACGGATTCAAATATGCAATCGGATTTTGAAAATTCTGCTCGGAAGTGATATTTTTTGGCCGATTTTATCGGCTGGCAGTAGCGAAATAGCCGAAAAAAATTGTCCGAAATCGACTAAAAAGTTTACCAATGGCTCCGGAATAATCAACAAAGTCAATTTACACTATTCACATTCGCGAAAACGCGCTACGGTTAGGAAGTTATGACCAAAACATATTCTCGACACGCGACACATGAACAACATCAACAATTAAGCCTCAACCTATCCTATTTCAAATTTGCACATTGAAACAAGCATGAATTTAAAAGTCAAGCACTTCAATCAACATCAAGTTATAATAATTAGCTCTCTTAGGAATTTTGTCAAACACCTAACATTCACCGATTATTCTATGTCAACTTTACCAAGCCTTTTCAATCATGCACCACAACAATTATTAGGATAAATTAATCAAGAATCAATCAATAATAAAATTATGAATCAATGCACATAATCTCCCCAAGATTAATTCAACTTCAAAATTCAATTCAAGAAACAATTCAACAATTATTCATGAATTAAAGTTTAAGAAGCTTACCGAATGAAGAATCGACGAAGAAATTGCGAATCCGAAGGAAGTGAGACGCGATCATGAACGGAGGAGAGGAGGAGAGGCCGCGCGGCTGCCGGTGGCGGAAGATGGTGGTCTTACGGTGGTGAAGTTGACCGGAGGTGGTGGTTCGTGGTGGCTCGGCTACCGGAAGCTTGATCGGAATTATTGTGTTCTTGAGTTCTTGATGAAGTTGTTGTTGTGTTCTTGAGAAAGAATTGTGAGAATGAACTTTGATCCTTTAGAGAGAGTTTGTGAGAGTTTTTTGGTGTTTGTAAATTATGATTGAAGTTATGAGACAAATTGTGGGTCAAAAGAATATATAGTGGAGTGTAAAATGAAAGGCAAAAGGTAGAATTTCGGCTTAAGTGAAAATAACAATATCTTCGGCAAGAAATTTCGACTCTGAGCCTTCCACAATATCGTCCGCCTCTGAATCACGGTTGCAACACAAAAAGAACGGACGTCATACGATCAAAATCGAGTGCGATCGATACGTTTAAGCTGCAAGACGTCACTGAATAAGTTGTTTTTTCGGCTTATTTGGTGTCCGCCACTCGAAAATGTGACGAGGTCAACCTCTTCGGAGCATAACCTCGACTCGACTTTGTCAGAAAAGTTGTAGATCTATGAGTCAGTGACCTGGTGTTAAAATCTAAGCTCAACCGGACAAACGATGAAGGCGATATGAATTTTCTCGTGAAACCACTTTCAGCATTTTTCTTCGGTTCAGCACTTCAGTTTTGTGAAATAAACCAAAACGACAATCTTTGGAGCACCGTTCGAACTCACTTTTGTATTTGAAATTGAAGAGGATAAAATTTGTGAACCAACGCTTCAAGAACGGGTGATATCCGATGAAAATTGACCGAGTTATGAATTTTACAAAATCTGACAGACAGTGTGCTGCATCAAAGAACCTTACTGGTAATTCGCATTTTCGAGATCCTTCCGCTCGGACCTAACCCAAACTGAATTCACATAATGAAGATAACATCTAAACGGAATTTTAGGCACCGAAACAACATCAATTCGATGAACGAGCCAAGAGTTATGAATTTTTTAGTGTTCAAAACTCACTGGTTCAGCACTGTTTTTCACTATGTCGACTCTAAAGACTCGCACATTCTGAGATCTTCTTCAAAGAATTAGTTCTCGGCCAAAACCCAAAAGTTAGAAAGGATATCAAGACGGAACTTTTGGCATATGAATCTCTCAGACATGTTGACCCAATCAAAAGTTACGAACTCTTGAATACCACTAGCACAGTTAATCGGCGAAACCGAAATTTCAAAAACAAATAATTCCCGCCATTTTCCTTGATGAATTGGCCTCCGAGTCGAACACAAAAGTTGTAGAGAATACAGAAATAGTCTAAACTATAGAGTTTCAAGCCAAAATGAGTTTCCGAGCATAAGTTACAACTTTTGCAAACTGCACCATAAAACTGATATTCTGCTTAAACTCCTTTGAATCAACCGAGAACTTTTGGTTTCTTCTAAGATTCTTGTGCACGTTCCACATGAAAAAATAAAGGCCAGTCGAAACCTGTGAAAGCTCAAATGGAGATGTATATTCATGTATGTTTATGATGCAATTGTGATATAAATGCAATGCAATGTATGAAAGGATATGCTAAATGGCATGAAAATGAGAGGGCAAATTTTGAGGTATTACACAAGGGCAAGAGGAACTTTGATGTGCTGCATACCTTTGCTCTCTAGGTGGTTTATTTCTCACCTTCCTCGCTCAGTAATGAAGAATGAGCAAGGGTTCAGGTGGTCCAAGAGAATTATGTCACTCTCTCATTCAGATATCCATTGGTGCTCCAGATCTATGGAGAATATCACTATCATTGACCGTTGTGGGGAGTTTCCTAATGTGCCACTTCTAGGCATAAGAGGAGGCATCACCTACAACCCCTCTCTAGCTTTACGACAGTTTGGTTACGCTCGGAGTGATGGCCCACATGACATGTTGATTCAAGGCATTGTGTTTGACTACGACAACGATCTTCAAGGTTACCGTCAGAGATTCATACGAGCATGGGGAAAAGTAAACAGGGTTGACAACAAGACTCTGGAGCCTAAGTACACTATTCCTATGGAGGCTTATCTCAGATGGGTGCGATCTCGTGCTCAGACTCTCATGATGCCATATCCTGCTATCCTGCCAGTTACCATGGAACCTGTTGCTGAAGGAGACACTGCTTATACCATCCTTCACCCAGACATGCCTACTGACAGGGAAGACTTGCAGAGATCCTGGATCCAGTTGAAGGAGCAAAGGGATACTTTCGAGGCTCATTACAAAGCAAGCCAAGAAAGAATCCTGGAACTAACAAAGCAACTTCACGAGGAACGTAATCTCAACTCATACCTCAACACAAAGAGGAAACGTCCATGGGAGACTTAAAACCCCATCTTTTGTATTTATTTCATTTCATTTATGTAAGCCCAAGAGGCAAAACAAATTTATTACTAATAAAAGTTTACTTTCTTGTTTGTTTAAGCAAATTTAAATCCTGCGGTCCTTGAAAACATTGCATATGCATTCACATATCATTTCATTGCATCACAGGTTTATAATTGTGCACAGGTTTCTCATCTTCTCGCAGTTTATTTCAGCAATGGCTCTTGAACAAACAGTTAAGGATCTCCAGGCACAAAATGCATAGTTCCAAGAGCTGATCTTGAACCTGACCAAGGGGCAGGATGAATTGAAGACGCTGCTGGCCAAGAAGACTAAGAAGACTAGAAGGTCAGGTGGCCTGATCAACATGGGAAGAAGGTTCAAAGGTCTTGCCAAGACCAAAGAACCAGTTGAAGATTATGAGTCTGAAGAGTCTGAAAAAGAGGGAGGCAGTCTCCACAACACTATGGGGGACTCTGATTCTGAGGCTAATTACTACCATGAGCCTAATGAAGACAAATTCAAAATGCTGGTGGATATAATGGATGCTATGGAGTTGCAGAAGTCTTCTGGGCTGGATTTTGAAGATTTGAGTCTGATATCTGGGGTAGTCATATCCATTGGTTTCAAGGTTCCTACCTTTGTTGTTTATGATGGGGTATCTTGTCCCAAGCTGCATCTGAGGTCTTATGTCAGAAGAATCCAACCTCACACTGCTGATAAGAAGTTGTGGATCCATTTTTTCCAAGAGAGCTTATCTGGAGCTCAATTGGAGTGGTATTATCAGTTGGAGAGTGTCAACATCAGGGATTGGAATGATCTTGCTGAAGCTTTCTATAAGCAGTATCAATACAATGCTGATTTAGCTCCCACTCGCATGCAGCTGCAAAGCATGTCTATGGGTGCCAAAGAAAGTTTCAAGGAGTATGCTCAGAAGTGGAGAGATTTAGCTGGAAGGGTACAACCCCCTTTAACTGACAGGGAGTTAGTTGATATGTTCATGTGTACATTGAATGGTCCTTTTTACAGTCATCTCATTGGAAGCTCATCATCTGGCTTCACTGAGTTGATAATGACAGGAGAGCGCGTGGAAAATGGTATAAAGAGTGGCAAGATCCAAGTGGGTACTTCTTCATCAGGTGCTGCAAAGAAGCCTCCCACTGGGAAGAAAGAATCCAATGCTGTTTATGGTCAACCTGATCGTAATAGAAGGCATCAGTCTGTGAGTGCAGTTCATATTTCAAATCCAACTCCTACAACACCAGAGCAGCCACATGGCAACCAACAGAGGGCTAGAAGGCAGTTCACTAAGATCAACATGTCAATGGCTCAGGCATTGCAACACTTGTTGAAGGCTGAACTTATCACTCTGAAAGAGGCTCCTCAGAATCCTAATGTTACCTCACCCAGGTACAATCCCAATGCACGATGTGCATATCATTCAAATTGTCAGGGACATGATACTAATAGTTGCTGGGTCTTGAAGAACAAAATTCAAGATATGATTGAGGCTGGAGAAATTGAGTTTGACCCTCCGGGTACTCCAAATGTCATTACTGCTCCCATGCCAAATCATGAGAAGACTGTCAATGCCATTGATGAAGATTTACATATCTATTCAGTTGCAGAGTTGACCACACCATTGTCTGTTATCAAGAAGAAGCTAGTACAAGCCAGGTTCTTTCCAGGTTGTCGTGAAGATTGTTTGTATTGTACCTATGAGCCGGATAGTTGCTGGAGATTGAGAGATGGAATTCAACGTCTCATGGATAAATATACCATAGTGTTTGAGAGGACTCCATCATCTGTAGAGAGTATGGTGGATCATATTACTAAGGGTAGGAAGACTGAAGAGGTTGATATGGTTGATAAAGTGCCGGTGAGGATCACTTCCAAAGGTCCTGTTAAAATCACTCATAAGGGTCCAATTAAGATCACTACTGAAGGCCCTGTGAAGATTGTTGCTGAAGCTAGAGTGGCTCCTATGGTCATTACCACTCCTGGTCCTATTCCATATACGTCTGATAAAGCTGTGCCTTGGCATTATGGGTCTGATGTTTATATCCATGGTGTTAAGCAGGAACCCTTAGCTGATGTGCCTGTTGATGTTGATAATATTGCTGGGTCTAGTAAGATTACACGAAGTGGAAGAGTCTTCTCTCCTCCAGTTACTTCCAAGAATGCAGTTACTCCTGCTGCTACCTCCACCACTGATGCTCGGGGCAAAGGTCCTGTTATTGAACCTATACCTACTGATGTGCCAGCTGCTGATGATCTTGCTAAGCATATGGAAGAAGTATTGAAAATCATTCGCAAGAGTGATTATGGCATTGTTGATCAGTTGGGGCATACTCCTTCCAAGATTTCCATGTTGTCTTTGTTGTTATGTTCTGAAGCTCATGCCAAAGCTTTGATTAAGTTTCTGAAGACTGCTCATGTACCCAATGCAATTTTTGTTGACCAGTTTGAGAATTGTGTTGCCCACCTGACCTATGATAATGGGTTAGGTTTCTCTGATGCTGATTTGACTCCTGCCAAGAGGGATTATAATAGGGCTCTGCATATCTCAATTGAATGCAGGGGCACTACCCTGTCACATGTATTGATAGACAATGGTTCCTCTCTGAATGGTTTGCCCAAAGAAGTTCTGAATAAGCTAAGTCCTGAAGATGCTGTGCTGAAGCCCAGTAATATAGTGGTGAAGGCTTTTGATGGTTCGAGAAGAGTGGTGCATGGAGAAATTGATCTCCCAATCAAAGTTGGTTCTTAGGTTTTTAATGCTACATTTTATGTGATGGATATTCGTCCTTCGTACTCTTGTTTGCTTGGTCGTCCCTGGATCCATGGGGCAGGTGCTGTAACCTCTACATTACATCAGAAGCTGAGATATCCGGTAGAAGGAAAAGTTGTTACTGTCTATGGAGAGGAAGAATATTTTGTTAGCCATGTGAACACCTTCAAGTATTTGGAAGTGGAGGGTGAATATGTTGAAACTCCGTGTCAGACGTTTGAAGTGGTTCCATGGATTGTTAATGATTATGAAGCTCCTCCTGTTGTCAAGAAAGTTCCTGTGGTCACCAGAGTACCTCCAACAATGGCTTCCCTTAAAGATGCTAGAGCTGTGGTGGATGAAGGTGGTTGTACTATTTGGGGTCAGCTTCCTGATATCCCTTACAAGTCTGACAAATTTGGTTTGGGTTTCACTGTAGAGTCCCAGAAGGTTGTTCGTCGTGCTTGTGATGTTCGTATCACCAATCAAGGGGTTATGAAAGATCAGATCAATGCTGTGGGTGACTATGATGAAGACTACAACTTGGATGCTTGGATTTTTCCTACTGTGGGTGCTGGACTCAATAACTGGAAAGCTGAAGATGTTATTCCTATCTCCTTTAGTCAGGAGTAAATACTATTACTGTGTTGTTGCTTTTTAAGTTTGTAATTTCTTGAACAATTGAACTCTTAAGCCTTGTGCCTTACCCGGGGCACAATGGTGTGCTTGTTACGGGCTGTCATTTCATTTGCATACTTCATTCAATAAAAATCAGTGGACGTTTCGTTTTCATAAATATTGTGTTCCTTGTCTTTCTTTTATTTTATTTTTTTACCTTTATCAGCTATGTGTTCTTACACACACCCACATCACTAAAATGCAGATCCTCATACACTCTGGATCCTGTTGATAACAGTTCTACTATTGCCAATTATAATTTCGAGAATCCGATCTATCAAACTGAAGACGGAAATGAGGACGATTGTGAAGTACCTGTAGAGCTTGCTAGGTTATTACAACAAGAAGAGAAAGCTATACAGCCACACGAAGAGCCAGTCGAAGTTGTGAGTCTGGGAACTGAAGAAAACAGGAAAGAAGTCAAGATAGGGGCTGAATTAGAGGACAGTGTCAAGAACAGGTTGATTCAGATGCTACGTGACTATGTGGAGATCTTTGCTTGGTCCTACGAAGATATGCCAGGGTTGGATACAGACATTGTGGTTCACCGTTTACCAGTGAAAGAAGATTGTCGTCCAAAGAAGCAGAAGGTTCGTCGTATGCGTCCTGAGATGTCAGAAAAGATCAAAGCAGAGGTAATGAAACAGTTTGATGCAGGGTTCTTAGCTGTGACTTCTTATCCTCAATGGGTTGCAAATGTTGTGCCGGTACCTAAGAAAGATGGTAAGGTACGTATGTGTGTAGACTACAGAGATTTGAACAAGGCCATCCCCAAAGATGACTTTCCACTTCCTCATATTGACGTTCTGGTAGACAACACTGCTCAGCATAAGGTATTCTCTTTTATGGATGGTTTCTCTGGTTATAATCAAATCAAGATGGCTCCTGAAGATATGGAGAAGACAACATTTGTTACACAGTGGGGCACTTTTTGTTATAAAGTGATGCCATTTGGTTTGAAGAATGCAGGGGCAACATATCAGCGTGCTATGGTGGCTTTGTTTCATGATATGATTCATCATGAGATAGAGGTATATGTGGATGATATGATAGCCAGGTCCCAGAATGAAGAGCAACATCTTGATCATTTGTATAAATTGTTTGAGAGGTTGAAGAAATACAAGTTGAGATTGAACCCAAACAAGTGTACTTTTGGAGTTAGGTTTGGTAAACTCCTGGGTTTCATAGTCAGCGGAAAAGGTATTGAAGTGGATCCTGCAAAAGTGAAAGCTATACGAGAGATGCCAGCTCCCCGTACTAAGAAGGAGGTTAGAGGTTTCTTGGGACGATTGAATTACATTGCAAGATTTATTTCCCAATTAACAGCCATCTGTGAGCCAATCTTCAAGTTGTTGAAGAAAGATCAGGTAATGGAGTGGAATGAAGAGTTCCAGACTGCCTTTGATGAAATCAAGAGATATCTGCTGGAACCACCAATTTTGATGCCACCAGTTGATGGAAGACCCTTGATTATGTACTTAACAGTGTTAGACAATTCAATGGGGTGTGTGTTAGGGCAACATGACGAGTCTGGTCGAAAAGAGCAGGCAATATACTACCTTAGCAAAAAGTTTACCGACTGTGAAACAAGATACTCACTGCTCGAGAAAACTTGCTGCGCTTTGGCATGGGCTGCTCGCCGACTAAGACAGTATATGTTGACTCATACTACCTTGTTGATTTCAAAGATGGATCCAATCAAGTATATATTTGAGAAACCTGCTCTCTCCGGAAGAATTGCAAGATGGCAAATGATCTTGACAGAATATGATATACAGTATACTACTCAGAAGGCCATCAAAGGAAGTGTTGTTGCTGATCATTTGGCTCATCAAGCAGTGGATGATTACCAGTCAATGAGTTTTGAGTTCCCTGATGAAGACATTATGGTTATTACCAAAGAACCTGGACAATATGACGGACCTGAACAAGGATCCCGATGGACTATGGTTTTTGAAGGTGCCTCTAATGCACTTGGTAATGGTGTTGGTGTTGTGATCAGTTCCCCTGAAGGTTGTCATACCCCGATTACTTCCAGACTTTGTTTCTATTGTACCAATAACATGGCTGAGTATGAGGCATGTATCCTGGGTATTAAAGCTGCTATTGATATGAAGATTCAGTTCCTTGACGTGTATGGAGATTCAACCCTGGTAGTTAGTCAGATTAAAGGAGATTGGGACACCAAGCATGATAATCTCATCCCTTACAGAGAATATGTGTTGTCTTTGATCCCACATTTCAAAGAGATTACCTTTGGACATATTCCACAGAGAGAGAATCAGTTGGCAGATGCCTTGGCCACCATGGCATCTATGTTTGAGATCAATTGGGATGATGAATCTCCCAAGATTACTATTGATAGATTTGAGAAACCTGCATACTGCAATGAGATTGACACAGAAGGGGCAGAGGAGAAGCCTTGGTTCTATGAAGTGAAAAGATATCTTGAAGCTCAGGAGTTCCCTGAAGGGGCATCTGTCAAAGATAGGAAGTTTCTGAGAAGGTTTTCTGCTAAGTTCTTTCTAAGTAATGGAATTTTGTACAAGCGCAATCATGATTCAACTTTGCTTCGTTGTGTGGACAAGAATGAAGCAACTGAGATTATGGAAGATATGCATGATGGGACCTTTGGCACTCATTCTAGTGGTCATACTATGGAAAAGAAAATATTGAGAGCAGGTTACTATTGGTCTACCATGGAAGCTGACTGCTATCAACACTCCAGAACATGTCACAAGTGTCAAATCTATGCTGATAAAGTACATATACCTCCATCACCATTGAATGTGTTGACTGCTCCTTGGCCTTTTGCCATGTGGGGAATTGATATGATTGGTGAGATCAAACCTACTGCTTCTAATGGACATCGTTTCATCCTGGTTGCTATTGATTACTTCACGAAGTGGGTAGAGGCAGCTTCATTTGCATCTGTTACTAAGAATGTTGTGACTCGATTCATTAAGAATAACCTCATATGTAGGTATGGCATCCCTGAAAGGATTATCACTGACAATGGCTCTAATCTGAACAACACTATGATTACTGATCTCTGCATGCAGTTCAAGATTAAGCATCACAACTCTTCTCCGTATCGTCCGAAGATGAATGGGGCAGTTGAAGCTGCTAATAAGAACATTAAGAAGATTGTACAGAAGATGACTGTTACTTACAAAGACTGGCATGAGATGTTACCATTTGCTCTTCATGGTTATCGTACCACAATACGTACTTCAACAGGGGCAACCCCATTCTCCTTAGTCTATGGTATGGAAGCAGTTCTGCCCATTGAAGTTCATATTCCCTCTTTAAGAATTATGAAGGATGCAGGCTTGGATGAAGATGAGTGGATTCAGACTCGACTTGACCAGATAAATTTGATTGATGAGAAGAGGCTAGCAGCAGTTTGTCATGGCCAGATGTACCAGAAACGGATGATCAAAGCTTTTAATAAGAAGGTTAAGCCAAAGGTATATCAGGCTGGTGACTTGGTAATCAAGCGTATTATATTACCACAGGGTGATCCTAGGGGCAAGTGGACTCCAACATATGAAAGACCATTTGTAGTCAAAACAGTATTCTCAGGAGGTGCCATGATGCTTACCACTATGGATGGTGAAGACTTCCCACAACCTGTAAACGCAGACATAGTTAAAAAATACTACGCATGAAAAGAGACCCGCTAGGTTGACAGGCCTAGGCAAAAATAAGGGCATCCCGGCAAACCAAAAGGGTTTGGGCAAAAATTAGGGATATATATAAAAAGATGTACACCCGGCAAGTCGAAAACCTGAAAAGCCGGCTTGGGCAAAAAAGGGTATCCCGGTGGATTGAAAACCTGAAAGGGCAATCCAGGCAAAAGTTAGGGATTAAAGCGTATGACTATGTCTCGTTTGGATCACCCATGAAACTGCAACCAGTTGTGTTACTCACTCAATGCTCGAACAGATAAAACTCAATCCAATCGTTTCCGTCTCAACAGCAGAAGATGAGATACTTGAAGATAATGGCAATAGTAGAATTGAAGCTCAATAGGATTATTTCCCACATAGCTGATTCTACTTGTTTTGTAAAATTTTTATGACAAATTCCTCTTACTAGGATTTCTGTCTCATTGTACAAATTTACCCATGTATGGGTCACTTTTTGATATGAATAAAATTCCATTTTTGAATCCAGATTTACTTTTACCCTATTTACATAAGCGAAACGTCCATTGGTTGTGTTTGAATGTATGTATGCTTTTGAATATGATTGATGTTTACCAGAAATGCATGTATGCTTAATATGATTGATGTTTACCAGAAGTGCATGAAAATGCAGTTATAGTATTTACTAAGGACGAACGAGGGAAGGATTTCAACGAAGCTTCGCCGGTTCATCTCCACAGGACAGTTACAAACCCTCAGTAGGGAAAATCCATCTTCATAAAGTCACATCTCCCCTGGAATTTATATCCATCTCTTTTATCCTCATACGGATATTCGGGAATTTACTTTCCAATAAGAGTACGACGAACGAAGACGGGAGGTTATATATACCTTACTATCCCCAGCAGACGGGAGGTTATATATACCTTACTATCCCCAGAAGACGGGAGGTTATGTATACCTTGCTATCCCCGGCAGACGGAAGGTTATGTATACCCTATTATCAAACGAAGACGGGGGGTTATGTATACCCTATTATCAAACGAAGACGGGAGGTTATGTATAATATATTATCAAACAAGACGGGAATGAGTTCCTCATATTCTGCAGCAACGAATCAGGATTTATTTTCCCTGGCCAGCAGTTGTTATACGAAGATATCCAGACGCTTCAGGCAGCATCATATCATACATACATCATTTACATCATACCATAACGTACAGATACATAATACATTACTTAAGTGCATCATATTATACATGCATACATAATGCATAAACTAATATTACCATACAGAATGCTACCTTGTTTTCAGGTTAATTCTCCAGCAGACAAATTTCATTAACAAATGGTGACTATTGGGCCGTTGTTTATCTTCCCAAGGGTTATCATTTCCTCAGGACTGCTTTATCCTCCTGAAAGCATATTATTACCTTGGGCCGTTGTTTATCTTCCCAAAGGTTATATCATTACCTCAGGACTGCTTTATCCTCCTGAAAGCATATTATTACCTTGGGCCGTTGTTTATCTTCCCAAAGATTACCACTTCCTCAGGACGTTGTTTATCTTCCTGAAAGTTATCACCCCTACCTCAGGACATTGTTTATCCTCCTGAAAGCATATTATTTCCTCAGAACGTTGTTTATCCTTCTGAAAGCATATTATTTCCTCAGAACGTTGGTTATCCTTCTGAAAGCATATCATTCCCTCAGGACGTTGTTATCCTCCTGAAAGCATATTATTACCTCAGAACGTTGGTTATCCTTCTGAAAGCATATCATTACCTCGGGACGTTGTTTATCTTCCTGAAAGCTATCATTATACCTTCATATTTCGGACTGCTTTATCCTCCAAGAAATGTACCTGAAGAATTTTTCTCCAAGTGGCATCTTTAAGCCCACTCAAGCATATTCAACTAATCATCTGCATCACTCTATGCACTGGTGAGTGCAAATTTTTGGGCTTTTGTGTTCAATCCCCTTCAACCTTCCAGGTCACGACTGGCAAATATACCAATCTAACCCCTCAGGTTTCAGAAAATTGAACAGGGGCAGCTGTTGCACCCCAAAATTTGCCCTCACAATACAAGACTTTGTGTGCTAAGAAGGTTCACAAGGTTCACAAGACCTTTCATGAGGTTCATGAAGTTTACAAGACACTTTATGAGGTTCAAAAGGTTCACAAGATTCACAATACATACAAGACCTTTCAGGAGGTTCATAAAGTCTACAAGACACTTTATGAGGTTCACAAGGTTCACAAGACCTTCCATGAGGTTCACAAGGTTCACAAGACATTTTATGATGGTTCACAAGGTTCACAAAGTTCACAAATAGTCATAAGAGTTGACAATTCCCTCAGACAATGCACCTCCTAAGCAGTGCATCCAAAACTAGGGTTTTGACTTTAATCAGGCTAAATGAACTTACAAGACTTCAAGTGAGCTTCATAACATCTTATATGTGTGTAAGAACCCCCATGACAAGTTTCAAGACTTTTCTCAAAAGTTTGCTCAATCAGATGACCAGATAAGTCAAAATCAGTCAAAGTAGTTAAAAAGTCAAACTAAGGTCAACTGTGGTCAAACCAAAGTCAAACTTCATGATTTTTTGCCAACATCAAGTATATGAAGTAAAATTCATCATTTGATCAAGGGTTGATCATGATTCATCAAGGAGTTTCAGATCATCAAGAATCAGGGGTTTCTAAATTAGGGTTTCCTTAGTAAAAGTCAACTGAACTTTGATCAGCCATAACTTTCACATGCTTCATCACCAATTTTCCATCCAAAGCTCATTTTGAAGGAAATTGAATTCTCTACAACTTTGTGTCTCACAAGCCAAGCCCAAAAATGCTTCATTTGGAAGGTATGAGCTAGGACATTATAGGTCCTTTTGAAAGTCAACAAAAAGTCAACAACTTCAAAAGGGCATAACTTGAGAATGGTAAATGATATGAACATGAAACCAGTGGGGTTGGTTAGAGGACTCTTCAAGCTTTCCAAAATGTCCAAGAACACCCTCATAGCATTAAAATTGAAGGATGTGTGCCCTTGCAAAGTTGGGAAATTTTTGGTTGGTTTATGAGGAAAATGGAGGTTTAAAACTAATTTTTTCTAAATGGGCTTGCCATATGATGACCCAATTCATACCATTACCTCATGCACGACCCAAGTCTCTAAAAATCAGATTTTTTCATCATTTTTATTTTATTTATTTTGATTTAATTCATTTAAAATCATTTTAAATTAAAATAAAATAGAAAAGTCAAAGATTTAAAAGGGATTGAGCTTCTAGAAATTCATAAAGGTGATTGGTATCAAAGTGGTAAGAGAATCATGGTGATTGGCTTGAATTAGAAGGTGTTCATACAAGAATATTTGAATTTTAAAGCCTTATCTTTTTTAATCTTTTCTAATCAAATCTTTCACATAATGATCAATTGTTTTGACCTAGAATCATCACACTATAAGTACATAACTTAAACCTAATCATAGGACACGAATTTCAGCCTCCAAAGAGTAAGTTCAAACTTTCAAAATCCATCAAAAATCCAATTTTCGGTTTCTTCATTGCAAGGCATTTGAAGGTATTCTAAAGACATAGCAATGATCCCTGGACATCCTTGAATCGAAACCAATCACTACATTGCATCATAGCATGATATATTAAGAAATCCGAACCGTTTCTTGTTCACTTTCGATTTTTCTTGTTCTTGCATTTTCATGTAATGTTAATCAAGTTTGACTGTTGGTTTGTGTTTGGATGAGTGCAGGGATGAATTCTGGGCAATTGGATTGATGATTTAGTGGCCAATTCGTGAAACACCATTTTAGGGTTCATACCTAACGAATTAGGGTTTCGTAATTTAACAACCATAAATGAATTTTGAGACCATAAATCAACTCAATGAACTGTTTGGATCATGTTGGTGTAATCAATTTGATGAAATTGTACTTGTATGATGATGTATGAAATTCGCAGGTTTAAGAACGTATGAAAATTCGCAGGTGTTTTCCTAAGTAATTTCGCAGGAAATCCTACGAATTCAAGGAAGAAGACGAAGTGGGCTGCGCGCGAAAAACAAATTCAAAATTTTGTTTTAAAATATTATGTATTGTTTCTGTTTATTCATCACGCATGAGCGTGTGTCCCAGTGGTGAACGTATGCGCGCAGGGAGGCATTGTCCTGAGCTCGAATCCTGGCTTCCACAAATTTTTATTATTTTTCAGCTTAACTATTAGTTTTAATATATAATGAATTGTAGCTGTTGTATTGATAGGTGCGCTCTCCCAGCTGGAATGGTTAATGTGTTTGTGTGATGTTTGAAGGTCCTGGGTTCGATCCCCCCAGGCCTTTTGTTTTGTTTTTATTTTTCTTTGATTTTCAGGATTATACAACAAAAGCAACTGGACTCCCTCCTTTGTCACCTGCGCGCAGGCCAGCCCAGTGGTTGTTGTTGATGGCTTGAGTGTTTGAAAGCAAGAGGGGCTGGGTTCAATTCCCAGCCAAGGTAAGTTCTCTTTTTCTTTTTCTTTCTATTTGTTTTGCTTATTGTTAATATTAATTAATTAAAACTATAATTTTAAAATCCTAATATGTTTCATAAATATAAATTCTAAAATATTTTCTAAAACTAATTTCTTTTTATTAATATGTATATATATAATTTATTTGTATAATTAGATTAATATTTAGTATTTAACATTTTTTATATAAAACCTAGTTTATTTTTAAAAAAACCCTACAAAACATATTTTTCTCAAACCCTAATTTTTCTTCTTCTATTTGCTTAATATCATTATTTGTATATATTATATTCATGACTTAATTAAAATACTTAATTTAATTTTTGTTAATGTAATAATATAAATTGTTTATAATTTTTGTATATAAATATGTTTAAAAATTAAAATTCTTAATTTATTTTTTATAATATGTAAATATGACATAAATTGTTTATTTTTAATTTTGCATGTAAATAATTTTTTATAGTTAAATGTTGTTAATTTAATTTTATAATTATAATATGTTCATAATTAATTTAATTTTATAATGTGCATATAATTTAAAATTCCATAATAATTGTTCATATTTTCTTATTAACCTTAAAAATTGTTTATTATAATATTCTTGTTTATATCATTATTATTATTAATTATATTTTTATGATATTTATTTATTACTAACCCCATTAATTTGGTATTATTTTTTTATTCTTCACTAACCCAATTATTATTATTATTTAATATTCTGCTTATTTATTTAAATTGCTTTTATTATTATGTAATTGCTCCTTGGTGTAATATTTATTAATAATGTTTATTATTTATTTTATGCTATTGTTAGTAAATAGGGAGTGTAAACATGTTTGTATATTTCAAATTAATTTAGATCATTTAAATTTAAAGATAAATATTAAAATTGTACACTCACACACGTAAGTCGATCTTGGATCGCCATCTCACTTCCTTAGGGATACCTCTCATGTTGCCTAATCAAAAAGGTCAAGTAGGGTGTATAAAGCAAAATTCCCTCAAAATAAAGTCATCTAGTCCCTTAACAAATAAAAGATCAAGTCCCTTTCGAATGTTGCCTTCGTAATGATCTTGTCCCTTTCGAATAAAGATGATAGTCCCTCCAAAATTGCTTATACACCCCACAGTTGCCTAAATAAACAGATGTCCCTTTACTTGTCCCATACATCCAAGGTAATGACTACCTATTCCTTAATAATAGGGATAGTCTTACCATTTAAAGGATTCAAGAACAGAAAAGACTCAAACTTAGGGTAGGTTCCTCATAGTTACTTGCTCACTCTTCAAAAACATTTCAAACACTTCACAATTTCAAACAAAAATTTTCAAAACAAAGGTTTATACGCATCCGTACATGGGTCATTATAAACACTTAAGAAAATTTCTATTCACACACTTCACATTTTCAAAAACATTTTAAAGTGAGCTAAGTAACTAAGAGCCCATGGATAACCATGGATGTAAAGGGTGCTAACACCTTCCCTTTACATAACCTACCCCCCGGACCCAAAAATCTTTTAAAAGGTCTTTCTTGTTCTTTTATGCCTTTCCTTTGGATAAAATAAAAGTCGGTGGCGACTCTTGCTATCCGCAACATAACTAAAGTCTGTTCTCCCACCGTGTTACAATAGGAATTTGGAAAAATCCTGAGTAACTATCCAGGTAGCAAAAGTAATAATGTTTGGCTAGTCTTTCTAACATTTGATCGATGAAGGGTAAAGGAAAATGATCTTTCTGGGTAGCTTTATTCAGTGTTCGGTAATCGATACACACTCTAATCCTGGTTACTAATCTTTGTGTTATAGACTCGCCTTTGGCGTTCTTAGTGACTATAATGCCTCCCTTCTTTGGTACGACGTGTACTGGGCTAACCCAATGACTGTCGGATATTGGATATATAATCCGTGCGTCTAATAACTTCCTTACTTCATCCCTGACTACAGTACTTAAAATTGGATTAATCATTCTCTGGGGCTCTCTCGAGGTCTTACAATCCTCATCTAGCATAATGCGATGCATACATATTGAAGGACTTATTCCTTTTAGATCAGATATTTTATAGCCTAACGCGGTTGGGTACTTTCTTAGGACGCCTAAAAGTTTTTCGATTTCAAGTTGTCCTAAGTTCACATTCACTATAACTGGTCTTCTAATTTCTGAATCGAGGAATTCATATATAAGGTTGTTAGGTAATGTTTTAAGTTCAATATCGGGTTTTTTTCGGGCATGGCATTTGATCAGGTGTAAAAGTTAATCCTTCAATTTGGTTTTGTCCTGATAAGGTTCTTTTGAGGTATCTTCTTGGAAGATCTTAGGAGATGGGATTTTCATTATATCGGATTAGGTAATTTCTTCCTTTTCCATTTCTCTCCTGCATTCATCAATGATGTCAATGAAATAACATGTATCGTCAATGGCTGGAGCTTGGAGAAATTGGGTTAGAATAAATTCGACTTTCTCTTCTCCTACTTCGAATGTCAACCTACCTTTCTTTACATCAATGATAGCTCCTATAGTAGCTAAGAACGGTCTTCCTAGTATAATAGGGGTTGTAGCATCTTCCTTTATGTCCATGATTATGAAATCAATTGGGATGTAGAACTGACCTATTCGTACGGGAGCATTTTCTAGAATGCCTACTGGGAATTTAACTAAACGATCGGCTAGCTGAACTGACATCTTTGTTGGTCTTAGTTGTCCCATATCCATTTTTTTGCAAATTGATAACGACATAACACTTATACTTGCTCCTAAATCATATAAGGCTTTGTCTATGACAAACTTTTCTACCACACAAGGAATAGAGAAACTTCCAGGGTCCTTCAGTTTAGGAGGCATGTTATTTTGAATGATTGCACTACACTCAGCAGTGAGTGTAACTGTTTTGTTCTCCTCAATTTTCTTTTTGTTAGATAAGATTTCTTTTTAGGAATTTATAGTATGAGGGCATCTGAGTGATAGCTTCTATGAAAGGTATGGTAATGTTTAACTGTTTCATAAGCTCTAAGAATTTCTTGAATTGTTCCATGGTTTTAGAATTTGTTAACTGTTGGGGGTACGGAATCGGTGGTTTATATGGCGGCGGAGGTACATAAGATTTTTCCTTTTCCTCGGCCTATTGTTTTTTGGTTTCCTTTTCCCGTGGTTTATCGTTTTTGTCAATTGATTTCTCAGGCTATTGGTACATGGATGGGTTTTCGGTTCTAGGATCGGTAGGTCCGTCCAACTCTTTTCCGCTCCTTAGTATGAATGCATTTGCATGACCCTTAGGATTTGGTTGTGGTTGTCTAGGAAAAGTTCTAGTTGGGGAAGCAGTGGAGGCTTATTATTGGGCTACTTGAGAAATTTGGGTTCTAACATCTTGTTATAAGTAGTTAAAGCATCTACCTTTGTCACCAATTGCTTTATTTGTTCACTAGTATGGATATTCTGATTTAGGAAATCCTTGCTTGTTTGAGCTTGAGTAGCAATGAAGTTTTCCATCATCAGTTCAAGGTTTGATTTCCTAGGAACATTTGGATTGGGTGTAGCAGCTTTCTGATATCCTGGTGGTGCAGTTGGGGCTTGATTAGGCGTATACAAGGCATTGTTTTCTTGTAAGAGAAATTTGGGTGATTTTTCCATCCTGGGATGTAGGTATTAGAATAAGGTTTTCCTTGAGCATAGTTCACCTGATCTGTGGTTAATCCTGCAAGTAGTTGACATTCAGGCGATGCGTGTCTTGGGATTCCACAAATTTCACAATTTGGAGTTACGGCAGCCATGGTGGCTAGTGGTGTAATGGTCAAGTTATAGATTTTCTGAACTATGGCATCCATCTTGGCACTTACGTGATCGAAACTGCTCACTTCATACATTCCTCCTTTAGCCTGGTTCTTCTCTATAGGTGTTCTTTCTCCTCCCTATTGACAATGGTTTTGAGCCATGTTCTCAATGCGGTTATAGGCTTCTTCGTAATGTTTATCCATAAGAGCGTCGCCCGCGGTAACGTCTATTATCATCCTAGTGTTGTATAAAAGTCCATTATAGAAGGTTATGATGGTTACCCAATATTCAAACCCATGGTGTGGACATAATCTTAACAGGTCCTTGTATCTTTCCCACGCTTCATAAAGTGATTCGACATATTTCTGTCGAAATCTGTTAATTTGAGCTCTTAGCATAGCTGTCTTACTTGGCAGGAAATAACGAGATAAGAAGACTTTCTTCAGTTCTGCTCATGTCGTGACAGAGTTGGCTGGTAATAATTGTAACCAATCCCAAGCTCTATCTCTTAAAGAGAACGGAAAGAGCCTTAGTATAATTGTGTCTTGGGTTACACCATTTGCTTTCATGGTATCTGTGTATTGTACGAACTTCGTCAGATGTTCATTTGGATCGTCCGTCGGGTTTCCAGAAAACTGGTTCTGTTGTACAACTTGCAGCAATGAAGGTTTGATTTTAAAATCATTTCGGGTTATGGCTGGTGCAACAATACTGTTGTGCGATTCTTGTTGGTTTGGAGTCGCATAAGACTTGAGTGAACGCGGTGCTCCATTTTCAGCCATGTTTGGTTCTTCAACTGGTTCTGATATAATAATTTCAGGAATGAGGGTTTTGTTGGTTTCGGTTCGGAGTCTTGAACTAATGAAACGTTCTACTTCGTCGATCAAGGGTTCTAAGTCTTCACCTTGGGAGCGAGTACTGGGCATACAATCGACAAAAGAAAGGTAAAATTGTTGCCTTAGTCTAGATAGCACAACAAATTAATGCAATATTGACTAAATCTAAGTCCCCGACAACAGCACCAAGAACTTGGTGACGACTTTCTGAGTCTAACGGTTATTAACTGCAAGTGCACAGTCTATCACGTAGTAATAAAAGATATTGATCCCACAGAGACTCGATAATCAACCTAGTGATATCGGAAGTTAGTATGTTTAGCTAAGGCGAGCGATGTTTTTAGTTTTAAAAGGTGAATAATTAATTAATTTAAATTAATGGTAAAAATATCGGTAAGTAATTGATTCGCCTTCGTGAATTCAATAGAGGTTCGGCTTATTAACGGTTGTTAAGTCATCTCTCCGTAGAAACTCTCGGTTTAAAAGTCGTTGAATCACACTCTCGTGGTCTTGCCTATTACTATACTCCTAAGTTCAATTGAGCACTCTCGCTGTATCAACTCAAGTTAGAAATATTTTTTTGGAAACCTAAAGGTTCTAATTGGTTTTAAAGTGCTCCCGTTGTATTTAAAACAAATGCCTGATTCCAGCTATCTGATTATGATCTCACACTCCCGTGGTCTTAATCCTAATCTTTTATACTCCCTTACTATCGTAATGAAAGTTGTTTAAAACAAGAAATCGGAACCGAGAAATAACTTAGTTCAAAGAAATAGCCTAATTCTACCGAATTCGTTCCGGTTAGACAACTACATACCGATTAACGGTTTAGCCAGACATATTAAATAAGAACAAAGAAAGGAAAAAGGAAAATGAATTCATAATATAAATAAATGCAACTATAAATAAACAATAAAGCATTAAAAATTAGAAACCTGGTTGCAATGTTCTTGATAAACCAAACTTCCGAAAACTTGAAAAGTAAACAATAATTTAGTGGCTGAAAACAATTAAATTGGCAATAGTTTCATAATGAGGGAAACTATCACTAGGGTTCGGTAAAGGAAAATAAAAACGAATGCTGAAAATAAAATTGCGAACTTCGAACGAAAGAAAACGAAATAAATTTGTACTTGAACGAAGCTCCCTTTTGCAAATTGCAGTGGCTTCTATTTATAGGCAGCAATTTAGGTTTGTTGAGAAATTGAAGTGTAAACACCCCAAATTTGCCCTCACCCATTCACACCATGGCTTGTGACTCTTTTCATTTGCATAAGTTCAACCATAGCACCTCATATTGCATTTTTGTTTCACTGCATTAATTCAAAGCCATCTGCATCTAGGGTTTGTGATCTGAGCCATCCCTGGGCCATTTGAGCCACTCCAAAGGTCTTAAATCATCTCAAGAGGGTCCATGTGTGTTCAAGCATCATATTATATCCTCACAAGGTCAAAGGATTCAAAGAATCACAAGAACTGAGAAAGGCATGGAAGCAGAGTCAGGCTTAACTGCACAGATGACCTAGAATTAGGGTTTTGGTTTCAGAGGCCATAACTCCAATTTTTTGGTCATTCTTGTTTCTATTGGTCTCCATATGTTATGAGGGTCATGCATATCAATTTTCATGAAGAAATTCAATGGGGAAGGCATCTGATCAGGAGATGACTTCTTGAGCAAGTCAGTGCAAAATCAGGGCATCTGAGGCCCCCAATGACCCAACCAAAGAGGTTTCTCCATCATTTTGAATGGGTGTGATCTTTATTTGATCATAGAAGATGTTAGAAGTTCACAAAATTGAATAATTTCAAGCCATTTGCAAAGTTGCCTTTTTGGGAAAGTGACTTATAATGTAAACTTGCCATTTTGGGAAAGTTTTTCAACCTCCTCTTATTGATTCAAAAATGCTTCAAATGGAAAAACTTTGGTCATGAAAGTTGTAGATTAGATCATTCCCTTTCCAAAAATTACAAGAACTCATTCTTATTCATTTTGAATCAAAAATTATGGCTTGTCAAAGTTGGACAAATTCACTAAATTTCCACTTTTGGCACCAAAGAGGGATTTTTGCAAATTCAAGTTCTAAGCACTTTCAAGACCTCTAAATGACTTCTTTGCATAATTACAACATATTGCAACTTAGCAAAGTCAGAATTGCCCAAGAGTTTACAAGGTTCATGCCTTGGATCACAAACTTGCATAAGCCATTTTCCATAAAATTCCCCAAAAAGGAATTCTTGCAAGAATGATGTCCAAGGATTGGTTTGACTTCTAATTGGTATCAAAACACCATAACACCATAACAACATCACATAACTCATTTTGCTACAAATTGCTCAAGAAATCATAAGATTTCATGCCTTGGCTCACAAGAAACTTCAAAGAGGGCAAAATGCAAAACTTATGCCATCTTGCTATCCAAGCCAGCCAGCTGCATCTTTTTGATCCTAGGGCTCACCATAAACCATGCTGAGGCAAGACACCCCATTGAACCACTTCTGTTCCAGCCCATGCTTATAGTACACATACTTTTGACTTTTTGCATTTTTGCCCATGCCAATCAAACTGTGCCACTACCAACTCTCTGCCTAATCAGAGTCTAATATGTGGACCTCAAGCATCCCAAAACACACCACACACAAACCAGAAACTTCCCACAATCCAGCATTCCCAAAAATCTGTCAAAAACTCCTCCTCTTCGAAACTCTTCACACAACCATCAAATTTCCATTTTTCTTTCACCAACAAACCACAAATCATCCACAGAACCAGAATCCACCATTGAAACAACCTGAAACATCACATACACAGACCTCCATTTCTGCTACACCAGAATTGCAGCTTTCAAACCAGCCATTATCAAAGCCTCCTAAGCTTCATTTCATCATCAGGGTGTTCAAAGAAGCAGGATTGCACAAAGGGAGAGTCCAAAAAGCTCAGAATCAGAGAGTCTTCATCTCAGGTAATATGAAGAACTTTTTTTCCAGAGTTTAGTTTTTAAGTTCTTTTATGATTTTGTATGTTCCCCTGATCATGGGGATGTGTTTGCTTTTGAAAATGGTTGCGAAACCATCATGTATGGTGTCTCTGAACATTTGCCCGTGTTTTACATTTTGCTTCGATTCATGTTTGTGAGGTAAAATAAATGAGTTTCAGGTTAGGGTTTAGGTTTAGAAGAGTGAGAGGATCATTTTGGTGGAAGAAATTTGAGGTTTGGTGACCTGTAGAAGAAGCTAGGGTTTTGTGTCGTCGGAGAAGACGACCGAAGTACTGTTCTGGTCGCCTTAAGGTCATTATGCCCTAATCCCATTAATTAGCAACTTTGAATGTAGGCCGTGCGATTGTTCTTTCCCGCGTGCATTGGATGGATGAGATCTGGTCATTAAGCCCTAATCAGTCATTAATTAGTTTAATTTAGGATTATTTGAATAATTAATTAAGTTTAGGGAAGTTTGAACCTGGGCCGTCCAGATGCGCGCCAGGTCAAACTTCCCAAGCCCAGATTCAATCTGGACTCTCCATTGCTCATACTTTCTTTTTATTTAATTTTTATTTCATTTTATTTGTTTTATTTTTTACGAATTTTTAAAAATAGCAAAACACATTAAAAAATTCTGAATTTTTTTGTCAAACCTTTTATTAATTTTCAGAACCCAAAAATATTTTTATTTTTATTTTTTGCATCAAAAATCATTTTTAAATCATTTAAATGTTTATTTTTAATTAGTTAATGGAAATTAATTAATTAAAAATGCATTTAGGTATTTAAAAATCACCAAAAAATTCACATTGCATTTTGATACATTTAGAAACATTGTCCAACTCTTCAAACAAATTTATTTTTGGTTCTTGACCAACTTTGATAATTTTCATTGGAATTAAAGTTATTTAAAGGCAATATTTTGGTCCTAACTTAGAAAAATTCATTCTGCCTAACCATGAAGAGTTTGATGATGGTTCTTCTTGCATTGCATCCTTCATATCATGTAGTTTCTAGGGTAAAATTGGTTTGAATTTATCTTTCATTTTCAATTTAATGTGCATTTTTCCTTTTGAGGTTCCTTGAAACCCTAGTTGACTTGAGAAAATCATAACTTCCATTAGGTTAAGAGTTAGGTCTTCCCCTTTGGGCAGTGAACTTGTGTAGGGTTAGGTTTCCTTTGATCCTATTTTCCATTTTTTTATCTTGACATTTGCTTCTGATTTTTGAATTTTGCATTGCATATTGTATGTAAACCCTAATTCTTGCCTTCATTTGCATCCATCTCTCATATGCTTGCATTCAAGAACTTGCCATGAAATTTTGTGCATCCATATGACATATAAGACATCTTAGGATATATTAGAATCATATTTGATCATTGCATCTTTCATTTTCCTTGTTGTGCATTCATTTCATTACATAAACTTTCATGAACTTTCATGGTTCAAAGTATGCTTCATTTGCATCCTCATCCTTGTATGATCATCCACAACTCTTGACATGTGTTTGCATCATCTCTTAGCATCTTTAACATCATGTTCATGCTTCTGACTTTGTCTTGCATCATGGCATTTCATTTCATTTTCATTTCATTTCATTTCTTTTGCTAACTTTTCAGGTGGTAAGTTGTTTTGAGAAGTGAATTTGCCTTCACTTCTCACAATCTCTTCTCATCTCTCTCTTGAATCATTGCTGCATTTTATATTTGTATTAGAGTTAGCTTGATCATTCATGTTCATCTCTTACTTTCTTTCTTCAAGCAACTTGTCTTCTTAGGTGAAGCAAGTTGTCTTATTTCTTTTTGCTTCTCCTCCTTTCATCTGTTTCTTTCCTGGTGGCTTTTCTCCTGAAGATCTTTTGCAAGCCTCATAAACCCTAGGAACAACCAAGCATGATCATAATTAGGGTTTGATTAGTCCACCATTTAGTTTTGCCTTTGTGTCATCTTTGAGTCTTCTCATCTCATCTCTTAATCAAGGATTAAACCCTTAAGGTTTTAAGACTTTGTGATTAGGGTTATGCATGTATCCTTCTATTAGGATGGAGTGCATAACTTTAATCCTAAGTGTTAAAACCTTAACGTGTTTAAATCCTTTAATCAATCCATCTAATAATCACTAAGACATCAAGCTTGTAACTTGGGCCTTGCATTAGGGTTCTAATTCTTCCTTATGTGGTTAAAAAGGACTAACCATTGTGTTAATGGACAAGTCCTCCTCAAGTTGTCTTACAAACCATAAAATCCATTTCTTAATCATACCATCAACTAAAATCCATTTAATAAAGGTTTTGTTTTGTCATGAGGTTAATCCCTAATCATAGATTAAGTTGAGGAGCCTTCCTCAGTTTAAATGTTCTAATCTATTATCCTTCTATTAGGATGGTGTAATGAGTCCATTAAATCCTTGATTATGGCTTAAACTCATTACTTAACACTAAACAAAAACAACAAAAACATCTAAATAAGTACAAGTAGGTTAATGATCTTAACCCTACATCAATGGTGATTAAGTATGAGGTGTTTACTTCATACTTAAGGTATTCTCATTACCCCTAATCAGAGGGAGGATGTGATGAGTTTACTAACCCTTGGTATAGACTTAAGCTCTTTAACTTATGACAAACACCAAAAAGCAATAAAAGATTGAAAACACAAAAACAAACAATAATCGTTTCCCCCGGGATTCTTTTCTCATCATCTTCACTCACAAACGAGAACTTGCTTCTTCCGTCTAATGCAAGACAATTAGCACCTGAGCTAGACAGGTCATACACTTGAGCATAGACAAGCAAGCAGTTCACAAGTCAATTTATCTTTCAGTCTCTTTGAGTCGAACTACGGTGTTCTGACTTCCTCATTGCACGAGAGGATACGTAGGCATAACTTAACAGTTATCAAACAAAAGTCTCTGTATATTCCCCCTCCTTCCAGCATCATTCTCTGAGCCTCACTATCTTGAGCATTTCATTCCTTCTTTACACTGACACTCTCATACTTCACTTCACATTTATTTTACACTGACACTTGCATTCTTTCCAGCTTTGATACACAAGTTGCACTGACACTACCCCTTTAAAACACAAATCTTTTAAGCGTGGATCCCGTCGAGTACGGCGGACAATCTGGGTGCTAATATCTTCCCAGGTTGTAACCAACCCCCTTTCTCAGTCTCCCTGGTTCGCAACCGTCTTATCCATCTTTTCTTAGGTTTATGCAGCATTACCTTTCCTTCGGGATAAAAATGCCTAGCTGGCGACTCTTTTCTTTTCTTCTTTCGCCGACCGTTCGCGCTTGTACCAGGATGCAAATCTTTGGGAGCGACAGCTTGGCGACTCTGCTGGGGACCCTTATACTGTAACCAGGGCTTCTGGTTCTTTTTGTGGGTTCCTCCTAGCGCTTGTTTGATTTGTGTTTACTGGGGTGTTATGTGCTAATTGTGTTATTTTGCCTTGTTTATTGCTTTATGTACAGTCTTGTTTATTGCTTTCTTTACAGTTTTATGCATCATACTGTCATACTATCATTGCTGGATCTGGTTCTCTGTTTTGATGGGTGGGGTTCCATTGAGAGTTTGAGGTCCTATACCTGGGACCTGAGTGACACCTAGGCTAGAGTGGTTCATGTTCTTTCCCATTCCATTTCGGTCTGGTGCGGGAATATGAAACACGGTTCAGATGTGGGTTTCTTCTTGAGAACTCTGAGCTACAGATTTCCTGTAGTGCTAGGGCTATCTGGGAAGCCTGCTAAGTCTGGATGAACTTTATTATGACCTTCAGAAACTGAGGAGAATTAGAGGAGGATCTTTTATGATTATTGTAAACACTGTACCTCCGGGTTAGAAGTGTTTACACTTCTCATAACTGATCCAAGTCTGAGGATCCTTGTTCTAGAACACTACATGTGAGGGGGTTGGGCTGTTTACAGGTTTGCAGGTACCCTTGGCCACATCATACCCTGTTACTAATTTTGTTTAAGAGTACTCCACTTTGGACAGTTCTTGTGATTAAAACCTGGACATGTGACTCTTTATTTGAGTCCCCCACCTTGGTTACTGGATTTCTGGACCTTCATCTGGACTTCTTTTGAACATATATGGGCTTATATCAAGACAGATAATCAGATCCAGCTTGATCACAAACCCTTGCATATCATTTGCATACATCATCATTGCATCATTTAACATTTGTTTATTTGTTTTTCAGGGTATCCATATTATATCTGGTTTGGTTTTGACCCCTTCTTCTACATAGACCTCTGCTTCATCAGTTATCTGTTTCAGCTATCTTCATCATCACCAGCATCAGCCTATCAGTGGCTCATCTCCAGTATCAGTCTTGATCTTCACCAGCACCTATCTTCCTCCTCTTCAGCACTCATGGCTACTCCCAGGAAAGGCAACATATCCTACCATTTCTTTGAGCCTATGTTGACCGACATCAGGCAGGTCCAGTCACTTATCACCCCTGACCACATCCCATTGTTTAGAGAACATTATGGAGGTATCCTGGATATGGTTATGGACCTTGACCCTTCTCAGAGGAGCATGATCCACACATGCTTGCAGTTTTATGGCCCTCCTTTGAGATGTTTCACATTTCCAGACTTTCAGCTGGGGCCTCTGCTGGAAGAGTTTTCTTCATTGATTGGGGTACCTATCAGGGGTGGAATCCCCTTCAACCCAGAAATGACTTTTCCCAGCAATGGAGAAGTAGCAAAAGCACTGTACTTGGAGCCTGCTCTGATTGAGTAAAGTATGACAATAAAAGCTGGAATCCCTGGTTTGCACTTGGACTTCTTGATTTCTCAGGCCATCCTGAAGGCTTCATTGGGAGAATGGAGGGCAGTTTGTGCACTGTTAGCCCTCAGTATATATGGGGCTATACTGTTTGCAGATGAGCCCAAATTTATCAGCAAGAATGCCATTCATCTGTTTCTTCTGAGGAACCCAGTACCCACATTACTGGGAGATTTCTATTACTCCATCCATCAGAGGAATGAGAAACAAAGGGGGAAGTTAGTGAGATGTTGTGCTCCTTTGTTTCACACCTGGCTGCTCAGACACCTGCCTAAGACAGATGCCTTCTTGAATCCTCACCAATAGAAGAATTGGGCCAAGAGGCTCATTGCTTTGACTTCAGATGACATTAGATGGTGCACCCAGAGCACCAAAGGCAGAGACGTTATCACCAGCTGTGGGCAATACCCAAATGTGCCTCTGATAGGAGTAAAGGGTTGCATCAACTATAATCCTTTGCTATTTAAGAGACAACTGGGCTATGCTTTGGTTCACCCTCCCAGAATGCAAGATTTAGCTGAGACCCTGTATTGTGAAGTGAAGCCTAATTCAGTTGCTGTCAGACAAGCATCTTAGGCTTGGGACAACATCCAGACAAAAGGGATGGCCATTCTAGGGAGGTGTAATAATGTTGCTTCAGCTCAGTACTATGATTGGTCCCGTACTAGAGCTCAGCTTACTGGAATGCCTTTCACCGTTGAGGACATACCTGGACCATCTACAGCTCAGCCAGCAGCAACTGTCAGCCTGGAAGAATTTGAGAAGCTGAAGGAAAGGAATGAGAATCTGTCTCAAGCTTTGAAGAAGACCCTTTGGGAAAGGAGTGATGGTCGTCTGGACATTGAAAGGTTGGAGAAGCTTAGGGTGGAGCATCTGGCCAAGATTGAGAAGACAGAGGACTACATCAGAAAAGCAAGAGCTGGGGAACAAATATTGAAGAATGCCTGTAAAAAAGCCAAGATTCAGAAGGACAGAACTGAGCTCTATCTGTAGGAAAGTCAGGCTAGGTGGGTCAGGATCACTGAAGCCCGGACACAAGAAGACCAGAAAACTCAAGCCAAGATTGAACAGTTGGAGGCCAATGAAAAGAAGCAGCAGGAAGCTTCATTGGCATCCCAGAAGGAGATTTCAAGCTTAGGGCAGGATTGAAGAGGTCAAAAGACCAGGATAGGCACAAGAAGCTGACCACTGGCATTGCCACCAGGAACCTCCTCATTAGGACCATTACAGAGCACCCAGCTGGTCCAGTGACTGAGGCACTCCTGAAGGAAGTCAAGGAGGATGAATTTGGACTAGATGTTTGAATTCTTTGCTTGTTGTTGTTTTTTATTTGATGTACTTTTCTCTTTTTGTATTTTGACCCTCCAGGGGCATGTGTTGTAAAATAAACTATGTATTTGTTCATCATTTGTAATATATTCGTTTGCTTTCATTGGGTTTCTTTTCTCAGCAACATCAAGCATCCTCCTCGAGGTCCGGAAAGGTCAAAACCAAGAACCAAGCCGGATACCTTGGAAAACAAATAAGCATACTGCATTGCATACTAACCTTGTTTTGTTTTGTAGGTTTTGTTATTATTTGTTTCTAACTTTGTTGCCATCTCAGGAAACATTGCTCGTCGCCGAGTGTTCCCTGTCAACCGCACGCACCGGTACCCTACTCGCAACAACCTTCCTGGTATTCAAATGGATCAAGTACAGCAAGATCTGACTGAGGTCAGAAATCAGATGGCTAATGAGAGAGTGGAAATGAGGAATCAGATGTCTCAATTCATGGCTGTAATGACTGGCTTGGCCCAGAGTCAAGAAAGATTAAGAGAACTGGTGGAAAGGCAAACTCCTGAAGAGCCTCCTCTTGGGACAAGAGGAACTAGCAACAATGAAAGGGGCCAGCCTCGTATTGATCCACCAGTATTTGGACCTCATCTGGATCCGGAAGTCAACATCCCGAGAAATGTACAAGGTAACACTGCTGCAGGCATGATCTTGCAAGAAGATCCTCAAGAAGAGTAATTTACTGTTATGGGAGCAGGAGATGAAGTCTATGACCGGAGGTTAGATGAAATTGCTGAGAAATTGAGATCTCTGGAGTCTCAGAATTCCTTGGGCTTCGATGTAATGGACATGGGGCTGGTGGATGGGGTGAGAATTCCCCACCAATTCAAACCCCCGTGCTTTGAGAAATACAATGGAACCTCTTGTCCACGAACTCACCTGCAGTCTTTCCTAGGAAGACTAAAAGCTTATACTATAAATGAGAAGCCGTGGATGTTCTACTTTGAAGACAGTCTGACTGGGGCTTCAAGAGAGTGGTATTCACACTTGACCAGGGCTACTATTAGATGCTGGAAGGACTTAGCTGAAGCCTTCATCAGGCAATATCAATACAATCTGGACATGGCTCCTAACAGGACCCTCCTGATGGGAATGTCCCAGTCCTCCAGAGAAAGCTTCAGGGAATATGCCCAAAGGTGGAGATAGCTTGCTGCTGCTGTCCAACCACCTATGTCGGAAAGAGAGATGGCCGACATGTTCATGAATACTCTTCAAGGAACATATATTGATAGACTGGCTGCCTTTTCCTCTACCAGCTTTGCTGATGTCGTCATAGCTGGTGAAAGGATTGAAAGCCTTTTAAAAATGGGCAAAATTTCTGATAGTGGTGCAAGTTCATCCAGTAATCCCAGAAAGCCTTTTGTGGGACCTCGAAGAGCCGGTGAGACCAATGCCATTCATGCCAGCAGGGGCAGACCTCAGTATGTCCACAGATCAGTAGCAGCTGTCACCATTCCAGCTCCGATTCCTCAGCAATCAACATATCAACAACAACAACCACATTATCAACAACAAGTTCAACATCCGCAACAGAGAACCTACAACAACAGCAATAACAATCAACAATAGCGACCCTTCCAACAAAGACCATCACAGGCAAACAGGGTAATTGACCCTATCCCTATGCCTTATGCTGCCTTATTGCCACAACTCCTGAAGCTTAACTTGGTTGAGTTAAGGACGTTGGCACCACCAGATCCCCTCAATCTTCCAAAGAATTATGATGTCAACGCCAGGTGTGCTTTTCACTCCAATGCACCTGGTCACAATACGGAAAAATGTAGGGCCTTACAAATGAAAGTCCAAGATCTGGTGGATTCTAAAGCCCTCAACTTTGCACCTCCTCCGAATGTCAACAGAAATCCTATGCCTAATCATGGTGGGCCGAGGATTAATACCATTGAGGAAGACAAACCATCTACCTTGATCACCAGTGTTTCACAAATTCGAACACCTTTGGTCGAAATTAAAGCTCAGCTTCTAGAGTGCCAAGTGTTTCCCGGGTGTGAGCTCGGTTGTGGGTATTGCAACATTGCAGTCAACGGGTGTGAAAATTTGAGAAGCGACATAGATGGTCTTATTAAGGATGGTAACCTTCAAATCTCAACAACGGCGCCTATAAATCCAGCAATTCCTTTAACAACAATTCCTAATTCTTCTACAACAACAGCAACAATCATTCCTACCGATTCATCAATATCATCAGCAATGGCTCCGTCCATCACCTCAACAAGTCAAAATTCAACAACCATTTCTTCTACAACATCAGCATTCACTTTATTAGCAGAATCTTCTACAACGCCAGCAAAAATCAATGAAGATGTCTCAACAGTTACAATCTACTATGACCCATCAGAGGTTCCTCCCAGCAGCAATTTCCAACAACAAACCATGGCACCTCCTGCCAGATCACCAGTCACAATTTACCTTGATCCGCACACCATTACAGTACCCTCCTCTGCAGCAGTCAGTCCAGTTACCATTACGGTACCTGGACCAGTTCCTTATGAAAGCAGTAATGCCATACCTTGGCATTATGGCTCTGATCTCTACTGCAACGGGGAGAAAATCACTCTGGATTCATCAACCTCTTCTCCACAAATTGATAATGTTGGGGGAGGCGGAGGCTTCACCAGAAGCGGACGCCTTTTTGCCTCACAAACACAAAGACCTAATGTTGAGGCAGAAGCTGCTGCCAAAGCAAAGGGAAAGAGTGTGGTACCTGAAGAGCCGACTCCCAAAGAAACTCAGAAGACATCTTTTGAACAAGATGTAGACGAGTTTATGAGAATCATAAAAAGAAGTGATTACAAGGTGGTGGACCAGCTTCACCAAACTCCCTCTAAAATCTCCATATTATCACTGTTGATGTGTTCTGAAGCTCACAGGAACGCATTGTTGAAAGTCCTGCACGCAACATACGTGCCGGAGGAGATTACTGTTAATCAGCTAGAAACTGTGGTTGCAAATGTCAACACCAGTCATGGACTGGGCTTTACCAATGCTGACTTAACAACGGAGGGATGCAACCATAACAAGTCTTTGCATATCACCTTGGAATGCAAGGGTGCTGTTCTGTCTCATGTGCTGGTGGACACTGGGTCATCACTCAATGTTCTACCAAAGAAAGCCTTAGTGAAGCTGGAGTATGATGGTTTGGCACTGCGTCCGAGTAATTTGGTGGTGAGAGCATTTGATGGCTCTAAAAGATCAGTGCTTGGGGAGATTGATTTGCCTGTGATGATTGGCCCGCAGACTTTTAAAACTACCTTCTTTGTGATGGACATACAGCCGGCCTACAGCTGTCTGTTGGGTAGACCCTGGATCCACGCCGCTGGCGCTGTTACGTCTACCCTTCACCAGAAGTTGAAATTCGAGTGGGAAGGCCAGAACCATCTGTGGGGAGGAAGACATCTTTGTTAGCCAGCTGGCTACGTATAAGTACATAGAAATTGATGGGGAGATCCATGAAACCATGAGCCAAGGGTTTGAGGCCTTGAACATTAATGAAGCATCTGCTGTACTGGGAACTTCCATAACTTCATACCAGCAAGTCCGGAAGGTTGTTGAGGAAGGTACCGCCCAAGGCTGGGGCAAGCTGCTGCCCGTGGAAAAGAAAGAATACTGATTTGGGTTGGGTTACAGACCAACTCAACAAGATCAATCAGAGGCTGCAAAGGAGCCCAAGTTTGTCAGCGGGGGAATGCTCACCCCGGATGCTGTGAACAATTTGGAAGACGAGGAGGAAAGCGACCGCAACCTGGAGAGCTGGATACGTCCAAGGATCCCGAGGAGCCAAGTCCTTAACTGGTCTTCCCAGGAAATTATAAGGGTTACTCCTGCAGAGTAATTATTATTTCCTGTATTTTAAAGCATGCATCAAGTCTTGCATCTTGCCCAAGATGTCAAGACTCATTTTGTAATCGGGCCATCTTGTATTTTGTGCAAAGATCAATTAATGAATATCAGGACATCTTTTGCAAATGAGTCTTTTTCTTTTCCGCTCACTGTTTTTCATTTTTCACTTTTTGTACAAAAATAAAATGGCAGTGCTTTTCAAAATAAATAACTCCATTTTCACTTTTTCTAAATAAGATAAAACTGGTCACTAAAATGAACAAATCTAAGCCCTTGCAGAAAGTGCCCTCCAGATTGCACCGACAACAACACTGCTATGACCTCGTATGACTTTGACAATTCAATCAATCAAGCCGATGAAGGGGTTGAAGAAGATTATGAGCTACCTGAAGAACTAGCCAGGTTGTTGAGACAAGAGGAGAAGGTTATTACTCCTCATCAGGAGGAGGTTGAGACAGTTAATCTTGGTATAGAAGAAGAAATGAAAGAAGTCAAGATTGGGGCCTGCTTACAAGATTCAGTGAAAGAACAACTGATTGACATGCTCAGGGAATATGTGGATGTTTTCGCTTGGTCTTATCAGGATATGCCGGGGTTGGACACCGATATTGTCACACACAAGCTACCTCTGAAAGAAGACTGCCCACCAGTAAAACAGAAGTTGCGCCGTACTCGCCCAGATATGGCAATGAAGATAAAAGAAGAGGTACACAAGCAGTGGGACGCCGGCTTCCTTGCTGTGACTAGCTATCCTCCGTGGGTTGCTAATATTGTACCCGTTCCTAAGAAAGACGGCAAGGTAAGGATGTGTGTGGATTACCGGGATCTGAATAGAGCCAGCCCGAAAGACGATTTCCCATTACCTCACATTGATGTATTGGTCGACAATACGGCTCAGTTCTCAGTGTTCTCCTTCATGGATGGATTTTCAGGATACAATCAGATCAAGATGTCACCTGAAGACATGGAGAAGACAACTTTCATCACGCCCTGGGGCACGTTCTGTTATAAGGTGATGCCATTCGAACTGAAGAATGCTGGTGCCACTTATCAACGGGCTATGGTAACATTATTCCATGACATGATCCATAAAGAAATTGAATGTTATGTGGATGACATGATTGCCAAGTCCCTCACAGAAGAAGACCACCTGGTGAATCTGTTAAAGTTATTCAAGCGTCTGAGGAAGTACCAGTTGAAGTTAAACCCCAACAAATGCACATTCGGGATGCGATCCGGTAAGCTGCTGGGATTTATTGTAAGTGAAAAAGGGATTGAAGTTGACCCTGATAAAGTCAAAGCCATTTAAGAAATTCCTGCACCTAAGACTGAAAAAGAAGTTCGGGGGTTCTTAGGTAGATTGAACTACATTTCACGGTTCATATCTCACCTTACTGCGACCTGTGAACCTCTGTTCAAGCTGTTAAGAAAAGAACAAATGGTCAGGTGGAATGAAGACTATCAAAGGGCTTTTGACAAAATCAAGGAATACTTACAGGAGCCTCCAATCCTTATGCCTCCAGTTGAAGGAAGACCTCTAATCATGTACTTGACAGTATTAGAAGAGTCAATGGGGTGTGTGTTGGGCCAGCATGACGAGTCTGGTCGAAAAGAGTATGCAATATACTACCTAAGCAAAAAGTTTACCGACTGTGAACAACGGTATTCACTGCTCGAGAAAACTTGCTGTGCTTTAGCGTGGGCTGCTCGCCGACTGAGGCAGTATATGTTGACCCACACCACTTTGTTGATCTCCAAGATGGACCCAGTTAAGTACATATTTGAGAAGCCAGCTCTTACCGGGCGGGTTGCAAGATGGCAAATGATCCTCACAGAATATGACATCCAGCACACATCCCAAAAAGCTATCAAGGGCAGTGTGTTGTCTGATTACCTTGCTGAGCAACCCATTCATAAGAGCAAAAGATCACGAAGAGCCTGTTCACACTGAAGGGCCTGACCCAGAAGAAGAATGGACTATGATGTTTGATGGGGCTGTTAATATGAATGGTCGTGGTGTTGGTGCAGTACTCATTACACCTAAGGGAGTTCACATGCCTTTCTCGGCAAAACTCCCCTTTAACTGCACTAACAACGAAGCTGAATACGAAGCTTGTATTATGGGTCTTGAGGAAGCCATTGACCTCAGGATCAAGACTTTGACTATGTTCGGAGATTCAGCTCTGGTAATTAATCAAACCAACAGCAAATGGTACACTCACCAGGATCATCTGATACCTTATCGGGATTATACAAGGAGGTTGTTTACTTTCTTCACAACAGTCAAGCTTGAGTATATACCTCGAGACGAGAATCAGTTTGCAGACGCTTTGGCTACCATTTCATCCATGATCAAAGTTCAAGCTGCCAACTTTGTGCCTCGAATATCAATATCCAGACTGGACAGACCAGCATACGTGTTCTCAGCAGATGTTGCTAAAGATGATAAGCCTTGGTTCCATGACATTAAGTGCTTCTTGGAGGATCAAACATACCCATCCGGGGCATCTTCCAATGATAAGAAGACATTGAGAAGGCTGGCTGGTAGTTTCTTCTTGAATACTGACGGTTCCTTGTACAAGAGAAACTTTGATATGGTACTTCTCAGATGTGTTGATAAGGCAGAGGCAGACTTGTTGATGCACGAGGTACATGAAGGATCATTTGGTACCCATGCTGGAGGACATGCCATGACTAAAAAGTTGTTGAGATCAGGCTACTACTGGATCACGATGGATGCAGACTGTTGTGCTTATGCCAGAAAATGTCATAAATGCCAGATTTATGCAGATAAAGTGCATGTGCCTCCCAATCCTTTGAATGTGATGTCTTCACCCTGGCCCTTCGCCATGTGGGGCATTGATATGATTGGCAAGATTGAACCGACTACTTCAAATGGCCACAGATTCATCCTGGTAGCCATTGACTATTTCACCAAGTGGGTTGAAGCAGCTTCTTATGCAAATGTTACAAGGCAAGTGGTAGCCCGATTTCTGAAGAGAGATATCATTTGTCGGTATGGAGTTCCCGAGCAAATCATTACTGATAATGGTTCCAACTTGAACAATAAAATGATGGTAGAACTATGCCGGGACTTCAAGATCCAACACCACAATTCTTCTCCTTACAGGCCAAAGATGAATGGCGCTGTAGAGGCAGCTAACAAGAATATCAAGAAGATTGTGCAGAAGATGGTAGTTACCTATAAAGACTGGCACGAAATGCTACCATTTGCCTTGCATGGGTACCGTATATCAATCAGAACATCTACTGGGGCAACGCCATATCAGCTTGTGTATGGTATGGAGGCAGTCCTACCTGTGGAAGTTGAGTTACCATCTTTACGGGTATTGATGGATGTTAAATTGAATGAAGCAGAATGGGTCCGATCTTGGTATGAACAACTAAGTCTGATTGAAGAAAAAAGGTTAGCTGCAATCTGTCATGGGCAGCTGTATCAGAAAAGAATGAAGAAAGCCTTCGATCAAAAACTCAGGCTCCGAGAATACCAAGTAGGAGATCTTGTGCTGAAAAGACTCCTCCCTCCTCATACAGACCACAGGGGCAAGTGGACTCCGAATTATGATGGTCCGTTCATAGTAAAGAAAGTTTTCTCTGGTGGAGCACTGATGCTCAGTACTATGGATGGTGAAGACTTCCCGTCCCCTGTGAATTCAGATGCAGTTAAAAAATACTTCGCATAAATGACCCGCTGGACATAAAAACAGAATGTAAGTCCAGGCAAAAATAGGGCATCCCGGCGAGTCAAAAACAGAATAAAAGACTCGGGCAAAAATAAGGGAAAAAAATGTACACCCGCTGAGTTGAAAAGCCGCATTGGACAACTCAGGCAAAAATGGGTATCTCGGTGGATTGAAAACCCGAAAGGGCGATCCACGCAAAATAAGGGAATAAGCGAACAACTGCATTCTGAATTCATCTGTATCACTTACAACATGGTAAGCTTCGAAAGGTTCAAGCATCGGTCAGAATCAGCCTCCCCCAGAAAGCAAGATGAGAAGAATGTCAGATGTCATACGAGGCATAGCAAAAGGGGAAGCTCCTTGAAGCGTCATCAATATTGCCAACACCCATTTGTTTCTCAATTTGTAACGATTTCCTCATTTCAGGGGATCCGTTTCTTTGACTGTATCTTGCCAATTCAGGGCACATAAATTATTAAAATCAGGTTTTCAGTCATATTCCGTCTCGTATATTATATTTTCATTTGCAAAATGTCCGATGTCCTTAAGATATTGATTGCATAAATACAGATGCTTCCCTTCTAAAAATGCGTGCTTACAGGAAATATACTTATTCCCGGGAGTGTCTAAACTCCTATGGCAGAATCCAGTAAGGGATACCTCGGAGTACTTGTGTGTTTCTTTGTCATACAGGATTGCAGGTGTTCAAAGCGCAACATGGGGCATGAAAAGCAACTCCCCAGCAAGCTGCCAAATCGTTACCTACTCAGCACGTCTTCCAAATGACACCAGAGATGCTTTATCCCCAGCTGAGTTGCCAGTCATCATTCCTCCTCAGCCAAATGTCAGACAGGGAACTATCTCCCCACAGAGTTTCAGCCTCTATCCAGAAGAGCAATGTCCGAAGATCTCACAACAGAGTGACGAAAGCTTCTACGGACCCCAGCTGGGTCCCTCATTACCAAGATAGGTTTATCAATGACCTACTTCCCCATGCAGAGTCATATATGTCAGGTCTACCAAGGATCTCATCCCCGGCTAGGACATCCACTTCAGGCAGATCAGCCGGAGATCTTCGCCGCAACGGGATCCGAACCCCGGATCGGTATCTCTGCATAATCATATCATTCGCATCATATTTTCCCCCAGAGCGTAGCATTCCGTCTAATACGGAGCATTACGGCAAAAATCAAACATATTGCATAAATCATAAGCCATGTTCTGAATCACACTTATAAATACTGACATACCATCAGCGATATACCGGATACTTCCCAAACTCCCCGGCAGAATACAGTTACATGCTCCTTTAGACACTCGTCTGTGTCATCATTCCCCAGTAAAATTGCCCGAGCAAACAGATGCATATACATTACAGATGCTTCTTGACACTCGTCTGTGTCATATCCCCAGCAGAAAGCCAAAGCGTCCCCTTTGCACTCACAAACACATGTTTACGTATATCTACACACTCCTCTGACACCCGTCCGTGTCGCCTACCCCAGCATAATCCTAAACACTTTATAGACCAAATACTTGTTTATAATACACATTCTTCCAACACCCGTCCGTGTCGTGCTCTCCCCAGCAAGTTGAACACTCGTATGTGTCTCACCCATGTTTACTTATTTCAGATACTCGTCCGTATCTCGTGTATACCACTTAAATCCCCTTAGAATCAACACTCGTCCGTGTTCTTTGTTAACTAGTAGGTACTAGTCCGTATCATCATCTCTGAACATGCGTCAAGCGTTTTCTTCCACTGATACTCGTCCGTATCATAGTCTTAAGGATGCTCGTCCGCATCTTTAATCTATACACCGTGTCAAACACTTATATCTTCATGAAACTAGACACTTGTCTGTGTCTACCATTCCCCAGAAAAATTCCCGGCAAATCTTGATAAAACTATTTCCTTTCTATCTGACATTCGTCCTATGTCATGATACCTTTCGGCAGCCGTACCCTGTCAGGTGATCGTCCTTCACCTTCTTGATGATCGTCCTTCATCATCCCCAGCGGAGTCTCTACTTATTAGAACCCCTTTCTATCTGACATTCGTCCTATGTCATGATACCTCCCGGCAGCCGCACCCTGCTAGGTGATCGTCCTTAACCTCTTGATGATCGTCCTTCATCATTTTTATCCGATGGTCGTCCCCATCGTTGTTTTTGTTATCTGACATTCGTCCTACGTCATGATAAACCCCGAGAGTAGCCGTACCCTGCTAGGTGATCGTCCTTCACCTCTTGATGATCGTCCTTCATCATGCTTATCCGATGGCCGTCCCCATCATCGACCTTTTCATCCGACATTCGTCCTATGTCGTGATGCTTTCGGCAATCGTACCTTGCCAGGTGATCGTCCTTCACCTTAGATGATCGTCCCTCATCTTACCCCCAACAGAGCAGCCGTCCCCTGCTAGGTGATCGTCCTTCACCTTGGATGACCGTTCCTCATCATTTATTTTTTCAACCCGATGGTCGTCCCCATCATTTACCTTTAATCCCCAGAGAATCTTATAACTTTACTTGATGGCCGTCCCCATCATGATCCCTCTATTTCCCCGGCAAGTCGATCGTCCCCGTCATTGCTTCATCCCCAGCAGTCGTCCTCTGCTCGACGGTCGTCCTCCGTCGCCCGCATCTTATAATCATATTTTACTTCCTTTTACAATCTATATCCCTTTTCTTCTTCATTTCAGTGAGTGCAAATTTTGGACTGTCTTTGGTATTCAACCACAAGTTATCTTGTTCGCCTGTCAAGCCGTTGCTTACATCCTGCACAGCTAACTCATGTTTGAATAGGGGCAGCTGTAAACACCCCAAATTTTCCCTCACCCATTCACACCATGGCTTGTGACTCTTTTCATTTGCATAAGTTCAACCATAGCACCTCATATTGCATTTTTGTTTCACTGCATTAATTCAAAGCCATCTGCATCTAGGGTTTGTGATCTGAGCCATCCCTGGGCCATTTGAGCCACTCCAAAGGTCTTAAATCATCTCAAGAGGGTCCATGTGTGTTCAAGCATCATATTATATCCTCACAAGGTCAAAGGAGTCAAAGAATCACAAGAACTGAGAAAGGCATGGAAGCAGAGCCAGGCTTAACTGCACAGATGACCTAGAATTAGGGTTTTGGTTTCAGAGGCCATAACTCCAAATTTTTTGGTCATTCTTGTTTCTATTGGTCTCCATATGTTATGAGGATCATGCATATCAATTTTCATGAAGAAATTCAATGGGGAAGGCATCTGATCAGGAGATGACTTCTTGAGCAAGTCAGTGCAAAATCAAGGCATCTGAGGCCCCCAATGACCCAACCAAAGAGGTTTCTCCATCATTTTGAATGTGTGTTATCTTTATTTGATCATAGAAGATGTTATAAGTTCACAAAATTGAAGAATTTCAAGCCATTTGCAAAGTTGCCTTTTTGGGAAAGTGACTTATAATGTAAACTTGCCATTTTGGGAAAGTTTTTCAACCTCCTCTTATTGATTCAAAAATGCTTCAAATGGAAAAACTTTGGTCATTAAAGTTGTAGATTAGATCATTCCCTTTCCAAAAAGTACAAGAAATCATTCTAATTCATTTTTAATCAAAAGTTATGGCTTGTCAAAGTTGGACAAAATCACCAAATTTCCACTTTTGGCACCAAAGAGGGATTTTTGCAAATTCAAGTTCTAAGCACTTTCAAGACCTCTAAATGACTTCTTTGCATCATTACAACATATTGCAACTTAGAAAAGTCAGAATTGCCCAAGAGTTTACAAGGTTCATGCCTTGGATCACAAACTTGCATAAGCCATTTTCCATAAAATTCTCCAAAAAGGAATTCTTGCAAGAATGATGTCCAAGGATTGGTTTGACTTCTAATTGGTATCAAAACACCATAACAACATCACATAACTCATTTTGCTACAAATTGCAAGCCAGCCAGCTGCTATCCAAGCCAGCCAGCTGCATCTTTTTGATCCTAGGGCTCACCATAAACCATGCTGAGGCAAGACACCCCATTGAACCACTTCTGTTCCAGCCCATGCTTATAGTACACATACTTTTGACTTTTTGCATTTTTGCCCATGCCAATCAAACTGTGCCACTACCAACTCTCTGCCCAATCAGAGTCTAATATGTGGACCTCAAGCATCCCAAAACACACCACACACAAACCAGAAACTTCCCACAATCCAGCATTCCCAAAAATCTGTCAAAAACTCCTCCTCTTCGAAACTCTTCACACAACCATCAAATTTCCATTTTTCTTTCACCAACAAACCACAAATCATCCACAGAACCAGAATCCACCAGTGAAACAACCTGAAACATCACATACACAGACCTCCATTTCTGCTACACCAGAATTGCAGCTTTTAAACTAGCCATTATCAAAGCCTCCTAAGCTTCATTTCATCATCAGGGTGTTCAAAGAAGCAGGATTGCACAAAGGGAGAGTCCAAAAAGCTCAGAATCAGAGAGTCTTCATCTCAGGTAATATGAAGAACTTTTTTTCCAGAGTTTAGTTTTTAAGTTCTTTTATGATTTTGTATGTTCCCCTGATCATGGGGATGTGTTTGCTTTTGAAAATGGTTGCGAAACCATCATGTATGGTGTCTCTGAACATTTGCCCGTGTTTTACATTTTGCTTCGATTCATGCTTGTGAGGTAAAATAAATGAGTTTCAGGTGAGGGTTTAGGTTTAGAAGAGTGAGAGGATCATTTTGGTGGAAGAAATTTGAGGTTTGGTGACCTGTAGAAGAAGCTAGGGTTTTGTGTCGTCGGAGAAGACGACCGGAGTACTGTTCCGGTCGCCTGAAGGTCATTATGCCCTAATCCCATTAATTAGCAACTTTGAATGTAGGCCGTGCGATTGTTCTTTCCCGCGTGCATTGGATGGATGAGATCTGGTCATTAAGCCCTAATCAGTCATTAATTAGTTTAATTTAGGATTATTTGAATAATTAATTAAGTTTAGGGAAGTTTGAACCTGGGCCGTCCAGATGCGCGCCAGGTCAAACTTCCCAAGCCCAGATTCAATCTGGACTCTCCATTGCTCATACTTTCTTTTTATTTAATTTTTATTTCATTTTATTTGTTTTATTTTTTACGAATTTTTAAAAATAGCAAAACACATTAAAAAATTCTGAATTTTTTTGTCAAACCTTTTATTAATTTTCAGAACCCAAAAATATTTTTATTTTTATTTTTTGCATCAAAAATCATTTTTAAATCATTTAAATGTTTATTTTTAATTAGTTAATGGAAATTAATTAATTAAAAATGCATTTAGGTATTTAAAAATCACCAAAAAATTCACATTGCATTTTGATACATTTAGAAACATTGTCCAACTCTTCAAACAAATTTATTTTTGGTTCTTGACCAACTTTGATAATTTTCATTGGAATTAAAGTTATTTAAAGGCAATATTTTGGTCCTAACTTAGAAAAATTCATTCTGCCTAACCATGAAGAGTTTGATGATGGTTCTTCTTGCATTGCATCCTTCATATCATGTAGTTTCTAGGGTAAAATTGGTTTGAATTTATCTTTCATTTTCAATTTAATGTGCATTTTTCCTTTTGAGGTTCCTTGAAACCCTAGTTGACTTGAGAAAATCATAACTTCCATTAGGTTAAGAGTTAGGTCTTCCCCTTTGGGCAGTGAACTTGTGTAGGGTTAGGTTTCCTTTGATCCTATTTTCCATTTTTTTATCTTGCCATTTGCTTCTGATTTTTGAATTTTGCATTGCATATTGTATGTAAACCCTAATTCTTGCCTTCATTTGCATCCATCTCTCATATGCTTGCATTCAAGAACTTGCCATGAAATTTTGTGCATCCATATGACATATAAGACATCTTAGGATATATTAGAATCATATTTGATCATTGCATCTTTCATTTTCCTTGTTGTGCATTCATTTCATTACATAAACTTTCATGAACTTTCATGGTTCAAAGTATGCTTCATTTGCATCCTCATCCTTGTATGATCATCCACAACTCTTGACATGTGTTTGCATCATCTCTTAGCATCTTTAACATCATGTTCATGCTTCTGACTTTGTCTTGCATCATGGCATTTCATTTCATTTTCATTTCATTTCATTTCTTTTGCTAACTTTTCAGGTGGTAAGTTGTTTTGAGAAGTGAATTTGCCTTCACTTCTCACAATCTCTTCTCATCTATCTCTTGCATCATTGCTGCATTTTATATTTGTATTAGAGTGATCTTGCTCATTCATGTTCATCTCTTACTTTCTTTCTTCAAGCAACTTGTCTTCTTAGGTGAAGCAAGTTGTCTTATTTCTTTCTGCTTCTCCTCCTTTCATCTGTTTCTTTCCTGGTGGCTTTTCTCCTGAAGATCTTTTGCAAGCCTCATAAACCCTAGGAACAACCAATCATGATCATAATTAGGGTTTGATTAGTCCACCATTTAGTTTTTCCTTTGTGTCATCTTTGAGTCTTCTCATCTCATCTCTTAATCAAGGATTAAACCCTTAAGGTTTTAAGACTTTGTGATTAAGGTTATGCCTGTATCCTTCTATTAGGATGGAGTGCATAACTTTAATCCTAAGTGTTAAACCCTTAACGTGTTTAAATCCTTTAATCAATCCATCTAATAATCACTAAGACATCAAGCTTGTAACTTGGGCCTTGCATTAGGGTTCTAATTCTTCCTTAAGTGGTTAAGAAGGACTAACCCTAGTGTTAATGGACAAGTCCTCCTCAAGTTGTCTTACAAACCATAAAATCCATTTCTTAATCATAACATCAACTAAAATCCATTTAATAAAGGTTTTGTTTTGTCATGAGGTTAATCCCTAATCATGGATTAAGTTGAGGAGCCTTCCTCAGTTTAAATGTTCTCATCTATTATCCTTCTATTAGGATGGTGTAATGAGTCCATTAAATCCTTGATTATGGCTTAAACTCATTACTTAACACTAAACAAAAACAACAAAAACATCTAAATAAGTACAAGTAGGTTAATGATCTTAACCCTACATCAATGGTGATTAAGTATGAGGTGTTTACTTCATACTTAAGGTATTCTCATTACCCCTAATCAGAGGGAGGATGTGATGAGTTTACTAACCCTTGGTCTAGACTTAAGCTCATTAACTTATGACAAACACCAAAAAGCAATAAAAGATTGAAAACACAAAAACAAACAATAATCGTCTCCCCCGGGATTCTTTTCTCATCATCTTCACTCACAAACGAGAATTTGCTTCTTCCGTCTAATGCAAGACAGTTAGCACCTGAGCCAGACAGGTCATACACTTGAGCATAGACAAGCAAGCAGTTCACAAGTCAATTTATCTTTCAGTCTCTTTGAGTCGAACTACGGTGTTCTGACTTCCTCATTGCACGAGAGGATACGTAGGCATAACTTAACAGTTATTGAACAAAAGTCTCTGTATATTCCCCCTCATTCCAGCATCATTCTCTGAGCCTCACTATCTTGAGCATTTCATTCCTTCTTTACACTGACACTCTCATACATCACTTCACATTTATTTCACACTGACACTTGCATTCTTTCCAGCTTTGATACACAAGTTGCACTGACACTACCCCTTTAAAACACAAATCTTTTAAGCATGGATCCCGTCGAGTACGACGGACAATCTGGGTGCTAATACCTTCCCAAGTTGTAACCAACCCCCTTTCTCAGTCTCCCTGGTTCGCAACCGTCTTATCCATCTTTTCTTAGGTTTATGCAGCATTACCTTTCCTTCGGGATAAAAATGCCTAGCTGACGACTCTTTTCTTTTCTTCTTTCGCCGACCGTTCGCGCTTGTACCAGGATGCAAATCTTTGGGAGCGACATGAAGGCATGGACTTCGATTGGGCTTTGAACTGAGTTGCATGGACTGAGCTGATTAGGGTGAAGGAAAATTCTCTGGTTGAAGCGAACGATTCTCATAATGGGTATCTCTATTGAATTATTTTTCGTGATTAGGTTTCTGGAATTTTAGACTTGAGACGAGCGTTTTAAAAGTGAGACGAGCAACTTGGAGGTTGAGATGGTCATGTTGACATTGAGATGGGCATCTCACGTATGAGACGACCAACTTGGATGTGAGATGGGCATCTCACATCTGAGACGGGCGTCCCACGGATGGATTGTGCAGAATGGCTTTTTCTTGCTCTTTTCCTTCTATTTTTCCCTTGTTTCTTGTCCAATAAACTTCATTTTAAACTTTTGCCTCCAAAAGTCATGTTTGATCAAATATCTACAAAACAAACACAATCCTTGCATAAAATCGTCCAAAATACATAAATTAACATGTTAAACAATCGGAGACCGCATTAAATAATCGATACGAATTCGAGTTATCAGCAGGCAAGGTGAGTAAATTCACATTCAATATAAATAATATAAAGACAAAATTATAAGACCACATACACCAATACATCATTTACATTAAGTGTCACCCACATACCACAAAATCTATCACATCATCATAAAACAAATGCATTCATGTTATGCCACCAACCCTCCACAAGGGAGTACAACATAAACAACAACACCTCAATCCACACTATGGGATTGAAGCCTCTATCATCATAAGTATGCCATGAATGCAACGATGCAACAACATCAACATAATCATCTTAATCAACATTTGTATCAACATTCATCATTATTCATCATGCATACATTTACTACTTTATCTACTCATGTCATCAATACTACGTATCATCATAATTCCACCTAATCATCTAAACATCATTTTCATCATAATTCTCACACATATAACATTTTATAGCATGGTAAGAATTCACAACAACATCATAACAACACAATACAACAAAACAAGAAATTACGAGTCAATCAGGAAAATAAATTATTTTTCAAAAGCTACTGGTCTCGCTAAGCGAGCATCATTTTCGCTAAGCTAGCAACTCTCTGTTTTCGAACTTCCCAAAGTCTTACTCGCTCGCTAAGTGAGAAGGCAGATTTTAGCAGAAAACTCTGGATTTTCCACACATCCCAGCCACGCCCAAAACCCTAAAAACCACCAATTATCAACAGAAAACAACATAATCCACTCTTCCTACCCATTGTCATCCTATAATCATCAATTATAACATCTAACAACATCAAACCATCCACAATCTACCAACAATTCTATTAACCCTATGGTTTCCCTCAAAAATCCCTTTTTCTCATAAGACTATTGATACATTATAGATATTGAAAGAGAACTACTCCCCATACCTTAGTCGATTGAGCTTTCTCGATCACTTATTGAGCAATTCCAACCTTTGTCTCATTGTTCCTCAGAGCAACCTTTAATCTTCACCCAAAAACACGAATTATGAGAAACCAAATGTATTCCTTTTTCTCATAAACTTCTCAAAAGACCATCTTACGCCTAAGACCTTCAACATTTTTTATTTTATTTTTAATAATAATATTTAAAATAATATCCAATTATTCTAATATCACTATTTAATAAAAAAATTAATTCTTCTTAATATTCCACAAATTACCACATGCTCATAAATAATTAAATTATGAAATTGGGGTGTTACAATAGTCATTATCTTCGTCACCCTAACCAGTTGACAAAAGGCCTAATATCCCTTCGAATTGAAGGTCTTCTCCTACGATCTCTCTATCCCATTGAAAACCATGGGTTGGGTGTAAATAAAGGGAGTAAAATGTCGCATTAGTAGGTGCAGATGCAAACCCAGCGGGACTGCATGGAGCAATGTTTGCCAGATTTATGTCGAAATGATGTTTCTCCACATGGTTAACCTCAACCATAAAGTAGCTTTAGTCAACCTCGATGTTTTCTGCTATACCATCATTCCTCCATATAGAGATTCTTTGGTGGAGCGAAGAGGGTGTAAACACCCCAAATTTTCCCTCACTTTTTCTCACACCATGGCTTGTGATCTTTCATTTTTGCATTAGCATAAGCATATCATATCCCACTGCATAGTTCATTTCATCTGCATCTAGGGTTTGTGATCTGAGCAATCCAAGGAGTGATCTGAGCCATCCCAAAGGTCTTGAAGCTTGCCAAGAGGGTCCATGTGTGTTCCATAATCATAATATGCTCCCCAAAGTTCATGAAAGTCAAGATATCACAAAGAATGGCAAAGGCATAGAGGCAGAGCTAGGGTTTTCCTACATAGATGACCAAAATTAGGGTTTTGGTTTCAGAGGCCTTAATCCCAATATTTTCGGTCATTCTTGTTTCTAATGGTCTCAATATGTTATAAGGATCATGTGTACCAAATTTGATGAAGAAATTCATTGTGGAAGTCATCTGATCATTGGGTAACTTCTTGAGCAAGTAAAGCCAAAATCAGGGCATCTGAGGCCCCCCAACAAGGGTACCAAAGGGTCATCATCATCATTTTTAGTCTCTATGATCTTTATTTGATCTTAGAAGTGTTTGGAAGTTCACAAAGTTGAAGAATTTTGGGCCAAATGTAAACTTGCTATTTTTGGAAATAACTTGTAATGGAAACTTTCCATTTTGGGAAAGATTTTCAACCTATTCTTTCATGACCAAAAATGCTTCAAATGGAAAATTCTTGGACATGAAAGTTGTAGATTATGTCTTCCCATTTTCAAAAAGTACTAGAAAATGTCTTGATTCATCCTAGAACTCAAGATATGGCCTTTCAAAGTTGGCAAAAATCCTATAATTTTCAAGTTCATGCCAAAGAGGATTTTTTGCAAATTCAAGTTTCAAGCCATTTCATGACCTCTAATTGATTGCTAGGCATCATACAAACATAGTGCAATGCATTTGAACCAAAATTGTGCCTTGGATTGCAAGATTCATCAAGGCATTTTCACAAAATTCTCAAAGAGGGAAAGTTGCAAAACCTCTTGGAACCTTCCATCCACGTGTGCCAGCTGCATAAAATCAATCCTATGGCCCTCCATGAATCAGGCTGAGGCCAGACACCCCTTGAAGCAGCTCCTGCCTTGGCCCATACCTCCAAGTACACAAATTTGACTTTTTTGCAACTTTCCCATACCAATCACAATAGGCCACACCAACTCTCTGAACCAATCACATTTGTTTATACAAACCTCAAGCACTCCAAAGCACACAACACACAAGCTCAGAACCTCCAAGAACTCATCTTTCACAAAATTTGCCAAAAGCTTCCTTTCTTCGATTCTCAAAAACCAGCCATCAAACCTCAAAACAAACTTCACCAATCATCTCAATATCACTCATAGAACACAAAGCAACTCTTGAATTGGCCTGAAAGCACACAAAACCAAAACACGATTTCTGGTGCAGCAGAACTGAATCATCAAAATCAGCCATCACAAACTTGTCTCAAGCATTCCAGAAGACTAAGGGGGATCCATTGGAGTGATTTTGCATCAAGGAAAGGTCCAGAAAGCCCAAAATCAGAAAGCTCCATCTCAGGTATACCTCAAGAACATTTTTCCAGAACTTGTTTTTAAGTTACAATATGAATCAATATGCTCCCCTGATCATTGTGATGTAATTATTTTTGAAAATGGTGGAGAAATCAGGGTGTATCGTTCTTCTGAAAGTTTGACCTAAAATTTGTTCTTGTTCGATTCTCTTTGTATGTGTATGATAAATTGTTTTTGTTGCTGGATTTGAGTTTTTTGATGTTTAAAGTTTGATTCTGGAGCATTTGGTGAGTTTTTATGTTGATTTGAGTGAACTCAGGGGAGGGGGTGCCGGAGAAGACGACCGGAGCTTGCTCCGGTCGCCTGAAAATACTTAGGGTTTGTGATTAGGACTAATCCACCCAGTTTGAATGTAGGCCGTCAGATTGTATTTAGCGCGTGATTGGAGGGCTAGGATGTGTCCACTTAAACCCTAATTTTTTAATTAGTTTAATTAATTAGGATTAATTTAAATTTTCCAGATTGAATCTCAATCACACAAACACGCGCGCGGTCAACTCCCTCCATCCCAGTTCAAATCCTGGCCCTCAGATGTGCATACTTTCATTTAAATCAATTTTTATTTCATTTTCTTTGCATTTTCTTTCTCATTTTATTTAAAATAGTCAAAAACATAAAAAAAATGATCTTTTGCATTTCTGATCCAAATAATTTTTTTAACCTAAAAATGATTTTTATTTTATTTTTTGCATTAAAAAGTATTTTTAAAATATTTAAATGTTATTTTTAATTAATTAATGGATTTTAATTAATTAAAAATGCATTTAGGTTTCTAAAAATCACCAAAAAATTCATGAACCATTCCAATACATTTTCAAACTCATCATACAAATTTCTTTTTAGGTTTGATCATAATTTCACAATTTTCTTTGAATTAGGGTTCTTAAAAATCATTTTTCTAACCCTAACTTGAAAAATTCATTTCTGCCTAACCATGATGAGTTTGAACTTGATTCTTTTTGAATTGTTTCACATATTGCATATAGTTTCTAGGTTATTTTTCTCATGAATTTATCTTGCATTTTCAATTTGATTTGCATTTTCCCTTAAGAATCACCCAAAAACCCTAGCAATCTTAGAAAATCCATAACTTCCATTAGGTTAAGCTTCTGACTTTCTCCTTTGGGTTGTGATCTTATATGGTATTAGGGTTTGTTTGAGTCCAATTTCCATTTTTTATCATGATGTATGCTTCTGTCTTGGTCATTTGCATCTCATACATTCATAAAACCCTAATTTCTCATGTTCATTTGCATTCATCTTTGCATATCATCATCATGTGAACTTGCCATGACATTTAAAACATTTATATGTCATCTTATACATCTTAGGACATGTATGAAGCTTTGCTTGACCATTTCTTCATTCATTTGCTATGCTTTGCATCCATTACACTTCCTGAACATCCATGTGTTTCCATGCTTCTAAACATGCTTCCTTTGCATCTCATACTTGTATGATCATTCATATGCATCTTGTATGACTTTGCATAATCTCATATGTCATTTAAATTGCATTCTCACTTCTGACTTTGGTCTTTACATCTCATTTATATTCATTTCCTTTTTCTTTATGTCTTATGTATTCATACTAACCTTTTCAGGAACTTTTGGTAAGCTATTTGGGAGGTGGATTTGCCTTCACTTCCCATATCTTCTCATCAATCATATGCATATTTACTTGTCTTTGAAGTGAACTTGTTTCACTTGTGTTCCATTCTACTCACTTTCTTTCTTTTAAGTTACTTATCTTCTTCAGGAAGTAAGTAACCTATTCTTCTTTCTCCTTCTCTTTTCATCTGCTTCTCTTCCTTGGTGGCCTCCTGAAGATCTTTCTCTTAAGCCTCACAAACCATAGGATATCCAAGCATGATAATATTTAGGGTTGTGTTTAGTCCCCATAGTTTTTACCTTTGAGTCTCCTTGAGTCTCTCTTCTCATCTCAATAATCAGAGACTAAACTCTTAAAGCTTTAGGACTTTGAATTAGGGTTATGCCTGCATCCTTATCTTAGGATGGAGTGTATAACTTTAATCCTTAGTGTTAAACCTTTAATTTGTTTACACCTCTTAATAAAAACACTTAATAATGATCAAGACTTAAGCTTGTAACTTAGGCCTTACATTAGGGTTCCATCTCTTCCTTATGGTTAAGAGGGACTAACCCTAGTGTTTAATGGACAAGTCCCCCTCAAGTTGTCTTACAAACATAAAAAACACTTCTTCATCTCATCTTTAATTAAAATCTACTCAATAAAGGCTTGTTATATATTGAATTTAATCCCTAACCATGGATTAAGTTGAGGTATCTTCCTCAGCTTAAGTGTTCTCCTCTGTCATCCTTCTCTTAAGATGGTGTAATGAGTCCACTAATCTGTGATTAGAGATTAAACTCATTACTTAACACTAAGCAAAAACCCAAAAACATATAAATAATCACAAGTAGGTTAATGATCTTAATCCTACATCATCATGGTAATTAAGTTGGGATGCTTATCTCATACTTAAGCATACTCATTATCCCTAATCAGGGAGGATATAATGAGTTTACAACCCTTGATTTAGTCTTAAGCTCATTATCCTATGCAAAACGCCAAAACAATATAAAAACTGAAAACACAAAAACAAACAATAATCGTCTCCTTCGGGATTCTTTTCTCATCACACTCATTCTATAAACGAGAACTTGTTTCTTCCGTCTAATGCAAGACAGTTAGCACTCAAGCCAGACGAGTCATACACTTGAGCATAGACAAGCAAGAAATTCACAGTCAATTTATTTTCAGTCTCTTCGAGTCAAACTACGGTGTTCTGACTTCCTCATTCCACGAGAGGATACGTAGGAATAACTTAACAGTTATCGAACAAAAGTCTCTTTGTCATCCCCCCTCTTTCAGCATTCTTTCTAAAGCCTCAGTTCCTGAGCAATCCACCCTTTTGCACTGACACCTGTACTTTCTCTCTAGCTTTTGCACACAGATAGCACATACACCTACCCCTTTAAACACAATCTTGTAAGCGTGGATCCCGTAGAGTACGACGGACAATCTGGGTGCTAATACCTTCCCAGGTTGTAACCAACCCCCTTTCTCAGTTTCTCTGGTTCGCAACCGTCTTATCCATTTCTTTTCTTGCTTTATGCATCATTACCTTTCCTTCGAGATAAAAAATTCCTAGCTGGCGACTCTATTCAATTCAACCATCATTTTCTCTTTCGCCGACCGTTCGCGTCTACACCCTGGGACCCTGGTGTCTTTTCGGGGGAGCGACAGAGGGTACTTCCATGATGACGTGTATCCATTCATGGCCTAAAAGCAAGTTGTAATTAGCCTTTGACACAATAACCATAAATATGGTTGGCCTAGTGATATTACCAATTATTAAGTCTAATTGGACTACTGCCAAGGTATGGCGGACGATCTGGGTGTTAATACCTTCCCAGGTCGTAACCAACTCCCGAATCCAGTTTTTTGGTTCGCAGGACCTTGTCCTTTCCTTTTCTCTTAGTTTTGTGCAGCATAACCTTTCCCATTCATTCGGGATAAAAATGCCTGGCTGGCAACTCTACCTCTCTGGTTTCCCCTTTGAGAGTCAATCCCAGCGTTTGTCTGTTTTTGTTTCTTTGGGTGTTTAGTTGTTTGTTGTTGTGCACTTTAGTTTAGCTTTACTGTCTTATTTACAGTTTATCGCTTTACTTTATTTACAGCTTTCTGCACTTTATCTTACTATTGCATATAGTGGCATATACTGGTTGTTCTGGTTTTCCTTGGTGGGATGAGATTACTATGAGATAAGCCAAATACCTGGCTTGAGTGCACTCTAGGACTTAGCATGGACAGACATTGTACTCGCATGGTATCATGATGAGTGGCGATGTGTTCCACACCCAGACTGCGACCGTCTTGGGAATATCTTGTGTGGGGATTTCCTCCACTTTAGGATAGGACCTTGATAGTTATGTGCATTTGGGGACCAATCATTGAGGACCTTAGTGGAAACAATCCTCTCCCGTGATGACAGTGGCAGACCACATTTGTTGGCAAACTCACTCTCATCAGAGGGCCCATTGGGAACTCGCATAGGATGGCCTTGTTCTATCATAGGAACTCAGTTAAAGCAAACTGTTTGTATGACGATGGTACTGTATCCCAAGGGTTGAATGTACTATTGTTTCTCGATTCAGTACTTGAAGCTGGGAACTTATGAGGGATGCTTGTTTTTTCCCGGACTCAGCTGAGACCTCCCTGAGTAGTACATAATTCCTAACCGATTCCCTGATTTGGTCATGAGCCATTTCTTGGAAATGGTGAACATATTATTGCTACTCGGATTTTAGAGTCTGTGATGTTGACCCGAGGTAGCATACCCGTGAGATTGGGAGGGTTGTTTATAGGTTTGCAGGAACCTTAACCTTCAACATACGCGCTACATTAGTGATCTTATGATTTGGATTGTTCACAGGTTTGCAAGAATCCTGACCTTTTACATACTTACTATATCAGTGATCCTATGATTTGATCCGTTTCTATAGTTCTTGGGTTCTCAGTTCTGGGGTTCTATACAAAGATGGTACTGCTATTGTGGTTCTATACAAACACTTGGCTCGTTGCTCAACCAACACCAGACATCATACCATTGATCACATGCCTACTGCATATATGACATTATATCATTCCAGCACACATGTTCAGTTATTTCCGAGGATATCATATCTGACATGTTATTGGATTTCTTCTGTATCAAAGGGTGAATCTAAGCATATAGACTCCTTGGAAGTAACCGAACATGGCATTTGCATACATCCATGCATTCATGACAGGTGTTCAGAGGAAGATAATTATCCTGATTTGGTTTCTCTTCAGAAAGGCCAACTTGAATCACAATCATCAAGGTATGGATTTGGAACAACTCCGGGTGGAGGTAACCGAATGAAGACTCGGCTGGGCAATTCAGGGCAGAGGTGCAAGCTTTATTTTAGAGTCAGAAACTGCTGAAAGAGGAAGTCAACCAGATGAAGACTCAGATGAGCTTGGTTATGAAATCCTGAATGCATTGTTAAGAAATAAATCATTTTCATCCCTAGTAAGGGGAACTATGCCACTCTGATTCTCCATTAGTCAAAGGAGATACGTATGCAGGAGATCACGTCATATCTTTGCGAGCAACCTTATTTATAAATTGTATTTGTCAACATCTTCCCTCTAGATATCGTTTGTCAGTATCCAACCTCAACTTCCCAAGAGAGTCCTAGGGACAGAGCATATGGGTAATGGTCATAATAGTTTGAGAAGAAGTTTGATCCTATTCTGATGTCGTATGCGCTACGGGTCTTCTCATTTTCTCAAATTCAAACTAGTTGAGCTAGTCATATCAAAGTCATCTTCGACAAAGCTTTCTTTGGAGTTTCAATGCAATGTGTGACTATCATTCTGGGACACCTGGAAATTTAATTGAAGATTGCAATTCTTTCAGAGGTAAAGGTTAAGAGAAGGTCGCGAATTTGATTGATTCCAAGGCTATTGTGCTCACGCTAGGAAAAGGTGGGATATGCCACCAAATTAGTAATGGAATGAACATCCAGACTACTGACTTATGAAAGTATCTGATAGCAATAAGTCCAGACGGAGTCAGGCCTTCTCAATAATGGCAACCACGATGTGAATGATAGATGCAAGTACCACTCAGGGGCATTCAGGAATACAATTGACAACTGTGATGTGTTCAAGCACAAGGTGCAAAATTTGATCGACTCAAAGGTCATCATACCAGACGATCTTCCTAAAAATTGAAGGCTCCTCACCAGATTGAGTACCCAGTTTGTAAGGGCATCTTCAGAAGCAATAAGTCCAGACGAAGTCAAGTCTCCTAAATGCCGACAATGTTCATCTTCTTTACTGCATTTTCATTTGTAGTTTATATTGCTTGTTTAAACATTTGTATGCATGCATGAAACTTATTTGTTTTTGAATGTTAATCATAATGAAATGCACATATTTTTCTTGAAGTAATCCTTTCGTATTCACTCACGATTTTGTGTATGTGCATTGCAACACCAACTGTTATGTTTAAACTCTATGAGGGAGGATGACGAGTGAAAATGCAAAAATCTCTAATTGTGTGATTTTGAGAAAGACCTTGTTGACGATGTACATGCATTGTTTCAAATCCTAAACACCAGAAATATAAGGGATATAGACCCTCGCCAACCCATTTGAACCTTGAAGTAGGAGTTTCTTTTCGCATGAAAAAACCCTTGCATTTAACCTAGAGGCAGGGTAGGCGTCAGTTGGTTTGACCGAGCATTCAAATTTAAAAAAATGAGTGCACATCTGAGGATCCATTAACTTTCATTGTACCAAATCAGGAGGTCCAAAGAGCAAAAACCACAATAGTTATCCCAATCAAAAGGTCCAAAGACCGGAAACCACAAGGGTTACCCCTCATCATCTAAGAAGTGAGACAGTCACGACCCTTTCAAAGCAATCAAGACAACCCGTGTCACACAATTTGTTCAAAAAAAAGAATCTAAAAAAAGAAATGAAAAAGCCCGCTAAGTCGAAATTTGAAAACAAGCGACTTAGAAAAAAATTAGAGCATCCCGCGGGACTTCATAATCAAAGATTCATAAGAATCAGTCCAGGCAAAAGTTAGGGAGAAGCAAAAGAACGCAAAAGCAAAAGACGAAAAGGATTACACAAGAAAGATCCTTAAACAAGAACAAAATCGTGTGGCACAGACACGAAAGATATACGGGTGATTGACTCCAAACAATAACCTGATTGGTGCTTGAACCGTTAGTGTCAATGGTTCCTCAACCAACACAAAACCCTTATGGAAGGTGAGCTCTTGTGAAAATTAGTTAATCATAGGAATGGAGGACACCACGAAGAGGGGTGGGCACAAATAAACTTCGAGCATGTATCCTTTGTTTCTATAACCGTGAACCAGGCCACGATACAACCCTCAAAAGTCCTAACTGAAACGGGGTTATTTTGAGAGCGTGCTACCACAAGACCGTGTTCATGACTCCTATAAGTTGTTCTAAAAGATCTTTGTTGGTGTTGCATGTGCACACTTTCATAAAAATCAATTTCGTATCTTAACCAGTGATTCGCTCACAAAGGTTTGCGACATCTTTTCAATTAAAACTTCAAGATTAACATGTGTGTTGCATTAGAATAATCATTCTCAAAATAAAACATTTTCTGCTTGCATACATTTGTTTGACATCATAGAAGTTCACATATGGAACCTCAGTCCAGAAGCTTAATCTTGCCAAGTTGAGAAGTCTGAAACTTCTGAAAGGCAATCACGTCAAGGTGAACTTTTCCCAGAAACTCCATTGAGTTGGGAATTTCCCAACCAGTCGTGGTAAGAGCCAACTAATCCGGGGAAGTTACGTCGATCAATCTCTTCAAATTTCAGCCAAACTGGGGCAATCACTTCGAGATTTAAATCTCTCCAAGAACAATTGGTTTGGGTATTCACTCGAAGATCAATCAATCAGGGGAAATTACTCAAAGGCTCGTACTGGGGCAGGCCACCCCAAGAGCACTAGAAGTTACTCTCTCCCGAAGACGGTCAATCAGATGAACCTATCTAGAGTTCAGAATACTGGGGCAGAATATCTCACAGTGATATGAGGTTTTTCATGAATCCTCGTGAGGCAAATTCTTGCATAGACCATGCAGTTTGGGACAGTTATCTCGAGATTCGAAGAATCTCTCCAAGATTTTGAAGAGACTAAGGCATCTCAGATGCCATGTTTTCTGTAAAATCCTCTTGAGACAATTTCTTTCGATAGACCCTTGTCTGAGGCGAATTGAAAATTGAAAGGAACCATTGTTCACTCATGATCAGTGGGCAGGATATCATCCTAGAGGATGGAAACAAAGCCAATGCCAGCACGAGTCATTGGGAAATCCTTCCTCAGCAGATCATTGAGCAAGATTCCTCAGCAAATCTCATCAGACTATCCTTTCTCCAGCATGAGACTCTTCCTACCTCTCATCCCCAGCGAGAAACAACTAAAACTTTTATCTGCGGCAGGAAGCATTATCATTGATGTTCTCCATCATCCCCAAAAGAGATGGAAGTTGAAATCTTCCCCGGTAAGGCAACAGAAGGCTGGCGTTCTCCCCAAATAGAGATTCTTCCTTCAACGGAGAGTTATTCCCCGCCATAGTCTTCTTGTCCTTAGCAGTGTATTAAGATTCGATTTTCCCTAGCAGTGGTGAAGATAGGGAGAATCCTGATGGTTTTCCTTCGTGCACGACATTGGTCGCAGTTTTCTCCAGTGATGTTACTATGCAAAGTCCAATCCTCATTGGCATCTCCCCCCAAGCAGAAGATTGTATACATAAGAAGTTCCCCAGTAGAACTCTTCTTCAGCAGAACATCAACAAATTCTTTCCTCAGTCGAGTCAGAAGGATATCACTTCCCTAACGAAATTCTATGGGTGATGTACCTCCCAAATCAAGATCTTCCCCAGTAGGATCAACATTCTCCAATTTCTCAAAGTACAATTTATTGTTGGAAATGGTGACAACTCAAAGCCAGTATCATTAACAATATCCCCAAAGAGTTGCTTTTCCCCACATGGATTCATTAAATCAATTCAGTGATTATTTCTCCCCAGTAAAGCTACCATGGATACCTGTTATCTCCTCATCAGGAGATCCCTTTGGATTTTCATTTAGTAATTATCATTACATTTACATCTTCTAAAGCGTAGCATTTCCATCATTATGGAGCATTACGTCATGGAAAAAATCAAACATATGCATACGAAGCATAAGCTAGTTTGGGTACCTTGCACAGAAGCCCGAAACATTGTATCTTCAATCAGACCAAAGAATCCCCACAAAGAATACCAAGTTCATTCCTCAACACTGATACTTTTTCCAGTCAATACTTCTCATTTCCTCGATTCCGGCTAAGTACAATGGTTTCGTGTCATTTGATTTCATCTCAGTACGATGATTTCATATTTGTTAATTCCATCTCAATACAATGGTATCATTTCATCGATTTCGTTTAAGTACAATGGTTTCGTGTCGTTTGATTTTATCTCAGTACGATGATTTCATCCTTGTTGATTCCGTCTCAGTATGATGGTCTCATTTCTTCCGATTCTGTCTAAGTACAATGGTTATGTATCTTTGAGTTTTCATCTAAGTACGATGATCTCATCCTTGTTGATTTTGTTTAAGTATGATGGTCTCATGCCTTTCGATTCCATCTAAGTACGATGGTTTCGTTTCTTTGGAGTTATCATCTAAGTACGATGAACTCGTTCCTTTCGATTCTGCTTGAGGTCAATTTCGTATTTTGAGTTGTCATTCAAGGATGTAATTCTCTTCTTCAAGTCCTTCTGAGGTTGGTCTTGTTGTTTTGGCTATCATTTGAGGATGGTAGACCATTTGGAGTGTGTTGATTGAGGTCAGTACATCTCTTTTGCAAAGTCTGTCTGAGGTCAGTCTTTGTGTTTCTGGTTATCGACCGAGGCTAGTATACCATTGCGTTTCCATTCGAGGATGGTTTCGTGTTAGATCTGACGATAGTTTTGTGAGTTGTCATTCGAGGATGGCATTCTCTTATTCAAGTCCTTCTGAGGTTGGTCTTGTTGTTCTGTCTATCATTTGAGGATGGTAGACCATTTTGAGCCTATTGATCGAAATCAGTATGTCTCTTTTGCAAATTCTGTCTGAGGTCAGTCTTTATGTTTCGGGTTATCGACTGAGGCCGGTATACCAATGCGTTTCCATTCAAGGATGGTTTCGTTTTAGATCCGAGGATCTTTTGTAAGTTGTCATTCGAGGATGGCATTCTCTTCTCTAAGTCCTTCCGAGGTTGGTCTTGGTGTTTTGGCTATCATTTGAGGATGATAAACCATTTTGAGTTTATTGATGGAGGTCAATATTTCATCCTGCATAGTCTGATCGATAGTCTCATATCTTTGTTTTAGTCTACCTTCGACATAGTCTCATTCTTTGTAAGTCTACCTTCGGCTTAGCCTTACGTTTACGATTCCACCTTCGGCTTGGTTTCGTATCTTTGTTTGAGTCTACCTTCAGCTTAATATCATTCTTTGTAAGTCCACCTTCGGCTTGGTCTTACCTTTTTCGAGTTCACCTTCGGCTTCTTCTCGAATTCTTTCGTAAGTCTACCTTCGGTTTAGTCTTACGTTTACGATTCCACCTTCGGTTTGGTTTCGTATTATTTGAGTCTACCTTCTGCTTAGTCTCATTCTTTGTAAGTCCACCTTCGGCTTGTTCTTACTTTTTCGAGTTCACCTTCGGCTTGATCTCGAAACTTATTGTAAGTCTACCTTCAGCTTAGCCTTACGTTTACGATTTCACCTTCGGCTTGGTCTCGTATCCTTGTTGTTGTACTGTCGCTCCCACCGAATGACACCTCAGGTCAGAAGGGGTATAGACGCGAACGGTCGGCGAAAGAGGGAGAGAACACACAGGGGTGAACTCAGAAAGACAAGAGTCGCCAGCTAGGCATTTTTATCCCAGAGGAAAGGTAATGCTGCATAGACCTAGAAGGATATGGATAAGACGGTTGCGAACCAGAGAGACTGAGAAATGGGGTTGGTTACAACCTGGGAAGGTATTAGCACCCAGATTGTCCGCCGTACTCGACGGGATCCACGCTTAAAAGATTTGTGTTTTAAAGGGGTAGTGTCAGTGCTATATGTGTATCAAAGCTGGAAAGAATGCAAGTGTCAGTGTAAAAGAAATGTGAAGTGTATAAGAGAAGTGTCAGTGTGAGAACAAGAATGAAATGCTCAAGACCATGAGGCTTAAAGAATAAGGCTGGAAAGTGGGGGAATATACAGAGACTTTTGTTCGATAACTGTTAAGTTATGCCTACGTATCCTCTCGTGCAATGAGGAAGTCAGAACACCATAGTTCGACTCAAAGAGACTGAAAGATAAATTGACTTGTGAACTGCCTGCTTGTCTATGCTCAAGTGTATGACCTGTCTGGCTCAGGTGCAAACTGTCTTGCATTAGACGGGAGAAGCAAGTTCTCGCTTGTGAGTGAATGAGGTGAGGAAAGAATCCCGAAGGAGACGATTATTGTTTGTTTTTGTGTTTTCAGTCTTTTATTGCTTTTGGATTTGTCATAAGAAAATGAGCTTAAGCCTAAACCAATGGGTTAGTAAACTCATCACATCTTCCCTCTGATTAGGGGTAATGAGAATACCTCAAGTGTGAAGTCAGGATCTCACACTTAATCACCATGATGTAGGATTAAGATCATTAACCTACTTGTGAATATTTAGATGTTTTTGTTGTTTTTGTTTAGTGTTAAGTAATGAGTTTAAGCCATAATCAAGGATTTAATGGACTCATTACACCATCCTAATAGAAGGATAATAGATGAGAACATTTAAGCTGAGGAAGATACCTAAACTTAATCCATGATTAGGGATTAACCTCATGACAAAACAAAGCCTTTATTAAAGTGGATTTTAGTTAATGGTAAGATTAAGAAGTGGATTTTATGGTTTGTAAGACAACTTGAGGGGGACTTGTCCATTAACACTAGGGTTAGTCCTTCTTAACCAATTAAGGAAGAATTAGAACCCTAATGCAAGGCCCAAGTTACAAGCTATTGTCTTAGTGATTATTAGGTGGATTGATTAAAGGATTTAAACACATTAAGGGTTTAACACTTAGGATTAAAGTTATACACTCCATCCTAATAGAAGGATGCAGGCATAAGCTTAATCACAAAGCCTTAAAGCCTTTAGGGTTTAGTCCCTGATTATGAGATGAGAAGAGAAGACTCAAAGAGACACAAAGGTAAAAGCTGAGTGGGGGACTAATCAAACCCTAATTGTTATCATGCTTGGTCATTCCTAGGGTTGGTGGGGTTTAAGAAGGAAATCTTCAAGGAACCACCAAGGAGAGAAGCAGATGAAAGGAGCAAAAAGAAGCAAAATAACTTGCTTCACTTAAGAAGACAAGTTGCTTGAAGAAAGAAAGTAAGATGAACAAGAATGAGCAAGCTCAATCCAAAGCACAAGATGAAATGCAGCAATGATGCATAAAAGAGATGAAAAGAGATTGTGAGAAGTGAAGGCAAATCCACTTCTCAAAACAACTTACCACCTGAAAAGTTAGCATAAGAAATGAAATGTAATGCAAATGAGATGAAATGTGATGATGCAAACCAAAACCAGAAGCATAAGTATGATGTTAATGATGCTAAGAGATGATGCAAACATGAGGCAAGGCATTAGAATGATCATACAAACATATGGATGCAAGAGAAGCATGTTTTGAACCATGGATGTACATGAAAAGTTATGAAATGTAATGGACATATAACATGGAAAATGCAAGATGCAATGATCAAACATGATTCTAATATGTCTTAAGATGTATTATGAATTAAATGAATACATAAAATGTCATGGCAAGTCATGGTATGCAAGCAAATGGAAGATGGATGCAAAGGAAGGCATAAATTAGGGTTTATGATCAACACACAAAGCAAAATCCAAAACCAGAAGCAAATGACATGATAAAAATTTGAAAAAAGCAATCAAAGGAACCCTAAACCTACACAAACTCACTGCCCAAAGGAGGGGATCCAACTCTTAACCTAGTGAGAGTTATTAATTTCCTAAGATTTGCTAGGGTTTTAAGGTACCTTGTCAAGAAAAATGCAAAACAATTTGGAAATGCAAGATCAATGCATGCCAATTTTATCCTATAAACTACATGTTATGCAAGATGTAATGCAAAAAGAATCATTGTCCAACTCTCAATGGTTAGGCAGAAATGAATTTTTGAAGTTTGAAACAAAATATTGCCTTGAAATGAAATTAATTCCAAAGAAAATTATCAAAAGGGATCAAGATCAAAAAAGAAATTTGGTTTGAGAGTAGGACAATGTTTCTAAATGTTTTCAAATGCTATGTGAATTTTTTGTGATTTTTAAATACCTAAATGTATTTTTAATTAATTAATTTTCATTAATTAATTAAAAATAAACTTTTAAATGATTTAAAAATAATTTTTAATGCAAAAAAAAAAATTAAAAATATTTTTGTGTTCTGAAAATTAATTAAACCTTTGACAAAAAATTTCAGAACTTTTAAAGGTTTTTTGCTATTTAAAATTAAATGTACAAAATAAATCAAATAAAATGAAAATAAAAATGAATTAATGAGAAGTATGCGCAATCCATGGCTGAGATTCAAAGCTGGGTGGAGGGAGTTGACTGGCGCGTAAAGGAGTGGTCCAGATGCATTCTGACTAATTAATTCAAATTAATTTAATTAATTAAAGATTAGGGTTTAATGACTGATCTTGGTCGTCCATACGCGCGGGGAGTCAACCAAAGTCCACAAGATCAAGGGTCCAAATTCAAATTTTACCCTAAACGCAATTAAGACTCTAATCACTTTCAGGTTGCCGGAGAAGACCTCCGGTCATCTTCTCCGGCCAGCTCTCCCCTGAGATTTTTCTAAAACACTCCCTAGGCTAAATCAAACCCCCCAAATCTCCAGAAATGATCCCCAAACCCCCTAGAACAAGAATTCAGCATCAAATCTCATTTATTCATCATCAACAACAAGATTCGAACAAAAACCTAAAACTGAACAAAATTTCAGAACATCCATACACCCTCAAAACTCAATCATTTTCAAAAATAAAAGGTTCAGTGTGATCAGGAGAGCATGCTTTATCATTTAGAAACAAGAAATAAGAGTTCTGGAAAAATGAATTTCCATGGCTACCTGAATCGAAGCTTTCAACCCAAGAGCTTCTGGACCAGTTCCTTGCGTTCAATCAACTCTACTGACCTCCCTCAAGTGTTTGCAAAGCTTATCTGGAGTTTATTTAGGCTAGTTTGTGAGATTGACTGAGTTCTGTTCAAAGAGGGGGGAAATCGTATTTGGTTTGTGTGAGGTTTTGGGCTGTTTCAATGGTTGGTTTGTGATCAGTGAGTCATTTTGAGATCAATGGTGAAGTTGGTTTGAAGAATGGTTGAGTGAGCTGAGAGATTCCAGTGGTTTTGCAAGTTGGAGGATTTTTGATAACTATGGCTTGGAGTGTGTTTCAGCATGAGTTGTGTGTTGTGTTGTGATGTATTTGGTCCACTTATCAATCTTGGGTAGGTCAGAAGAGTGGTTGTGCCCTATTGTGATTGGTATGGGTCTTTTGCAAAAAAGTCAAGCTTTGTGTAAGAGAGGTATGGGCTCATGGCTAGCCAAGGACAAGAGGGGTGTCCTGCGCAGCAAGAAGTGAGGAGGACCATAGGATCAGTTTTGAAGCCAGCCAACAAGTGGATTAGGGTTTGAAGGATGTTTTGCAACTTTGTTCCACTTTGCCCCTTTTGAAATTTCTTGATCCACAAGCCATGAAAATGAGTAAAATTTTGATGCAATCTGATCCTTAGGCCTTGGTTTATGTTTGTATGAAGATTATAAGTCCATTTGATAGCACAATTTGTCTTGGCAAGTGGTTTTGCAACTTTGCCTCTTTGGTAGAAAACTTGAAATTATGTGATTTTTCCCAACTTTGACAAACCATAACTTTTGATCCAAAATGAATTAGAACAAGTTCTTGTACTTTTTGAAAAGGGAAGGATCCATTCTACAACTTTCATGACCAAAGTTTTCCCATTTGAAGCATTTTTGAATCAAAAAGCAAGGGTTGAAAAAGTTTCCCAAAATGGCAAGTTTCCATTACAAGTCATTTTCCCAAAAAGTCAACTTTGCAAATGGCTTGAAATTCTTCAATTTTGTGAACTTATAACATCAAATAAAGATCATACATAATCAAAATGATGATGAACACCCTTTGGTTGGGTCATTGAGGGCCTCAGATGCCCTGATTTTGCACTGACTTGCTCAAAAAGTCAACTCTTGATCAGATGCCTTCCCCATTGAATTTCTTCATGAAAATTGATATGTATGATCCCTATACCATATAGAGACCAATAGAAACAATAATGACCAAAAAAATTGGAGTTATGGCCTTTGAAACCAAAACCCTAATTCTAGGTCATCTGTGCAGTTAAACCTGGCTCTGCTTCCATGCCATTCTCAGTTCTTGTGATTCTTTGACATTCTTGACTTTGTGAGGATACAATATGATGCTTGAACATACATGGATCCCTTTTAAGTGATTGAAGACCTTTGGAGTGGCTCAGATGGCTCTTGGACTGCTCAGGTCACAAACCCTAGATGCAGATGACTTTGAACCAATGCAATGAATCACAAATGCAATATGAGATGCCATGATTGAACTTATGCATATGGAAAGATCACAAGCCATGGTTTGAATGGGTGAGGGAAAATTTGAGGTGTTTACAGCTGCCCCTATTCAAGCATGAGTTAGCTGTGCAGGATGTAAGCAACGGCTTAACAGGCAAACAAGATAACTTGTGGTTGAATACCAAAGACAGTCCAAAATTTGCACTCACAGAATGAAGAAGAAAAGGGATATAGATTGTAAAAGAAAATAAAGTATATTTATAAAGTGCGGGCGACAGAGGGCGACCGTCGGGCAAAGGACGACTGCTGGGGAAGGAGCAATGACGGGGACGGCCGGCATGCTGGGGATATAAGAGATTATGATGGGGACGGCCATCAAAATAAAGCTACGAGACTTTCTGGGGATTATAGGTAAATGAAATAAAATGATGAGGTACGGTCATCAAAGGTGAAGGACGATCACCTAGCAGGGGACGGCTGCTCTGTTGGGGATAAGATGAGGGACGGTCATCTAAGGTGAAGGACGATCACCGGGCAAGGTACAGTTGCCAAAAGTATCGCGACATAGGACGAATGCCGGATAGAAAGGTCGACGATGGGGACGGCCATCGGATAAAATGATGAAGGATGATCATCAAGAGGTGAAGGACGATCACCTAGCAGGGTACGAATGCTAAAATATCACGACATAGGACGAATGCCGGATAGAAAGGTCGATGATGGGGACGGCCATCGGATAAAATGATGAAGGACGATCATCAAGAGGTGAAGGACGATCACCTAGTAGGGTACGGCTGCTAAAATATCACGACATAGGACGAATGTCGGATAGAAAAAGGTTCCAATAATGGAGACTCCGCTGGGGAAAGGATGAGGGACGGTCATCCAAAGGTGAAGGACGATCACCTGGCAGGGTACGGCTGCCGAAAAGGGGTATCATGACATAGGACGAATGTCAGATAGAAAGGGAAAAAATTCACTGAGATTTGCTGGGACAAGTAAACACGGACGGGTGTCTATATCCAAGAAATGAGATGTATCATTGTTTGGGGACGGTGTATAGATTAAAGATGCGGACGAGCATCCTTAAGACTATGATACAGACGTGTATCAGGTAGAAACAAACGTTGACATATGTTCAGAGATGTCGATATGGACGAGTACCAACTGGTTAACAAAGAACACGGACGAGTGTCGGATCCGAATGGACTCTTCTGGGGAATAGTAGACACAGACGAGTGTCTAAATTCAAGAAGACATAAGTGTTTTGACACGTGTATGGATTAAAGATGCGGACGAGCATCCTTAAGACCATGATACGGACGAGTATCAGGTAGAAACAAACGCTGACGCGTGTTCAGAGATGATGGTACGGACGAATACCAACTGGTTAACAAAGAACACGGACTAGTGTCTAATCTGAGGATGTATAAGTGGTGTATACAAGATACGAACGAGTATCTGTATGAGTGAAACAAGAGTAATAAGTATGAGTGGTGTACAAGAGTGTTTAAACTTGCTGGGGAGAATGACACGGACGAGTGTCAAAAGAGGAAAGTGTAATATAAACAAGTGTATGGTTTACAAAATGTTTCAGGTATCTATGTTGGGGAAGGTGACACAGACGGGTGTCAGGGAATTTGTATAGATATATGTACCTGTGAGTGCAAAGAGGACGCTTTGGCTTTCTACTGGGGATACGACACGGACGGGTGTCGAGAAGTATCTGTAATATATAAGTGTCCGTTTGTAAAGAGATCTCGGGCGACTTTACTGGGGAACGATGACACGAACGAGTGCCAAAAGGAGTATGCATTTGTAAGGCAAATGTCTTGACTTTCTGTCGGGGAACTCGGGGAATTTTCTGTATATTGCTGATGGATTGTCAGTACTTACAAGTGCTTGATTCAGAACATGGCTTATGATTATGCAATATGTTTGATTTTTGCCGTAATGCTCCGTATTAGACGGAATGCTACGCTCTGTGGGGATAATATGATGCTAATGCCATGATTATGCAAAGATACCGATCCAGGATCCGGGTCCCGTTGCCATGAAGATCTCTGATTGATCTGCCTGAAGTGAAAATCCCAGCTGGGGATGAGATCATTGGCAGATCTGACACATGGGACTCTGCTTGGGGATATAGGTCACTGATAGACCTATCTTTGGTAATGAGGGACCCAGCTGGGAGTTTGTAGAAGCTTTCTTTACTCTGTTGTGAGATCCTCATGAATTGCTCTTCCGGATAGAGGCTGAAACTCCGTGGGGAGATGGGTCCCTGGCTTTTGTACTTGGCTGAGGAGGAAGTAACAAAAGGCAACACAGATGGGGAAAGAGCACCTCCGGTGCTAAGATTGAGTAGATGGTGATTCGCCAGACTGCTGGGATGAAGTTTTCATGCCCCCATGTTATGCTTTGAACACCTGCAATCCTGAAAAGACAGAGAAATGCACAAGTAATCCCGAGGTATCCCTTACCGGATTCCATCATAGGAGTTTAGACACTCCCGGGAGTAAGTATATTTCCCGCACGCACGTATTTTTTAGAAGAGAAGCATCTGTATTTATGCAATCAATAATTTGAAGACATCGGACATTCTTGCAAATGAAAATGAAATGTACGAGACGAAACATGACTAAAAATCTGATTTTATTAATTCGTGTGCCCTGAACCGGCAAGATACAGTCAAAGAAACAAATCCCCTAAAATGAGGAGATTGTTACAAATTGAGAAATAAAAGGTATTGGCAATATTGATGACGCTTTAAGAAGCTTCCCATTGTTATGACTCGTATGACATTTGACATTCTTCTCGTCTTGCTTTCTGAAGAAGGCTGATTCTGAAAGAAGCTTGATCCTTTTGAAGCTTACCAAGTTGTGAGTGATACAAACGAATTCAAAATGCAGTTGTTCGCTTATTCCCTTATTTTGCATGGATCGCCCTTTCGGGTTTTCAATCCATCGGGATACCCATTTTTGCCTGAGTTGTCCAATACGGCTTTTCAACTCAGCGGGTGTACATTTTTTATTTATTTCCCTTACCTTTGCCCGAGTCTTTTATTCTGTTTTTGACTCGCCGGGATGCCCTATTTTTGCCTGGACTTACATTCTGTTTTTATGTCCAGCGGGTCATTTTATGCGAAGTATTTTTTAACTGCATCTGAATTCACAGGGGACGGGAAGTCTTCGCCATCCATAATACTGAGCATGAGTGCTCCACCGGAGAAAACTTTCTTTACTACGAATGGTCCTTCATAGTTTGGAGTCCATTTGCCCCTGTGGTCTGTATGAGGAGGGAGGAGTCTTCTCAGCACAAGATCTCCTACTTGGTATTCTCGGAGCCTGACTTTCTGATCGAAGGCTTTCTTCATTCTTTTCTGATACAACTGCCCATGACAGATTGCAGCCAATCTCTTCTCTTCAATCAGACTCAGTTGTTCGTATCGGGACCGGACCCATTCTGCTTCATTCAGCTTAGCATCCATCAGTACCCGTAAAGAGGGTAATTCAACTTCAACAGGTAGGACTGCCTCCATACCATACACAAGTTGATACGGCGTTGCCCCAGTGGATGTTTTGATTGACGTACGGTACCCATGCAAGGCAAATGGTAGCATTTCATGCCAGTCTTTGTACGTAACTACCATCTTCTGCACAATCTTCTTGATATTTTTGTTAGCTGCCTCAACAGCGCCATTCATCTTTGGCCTGTAAGGAGAAGAATTGTGGTGTTGGATTTTGAAGTCCCGACATAGCTCTGCCATCATTTTGTTGTTCAAGTTGGAACCATTGTCAGTAATGATTCGCTCGGGAACTCCATACCGACAGATGATATCTCTCTTCAGAAATCGGGCTACCACTTGCCTTGTAACATTTGCATAAGAAGCCGCTTCAACCCACTTGGTAAAATAGTCAATAGCAACCAGGATGAATCTGTGGCCGTTTGAAGCAGTCGGTTCAATCTTGCCAATCATATCAATGCCCCACATGGCAAAGGGCCAGGGTGAAGACATCACATTCAGAGGATTGGGAGGCACATGCACCTTATCCGCGTAAATATGACATTTATGACATTTTATGGCATAAGCACAACAGTCGACATCCATTGTGATCCAGTAATAGCCTGATCTTAGCAACTTCTTTGCCATTGCATGCCCTCCAACATGGGTACCAAAGGATCCTTCGTGCACCTCGTGCATCAACAAGTCTGCTTCTGCCCTATCAACGCATCTGAGAAGTACCATATCAAAGTTTCTCTTGTACAGGGAACCGTCAGTATTCAGGAAGAAACTACCAGCTAGCCTTCTTAATGTCTTCTTATCATTAGAAGATGCCCCAGGTGGATATGTTTGATCCTCCAAGAAGCATTTGATATCATGGAACCAAGGCTTATCATATTTAACAACATCTGCTGAGAACACATATGCTGGTCTATCAAGTCTGGACACTGAAATCTGAGGTACAAAGTTGGCAGCTTGAACTTTGATCATGGATGAAATGGTGGCAAGAGCGTCTGCAAATTGATTCTCGTCCCGAGGGATATACTCAAGCTTGACCGTTGTAAAGAAAGTCAATAACCTCCTTGTATAATCCCTGTAAGGTATCAGATGACCCTGGTGTGTGTACCATTTGCCGTTGGTTTGATTGATTACCAAAGCTGAATCTCCGAACACAGTTAAAGTCTTGATCCTGAGGTCAATGGCTTCTTCAAAACCCATAATACAAGCTTCGTATTCAGCTTCGTTGTTAGTGCAGTTAAAGGTGAGCTTTGCCGAGAAAGGCATGTGAACTCCTTTAGGTGTAATGAGTACTGCACCAACACCACGACCATTCATATTAACAGCCCCGTCAAACATCATAGTCCATTCTTCTTCTGGATCAGGCCCTTCGGTGTGAACAGGCTCTTCATGATCTTTTTCCTTTATGAACATGATGTCTTCATCCGGGAAGTCAAATCTCATAGGCTGGTAATCATCAATGGGTTGCTCAGCAAGATAATCAGACAGTACACTGCCCTTGATGGCTTTCTGAGATGTGTACTAGATGTCATACTCTGTGAGGATCATTTGCCATCTTGCAACCCGTCCGGTAAGTGCTGGCTTCTCAAAAATGTACTTAACTGGGTCCATCTTTGATATCAATAAAGTAGTGTGGGTCAACATATACTGTCTCAATCGGCGAGCAGCCCACGCTAAAGCACAACAAGTTTTCTCGAACAGTGAATAACGTTGTTCACAGTCGGTAAACTTTTTGCTTAGGTAGTATATTGCATACTCTTTTCGACCAGACTCGTCATGCTGGCCCAACACACACCCTATTGACTCTTCTAATACTGTTAAGTACATTATTAGAGGTCTTCCTTCAACTGGAGGCATAGGGATTGGAGGCTCTTGTAAGTATTCCTTGATTTTGTCAAAAGCCCTCTGGCAGCCTTCGTTCCACCTGACCGTTTGTTCTTTTCTTAACAGCTTGAACAAAGGCTCACATGTTGCCGTAAGGTGAGATATGAACCGTGAAATGTAGTTCAATCTACCTAGGAATCCCCAAACATCTTTTTCTGTCTTCGGTGCGGGCATTTCTTGAATGGCTTTAACTTTATCAGGGTCAACTTCAATCCCTTTCTCACTTACAATAAATCCCAGCAACTTACCAGATCGCACCCCGAATGTGCATTTGTTGGGGTTTAACTTCAGTTGGTACTTCCTCAGACGCGTGAATAACTTCAACAGATTTACCAGGTGGTCTTCTTCTGTGAGGGACTTGGCAATCATGTCATCCACATAACATTCAATTTCTTTATGGATCATGTAATGGAATAATGTTACTATAGCCCGTTGATAAGTGGCACCAGCATTCTTCAGTCCGAATGGCATCACCTTATAACAGAACGTGCCCCAGGGTGTGATAAAAGTTGTCTTTTCCATGTTTTCAGGTGACATCTTGATCTGATTGTATCCTGAAAATCCATCCATGAAGGAGAATACCGAGAACTGAGCCGTATTATCCACCAATACATCAATGTGAGGTAAAGGGAAATCATCTTTCGGGCTGGCTCTGTTCAGATCCCGGTAATCCACATACATCCTCACCTTGCCATCCTTCTTAGGCACAGGTACAATATTAGCAACCCACGGCGGATAGCTAGTTACAGCAAGGAAACCGGCGTCCCACTGCTTTTGTACCTCTTCTTTGATCTTCATTGCCATATCTGGGCGAGTACGGCGCAATTTCTGCTTTACCGGTGGGCAGTCTTCTTTTAAAGGCAGCTTGTGCATGACAATATCGGTGTCCAACCCTGGCATATCCTGATAAGACCAAGCAAACACATCCACATACTCACGAAGCATGTCAATCAGTTGCTCTTTTACTGAATCTTGTAGGCAGGCCCCGATCTTAACCTCTTTCACATCTTCTTCCGTACCAAGATTAACCGTTTCAACCTCCTCCTCATGAGGAGTGATAACCTTCTCCTCTTTCCTTAACAACCTAGCTAGCTCTTCAGGAAGCTCATAATCTTCTTCAACCCCTTCATCGGCTTGATTGATCGAATTGTCAGAGTCATACAGAGTCATAGTTGTGTTATTGTCGGTGCAGTCTGAAAGGCACTCTCTGCAAGGGTTTAGATTGTTTATTTTAGTGATCAATTTTAATCTTGTTTAGAAAAAAAGTGAAATGAAGTTATCATTTTGGAAAACATTGCCATTTTATTTTTTGTACAAAAAGAAAAATGAAAAACAGTGAGCGGAAAAGAAAAAGACTCATTTGCAAAAAGATGTCCGATATTCATTGATTGATCTGTTTGCACAAAATTACAAGATGGCCCGATTACAAAATGAGTCTTGTCATCTTGGGCAAGATGCAAGACTTGATGCATGCTTAAAAATACAGGAAATAATAAGTACTCTGCAGGAGTAACCCTTATAATTTCCTAGGAAGACCAGTTTGAGATATGGCTCCCCGGGGTCCTTGGACGTATCCAGCTCTCCAGGTTGCGCTCATCTTCCGACTCATCTTCCAAGTTGTTCACTGCATCTGGGGTGAGCATTCCCCCGCTGACAAAACTGGGCTTCTTGGCAGCCTCTGATTGATATTGTTGAGTTGGTTTGTAACCCAACCCAAATCTGTCCTCCTTTTTCTCCACGGGCAGCAGCTTGCCCCAACCTTGGGCAGTACCCTCTTCAACAACCTTCCTGGCTTGCTGATAAGACGTCATGGAGGTTCCCAGTACAGCAGAAGCTTCATTAATGTTCAGGGCCTCAAATCCCTGGCTCATGGTTTCATGGATTTCTCCATCCATCTCAATGTACTTGTACGTAGCCAAATGGCTAACAAAGATGTCCTCTTCACCACAGATGGTGATGATCTGGCCTTCCCACTCGAATTTCAGCTTCTGGTGAAGGGTAGACGTAACAGCGCCAGCGGCATGGATCCAGGGTCTACCCAACAAACAGCTGTAGGCCGGCTGAATGTCCATCACATAGAAGGTAATTTTAAAAGTCTGCGGGCCAATCATCACAGGTAGATCAATCTCTCCAAGCACTAATCTTTTAGAGCCATCAAATGCTCTTAACACCAAATTACTCAGACGCAATGCTAAGCCATCATACTCCAGCTTCACCAAGGCTTTCTTCGGTAGAACATTGAGTGACGACCCAGTGTCCACCAGTACATGAGATAAAACAGCACCCTTGCATTCTAGGGTGATGTGTAAAGCCTTGTTGTGGTTACGTCCCTCAGTTGTTAAGTCATCATTGGTAAAACCCAGTCCATGGCTGGTGTTGACATTGGCTACCACGGTTTCTAGCTGATTAACAGTTATCTCCTCTGGCACGTATGCTGCGAGAAGGACTTTCAGTAATGCATTCCTGTGAGCTTCAGAACACATCAACGGGGATAATATGGAGATCTTTGAGGGAGTTTGGTGAAGCTGATCCACCACCTTGTAATCACTTCTCTTTATGATTCTCATAAAATCGTCTACATCTTGTTCAAAAGATGTCTTCTGAGTTTCTTTGACAGTCGGCTCTTCAAATACCACACTCTTTCCCTTTGCTTTGGCAGCAGCTTCTGCTTCAGCATTAGGTCTTTGCACTTGTGAGGCAAAAAGGCGTCCGCTTCTGGTGAAGCCTCCGCCTCCCCCAACATTATCAATTTGTGGAGAAGAGGTTGAAGAATCCAAAGTGATTTTCTCCCTGTTGCAGTAGAGGTCAGAGCCATAATGCCAAGGTATGGCATTACTGCTTTCATATGGAACTGGTCCAGGCACCGTGATAGTAACTGGACTGACTGCAGCAGAGGAGGGTACTGAAATGGTGTGCGGATCGTAGTAAATGGTGACTGGTGATCTGGCAGGAGATGCCACTGTTTGTTGTTGAAAGTTGTTGTTTGGAGGAACATTTGATGGATCATAGTAGATGGTGACTGCTGAGATATCTTCGTTAGTTTCTACTGATGTTGTAGAAAATTCTGCTGAATAAATGGATGCTGATGTTGTAGAAGAAAGGGTTATTGACATTTGATTTGTTGAAGTGATGGATGGAGCCATTGTTGATGATATTGATGAATCGGTCGGAATGATTGTTGTTGCAGTTGTAGAAGAGTCAGGAATTGTTGTCAAAGGGATTGCTGGATTTGTAGGTGCTGACGTTGTGATATGAAGTATGCCATTTTTGATAAGACCATCTATGCCGCTTCTCAAATTATCACACTCGTTGACCGAAATGTTGCAATAACCACAACCGAGCTCACACCCGAGGAACATCTGGCATTCTAGGAGCTGAGCCTTAATTTCTACCAGAGGTGTCCGAATCTGCCCAACACTGGTGATTAAGAAAGATGGCTGGTCTTCCTCAATGGCATTAATTCTTGGTCCTCCATGATTGGGCATGGGATTCTTGTTGACATTTGGCGGGGGTGCAAAGTTGAGGGCTTTAGAATCTACCAGATCTTGCACTTTCATTTGTAAAGCCCTACATTTCTCAGTGTTGTGGCCAGGTGCATTCGAGTGAAAAGCACATCTGGCGTTGACATCATAGTTTCTTGGCAGATTAGAGGGATCTGGTGGTGCCAATGTCCTTAATTCAACCAAATTGAGTTTCAGGAGTTGTGGTAATAAAGCGGCATAAGGCATAGGGATTGGATCAATCACCCTATTTTCCTATGGTGGTCTTTGCTGAAAGGGTCTTTGCTGTTGATTGTTGTTGTTGTTGTTGTTGTAGGTCCTTTGTGGCGGATACTGAACTTGCTGTTGATAATGTGGTTGTTGTGGTGGTTGATATGCTGGTTGCTGAGGAATCGGAGATGGAATAGTGACAGCTGCTACTGATCTGTGGACATACTGAGGTCTTCCCCTGTTGGCATGAATGGCATTTGTCTCACCGGTTCTTCTAGGTCCCACAAAAGGCTTCCTGGGATTACTGGAAGGACTTGCACCATTATCAGAAATCTTACCCATCTTCAAAAGGCTTTCAATCCTTTCCACAGCTATGACTACGTCAGCGAAACTGGTGGAAGAAAAGGCAGCTAGCCTATCAATATATGTTCCTTGCAGAGTATTCATGAACATGTCGGCCATTTCTCTTTCCGACATGGGTGGTTGGACAGCAGCAACAAGTTGTCTCCACCTTTGGGCATATTCCCTAAAGCTTTCCCTAGAGGATTGAGACATTCCCATCAGAAGGGTTCTGTTAGGAGCCATGTCTAGATTGTATTGGTACTGCCTGATGAAAGCTTCAGCTAGGTCCTTCCAGCATCTGATGGTAGCTCTGGTCAAGTGAGAGTACCACTCCCTTGAAGCCCCAGTCAAACTGTCTTCAAAGTAAAACATCCACAGTTTTTCATCCATGGTATATGCTTTAAGTCTTCCCAGGAAGGACTGCAAGTGAGTTCGTGGACAGGAAGTTCCATTGTACTTCTCGAAGCACGGGGGTTTAAACTTATGAGGAATCCTTACCCCATCCACTAACCCCATATCCATGACATCAAACCCTAAAGAGTTTTGAGACTCCAGAGACCTCAATTTCTCAGCAATTTCATCAAACCTCCTATCATAGACTTCATCCCCAGCTCCCATCACAGTGAACTGCTCTTCCTGGGGGTCCTCTTGTAAGATTCTTCCTCCAGTAGTATTTCCTTGCACATTTCCCGGGATGTTGACTTCCGGATGTAGATGAGGCCCATATACTGGTGGGTTAACATGAGGCTGACCCCTCTCATTGTTACTTGTTCCTCCAGTTCCCAGGGGAGGTTCTTCCGGGGTTTGTCTTTCTACCAATGCCCTCAACCTTTCTTGACTTTGATCCTGTAAACACCCCAAATTTTCCCTCACCCATTTCACACCATGGCTTGTGATCATCTCATATACATAAACACAATCATACCATCTCATATCCCACTTTTGATTCACTGCATAGCTTCAAAGTCATCTGCATCTAGGGTTTGTGACCTGAGCAATCCAAGAGCTTCTTGAGCCACTCCAAAGGTCAACAATCACTTCAAAGGGGTCTATATGTGTTCAAGTATCATATTATATCCTCTCAAAGTCAAGAATGTCAAAGAATCACAAGAACTGAGATTGGTATGGAAGCAGAGCCAGGTTTGACTGCACAGATGACCTGAAATTAGGGTTTTGGTTTCAGAGGCCATAACTCCAAATATTTTGGTCATTCTTGTTTCTATTGGTCTCTATATGGTATAGGGAGTATGCATATCAATTTTCATGAAGAAATTCCTTGGGGAAGTCATCTGATCAAAGGTTGACTTTCTGGACAAGTCAGTGCAAAATCAGGGCATCTGAGGCCCCCAATGACCCAACCAAGGGGTGATCTTCATCATTTTGAGTGTATATGATCTTTATTTGATCATAGAAAATGTTGTAAGTTCACATAATTCAAGAATCTCAAGTTTTTGCAAAGTTGACTTTTTGGGCAAGTTTGACTTTTAATGGAAATGTCATTTTATGCAACTTTTTCAACCCTTACTTTTTGATCCAAAAATGCTTCAAATGGAAAAAATTTGGTCATGAAAGTTGTAGAATAGATCTTTCCCTTTTCAAAAAGTACAAGAACATGACCTAATTCATTTTTGATCAAAAGTTATGGCTTGTCAAAGTTGGCAAAAATCACTAAATTTCAAGTCATGCACCAAAGAGGCAAAGTTGCAAATTCACTTCTCAAGGCCAAATAAGTCAGCAAATAGGCTTCTAATTCATTCAACATGATCACACAACATTCAAAAATCAGAATGGGGCAAAGAATTACATGTTTTATGGCCCATGGATCAAGTTTCCTTCATGAAGGCCAAAGGCAAAGTCAAGTTGCAAAAACTCAAGAATCACATTTCATCCACTTGCTAGCTACTTTGCTGATCAACCCTAGCCTTTCCCCTCACCATGCTGCGCAGCCCACACCCCTTGTACTTGGCTAGAACATGACCCATGCTTTCTCTTACACAAAGTTGACAATTTGCAAAAGTAGCCACACCTATCACAAAAGGGCATGTCACATCTTCTGACCAATCAGCATTGTTTATACAAACTAATTGCAAGCCAAAGCACATAACCAGCAAGCCTGAAACAAGCCCAAGCAGCACATTCTCATTTTCACTCTCAAAAGCAAAAGCTTTCGAAACTCAGCATACAAGCCACAAACACTTAAACAAACTTCATAGATCAACTCAACTCCTCATCCTGGTCAGAAAGCACCCCTCATCCTTGCCCTAAGCTGTCTGAATCATAAACACGATTCTCACCTGAGCTTGAACAGACCTTGTTCAAGCTTTCAAACCAGCCAACACAAACTCTTTTCAACCATCAAAGCTTCATCAGGGAGGTCTCATGAGTGGTTTTGCACAGAAGGGAAGGTCAGAAAGTGCCAGATTGAAAAGCTTCAAACTCAGGTAGCTTCATGAACATTTTTTCCAGAAACGATTTTTTTAGTTCCTAAGTTGTTCTTCATGATTCACTGATTGTTCTGATGTCTTTGGTTTTGAAAATGGTGAAGGAATGAGGGTTTAATCATGTTCTGAAACTTTCTGACCTAGAAATGTTTTCGTTCGATTCATGCGATTGATGAAATATAAATGAGTTTTGGTTTAGGGTTTTGATTCAGTGAGGTTTGGGAAGGATTTCTGTCCTTTTAGATTTCATTTTAGTTACGTTTTGAAGGTTTTAGGAATTTTCAGGTGGGGTTCCCACCGGAGAAGACGACCGGAGGTCTTCTTCGGCCACCTGAAAATAATTAGGGTTTAATCCCTGTAATTAATGAAGTTTGAATCTTGGACGTTGGATGGGTTGACTAAGTCTACTCCCGCGCGTGTTCAAGGGCCAGGATGTGCTTTCAGAAACACTAATCTCAATTAACTTAATTAATTAATCCATAAACTTAATTAATTTCAGTTTGAATATGGGCCATTAGATAGCGCGCGCAGTCAACAGTTTCACCCCCAGAATCCATCCTGGCCATCCATTGTGTTTACTTTTCCTTTTCTTTATTTTTATTTCATTTGTTTTATATTTATTTTGTTCATTTATTTAAAAATAGTAAAATTTATTAAAAAAATCTGAAATTTTTTATACAAGTTATTATTTAATTTCAGAACACAAAAATATTTTTATTTTCATTTTTTGAATTTAAAAAGTATTTTTAAATATTTAAAGGTTTATTTTTAATTAATTAATGAGAATTAATTAATTAAAAATACTTTTAAGCATTTAAAAATCACCAAAAAATTCATGAAACATTTAAAAACATTTAGAAACATTGTCCAACCCTCAAACCAAATTTATTTTTTGATCTTGATGCATTTTGAGAATTTTTCATGGAATTAAAATCATTTTGATGCATTATTTTGATCCAAACTTCCAAAAATCATTTCTGCCTAACCATTGAGAGTTGGACCTTGATTCTTTTTGCATTGCATTGTGTTTAGCATGTAGTATGTGAGATTAAATGGCCATGGTTTGATCTTTCATTTTCCATTTATTTGGTATTTTTCTTGTTAAGGAACCCTAAAACCCTAGAAAACTTAGGAAAATCATAACTTGAACTAGGTTAAGAGTTGAGACTTCTCCTTTGGGCAGTGGGTTAGTATAGGATTATGGATCCTTTGAGTGTTGTTTTCAATTTTTTGTATTGATGTTTGTTTCTGATTTTGGTTTGTGTTTGATGTTTTGATCATAAACCCTAATTTGGGCTTCCATATGCATCCATCTTGCATTTACATTCATACCTTGACTTACCATAGCATTTCATGCATTCTTTTGATTCATTGAACATCTTAAGACATATTGAAAGCATGTTTGATCATTGCATCTTGCATTTGCCATGTTGTATGCCATTTGCATTTCATAACTTTTCATGAATGTTCATGCTTCTTAACTTGTTTCATTTGCATCCATAAGCTTGTATGATCATCCCCATGTGTTGTTTCATGTTTGTAGCATCTCATAGCATCATTAACATCATGTATGTGCTTCTGGATTTGATATACATCATGCCATTTCATCTCATTTTGCATTGCATTTCTTTTCTAACTTTTCAGGTGGTAAGTGACTTTGAGAAGTGAATTTGCCTTCACTTCTCATAACTTCTCTTCCTCTCTTTCATGCATCCTTGCTGAATTTTGTCATGTGTTTGAGTTTGAGCTTGTTCATTCTCCTCCTTCTCACTTTCTTTCTTCAAGTGACTTGACTTCTTGAGTGAAGCAAGTTACTTTGCTTCTCCTGATCTTTCATCTGTTTCCTGGTGGTTCCATTGAAGTTTTCTCTTGTTAACCTCACAAACCTTAGGAACAACCAAGCATGACAATGATTAGGGTTTTGATTAGTCCCCTACTTAATTTTTACCTTTGTGTCTCATTGAGTCTTCTCTTCTCACCTCATAATCAGGGACTAAACCCTAAAGGCTTTAAGGCTTGGTGATTAAGTTTATGCCTGCATCCTTCTATTAGGATGGAGTGTATAACTTCAATCCTAAGTGTTAAACCCTTAATGTGTTTAAATCCTTTAACCAATTCATCTAATAACCATCAAGACATCAAGCTTGTAACTTGGGCCTTGCATTAGGGTTCTAATTCTTCCTTAATTGGTTAAGAAGGACTAACCCTAGTGTTAATGGACAAGTCCCCCTCAAGTTGTCTTACAAACCCTAAAAAACACTTCATCATCATATCATTAACTAAAATCCATCTTAATAAAGGCTTTGTTTTGTCATGAGTTTAATCCCTAATCATGGATTAAGTTGAGGAGCTTTCCTCAGCTTAAACATTCTCATCTATTATCCTTCTATTAGGATGGTGTAATGAGTCTGTTTAATCCCTGATTATGGCTTAATCTCATTACTCAACACTAAACAAAAACAACAAAAACATCTAAATAATCACAAGTAGGTTAATGATCTTAATCCTACACCAGAGGTGATTAAGTGTGAGAAGCTGACTTCACACTTAAGGTATTCTCATTACCCCTAATCAGAGGGAAGATGTGATGAGTTTACTAAATCCATTGGTTTAGGCTTAAGCTCATTATCTTATGACAAACTTCAAAAAGCAATAAAAGACTGAAAATACAAAAACAAACAATAATCGTCTCCTTCAGGATTCTTTTCTCATCTCATTCACTCTCAACCGAGAACTTGCTTCTTCCGTCTAATGCAAGACAGTTTGCACCTGAGCCAGACAGGTCATACACTTGAGCATAGACAAACAAGCAGTTCACAAGTCAATTCACCTTTCAGTCTCTTTGGGTCGAACTACGGTGTTCTGACTTCCTCATTGCACGAGAGGATACGTAGGCATAACTTAACAGTTATCGAACAAAAGTCTCTGTATATTCCCCCTCTTTCCAGCATTATTCTTATAGCCTCATGATCTTGAGCATCTTATTCCTTTTCTTACACTGACACTGTGCATTTATACACTTCACTTCTCTTACACTGACACCTGTATATTCTTTTCCAGCTTTGATACACAGATTGCACTGACACTACCCCTTTAAAACACAAATCTTTTAAGCGTGGATCCCGTCGAGTACGGCGGACAATCTGGGTGCTAATACCTTCCCAGGTTGTAACCAACCCCCTTTCTCAGTCTCTCTGGTTCGCAACCGTCTTGTCCATCTTTTCTAGGTCTATGCAGCATTGCCTTTCCTCCGGGATAAAAATGCCTAGCTGGCGACTCTCTTCATCTCCAGTGAGTTCACTGCTGTGTGTTCTCATTGTTCTCCTTCGCCGACCGTTCGCGTCTGTACCTTTATCTGGGGCCATTCCCATTTATCGGGAGCGACAGCTTGGCGACTCTGCTGGGGACCCTTATACTGCAACCAGGGCTTCTGGTTCTTTTTGTGGGTTCCTCCTAGCGCTTGATTGATTTGTGTTTACTAGGGTGTTATGTGCTATCTGTAGTTGTATATTTGTTTTGTTTATTGCTTTATGTACAGTTGCTTTACTGTTTTCTTTATTGCTTTGCATATATCATATTGTTATACTGTGCTAGCTGGATCTGTTTTGTTGCTTTGGTGGGTGGGTGTTCTAGTGAGAGTTGAGGTCCTATACCTGGGACCTGAGCGACACCTAGGCTAGAGTGGTTCGTATTCTTTCCCATTCCATCTCGGTCTGGTGCGGGAATATGAAACACGGTTCAGATATGGGTTTCTTCTTGAGAACTCTGTGTTGCAGATTTCCTGCAATGCTAGGGCTATCTGGGAAGCCTGCTAAGTCTGGATGACCTTTAGTATTGACCTTCAGAAACTAAGGTGAATTAGAGGAGGAACTTTTATGGTTATTGTGAACACTGTACCTCCGGGTTAGAAGTGTTTACACTTCTCATAACTGATCCAAGTCTGAGGATCCTTGTTTTAGAACACCACCTGTGAGGGGGTTGGGCTGTTTACAGGTTTGCAGGTACCCTTGACCTCAGCATACCCTGTTACTTTGTTTGATTAAGAGTACTCCATTTTGGAACAGTTCTTGTGATTCTAACCCTGGACCTGTGGCTCTTTATTTGAGTCCCCCACCTTGGTTACTGGACTTATAGACCTCCATCTGGATTTCTTGGACATACATAGACTTATATCAGAGCATTTGATCAGATCCAGCTCAGTCACAAACCCTTGCATATCATTTGCATACATCATCATTGCATCATTTTGACATTTGTTTATTTGTTTTTCAGGGTATCCATCTTTTATTTTGGCTTGGTTTTGACCCCATCATCAGCATAGACCTATCTTCATCAGCATCTACTTCAGCTATCTACTATCTGCTTCAGTCACCTGCACCATCAGTCCCAGCCAGTCAGTGGCCCATTTTTCAGTGTTGTCATCAGCACCTGTCTCAACCCTTCTTCAACATCATGGAACCTAAGAAGAGTAATATCTCCTACCACTTCTTTCAGCCTGAGCTAGCTGACATCAGGAGGATTCAGACCCTGATTACTCCAGACCATATACCACTGTTCAGGGAACACTATGGAAGCATACTTGATGTGGTTATGGATTTGGACCCTTCACAAAGGAGCTTGATTCATACTTTCCTGCAGTTCTATGATCCCCCTCTGAGGTGTTTTACTTTTCAGGATTTCCAGTTGGGACCTTTATTGGAGGAATACTCATCATTGGTTGGTATACCTATCAGGGGTGGAGTCCCCTTCAACCCGGAGATGGCTTTCCCAAGTAATGAGGAGATAGCAAAGGCATTGCATCTGGAACCAGTTCTGATTGGGCAGCATATGACTACTAAGGCTGGAATCTCTGGCCTGCACCTGGATTTCTTGATCTCTCAAGCTACTCTGAAAGCTTCTTTGGGAGAGTGGAAAGCAGTCTGTGCTTTATTGGCCCTGAGCATATATGGGATTATATTATTTGCAGATGAGCCTAAATTCATTAGCAAGAATGCAATCCATCTTTTCATCCTGAGGAACCCAGTGCCCACTTTATTGGGGGATTTCTACTACTCAGTGCACCAGAGGAATGAAAAGCAGAGGGGAAGATTAGTAAGATGCTGTGCTCCCTTGTTCCATACTTGGCTTCTCAAGCATTTGCCCAAGACAGATGCATTCTTGAATCCTCATCAGCAGAGGAACTGGGCTAGAAGACTCACTGCTTTGTCTTCAGCTGATATCAGGTGGTGCACTCAAAGCACAAAAGGCAGGGATATCATTACCAGTTGTGGGCAGTTTCCCAATGTACCCCTGATAGGAGTTAAGGGTTGCATCAATTACAACCCCCTGCTATTCAAAAGACAACTGGGCTATGCACTGGTCCACACTCCTAAGGCACAAGACTTGGCTGAGACTCTTTACAGTGAGAACAAGCCTAATCTGGCTATTGTCAGGCAAGCAGCCTGGGCCTGGGACAATGTTCAAACTAAAGGAGTAACCATTCTGGGGAAGTGCAACAATGTGGCATCAGCACAATACTATGAGTGGTCCCATGCCAGGGCTCAATTTTCTGGGATGCCCTTTACCATGGAAGATATACCTGGACCATCCTCAGCACCACCTCCTGCCACTGTCAGCTTAGAGGAGTTTGAGAGTTTGAAAGAAAGAAATGAGAAGTTGACTCAGGCTTTACAGAAGACCCTCTGGGAGAGGAGTGAAGGTAGGTTGGATATTGAAAGGTTGGAAAAATTGAAGGTGGAGCATCTGGCTAAAATTGAGAAGTCCAAGGATTACATCAAGAAGTCTAGGGCTGGAGAACAGATCTTGAAGAATGCCTGCAAGGAAGCCCAGTTCCAGAAGGCAAGGACTGACTTGTATCTAAAAGAGAGTCAAGCTAGGTGGGTCAGGATCACCGAAGCTCGTACTCTGGAAGATAAGAGGACTCAGGACAAGATCGAGCAGCTGGAAGCTAGTGCAAAAGAGCAGCAGGAAGCCCTGGCAGCAGCCCAGAGAGAGATCTCAGAACTAAAGATCAGAGCTGGAGTGAAGAGGTCAAAGGATCAGAGTCAGCACAAGAAGTTAACTGCAGCTGTTACTACCAGGAATCTCCTTATCAGGAATTTCACGGAGCGTCCGGCTGATCCTGTGACTGAAGCACTTCTCAAGGAAGTTCAGGAGGATGAGTTTGGTCTTGGTGTCTGACTTTTTGCTTGTTGTTGCTTTCATCTCATGTACTTTTATTTTTCTTATGTTGTATTTTGACCCCTCAGAGGGCTTGTATTTGTAAACAAACTATGTATCATTTACTTTTTGTAATAAATGTATCAGTTTGTTCCATCTGGGTTTCTTTCAAAGCAACATCAACAGTATCTTTAAGGGTCTGGAAGGGTCAAAACCAAGTTCCAAGCCGGATACCGTGAAAACGAATAAGCATACTGCATTGCATGCTAACCCTTTGTTTGTTTTGCAGGTTTATTTTGTCATTGTTGCTAACTCTGTTGTGATACTCAGGAACTATTGCTCGACGTCGGGTATTTCCACTCAACCATCCACACCGATATCCAACCCGAAACAACCTTCCGGGCATACAAATGGACCAGGTACAACAGGACCTTGCAGAGGTCAGAAACCAAATGGCCAACGAAAGATTGGAAATGAGAACTCAGATGACGCAGTTTATGGAAGTGATGAACAATATGGCTCAGAGCCAAGAGAGATTGAGAGCAATGGTGGAAAGGCAGAATCAAGAAGATCCCCATATAGGGACTGCTGGGACAAGCAACAATGAGAGGGTCCAACCTCATGTCAACCCCCCGGTATTTGGACCCCACCTTCATCCAGAGATCAACATTCCCGCCAATGTACAAGGGACTGCCACTGCAGGCAGAGTGCTACAAGAAGACCCCCAGGAGGATCAGTTCACAGTAATGGGTGCTGGGGATGAGGCCTATGACAGAAGGCTGGATGAAATTGCTGAAAAATTAAGATCCTTGGAGTCTCAAAACTCTTTGGGTTTTGATGTTATGGACATGGGCTTAGTGGACGGGGTCAGGATTCCCCATAAGTTTAAGCCTCCTTGTTTTGAAAAATACAACGGGACTTCCTGCCCACGGACCCACTTACAATCCTTTCTGGGGAGGTTGAAGGCATACACCATGGACGAGAAGCTATGGATGTTTTATTTTGAGGATAGCTTAACTGAAGCATCAAGGGAATGGTACTCCCATCTGACTAGAGCGACCATCAGGTGTTGGAAGGAATTGGCAGAGGCCTTCATCCGACAATACCAGTATAATTTGGATATGGCACCCAACAGGACCCTCCTGATGGGGATGTCTCAATCATCTAGGGAAAGCTTCCGAGAATACGCCCAGAGATGGAGACAGCTGGCTGCTGCTGTCCAGCCACCTATGTCAGAGAGGGAGATGGCAGATATGTTTATGAACACCCTCCAAGGAACATACATTGACAGGCTGGCTGCTTTCTCTTCTACCAGCTTTGCAGATGTCGTTATAGCTGGAGAGAGAATTGAGAGCCTGTTAAAGATGGGCAAAATTTCTGACAACGGTGCCAGCTCATCCAGTAATACAAGGAAGCCTTTTGCGGGCCCAAGAAGAACTGGTGAGACCAATGCTATCCATACCAACAGGGGCAGGCCCCAATATGTTCATAGGTCTGTGGCAGCAGTCACCATTACCGCTCCAATTCATCCACAACCAGTTTATCAACCACAGCAACAAAATTATCAGCAACAAAGTCAGTATCCTCCTCAGAGAAACTACAACAACACCAACAACAACAATCAGCAAAGACCGTTCCAACAGAGACCTTCTCAAGCCAATAGGGTGATCGATCCGATCCCTATGCCATATGCCACATTACTGCCATAACTCCTGAAACTCAACCTGGTTGAGCTAAGGACGTTGGCACCTCCGGATCCTGCCAGTCTACCCAGAAATTACGACTCCAACGCCAGATGTGCTTTCCATTCAAATGCACCTGGCCATAGTACAGAGAAGTGCAGAGCTTTGCACATGAAGGTACAAGACTTGGTAGACTCTAAGGCTCTAAACTTCGCACCACCACCAAATGTTAACAAGAACCCTATGCCAAACCACGGAGGTCCCAGAATCAATGCTATTGAAGAAGACAAGCCGTCTTATTTGATAACCAGTGTGGGTCAGATTCGGACACCGTTGGTAGAGATTAAAGCTCAACTCCTCGAATGTCAAATGTTCCCGGGATGTGAGCTAGGATGTGCTTATTGCAACATTTCAGTGAATGGTTGTGATAACTTGAGAGATGGCATAGATGGTCTCATCCAGAGTGGCCTGCTTCAAATCACAACATCAATTCCTACCAATCCAGCAACCTCATCAGCAGCAATCCCCGAGTCTTCTACAAATACAACAACCATTGTTCCAAGCAACTCTTCAATCTCGTCAACAAATGCTTCATCTGTTACTTCAACGGACCAGATATCGGCAAACACTCCTTCTACAACTTCAGCACCCCTCCATTCAGAATCTCCTACAACAACAACACCCATCCTCCCAACAATGTCTCCTACAACTTCAACCGCGAATGTCTCAACAGTTAGAATTTATTATGATCCTGAAAATGACTCTGCCTACAACTCACAAAATGCCACTCCCATCAGAGCACCAGTCACAATATACTATGATCCACAGACTATCACAGTCCCTTCTGCAGCTGCCATCAGTCCAGTCACTGTCACAGTACCTGGACCAGTACCTTATGAAAGCAGTAATGCCATCCCTTGGCATTACGGCTCTGATCTATACTGCGAAGGACATAAAATCACTTTTGAATCATCAACCCCTGCACCACAAATAGATAATGTGGGAGGAGGCGGAGGCTTCACTCGAAGAGGACGTCTCTTTGCTCCACAAATTCAAAGACCCACTGCCGAAGCAGAAGCTGCTGCCAAGGCAAAAGGGAATAGCTTGGTGCAGGAAGAGCAGATTGTTAAAGAAGCTCTGAAAACCCCTTTTGATCAAGAAGTTGATGAATTCATGAGAATCATCAAGAAAAGTGATTACAAAATAGTGGACCAGCTTCACCAGACGCCTTCCAAGATCTCTATTCTATCATTGCTTATGTGCTCTGAGGCCCATCGGAACGCACTACTCAAGGTCTTGCACGCAGCTTATGTGCCAGAAGAGATCACAGTCAATCAGTTGGAAGCTGTGGTTGGAAATGTTAATGCTAGTCATGGACTAGGGTTCACCAACACTGATTTGACTACTGAAGGCCGTAATCATAACAAGGCTTTGCACATTACCATGGAATGCAAAGGTGCAGTTCTTTCCCATGTGCTGGTAGACACAGGATCATCCCTCAATGTATTACCTAAAAAAGCCCTTGTGAAGCTAGAGAATGACGGATTGGCATTACGGCCCAGCAACCTAGTAGTAAGAGCCTTTGATGGTTCTAAGAGATCGGTTCTGGGAGAAATTGAGTTGCCTATAACGATTGGCCCACAAACTTTCAAAACGACCTTCTACGTGATGGATATACAGCCTGCCTACAGCTGTCTATTGGGTAGGCCATGGATTCACGCCGCTGGCGCCGTGACCTCAACCCTTCACCAGAAGTTAAAATTCGAGTGGGAGGGTCAAGTCGTTACTATCTGTGGAGAGGAGGATATTTTTGTTAGCCACCTGGCTACCTACAAATATATTGAGATGGATGGGGAGGTCCACGAGACGATGAGTCAAGGGTTTGAGGCCTTGAACATAAATGAAACATCTGCTGTACCTGGAACCTCAATGACATCATACCAACAAGCCCGGAAGGTTGTTGAAGAAGGAACTGCCCGAGGCTGGGGCAAATTGTTACCTGTGGAGAAGAAAGAGGATAGATTTGGGTTGGGTTACAAACCAACTCAACAAGATCAAGTAGAGGCTGCTAAGGAGCCTAACTTTGTTAGTGGGGGGATGCTCACCCCTGATGCTGTCAACAATTTGGAAGACGAGGATGAAAGCGACCGCAACCTGGAGAGTTGGATCCGTCCAAAGGTCCCGGGGAGCAGTATCTCAAACTGGTCTTCCCAGGAAATTATAAGAGTTACTCCCGCAGAGTAATTATTATTTCCTGTATATTTTAAGCATGCATCAAGTCTTGCATCTTGCCCAAGATGACAAGACTCATTTTGTAATCGGGCCATCTGTAATTTTTGTGCAACAAGATTAATCAATGAAACATCAGACATCTTTTGCAAACGAGTCTTTTCCTTTTCCGCTCACTGTTTTTTCCATTTTTCTTTTTGTACAAAAAAATAAATGGCAATGTTTTCAAAATGACAACTTTATTTCACTTTTCTAAATAAGATTAAAATCAATCACTAAAATGAACAAACTGAACCCTTGCAGAGAGTGCCTTCCAGACAGCACCAACAACAGCACGGCTATGACTTCGTATGACTTTGACAATCCGATCAATTAAGCTGATGAAGGGGTTGAAGAAGAATATGAGCTTCTTGAAGAGCTAGCCAGATTGTTGAGACAAGAGGAGAAGGTTATCACTCCTCATCAGGAGGAAGTAGAAACAATCAATCTTGGTACAGATGAAGATGTGAAAGAAGTTAAAATCGGAGCCTGCTTACAAGACTCAGTGAAGAGACAACTGATCGACCTGCTTCAAGAATATGTGGACGTGTTTGCTTGGTCTTATCAAGATATGCCAGGGTTGGACATCGACATTGTTATGCACAAACTGCCTTTAAGAGAAGAATGTCCACCGGTTAAATAGAAACTGTGCCGTACTCGCCCAGATATGGCAATGAAAATCAAGGAAGAGGTACAAAAGCAATGGGACGCCGGGTTCCTTGCCGTAACTAGCTATCCACCGTGGGTTGCTAATATAGTACCTGTGCCTAAGAAAGACGGCAAAGTAAGAATGTGTGTTGACTACCGGGATCTGAACAGAGCCAGCCCGAAAAATGACTTCCCTTTACCTCACATTGATGTATTTGTGGATAATACGGCTCAGTTCTCGGTATTCTCCTTCATGGATGGATTATCAGGATACAATCAGATTAAAATGTCACCTGAAGACATGGAGAAGACAACCTTCATCACACCCTGGGACACGTTCTGCTACAAGGTAATGCCATTTGGGCTCAAGAATGCTGGTGCAACATATCAACGGGCTATGGTAACATTATTCCACGATATGATCCATAAAGAAATCGAATGTTATGTGGATGACATGATTGCCAAGTCCCTTACTGAAGAAGACCATCTGGTAAATCTGCTAAAGTTGTTCAAGCATCTGAGGAAGTACCAACTAAAGTTGAACCCCAACAAATGCACATTCGGGGTGCGATCTGGTAAGCTGCTGGGATTTATTGTAAGCGAGAAAGGGATTGAAGTTGACCCTGATAAAGTCAAAGCCATTCAAGAGATGCCTGCACCGAAAACTGAAAAAGAAGTTCGAGGGTTTCTAGGTAGATTGAACTACATCTCAAGGTTCATATCTCACCTTACAGCAACCTGTGAGCCCTTGTTCAAGTTGTTGAGAAAAGAACAAACGGTCAGGTGGAACGAAGACTGTCAGAAAGCTTTTGACAAGATCAAGGAATACTTACAAGAACCTCCAATCCTTATGCCTCCAGTTGAGGGAAGACCTCTAATAATGTACTTGACAGTATTAGAAGAGTCAATGGGGTGCGTATTGGGCCAGCATGACGAGTCCGGTCGAAAAGAGTATGCAATATACTACCTAAGCAAAAAGTTTACCGACTGTGAACAACGTTATTCACTGCTCGAGAAAACTTGCTGTGCTTTGGCGTGGGCTGCTCGCCGACTGAGACAGTATATGTTGACCCACACTACCTTGTTGATCTCAAAAATGGACCCAGTTAAGTACATATTTGAGAAGCCAGCACTTACCGGACGGGTTGCAAGATGGCAAATGATCCTTACAGAGTATGACATCCAATACACCTCTCAGAAAGCCATCAAGGGCAGTGTATTGTCTGAATATCTTGCTGAGCAACCTATTGATGATTACCAGCCTATGAGATTTGACTTCCCTGATGAAGACATCATGTTCATAAAAGCAAAAGATCATGAAGAGCCTGTTCACACTGAAGGGCCTGACCCGGAAGAAGAATGGACTATGATGTTTGACGGGACTGTTAACATGAATGGTCGTGGTGTTGGTGCAGTACTCATTACACCTAAGGGAGTTCACCTGCCTTTCTCGGCAAAACTCACTTTCAACTGCACTAACAACAAAGCTGAATACGAAGCTTGCATTATGGGTCTTGAGGAAGCCATTGACCTCAGGATCAAGACATTGACTGTATTCGGAGATTCAGCTCTGGTAATCAATCAGACCAATGGCAAATGGTACACCCACCAGGATCATCTAATACCTTAAAGGGATTATACGAGGAGGTTATTGACTTTCTTTACAATAGTCAAGCTTGAGTATATCCCTCGGGACGAGAATCAGTTTGCAGATGCTCTGGCTACCATTTCGTCCATGATCAAAGTTCAAACTGCCAACTTTGTACCTTAGATCTCAGTGTCCAGACTTGACAGGCCAGCATATGTGTTCGCAACAGATGTTGTTAAAGATAATAAGCCTTGGTTCCATGACATTAAGTGCTTCTTAGAGGATCAAACATACCCACCTGGGGCATCTTCCAATGATAAGAAGACATTGAGAAGGCTTGCTGGTAGTTTCTTTCTGAATACTGATGGTTCTCTATACAAGAGGAACTTTGATATGGTACTCCTCAGATGCGTCGACAGGACAGAAGCAGATTTGTTGATGCATGAAGTGCACGAAGGATCCTTTGGTACCCATGCAGGAGGGCATGCCATGGCTAAGAAGTTGTTAAGGTCAGGATATTACTGGATCACAATGGATGTTGATTGTTGTGCCTACGCCAGAAAATGCCATAAATGCCAGATTTATGCGGATAAGGTGCATGTGCCTCCCAATCCTTTGAATGTGATGTCTTCACCCTGGCCCTTTGTTATGTGGGGCATTGACATGATTGGCAAGATTGAACCAACTGCTTCAAATGGCCACAGATTCATTTTGGTTGCTATTGACTATTTTACCAAGTGGGTTGAAGCAGCTTCCTATGCCAATGTTACAAGACAAGTGGTAGCCAGATTTCTGAAAAGAGATATCATCTGTCGATATGGAGTTCCCGAGCGAATCATTACTGATAATGGTTCCAATTTAAACAACAAGATGATGGCTGAACTATGTCGGGACTTCAAAATTCAACATCACAATTCTTCTCCTTATAGGCCAAAGATGAATGGCGCTGTTGAGGCAACAAATAAAAATATCAAGAAGATTGTGCAGAAGATGGTGGTCACTTATAAGGACTGGCATGAGATGCTACCATTTGCCTTGCATGGGTACCGCACGTCGATCAGAACATCCACCGGGGCAACACCGTATCAGCTTGTCTATGGTATGGAGGCAGTCCTGCCTGTTGAAGTTGAGCTACCCTCTCTACGGGTACTGATGGATGTTAAATTAAGCGAAGCAGAATGGGTTCGGTCCCGATATGAGCAACTGAGTCTGATTGAAGAGAAAAGATTGGCTGCAATCTGTCATGGGCAGTTATATCAGAACAGAATGAAGAAAGCCTTCGATCAGAAAGTCAGGCACCGAGAGTACCAAGTAGGGGATCTTGTGCTGAAAAGAATCCTCCCTCCGTATACAGACCACAGGGGCAAATGGACTCCAAACTATGAAGGACCATTCATGGTGAAGAAGGTTTTCTCTGGTGGAGCACTGATGCTCAGCACTATGGATGGTGAAGACTTCCCGTCCCCTGTGAATTCAGATGCAGTTAAAAAATACTTCGCATAAAAATGACCCGCTGGACATAAAAACAGAATGTAAGTCCAGGCAAAAATAGGGCATCCCGGCGAGTCAAAAACAGAATAAAAGACTCGGGCAAAAATAAGGGAAATAAACAAAAAAATGTACACCCGCTGAGTTGAAAAGCCGTATTGGACAACTCAGACAAAAATGGGTATCCCGGTGGATTGAAAACCCGAAAGGGCGATCCAGGCAAAATAAGGGAATAAGCGAACAACTGCATTCTGAATTCGTCTGTATCATTTACAACTTGGTAAGCTTCAAAGGATCAAGCTTCTATCAGAATCAGCCTTCTTCAGAAAGCGAGACGAGAAGAACGTCAAAAGTCATACGAGTCATAGTAAAAGAGGAAGCTCCTTAAAGCGTCATCAACATTGCCAACACATTTTGTTTTCTCATTTTTGTAACAATCTCCTCATTTCAGGGGATTCGTTTCTTTGACTGTATCTCGCCAATTCAGGGCACACGAATTAATAAACTCAGATTTTCAGTCATGTTTCGTTTTGAACATTTTTATTTGCAAAAATGTCTGATGTCTTAGGAAAAACTGATTGCATAAATACAGATGCTTATCTTCAAAAATATAATAAAATCACATGCTTGCAGGAAATATGCTTACTCTCAGAAGTGTCTAAACTCCTATCGTGGAAATCCAGTAAGGGATACCCTGGGAACACTTGTGCGTTTCTATCTTTGCAGGATTGCAGGTATTCAAAGCGCAACTGGGGGCATGAAAGCTTCACTCCAGCAAGCTGACAAATCAACACTCAGCCTTAAGTGTCTTCTCCTCAGCTGAGTTGCCACTTATTACTTATCCCCATCAGAGTTGCCAGGCATCACTTCTCCAACAGGGGGGTACCAGAGGGCGCCCATGTCCCCGGCTGAGTCGAGAACCCTCCTCAACAGAATCTCTAGGAAGATCTTTCAGTGATCTTTCTTTCTCCCCAGCCGAGTTGCCATTTCACCCTCAGCTGAGTACAACAGTCAGGGAACCATCTCCCCACAAAGCTCCAGCCTCTATCCAGAAGAGCAGCGCATGAAGGAGTCACAACAGAGTGAAGAAGGCCTCTACAAAATCCCAGTTGGGTCTCTCATTATCAGGATGGGTCTACCAGTGGCCTATTTCCCCAAGCAGATATCATCTCATCGAATTTACCAATGATCTCACCCCCAGCTGGGATGTCCATTTCAAGCAGATCGGCCGGAGATCTTCACGGCAACGGGATCCGAATCCCGGTTGGGTATCTTTGCATAATCATGGCATTCGCATCATTTTCACCCACAAAACGTAGCATTCCGTCTAGTACGGAGCATTACGGCAAAAATCAAACATATAGCATAATCATAAGCCATGTTAAGAATCAAACACTTGTGGATAATGATAATCCGTCAACATACAGACTTCCCCCCAAAATCCCCAGCGGAGTTTTCCCAGCAAAAGCAGTTGCCTCACATTCACAAACACCAGTATATACCCTCTTTGGCATCCGTCCGTGTCAATACTCCCCAGTAAAGTCGCCCGAACACTCTGTATTACAGATACTTTTTGACACCCGTCTGTGTCATAACCCCAACAGAAAGCCAAAGACGTCCTCTTTGCACTCACACTTACTTATATATAACTTTCCTTGACATCCGTCCGTGTCATTTTCCCCAGTATAGTAACATAAACACCAGATACTTGTTTATACTATACTTTTCTTCTTTTTGACACTCGTCCGTGTCACTCTCCCCAACAGTTAAATACTCATCACCACTCACACTTCTACAGATACTCATCCGTATATATCCCCACAGATTCGGCACTAGTCTGTGTTCTTTGTTAACCAGTTGGTACTCGTCCGTACCATCATCTTAGAACATGCGACAAGCGTTTGTTTCTACCTGATACTCGTCCGTATCATAGTCTTAAGGATGCTCGTCCACATCTTTAATCCATACACTGTGTCAAACATTTCTTTCTTCTTGAATATAGACACTCGTCTGTGTCTACTTTTCCCTAGAAGAGTCCCTTCAGATTCAACATTCGTCCGTGTTCTTTGTTAACCCGTTGATACTCGTCCGTATCATCATCTCTGAACACGTGTCAGTATTTGTTTCTACCCGATACTCGTCCGTATCGTAGTCTTAGGGATGCTCGTCCGCATCTTTAATCCATACACAAACATCTAAACACTTATACTTTTTGTTTCTTGGATGTAAACACTCGTCCGTGTTTACTAGTCCCCAGTAGATCGCCAACAAAGCAAAATTTTCTTTTATCTGGCATTCGTCCTGTGTCATGATAAACCCTGAGAGCAGCCGTACCCTGCTAGGTGGTCGTCCTCCACCTCTTGATGGTCGTCCTCCATCATGCTCATCCGATGGCCGTCCCCGTCGTTGATTTTCTATCCGACATTCGTCCTATGTCGTGATATTTAGCAGTCGTCCCCTGCTAGGTGGTCGTCCTCCACCTTTTGATGATCGTCCTTCATCATTTTATCCAATGGCCGTCCCCATTGTTGATCTTTGGTTATCTGATATTCGTCCTATGTCATGATAAACCTTGAGAGCAGCCGTCCCCTGCTAGGTGGTCGTCCTCCACCTCTTGATGATCGTCCTTCATCATGCTCGTCCGATGGCCGTCCCCATCGTTGACCTTTTATCCGGCATTCGTCCTATGTCGCGATATTTTCGGCAGTCGTACCCTGCCAGGTGGTCGTCCTCCACCTTAAATGATCGTCCCTCATCTTAACCCAACAGAGCAGCCGTCCCCTGCTAGGTGATCGTCCTTCGCCTTTGATGACCGTCCCTCATCATCTGTTTATTTCATTTATTCTTTAGCCCGATGGCCGTCCCCATCGTTGGTTACTTTACTTTGTGAACCTGATGGCCGTCCCCGTCATGTTTCATTAATCCCCAGAGATTTTACAGCTTTATCTCGATGGCCGTCCCCATCATGATCCCTTTTATCCCCAGCATGTCGGCCGTCCCCGTCATTGCTTTATTTCCTGCACTTTTCCAGCGTGTCGGCCGTCCCCGTCATTGCTCTTTACCCAGCAGTCGTCCTCTGCTCGACGGTCGTCCTCCGTCGCCCGCACTTTATATTATACTTTGTTTTCTTTTACAATCTATATCCCTTTTCTTCTTCATTCTGTGAGTGCAAATGTTGGACTGTCTTTGGTATTCAACCACAAGTTATCTCGTTTGCCTGTTAAGCCGCTGCTTACATCCTGCACAGCTAACTCATGTTTGAATAGGGGCAGCTATAAACACCCCAAATTTGCCCTCACCCATTTCACACCATGGCTTGTGATCATATCATATACATAAACACAATCATACCATCTCATATCCCACTTTTGATTCACTGCATAGCTTCAAAGTCATCTGCATCTAGGGTTTGTGACCTGAGCAATCCAAGAGCTTCTTGAGCCACTCCAAAGGTCAACAATCACTTCAAAGGGGTCTATATATGTTCAAGTATCATATTATATCCTCTCAAAGTCAAGAATGTCAAAGAATCACAAGAACTGGGATTGGTATGGAAGCAGAGCCAGGTTTGACTGCACAGATGACCTGAAATTAGGGTTTTGGTTTCAGAGGCCATAACTCCAAATTTTTTGGTCATTATTGTTTCTATTGGTCTCTATATGGTATAGGGAGTATGCATATCAATTTTCATGAAGAAATTCCTTGGGGAAGTCATCTGATCAAAGGTTGACTTTCTGGACAAGTCAGTGCAAAATCAGGGCATCTGAGGCCCCCAATGACCCAACCAAGGGGTGATCTTCATCATTTTGAGTGTATATGATCTTTATTTGATCATAGAAAATGTTGTAAGTTCACATAATTCAAGAATCTCAAGTTTTTGCAAAGTTGACTTTTTGGGCAAGTTTGACTTTTAATGGAAATGTCATTTTATGCAACTTTTTCAACCCTTACTTTTTGATCCAAAAATGCTTCAAATGGAAAAACTTTGGTCATGAAAGTTGTAGAATAGATCTTTCCCTTTTCAAAAAGTACAAGAACATGACCTAATTCATTTTTGATCAAAAGTTATGGCTTGTCAAAGTTGGCAAAAATCACTAAATTTCAAGTCATGCACCAAAGAGGCAAAGTTGCAAATTCACTTCTCAAGGCCAAATAAGTCAGCAAATAGGCTTCTAATTCATTCAACATGATCACACAACATTCAAAAATCAGAATGGGGCAAAGAATTACATGTTTTATGGCCCATGGATCAAGTTTCCTTCATGAAGGCCAAAGGCAAAGTCAAGTTGCAAAAACTCATGATCACATTTCATCCACTTGCTAGCTACTTTGCTGATCAACCCTAGCCTTTCCCCTCACCATGCTGCGCAACCCACACCCCTTGTACTTGGCTAGAACATGACCCATGCTTTCTCTTACACAAAGTTGACAATTTGCAAAAGTAGCCACACCTATCACAAAAGGGCATGTCACATCTTCTGACCAATCAGCATTGTTTATACAAACTAATTGCAAGCCAAAGCACATAACCAGCAAGCCTGAAACAAGCCCAAGCAGCACATTCTCATTTTCACTCTCAAAAGCAAAAGCTTTCGAAACTCATCATACAAGCCACAAACACTTAAACAAACTTCATAGATCAACTCAACTCATCATCCTGGTCAGAAAGCACCCCTCATCCTTGCCCTAAGCTCCCTGAATCATAAACACGATTCTCACCTGAGCTTGAACAGACCTTGTTCAAGCTTTCAAACCAGCCAACACAAACTCTTTTCAACCATCAAAGCTTCATCAGGGAGGTCTCAGGAGTGGTTTTGCACAGAAGGGAAGGTCAGAAAGTGCCAGATTGAAAAGCTTCAAACTCAGGTAGCTTCATGAACATTTTTTCCAGAAACTATTTTTTTAGTTCCTAAGTTGTTCTTCATGATTCACTGATTGTTCTGATGTCTTTGGTTTTGAAAATGGTGAAGGAATGAGGGTTTAATCATGTTCTGAAACTTTCTGACCTAGAAATGTTTTCGTTCGATTCATGCGATTGATGAAATATAAATGAGTTTTGGTTTGGGGTTTTGATTCAGTGAGGTTTGGGAAGGATTTCTGTCCTTTTAGATTTCATTTTAGTTACGTTTTGAAGGTGTTAGGAATTTTCAGGTGGGGTTCCCACCGGAGAAGACGACCGGAGGTCTTCTCCGGCCACCTGAAAATAATTAGGGTTTAATCCCTGTAATTAATGAAGTTTGAATCTTGGACGTTGGATGGGTTGACTAAGTCTACTCCCGCGCGTGTTCAAGGGCCAGGATGTGCTTTCAGAAACCCTAATCTCAATTAACTTAATTAATTAATCCATAAACTTAATTAATTTCAGTTTGAATATGGGCCATTAGATAGCGCGCGCAGTCAACAGCTTCACCCCCAGAATCCATCCTGGCCATCCATTGTGTTTACTTTTCCTTTTCTTTATTTTTATTTCATTTGTTTTATATTTATTTTGTCCATTTATTTAAAAATAGTAAAATTTATTAAAAAAATCTGAAATTTTTTATACAAGTTATTATTTAATTTCAGAACACAAAAATATTTTTATTTTCATTTTTTGCATTTAAAAAGTATTTTTAAATATTTAAAGGTTTATTTTTAATTAATTAATGAGAATTAATTAATTAAAAATACTTTTAAGCATTTAAAAATCACCAAAAAATTCATGAAACATTTAAAAACATTTAGAAACATTGTCCAACCCTCAAACCAAATTTATTTTTTGATCTTGATGCATTTTGAGAATTTTTCATGGAATTAAAATCATTTTGATGCATTATTTTGATCCAAACTTCCAAAAATCATTTCTGCCTAACCATTGAGAGTTGGACCTTGATTCTTTTTGCATTGCATTGTGTTTAGCATGTAGTATGTGAGATTAAATGGCCATGGTTTGATCTTTCATTTTCCATTTATTTGGTATTTTTCTTGTTAAGGAACCCTAAAACCCTAGAAAACTTAGGAAAATCATAACTTGAACTAAGTTAAGAGTTGAGACTTCTCCTTTGGGCAGTGGGTTAGTATAGGATTAGGGATCCTTTGAGTGTTGTTTTCAATTTTTTGTATTGATGTTTGTTTCTGATTTTGGTTTGTGTTTGATGTTTTGATCATAAACCCTAATTTGGGCTTCCATATGCATCCATCTTGCATTTGCATTCATACCTTGACTTGCCATAGCATTTCATGCATTCTTTTGATTCATTGAACATCTTAAGACATATTGAAAGCATGTTTGATCATTGCATCTTGCATTTTCCATGTTGTATGCCATTTGCATTTCATAACTTTTCATGAATGTTCATGCTTCTTAACTTGTTTCATTTGCATCCATAAGCTTGTATGATCATCCCCATGTGTTGTTTCATGTTTGTAGCATCTCATAGCATCATTAACATCATGTATGTGCTTCTGGATTTGATATACATCATGCCATTTCATCTCATTTTGCATTGCATTTCTTTTCTAACTTTTCAGGTGGTAAGTGACTTTGAGAAGTGAATTTGCCTTCACTTCTCATAACTTCTCTTCCTCTCTTTCATGCATCCTTGCTGCATTTTGTCATGTGTTTGAGTTTGAGCTTGTTCATTCTCCTCCTTCTCACTTTCTTTCTTTAAGTGACTCGACTTCTTGAGTGAAGCAAGTTACTTTGCTTCTCCTGATCTTTCATCTGTTTCCTGGTGGTTCCATTGAAGTTTTCTCTTGTTAACCTCACAAACCTTAGGAACAACCAAGCATGACAATGATTAGGGTTTTTATTAGTCCCTTACTTAATTTTTACCTTTGTGTCTCATTGAGTCTTCTCTTCTCACCTTATAATCAGGGACTAAACCCTAAAGGCTTTAAGGCTTGGTGATTAAGTTTATGCCTGCATCCTTCTATTAGGATGGAGTGTATAACTTCAATCCTAAGTGTTAAACCCTTAATGTGTTTAAATCCTTTAACCAATTCATCTAATAACCATCAAGACATCAAGCTTGTAACTTGGGCCTTGCATTAGGGTTCTAATTCTTCCTTAATTGGTTAAGAAGGACTAACCCTAGTGTTAATGGACAAGTCCCCCTCAAGTTGTCTTACAAACCCTAAAAAACACTTCATCATCATATCATTAACTAAAATCCATCTTAATAAAGGCTTTGTTTTGTCATGAGTTTAATCCCTAATCATGGATTAAGTTGAGGAGCTTTCCTCAGCTTAAACATTCTCATCTATTATCCTTCTATTAGGATGGTGTAATGAGTCTGTTTAATCCCTGATTATGGCTTAATCTCATTACTCAACACTAAACAAAAACAACAAAAACATCTAAATAATCACAAGTAGGTTAATGATCTTAATCCTACACCAGAGGTGATTAAGTGTGAGAAGCTGACTTCACACTTAAGGTATTCTCATTACCCCTAATCAGAGGGAAGATGTGATGAGTTTACTAAATCCATTGGTTTAGGCTTAAGCTCATTATCTTATGACAAACTTCAAAAAGCAATAAAAGACTGAAAATACAAAAACAAACAATAATCGTCTCCTTCAGGATTCTTTTCTCATCTCATTCACTCTCAACCGAGAACTTGCTTCTTCCGTCTAATGCAAGACAGTTTGCACCTGAGCCAGACAGGTCATACACTTGAGCATAGACAAACAAGCAGTTCACAAGTCAATTCACCTTTCAGTCTCTTTGGGTCGAACTACGGTGTTCTGACTTCCTCATTGCACGAGAGGATACGTAGGCATAACTTAACAGTTATCGAACAAAAGTCTCTGTATATTCCCCCTCTTTCCAGCATTATTCTTATAGCCTCATGATCTTGAGCATCTTATTCCTTTTCTTACACTGACACTGTGCATTTATACACTTCACTTCTCTTACACTGACACCTGTATATTCTTTTCCAGCTTTGATACACAGATTGCACTGACACTACCCCTTTAAAACACAAATCTTTTAAGCGTGGATCCCGTCGAGTACGGCGGACAATCTGGGTGCTAATACCTTCCCAGGTTGTAACCAACCCCCTTTCTCAGTCTCTCTGGTTCGCAACCGTCTTGTCCATCTTTTCTAGGTCTATGCAGCATTGCCTTTCCTCCGGGATAAAAATGCCTAGCTGGCGACTCTCTTCATCTCCAGTGAGTTCACTGCTGTGTGTTCTCATTGTTCTCCTTCGCCGACCGTTCGCGTCTGTACCTTTATCTGGGGCCATTCCCATTTATCGGGAGCGACAGAGCCAAGCCATTCATTACTTCCATGAATTGAGTCATTTGGTTTCTCATTTCCAGCCTTTCATTAGCCATCTGAGTCCTGACCTCTGTCAGATCTTGCTGTACTTGATCCATTTGGATACCAGGAAGGTTGTTGCGAGTAGGATACTTGTGCGGACGGTTGAGAGGGAACACCCGACGTCGAGCAATAATTCCTGAATCACAACAGAGTTAGAAACATAACAAAGGCAAAACCTACAAAACAAAACAAAAGTTAGTATGCAATACAGTATGCTTATTTATTTTCCAAGGTATCCGGCTTGGCTCTTGGTTTTGACCTTTCCAGACCCCGAGGAAGATGCTTTGATGTTGCTTGAGAGAAAGAAAACTTAATGAAACAAACTAACAGATATATTACAAATGGTGGATCATACATAGTTTGTTTTTACAACATATGCCCCTGAAGGGTCAAAATACAACATAAAAAGAAAAGTACATCAAATGGAAATAACAACAAACAAAGAAATCAAACATCTAAGCCAAACTCATCCTCCTTAACCTCCTTCAAAAGTGCTTCAGTTACAGGACCAGCCGGATGCTCTGTAATGTTTCTGATAAGAAGGTTTCTGGTGGCAATAGCAGTGGTCAGCTTCTTATGTCTGTCTTGGTCCTTTGACCTCTTCACACCAGCCCTAAGCTTCAATTCTGAAATCTCCTTCTGGGCTGCCAGCAAAGCTTCCTGTTGCTTCTTTTCATTGGCCTCCAACTGCTCAATCCTGGCTTGAGTTCTCTTATCTTCTTGAGTGCGAGCTTCAGTGATCCTGACCCACCTAGCTTGACTTTCCTCTAGATAGAGATCAGTCCTAGCCTTCTGAAACTGGGCCTCTTTACAGGCATTCTTCAATATTTGTTCTCCAGCTCTAGATTTCTTGATGTAGTCTTCTGCTTTATCAATCTTGGCCAGATGCTCCACTTTAAGCTTCTCCAACCTCTCAATGTCTAGACGACCATCACTCCTCTCCCAGAGGGTCTTCTTCAGAGCTTGAGACAGATTCTCATTCCTTTCCTTCAGCTTCTCAAATTCTCCCAGGCTGACAGTGGCTGGAGGTGGTACTGTGGATGGTCCAGGTGCATCCTCAATGGTGAAAGGCATCCCAGAAATCTGAGCCCTAGCATTGGACCATTCATAATACTGAGCTGAAGCCACATTATTGCATCTCCCAAGAATGGCCATCCCTTTGGTCTTGATGTTGTCCCAAGCCCAGGATGCTTGTCTGACAACAGCTAGATTAGGTTTTATCTCACAATACAGGGTTTCAGCCAAGTCTTGCGCTCTAGGAGGGTGAACAAAAGCATAGCCCAATTGTCTCTTAAACAGCAAAGGATTGTAGTTGATGCAACCCTTCACTCCTACTAGAGGTACATTGGGGTACTGCCCACAGCTAGTGATTATGTCTCTGCCCTTGGTGCTCTGGGTGCACCATCTGATGTCATCTGAAGTCAAAGCAATAAGTCTTTTAGCCCAATTCTTCTATTGGTGAGGATTCAGGAAGGCATCAGTCCTGGGTAAGTGTTTGAGCAGCCAAGTATGAAATAGAGGAGCACATCATCTCACCAACTTTCCTCTCTGCTTCTCATTCCTTTGTTGAACAGAATAATAGAAATCCCCCAGCAATGTGGGTACTGGGTTTCTCAAAAGGAAGAGATGAATGGCATTCTTGCTGATAAACTTGGGCTCATCTGCAAATAGTATAAGCCCATATATACTGAGGGCTAACAATGCACAAACTGCCTTCTATTCTCCCAAGGAGGCCTTCAGGATAGCCTGAGAAGTCAGAAAGTCTAGATGCAAACCAGGGATCCCAGCCTTTGTGGTTATGTTCTGCTCAATCAATATAGGCTCTATGTGTAGTGCTTTTGCCACTTCTCCATTGCTGGGAGAAGTCATCTCTGGGTTGAAGGGAATTCAACCCCTAATAGGCACTCCAATCAGTGATGAAAACTCCTCTAGCAGAGGTCCTAACTGAAAGTTCTGGAAGGTGAAGCATCTCAAAGGAGGGTCATAAAACTGTAGGCAAGTGTGGATCAAACTCCTATGAGAAGGATCCAGATCCATAACCATATCAAGGATGCCTCCATAATGCTCTCTGAATAATGGGATGTGGTCTGGAGTGATAAGTGCCTGGACCTGCCTGATTCCAGCCAGCATAGGCTCAAAGAAATTGTATGAAATATTGCTCTTCTTGGGTGCCATGACTGCTCATGAAGAGCTGAAAACAGATGCTGATGATGAAGACTGATACTGGAGATGAGCCACTGATAGGTTGAGGATGATGATGGAGGTAGTTGAAGTAAGCAACTGATGAAGATAGCTGAAGCAGATAGTTGATGAAACAAAGGTCTATGCAGATGAAGGGGTCAAAACCAAGCCAGATGTAATGTGGATACCCTGAAAAACAAATAAACAAATGTTAAATGATGCAAATGATGAGTATGCAAATGATATGCAAGGGTTTGTGATCAAGCTGGATCTGATTACTGCCTTGATATAAAGGTCCATGTATGTTTAAGAAGTCCAGATGGAGGTTCAAAAATCCAGTAACCAAGGTGGGGGACTCAAATAAAGAGTCACATGTCCAGGGTTAAATCACAAGAACTGTCCAAAGTGAAGCATTCTTAAACACAATAAGTAACTGGGTATGATGTGGCCAAGGGTACCTGCAAACCTGTAAACAGCCCAACCCCCTCACAGGTAGTGTTCTAAAACAAGGATCCTCAGACTTGGATCAGTTATGAGAAGTGTAAACACTTCTAACCCGGAGGTACTGTGTTTACAATAACCATAAAAGATCCTCCTCTAATTCACCTCAGTTTCTGAAGGTCATAATAAAGGTCATCCAGACTTAGCAGGCTTCCCAGATAGCCCTAGCACTACAGGAAACCTGTAGCACAGAGTTCTCAAGAAGAAACCCACATCTGAACCGTGTTTCATATTCCCGCACCAGACCGAAATGGAATGGGAAAGAACATGAACCACTCTAGCCTAGGTGTCACTCAGGTCCCAGGTATAGGACCTTACCTCTCAATGAAACCCCACCCATCAAAACAATAAACCAGATCCAGCCAGATAACAGTATGACAGTATGATATATATGAAGCTGTAAAGAAAGCAATAAAATAACTGTACATAAAGCAGAAAATAAAGCAAATATACAAACACAATTAGCACATAACACCCCCACAAATCAAACAAGCGCTAGGAGGAACCCACAAAAAGAACCAGAAGCCCTGGTTACAGTATAAGGGTCCCCAGCAGAGTCGCCAAGCTGTCGCTCCCACCGAATGACACCTCAGGTCAGAAGGGGTACAGACGCGAACGGTCGGCGAAAGAGGGAGAGAACACACAGGGGTGAACTCAGAAAGACAAGAGTCGCCAGCTAGGCATTTTTATCCCGGAGGAAAGGTAATGCTGCATAGACCTAGAAGGATATGGATAAGACGGTTGCAAACCAGAGAGACTGAGAAAGGGGGTTGGTTACAACCTGGGAAGGTATTAGCACCCAGATTGTCCGCCGTACTCGACGGGATCCAAGCTTAAAAGATTTGTGTTTTAAAGGGGTAGTGTCATTGCTATATGTGTATCAAAGCTGGAAAGAATGCAAGTGTCAGTGTAAAAGAAATGTGAAGTGTATAAGAGAAGTGTCAGTGTGAGAACAAGAATGAAATGCTCAAGACCATGAGGCTTAAAGAATAAGGCTGGAAAGAGGGGGAATATACAGAGACTTTTGTTCGATAACTGTTAAGTTATGCCTACGTATCCTCTCGTGCAATGAGGAAGTCAAAACACCGTAGTTCGACTCAAAGAGACTGAAAGATAAACTGACTTGTGAACTGCCTGCTTGTCTATGCTCAAGTGTATGACCTGTCTGGCTCAAGTGCAAACTGTCTTGCATTAGACGGGAGAAGCAAGTTCTCGTTTGTGAGTGAATGAGGTGAGGAAAGAATCCCGAAGGAGACGATTATTGTTTGTTTTTGTGTTTTCAGTCTTTTATTGCTTTTGGATTTGTCATAAGAAAATGAGCTTAAGCCTAAACCAATGGGTTAGTAAACACATCACATCTTCCCTCTGATTAGGGGTAATGAGAATACCTCAAGTGTGAAGTCAGGATCTCACACTTAATCACCATGATGTAGGATTAAGATCATTAACCTACTTGTGAATATTTAGATGTTTTTGTTGTTTTTGTTTAGTGTTAAGTAATGAGTTTAATCCATAATCAAGGATTTAATGGACTCATTACACCATCCTAATAGAAGGATAATAGATGAGAACATTTAAGCTGAGGAAGATACCTCAACTTAATCCATGATTAGGGATTAACCTCATGACAAAACAAAGCCTTTATTAAAGTGGATTTTAGTTAATGGTAAGATTAAGAAGTGGATTTTATGGTTTGTAAGACAACTTGAGGGGGACTTGTCCATTAACACTAGGGTTAGTCCTTCTTAACCAATTAAGGAAGAATTAGAACCCTAATGCAAGGCCCAAGTTACAAGCTATTGTATTAGTGATTATTAGGTGGATTGATTAAAGGATTTAAACATATTAAGGGTTTAACACTTAGGATTAAAGTTATACACTCCATCCTAATAGAAGGATGCAGGCATAAGCTTAATCACAAAGCCTTAAAGCCTTTAGGGTTTAGTCCCTGATTATGAGATGAGAAGAGAAGACTCAAAGAGACACAAAGGTAAAAGCTGAGTGGGGGACTAATCAAACCCTAATTGTTATCATGCTTGGTCATTCCTAGGGTTGGTGGGGTTTAAGAAGGAAATCTTCAAGGTACCACCAAGGAGAGAAGCAGTTGAAAGGAGCAAAAAGAAGCAAAACAACTTGCTTCACTTAAGAAGACAAGTTGCTTGAAGAAAGAAAGTAAGATGAACAAGAATGAGAAAGCTCAATCCAAAGCACAAGATGAAATGCAGCAATGATGCATAAAAGAGATGAAAAGAGATTGTGAGAAGTGAAGGCAAATCCACTTCTCAAAACAACTTACCACCTGAAAAGTTAGCATAAGAAATGAAATGTAATGCAAATGAGATGAAATATGATGATGCAAACCAAAACCAGAAGCATAAGTATGATGTTAATGATGCTAAGAGATGATGCAAACATGAGGCAAGGCATTAGAATGATCATACAAACATATGGATGCAAGAGAAACATGTTTTGAACCATGGATGTACATGAAAAGTTATGAAATGTAATGGACATATAACATGGCAACTGCAAGATGCAATGATCAAACATGATTCTAATATGTCTTAAGATGTATTATTAATCAAATGAATACATAAAATGTCATGGCAAGTCATGGTATGCAAGCAAATGGAAGATGGATGCAAAGGAAGGCATAAATTAGGGTTTATGATCAACACACAAAGCAAAATCCAAAACCAGAAGCAAATGACATGATAAAAATTTGAAAAAAGCAATCAAAGGAACCCTAAACCTACACAAACTCACTGCCCAAAGGAGGGGATCCAACTCTTAACCTAGTGAGAGTTATGAATTTCCTAAGATTTGCTAGGGTTTTAAGGTACCTTGTCAAGAAAAATGCAAAACAATTTGGAAATGCAAGATCAATTCATGCCAATTTTATCCTATAAACTACATGTTATGCAAGATGTAATGCAAAAAGAATCATTGTCCAACTCTCAATGGTTAGGCAGAAATGAATTTTTGAAGTTTGAAACAAAATATTGCCTTGAAATGAAATTAATTCCAAAGAAAATTATCAAAAGGGATCAAGATCAAAAAAGAAATTTGGTTTGAGAGTGGGACAATGTTTCTAAATGTTTTCAAATGCTATGTGAATTTTTTGTGATTTTTAAATACCTAAATGTATTTTTAATTAATTAATTTTCATTAATTAATTAAAAATAAACTTTTAAATGATTTAAAAATAATTTTTAATGCAAAAAATAAAAATAAAAATATTTTTGTGTTCTGAAAATTAATTAAACCTTTGACAAAAAATTTCAGAATTTTTAAAGGTTTTTTGCTATTTAAAATTAAATGTACAAAATAAATCAAATAAAATGAAAATAAAAATGAATTAATGAGAAGTATGCGCAATCCATGGCTGAGATTCAAAGCTGGGTGGAGGGAGTTGACTGGCACGTAAAGGAGTGGTCCAGATGCATTCTGACTAATTAATTCAAATTAATTTAATTAATTAAAGATTAAGGTTTAATGACTGATCTTGGCCGTCCATACGCGCGGGGAGTCAACCAAAGTCCACAAGATCAAGGGTCCAAATTCAAATTTTGCCCTAAACGCAATTAAGACTCTAATCACTTTCAGGTGGCCGGAGAAGACCTCCGGTCATCTTCTCCGGCCAGCTCTCCCCTGAGATTTTTCTAAAACACTCCCTAGGCTAAATCAAACCTCCCAAATCTCCAGAAATGATCCCCAAACCCCCTAGAACAAGAATCCAGCATCAAATCTCATTTATTCATCATCAACAACAAGATTCGAACAAAAACCTAAAACTGAACAAAATTTCAGAACATCCATACACCCTCAAAACTCAATCATTTTCAAAAATAAAAGGTTCAGTGTGATCAGGAGAGCATGCTTTATCATTTAGAAACAAGAAATAAGAGTTCTGGAAAAATGAATTTCCATGGCTACCTGAATCGAAGCTTTCAACCCAAGAGCTTCTGGACCAGTTCCTTGCTTTCAATCAACTCTACTGACCTCCCTCAAGTGTTTGCAAAGCTTATATGGAGTTTATTTAGGCTAGTTTGTGAGATTTACTGAGTTCTGTTCAAAGAGGGGGGGGGGGAATCGTATTTGGTTTGTGTGAGGTTTTGGGTTGTTTCAATGGTTGGTTTGTGATCAGTGAGTCATTTTGAGATCAATGGTGAAGTTGGCTTGAAGAATGGTTGAGTGAGCTGAGAGATTCCAGTGGTTTTGCAAGTTGGAGGATTTTTGATAACTATGGCTTGGAGTGTGTTTCAGCATGAGTTGTGTGTTGTGTTGTGATGTATTTGGTCCACTTATCAATCTTGGGTAGGTCAGAAGAGTGGTTGTGCCCTATTGTGATTGGTATGGGTCTTTTGCAAAAAAGTCAAGCTTTGTGTAAGAGAGGTATGGGCTCATGGCTAGCCAAGGACAAGAGGGGTGTCCTGCACAGCAAGAAGTGAGGAGGACAATAGGATCAGTTTTGAAGCCAGCCAACAAGTGGATTAGGGTTTGAAGGATGTTTTGCAACTTTGTTCCACTTTGCCCCTTTTGAAATTTCTTAATCCACAAGCCATGAAAATGTGTAAACTTTTGATGCAATCTGATCCTTAGGCCTTGGTTTATGTTTGTATGAAGATTAGAAGTCCATTTGATAACACAATTTGTCTTGGCAAGTGGTTTTGCAACTTTGCCTCTTTGGTAGAAAACTTGAAATTATGTGATTTTTCCCAACTTTGACAAACCATAACTTTTGATCCAAAATGAATTAGAACAAGTTCTTGTCCTTTTTGAAAAGGGAATGATCCATTCTACAACTTTCATGACCAAAGTTTTCCCATTTGAAGCATTTTTGAATCAAAAAGCAAGGGTTGAAAAAGTTTCCCAAAATGGCAAGTTTCCATTACAAGTCATTTTCCCAAAAAGTCAACTTTGCAAATGGCTTGAAATTCTTCAATTTTGTGAACTTCTAACATCAAATAAATATCATACATAATCAAAATGATGATGAACACCCTTTGGTTGGGTCATTGAGGGGCTCAGATGCCCTGATTTTGCACTGACTTGCTCAAAAAGTCAACTCTCGATCAGATGCCTTCCCCATTGAATTTCTTCATGAAAATTGATATTTATGATCCCTATACCATATAGAGACCAATAGAAACAAGAATGACCAAAAAAATTGGAGTTATGGCCGTTGAAACCAAAACCCTAATTCTAGGTCATCTGTGCAGTTAAACCTGGCTCTGCTTCCATGCCATTCTCAGTTCTTGTGATTCTTTGACATTCTTGACTTTGTGAGGATACAATATGATGCTTGAACATACATGGATCCCTTTGAAGTGATTGAAGACCTTTGGAGTGGCTCAGATGGCTCTTGGACTGCTCAGGTCACAAACCCTAGATGCAGATGACTTTGAACCAATGCAATGAATCACAAATGCAATATGAGATGCCATGATTGAACTTATGCATATGGAAAGATCACAAGCCATGGTGTGAATGGGTGAGGGCAAATTTGGGGTGTTTACATGTACCCCAAAATTTTCCCTCTGATTTTTAACTCTAACCGACTTATTGTTTCACATTCATTTGCATCATCTTCATAGCATCGCATGTATTTCGTCTTAACATTAGCCGAAATAATTTCTCGGAATTTACAGACAGACTGGTCAAATTAATTTTCAATTGTGCCTAAATTCAATGAACGAAAAAATGTCAAGTTTAAGTTTGCAAATGTCGGTAACATTAATCTGCGGTTCACGTGGTTTAATTTGACATGCTAAAAATATTTTTACGACTATTTTTGGTCATATGTTGATCAGTCTGAGCAGCTTAAACGGTCATAATTTTTATTTCAAAATCCAACCAAATGCTGTATTTTTCCGAGTCATTTATTTCGTGCTGATTATTTGATGTGTTCATTTTTTTTCGAGCACTTTGGCGCCCGATTTTTTATTTTTTGAGTCCGTTTATTTTTATAATGGGTCTAGAATAAATAAATAGGATTATTATTTTTTATTTTAATTTTAACTATTTTAATTATTAAAATTTATTTAATTTTAAATTATTTTATTGGGTTCCAAAATAAACATTAAAACCCATTATAATTAACCCTAATTGGTACCTATATATACTAACTAGTGGAAGACGAAAAAAGGGAACAGAAAGAAAAATATATTGTAGCGGTGCGGCGGATCTTGCTGTCTCTCATTATATGTTTTTCTAATTGGTACATACTTTGTTGCTTATATACACGTTACTATTACATATTATTCAAGTTGCTATTACATAAATGTTACTTTGATATGTTTTTTTTAATACTGTTACTTACGTTACTATGGTACATACAATATATATATATATATATATATATATATATATATATATATATATATATATATATATATATATATTTATATATAAAATTTTTTGTTGAATAAATTTTCTTATTCTGTTTATTTAGATTATTCAGACTGGATCATGTCGATACGCTGTTTTTACATCTGAGTGTATGAAGCGTGACACATGTCCTGATTCGATCCAGTTGCGATGGTCACAATTCTTGCGATGGCAACATTGTTTTTTTATTTCTTGTATATAATTAATTAGTTTTATGTTAACTAACTACCCTTATTTTTTTCCTAAACACTGTCAATTTCGCCACAAACTCTAAATTTCAAACCTAAAACTTTAACCCTGTTATTTTCTCTAAACCATAAACTTTTTTTTATTAAACCTTAAACCCTGAGTTTTTTGCCTCAAACCTTAAATCTCGAACCTAAAAATTTAGCCCTAATCTTTACCCTAAAAATTTTCCTAAACCTTAACATTTGTCTCAATTCTTTTTTTTAAACTTCCTTTTTTTATAAACCCTAACATTTTTCTCAAACTTTTAAGCTCTAATTTTTCGTTTAACCCTTAAAAAACCTTTTTTTTTATCAAACCTAATTTTCAAACCTTTATTTCTACCCTCATTTATTTCCATGTTATTCATATAACCTGCCTTGTTATTGCTCTGAATTTTTTTTTAATTATTTATTTTTCCGCCATTATAATTATGTAACTGTCTCCCTGATGTAATAATTTATTGTTATTTTCCGCCTAATTATTATGTAACTGCTCCAAAGCGTTGTGATAGTTAGGATTTTATTTTCTGCCATTTTATTTTCTGGCATTTTATTTTTCTGCCATTTAAATTCCTGCCATTGATCCTATATTGATTGTGTGGTTAGTAAATTTAGGGTGTGGCAAGATTTAACTAAATAAAAAAGATTTAGATAATAAAAATAATAAGATAAATATCCGAAAATAACACTCACACACGTAAGTCGATCGTTCTACGATCTCCATCTACACCTTCTAGGGTTACCTCTATTAAGTTGCTTTAAAACATATGGTCAAGTCCCTCGAAAATAGGGGTGTCTTAAGCAAATGACCCTATAAATATCAAACATCTAGTCCCTCCCCGGTTTAAAAGATCAAGTCCCTACGATGTTGCTTAATATAATGATCTTGTCCCTTCGGTAAAAGATGATAGTGCATCCCAATTGCTAAAGACACCCCTTAAGTTGCCTTCATTGACCATATGATGACCCTATGCCCGTCCCTTAAACAAATCCAAGGTAATGACTACCTATTCCTTAATAATAGGTGTAACACCCTAATTTTTGCCCTAAGATTTCTTCGCATATCATCTGCATTTTGCATACCAAACAAGATCGCACCGGCCTTTGAGTTTTGCCTCAGATATAGGGTCTATGCTTCGCAGGGGATCACCATTATTTTATTGTTTCATTATTTGTTTATATTTACTGATCACTAACCAAAATACAAAAAATATGTTGCAGTGTTCTTCTTCTTCTCTGTGTTGCAGGTTTGCGAAGATGAGACAGTAATTTCATTCAGATGCGTTTGTTCAGTCACAATTTGATTTCAAGTGGATGTTTGACCTAATATTGGTCAAACTATCAGATAAATTGTTTCGACTGCCAGTTATGTGTGCCAGTAATTCATTCATCAAGCAATGCGTTTTCAAAGTACCAAGTTGGGTTTTGTGACAGTTGTTTTCTGTGCAAAGTTTGGTTTGTTCATCAGTTATCAAGAAGTGTGTTGTGGTTTGAATCTTCAGTGTTTATCCGTTCATCGGTTCATTAATTCATCAATGATTCATCTGAGGATTTATTTTCCTCAGTTCGGTTTCGAATTATCAGGACATGTAATCAGACAGTTTCCAGATGACAGTTGGCTTGGTTTGAGAAATATTCAGTGGTTATTTGTTTGGCTGTATTCATTTCCTCAGAGGCTTGTGCACAAAAATCAGGAGTTTGTGGTGGGCTTAAAATCATCAGTTCATATTCATTTATCTACCTGTATTCCATTTTCTACAATCATTTCCATTATCCATTTTATCCAATAACCATCTTTTTCCCATTTTTTTTTCGATTATCCATTTTTTGAGTAACCATTTCTTTTTTATTATTCATTTCCAATTATTTTTCTTTCCAATTTTTATTATCCATTTTTATTATTATTTCCATAATCCATTTTTTTATATCCAATATTATTATCCTTTAAAAATTTCATAAAAAACCATAAGCTCATCCCTTTATTTTATTTCCAAATTTTGGCCCATTTGTTTTGCTTTTGTTAACCACTTCTTCACACTAGCCTTAAGCCACATTTCCAAATATTTCCCACATGCTTCCCATCGGTTTGCCCAAAGCCCACCACATCATTCACACCAAGCCTCGCCCATCAACGCCTTCAACAGCCAAGCCCATAAGCTTACCAAACTTCACGCCGCAGCTCACTTGAAACACAGCTGAAGGCAAGCAAAGTCAAAACAATTTCAGCTCATAGGCCAAGCCTTCAATCCCGCAATCCGTATCCTCACAAGCTTCCGTACGCGGTACAAAACTCCTAGCCACAAAGCCAATACTGGCCCGCACTTGCTTCAACGCCGAACACCAGCAAAATATGCCTCAGCTGTACAAACGAAAACAAGCCGAAGCCAACAACACAAAGCTTTCGCACGCACGCATCACGCTTACAACAACGCACGAAATACTCCTGAAACCAATAATCAAAATGCAAGCAGCAATTGCAATAAAATGCAGCAAAAACTCAAAATCAAAAGGCAATCCGCACAGCAATTAAAATGCAAAAGCTAGCAGAACAAAACGCAGGCCAAACGCAAATTCACAACACAAAATGAAAAGCACACGAGATTTCCGTGATCATTCCGAAACGCAAAGAGATCCTTCTCAAAACGGCATCAAGTTCCTTTCTTCTTCTCCTATTTAAAGAGCATCAGTTTCATTCAAACTCCAAGCTTCGATAGCCTCCCCGAATCTCTGCCAAATTCATCCCCAATTCAAAACCTAACTTTCAATTCACCCCTTTCACTCAATCAAGACCTTCATCCTTCCACTCAAATCGTCCCTCACTTTAAAGTTCCCAAATTAATTTGAATTGAAAGAAACAGAGAGAGAGAGAGAGAGAGAGAGAGAGAGAGAGCTTGCGTTTGAAATTCGTGAAGGAGAAAGAAAGAAATTGGAAATTGAAAGAAGAAGGAAGAAGAGCTCGCGGTTTTGAGAAGGAGAAGAGAGATTTTGTGTTTGATTTCTTGAAGGTGAGCTTGGATTCGTGTTTGCCGCCGCTGATTTATTGCTTCTGCCCTGTTTCTTTGTGACCTTCGCATTGAGGAAGAATACTTCTTTGTTCTTTCTGTTTTCTTTTTTTTTTTGCTTTATTATAATTAATTTATTTTCTTTGTGTAAAAAGAGAGTTGAATTGGGCTTGTTTAGATCTTTTTCTTGGTCACACCTGTCCGCGAGACATCATCCCTCCTCTCTTCATTTTTTTCTTTTTCATTTAACATTTTTTTTGTATAATTTGTTTTCTAATTGAGTTTTGTTACTTCTTTTTTGAGTGAAGTTTCTTCTTGAAGAAAATTTTAGAAAATTTTTTTAGTAAAGTAATTTGGAAAAATATTTTAGAATTTATTTTAGAGAAGCAATTTGAAAAAAGAACTTTTAGAAAAAGAATTTAAAAATATATTTTCTATTTCTTTTTTTTTTGGATCTATTTTTGGATCCATTATTCTTCATCTCTTTTTAATTTTGGTCGATGACAATCTCCGATTCGGGATTGTTGATTTCCGATTAAGTTTAATCTTCATTATTTCAAATCTATGGATGAATGATCATTTGGATCATTCTCCATACTTTGAGATCATGATAGGTTGCTTTTCGATGAAATTCAACGATAATCTCGATTAAGATTAGACCTTCCTTTTTCTTTTAGTGTGGCATGTTTTCGGAGAACGATCCATTATATCGTTTCTCTAACATGTATTAACACGAATATTTTCCACTTTAATTAGTGGTGGCCGGCCTCATTTGTAGGGTAATTACTCTGTAAATTACTCGGCGATTGCTTAACATAGACCTACAGTTGTCCCGATTCGAATTAAAGATCCACTTGGATCCGGTTGCCTCGATTTTATTTTCCTTGTTGTGGTTGTGCTTGATTAAGTTCATCATACCACTTTATACTGTAAATATTATAATAATGTGAATATAATTGTTTAAATTTAATCTCTCGCACCTTATCCTTTTATTTTAATCTCTTGCTCCCTTATCTCTTTATTATGCTTTACCATATAATATCATATATCATTTGTTTATATTCATATTGTGCTTGTTTATATTCATATTGTGCTTGTTTTTATTTTGTCCATTTGGATATCAAAACACTTAATAAAGGATTGAACACTTTAAAAGACTTGTGACTTCTAACTTTGGACTAATGGTTACTATCCCGAGCTTTTTGGAGAATGGACTTAGACCTTAAGATCTTCCCTTTGCTCAAGATGGAGTGGATTAGAAACCTCGACTTCAAGTGATGTCATTAACTTTTGAAGATGGAAATTCCGATCTTTGAAGAATTGTGCATATTATAGTTTGGTAAACTCTTTCCTTATATTTTAATTCAAGCATTAGGACTAGTCACTTCATCTCCTCCCCATTTTTTAATTTTCAAAACTTCTTCCTATTTCAAAAACCTTCTTGTTTTCCAACTTCAAACACTTTCATAAATAAACCTTGACTTCGGTCAAGTGATTTTTAAACTTTTCACTTTATTTTCTTAATCAATGTTAATTCATGTAAATATATCAAAAACCATTTTCTTACATACTTAAAAAATGCAAACCCACTCAATTGTTTTGGTGCTTTGTGCACCTTTTCTGTTTTCACGTGTTTAGATATGATTCATCCCTTCTAGCGGAATTATTCGCTAAGGGATGACGACTTATCTCTACATTTTAAAATCAATTCAACCCACTTATTCTTTTCAAATTTTGTACCACGAACTACGAGGTTTTGATCTCGCATTGCACTTTGTGGATACGTAGGCATAAGGCGTTAAAACCTTATCAAACACAAAATCATTAAAAAATATTCTTCTTCTCATCTCTTCCATCATTTTAAGCAAACCAATTCCAGACCAAAAAGCAATAAGTATTTCAAAGGGCTCCCGTGGAGTACCACGGATGAGTCGGGTGCCTAAAACCTTCCCGGTTCATAACCAATCCCCTTACCCAATCTCTGTTTATTTCTTTTAGCCTTTGCTTTTAGAATCCTAGGTTTTTTTTCGTTCTTTTACCTTTTTCCATTCGGAAATAAAGAAAAGCACGGTGGCGACTCTGTGTTTATCGAGTTAAGTTAATCAATAACTTACACTCACGATTTTACCGCTACAATAGGGACAATCTTACCCATGAAAGAACATACAAGAACATGAAAGACTTAGTCTAGGGTAGGAACTCAAAGTTACTGGCTCACACCCTTTAAAATACTTTTCACACCTCACAATTTTTCAAACATTTTCAAAACAAGGCTTTGTATACATCCATACGAGGATCATTACAAAGTACTTAGAAAATTTTTCTAATCACACACTTCACACTTTTCAAAACAATTAAGTGAGCTAAGTAACTAAGAGCCCATGGATAACCATGGATATAAAGGGTGCTTACACCTTCCCTTTATATAATCTACCCCCCGAACTCAAGTCTTTTAAAAATAGGTATTTCCTGTTCTTTTATGTCCTTTCCACTTGGATAAAATAAAAGTCGGTGGCGACTCTTGCTATCCGCAACATTTATAGAAAGTCAATTCTTCCACCATGTTACAGAATAGGCGACTCTGCTGGGGAGTTACTTAGTAAAAGAGGGGTACCCTTATGAATTAGATAACTTAAAATGGTTTGCTTTGATTTCTTTATATTACCTGTTAGGCTTATGTGTGAAAGATCCTAACCCTGATCTAGTGTTCCCTAGGTAAATGACAATAGACCAAGGAAACTGTACAGCGTATACCGATATGGTTGATCTGGTGGCCATAGTTAGTGTGACTTCTTGGTTGGTGCTTATGTTCCTTAAGTAAGTAGAGGATAATATGGGGCTGCCATACTTTTTCATTAACACTAACTACCCTTTAGAATCTTAATTGACCCATCATGGCCTTTAGAAAGTAGTGAGATAGCCGACTTTGGTGAAGACTAAAGTGTCGCTCCCCGGATTTTCATCCCGGTGCAAACGCGAACTGACAAGGCGATGTTGGAGGTTGAGGTTGAATAAAGTCGCCAGCTAGGCATTTTTATCCCGAAGTAAAGGTAATGTTGCATAAACGTAGAAAGATATGGATAAGACGATTGCGAACCAAATAGACTAAGAAAGGGGGTAGGTTACGACCTGGGAAGGTATTAGCACCCAGATCGTCCGTCGTACTCGACGGGATCCATGCATACCTGATTGTGTTTAAAAGGGGATGGTGTATGTGCTAAACTGTGTATAAAAGGCTTGGGAGGAATGGCTGTACAGAGTATCTGTGCAAGAAGAAAGTGAATGCTCAAAATTGAGGCTGAGGAAAGAAATATAGAAAGATGAGAGAGGGGGGAAGACAAAGAGACTTTTGTTCGATAACTGTTAAGTTATGCCTACGTATCCTCTCGTGCAATGAGTAAGTCAGAACACCGTAGTTCGACTCAAAGAGACTTAGATGTTTTTGATGTGAACTGCTTAATTGTCTATGCTCAAGTGTGTGTCTCGTCTGGCTCGAGTGCTAACTGTCTTGCATTAGACGGAAGAAGCGAGTTCTCGTTTTTTGAGTGAGTGTGATGAGAATAGAATCCCGGAGGAGACGTTTATTGTTTGTTTTTGTGTTTTCAGTTTTTTATTGTTTTTGATGTTTTGCATAAGATAATGAGCTTAAGCCTTAATCAAGGGTTTGTAAACTCATTATATCACCCCTGATTAGGGATAATGAGTCTACTTAAGTATGAGATGAAAATCCCGACTTAATTACCCTAATGATGCAGGATTAAGATCATTAACCTACTTGTGATTATTAAGTGTTTTTGGACTTTTGTTTTGTGTTAAGTAATGAGTTTAATCTCTAATCAGGGATTAGTGAATTCATTACACCATCCTAAGAGAAGGATAATAGATGAGAACACTTAAGATGAGGAAGACTCCTCAACTTAATCCATGGTTAGGGATTAAAATCATTATATAAAAATCCTTTATTAAAGTGGATTTCAATTAAAGGTAGGATTAAGAAATGGATTTTCTGTTTGTAAGACTAAACCTGAGGGGGACTTGTCCATTGAACACTAGGGTTAGTCCCTCTGAACCAACAGGCAGAGATGTAACCCTAATATAAGGCCCAAGTTACAAGCTTAAGTCTTAATTATTATTAGGAGTTTTGATTAGGAGGTGTAAACAACTTAAAGTTTTAACACTAAGTATTAAAGTTATGCATTCCATCCTAAGATAAGGATACATGCATAACCCTAATTTAGAGTCTTAAAACTTTAACTGTTTAGCCTTGATTATGCGATGAGAAGCAAAGACCCAAGGAGACTCAAAAGGTAAAAAAACTAAGGGGGACTATTCACAACCCTAAAGTTATCATGCTGGGTAGTTCCTATGGTTTGTAAGGATTAAAGAAAGATCTTCAGATGGCCACCAAGGAAGAAGAAGCAGATGAAAAGAGAAGAGAAATGAGAATAGGTTACTTACTTCTTGAAGAAGTTAAGTAACCTAAGAGAAAGGAAAGGAGCAAGAGAGAGCATAAGTGAGTCAAACTCACTTAAAAGACAAATAAAGATGCAAATGGAGAGATAAGAAGAAGTTGGATGTGGAGGCAAATCCACATCCTAAACAACTTACCTGAAGCCCCTGAAAAGTTAGTATGAATGCATAGGACATGAAACAAAAGGAAATAAGGCAAATGAAGATGCAATGATCAAGACCAGAAGTGAAAACACAATGCAAATGTGTTATGAAATGATGCAAAGACATGTATAATGTTTATGCATGATCATACAAGAGATGGGATGCAAAGGAAGGCATGTTAGAAGCTTGAAATCACATGAATACACATAAGAAGCAATGAATGCAAAACAAACCAAATGGATGCAACAATGATTGACCAATGTTCACACATGTCCTAAGGTATCTAAGATGACATACAAATGCATGAGATGTCATGACAAGTTCACATGATGAAGGTATGCAAAGATGAATGCAAATGAACATGGAAAATTAGGGTTTTAAGGAAGTATGAGATGCATATGTCCACAACAGAAGGATAACACATGATAAAAATTTGAAAATGCAACCAAATGAACCCTAAACACACATAAGATCATTCCCCAAAGATGGAAGTCAGAAGCTATACCAAAGGCAAGTTATGGTTTTTCTAAGTTAGGCTAGGGTTTTGGGTACTTCTTCATGAAAAAATCCAAATAAATGGAAAATGCAATGCAAAAATATGAGTTAAATACCCTAAATACTACATGCAAAGTATGAAAGGATTAAAAAAGAACCATGTGCAAACTCATCTTGGTTGATCAGAAATGGATTTTTGAAGTTAGGGTTAGAAAAATAGGAAATTTGGAAACCCTAATTCATGGTTAATTGTCAAAACATGATCAAACCCTAAAATAAATTTATAAGATGAGTTTGTAAATTTTTCTACATATGTAAGAATGCTTCATGATTTTTTTGGTGATTTTTAAATACCTAAAAGTATTTTTAATTAATTAAAATGAATTAATTAATTAAATAATACAATTAAATGATTTAAAAATAGATTTTTAATGCAAAAATTAAAAATAAAAATACTTTTGGTTTTTGAAAATTATTTGAAGACAAAATGCAAAAGATCATATTTTTATAAAATGATTTGTTATTTTAAATAAATATGTGAAATGAAATGAAATAAATAAAATGAAAAAATGAAAAGTAAGCACAATGGATGGTTCAGATGCAAAGTTGAGAGGATCAAGGGCTAAGATGGTGAGTCAGTGTGACTTGGGGTATGAAGATCTAAGTGATCAGATTCAAAAATGGGCTTCGCGCGTGAGTTAAGGGTCCTCACCATTCTGATTAAATTAATTATAATTAACTTAATTAATTAGAATTAAAATTAATGATGCAATCTGGTCCATTCACGCGCTGGCTTAATCAAGATCCTAGGGCTGTGGTTCAATCTGGAAACCCTAAATCTAATTAACCCTAATCATTTTCAGGTGACCGGAACAGTGCTCCGGTCATCTCCTCTGGCCAACCCCAAACCCTAACTTCCTCTATAGCTCACTAAAACTCATAAAACCTGCCCAGAAATGATCCTCTAACATCATACAACACAAATCAATCAACAAAAATCATTTATATTGCATGAATCATGAGAATCGAAACAAACATCAAACACGGGCAAAATTTCAGAACATCATAACATACTCATTTTTCACTCATTTTCAATTCTAAACATATCATGATGATCAGGATAACATATAGATTCACATTTTAACAAGAATTTAAGGTTCTGGAAAAATTGTTCTTGAGGGATACCTGAGCTGGAGTTCTTCAAACTAGAGCTTTCAAGGCCTTCCCTTTGTGCAAACCAACTCTTTTGGACCTCTTTAAGCTATTGCGATGCTTGGAGGAAGTTTATTTTGGCTAGTTTGTGAGATACAGTTCTGATATGGCAGAAATTGTGTTTGTGTTTGAGGCTGTTTCAGGTCATGGTGATGGGTGGGTCTTGTTCCTTAAGTGATAAGGAGTTGAAAGGTGAAAGAAAATGTGATTTTTGTTGGCTGGATTGAGAGTTTCGAAGAGAGAAAGTTTGAGAGGCTTTTTGTGAATATGAACTTGTGTGTGTGTTCAAGGCTTGTTATGATATGTTTTATGATGCTTAGGGTTTGCACAAACAATTGGAATGAGTCAGAGGAGTGGTTGTGCACTGTGGGAATGGCATGAATCAATTGGCCAAAAAGTCAAGATTTGTGTACTAGAGGCATGGTCCATGGCATAGTTGATTTTTTGGCTGGATTGTGTTCAACTAGCTTCAAGGATGTCCTTTGGATCAATTGTGGTGAACTGTATAGCTTGGATCATGAGATTGAAGTGATTTTGCATTTTCACAACTTTGAGAAATCTTGAGATACGAGTCATGAAAATCCTTGGTTCTTGGCACAATTCTGGTCTAAACAAGTTGCATTATGTTTCTATGATGTGTAGAAGGGCATTAGAGGTCATGAGAAGGCTTGGAAATAAAAATTGCACATTTCCCTCTTTGGCATGAACTTGAAAATTATGTGATATTTGCCAACTTTGATCCATCATAACTTGAGTTCTAGGATGAATCAAGATGTGTTCTTGTACTTTTTGAAAATGGGAAGATCCAATCTACAACTTTCATGTTTGAGGAAAATTCATTTGAAACCTTTTTGATCAAGAAAGAGGAGGTTGAAAATCTTTCCCAAAATGGAAAGTTTTCATTACAAGTCATGTCCAAAAATGGCAACTTTTGCAATGGCTCAAAATTCTTCAATATTGTGAACTTCCAAGCATTCCTAAGATCAAATAAAGATCACAGGACCTCAAATTGATGATGATGACCCTTTGGAACCCTTGTTGGTGGCCTCAGATGCCCTGATTTTGACTTTTCTTGCACAACAAGTTACCATTTGATCAAATGACTTCCACAATGAATTTATGCTTCAAATTTGATACACATGTTCCTTATAACATATATAGACTAATAGAATCAAGAATGGCCAAAAAATTGAGTGTAAGGGTCTCAAACCCAAAACCCTAATTTCTGGTCATCTGTGTAGGAAACCCTAAGCCTGCCTGGGTGGCTCTGCAATCTCTTGTGATATTTTGACTTTAAAGCAAACTTGCAGCCATAATATGATCATAGAACACTCATGGACCCTCTTGGCATGCTTCATGGCCTCTGAGATAGCTCAAACCACTTCTAAGATTCATGATCACAAACCCTAGTTATGCAACTTATGCAGTGAAATAACTATGTAGTGGGAGATGGTATGCTTATGCAATGCAATGTGAAGGATCACAAGCCAAGGAGTGAGAAAAAAGAGAGGGAAAATTTGGGGTGTTTACAGCTGCCCCTATTCAAGCATGAGTTAGCTGTGTAGGATGTAAGCGCCTGGCTTGACAGACAAACAAGATAACTTGTGGTTGAATACCAAGACAGTCCAAAATTTGCACTCTTTTTATAAGAAGAAAAGGGATATAAATTGTGATAGACAGTATAGACTGAATATCATATGATAGCGACGGAGGACGACCATCGAGCAGAGGATGACTGCTGGGGATAAAAACGGTGATAAATGCACTGACGGGGACGACCATCATGTTGGGGAATAAAGAATCCGCGACGGGGACGGCCATCGGGTAAAGCGATGAAGGACGATCATCAAGATAAAGAAGAAAACCGCGACGGGGACGGCCATCGGGTAAAGGATAAATGAAACAATGATGAGGGACGATCATCATAAAGGTGAAGGACGATCACCGAGCAAGGGACGACTGCTGAAAAGATCACGACATAGGACGAATGTCGGATAGAAAGATCAACGATGGGGACGGCCATCAGATAAAATGATGAGGGATGATCATCAAAATAAATGATGAGGGACGGTCATCAAGAGGTGAAGGACGATCACCTAGCAGGGGACGGCTGCTCCGTTGGAGATTACCTCGACATAGGAAGAATGCCAGATAAAAAGATCGACGATAGGGACGACCATCGGATGAATGATGAGGTACGGTCATTAAAAGGTGAAGGACGATCACCTAGCAGGGGATGGCTGCTCTGGATTATCGCGACATAGGATGAATGTCGGATATAAAGTTTTTTTATTGGCGACTTCTGGGGATAGATAAACACGGACGAGTGTTTAAGCCCTAAAAATAAAATGGTATAAGTGTTTCGACAACGTGTATAAATTAAAGATACGGACGAGTGTCCTTAGGACCACGATACGGACGCGTATCGATAGGAACAAACAACGACGTGTGCTTAAGGAGTGATGATATGGACGAGTATCAATGGTTTAAACAAGGAACACTGACGAGTGTTGATCTGCTGGGGAGATGCGTAAAATACGGACGGGTATCAAAGAACTATGTAAGTAGGATACAAATGAGTATCAGAAGGATTGTGTACAAGTATGTACAAGTATTTGTATTGAGAGTGCAAAAGGATATTTTGGCTTTTATTTGCAGGGGATAAGTTTTTTTGCGTATTGCTGGAGGAGTGATTTTGGTATTCGCAGGTGACTGGCTCGAACCTGGCTTATGATCATGCAAATGTTTGATTTTTGCCGTAATGCTCCGTATTAGACGGAATGCTACGCTCTGTTTGGGGAATAATGATGTGAATGCTATAATAATGCAAATGAGAGAAACTAGATTCGAGAGCTGAAATCTGCTGGGAGAACAGATCACTGGGCGATCTATAGGGAGAAAAGATCACTGTACGATCTATCTAGAGAACTCTGGGGGAAGAATTCTGTGGGGATCCAATGCTGGGGATTAGAAGATCTGGCAACTCGCTGGGGAAAAGTGATTTGGGCATTGCTTTGGAGATCCCACTCGGGGAGGAGAGAACTTCTGGGAAGGAATCTGTCGGAGGATCAGCTTTGTGGGGAATACTCTGAGGGGATAAAAATCTCCATGGGGAATACTTTCGTCAAGTAGTCCTTCTGATGATGTGACTTCCGACTTGGCTGGGGATATAGTGCCTGATATGCCCTATGCTGTGAAAGGTTGTCAGCCTTGAGTACCTGCAACCTGTCAAACAAAGGAAACACACAAGTGCCCTGAGGTATCCTCAACCGGATTCTGTCATAGGAGTTAGATTCACTTAAGAGCACATATTTCCTGCAAGCATTTATTGAAAATGGCTTATATGTTTTCATGCAAATGTTGTATTACGAACTTTGGACATTTTGAAAACAAAACAAAAAGGTACAAAACAAAGTGTGAATGAATATTTGACTTTATTGATTTGTGTGCCCTGAATAGGAGAGTACAGTGAGGAAGCTAATCCCTGAAATGAGGAGATTGCTATAAAATTGAGAAAATAAAAGTATTCTATTTGGCAATGCTGAAGTTGATGCTCCAATCTTCATTTTGCCATGACCTGTATGACTTTGAACGCTCTTCTTATCTTGCTTTCTGAAGAAAGTTGATTCTGATCGACGCTTGCCATGATATGTGAATAATACAGACGAATTCAGAATGTCGTTGTTCGCTCATTCCCTGATTTTGCATGGATCGCCTTTTCGGGTTTTCAATCCACCAGAATACCCTCTTTTGTATGAGCTGTCCGATGTGGCTTTTCAACTCAGCGGGTGTACACATTTTTTCAATTTTTCCCTTATTTTTGCCCGAGTCTTTTATTATGTTCTTTGACTCTTCGGGATGCCCTATTTTTGCCTGGACTTACATTCTGTTTTTATGTCCAACGGGTCATTTATGCGAAGTATTTTTTAACTGCATCTGAATTCACAGGAGACAGGAAGTCTTCACCATCCATGGTTGCGATCATCAGTGCTCCTCCTGAGAAAACCTTAGTTATCATGTATGAACCTTCATAGTTTGGTGTCCACTTTCCCCTGTGGTCTGTATGAGGAGGAAGGGTTCTTTTCAGTACAAGCTCTCCCACCTCATATTCCCGAGGTCTGACTTTTTGATCGAAGTCTTTCTTCATCCGTTTCTGATATAACTGACCATGACAGATAGCTGCTAATCTCTTTTCTTCAATCATGCTCAGTTGGTTATAACGAGATCAGACTCATTATGCTTCGTCCAGTTTTACATCTATTATTACCCGCAAGGGAGGGTAATTCAACTTCAACAGGTAGGACTGCTTCCATACCATACACAAGCTGATAAGGTGTTGCCCCGGTAGATGTTCTGATGGAAGTTTGGTACCCATGCAAGGCGAATGGTAACATTTCATGCCAGTCTCTGTATGTGACTACCATCTTTTGCACAATCTTCTTAACGTTCTTGTTAGCCGCCTCAACAGCGTCATTCATCTTTGGCCTGTAAGGAGAAGAGTTGTGATGTTGAATTTTGAAGTCTCGGCACAGTTCTATCATCATTTTGTTGTTAAGGTTTGAACCATTATCAGTAATGATTCGCTCGGGAACTCCATATCGACAAATGATATCCCTTTTCAGAAATCAGGCTACCACTTGCTTGGTGACATTTGCATACGAAGCTGCTTCAACCCATTTGGTGAAGTAATCAATGGCTACTAGGATGAATCTGTGACCATTTGAAGAAGTTGGCTCGATCTTTCCAATCATATCGATGCCCCACATGGCGAAGGTCCAGTGTGAAGACAATATATTCAAAGGATTGGGAGGCACATGCACTTTGTCTGCGTAGATCTGGCATTTATGGCATTTTCTGGCATAGGCACAACAATCTGCGTCCATTGTGATCCAGTAGTAACCTGATCTTAACAATTTCTTCGCCATTGCATGTCGTCCAGCATGGGTGCCAAAAGAACCTTCATGTACTTCATGCATTAGTAGGTCTGCTTCCTTCTTGTCAACACATCTGAGCAAGACCATGTCGAAGTTCCGCTTGTATAAGGAGCCATCAGTATTGAGGAATGCTGGCTAGCCTTCTCAATGTCTTCTTATCATTAGACGATGCCCCATGTGGGTATGTCTGAGTCTCCAAGAAGCATTTGATGTCGTGGAACCAAGTTTTTTTTGTCAATGACAGTGTCCACAGAGAATACATACGCCGGTCGGCCTAGTCTAGATACTAAAATCTTAGGTATATAGTTAGCCATTTGTACTTTGATCATAGATGAGATAGTGGCCAAGGCGTCTACAAACTGATTCTCATCTCGAGGGATGTATTCAAGCTAGACTATTATGAAGAAAGTCAACAATCTCCTCGTATAGTCACGGTAGGGAACCAGATGCTCTTGATGAGTATACCACTTGCCATTAGTTTGGTTGATTACCAAAGCCGAATCTCCGAATACATTCAAGGTTTTGATCCTGAGGTCAATGGATTCCTCAAGACCCATGATACTCATACTCTGCTTCATTGTTAGTGCAGGCAAAGGTGAGCTTTGATGAGAAAGGCATATGGACTTCTTTGGGTGTAATAAGCACTGCACCAACCCCACGACCGTTACAGTTAACTGCCCTATCGAACATCATAGTCCATGCTTCTTCTGGATCTGGCCCTTCAGTGTGAATAGGTTCTTCACAATCTTTTGATTTTAAGAACATGATGTCTTCATCAGGGAAATCAAATCTCATAGGCTGGTAGTCATCAATGGGTTGCTCAGCCAGATAGTTGGACAATACACTGCCATTGATGGCTTTCTGAGAGGTGTACTGGATATCATATTTTGTTAGAATCATTTGCCACCTTGCAACCCTTCCGGTGAGTGCTGACTTTTCAAATATGTACTTGACTGGGTCCATCTTTGAGATCAACAAAGTAGTATGAGTCAACATATACTGTCTTAATCAGCGAGCAGCCCACGCTAAAGCACATCAAGTTTTCTCGAGCAGTGAATAACGATGTTTATAGTCGGTAAAGTTTTTGCTTAGGTAGTATATTGCATACTCTTTTCGACCAGAATCGTCATGTTGGCCCAACACACACTCCATTGATTCATCTAATACTGTCAGGTACATTATTAGAGGTCTTCCTTCAACTGGAGGCATGAAAATTGGAGGTTCTTGCAAATACTATTTGATCTTGTCAAAAGCTCTTTGACAATCATCGTTCCACCTGACTGTTTGTTCCTTTCTTAGCAGTTTGAACAAGGGCTCGTAGGTTGCAGTGACACGAGATATGAACCTTGAAATGTAGTTTAATCTACCTAAGAACCCTCGAACTTCTTTCTCAGTCTTAGGTGCAAGCATTTCCTGAATTGCTTTGACTTTGTCGGGATCAACCTCAATTCCTTTTCCGCTTACAATAAAACCCAGCAGCTTACCAGAACGTACCCCGAATGTGCATTTGTTGGGATTCAACCTTAACTGATACTTCCTCAGACGCTTGAACAATTTCAACAGGTTTACCAAATGGTCTTCTTCTGTGAGGGACTTGGCAATCATGTCATCCACGTAGCACTCGATTTCTTTGTGGATCATGTCGTGGAATAATGTTACCATGGCCCGTTGATATGTTGCACCAGAATTCTTCAGACCAAATGGCATTACCTTGTAGCAGAACGTGCCCCATGGTGTGATGAAGGTTGTTATCTCCATGTCTTCGGGTGACATCTTGATCTGATTGTATCCAGAAAATCCGTCCATGAAGGAAAATATCAAGAACTGAGTTGTGTTGTCTACCAATACATCAATGTGAGGTAATGAAAAGTCATCTTTCGGGCTTGCTCTGTTCAGATCCCGGTAATCGACACACATACGCACCTTTCCATCCTTCTTGGGTACGGTTACAATGTTAGCAACCCACGACGGGTAACTAGTTACAGCAAGAAAACCGGTGTCCCATTGCTTTTGTACTTCTTCTTTGATTTTCATGGCCATGTTCGGGCGAGTACGACGCAAATTCTGTTTAACTGGCAGACAATCCTCTTTCAATGGCAGCTTGTGCATGATAATATCTGTATCCAAACCTGGCATATCTTGATAGGACCAAGCGAAGACATCTAAATATTCTCGCAGCATACTGATAAGTTGTTCTTTTACTGGAGCTTGCAGACTGGCTCCAAGTTTCACTTCTTTCACATCTTCCTCGGTACCAAGATTGATAGTCTCAACCTCCTCCTGATGGGGAGCAATCACCTTTTCCTCTTGTCTCAATAACCGGGCTAGCTCTTTAGGTAAATCATAGTCCTCTTCAACCCCTTCATCTGCTTGATTAATCGGATTGTCTAAGTCATACAAGGTCATAGTAGTGTCGTTGTCGGTGCAATCTGGAGGGCTATCTCTACAAGGGTTGAGATTTGGTTCATTTTAGTGATTGATTTTATCTTATTTAGAAAAAGTGAATGAAGTTATTATTGAGAAAAAAACATTCCCATTTATTGTTTTGTGCGAAAATAACAAAAATGAAAAGACAATAAGCGAAAAAGATTGTTTGCAAAAAGATGTCCATTGTTCATTAATATTCAATTTGCACAAAATACATATGGCCCTATTACAAAATGAGTCCCGACATCTTGGGCAAGATGCAGGACTTTGATGCATACTTAAAACAGGAAATAATAATTACTCTGCAGCAGTAACCCTTATAATTTCCTGGGAAGACCAGTTGAGGACTTGTTGCCCCGGGACTCTTGGACGGATCCGACTTTCTAGGTTGTAGTCGCTCTCAGCCTCGTCTTCCAAAGTGTTGACAGCATTAGGGATCAGCATTCCCCCACTTATGAACTTGGGAGCTTCAGCAGCCTCCTCTAGAACTCGTCGGGATGGTCTGTAACCCAAACCAAATTTGTCTTCTTTCATCTGAACCTTCAGCAGCTTGCCCCAACCTCGGGCATTCCCTTCTTCCACAACCTTCCGAGCTTTTTTGTAGGAAGCAATTGAGGTGCCCATCCTTTCCTCTTGGGATGCAGCAAACACCTCATTCGTAGCTTCGTTGACATTCAAGGATTCAAAAACCTGACTCATTGTTTCATGGATCTCCCCATCCATTTCTATGTACTTATATGTAGCCAGGTGACTGACAAAGATGTCTTCTTCTCCACAGATGGTGATAATTTGGCCTTCCCACTCATATTTTAACTTCTGGTGAAGGGTAGACATTACCGCGTCGGCGGCGTGGATCCAGGGTCGACCCAACAAAAAACTGTAGGCAGGCTGTATGTCCATCACATAGAAGGTAGTTTTGAAAACTTGTGGGCTTATTACCACGGGCAGCTCAATCTCTCAGAGAACCTATCTCTTAGAACCATCAAAATCTCTGACAACTAGGTTGCTCGGACGGAGTGCAAGACCATCATACTCCAGCTTGACTAAAGCTTTCTTTGGCAACACATTGAGTGATGATCTGGTATCAAGAAGGAAATGAGAAAGTACAACACCTTTACATTCCAAGGTGATATGCAAAGCCTTGTTGTGGTTACACCCCTCCGTAGTCAAGTCAACATTGGTGAAACCTAGTCCATGACTAGTATATACATTTGCGACCATTGTTTCTAACTGATTGACAGTGATCTCTTCAGGCACATAAGTTGCGTGCAGGACTTTGAGTAGTGCATTCCAGTGAGCCTCAGAACACATGAGCAGAGATAATATCGAGATCTTGGAGGGTGTTTACTGGAGCCGATCCACAACTCTGTAAGCACTTTTCTTGATAATCCTCGTGAATTCGTCCACATCCTGATCAAAGGACGTCTTCTGAGTTTCTTTTGCAGCTGGTTCTTCTGGCACCACACTGTTGCCTTTTGCTTTGGCAGTAGTTTCTGCTTCAGTATTAATTCTTGGAAACTGTGAAGCAAAGAGACGTCTGCTCCGAGTGAAGCCTCCGCCTCCCCCGACATTGTCAATTTGTGGTGTAGAAGTTGAAGAGTCAAGGGTAACTTTCCTTCCGTGGCGGTAAAGATCTGAGCCGTAGTGCCAAGGCACGACACTGTTGTTGTCATAGGGAATTGGCCCAGGCACCGTGATGGTCACCAGACTAATTGCAACAGAAAAAGGAGTTGTGATAGTCTGTGGATCATAGTAGATGGTGACAGGAGGTCTGATTAAAGATGGTGCAGGTGCAGGAAGTTATTGATGTTGATGAGGGTGTTGCTGAAAGTTATTGTTGAGAGAATCCGGAACATGGATGGTTGCTGGATCATAATAGATGGTAACCGTTGAGATGTCGTCACTGGTGTTTGCTGTTGTTGTAGTCGATTCTGTTGGAATGGCTTTTGCTGGCATTGTAGAAGATTCTGTTGGGATAATTTTTGCTGGTGTTGTAGGAGAGATTTTTGTTGCAGTTGTAGAAGATGGAACTGTTGATGTGATTTGCAGGATGCCTTCTCTGATAAGATAGCTGATACCATTCTTCAGTTTTGCACAACCATTGGTAGAAACTTTGCAAGCTTCACAACGGGCGTCACAACCCGGAAACACTTGGCACTTCAGTAGCTGAGCTTTTACTTCGGCCAGTGGTGTTTGAATACTTGCAATGTGATTAATAAAAATTTTTGGTTGGTCCTCCTCAATGGCATTGATCTTCGGCTCACCATGATTTAGTATTGGATTCCTTGTGACATTTGGTGGAGGTGCAAAATTCAAAGCTTTGGAGTCAATCAAATCTTGGACTTTCATGTGCAGGGCCCTACACTTATCTGTTGAATGGCCAGGCGCATTGGATTGAAAAGCACATCTGGCATTGACATCATAATTCCTTGGAAGATTCAGAGGATCTGGTGGAGCCAAAGTCCTCAGTTCAGTTAGGTTAAGCTTCAATAATTGCGGGAGTAAGACTGCATAGAGCATCGGGATGGGATCGATCACCATATTTATCTAAGAAGGCCTTTGTTGGAAAGGACGTTGTTGTTGGTTGTTGTTGTTATAATATCTTTGTTCCTGTCGAGGATACTGTTGTTGTTGAGGTGCTGGAGTAGGGATGGTGACAGCAGCCACTGATCTTTGCAAATATTGGGGTATACCTCTATTAACATGCACTGCATTAGTTTCCCCTGTCCTTCTAGGTCCTGAGAAGGGTTTCTTTGCATTGCTGGAGCTAGCACCATTGTCAGAAATCTTACCCATCTTTAATAGGCTTTTGATTCTCTCGCCTGCTATAACCACATCAGCAAAACTGGTAGAAAAGAAGGCAGCAAGTCTATCAATGTAGGTCCCTTGCAAGGTATTCATAAACATATCAGCCATTTCCCTTTCAGACATAGGTGGCTGGACAACAGCAGCGAGTTGTCTCCACCTTTGAGCATACTCACATAAACTTTCCCTCGAAGATTGAGACATTCCCATCAAGAGGGTCCTATTGAGTGCCATATCCAGGTTGTACTGATATTGGCGCACAAAGGCCTCAGCTAAGTCTTTCCAGTTCCTGACAGTAGCCCTTGACAAGAGTGAATACCACTCTCTGGATGCCCTGGTTAAACTGTCTTCAAAGTAAAACATCCATAATTTCTCATCCATGGTATATGCTTTCAATCTTCCCAAGAAAGATTGCAAATGGGTACGAGGACAGGAGGTACCATTATACTTTTCAAATCATGGAGGTTTGAACTTGTGAGGAATCCTTACTCCCTCAACTAGGCCCATATCCATCACATCAAATCCCAAGGAGTTCTGGGATTCCAAGGATCTTAGCTTCTCTGAGATCTCGTCTAGCCGACGGCCATAAGCTTCATCTGCCCCAGCACCTAACACTGTAAACTGCTCATCTTTAGGATCTTACTGTAGAATATGATCTACAGTGTTCCTTTGGCCATGCCCAAGGATATTAGCTTCAGGATTGTTGTCAGGTTCAAATACCACCGGAGTCGTTCGCGGCTGCTCGCGCAAATTGTTACTAGTACCTCTAGTGCCTACGTGGTTATCTTCCGGGGTTTGCCGCTCGACTAACTCCCTTAATCTTTCATGGGTCTGAGCCAGTCCAGTCATCACAACCATGAACTGATTCATCTGAGTCCTCACATTTGTCAGTTCCTGCTGTAGCTGATCCATTTGTAGGATCGGAAGGTTGTTAGCGGTCGGATATATGTGGATGCGATTAACGGGAAAGACCCTCCTGCGAGCAATATTTCCTGAAATAATCAACAAAGTGAGAAGACAACAACAAAACACCTGCAAAACAAAGGATATGAGATTAGCATGCAATGCAATATGTCTATTTGTCTTCAGAGGGTATCCGATTTGGTTCTTGGTTTTGACCTTCCAGACCTCAGGGAAATGAAGAAGTTGAAGAAAACGAAGTCCATAAGAAAATCCAATACATAACCATAAAAATACAAGTGGCAATGCCAAAATACAAATAGTTCATGAATACAACCTGTCGTACCCCGAAAAATACGACCTCATGCGATCCGAAAAGAAGGACGGGAGTCGCGCGCTAGACAGACTGAAGAGTCGCCACCTAATTCTATTTATTCCCGAAGAGGGAAAGGGAAGATATAGATACAACCCGGGAAGAAAAGGATGAGGACAAAGGTCAACGGAACCATTGTCTGGGTTCGGGAGTCGGTTATGCAGGGAGAAGGTATTAGCACCCCCTACATCCATCGTACTCGATGGGAACCATCTAAGTTAACGCGCGAGAAAGGATGTCTATGCTTAAACGAATTGCTTGCTAGAGGGAATGAGTTAAATTATAAGTTAGATTGAACCTAGGTGCTCGGCAAGGATTGAAATCCTCGTGCCTACGTACTCCCGTGTGCAATGGGAAAGTCAGAGCCTCGTAATTCGGCCTACTAAGGGTATCGATTGTTGATTTTATTACCTTTCGTCGATGAAAGGGTTTAGGAGTTGAAATGTACTAAAGACTAGGGATAGTTTATCTCGTCCAACAAGACGAGCGTCTTGCGTCAAAAATAATCGGAGCGAGTAACGAGAGCTCGTTATCCTCCTTTCTACCGCTTAAGGCTCGTGGCGTACAGATCTTCTCGTATTTATTAAAGTGTTTTATTTCCTAAGACCGCTTGACGTTGGATCAAGGGTTTGGATCTAATCGAAACGTTTTGATTTTTTGAGGTTAAAGGGTAAATGCAAGTGGAGGTTTATTTTTGTAGTTTGTTAGCGAGGCACGAAGCGCTCGGCTCGCAAGGTAAGGTGGATCCTAAACGAAACGATAACCGGAAAATAAAGTGCGAGTGTGCAAGTGAGATCGCTTGGCGTTGGACCAAGGATTCAGAATTAAATAAAATACGGAAAATAAAGTGCGTACAAATTAATGGGAGAGGGATACAAAATAAATACAGGGGATTGCGCGAAATAAATGGTATCGTTGTAGTTTGCCAAAGAGGAAGCGTGTGTGCAGTGTGTTTGAACTATTCGAAGGTGTTCGACCTTTTTTAATCGGAAACAACTATTCGAAGGCGTTGGACCTTTTTCGGATGCGTCGAAATTTAGTTCGTTCACTTCCTTAGAGCCGATTTAATGAAATCGTTCTATGAGGAGTCCAAACGTAATTTTTGAAATGCGGAAATAAATAAATAAAATTGATTTGCGAGAATTAAATTAAGATAGAATAATAAATTAAATAAATCAAATAATATAAAGAATAATAAATAAATTAAATTAATTTAAATGTTTATTTGCCAAAATAATAAAAATAAATAATAAAAAAAACTAATTACACGGAGGGCCTCATATTGACCGAGTATCACCGATTTAATGAAATCGGACGAACATCGGCCTTTTATTATGTCATTGGCCCAATAAAAAGGATATATTCCAATTAAAAACTTAAAATTGGGATAAATAAAAAAATACAAAGGAAATTGAGATTTTTTCAATTTAATTCAAAAGAAGGACTAGTTATTTGGACTAAAAAAACTAAATGAAACAAAGACAAAATGATGGGTCTAGGGTACCATTCAATCACCCAAAAGGGGTCATATTCGGCCCGATTCCAGAACCTGGATTCCATACCAACCAAATTGCATAGGCTCAAATAATAATAAAAAAAATCATGAAAGGGGTCCAACAATCAAACATAGAAACTTAAGAAAATAAATGACTTAGTTGTTAGGCTCATTGGTGAAACCAAAAAATGAAAAGATAACTCTAAAAGATCTCAATCATTGGACAGTAAGAGAAATAACTTTGGGGACAAAACAATTAAAACTCCTTAAACCAATTAAAACCACATAACTCGTATCGATGCTAATGAAAAAAAATTGGAAAAGAAATCAATACAAAATCCTTTTATTAATCACCTTTAATCAATTTATTAGAAAGGGAAAATTTCAACTCATAAAATAAATACAGATGAAACCGACGGTCTCATCCTATGCTATTCCTCATCTTAACTCCTTCATATCTTTTTAAAAATAAAAGCAGAAGTTCATCGTTTCATCGCATGGAGAAAACATAAACAAAACCATGAAAAACCCTAATCCCTAATTCTCAACTCCAAAACCAAATTCACAATGTCAGAGGCGAGTTACATATAGGTTTTAGATCAAAACAAGAAATACAACAAGACAAAGGGTTCAGAGATTTACCATTCAACGTGAAGAATAGGTCTAGCGGCGGACATTGTTAGTTGAAGAAGCTCCGGTGAGTCTCTTTCTTTTGCGTACTTGCTTCTTCTCCTTTTCTTAGTCTCTTTGAATCTTTCTTCTTTGACTTATTCTTTTTCTTGTTTTCTGATTACACGAATCTTGATAAATGATTTTTAGCTCCTCAAACTCTGATTTTCAGTGTGAAAATCAGAGGTTAAATAGGTATGAATTGAGCTTTGAGTGTGAGTAAGGTTTTGGAGTATTGCTATCGTTTCTGTTTTTTTGCTAGGGTTTTTTCAGAGTGGTGGTCCTTCTTGCTTCCGCCGTTTTCTGCTAAGGTTTCTTCAGGTGTGTGGGTTATGTGTCAATTTCTCCGCCTTAGGGTTTTGTGCCAATGATTGGCCATCTTATAGGGGGATTGAGAGGAATTTGTGATGATGAGTTGTTAATCCGTTTAGAGTGGATTTCAATTGATTTGTGGGGACCAAAAATTGGTGACTCATTGTTTGTTTTTGTTTGTAGTGAAATGTTTCAAGAAAAAGGTGGTCCCTTTCAAATTCTATTTTCACTGATCTTTTTTTTACTGCTGTTAAAATCGTGAAAGCATATTCACTGCCGTAAAACCTAGTATTTGTTAGTCCTGACTTTGTTGACTTGTTTCATGATAGATTTGCTGAAAAAGCTTCTCCTTTTATTGGTTCTAGTAATATGCAGAGTTGTTATGGCCTGAACCAGAGCTTCCATTCTGTGGATTTGGTGAGTATGCAAAATCAGGAATCTGATGATGATGCCCATTTGGGGTGGTTTTCTGCAAAGGAGAGTCTCCATCAGCCATGACAGTGCTTTTTCCTCCTTGTGGATTCAATCTCACCCATTCATCAACAATTACTTTCCACTTCTTGACAAGTAGCTTCACCAGTCAGCGAACCTCGCTAGATGAATGTTTCCTTAACTGATTCACGTTCCTCCCAATATCAGTCTCCTTCAACTCTTGGAATGTAATATCAATATCCACCAGATTTTGCAGTAACTCCAATAAAGAATCTTAAGGCTAATGAGGATCTTTAAGTAACTCTTTAATTTCTAGAATCTTCTCCTGTTCATCATCGAACAAACCACTTTCCCATTGTTGACCGGTAGATGAAGGAATCGTGACTTTTTGTTTAAGCTTCTGATGACAATTCTTGTTGTTGTATGTTTCAATTGTTGACTCAGCAAAATATGGCCATTCTTGTAGTACTTGTTGCAGCATTCTGGCATCTTGTTGTTACTTTGAAACCTTGCGCATTATTTGAATATTGCTTGTCCTAGCAAATCTTTGTGGCTGTATTTTCTCTAACCGTTTCTTTCTTCTTCTTTTTTTCATGGTGACGAGGCTTGGCATAACTTGTTTGGGAACACGCAAGGCACAAAGGTGGGTCATGGATAATGGCTCGGACGACTCGGCAAGGTAGTACAAAGTCCTCATGAGCTTGGCTTGTGGACTCATTTGTTGTGTGGTATTGACTGACATGGTAGTACTTATTTATTAATTAAGGAATCTCTATTGGTGACCTGAAAAATTATGCTTGCTTTGTTAACTCTTCACACCATTTTTGCTCATGGCTAACATCCAATTTCGAACAAATTTGTCTGCTCACTGCATTAACAGAATTTCTGCTTTGAACTTGAGATGGTTTTGGTTTTATGATTACTTGTAATTCCGACTTGGTTCGGTTAATGTCCCTGCTACATGTAATGCACATGGATTAGTTTGCCGTAACTTTTCTAACCATTTCTTTCTTCTTTCTTTGTTTCATATGTTGATGAGGAATCTCGGCATAAAAGGGGATATTCTTTGGTTTGAAATCCGAACAGGCTCAGAACTTCTTCATAAACCTGAATTTACTTGGATGAAAAGGTAGCTTTAGAATTGATCAATCTCACATAATGCACTTTTGAATCTGTGTTCTCAATCTGTTGCTCACTTTGGCCATCTCTCTTTATTGCATTTCAGATGAGATTTCATGATGAGTATGAAACAAATGCAAATCAACTTGAGCTGCTTTCCTCTTAAACTTCTGCGTAAATTATGACCCATGTAATTGGCTCAAGAAACCTTGGAGTTTTCAAGTTTCTTTCATTGTGCTTTGAGTTTATCTTGAAAGTATAAAATGCCTTCTAAATCTTGTCAATGCCAAGGTTTGCAGTGTGAACTTTTTATGTAATCATTGTGTTTTTCTTGTGCAGGTTAAGTTCACTAGTGACTGTGGTATGCATAACCCTTCTCTGGCCGGCGTGCGTGTGAAGTGCGGATACGGTAGCAGCTTGTGTATGGGGCGTAGGCTTGAAGTTGAAATTTGTGGTTGAAGGCTTAATGAAGCGTTTTTGATGATGATGCAGTGGCATGGTCCTGTTATGGTTTTGGATCTGAAGCAAATGAACCTTGGAATTTGGCTTGAAGGGGTGGAAACTCGGAAGTTCAGAAGTTTAATGCAAGAGAGCAGGAAGTACTTGGCTGACGTAAGCTTGCTGTAGGACCTTAGTTCTTAGGTTATCTTGTAATTCTTTGTTCAAAAAATTATCCATGTTTGCTGCTTGTTGTTTGTAACACAAATCCCTCTTGTAGTTTTGACATGTGAAAGAGATTGTATTATGGATGCTTTTTTTCAAATTTGTAACAACTCAATAACCAAAGCCATGTGGTATAGGGACCAGACACCACCCCGTTCTTTAATGTGCTTCCAATACAGCCTCCAATCACTCCCAAAAAAATGATCTTGGTTGGACTAAATCCCCCACAACTTGTCTTCTTTACTGATGTTGTACTATGAATGAGATAAAATGCCTTTGAAATGTAATTGGATTTATGTATTAACACTCATGATTCTTTGCTTGAATAATGACTTTGCAATTGCCATTTAGTGTCTCTTTGGACAAAAGTTAATGAAAACACTACATGAACTCCGAAATGGATATGGCTCCATCTAAAACTTAATTAGAATTTGAAAGCAAAAGTCTGACCATAAGAATTTCTTAACTTTGGTTCTTAATTCTTGTCACTTGAATCATGACGAATTGAATCATGATTGTAGAAATGGCGGGCAATTACAACTTGAAAGCTAATTGAGAAATAATTGGAATTGTGAGCCAAAAATCATTGAAAAATGTCACTTTGAGAAACCATGAATCCAAATCCCAACATGTCTTGAAGTCCACTATGAACATAGTCTTGTAGTATCTTAAAAAAAAACCTTTTTTAAATAATGACCCAAGCACCAATGAGATATCGCTTGCTTTATCCATGTTTCAAAATGCGCCTTATGAGAACTCTTGAAATGGACCATGACCTAAAATCTGGGCCCAAAGTCATCTTGAGAAAATCTTGGTAAATACTCTATAACATATAGTCCCAAGACTACTTTGAAATGCTAAAACCAACATTAATTAATCCAGCCCTGAACCCAATGCATCTACACAAACTTGTTAGTTCTCAATAAGCATAAACAATACTTCACGGTCTAATTCTTTGAAGATCATTTCCAACTTCCCGATGATCCTTTAGAATAGAAAAAAAAAGTAGGACAAATTTGGGGTATGACAGATGCCCCTATCGAATTGGCTTAGACCAAATAAGATGAACTGGCTCGTGTTCAATCTTTCAAGGTATAAGATAATTAGATATTAACAGACTCCAAATTTGTCCGAAAAGAAATTGCGAAAACAACAAATGAAATAAACTGGAAAGGATGAGCGACACAGCAAGAAATAATTAACAAAATAAATCACTTATCACCAGAGGATGATAAGGAAAATAACTGAAAATAAAACCTTTCATCAACAGAGGATGATAAGGCAACTGACTGAAAATAAAATCGTTATCACCAAAAGGATGATAAAGATATCCGGCACCAAAAGGATGACGAGTGACTGAAAATTAAATAATCGCTATCACCAAAAGGATGATAAAGCGACCCCGACACCAAAAGGATGCTGAGTAACAAGAATTAAATAATCGCTATCACCAAAAGGATGATAAGGCTACCCCGACACCAAAAGGATGACGAGTAACAGAAAATTAAATAATCGCTATCACCAAAAGGATGATAAGGCGACCCCGACACCAAAAGGATGACGAGTAACAGAAAAATAAATAATCGCTATCACCAAAAGGATGATAAGGCGACCCCGACACCAAAAGGATGATGAGTAACAGAAAATTAAATAATCGCTATCACCAAAAGGATGATAAGGCGGCCCCGACACCAAAAGGATGACGAGTAACAGAAAATTAAATAATCGCTATCACCAAAAGGATGATAAGGCGACCCCGACACCAAAAGGATGACGAGTAACAGGAAATTAAATAATCGCTATCACCAAAAGGATGATAAGGCAACCCCGACACCAAAAGGATGACGAGTAATAAAAAATTAAATAATCGCTATCACCAAAAGGATGATAAGGCGACCCCGACACCAAAAGGATGACGAGTAACAAAAAATTAAATAATCGCTATCACCAAAAGGATGAAAAGGCGACCCCGACACCAAAAGGATGACGAGTAACAAAAAATTAAATAATCGCTATCACCAAAAGGATGATAAGGCGACCCCGACACCAAAAGGATGACGAGTAACAAAAAATTAAATAATCGCTATCACCAAAAGGATGATAAGGAGACCCCGACACCAAAAGGATGACGAGTAACAGAAAATTAAATAATCGTTATCACCAAAAGGATGATAAGGCGACCCCGACACCAAAAGGATGACGAGTAACAGAAAATTAAATAATCTGGAAGAGAAATATCCACCAGGGACGTCCACTGAATAACACCTAGGCGAATCTTTGGAATCTTCGGCCGACCCTGGATTCTAACTTCTGCTGGGGAAAGGCCTGAAATCTTGGGTTGATCATGGATCCTGAGTTATGCACGTATGCGTGATCGTTTTGAAATGGTATTCCATAAAGGTGGAGATACGATGCAAATGTTTATGCACTTGAGATGTAAGTTAAAACTGCTGGGGAAAATAAAAAGCTGATTTATTTAGGCATGCATATGATGCATATGTTGCAAATGATTGATGTAATGATGCTTTATGACGTTAATGATGCATAATGATGCATATGAGTGATTGAAAGGTGCCAGCTTGGTGGACTTTTGGTCAGGTAGTTGCCAATAACGATTGGACTTTGGGTGGGTGGAGGGCTTGATTCCCCGACACTCGATCTTTGACGTCGTTTGGTCAGAAAATGTATTTGAATGCTCTAAGCTTTGGTCACTTGCTGATGAGCGAAGCGACCTAATTGACACGTGAAGACTGATTTGCTTTGAATGATTGCCAACGTCTAGCAGGGACTATCTGTTCAGCTGGGGGAGAAGAGATAGGAAGATTTGCTCCTTGTCCGCTTGCCCCTGCCTGAAGGGTATTTGAAATAAATCTGGTGGGGAAGCTTTGACAATGGTCATGGCACGACCTGCCCCTGATTGAGCTGTATGAAGATGATTTGCCCCTGATTGGACTGTTGAGGTAGTCTTGATTCATATTGGCATCAATGAAGTTCAAGTTTCTCTTCTGATTGCCCCTTTGTTGGGATTGCACTGATGTCAAGCACCAAATTGCGATTAAATTGTTCATACGCAAATGGTAGTGTTAATGTAAAGTTCATGTAAGTTTTGAAAAAGTCAATTTATTTGGATGATTGTGATAGTGTGATGGATGGACTTTTAGTCCACACGAGGTGCTGATTTAGAAAGTGCGTGAAATATGCAACAAGAATAATGTGCAAACGAGATTGAAGATTAGCAAATATATGGGAGTCAATTTACACAACCTTGTTGGTAGCATACTTTCAGAATAAACCGTGCCTCGATTAGGTCTTTCGAGGGTTGTAACGTGGTCTGGTTAATGGTTTGAGAAACAAAGATATAAGGCTCAAAGTTTGATTTGTACCCAACCATTCTTCGTGATATTCTCCAGTCCTACATTCAGTTAACTCTACATATGCATTTGTTTTGAATTTGCAAGAGTGAAGATGAAGCTTCAAAGTTTGCTTGAAAGTGGCAGTCATCTTATTTTGCTGGTGACCATTTGGTTCTTGATTTGTTGGTCACTGATTTTTTTCTTTTGCTGAGGATTCGAGCTCCTTTTTTGATTTTTCGACTAAGTCTCCCTTTGGGTGCTCAACTTAGCGGTTTTCTTTTCTACTTTTTTTTTGTATTTTGTTGAATATTGTGACTGCCAAGTCATTTGTTGATGGTCCTCCGATGGGATGTCTCATCTTGCCATTCGAAGGTGTAGTCATGTTAACTAAACAACTACCCTGCCACGGGTTAAATGTAAGGGTTGTATCCGAAAGAAAACTCCTACTTCTAGGCTCGAAGTGGTTGACTAGGGATTAACTCCTTGTATCTCCAGTGTTTGGGGATTTGAAAGAATGCATGTACATCATTGACGAGGTTTTATCCGAAAGCATACCGTAATAGTTATGGGTATATCGTTTTCATCATCCTCCCTCAAATATTTGCTAAAGTGAAGTGAGGAAATATTTTGTGATTTTGTGATAAATGATAAATAATGAGAGAATGCGAATAGATTAATTCAAAACATGCATAAACATAACATTAACATAACCAAATACAAACGATAACAATGTTCAGAGCAAATAGTACTTAAACAAACATTACAAAACAACAAGAATGCGGAAATAATAAATGGCACTGACTGCCTTGATTTGAGGAATTGAACTTCTCTTGATTTGACTGCTTCAAAGTTGGGATACTACTCAACTTGGTCTTCAACAACCCCTTCAAATGACTTCACTTGTTGGCACCGTGCGGCGGCAATGGATTGTTCTGGACATTTGCATTTCTCGGAGTGAAGGTGAGATCCTTAGAGTCGATCAGATCTTGAATATTGTGCTTGAACGATTTGAAATTCTCGAGTGCGTGACCTGGAGCACCTTTGTGATACTCACAGCGGGCATTGGGATCATAGTCTCGGGCAGTACCAGTTTGTGGTGGCAAGTCTTTTAAAATAAGAGTTCCCTTTGCCATCATCTGATTAAAGATTTCAGAATGTGTCATAGGCAAGGGATCAAAGGTTCTTTCAGGCCTTCTTTGCTGATATGGTGGACGCTGTTGAGGAGCGCGCTGTTGCTGTTGACCAGGCCGTGGTGGATAAGCCGGTTGCTGGTATGGATTGGGCGCATACTGCGCAGCTGCAACCATAGGAGGTGGACATGGTTGATGAGCCATCTGAGGCGGAAATAAAGCTTGAAAGGCCTGCTGATAAGGCATTGGAGGATTTGGCTGATATGGCATAGGAGCATATTGTGCAGCAGCAACATAGGGATACTGATAGTAGGGAACTGGCGCAGGTGCACTCTGTTGAAAATTCCCACTTGAAGCAGAAACGGCATTTGTTTCGCCCTTTTTGTATCCGTTGAAAGGCTTCTTGGCTCCAGCTTGGCTGCTAGAACCTCCTTGGATCTTTTCCCTTTTCAAACCTTCTTCAATTCTTTCTCCGACCATCACCATGTCTGAAAATCCAGAAGATACACTGCTGATCAGCTTCTCGTAGTATTGCCCCTGTAAGGTACCCATGAAGATGTCGATCAATTCACGGTCAACCAATGGAGGATGCACTCTGGCGGCTAGCTCTCTCCAGCGTTGGGCGTACTCCTTAAAGGATTCGCTTTCCTTTTGAGACATACTCTGAAGTTGAGTACGATTTGGAGCTAAGTCAGTGTTGTACTTGTATTGCTTTTTGAATGCATCAGATAAATCAAGCCAAGTACGAACATTGTTGCGTTCGAGCTGCATGTACCATTCTAGAGACGCTCCAGACAGGATATCTTGGAAGCAATGGATCATAAGCTTATCATCTTTGGCGTGAGCAGCCATTTTTCTACAGTACATCCTCAAATGGAGTTCAGGACAACTGAGGCCTTTGTATTTCTCGAATTCTGGCAGTTTGAACTTAGCAGGGATCATAACATCTGGAACTAAGCACATGTCTGAGGCACTCAGAGAGGTTGAGTTGTGTCCTTCCATGATTCGGAGTTTTTCAGCTAATTCACGACACATCTTCATAGCTTCGGATTCTTGAACAGCATGAGGATTGGTGATTGGAACAACAGTATGCATCTCATACTCAACTTGATGATTCTTTTCAGCTTGAGGAAACTGGACTTGAGTTGGAATAGGTTGAGCTTGAGGGATAGCACCAACAGTAACACCAGAAGCAGGTATTGGTTGGGAAGTGACTTCCTCAACAGCAAGAGTGAAGCCTGGAGGCAAACCGTAGACCAAAGGATTTGGAACTGGAACTGAAGGCATTGCTCGCGAGGCAGATCCTTGCATTAGAGCATTGTTCATTGCGGCAGCAGCTTCGCGACGCTCTTCCATCCTAGCCAAAGCTTGTATGGTCTCGTAAATCTGGTCAATCTTGTTCTTGACTGAGTCAATCTCTTCCCTCATAGCAGCTTGCTCTTCTTGAATCACGTCCATTAGTCTTCTAGTGTTGGCTCGAGTTAAGTAAGGGCGTCTAGCTCGATACGGGCATCGGGAAACCAGCTTGATTTACTGAAGATGGAGGAACATGAAAATAAGTTCTTGGCTTTTGGAATGAAATGCAAGATGAATAATTAATGCAAATGAGATGATATGCAATGTCAGAATCCAGGACCACAAGATCAAGGTCTCACGAGTCCAAGGTACAGATGGAGGATACTCTGATCAGGAACTCACTGGGTAGACTCTAAGGTTTTAGGGATCCCAAAGTTATCAATTCATATGGTTGTTCATCACACATGCCATAAGCATGACGGTTGATTGACTCCGCCATATGAATCTATTTTGGGTGAGATCTTCGTATCGACAACCCACGAGAGCAAGTTTTCTCGGGAGCCTATACTACGTGATCACCGACACGAGGTTTAAAACAAAGTCCTAGAGTTATGGAACTTTCTCAACTGTTTGATGCACGTGTCAATTTCATACATTCTTTGACAGTCAATCAACTCCATTGAGTAAGTCTATTCCAAGTGAGGTTTTCGTATCGAGCCACGCGAGGGCAAACCCTGGTGCCCCATACTACGCAACCATCAACCGATGTTTTAACCAAAAGTTTCTAAAGGTCCTCAGAGTTGATGACCCTAATGAAAGCGACTGAGCACACACATCAAGGACTTGACGGTTGTCAGTATTCTCAATAGAATCTACTCCAAGTGAGGTTTTCGTATCGACAACCCACGAGAGAGGTTCTCTCGGGAGCCCATACTACACAACCTCGCTAACTTAAGTTTGTACTCGTAAGCCCGGGTATAGAGCTTTTCCCTCAAGTTTCTTTTGCAAAGCACCGATCCAAATCATAGTACCAAGGAGCCACAAGATATATAATATGGAATGCGATAAAGAAAGCGATAAAAATAAACAAGCAAGGCATAAAAGCAAACATCCAAACAAACACAAAAACCTAGACTAGGCTTGACTCGCATAGGGGTGAACCAGTCCCCAGCAGAGTCGCCAGCTATCGTACCCCGAAAAATACGACCTCACGCGATCCGAAAAGAAGGACGGGAGCCGCGCGCTGGACAGACTGAAGAGTCACCACCTAATTCTATTTATTCCCGAAGAGGGAAAGGGAAGATATAGATACAACCCGGGAAGAAAAGGATGAGGACAAAGGTCAACGGAACCATTGCCTGGGTTCGGGAGTCGGTTATGTAGGGGGAAAGTATTAGCACCCCCTACATCCATCGTACTCGATGGGAACCATCTAAGTTAACGCGCGAGAAAGGATGTCTATGCTTAAACGAATTGCTTGCTAGAGGGAAATGAGTTGAATTATAAGTTAGATTGAACCTAGGTGCTCGACAAGGATTGAGATCCTCGTGCCTACGTACTCCCGTGTGCAATGGGAAAGTCAGAGCCTCGTAGTTCGGCCTACTAAGGGTATCGGTTGTTGATTTTATTACCTTTCGTTGATGAAAGGGTTTAGGAGTTGAAATGTACTAAAGACTAGGGATAGTTTATCTCGTCCAACAAGACGAGCATCTTGCGTCGAAAATAATCGGAGCGAGTAACGAGATCTTGTTATCCTCCTTTCTACTGCTTAAGGCTCGTAGCGTACAGATCTTCTCGTATTTATTAAAGTGTTTTATTTCCTAAGACCGCTTGACGTTGGATCAAGGGTTTGGATCTAATCAAAACGTTTTGGTTTTTTGAGGTTAAAGGGTAAATGCAAGTGGAGGTTTATTTTTGTAGTTTGTTAGCGAGGCACGAAGCGCTCGGCTCGCAAGGTAAGGTGGATCCTAAACGAAACGATAACCAGAAAATAAAGTGCGAGTGTGCAAGTGAGATCGCTTGGCGTTGGACCAAGGATTCAGAATTAAATAAAATACGGAAAATAAAGTGCGTACAAAGTAATGGGAGAGGGATACAAAATAAATACAGGGGATTGCGCGAAATAAATGGTATCGTTGTAGTTTGCCAAAGAGGAAGCGTGTGTGCAGTGTTTTTGAACTATTCGAAGGTGTTCGACCTTTTTTAATCGGAAACAACTATTCGAAGGCGTTGGACCTTTTTCGGATGCGTCGAAATTTAGTTCGTTCACTTCCTTAGAGCTGATTTAATGAAATCGTTCTATGAGGAGTTGAAACGTAATTTTTGAAATGCGGAAATAAATAAATAAAATTGATTTGCGAGAATTAAATTAAGATAGAATAATAAATTAAATAATTAAATAAATCAAATAATATTAAGAATAATAAATAAATTAAATTAATTTAAATGTTTATTTGCCAAAATAATAAAAATAAATAATAAAAAAAACTAATTACACGGAGGGCCTCATATTGACCGAGTATCACCGATTTAATGAAATCGGGCGAACATCGGCCTTTTATTATGTCATTGGCCCAATAAAAAGGATATATTCCAATTAAAAACTTATAATTGGGATAAATAAAAAAATACAAAGGAAATTGAGATTTTTTCAATTTAATTCAAAAGAAGGACTAGTTATTTGGACTAAAAAAACTAAATGAAACAAAGACCAAATGATGGGTCTAGGGTACCATTCAATCACCCAAAAGGGGTCATATTCGGCCCGATTCTAGAACCTGGATTCCATACCAACCAAATTGCATAGGCTCAAATAATAATAAAAAAAATCATGAAACGGGTCCAACAATCAAACATAGAAACTTAAGAAAATAAATGACTTAGTTGTTAGGCTCATTGGTGAAACCAAAAAATGAAAAGATAACTCTAAAAGATCTCAATCATTGGACAGTAAGAGAAATAACTTTGGGGACAAAACAATTAAAACTCCTTAAACCAATTAAAACCACATAACTCGTATCGATGCTAATGAAAAAAAATTGGAAAAGAAATCAATACAAAATCCTTTTATTAATCACCTTTAATCAATTTATTGGAAAGGGAAAATTTCAACTCATAAAAATAAATACAGATGAAACCGACGGTCTCATCCTATGCTATTCCTCATCTTAACTCCTTCATATCTTTTTAAAAATAAAAGCAGAAGTTCATCATTTCATCGCATGGAGAAAACATAAACAAAACCATGAAAAACCCTAATCCCTAATTCTCAACTCCAAAACCAAATTCACAATGTCAGAGGCGAGTTACATATAGGTTTTAGATCAAAACAAGAAATACAACAAGACAAAGGGTTCAGAGATCTACCATTCAACGTGAAGAATAGGTCTAGCGGCGGACACTGTTAGTTGAAGAAGCTCCGGTGAGTCTCTTTCTTTTGCGTACTTGCTTCTTCTCCTTCTCTTAGTCTCTTTGAATCTTTCTTCTTTGACTTATTCTTTTTCTTGTTTTCTGATTACACGAATCTTGATAAATGATTTTTAGCTCCTCAAACTCTGATTTTCAGTGTGAAAATCAGAGGTTAAATAGGTATGAATTGAGCTTTGAGTGTGAGTAAGGTTTTGGAGTATTGCTACCGTTTCTGTTTTTTCGCTAGGGTTTTTTCAGAGTGGTGGTCCTTCTTGCTTCCGCCGTTTTCTGCTAAGGTTTCTTCAGGTGTGTGGGTTATGTGTCAATTTCTCCGCCTTAGGGTTTTGTGCCAATGGTTGGCCATCTTATAGGGGGATTGAGAGGAATTTGTGAGGATGAGTTGTTAATCCGTTTAGAGTGGATTTCAATTGATTTGTGGGGACCAAAAATTGGTGACTCATTGTTTGTTTTTGTTTGTAGTGAAATGTTTCAAGAAAAAGGTGGTCCCTTTCAAATTCTATTTTCACTGATCTTTTTTTTACTGCTGTTAAAATCGTGAAAGCATATTCACTGCCGTAAAACCTAGTATTTGTTAGTCCTGACTTTGTTGACTTGTTTCATGATAGATTTGCTGAAAAAGCTTCTCCTTTTATTGGTTCTAGTAATATGCAGAGTTGTTATGGCCTGAACCAGAGCTTCCATTCTGTGGATTTGGTGAGTATGCAAAATCAGGAATCTGATGATGATGCCCATTTGGGGTGGTTTTCTGCAAAGGAGAGTCTCCATCAGCCATGACAGTGCTTTTTCCTCCTTGTAGATTCAACCTCACCCATTCATCAACAATTACTTTCCACTTCTTGACAAGTAGCTTCACCAGTCAGCAAACCTCGCTAGATGAATGTTTCCTTAACTGATTCACGTTCCTCCCAATATCAGTCTCCTTCAACTCTTGGAATGTAATATCAATATCCACCAGATTTTGCAGTAACTCCAACAAAGAATCTTAAGGCTGATGAGGATCTTTAAGTAACTCTTTAATTTCTAGAATCTTCTCCTGTTCATCATCGAACAAACCACTTTCCCATTGTTGACCGGTAGATGAAGGAATCGTGACTTGTTGTGTAAGCTTCTGATGACAATTCTTGCTGTTGTATGTTTCAATTGTTGACTCAGCAAAATATGGCCATTCTTGTAGTACTTGTTGCAGCATTCTGGCATCTTGTTGTTACTTTGAAACCTTGCGCATTATTTGAATATTGCTTGTCCTAGCAAATCTTTGTGGCTGTATTTTCTCTAACCGTTTCTTTCTTCTTTTTTTTTCATGGTGACGAGGCTTGGCATAACTTGTTTGGGAACACGCAAGGCACAAAGGTGGGTCATGGATAATGGCTCGAACGACTCGGCAAGGTAGTACAAAGTCCTCATGAGCTTGGCTTGTGGACTCATTTGTTGTGTGGTATTGACTGACATGGTAGTACTTATTTATTAATTAAGGAATCTCTATTGGTGACCTGAAAAATTATGCTTGCTTTGTTAACTCTTCACACCATTTTTGCTCATGGCTAACATCCAATTTCGAACAAATTTGTCTGCTCACTGCATTAACAGAATTCTGCTTTGAACTTGAGATGGTTTTGGTTTTATGATTACTTGTAATTCCGACTTGGTTCGGTTAATGTCCCTGCTACATGTAATGCACATGGATTAGTTTGCCGTAACTTTTCTAACCATTTCTTTCTTCTTTCTTTGTTTCATATGTTGATGAGGAAACTCGGCATAAATGGGGATATTCTTTGGTTTGAAATCCGAACAGGCTCAGAACTTCTTCATAAACCTGAATTTACTTGGATGAAAAGGTAGCTTTAGAATTGATCAATCTCACATAATGCACTTTTGAATCTGTGTTCTCAATCTGTTGCTCACTTTGGCCATCTCTCTTTATTGCATTTCAGATGAGATTTCATGATGAGTATGAAACAAATGCAAATCAACTTGAGCTGCTTTCCTCTTAAACTTCTGCGTAAATTATGACCCATGTAATTGGCTCAAGAAACCTTGGAGTTTTCAAGTTTCTTTCATTGTGCTTTGAGTTTATCTTGAAAGTATAAAATGCCTTCTAAATCTTGTCAATGCCAAGGTTTGCAGTGTGAACTTTTTATGTAATCATTGTGTTTTTCTTGTGCAGGTTAAGTTCACTAGTGGCTGTGGTATGCATAACCCTTCTCTGGCCGGCGTGCGTGTGAAGTGCAGATACGGTAGCAGCTTGTGTACGGGGCGTAGGCTTGAAGTTGAAATTTGTGGTTGAAGGCTTAATGAAGCGTTTTTGATGATGATGCAGTGGCATGGTCCTGTTATGGTTTTGGATCTGAAGCAAATGAACCTTGGAATTTGGCTTGAAGGGGTGGAAACTCGGAAGTTCAGAAGTTTAATGCAAGAGAGCAGGAAGTACTTGGCTGACGTAAGCTTGCTGTAGGACCTTAGTTCTTAGGTTATCTTGTAATTCTTTGTTCAAAAAATTATCCATGTTTGCTGCTTGTTGTTTGTAACACAAATCCCTCTTGTAGTTTTGACATGTGAAAGAGATTGTATTATTAATGCTTTTTTTCAAATTTGTAACAACTCAATAACCAAAGCCCTGTGGTATAGGGACCAGACACCACCCGGTTCTTTAATGTGCTTCCAATACAGCCTTCAATCACTCCTAAAAAATGATCTTGGTTGGCCTAAATCCCCCACAACTTGTCTTCTTTACTGATGTTGTACTATGAATGAGATAAAATGCCTTTGAAATGTAATTGGATTTATGTATTAACACTCATGATTCTTTGCTTGAATAATGACTTTGCAATTGCCATTTAGTGTCTCTTTGGACAAAAGTTAATGAAAACACTACATGAACTCCGAAATGGATATGGCTCCATCTAAAACATAATTAGAATTTGAAAGCAAAAGTCTGACCATAAGAATTTCTTAACTTTGGTTCTTAATTCTTGTCACTTGAATCATGACGAATTGAATCATGACTGTAGAATAGGCGGGAAATTACAACTTGAAAGCTAATTGAGAAATAATTGGATTTGTGAGCCAAAATCATTGAAAAATGTCACTTTGAGAAACCATGAATCCAAATCCCAACATGTCTTGAAGTCCACTCTGAACATAGTCTTGAAGTATCTTAAAAAAAACCTTTTTTTAAATAATGACCCACGCACCAATGAGATATCGCTTGCTTTATCCATGTTTCAAAATGTGCCTTATGAGAACTCTTGAAATGGACCATGACCTAAAATCTGGGCCCAAAGTCATCTTGAGAAAATCTTGGTAAATACTCTATAACATATAGTCCCAAGACTACTTTGAAATGCTAAAACCAACATTAATTAATCCAGCCCTGAAACCAATGCATCTACACAAACTTGTTAATTCTCAATAAGCATAAACAATACTTCACAGTCTAATTCTTTGAAGATCATTTCAAACTGCCCGATGATCCTTTAGAATAGAAAAAAAAAGTAGGACAAATTTGGGGTATGACACAACCAAACAAACTCCCATGGTGAATCAAAATACAATCAAATTCAAGAATACAACAAAAAAAATCGCCATGGTAAGATAAAGTACAATCAAATAGATACAAGTAAAGAAAATCAAACATCCAGTCCAAAAGCATCCTCCCTGATTTCCTTCAGGAGAGCATCAGTTACCAGTTCAACTGGGTGCTCTGTAATGGTTCTGATGAGAAGGTTTTTGGTTGCAATGGCATTTGTCAAATTCTTATATTGGTCTTGTTCTTGGGATCTCTTTAACCCCGCCCGGAGTTTCAAGTCTAAGATCTCCTCCTGAGCTGCTAGCAATGCTTCTTGGCTTATTTTCTCATTAGACTCTAACTGCTTTATCTTGGCTTGCATCTTCTGATCTTCTTACAAACGAGCTTCAGTTATCCTGACCCATCTATCCTGACTCTCCTCCAGATAATGCTCAACTTTTTCCCTTTGAATCTTTGCTTCCTTGCATGCATTCTTCAACACAAGTTCCCCTGTTCGGGCTTTCCTGATGAAGTCTTCAGTCTTCTCAATTTTGGTTACATGCTCGACGCACAGCTTCTCTAACCTCTCAATGTCTAGACGACCATCGTTCCTTTCCCAAAGGGTCTTCTTTAAAGCTTCATCCAGCTGGGTATTTCTTTCTTTCATCTTCTCAAATTCTTCCAGACTGATTGTGGCTATGGGCTCAACTGCTGATGGCCCTACACCATCTTCCAGGGTGAACGGCATTCGAGTAATCTGTCCTTAAATTCGTGACCATTCAGTCTACTGAGCAGAGGCTATGTTATTACACTTTCCCATAATGGTGGTTCCTTTAGTCTGTATATGGTCCCAGGCCCAGGATGCTTGCCGGACGATGGCATGGTTGTTTTGAACAACACAATAAAGAGACTCTGCTAAGTCCTGCTCCCTAGGTGGATGTATCAAGGCATACCCCAACTGTCTCTTGAAAAGTAAAGGATTGTAATTGATGCAACCCTTTACTCCAATAAGTGGCACATTTGGGTATTGCCCACAAATTGTTATTATGTCTCGGCCCTTGGTGTTCTGAGTACACCATCTGATATCTTCTGAAGTAAGGGCAATCATCCTCTTAGCCCAATTCCTTGTATGATGTGGGTTCAAGAAAGCTTTCGTCTTTGGCATGTGTTTCATCAACCAACTATAGAAGAGAGGGGCACAAAACCTTACCAGTCTTCCTCTCTGTTTCTCATTCCTCTGATGAACTGAGTAGTAAGAGTCTCCTAACAAGGTGGGAACCGGGTTCTTTAGCATGAAGATGTGGATGGCATTTTTGCTCACAAACTTAGGCTCGTCTACAAACAAAATGATACCATAAATGCTGAGACCCAGGAGAGGACACACAGTTTCCCAATTACCTACTACAACATGCTTTGTAGCCTGAGTGATCAAGAAATCCAGATGAAGGTCTGGGATTCCATCCTTGGAAGTCATGTGCTCATTAATGATAGTTGCTTCCAGATGTAATGCTTTGGCTATGTATTCATTCTTTGGAGGAGTCACTTTAGGATTGAAAGGAATTCCTCTTCTGATAGGGACACCCAATAGCATAGAGTATTCTTCCAGCAAAGGACCTATCTGAAAATCTGGGAAAGTGAAGCATCGTAGAGGAGGGTCATAAAACTGAAGACAGGTGTGAGTCATGCTCCTCTGCAATGTTTCCAAGTCCATGATCATGTCCAGGATTCCACCATAATGTTATCTGAATAAGGGAACATGATCAGGGGTGATAAGGGCCTGTATCTTCCTGATGCCTACTAGAGGATACTCAAAGAAGTGGTAGGTGATGTTGCTTTTCCTTGTTGAATCCATGTTGAATATGTGTGCTGAAGGAGTTAACTGAAGAGGATAACTGAAGAAGATAGCTGAAGAAGTGTTGAATCAGATAAGCTGAGTAGAAGAACGGTCAAAACCAAACCAAGGGAAGAGTCGCCAGCTGTCGCACCTCGAAAAATACGATCCTAAAACAAAAAAACAGAGTCGCCACCTAATTCTATTTATTCTACGAGAGAAAAGGGAGATATAGACACAACCTAAATAAAGGATAAGAAATGGTCAACGAAACCACTAATCTAAGTTCGGGAGTCAGTTACGCAAGGGGAAGGTATTAGGCACCCCTCACGTCCGTTGTACTCAACGGGAACCTCTTAGTCTAGTTTACGCTTAAAATGTTAACTTGTTATTATTGTCTTCTTTTATTGATTAAAGTTTGTTAAGATTACTTTTAAAGAAATATTTTAATTATTATTACGAGGGAAAGATTAGAGTTTTTTATTATTGTGCTCGCGAAGGATTAAAATCCCCGTGCCTACGTATTCCCCTGTGCAATGGGAAAGTCACAGCTTCGTAGTTTGTGCTACTACGGTTTGTGATTTTTATTGAACGATTGTTTGAAAATGATTTCTACTGCTAAGCGTTGGCTTATCTGCTCGCGATAGGAGGCTGAAGCGCTAGCTTGTTTGCAAGATAGAAAGATTTAAACAATGTCCGTTTGAGAAAAGATATTTGATCTTTGTTAAGGGTGTTTTTAAAACGAGAGGGCAAATGAACCACGTCGCGTGGGGCTAGCCCAGGAGCAATTGCATTCAAGAACGTGCGGAATGCTAGACTCCGGAGTTCAGTTACTCGTTGATTAATTGTGAAATAAAATAATTTAAATTGGTTGGTAAGTTTTAAATTGTATTTGAAAGAAAGAGACAAGTCGTCATCTTTAAGAGAAGTATCTCACCTATTCCACCACAAACGTTTGAGAAATGAGAAATCGAAAGAAGATTTAAACTTGGATATAAGATCGACAAGCAATGCCACATTCTTTCTTTGAGAATAAATAAAATTGGAAGAAGCTTTAAACTTGGATATAAGTATCGTCAAGCAATGCCACGTTCTTCCTTTAAAAGTAATTGTTTGTAAGATTTTTGTTTGTGTTTGTGGGGATAGGAGGAACAATTTTCCTATGGAGATGAATCATGCCTGATCCTTTAAGATTGTTGAATTGTTTTGAATATGAATGGTGATTGAACACATCGCGTGGGGCTAGCCCAATTGCGGTCCAATCCAGAAGGTGCGGAATGCTAGACTCCGGAGTTCTGTTTTCGTACGTTATTTAAATGAATTGAATAATTGATATACGAATAGTGATTGAACACATCGCGTGGGGCTAGCCCAGTTGCGGTCCAATCCAGAACGTGCGGAATGCTAGACTCCGGAGTTGTGTTTTCGTACGTTAATTTATTAAATGATTTGAATATTTTGGTATACGAATGATGATTGAACCATCGCGTGGGGCTAGCCCAGTTGCGGTCCAATCCAGAACGTGCGGAATGCTAGACTCCAGAATTCTGTTTTCGTAATTTAATTTATAAAATGATTTGAATATTTTGGTATATGAATGATGATTGAACCATCGCGTGGGGCTAGCCCAGTTGCGGTCCAATCCAGAACGTGCGGAATGCTAGACTCCGGAATTCTGTTTTCGTAATTTAATTTAATGAATTGGATAATTGTTTTTTTAGACGTTTTAGAATCGATGTGATTAATAACGAAGGAGTGAACGAACAATACGCGTGGGGCTAGCCCAGTTGCAGTTCGTTCTAGAACATGCAGAGTGCTAGACTCCGGAATTCTATTCCTTGTTAAGTTATTTAAGATGCGCGAAAAGTTGTGCAGACGGCGATAACTTGGTAATCGACTTACGTGTGTGCGAAATGATGTTGTATGAATTATTTTAAATGATTTATGGTTTAGACATGATGGTGATGTACAATTAATCGAATAAACACAAAGGTGGCATCATGACTAAATTGAAACGCAAAAGAGATAAAGTCGAGTTTTTAATTGTACCTAACGGAGGAGGTCCGTTGCCTCTTCAACGCGTACATGAATCACAAGAACAAATCGTCCGAAACATCATATCCATTCAAACACAAGATTCAAACACCCAACATTCCAATTCGATAAAGCCTCAATAAACAAATAATAAGGTTTAAACGAAATTATGAAATTCAAACTTTATCTAAAGCCTATGTTAAAAATCTAATAAGAAGTCTATTAAACCTAAATAGGAAAATAATCAAGAGAAGAAAAAAACATATGTTAGACCCTAATAAACATTAAAAGATTAATCAAGATTTTAAAATTTCTACATATCAACTTATTAAAATTTTAGAGCTAAATAATTAAAACAAAATTTTAACTAAAATATACATATATATATATATATATATATATATATATATATATATATATATATATATATATATATATATATATATATATATATATATATATATATATATATATAAAACTAAGAATAATGAGGAAAATAAATACATGAATAATAACAAACAAAAAAAGTAAATAAGAACTTAAAAAAATGAGAACCAAGAAAAAGGGGGTGATGAACATGAGGTATGGGGAGTGCAATCAGAACTCGATGGGTCTCAGCCCATGATATCAGTAACAACACCAAGAAAATTTTCACAAAAAATAAAAAGGGTCTTTTGTAAATGAAAAAAATAATAATAAAGGGGATCCGAAAAAAACCTAATAACCTTTAACGATGGCACTTTCTCTTCTCTCGCAACACCAAATCAAACGCTTCAAATCTCTCCCTCTGCTTCACGCGGCTCACAATAGTGGTTTCTGATTTGTGGATTCGATTTCGTGGTGGTGTTCTCGTCAGTTCGCTCACGTCGGTTTGCGGCCAATCAGTGGTGGTGCAAGGATATCGTCTGACGGTTTGCGGCTTGTGATTTCTGAAGGTTGTTGAAGATGAGGGTCAACGGTGAAGTTCTGGTTTTGGCTGGTTTGTTAAGGTTTTGGTTGTAGGTTATGAAGGTGGCGGCGGATGTTTTTGAGGTTGCAGTAAAGTGAAGAATCTAGGCGATTCAATGGAGAGTGGTGGATTTTTAGTGATAGAGTGGAAAGGTTTGTTACGTTCTTGAGGGAAACAGATTGTTGAGAATCTGAAGAATCAATTGAGGGAGAGAGGATGGTAGACGGATTTGTTTTGGGTTCCCACTCCCCTCTCTCTCGTTTGCTGTTTTCTCTCTGAATTAATGAAGGCTGATGGATGAAGATCGCCGATTGAGGGTGGTGTTTCGGTGTGTTTGAGATGTTCGAAGGTGGAAGGAGTGTGGTGGTAGGTTATGTGTATGTATGCGGATTTGCGGGTTATGGTTTGATGGGGTGATTCGAGGTTGAAGGAATTCAACTTATGTTTCAAGTCGATTTGTATTATGTTCTCACAGGTTTTAGATGGTTCTTGGTTTGGACGAGTCTTGGCTGAGGATTTGCGGATGGCGGCGGGTGAAGAACAGGGCGGCGGTTATTCGACGGATGGGTTGTAATGGCTGTTGATGATAGCAGTCAATTTGCTGGTTTTTCAGGTCTGTTGTTGGAGTTGTGTGCGAAGGTGGGAGAAGGGTTCCACAATAAAACAAAACGCTTATTGAATGAGAAACAGAGGATGCCGTGGCAAGAGTCAACAATTTGAACAAAACCGTTTCGATTGTTGAGAGGGTACTCTAGATGCGTGGCGGTGGCGGTCACTTCAGTGAAGACGGAGGATAAAGGACAAAACTTGAGGAAGATATCGCTAGATGGGCTGGGTGGTGATTTGCGGAGTTTTGGTATGTTTGAGTTTGTTTTGTGAGTTGCAGGTTGTGAGTATGGTGTATTGAGGTGGTCACTGAAGGAGAGTTTAATGGGTGTTGTATTCGGTTCGATTGGCGGAGATGCGACGGCTATGCGGTTCCTTTGTTCTGGGTTTTTTTTCCGGTTTATAGTTTTTGAAGCTGCTCTTTTTGATGGTGGTGATATTGTCTTTGTTACAGGGGGAAAAAATGGAAAGTTTTAAAGAAGGTTTGAAAAGCTTTTCGTTCACAGCAGGTGGTGATATTGGACTATATGATGGAGATATGGGGTTGTAGCTGGGAGAAGTGGGACTATAGCTAGGAGAAGTGGCCGAAGGTTTCTCCTCCTTGAAGGCTTGGACCAATGAAGGTTTTTAAGGTCAGCGAGGTTACGGTCCTCTCAAAAGTCCTTTGGGAGCTTTTTTTGATTTTTTTTTGTTAAAGGTCCCCTGCCTCTTGTCTTGATGGGTTGCTTTCCCATCCAGTTTTGATTCCCCCTTTCTCTCTGTATTGACTTTATTTTTCTTCCTTTGAATGCAGGTTTGAGTAAGGGTCTTCTTTGGTGTAAAGATACAGGCTGGTTTGTTGATGTAATATTGCAGGCATTGGCTTGAGTTGTCAACTGTCAATGTGTACTTTTGGCAAGGATGCACACTTTTCTTTAAAGAAAAAGAAACAAAAGAAACCTATATATTTTTGGATTATCTCTAAGAGAGAGAGAGAGAGAGAGAGAGAGAGAGAGAAACTATAAATAAATTAAAATAATGAATGTATAAACTAATCAAACTATAATTAAATAAAATATATATATATATATATATATATATAAAAACTAAATATAAATTAAGAAATAATTTAAAATTATACTATCTAAATTAAACTAAATAAGAAATTAAAAATTCAACTAAGCTAAATTTAAACATAATTAATTAAAAATAATAATAATAATAAATTGAATTAGAATAACTAAACCAAACTTAAGCTTAAATTATTTCTAAACAATTCTAATATGACTATCTAAATAGAAAATAAAATTCTAATTCTAAATCGAAACAACAATCTAAGATACAAATAAAAGTTAGATTAAAGTGAAATCGAATCAAAAAAATGCATGATTATGAAGATGGACTAAAAATGCGAAAATGAATGACTATCAAAATAAATCGATAAAAATGCGTCAGATGAATGAAATTTTGAAAATTTCTGGTCAAAATTTAGGGTATGACAGATACCCTGTAAAACAAATAGACAAATGTTAAATGATGCAATATGATGTATTCTTATGATATGCAAAGGTTTGTGATCATGTGCTGGATTATTAGTTTCCTCTGGTGGGATCCCTGAGTGTTTAGAGTTTCGGATGGAGGATTGAGAACTAGTAACCAGGTGGGGGGACTCAAATAAAGAGTCAATAATCCAGGGTTTCAGAGAACTAGTCCAAAATAGTACAACCTTAAGAATAAATTCCAGTAGCAAGGTATGTTGAGATCAAGTAAACAACCCAACCCACTCACAGGTATTGTTCTAGAACAAGGATCCTCGGGTTCGGATCTATTATGAGAAGTGTAAATACTTCTAACCCGGAGGTACAGTGTTTACCCTAATCATAAAGGATCCTCCTCTAATTCACCTCAGATGCCGAAGGTCATCTAAAAAGGTCATCCAGACTTAGCAGGCTTCCCAGATAGCCCTAGCACTACAGGAAATCTGTAGCACAGAGTTCTCAAAAGGAAACTCATGTATAAACCGTGTTATCATATTCCCACACCAGACCGAAATGGAATGGGAAAGAATACGAAACCAATCTAATCCTATGTGTCACTCAGGCCTTTGTGTTGGACCTTTCTCACTAGAATACCCCCCCCCCCACCAAGGCAAACCAGAAATCCAGCACAGTGATATGATAATAATAAATGAAATGCAGAAAGCGGTAAATGAAAGTGATAAAGTAAATGCAATAAATAAAGCTGTACATGAAGCAATAAATAAAGCAAAAACATAAACACAAACAACACATAACACCCCCAATAAACACAAACAAACAAGCGCTAGGAGAAACCCACAAGAGAGCCAGAAGCCCTGGTCACAAATCCCCAGCAGAGTCACCAAGCTGTCGCTCCCCGGATTTTCATCTCGGTGCAAACGCGAACTGACGAGGCGATGTTGGAGGTTGAGGTTGAATAGAGTCGCCAGCTAGACATTTTTATCCCGAAGGAAAGGTAATGATGCATAAACCTAGAAAGATATGGATAAGACGGTTGCGAACCAAAGAGACTGAGAAATGGGGTAGGTTACGACCTGGGAAGGTATTAGCACCCAGATCGTCCGTCGTACTCTACGGGATCCACGTATACCTGATTGTGTTTAAAAGGGGATGGTGTATGTGCTAAACTATGTATAAAAGGCTAGGGACGAATGGATGTACAGAGTGTCAGTGCGAGAAGAAAGTGAATGCTCAAAACTAAGGCTGAGGAAAGAAAGCTAGAAAGAGGAGAGAGGGGGGAAGACAAAGAGACTTTTGTTTGATAACTGTTAAGTTATGCCTACGTATCCTCTCATGCAATGAGGAAGTCAGAACACCGTAATTCGACTCAAAGAGACTTAGATGTTTTTGATATGAACTGCTTGCTTGTCTATGCTCAAGTGTGTGACTCGTCTGGCTCGAGTGCTAACTGTCTTGCATTAGACGAAAGAAGCGAGTTCTCGTTTTTTGAGTGAGTGTGATGAGAAAAGAATCCCGGAGGAGACGTTTATTGTTTGTTTTTGTGTTTTCAGTTTTGTATTGTTTTTGATGTTTTGCATAAGATAATGAGCTTAAGCCTTAATCAAGGGTTTGTAAACTCATTATATCACCCCTGATTAGGGATAATGAGTCTACTTAAGTATGAGATGAAAATCCCGACTTAATTACCCTAATGATGCAGGATTAAGATTATTAACCTACTTGTGATTATTAAGTGTCTTTGGACTTTTGTTTTGTGTTAACTAATGAGTTTAATCTCTAATCATGGATTAGTGAATTCATTACACCATCCTAAGAGAAGGATAATAGATGAGAACACTTAAGATGAGAAAGACTCCTAAACTTAATCCATGGTTAGGGATTAAAATCATTATATAACAAGCCTTTATTAAAGTTGATTTTAATTAAAGGTGAGATTAAGAAATGGATTTTATGTTTGTAAGACTAAACCTGAGGGGGACTTGTCCATTGAACACTAGGGTTAGTCCCTCTGAAGCAACAGGAAGAGATGTAACCCTAATATAAGGCCCAAGTTACAAGCTTAATTCTTAATGATTATTAGGTGTTTTGATTAGGAGGTGTAAACAAATTAAAGGTTTAACACTAAGTATTAAAGTTATGCACTCCATCCTAAGATAAGGATACATGCATAACCGTAATTTAGAGTCTTAAAACTTTAACTGTTTAGCCTTGATTATGAGATGAGAAGCAGAGACTCAAGGAGACTCAAAAGGTAAAAAACAAAGGGGGACTATTCACAACCCTAAAGTTATCATGCTGGGTAGTTCCTATGGTTTGTGAGGATTAAAGAAAGATCTTCAGATGGCCACCAAGGAAGAAGAAGAAGATGAAAAGAGAAGAGAAAGGAGAATAGGTTACTTACTTCCTGAAGAAGTTAAGTAACCTAAGAGAAAGAAAAGGAGCAAGAGAGAGCATAAGAGAGTCAAACTCACTTAAAAGACAAATAAAGATGCAAATGGAGAGATAAGAAGAAGTTGGATGTGGAGGCAAATCCACATCCTAAACAGCTTACCTGAAGCCCCTGAAAAGTTAGTATGAATGCATAGGACATGAAATAAAAGGAAATAAGGCAAATGAAGATGCAATGATCAAGACCAGAAGTGAAAACACAATGCAAATGTGTTATGAAATGATGCAAAGACATGTATAATGTTTATGCATGATCATACAAGAGATGGGATGCAAAGGAAGGCATGTTAGAAGCTTGAAATCACATGAATACACATAAGAAACAATGAATGCAAAACAAACCAAATGGATGCAACAATGATCAACCAATGTTAACACATGTCCTAAGGTATCTAAGACGACATACAAATGCATGAGATGTCATGACAAGTTCACATGATGAAGGTATGCAAAGATGAATGCAAATGAACATGGAAAATTAGGGTTTTAAGGAAGTATGAGATGCATATGTCCACAACAGAAGGATAGCACATGATAAAAATTTGAAAATGAAACCAAATGAACCATAAACACACATAAGATCATTCCCCAAAGATGGAAGTCAGAAGCTATACCAAAGTCAAGTTATGGTTTTTCTAAGTTAGGCTAGGGTTTTGGGTACTTCTTCATGAAAAATGCCAAACAAATGGAAAATGCAATGCAAAAATATGAGTTAAATACCCTAGATACTACATGCAAAATATGAAAGTATGCAAAAAGAACCATGTGAAAACTCATCTTGGTTGATCAGAAATGGATTTTTGAAGTTAGAGTTAGAAAATAGGAAATTTGGAAACCCTAATTCATGGTTAATTGTCAAAACATGATCAAACCCTAAAAGAAATTTGTAATATGAGTTTGTAAATTGTTCAACATATGTAAGAATACTTCATGATTTTTTTGGTGATTTTTAAATACCTAAAAGTATATTTAATTAATTAAAATGAATTAATTAATTAAATAATACAATTAAATGATTTAAAAATACATTTTTAATGCAAAAATTAAAAATAAAAATACTTTTGGTTTCTGAAAATTATTTGAAGACAAAATGCAAAAGATCATATTTTTATAAAATGATTTGCTATTTTAAATAAATATGTGAAATGAAATGAAATAAATAAAATAAAAAAATGAAAAGTAAGCACAATGGATGGTTCAGATGAAAAGTTGAGAGGATCAAGGGTTGAGATGGTGAGTCAGCGTGACTTGAGGTATGAAGATCTAAGGGATCAGATTCAAAAATAGGTTTCGTGCGTGATCTAAGGGTCCTCATTCATTCTAATTAAATTAATTATAATTAACTTAATTAATTAGAATTAAAATTAATGATGCAATCTGGTCCATTCGTGCGCTGGCTTAATCAAGATCCTATGGTTGTGGTTCAATCTGGAAACCCTAAACCTAATTAACCCTAATCATTTTCAGGTGACCGGAACAGCGCTCCGGTCTTCTTCTCCGGCCAACCCCAAACCCTAACTTCCTCTATAGCTCACTAAAACTCATAAAACCTGCCCAGAAATGATCCTCTAACACCATACAACACAAATCAATTAACAAAAATCATTTATATTGCATGAATCATGAGAATCGAAGCAAACATCAAACACGGGCAAAATTTCAGAACATCATAACATACTCATTTTTCACTCATTTTCAATTCTAAACATATCATGATGATCAGGATAACATATAGATTCACATTTTAACAAGAATTTAAGGTTCTGGAAAAATTGTTCTTGAGGGATACCTGAGCTGGAGTTCTTCAAACTGGAGCTTTCAAGGCCTTCCCTTTGTGCAAACCAACTCTTTTGGACCTCCTGAAGCTATTGAGATGCTTGGATGAAGTTTATCTTGGCTAGTTTGTGAGATACAGTTCTGCTATGGCAGAAATCGTGTTTGTGTTTGAGGTTGTTTCAGGTCATGGTGATGGGTGGGTCTTGTTCCTTGAGTGATAAGGAGTTGAATGGTGAAAGAAAATGTGATTTTTGTTGGTTGGATTGAGAGTTTCGAAGAGAGAAAGTTTGAGAGGCTTTTTGTGAATCTGAGCTTGTGTGTGTATTCAAGGCTTGTTGTGATATGTTTTATGATGCTTAGGGTTTGCATAAATAATTGGAATGAGTCAGAGGAGTGGTTGTGCATTGTGGGAATGCCATGGCTCAATTGGCCAAAAAGTTAAGATTTGTGTACTAGAGGCATAGGCCATGGCAGAGTTGATTTTCTGGCTGGATTGTGTTCAGCTGGCTTCAAGGATGTCCTTTGGATCAATTGTGGTGAACTGTATGGCTTGGATCATGAGATTGAAGTGATTTTGCATTTTCACAACTTTGAGAAATCTTGAGATGCAAGTCATGAAAATCCTTGGTTCTTGGCACAATTCTGGTCTAAACAAGTTGCATTATGTTTCTATGATGTGTAGAAGTGCATTAGAGGTCATGAGAAGGTTTGGAAATAAAAATTGCACATTTCCCTCTTTGGCATGAACTTGAAAATTATGTGATTTTTGCCAACTTTGATCCATCATAACTTGAGTTCTAGGATGAATCAATAGGAGTTCTTGTACTTTTTGAAAATGGGAAGATCCAATCTACAACTTTCATGTTTGAAGAAAACTCATTTGAAATCATTTTGATCAAGAAAGAGGAGGTTGAAAATCTTTCCCAAAATGGAAAGTTTTCATTACAAGTCATGTCCAAAAATGGCAACTTTTGCAATGGCTCAAAATTCTTCAATCTTGTGAACTTCCAAGCATTCCTAAGATCAAATAAATATCATAGGACCTCAAATTGATGATGATGATCCTTTGGAACCCTTGTTGGTGGCCTTAGATGCCCTGATTCTGTCTTTTCTTGCACAATAAGTTACCATTTGATCAGATGACTTCCACAATGAATTTTTGCTTCAAATTTGATACACATGCTCCTTATAACATATATAGACCAATATAATCAAGAATGGCCAAAATAATTGAGTGTAGGGGCCTCAAACCCAAAACCCTAATTTCTGGTCATTTATGCAGGAAACCCTAAGCATGTCTGGGTGGCTCTGCAATCTCTTGTGATATTTTGACTTTAAAGCAAACTTGGAGCCATAATATGATCATATAACACTCATGGACCCTCTTGGCATGCTTCATGGCCTCTGAGATAGCTCAAACCACTTCTAAGATTCATGATCACAAACCTTAGTTATGCAACTTATGCAGTGAAATAACTATGCGGTGGGAGATGTGTCGCTCCCGGGATTTTCATCCTAGTACAAACACGAAAGTGGCGCGGAAAAGGTAGAGTCGCCAGCCATGCATTTTGGAAAGAAAGAGAAAGGTAATGCTGCACAAACCTGAGGAAGAAGGAAAGGACAAGGTCCTGCGAACCAAAGATCTGGGTTCGGGAGTCGGTTACGACCTGGGAAGGTATTAGTACCCCAGACCGTCCGTCATACCCGACGGGATCTACGCTTGCTTGTTTTGTTTCAAAGGGTGAGAAATAAGATGCTGCTGAACAAATGAACTGATAACTGGAATGGAAGTGAAATGAGAAAGGAGTTGAAAAAGAACAAAAAGAAAGAATGGGGAAAATGTAGGGAAAATAAAGAATGTGCTCGAATGGGCCCTACCCCGCTGCCTACGTACCTCATCGGGAAAATGAGGATCAGAGTCGATGTAGTTCGCCTAACTAAGGCGGGAACTATTTGTTTGTGTTTTTTATAGCTGGAACTGCGTATGTCTATGCTCAGGTGTTGCAGGCTCGTCTGGTACGAGTGTGTTTACCGTCTTGCATGCGAGACAAGTCGTCGCGAGTTCGCGTTTTGAGTGAATGAGATGAGAAAAGAAGTTCCTGCAGGATAGTCGCTTATTGTTTGTTTTTGTCTTTTATGAGAAATGTTTTGAATTTGTTTGTGAACATTCTCATACTAAGACCTATCCATCGCGGCAAATACTTACACCTCGCTCCAAAACAGGACGCGTATAAGCACTCCGCAACAAAGTCTCGTGTCGTACAAGAACGTTCGGTTTTTATTAAGTGTTTTATTGTTTTTCTTTATGAGGTGAGAAAGAAAGACTCAAGTTGCAAAAGGGAAAAAACTAAGGGAGCTAAGACTTAACCCTAATTTATTTATTATATTCAAAAGGGGGATCCTAATGGTTTGTGTGGTTTTCTAATTCTAAGGAAGAAAAGGAAAAGAAGAAAAGAGAATTAGAACTCAACTTACTTCCTAAGGAAGTTAAGTTAGTTCTAAAGAACAAAGGGGGAACCTATAAAAGCAAAGCACAAAGTGCTAAGGAAAACACATTTATAATGCATAAAAGATGGAAAAGAAGTAATACTTACCTCAATATTCCCCCCTACAAGACAAAGGTTAGCTTTACAATGTATTTTGGAAGTAAAATCAAAGCATAAAAGCAATTAAGTACCATAAACATCCTAGAGTGGAACTAGGGTTCAAAATAAGACCTAAGTCTAAAGGTGAAGGTACCTAAAGGTTACATG